>OY756951.1:19730750-22149000 GCA_963580275.1 Crataegus laevigata
AAACGCACAAGAACACAAAAATATATCGTGGTTGACCTCAAGTTGAGGCTACGTCCACACTGGTGTTGATTTCGTTTCACTATGAACATGAATGTTGAATATACATGGAGGCTATAAAGGCAGTGTTTACTCTCTTTGCTATTTTGTTTGCTATCCCATTTTGTTTGTCTGTTTTGTTTGTGTTTCTCTGTGTTCTCTTTTGCTGCTTCCTTCAATGAGGGTGAGGATCCCCTTTTATAGAATAAGGGCTTCCTTCACCTCCTACATACATAATAGGCTAGGTCATAGGGCCTAAATACCGAGGTCCAATATATGGTACAACAGAAGTCCCACAAGTTTTTAGTCAAGATAATCTTTTGGCTGAAGACTTCAAATCAATCTATGTGTGGGCCGAAGTGACTAGATGTCATCCAGAACTAGTACTCGACATGAGACGAGGCTCAACATGAAGCAATACTTAGTTAGAGGTAGCGCACGTTGCGAGGCTGCTCGGCTAGAGGCAATGCTCGTTGCAAGGCGGTTGATGGGCTGGTGGTGGTGCTTGTTGCGAGGCAGCTTAGCTCGTGGCATTCCTCGTTGCAAGTATGCACTCGATGTTAGCGTGCGCTCATTATGAGTTAACTCTTGACATGATTTGAGTTCGCTTATCAGGTTCGCATATTGGGTCTATGTGTTGGATCCGCGGATTGGGTCCACAAGTAGGGTCTTTGAGTCAGGGCCATATGTAGGGTCATTGAGTTGGGTCCACAAGTTGGGTCCGTGAGTCGAGGTTCGAGCTCAAGGGTGTCTGATTATGAAGGTGTTCAATCTCGTAAATGGTCAAACGAATGGGTGTCGAAGCTTGTGGGTGCCCAAATGAGCGAGTATCCGAGCAAGTGGGTGTCCAATCAGACAAAAGATTACCGTTCAAACCAAACCTTTGTCACCATAGGCATGTGGCTCATCAATCTATAAGTTGGTAGGCTTCTTTAATCAGCAACAATGTTGATCAATATAGCTAGTTGCTCAATAACAAAAAGAGAAAATGTGTCATGTGTTAGACTTCCTACGTAGTGGAATAGTCATGTGGAATAATCATGATAATGTCTTATTATAATGATAAGCATGGACCATATAGTGGAATAATCATGATGTTAGTAGCAGGCGGCATAGTAATTGTGATGTGATAAAACAATTAAATAATGTAAATGGTGTAGTGGGCGTATAGACTTTGCCACGTTTTATGGTAATGATCATGTGAGGTGATAAAATAATAAAAAAAGAAGGTATGTGGTGTGGTCAGACTATACATGTATCACAGTAATGGTCATATAGTGATCAAAGTAATGATAAACATCACAAACCATAATAATAATAAAATAGTAAAAGTAAGAATCTAAAGCAATGTGACCCGACATAATAAGCATATGACAGTAATCATGTAACCTTAATATAATGACAATGAGGACACACAATCAATATATATATATATATATATATATATATATATATATATATATATATATATATTAGTGAAAGTTTTGTGAGTGCTGCACTCATGTAACAAACATCATAAAATAATAATAATAAAATATTAAATAATAAACAAGTTGGTGAATTAGAGGAAGACTTAGCTTCTTCGTTGGTTTTCCAGGCAGTGGGTAAACGGCAATTTCAGAGAAATGCCTCCGGCCAGTTTTCAACGCTAGTGTCTCTAGGTTAAGTGGTGATGACAGTTCAAGTCCCCTGATTTCACTAGTTGTGGATGTGTTGCAAGCAGACGAATGGAATTTCGCCAATCGCGTAGACAACGACCTCGACCTGGGTTCGATGAAGGTGGTTCCATCTCCTCTGAGCCTTATTAGATATAGCAACAACTGAACGTGGCAAGAAGCGATCTATAGCGCGATGTAGATCTTATGATTCTGAACTCATGTTCTGGGGCTGAAGATCAGCATCAGAAAACTATAGATGATCCTCAACAAATAAAGCATAAGCCATGAGGTTGGTGTCAAAGATCAGGGAGTTAGTGACTTGACCTAGGAAACTTAGAGTCTGGTCACATATAAGACCGAAGCCGTCAATGTTGTGCAAGGTATAATCATCCAAGTTATTGGTGCTACCCACTGAATAGATGGATGGATGATGTCTGGATAAGAGGCAGATGGCTGTGCAAGTGTTTGGTTCTTGGGTTTCTGCAGATTCACAGTGGAGGTTGTGAGAGTTTCACGGTTGTGGGATGAAAAATTAAGAAAGAACCAACATGGCTTTTTGTGTCGATTCCCACAGACGACGCCAAATGTTGATGCAAAAAATCGGTTCGATCTTGGACCAACGTAAATCTGACCGTGAATCACATAAACGCACAAGAACACAACGAGATATCGTGGTTCACCTCAAGTTGAGGCTACGTCCACTCTGGTGTTGATTTCGTTTCACTATGTAGATGACTGTTGAATATACATGGAGGTTATAGAGGCAGTGTTTGCTCTCTTTGCTATTCTGCTTGCTCTCCCATTTTGTTTGCCTGTTTTGTTTGTGTTTCTCTGTGTTCTCCTTTGACTCTCTCTTCAGTGAGGGCGAGGAGCCCATTTTATAGAATAAATACTTCCTTCACCTCCTACATACATATTGGGCTAGGTCATGAGACCCAAATACCGAGGCCCAATATATGGTACAACATTATGCATGAAGGGATCCATGCTTTCAATATGTGAACCATGTTAGTTGTAACACTTAGTATCATTTACTTTGTGTCAAAGTACGCATGTTGAAGCTCTGAGTTAGAGTATAGAGATAAGTCAATGTAGATTAAGTGTTCCAGCGCTAGGAATGTTAAAGACTCAGATGAAGTTGTCTGAATTCCCTCTTCATTAAATATTTTTCGAATGGCTTGTGTTACAAAAGATCTCAAACGGTTAAGGGTCAAAACGTTTGTAATATGTATGCCTTCTTATAATAGCATTTCCTTCACCACCTAGTCCTTTACTTTGAAAGAGTGAGGCTTGACCCCATGGTCATAATAGTTAAAGGTACGTTCACCCCCGGTTGTCTTGACACGAACCTTTATCCCTCTTGTTATAATGAGCTTTCTAAGAGTAAACATCATTCCTCTTACCAAGAGATAAATATGTTTGGTGACTTAGCGAATGGCTAAATGAAGCAGGAGAGGATGCAATGGGTGTCTGAATGGCCAAAACCTCCTCACTTGGTAGAGCTTGACTTATACTCCCCATTTGTTGATAGGAGTTAACCATATAAGGGTTCCCTTGGTATGTCCTTGCCTCGGCAACGGCATGATTGTAAGCTTACATCATCACCTCAGATTAAGTTTTCCAAGTGTTAACACTGATCATGTACTTGAAGAAGCATTTACGCATGCCTATCGTGAAGGCCCTGAGTGCTGTTTTATCATCTGCGTCACTGCAACAAGAGTACTTGTGGCTGAAGCGACCGACATATTCACGCAATGACTCGTCTGATTTCTAACGAATGGTGTATAACTCATTAGAAAAGTGTAAGCGATCAGCTTGGAAGATGTGTTGAGCCACGAAGAGTCTTCTTAGCTCAGTGAAGGAATCCACATTATTAGGTTGAAGACGACAATACCACAGTATTAGGTTGAAGACGACAATACCAATTGAGAGCTCCACCAGAAAGAGTTGAAGGATATATGTGTCTTCGGTATGCCATGGTAGATTCGAAGACGTGGATATGTTTAGTTTTTTCTTGTAGAGGGGTGCAAAAGATCTGCCTTGTTAGAAGGCCTGGCCTTAGCTGATTCCAGTAAGGTATTTTGGCCTAACGCTCAACCTTCAGCCTGTTCACTTCTTCGAAGAGCTGCAAGATAAGAGGGTCCTGAGTGGAGTCAGGCACCATTAGAACTTTTCTTCGTAAGTTTCCCTCATTCTTTGGAAGTATGGAAGTTTGGTCAAAGGCATGTGGCCTTTTCCTGGATTCACTATACTCGTTTCCAAGATGTGTCTGTTGGAAGTCCCCCGAGTATCTTACACCTCTTGTCCCTTCAAGGCTTGTAGTTCATTTCTTAGATTAGGGCCTGGCCTACGTTGTGGTAGGGGCCTGAGCCCTTTGATAACCTTTGGGTCTTTGATCCTTGAGCTTATGTGGATGGAGTTTTCTCGACACTGCCTCAAGGAGTCTTGACAGTTGCGATAAACAGCTTTTGATTCTTCTGCGAGGAGGCTCATCCCCCCCACTTCTCCTGCTTTGGGTCAAAGTAGCTGGCTTGAGAGAAGTTTCATATTGATTGACATATTGATGTGTAACTTGCTCCTCGTCAGGGATATCCATGTTGAATATCGGTGACCCTTCGTGTTGGGGGCATTTAGATGATGGTTAACTTTAACAGGGGCGATGAGCTTGTGTGTTTGAGTATGCCTAGCCTCGTGAAGCATCTCGAAGAGCTTCTCATACTGCTCGTGAAAGACCTCATTCTTTATTGCTATCTTGTTGTTCTGAGCCTTCAGCTCATCGACTTTAGCTTGAAGAGCAAACTTCTTTCGTTGCTTCACACTAGGTGGAAGAGAGGTGTCATTCTGTGTGTTGTGGCTTCCTTTGCTCGACAAAGCTGTACGAATGGTGGAAACCAGCTTGACAAAGCTGAAGAGGGTAGGAATAAGTGTCGTTCTCACAGACAAAGCCAAATGTTAATGCACAAAATCAGTAAAGACTTTGGTATAACAGAAAGTCTCAGGTTTGTGACCTTCGCTAGGTTGCTCCGATCACCAGTGTGGATAAGTATGTAAAGAGATAGAGGCAAGGAAGCAAACACAAGATGTACGTGGTTTACCCAGATTGGCTACGTTCATGGAGTAGAGGAGTTCTCATTAATTGTGAAACGTTTACACAAATACATAGGTTCAAGCTCTCCTTTTGTGAGTTCTAGTGAATAGTTTAGTACAAATGACATTAGGGATTATTGTGGGAGAATGATCCCTATTTATAGAAGAGAGTTTCTAGCTTTGTTCCGACATTAACACGTGTCATGCTGTGATTGGCCTCTGCTGTTAACACATGTCATGTTGTGATTGGTCTCTGACGTTGACATGTGTCGCGTTGTGATTGGCCTCTTGGTTAGAAGGAAACTCTTGTGGGTCCTTGACGGTATAATGTTGACTAGTGCTTAGTAGTTTCGGGGTTGATCAAGTATAGTACAAACGGAGTTCATCTGCAGGTATGGTTCTTATCTGTTGATAGGAGAATATTTATGTGACTTTATTAGTTTGTTTCCTTGCATTTACTTAGTTAGTTTCATCTTATTAGAATGTTTTAAGCTATTTTCGTGTGTTTGTAGGTCCTAATAACAAAGTTGGCAAATAAGTGCATTTTGGTACAATTTAGAGCAGTTTTGGGGTGGAATGGATTGCATGCATGTGGAGCATAAAGGATGGACGTTTTGGTGCTTGAAAGGGCTTCAAACATATGCTAAAATCTGGACACAATGAAGAAGATACCTTGCAAAGACCAAGCATGTGTGTTGCTAGCTGTTTTAATCATGAAAACACAAGTGCTAGCTGTTTCATCACTAGGGAGCCCACGACATGGACCAAAGAATGCATGTTGCAAGCTGTTTCATCATGATTTCTGCAAAGTAACATGTGCTAGCTGAAATGCAAGTGTGCTAGCTTTTTCATCATGAAAAGGAGCCTATTTCTGAAAAGAAGCATGTGTGCTAGTTGTTTCATCATGAAGAAGAGCCTATTTCTGAAAAGGAGCATGTGTGCTAGCTGTTTTGAATGATTTAATCTTTGCTTTGTGTTGTTTATTAAAACCACTTATGTTGTTCTTTACTTTTCAGCACCTGTAAATAAGCCTTATTGTAAGGCTTAGAAGAACACCATTTTTCCATACAACACACTTAGAATGAGAGGAGAGTGCTTGGACGTGCTTGCTGTTCAACTTGGATCGTTGGAGCGTTTAGGTGTTTTCTTTCTTTTGTTTTCAATGTATAAAACTATTTACCTTTGTTTTACGTTTATGAGGAACTAAACCCCCCTTTGCTAGGGGGATTCAAAGCCATGATTACACTTGCATTATGAATTAATTACTTTTGGTTGTGATTTCATAATTTGTGATTTCAATTCGCTTAACTGTTTGATTGATAACTTATTTGTGTATGTTGATTAAGAGTGCACGCTTAGTTTTCATGCATAAGTTTGATGCTAGAATATAAGGGAATTTCACCTAATCGTTATGAACTTATATTCATGAGTAGTGAAGGTTGCTATCCACAATCGTGTTAAGTAAATTCTTGGCAAGAGTATCATGCTTTTCATAGTTACGAATGCCTCGTCAATACTTATAGTTCTTATGGATCTTAATGATCTTTGATTGTATCTCTATTGTGCTTTTCAAGTAGGGAACTTTTGAAGAATGTTTTGAATTGTTATATGCGCTTTCCCATTCAATTCATTAACTTAAGGAGAACTTGAAGGTTAAAAAAGTGCTATCACGGTTAACCTAGGGTATTGAGTTTCATAAGTTATCGAAAGAACAACTAAATATTGGTTTATGTACAAGTGTGTCATGTGAGGAGAACCCTCTAGCTAATCCATCATCCATCCAAACAACCATATTTTGTGCCAAAATCTGTCTAGTCTACAATCTGTTTGTTTTTAAGTTATTCTCATCAAAACCCAATCCCCCTTTTACAACTTGTGTCTTTTGATTTGAATCTGCCTTATTTGATTTCTTTTGAGTTCTTTGAGTTAATTTAGTTTAGAATTGGTTTATTTTCACAGTTTGAATCTTTTAAATTCAATTTTCGTCCTAAAACAACCCTAGAATCTGTTTTGAGTCTATTTGTTAGTTTTGGGCTGTTTTGAGTCATTCTAGTCTATTTTGAGTTATTTGAACCTAGTTAAGTGTTTTGATTTTAGATTTGTGTTTTTGAAGTCTTATTTAGTGTTTCTAAGTTAGTTTTATATAGATTAGCAATCCCTCCTAATCCCCGGTTTAGAACGATCCCCACTTGCATATATACTACAATTGTCGACAAGAGGGTTTAATTTGTGTGTTAGCATATCTATCGCATCATCTGTGCATTGGTTGTTGAGTTCTGTTGTTGTGTTTTGATCATTGTAGTTGTATTGCTTGATCTCGGTATTATGTTTTGGCTAACACGCGGTCTATTCTAAGGAGGGAAAGATGGAAGATGCCAGAGCTTTATTTGATCAAATTCAGTGCAAGGATCAAATCTCTTGGAATGCAATGACAACAGGTATGCCAAGTGCAATTCACTCTTTAATCTGGAGGAACCTTAAATTTTCTTAGTAGGGTATTCTACAATGTTTTAAAAATCGGCCTAGGCGGCCACCTAGGCGCTCGGCTGCGGACCCCGCCCTGATTTTGGGCAAAGCGGTCGGAAAAACCAGCCGGAAGCTAAGTGGCCGCCTAGGCGGGCTAGGCGGATGGGCTTGTAGTAATAAGGGCCGAATGGAAAAAAAATTCCAAGCATAGGAAAGCCCAATAGCAAGCATTTTGATTTTTGATTGGGACTAATTAAAGTAAATTACAATAACCAGATCTAATTAAAAACAAATTACAAATTGTTAAGGAGAAAAGAAAAAAAAACAGATAGCTCAGATTTGATTGAATGCGTATAATGATACCTTTCTTTGCAATCGAACAAAATCGCTTCTTTGAGATTAGCCAAAGGCATGGCATGGCATAGATCAATCGAGCCAAAGGCATGGCATGACATAGATCGATCGGGCCAAGGGCATGGCGTAGATCGATCGAGATCGACCGAATTGATTTGATATATAGATAGATGCATGTGGTAATATGAACTAAGGAGACCTAAAATTTTTTGAAGAATTCTGCTTCAGATTTGCTTATTTCATTTCACAACATACATCTGCAAACAAGCCGGCGTGACGATGACGGTGTACCCGTGACGACATGTATGTTGGTTGCTCCCTGCCCATCCTCACAAGGCAGGAAGGCAGGCAGCGTGATAGCGGCGAGGGTAGAGAGAGGAGATGGTTTTTTTTTTTTTTTTTTTGCCTCTAGGGAAAATGTTTATGTGCTTTGGCTCTCTTGCTTATAAAGCAGCTGTCAAGAGTTCTGAATACAAGCTAAGACTCTCATAATTAACCTAGCATCTGAAGTGTTGAAAATAAATGAATTAAATAGATTTAACGGCTCTGGTGGGTAGGTGGGCCACGATTTCTTTTGTGGTTAATTAAATTACCGCGTGCAAGATTCCTTTTCAGGAAAATCAACAGTTTCACGCTGATAATTAACTTTACTGCATTCAATTTCATATTATTTAATAATATAATAATATTCGATTATGACATATCATTTAATTATTCAGTTTTTTGGTATTATTATTAAATAGGGTTTTCCAATTCAAATTATCTCTCCTAACTAAATATTTAATAGGGTTAACTAAATATTTAACTAGGCGATTTTTTTTCATATTTTATATTTTTGTATTAATTGTGTGTTTTTTTCTTTTTTGGTTTTATGGTGGTATACTTATGAAAATGGTGTACCTAATTTGCAAATGATGGATTTACTACAAGTTCATCCAATACTTATGGAAATGATGTACCTAATATGCATTTTATCATTATTTTATTATCCATACAAGTATAATTTTTTTTTAAGTGTAAATAGACACTTATTTACAAAATATATAATAAATTTATATAAATCCGCCTAGGCCGCCTAGGTGCTAGGCCCCTGCCCGCCGCCCAACTAGTGCCTAGGGATTTTTAGAACCATGGTATTCTACTTGCACTCGTGACGTAAGTGACAACGTTACAGCTCCAATCCTCACCTAATATGACATTGATTTGCTTGCACTTCTCATAGTACTTCAATTAGGTCAACATCTTCCATGTCTGATGTGCTCACTGCTCAGGAAATTTTCTTTGAGTTTCTAAACCATTGTCTTAATTTAGCATGCTTTCCTTTTCTCCTTCAAATGTTTATCGAAAGCTTAACTAGTTTGTTGTGTTTGTGTTGATTTCTAAAGCATTGTCCTAATCACTTGTCCCCTGACATGCCTTTTCATCTACAGGCTATGCACAAAATGGGGGTCGAGGGGAAGCACTCAAGTTACACTCAAAAGCTTGAGATTGGTCTGCATCCAGATAAATGGACCTTTGTTTCCGTCCTTACTGCCTGTTCTAGTCTTGCATCGCTTAAAAACGGAAGACAAGCTCTTCTGCTCATTATTAAACATGGATTTGAATCAAACCTCTCTCTATATAACGCTTTGATTACCATGTACATACAGCAAATGTGGTGCGATCATTGATGCCAAGTGAGGTTTCAAACAAATTGAGTTTCCAGACCTCGTTCATGGACACCATTATTGCTGCTTTTGCACATAATGGTCTCTATGAGAAAGCTCTTGATTTCTTCAACTAGATTGCGGTCAGTGGCTTAGAACCAGACGGTATAACATATCTTAGCTTGTTATTGTAGAATTATCAGAGAGACGGGCCATACGGCCCACTTCCAACAACACCGATATTGTCCCCAACTTGGTAATTACCACCTGCACAATCCGTCAGGTGTGGGGTTTTATCACAAAAGGCCTCGGTATTAGTTAGAGTGGGGTTAGGATATTTAAACTATTAAATTTCTTTTTGTATGGCCGATGTGGGATTCAACACGCCTTTTCACGCGGGACCCAATTAGTGGGTCACACGTGGGAGATCCACACATCGGCAACCACGTAGAGCCAATGGGACTCACCGTACATTTAGGGCCAAGGGACCAACCATCATCACGCGGGGCCAAAGGGACCCACCCATCACGTGGCAATACAGTATGGGCTCGCTCCCTGGCTCTGATACCATGTAGAATTATCAGAGAGACGGGTCATACGGCCCACTTCCAACAACACTGATATTGTCCCCAACTTGGTAATTACCACTTGCACAATCCATCAGATGTGGGGTTTTATCACAAAAAGTCTCGGTATTAGTTAGAGTGGGGTTAGGATATTGTTGACTACAAAACTACCTAGCCTACACGGCGCCCAGGCCGAGTAATTAATAAACTAACTACGTCATTTAGTTGTGTGTGGGGCATGCCAACTCGTCGGCTGAGCTCGGCCGGGGAGTAAAATGTGTTGATGCGCGCTGCTGACTTCTACGTCTTGCGATTGTGGCCGAGGAAGGAACACGTATTGGCCTTTGGATTCTAAAGCCTAAAGACAAGGCTGCTATTTTTACGAAGTTCAATATCAAATTCGGCTTTCAATGTGCCGAATGAAGTAACCTGGTAACACCTCATTTCACCGAGAAGGCTAATGAGATGACCTCTGCCAAAAAAGATTCGAAAATCCTTCTTGACCGAGACTTGGATAGATAATCAGTTGACCTCGACGCAGTGCTTTTTATCCAAACTGAAGGTGCTCCGAGGTCGGCTGATTCTACGGTGGTAGTGCTGTTTATCCAAACTGAAGATACCACCGGTTGCCTTCACAATGCTATTTATCCAAACTGAAGATGTGAAGGCGAAAAAAGAAAATAAAAATCTCAAGGGTGTTGAGAGGTTTCGCGTAGAGCGAGGATTTGCGCAGGGCAGATTTGTGTGTTGAGTTTGAGGTCCCCCTGTCGTTGCACAATCACTCATATTTATAGTGTTGAAATACTTGCTTTGCACGGTCAGATAATGTTGCAGAGTTTAATTGCAACTCCAATTCCTGAAATTGATCCGCAGAAACCAAAGCACACCCATCAGATATATTTTCGTGGTTCTCCAAGCCTCACAAAAGCTTATCCAAACAAAAGTCTTCTCGTCATCACAACCTAGCCTACCTAGGCTTGTCATCATTATCCAAGACCATTTTTTTCTTTTTAATTAGCCACCTAACTAATCTAACCCAAAGATTGGTTTTAATATTTAATCACCTACGTGGATCTTTATCATCCATTTCCCATGCACCAATTCCAATTTGCATTATCCCCTTGATTTTTCAAACTTCATCGACCATGCTTCTTCAATCTGATAGCAGGAATTCCAATTTTACTCGAACTGTCCATGTTTGAAGATATAATGTTAGGATAACTAAAAGATAATTACTACGGCAAAAACCATAATATTATCTTTTAACAATATCAAAATTATCTTCATTTTTCGATTGACGGTGTAGAAGTATGCTTACTCAACGGCCTCGATCGCTTGGGCCGATGATACAAAATCGGGTCCAAACAGATATTTAAACTATTACTTTTCTTTTTGTATGGCCGGTGTGGGATTCAACAGTTATCTGCTTGTACTCATGCAGGGAAAGTGAATGAGAGCTTGAAGTTCTTTGACTCGATGGTCTGTAGCTACGACATTGTTCCTAGATCGGAGCATTATGCTTGCTTGGTTGACATTTTGTGTTAAGCAGGTCAGTTAGAGAAGGCTTGCAACAAAATCCAAGAGATACCATTTGAAGCAGACTCCAGAATATGGGGCTCTCTTCTGGTAGCTTACAGTGTTCACTTAAACGTAGAAATAGGGAGCTGGTTGCAAAGAATATATTAGATTTGAATCCTCGTAGTTCCGGGCCTTATGTCTTGTTGTCTAACATATTCGTAACTGCCGGAAAATGGAGGGATGTTGCATCAAATTTATTCTCTGGCCACGTATTCTTAAAATCCCATGGTCTAAGAAAATTGTGGTCACCCACTCTTCGATTTTAATCTAACAATATGTGGTCGTTTAACATTTTTATTGTACTTTCTCCTTCATTGTTGAATTAAGATTGAACGGTAAGTGACCACAATTTTCATAGACCCTTAAGTCTAGGAGAACGAGACTTGTATATTCTCCACAAATTATTTTTAAGATGTGATTTTTAGACTTTTTTTTTAACTTGTCACACATTACTTTTTTATTTTTAAGTATTAAATTCAATAAATTAAACGAAGCTATCGAGCATAATTAAATAAGAGTGTATGTTTATTAATTTCCATTATATTTGCATCCTTATTAATCTTAGGATGCGTCTTGCTTTTGTTAGCCTTAGTTTAGCACGACAGACCCTATCTGTCATATAGTCGAAACAAATTCACCGACCATTTTTGGGAGAAATTTTTCAGTATGACCAATATATGAGATAGTACATCACGTGTCACTATACAAATGACGAAATATGTGTGTTAAAAAGTTAATAATTTAAAAATAAAATTTTCCATCATTTACATGAAAACAAGTAGTGTACCATCTGTATTCTCGCTACAATGAATTTTTTTTTCATTTTTTGGGGGTTGGGGATATGGAGTAGGATTCTCTTCTTTTTTTTTCTTTTTTTCCTCCCTTTCTTTCATTCCTTATTTGAACGATCACAGTTAAAATATATCAATATCTTATATTAATTTTTTTTATATAAAATAAATAAATAATGTGAGAAAAAAATAAAAGGGAATGGCAAGAGAAAGAGAGAATCGTAGGCCACAAAACGTTGGTCATGTTCACATACACTTTTGTTTTATATTCCTCTAACTGTCAAGTCACATCACATGAAAATCGTGCGAAACTACCTCCTTAAATTATTTTGAAATCTGAACCCCACAACAAACCATGTCCACCGACCCCTGGTTTATTATTGTATTAAAAAAACAAAAATCTACTTCTATCTATGTACTATTATTTGTATTATTTCTTTAATAAAAATAAAATTTACGAGTTGCAGACCCCGGTTTCAATTTGTAAGTGCCTTCACATTGCAAGAGGAGCATGAATCACGTGCATCCAACGGTAATATAATATTATCCTGTTTATATAATTCTAAAAGGCAATGAGCTTACGTGGTACGCGGGGAAGCATATCTCCGCAGTGCACCGCCACTCCATACGATCACACCTCAACACATTTCCCTCTCTCCGCTCCCCTCTACATATCTGCCGCTGTACGCGCGTTTCTCCCAACCTAAATTCAAGCCCATACACGACAAGGAAAGTCGAGAGCAGAGCGAGAGAGGGAAAGCAACGACATGTCGTTTGGAGTGGAGTTTGCGTTGCCTCCGGAGGACCACGAAGATGCCAACAAGGATCGGCTGGATTTGGTTGATCCGACGGCTCCGAACTTGTCACTTCCGAGCGGGACTTTTCTCAGAGCGGCGGCGGCTCTCAAGGATCAGGTACATATTCACCTCAGTTCTTCAATTTATTTACTTTTAACTAATCTTGCTTAATTAGCTCCATCATTAATTAATTAACTAAAATCTTACTTGTAATTTCCCAGCTTTATAAAGATCAAACAGATTAAAGCTTTAATTTTTTTTTTTTTCGTTTCGAGAATATAGGTGGTGCAGGCTACATGGGAAGGACATGGTTCGGGTACGCCTACGGGTATGGTTTTGGATCCGACAGTGTATACGGGTCTCCTTGGTACGGCTTTTACGTGCTTGAGGTCGTATGAGGCCACCGGTAACCGCCAGGACTTGCTGCTCTGCGCTGATATCGTCGACAAGTGCGGGGCCGTCGCACCTGCGTCCAGCAGGTAACAAATTTTATTTTTTATTTTTTTTTAACAAACGACTATAAGGGTGCGTTTGGTACGCGGGACGGGACGTTCCGTCCCGCGTTTGGTACGCCTAAAACGAGTGGGATGAGGCGTTCCACGGGACAAGTTTTGGATGATTTTTGGTTCCACCTCCACCCTCTGGAACGGGGTTGTTCCACGTCTGTGGGACAGAAATTTTTAACATTTTAGGACAAAAATGCCCCTCGTCTTTTTCAAAATTTACAACATCCGTCCTGTCCTGTTCTGTCCCGTTCCGTTCCGTCCCGTCCCGTTCCGTCCCGTCTGCGTATTTAACATTTTAGGACAAAAATGCCCCTCGTCTTTTTCAAAATTTACAACATCCGTCCCGTCCTGTTCTGTCCCGTTCCGTTCCGTTCCGTTCCGTTCCGTCCCGTCCTGTCCCGTTCCGTCCCGTCTGCGTACCAAACGCACCCTAAGTGACATTTTATGAAAGGAAAAACAAAAAAAAGTAGGTGAGAAACCTTCATGGAACAAACACGCGGCAGTTCGAGTATAATAGTACATTCTTACGTGATGAGAAATGCTAAAGAGACTCTTTCAAAATAAATTTTTTCTATAACCTCTCTATCATCTTATAATTTAACGTTAATTCTTGTATCAACATTATAAAACGAAAAAACATATGGTAGCAAAGAGTCTAGAGAGATCTACTTTTGTGAAAGCTTCCTTAGCATTTCTCTTCTTACATATAGTGAAACTTATGTGTGTCAAATGTATAATTAGACCTGGCGCCATGATATAGGTAACCCTACTCTCGTAGAATACACGGAATCTTATGGTAAACTGTCTAACTTATATTATTTTTTAAGTAATAATTCAATCATCATCAATCACATCATCTGATTTACAAAATATAATATAAATTGATGGTCTCCGTACTATTACATGTAATGAGTAATATGTGAATTAGTTGGGTTTGTGAGTTGGGGTTGGGTTTCCTCAACTATTAAATGTATGTTAAGTTATACGTTTTAAATATAAATTTCATTTCATCTAATGTGTTTTAGATTTTATGCCTATGTGCTAAAATCGACAACCTTTTTTATTGTTAAGAAGGCTGCGCGGTTTGAATAAATCAAAAGAGATTCATCGATAGCAGAAGGAGAAGACAAGTGTGATATCATTATCGAATGTGATTAAGTAAGCAGTGTCTTTGATTGATTGGCAATGTTGCTTTTATGCAGGCAAGTGACTTTTTTATGTGGTAAAGGAGGAGTGTACGCCCTAGGAGCTGTGGTGGCTAGTTTGATTGGGGACCATGAAAGATGTGGCCTCTATTTGAACCTGTTTCTTGAGGTATTTATATCTAACTCATATTCCCATCTCTGTCCTTCTTATTAGTATTGTGAAGCTCTCTCTCTCATATTTGGTTTATGGATACTTTCTTGATAAATATCTCACAACTTGAACAAGCACTATTCACCTCGAGACGGATGGTGTTATTTATACACCTTTTTTTATTTTTCACACTGTTAATTTTTTTTTATTTTTATTATCTTCGATTTATTTGGTTCAACGATCAGAAATTGAGAATGATATGTAAAAGGTAAAAAGATGTGTGTGGATAGCACTACCCTATCAAACATGGGAAATAGTTTAATTAGCAATGTCAAATAGTGTCTATTTACATGTTTAAGGGCATGTTTACTTACTAGGAATAGGTATTGGAATCATTTTGATTCTTGAGTGCCATGCGTTTACTAAAATATGGGTACATGAGTCATTTCACTCCTTAACGTTTCCACACGTTTACTTACACATAAGTAATTGAAAAACTGCAAGATTTCCCTTAAGATGAGTAATCAAATACCTAAAAATAAGTAATTAGATCGACTGAAGCAGAGGAGTTGCTTTGATTCTCTTTTCTTAAAAATACGTATTCTTTCGCCAAAACCATCAAAAGTTCGATATGTTAGTTGTACGGAAAATGAACTCCAACTGTGTGCTAATATTCTGGACAACTTCCTAAACAACCTTATCACCCTAACTTGCTTTGTTTTAATTCTTTAATTAATTGGACTTCGGAGCATCTACTTTGTGAAATAGTTGAGTAATTGCCTCGAAAGTCTAATCAAAGTTTCGGCTTTTCTTTTAGGTTGTGTTCTTGTAATTTATCATTGTATTTTATAGGAATTAGTCATATGCATCCTTCAAGGGAGAGCTAATTAATAACAGTTTAGGGATTTACCTAGTGCTTGCACTAAGGAGTCCTCACAACCTCAAATGAGGACTCTAGAATTCACGCGTATTCATTAAAAATACTTAGTACTACAGTGTAGTGATATTCCTTTTTACTTGTAAGTGAGAGGTCTTAGGTTCAATTCTTGACAAAATCGAATTTTAACCACATTATTGCTAGCACATTGTGAGGTTAAGCCCATTCCTTCCTTCTTAAGGTAGATAATATTGTTTGTTCAAAAAAAAAAAATTATAGTGTTGTTATTGACATTATTACAAATTTATAGATATAAAAAAATTAAAACAATACAAATAGTGTACATAATAATTTAGAGTACCAATAACAAAACTCTCAAATTATATGTGGATGCGTCCACAAAATCGGAAGTCTTTTAACCCTATGCGGTCAATGTGAAATTTCCTGGTGTGGACCAAGACTTAGGTAGATAGGTGGAAACATATTTGCGGTTTTAACAGTTGGTTGGACGCCATATGACATTACTTAGAAATTCAATTAAAAACTTCCTGGCAAAAGATAGTGAGATTTTCGTTTTTATATAACTTTCTTTGTGTGCTCTACTAGAAACATATGAAATTTATTTCTGAGAAATTGGGGGTGGGCATCGGTTGGTTTGGCTCGGGTTGGACTCCCCCCCGTTGGCCATCCCTAAAAGTTTGGGTTGGTATATTTGGAACCCATAAAAGCTACTCAAGTAAATGATTTTAGGTGGGTTGGGTTGCACGGGTTCCACGGACTGGACATAATGCATTTTTTCTTAGTTCTATTGTGAATACGAGTGACCAATATTCAAGGCCAATGTTATATTACATGTAAATTAGGTGGATTTGGTAGTATAGAATCACCACCTATGACACTACATTCAAATCGAGTGTAAGTATGCTAAAGAATTGAATTTTATGAATAAGTCCGTTTCAATCGGGTTAATAACCCAACGTGACTTACTGATTAAGCAGGTTGGTCGGGTTTTCACTTAAAAATATTTTTTAAAGCTTAGATCCCAACCCAACCCAAGTATGCTAAATCATTTCGGTTAGGTTGGTCGGTTGACCCACTAAATGATCACCCCTAATAGAAAGTGAGATTTCGTGTCTATAAATTAGTCTGCTACCAATTTGTTGGGATAACTCCCATATTCAAGAAAAAAATAAGTTGAGATATGACGTGGTGAATTAGTTACATGAAAAAATTCTCTCATTAGTAGCTTCTGCATTGTTTTCCCTCGCTAATACCTATTTGGTTGACTTTGTACAGGTGGCACAAGAGAAGGCCTTGTCTGTTGGGCCAGAGGAAGGGGGTTTTGGAATGTCGTACGATCTTCTCTACGGGAGAGCTGGGTTTTTATGGGCAGCTTTGTTCATAAACAAGTATCTTGGACAGAACAAGTTGTCAAGTGATCTTCTAATGCCTGTTGTGGATGCTGTGTTAGCTGGTGGTAGGGCGGGCGCATCTCATAACCCGTCCTGCCCGCTTATGTACAGATGGCACGGGACTAGGTACTTGGGGGCAGCCAATGGCGTGGCCGGAATTTTGCAAGTGCTGCTTCACTTCCCACTTTGTAATGAGGATGCAGAAGATGTGAAGGCAACTCTTAGATATATGATGGCTAATAGGTTCCCTCATAGTGGAAACTACCCCTCAAGTGAAGGAAACCCTAGAGACAAGTTTGTTCAGTGGTCTCATGGTGCAGCTGGCATGGCCATAACCTTGTGCAAGGCATCTCAGGTTCGTGTGGCGGCTCTTTCATAAATTTACTCTTCTTAATGCAATTCTGACAGTGGGTAGTCAAAGATCGTTTAGTTTAGTGAGACCTAGTACTCACTTTGTTTGAGTAAGTCCTCGATGCTAATATCATGTGCAACGTTTGTCGAATTATAACAAAACGAGCTAGTACTAATAGTGCATGAGCCTTTACCATAACAGTGATCAAATGAAGTTGATGTGGTAACTAAACTTCTGTTATTTTTGGAGATAAATTAACGGTTCATGAAAATAATGCGTGTTTTCTATTTAGACCACCTTGCTAGCACTGTTCTAAAAATTCCTGCCTAGGCGCTAAGCGGTTAGTCACCGGCCTGATTAATGCCTAGGCATTTAAAAATTAAGAAAGGGCACCTAGACCAGCTGAGGTGACCACCTAGACTGCCTAGGCACCCGCCTAGCCTGCCCAGACCCGTCTAGACACCTGCCTAGGTTACAACTCACTTAGACAGAAAATAGATTACTTTCAATTTGCATTTAATTTTTTTCAATAAATTGTAAGAGACTTGTTGAATACTTAAATGAACACACTATATGCTTGTTCCCTATGTTTTCATTATGTTCCAATACTTCATAATACATGTCATTCTATTTTATAGTTTATGACAAAATTATATATATTTGAAGTATAAATACACTTATTTACACGAAGTATAATTAATTTACTTAAATCCGCCCAGTCCGCCTAGGCACTAGGCCGGACGCCCGCCGCCCGACTAGCGCCTAGCGTTTTTTAGAACCTTGCTTGCTAGTAATGTGGGCTGAAAATATAATCGATGTAGCATTTTCCTTTAACAAGCTTCAAAGTATTGATGTCTGTCGATTACCTATTTGTTTAGACCCAAATTTACACCATCGGCCTGGGTGATCAGGGCCGTTGGTCGAGCCAGATCGACGGATGGAAAGATGAAGATAATTTTGTTATTAAAAGATATTATTATGGTTTTATCATAATAATTATCATTTAATAAAGAATTATTTGTATACAAGATAAATAGGGTGTGTTTGGGCCCAACTTTTCCTTGATTTAAGGTGAAAAACATGCCCTAAAACAAGGAAAAGAGAAACATGCCCTAAAACAAGGAAAAGAGAAACATGCCTCAAAACAAGGAAAAGAGAAAGGCAAGTGGCTTTTTCATGTGACTTGGTTCCAACAAGAGAGGATTCAGATCCTATAAATACAGAAGCAATGGCAACATGCAAAGGACATCAAACACAACACACAAATCTGCCCTGCGCAAATCCTCTCAACACCCTTGAGAATTTTTACTTTCTTTTTCGCCTTCACATCTTCAGTTTGGATAAACAGCACTGTGAAGGCAACCGGTAAACACCTTCAGTTTGGATAAACAGCACTGTTGCCGTAGAACTAGCCGTCCGTGAAGCACCTTCAGTTTGGATAAACAGCACTGCGACAGGGTCGACTGGTTACTTATCCTAGTCTCGGCCGAAGAGGATTTTCGAATCCCCCTCGACAGAGGTCATCTCATTAGCCTTTCTCGGCGAAGTGAGGTGTTACTAATACCAAAGCTCGGTGCCTCGACGCCGAGTCGCTTTACGATTACGTACTCACAAGAGGATCTCAAAACTCAACACCGAGACGGCCGAACCACGTCTGTGGCCGAGGCCTTCGTCAGTTTTGAGTACCTCTGCACTTATACTCTAGTGTCGATTCGGCGTGGTCTCACCTTCATCAATACGGTGACCGTGGCCGAATTGGACGACCACAATTTGTGAATTTTGTAATTGGCAGCCTTGTCTTCAGGCTCTAGAACCTAAAGGCCGAGACACGTTCCTTTCTCGGCCGCAATCGCAAGATACAGAAGTTGGCCGCGCGCATCCATACCACATCAAGACAATTTACTTCTCGGCCGAAGCTCGGCCGACGAGTTGGCACGCCCCGCACACATTTGAAGGACAACAGTTAGACTACTATTCACTCGGCCTGCGCGCCACGTAGGCTAAGTAATATTTGTAGCCAACATTTTGGCACGCCCGGTGGGACTCAGTGCTAAAACTACGAAGTTCACATGATATATCAAGATCACAATCACGATGAGATTTGGCACCTACTCAAGGAAAGTGTCGAGCAACAAAAACGCCTTGACCGGATCCATGAAGCACATGAAGAAAGACAAAAATCTTTCTCTCAAATGATAAAGGTGAAGGTTCATCCCAGCTTGCAAGATCGATGGTTAAATGAAGACAGAGCTCGATATTGTGAGTGGCTCGATAAGAAAATGCCCTTTAGGTTCAAATCAATTCCATTTGAAGAATGGTTGGATCAAAAGGTCGGGGGGCAATTTTTCGCCCCGGCCGTGACCACAATTCGGCCTAAGAAAATTGTTAACATGGCCGAAGAAACACCTGGGCCACCATTTATTTCGGTCGAGACCGAAAGTGTGGTAGGCCTAGAAGAAAATGTTCAAATTTCTGAGCCAAAAATTGACTCCGAAGAAGATTCGTCAAATGAGTGCTCTAATGACGAACAAGGCCGAGACATAGGCCTAGCTACAAAATCCACGCCAATTGATATGATTATTGGTAAAAAAGCCGATAAGGAAAAATCTTGTTCGGCTAGGTTGTTCGAGTTAAAAGCCGAGATTGGTGAAATTATTATGCCTGGGGGGCATAGTAATTGTTCAACCCTCTCGTTAGCCGAAAATGATTTTTTCACCAAGTTACAAATATTTGGAGAAAATCATTTATTCAGCCGGGAGCAAAATCAATTTGAAACTTTTGATCTAAACTTATCTCGGCTTGGAATAAAACATCGTTGGCCTCCTCCTCTTTATTAGTTCGGCCACTTTCGTTTTATTTTGTTAAATAAGTTATTTCCTTAATCATTCGGCCGTGCAGGCCGAGACTTAAGAAAATAAGGGGGGCAACAACAGTGACAATCCAAATATTAGTTGGCCGAGGAATTAAAAATTAAAATCAGTTGTCTAGGCCGAGGCCGAGAGATTCAAAGAGGAAATGGGGAGCCTCGGCGTCTTTGAATATTTACAAAGTGGGCCGAATCTAGATAAGGGAGATTCAAAAGGTTGGTCGAGAAGGAGTTTCGGCCGAGAACATATATATATTGGTCGGCCTTGGCATATGTATATTGGAGCCTTAATGAAGGCAATTCAAAAAGGGGAGTTGTCATGCATGCAGGATGGTTGGTCGAGAAGGAGTTTCGGCCGAGAACATATATATATTGGTCGGCCTTGGCATATGTATATTGGAGCCTTAATGAAGGCAATTCAAAAAGGGGAGTTGTCATGCATGCAGGATGCTTCGTACAAAACCTCAGCGCCTCGGCTTTATAAAAAAAAAAAAAAAAAAAAAAAAAAAAGGCCGAGTCGTCGAAGTGGCCGAAGCCGAAAAAGGCCAAAGTGGCCGAAGGGATTTTAAAAGGCCAAAATGGCCGAAGGAAAAAAATAAAAAAATAAAAAAATTACTTTCGGCCGAATTGGCTGGAGGTGGGCTCGGCCCCATTGCAATATTAGGCCTCGGCCTCGACGCACATATATGTAAAGCAAGTGGATTTGGTCTCGGCCTCGGCCAAAACATATTATATATATATATATATATATATATATATATATATATATATATATATATATATATATATATATATATGTATGGAAAAAGAAAATGGTCTTGCATCTCGGCCGTATGTTGCGTGGTTAGGGGAGCTGCTAGGGATGGCTTGATCAACCCAATGTTTCTCGGCTGCCCAGCTTGTTCTCGGCCCCATTCGCTAGTTTTGATTTTCGACAGTGTGGATTGGTCGAATTCGACCATAGTATAATTCGGTGAGGCAACGTTTGCAATAGGACAAATCCTACCGATGTGGAATCCCGGCCAAAATTAGTCATGGCGCATGAATTAATTTCCTTAACCATTCGGCTTAAGAGCCGAAGCTCAAGGAAACTGGGGGGCAATGTTTGGACCCAAATTTACACCATCGGCCTGGGTGATCAGGGCCGTTGGTCGAGCCAGATCGACGGATGGAAAGATGAAGATAATTTTGTTATTAAAAGATATTATTATGGTTTTATCATAATAATTATCATTTAATAAAGAATTATTTGTATACAAGATAAATAGGGTGTGTTTGGGCCCAACTTTTCCTTGATTTAAGGTGAAAAACATGCCCTAAAACAAGGAAAAGAGAAACATGCCCTAAAACAAGGAAAAGAGAAACATGCCTCAAAACAAGGAAAAGAGAAAGGCAAGTGGCTTTTTCATGTGACTTGGTTCCAACAAGAGAGGATTCAGATCCTATAAATACAGAAGCAATGGCAACATGCAAAGGACATCAAACACAACACACAAATCTGCCCTGCGCAAATCCTCTCAACACCCTTGAGAATTTTTACTTTCTTTTTCGCCTTCACATCTTCAGTTTGGATAAACAGCACTGTGAAGGCAACCGGTAAACACCTTCAGTTTGGATAAACAGCACTGTTGCCGTAGAACTAGCCGTCCGTGAAGCACCTTCAGTTTGGATAAACAGCACTGCGACAGGGTCGACTGGTTACTTATCCTAGTCTCGGCCGAAGAGGATTTTCGAATCCCCCTCGACAGAGGTCATCTCATTAGCCTTTCTCGGCGAAGTGAGGTGTTACTAATACCAAAGCTCGGTGCCTCGACGCCGAGTCGCTTTACGATTACGTACTCACAAGAGGATCTCAAAACTCAACACCGAGACGGCCGAACCACGTCTGTGGCCGAGGCCTTCGTCAGTTTTGAGTACCTCTGCACTTATACTCTAGTGTCGATTCGGCGTGGTCTCACCTTCATCAATACGGTGACCGTGGCCGAATTGGACGACCACAATTTGTGAATTTTGTAATTGGCAGCTTGTCTTCAGGCTCTAGAACCTAAAGGCCGAGACACGTTCCTTTCTCGGCCGCAATCGCAAGATACAGAAGTTGGCCGCGCGCATCCATACCACATCAAGACAATTTACTTCTCGGCCGAAGCTCGGCCGACGAGTTGGCACGCCCCGCACACATTTGAAGGACAACAGTTAGACTACTATTCACTCGGCCTGCGCGCCACGTAGGCTAAGTAATATTTGTAGCCAACACTATTTAAATGTTTTGCAAGATGCATTCAGAGTTATTTGTGATGCTCGACCTTCTCACATATATCCCAAATACTCAAAGTTTTTCTAGCCGAAAAAGGTGGTCCTTGTATGTGTGTATTTTCTGTCTGTCTGCAAGAATATGAGTTAACAGCGGTTCCTGTCCTTTCTTCTTCAGGTGTTTCCAGGTGATCGAGAATTTCGTGACGCTGCAATAGAAGCAGGAGAAGTTGTGTGGAAGAACGGTTTACTGAAGAAGGTAGGACTTGCTGACGGTGTGGCTGGGAATGCCTATGCCTTCCTTTCTCTGTATCGTCTGACTGGAGAGAGCATATACGAAGAGAGAGCAAAGGCATTTGCAAGCTTCTTGTATCATAATGCTGGAGAGTTTTCGACTGCAGGACGCACTCATGGGGTCGAATATGTCTACTCTCTTTTTCAAGGTCTTGCTGGAACAGCTTGCCTCTGGTTTGATCTTCATGTGCCCGAAAATTCTAGGTTTCCTGGTTATGAACTGTAATAAATTATGAAAAGTTGCGAGATTTATTAGTATATGACTCTAGCCTGACATGTATATATAGATGTGAATTCAAGTTAAGACACCCTAATATTAAGGCCCGACTTGTTTTGGTGTGAGAGTATCTATAAGACGAAGTTGCTGCCAGAGGAATCAGTGGTGGAAAGGATGTTAATTGTTAAGGCACCGTTTGACAACTATTTCGTTGTTTTCATTTTTGTTGTAAATGTATATGACATTTTGGAACTAAATTTAAACACTGCAACTGAGACAGGACCTGCGGCAAACCCGACTACCTATAAAGAACAAACAACCACGATTAACCTAAAGTATTGATAGGGTACCTACCAAAGATTCTTCGACGATCAAGTTAGTAAGTGGTATTAAGATTCAAGTAGTGAGCAAGATAATATAGTGTTAGTTATGAAAGTGTTACTAGAGATAAAACCCTAGATGAGGGTATTTATATTAGTTGGGAGAGGTATCTATTAGGATATAGAATTCATATTAAATTGACAGAATCTAAGAGGATTTTAGGATTAGATATTATGTCCTTTTAGAAGTGTGATTACTTGTAGTTCAAGACAATCCCTAGGTTGCAAGAATCTCCAAGAATATAGGAAACCCGTCTGATACCTAGGTTTCCGTATCTTGCAGAACAAGAATGGTCAATCTGAGCAAAAAGCCTACCTTTTCTGAAGCACAGCAGGATGTGGTGGGATTGGTAGTCTATTTGAGTAACTTATCTGATCAGAGATGTTGGGTCCATGACCGGACTTCTGAGGTATACCTATTTCGATCCACCTTCCTCTGGCCCTAGAAAATCCTTGTCCCATAATTGCCCCTAACTATGTATCTGAAAAGGTGTTCCTCTTGAGGATGGATAGCTATCCAAAGACCATGTCTTACTGAATATATCAAAATAGATACTGGTTAAGATTCTTTTGCAATCTGGCCTCGTTATCATTGCAAAGTAGTAGAGACATTCCATATTCAGATGCACAACCTTGATAATTATGTCATAGTGACAACAATGATGGGAGACATTGCTTCGCGTGTGTACGAGAAACGATGAGCTACTCTTTCTGTTACCAAAGCTATTCTGGCTGCCAAACACACGGATCTCGAGGTGAGATGGTCCAAATTCCTCCTCCGATTCCTCAGGTATAAATTTTTTTCTAGGGTAAATTACACCATATCTCCTCAGGTTTGAGGTCTATTACAACCCCATACAACATCTTTAAAACATTTCACTTTCATACCTCAAGTACTATTTTATTTCAATTTCATACCTCCGTTACATTTTCCATCCGTGCTGACATGGCTGCCAAATGTGTGCCACGTGGCAAAAAAAATAATTTTTTTTAAACCTGAATTTTTACAAAAAAAAAAAAAACTCGGGAGCCCAGCGACCATAAGAATAGTGAAAAAGAAGAAGAAAGAAAAAGAAGAAGAAGAATAAAAAGAAGAAGGGAAGAAGAAGAACGAAGAAAGAAGAAGAAGAAGAAGAAGAAGAAGAAGAAGAAGGGAAGAGGAAGAAAAAATTCCCCCTCCTCCCCCCCCCCCCCCCCCCCCAATGAAGAAGAAAAAAAGAAGAGGAAAGAAGCCCAGCGATCAGAAGAAAGAAGAAGAAGAAGAAGAAGAAGAAGAAGAAGGGAAGAGGAAGAAAAAATCCCCCCCCCCCCAGCGAAGAAGAAAGAAAGAAAAAAAAGCCCTAGTAGCCACAGAAGAAAAAGAAGAAGAAGAAGGGAATAGGAAGAAAAAATTCCCCCCCCCCCAGCGAAGAAGAAAGAAAAAAAATGAAGAACCCCAGCGACCAAAAGAAGAAAGGGAAGAAGAAGAAGAAGAAGGAAGAAAAAATCCCCCAAAATTATTTTTTTTGCTACGTGGCACACATTTGGCAGCCACGTCAGCACTTAACGGTTCAATGGATGGAAAATGTAACGGAAGTATGAAATTGAAATAAAATAGTACTTGAGGTATGAAAGTGAAATGTTTTAAAGATGTTGTATGGGGTTGTAATAGACCTCAAACCTGAGGAGGTATGATGTAATTTACTAAATTTCTACTTTACTTGAAAAAAAAAAAGAAAAAAAAAAGACATCTTTGAGCATGGAGCGAACTCTTGCCAAAAATTACAACACTTTCTTTGAACCTCCAATGATCAGAGAACGCATCCAAGAGGATTGTGATTCTTTCACCGACCATGGCCAAGATTTTTTTGAGTGGGATATGAATTTGCTATAATTTATTGGGAATGAACTTTGTCCTGTCAAGTTTCTCCTTCTTAGCCTTCACACTCTTCTCCTTAGTCAAAGGCGATATCCTATTCACAGTCTTTGCATGATTCAGTTGGAGCGGAGTGTCGAGATTCTTGAGCGGATTTTTCTTCGTTAGATATGAATGTTGGAACAACGAACATCTTTGTTGTCATGGTTTCAGAATTTCCCATCCTTGTCTCTTTTCTCCAAAGATTAATCAAACAATTTTTTTTCATCAAAAAATTCAGAGACTAGGAGCATGTGAGAAAATCAAGGTGTAAGAAATTTCAAAAGGAATTGCGAGAGCCTTCTACGAGAATTAAATTAAGCTTGCAATGAAAGTATTGATTTTTTGTAGCAAAAATCCAATATCTGCATTTTTTGACGAATTTTACCTACAAAACAATTAAACACCTTTGATCAAAGACAAGCCACGAGTCCACATAATGGAGCGAGGGGAGTTTGGCCAATGGATCTTCGATGCCTAAGTCAGGTTTTCTGATAAGAGAGTTTTAGGGCTTAATTTCGTAGCAAAAGCTTACCAAAATTTAGTGGAGAATGAGATATTTATAAGAGGTGCATTTTTGCTCACCTCCACAACTATGGTATATGCTCACCATATACCTAATTATTTGTCATGTATCATTTCATCTAACTCTAGTTAACTTTCACATTAAATGTTACTTTTTCAATTTTGAAAAGAAATTATAACCAAGGTTAAGTGAAGGGATATGTGTCAAATGATTGGTATGGTGAACATACACCAAAGTTTAGCAAGGTAAGCAAAAATGCTCCCATTTATAAGAAGATAGCCAGCCACATGCGCAGGGATTGCCATGCCATTTTTCAACGTCCAATTGATGAAGGTGTGTCATCTGTTAGATGTAGTAGAAGATAGCCGGCAACTTAAGAAATAATCCCAAAGATATTATTTAATTAATAATATCTTGAAATTATCTCGTGAAATCCTTAATTGGATTTGATGGGGATTCATTATCGAGTTGGTCTTCAATAAGGAAAAATTTAAAGATAGTATTTAACTATTAATCTGATCTTTAATACCTTTGATTTCCTCCTTGGCATAGGCACGAGAGCTTGGAGAAGTCATTGTTGGCAACTTAGGTCTTCTTAAGAATTAAACTGCACGCAGAACGAATGTGGGTCTTGTGCATTCTCGTCAATCGTGGGCAAAACTCCACATGTTAGTTCAATAATTTTTCTGTATTATTTTTGGCTTCACAATTGGGTTTCCCTAGAACTCATTTTTCATCTTTTGACTATCTCTACCCAATTGTTTCCAAACTTTTTATTTGCTTTTGGAATCTGAATATTTTTAAGGAAAACTAACCAAAAGTTCAAAAAAACTTCTTTTTTTAATGAAAAGTCTTTTTTAAAGGTAAAGTGAATAGTACCATGAAAAGGTAAAAATATGGTTTTTTCGTTAAAAGTGAACAGTACCCTGGAGTGTTTTGTTAAAACTCACATATTTTTAATCCTTTTTTGGTTGAATTTCTTCCATGTAAGAGGTGGGGTTGCGGTATTGGGGGGTGCTCGGGGGTGGTGGTGTGTGGATAGGGGTGGTGTTTGTTGTACTGAAGTGGGAGGAAAGGAGGGTGGACGGTGGCTCCAACTCCTTCTTTTCGTTGTTTCACGAGTTTTAATTAATCTTTACTCTTTTTTAGTTTTTGTTTTCTTAATTTTAAAACATTAGGTTTTTTATTTAACATTTTTATGTGGCATCATTGTAAACACGAAAATTTCCTGAAACAACAAGAACACGTGTATAAAATAATATTTGTATTTGATGATTTTGGGGTACAATCTCTTTATAATTTATCCTCTGATTCTATCTTTGTAAGATATGGATTTGTTGATGAGCTGTTGATCCAAAGGGCCGTTGGGGCTGGATTCTTGGGATGAACAGTGGTGTGGATTCGTTGGTGTCGTGTTGATCCGAAGGGGCGTTGGGGCTTGATCTTAGGATGAACGAGGATGATCTTTAGGGATTTGACGATGAACGTTGATGTTGTGTTGATCCGAAAGGCTGTTGGGGCTTGATTCTTGGGATGAACAATGGTGTGGATTTGTTGATGTTGTGTTGATCCAAAGGGCCGTTGGGGCTTGATCTTAGGATGAACGAGGATGATCTTCAGGGATTTGATGATGAACGTTGATGTTGTGTTGATCCGAAGGGCCGTTGGGGCTTGATTCTTGGGATGAACAATGGTGTGGATTTGTTGATGTTGTGTTGATCCGAAGGGCCGTTGAGGCTTGATCTTAGGATGAAGAGCGTTTCTTCAAGGGCCGTCGAGGCTTGATTCTTGAAGAACGATGAACGAAGAACGAAGAACGAAGAATGAACTTCAAGAGAATTCTCTTCCAATTTGGGAGTAGAGAAATGTGTTGGTGAATTGGTGAATGAAAATGAATGAAATGGCTTCCTATTTATAGAATTCCAAAACTTGATTTTTGGATTTAAATAATCAGATGAAATAAGTCGTTTCTGCTAGGTGTTGACACGTGTCTTGTTTGATGGCTTTTCTGACTCTTTTTAATTTTTCGTCGAGTCATACACTACGTGTAAAATTTATGTGACACGTGAACGTTGAAATTTTAATTATTGGTCAACATTTATTTTACCGAAATTTCAATGTCCACAAATGCCCCCACTTCAAAGCGTGTTGTATACGTGTGTTTGTCACGTGTAGAAGATGCGTTTTGAAGTCCTTTAATGTAGACGTCGATCCAAAGGCCGTCAAGGCTTGATCTTGGATCGGGCTGGGATCTCCTTCAAGTGCCGTTGAGGCTTGATCTTGAATTGGGCTGAGATCTATTCAACTTTGCTGGGACGAATCGGCACGTGCATTTGTTGTGCTTGTTGACTTTCCACAGGCTTCATCTTGAACTAGTTTTTTATTCAAGGGCGATAGACACTTGATCTTGAATCGGATTTGTGATTTCTCCAAGGGCCGTTGAGACTTGATCTTGAATCGGGTCTTGATTTTTCCAAGGGCCATTGAGGCTTGATCTTGAAGGTTGTCGAACCACAAGCGGCTTCATATGGGAAGCGATCTTCGATTTAGTTGAGGATGAATCAGCATGTGCAGTTGTACGGCCCATGCTGCATTATTCTCTACTTTGTTTCTTTTGCATGGCATGCAGGCACGAGGTAGAGGTTGGTCTATTTCTCTGTTTAATCTTTCCAAGTGCCGACCGATCGCTCTATTTCTTCTTGTCCCGCAGGCAAGAGCAAGGGTAAAGGAAAAGCGTGCCAGAAGATATCTTTGCCTTCAACTCTGCTGATATGAGATACTTTTGCTTTTGAAGAAGTATCTTTCCACAGGTTTATTCTTGAACTGGGCTGAAGGGTTTTCTTCTGCTAGACTTGCTAAAAGTCTGAGCTTACCCATTTATCTGGAGTTGAAGTCGATTCAAGGGTGGTGAACACTTGATCTTGGATCAAAATTGTGATTCCTTTAAAGGCCGTTGGTGGCTTGATCTTGAAGGTTAGATAAACCATGAGCGGCTCTACGTGGAGTCGACTCAAGAATTTGAGGGTCAAAACAAGTCCATCAAATCCAGAGTAAGTCAGATCTTGATGATATGAAATACTTTTGCTTTTGAAGAAGTAGCGGACGACCTGACACATGTTTCGTCGTGCTTGTTTCTACATGCTTCAATGTATCATTTTTCCTTGCCTTATCTGTTTCCCTTGCAGAAGCGGCATCTTCTCCAGTTTTCTCCCATGATGTATGTGGCATCTTCTTTTGCAGTATTTGCCTTACTGATGCAAGAGTGGAATGCAAATGCTAGGTAAGCAATCAGGGAAGGGTTTCCAGGCAGTCGGTTCTGGATCGGAGAGTTGATTCCAAATGCCGGCTGATTGCTCTCTTTCTCCTTGTCTTACTTGGTATCGCCTCGAATCACCTTCACTCATTCCCGGTAGAATTTTAAACATTGGTGAAGGATGGATGACACTACTCCATTCTCATGGATCCAAGGCCTTCCTAAGAGCAGGCTGTATGAAGTTCTTGCATCAATCACATGAAATATCGTGCTTGATTTGAGTTCACCAATGGTCATCTCCACTCGGATCATGCATATCGCTCTTTGTCCTCCTTGGTTAAAACCTTGAATTAGTAAACGGCTTAGGATAGTTCGTCTATTTTGATGCCGATTGTAGCCATCGTTGACTTTGGCATGATGTTTATGGCTAATCCACCATCCACAAGCATGCAGTTGACTTTGCTCTCCCTTATGTACCCTGAGACGAAGAGAGGGCGGTTGTGAGTGAAGCCTTGAGCATTCGTCAGTGAAGTTGATTGAGTCTTGGGCGGCACAACATGTGGCATATTCATATGACCGAAGCCTTGAGGTCCTTGTTTCCTTGTACTCCATGGTCGTTAGGATTTGCTAAGACCACTATCAGTGCTTTTCGCATCTCCTCGGGTAATCGTAATGCCTCCTTGATGCTAACGTGGGTTGGCAAACCTTCTTTAGTCATGAGGGTCTTCACTTCTTCAACGGCGATAACTTCGTCTCTTAATGGTTCATTTACTTCCACCATGTGACATGCAGCGATATTACACCGTTGGAAGAAGTCATTTGGGAAGTACTCATGCAAGGAGACGGGAATGCGTGGCTCTTATTCCATAGGCTCCCCAGCGTATGTTGGCTTAACAACTCTTGCGCTTCTTTTGGGGTTCCTATTGTTGCGACGGCGGTGCTTTCTTCCTTCTTCTACCTTTGGCCTTGTGGCTTGTAGTTTGGGCTTCTTCGTCTTTTTGTGGGTCACTAAGGTCCATCCTTCATTATCGTTAGTCGATGCATCCTGGTTGTTTGCCCCCAACGATGGTTGTGCAGAAGGGGCCATGCGACTTGAGCATGGATGAGGATGGTCACGCATTACCTGAAGAAGCACAGGATCAAAGGACCCAAACACGAACGTTGTAGTGTGCGTCGTGACCGTGTCTTCCAAGTCAAGTTCAATTCGCCCTTATTGTGCTAACTTCATGATGAGTTCCTTGAGGATGAAGCACTTTCCAACGGGATGACTCACGATGCGATGGTATTTGCAGTACTTGGGATCGTCAACGTGATTCATCTCTTCTTGCCGCTTGCATTCAGGCAGCTCAATCACCTTTTTCTCCAACAGGTCGTCTAGCATTGGGGCCATGTCAGAGTCTGGAAATGGGTATGTTTTATGCTCCAATTCCCTCAAGGTGTTCTTGTACCTGTCTTGGGTACGAGAGGGCTCACCTCTTTTTATCTCATTTGCTTTTTTCTTAGAGGAGATTTTGACGAGTACGAAAGAGGTCTTGATGGGGGTAGCGTCAATGGTAAAAGCTTCATTGGCGGGCTTCTTTCCATGATTGTCCACCTTTGGAGTAAACACCTTATCCTTCTTAAAGTCGGTGATCGGCTCATTTTTTCCATGATGAGCGATGCTTAGCTCCATGTCATGAGCGTGGATGGCTAACTCTTTAAATGTCCATGGTTTGATGCCTTGCAAGATGTATTGTAATCCCCATTGCATACCTTGAACACACATCTCGATTGAGGAGATTTCCGAGAGTCTGTCCTTGCAGTCGAGGCTCAGAGTGCGCCATCAGTTGATGTAATCGACAACTGGCTCGTCCCTCCACTGCTTTGTGCTTGTCAGCTTCAGCATACTTACTGTGCGACAAGTGCTGTAGAAGCGGTTCAAGAACTCTCGCTCTAATTGCTCCCAGTTATTGATGGATTCAAGTTCTAGATCCGTGTACCAGTCGAATGCATTTCCTTTCAGAGAGCGGACAAACTACTTCGCGAGGTAGTCTCCTTCCGTCCCCGCGTTGTTGCAAGTTTCGACGAAATGGGCAACGTGCTGCTTTGGATTTCCCTTCCCATCGAACTGCATGAACTTTGGCGGTTGATATCCCCTTGGCATCTTCAGGTTGTCAATTTTCTTGGAGTAAGGCTTCGAATACAACATGGAGGTATGTGAGCTCCCTTCGTACTGTGCCTTGATGGTGCTAGCGATCATTTGTTTCAGCTATTGGATAGACAGAGATCCCATGAGTGTCATTGCTTGGTCTGGCTTCTCTTCGATTTCTTTTGTCGGAGGTTCCTCATCCTCACCGTCTACCATTCTGTCGTTGTTCTTCATTTATAATTGGTTGACAAGTGTGGCGATTTGTAAGTCTTTCTCCTCCACAGTCTGTGTGAGCTTTGCAATCTCTTCATTCATTTGAGCTAAATGCTCCTCGATCGAAGTCACTCAGGTGGTCATGACTTGCATGGTTGTGCTGCTACTCGAGTCGGTGTCAGAGAGCAGGGACTCGGGGCACTTCCTTGGGAAATCCTCCATTGGCTCACTTAGCGAGGCCAGAGTGATCACGGGCTTGTATTTCAGGTGTTCATGAACTTTTGGCGAATTTGACACAGAGGGGGAAGATGCGGCAGAAAGAGCTCTTGCCTTGTTTCGAGTTGTGATGCCAAAAGCGCCACCACTCGTGATGAGGATACTCTTGTTCTTCGTGTTAGTTGCGGGAACCGTTTGAGCCTTCCTTGATGCCATATGTGCCCTCTTTTGCGGATTTGAAGATAGAGATGAGAGGTAGAGATTGTCCCACTAGGCGTGCCAAATTTGTAAACACGAAAATTTCCTGAAACAACAAGAACACGTGTACAAAATAATATTTGTATTTGATGATTTTGGGTTACAATCTCTTTATAATTTATCCTCTGATTCTATCTTCGTAAGATATGGATTTGTTGATGGGCTGTTGATCCAAAGGGCCGTTGGGGCTTGATTCTTGAGATGAACAGTGGTATGGATTCGTTGATGTCGTGTTGATCTGAAGGGGCTTTGGGGCTTGATCTTAGGATGAACAAGGATGATCTTCAGGGATTTGACGATGAACGTTGATGTTGTGTTGATCCGAAGGGCCGTTGGGGCTTGATCTTAGGATGAACGAGGATGATCTTCAGGGATTTGATGATGAACGTTGATGTTGTGTTGATCCGAAGGGTCATTGGGGCTTGATTCTTGGGATGAACAATGGTGTGGATTTTTTGATGTTGTGTTGATCCGAAAGGCCGTTGGGGCTTGATCTTAGGATGAATAGCGTTTCTTCAAGGGCCGTCAGGGCTTGATTCTTGAAGAACGATGAATGAAGAACGAACTTCAAGAGAATTCTCTTCCAATTTGGGAGTAGAGAAATATGTTGGTGAATTGGTGAATGAAAATGAATGAAATGGCTTCCTATTTATAGAATTCCAAAAGTTGATTTTTGGATTTAAATAATCAGATGATATAAGTCGTTTCTGCCAGGTGTTGACACATGTCCTATTTGATGGCTTTTCTGACTCTTTTCGATTTTTCGTCGAGTCATACACTACGTGTAAAATTTATGTAACACGTGAGCGTTGAAATTTTAATTATTGGTCAACATTTATTTTACCGATATTTCAATGTCTACAATCATATCATTAGATTTGGGAATCTCTACACACATGCCATGTAAGCAAGCAACATAAAAGTTAGGGGTGTGATATCCACACACCCCTTTTTACTTATCTCACACATTTTTGAATTTCGACCGTCGAATCGGATGAATTGAAGAAAATCTAACGGACAGAAATTAACAGGGGTGTGTGAGAAGTAAAAATGAGTGTGTGGATCGCACACCCCAAAAGTTAATGAGAGTAGATGGAAGGATTCAAGTGGTGGAGAAAGGATCCTCGCCGCATCCTTTTTGTGAGGATCTTGAGAATCCTCCAATCACATCAATTCATCATACATCTTGCAACCAGTTTTTGTCAGGTACTATTTATATTGAATTTTAAATAATAAAAACATATAATGATTTTTGGCCTCACGATGTACGATGAACATATGTGATTCAGAGGATCCTTGGATCTTCACATAGAGGATTCGGCGAGGATCCTCTTGGAAATTTGTATAGATAAAAACATGAAAAATGACAGTGATGATTTTGAAAGTTAAGAGTGCATTTGTTGCAACGGACTATCTCGGACTGGACTAATTTCATGGACTAAACTGGATTGACTTGGCATGGACTAAGTAGTATAAGGATAATGAAGTATTTGGTGCAGTGTCAAACTAAATTATTTTAGAGTTTAAATACTCTCTTTTTTGTCATTTTTAATTCATTTTATTAATATTTTATTATTATTATTGCACATTTTTTTTATTTGACTCTCTAGTCCCCAGTGCCTTTACTTTTCTTCTCTGGATCGTCGGATTTGCAAAATGATTTCAATTGATCTCTGCAAATTGGCGATAAAACTTGCTGGCGCATCTTCCTAGCAAAGCACTTGCGGCCACGAGGAGGACGCAATGGCTAGTAACGCGGGATCTGGAGCTGCGGGCAGGGCCTGTGCAAGAGCTGGAGCTACTGAATCGGTTGATTGTAGGCCGAGGAAAGAAGAAAAGTTTAATGGCGGAGGGTTGGGGATCTGTGGAAGATGACGAATTCGAAGACACAGCACGATGATGATGCAAAGCACTGGCCTTAGCAATCCCATCCTTTTTGCCCGGCCTCGCTAAGCTCAGATAATGAAGAGTCTAGTCGGAACAATTCCGAGCTCCCCCCATTAAACTCGGTCCTGGCTTGCACCATACATGGATTAATATTCTTAGCTAAGCCAGTCTAGTCTAGTTAGGCTTAGTAAGGGCAAACAAACATGCCCTAAAAGGCTAAAATTATGACTTTACAATGCCTAAAAGGACTATTTTGTGAAAACCCTAATTTGAGCACTATTTCTATATGTAATGAAGCCTACTCGTTTAAATACGATAACAAGACCGTGGGCCTTTGTCCAGCTGGGTCTAGGGTATTTAGCCTAGCAACAATCTTGATAGCTCGGAAGAAAGATATAAAGCCCAAAACTTTTGCAAAGGACATTATCAAGAAGGGGTTGTTGATTATACAGGCAGAGGTACTCAGTTGCGTTTGTAATTATGAAATTGTAATTAAGAAAATGTTCCTCATTTTGTTTAACTAATAAAATATTATATAGAAATGTACTATTGCTCGGTGCCTTCCAGAAATAGTTATTATTGGCGATTGCTTGTTATTTGGAAACGTTGAAGGATCACGCTTCCACCAACTTATGTGTTAATAAATCATTTTTCCACAGGTCATGATGTTGTAGAGGAATATGTGCTCACGGATGATCCTTGACTCCACCAACTTAATTAGTGTTAATAAATCTTTTTTTAGTTGGAATTTGGAGGATGTATGCTTGCATGGATGATAATCGACTCCAATTGTGATCCACTCAATGACACGCGTGGACTACCCTTGGCCTTTCAATCGATCTTTCTAGAAAGGGGGATATAATTAAGAGAACACAAACTTATCAAGTCAAATAATTTAAAAACATAAGCATTTGTTAAAAATGTCAAATTACTGTCCAGTAATATAATAAATTTATTAGTTTTTTTTAATCTAACAAATGATATTATCTATAATAAAGTGAATCTTAGCCTCACAATAGAGTAGCAATAATGTACTTCAAATTAGCCTTTGGAGAAAATCAAACTTAAAACTTTTTTTTAAACAAATGATATTATCTACACTAAGGGGAGTGAGGTGGGCTAGCCTCACTATTGACTAGTAATAATGTAGTTCAAATTCGTCTTTGGTAAGAATCGAACATAAAACTTCTCACTTACAAGTGAAGAAAAATACTACTAGACCGTAATACTAAGTGGCATAAACTTATTATTTAAGGGATTGTATATCTAATTCCTTTACCACAAAATTTTCTCTCAAAGCACATAAAAAGGTGGAAATTTATAGCATTTAATTACATGAATAACTACATATACATCTAAATTATAAGACTATATTTGAGAGAGACCAAGTTTTTTTTTTAAAAGACAAAAATTATGATATGTTGACACACCCGCACCCGAAAGTGGGGCGTGCTGGCCGTCACGTGAGTGTGACGTAGCCATGTGCGCTGTGCGGAAGCTAAGATCGACACTAAGAACGAAATAATTAAAATCGAAATCACTAGCAACCTAGATACGATAGTGTACTAGATGCATAAAAAAGATACTTATACATAATCAGAGCGTTCTAAGTTCGAATGCAGTCAAACATAAATAGAAAGGGTTTAATTACACCCTCAGTAACATACATAATAGAAATTCTGTCAGAAAGCCGGAGGTCCTCGAAGTGCCAACCTCGTAACTCGAGCTACCTAGAACCTGGAGGGGCGAAAAACAAAGGGAGTGGGTCAGTAAAAACAAATTTTTTTTTAAAATCATTCTTTTCTCAAAATTCTAGCCCCTCTCCGTAAAACCTGTATAATTCCCAGAAAATAATACGTACATATGTATCTCAATTTTTCTCAAATCATGCTCAAAAGCATTCATTATCAAACGTTTTTCAAATATGCCATGCAATGCATTTTTGTATCAATCTGAATCTCTATAACATCTCATTTCAATGCATATCATCTCAATATCATGCATATCATTTATCATATATCAATCATATCTCATCTCAGCCCTCGGCTGTAATATAGCTCATAGCATCTCTCTATCTCATCATCATATATATATACATTGCACATACATCAACATCATCATCATATCATCATCATTAACAGCGCTGTATCAATAACAAATGCTCTAGTGCTACAATCACGTGAAGACTGTGCGAATGAACGCGAGTCACCTACATGACGTACCCACTCAAAAGTGGTCTATACGACAAGACTGTGCACCTACTTGGATCCAAGGCGAGCATGCGGTGCGGGAGGTGAACGACATGTGAAAGACTGTGCCCCTATCTCTGGGCGTGAGCACTAACAGTATGTGCAGGTCTATGAGCTAACAATTCATGATATCTCATCATTTCACATCATATCTCATCGATATTCGTTCTCAACTATGAATGTACCTACCTGGTACTTACCTGGCGTCCTCGGCACCAACATATGCATGAAATGTATAATTAAATACTCATGCATCAAAATCAAGTCATATGCATAGCTTAAAAACGTACTTTGCATTTAAAATGTGATTCTGGGAAATCATTAAATATATATAGGTTATACGGAAAATAATACTGCCCACTCACTGATAGGTCGCTGGGTCGTAGCCCCCACGTCGAGCCTGGCTACGCTCGTCCTCGGAATATGTTTCCCTATACGTGAAATTTCTAATTAACTTAGTTTAATAACACATAAACGGAAACGTAAATAAAATCTTCATAGATTGTCCAAATATAGAGTTTAAATATATGAAATCGATCTACTCGACGTCATGAACGTCCCGGTAATTTTAGAATTTTTTTTTGATGTTGCACGCGCCCCCACGCGCCAGGACAAGCACGGGGCTACGCGCCCCCACGCGCGGCGCGTGAATGCCACTCGCCCCTGTCCTTTTGTCCTCGCCGGACTGGTTTTTCCGGTGACCGGAAAACTTCCGTGTGTGATATCTCACTCGTTTCTCAACCATTTTGTCCCATTTTTCTTCCTACATGCTCTAAATTAAGAGTACTACAAGTCTATACCTTCAAAAACCTCGAAAACTAACGAGAAACTCGTCGGGAAATCTCCAAGAATCCGGCCATCTCCGTTCTACGTGATCCCGACGTCCAAACACTTCCAACGCACCACTCCGAGCCTCCTTGGGACCTCACAAAGGTCGCTGTGATTTCAGATTTTCCTAAAACGCAACGTAGAAAAAGTTGATGAATAGTGCTATTTACAAAACTTGAATTTTGGACGTGAAATCGTCGTAGTTCTTACCTGAAAATAGTATGGTTGAGTTCGTATGGACGTCACGATCAAGAATACGTAATTTGTTTTGTCGATCTATGAAGTTTTGAAAATGGGTGTGGGTGTGCCGTGTGAATGCTACGGGAGAGAGAGAGTGAAACGTGTGAGCTAGAGAGAGAGTCTGAGAATGATGGAGAAGAGAGAGGACTGTCGGTGGACCTAAGCCACCAAACACACAATTATTTCTTGACTTTCACATTGGCCCCCAAAAGTTTGGAAAACACATAATTGGCCCAAATTTAATAAACTCAATATATATTCGGGACGGGTTGTTACATATGTGATGTCAAAGTTGTTTTTTAAATTTCTTTTGTATTTACAATTTTACCCTATATAATTGAAATGTGTATCTCTTTCTCCTTATTTGTATTGTTTCTTTTTCGTCATTTTCTCTCTCTTCCTTTTCCTTCATTCCTTCTCTCTCTTATTTCTTTTTTCATACTTGTCTCTCCCTCATTTGCTGCTCCGTCATACTGTTTCCTAAATTTCTTGGTGTTTTTTTTCTTTTTTAAGAACTATGAGGATTTTTTATTATTTTTTATTAGTATTTTTTACGAGTATTTGATTTTGAGGTTTTGATTGATTTGAATGCATGAATTTTAAAAACTGATTTAGCAAAAATGCAAGAATTTTGAAATTGATCTTCCAGAAATGTTGGAATTTTGAAACTGATATTGCAGAATTGCTAATTTTTTTAAACTAATCTTGCATAAATGCTGGAATTTTGAAATTAATCTTAGAGAAATGCTGAAATTTAACTGATCTTGTAGAATTGTTAGAATTTTTGAAATTGATCCTGCAGAAATGCTGAAATTTTGAAACTGATCTTGCAAGAAGCGCTAGAATTTTGAAATTGATCTTGCAGAAGTGCCCAAATTTTTGAAACTAATCCTGCAGAACTTTTGAAATTTTGAAACTAATATTGCAGAAGTGCTGAAATTTTGAAATTCATCTTGTAGAAATGCTGGAATTTTGAAACTGATCTTGAGGAAGTGCTAAAATTTTGAAATTGATCTTACGGAAGTGCAGAAAATTTTGAAACTGATCTTACAAAAATGCTAAATTTTGAAATTGATCTAACAGAAGTGTAGAAAATTTTGAAACTGATCTTACATAAATGCTAAATTTTGAAACTTATTTTGTAGAATTGCTGAAATTTTGAAACTGATCTTGCAAAAATGCTGATTTTTTTTTAAATTAATCTTGCAAAAATGCTGGAACTTTGTAACTGATCTTACTGAAGTGCTGGAATTTTGAAAATGATACTGCGGATGTGTGAATTTTTTTGAAACTGATCTTGTAGAAGTTCATGTGACACACCCCGACCCGAAAGTGGGGCATGCTGGCCGTCACGTGAGTGCGACGTAGCCATGTGCGCTGTGCGGAAGCGAAGATCGATGACGTAGTACGAATTTATTAAAATTGAAATCTAACAACTTAAATAAGGATGTGTGCTAGAAATAATTCAATACTTATACATATTCAGAGCGTACTAGGTCGAGTGCAGTCAAGCATAAGTAAAAGAGTTATCTACACCTTCGGTGCCTACATATGTCGAATCTGTCAGAAAAGCCGAAGGATCCTCGATGTGCCCAACTCGGAATTCAAGCTATCTAGAACCTGGAGGGGCGCAAAACATAAAAGGTGAGTGGGCAAAAACAAAGTTTTCCAAAACCATTTCATAATTCCATAAATAACCCCTCGCTGTAAATCAGTATAATTTTCCCAGAAAATAGTACGTATATAAACTTATATACGAAAACTCGCCTTAACATCAAATCTCGTTATCAAAACGTAATAATAGACCATGTCGATATACCAACACAGAAATCATTATCATCATCAGGCAAGTAATATAAAACTAGGACGTCCCTAGTGTCCTATCAGCCGGAGTCACCTCTAATGACCTGTACGGCTGAATCTATCGCTGCTCAAACATACTCAATCATATCAATCATCATTATCACTATCATCATCCTGCACACGAGTCGGAACCACCTATTGTGGTCTGTACGACAGGCTAGGTGTATCATATTACGCTCTGTGCTACGATCACGTGAAGGCTGTGCGACGAATCGCGGGTCACCAACGAGTCGGAACCACCTATTGTGGTCTGTACGACAGGCTATGCACCTATCTTGGATCCAAGTTGAGCGTACGGTGCGTGAGGTGAACGATCACGTGAAGGCTAGGCCCTACTCTGGCGGAGCACAACACCCGAGGTGCAGGTGATTAGCTAAATCACAATCTAACATCATTTCAAGCACTATCACATTACTTACCTGGCCATCCTCGGCGTCAGTGCATAATGAATGCAATCATAATCACAGGCATAAAACATAATTGGCATACGACATGGCAATTCAATTATAAAATCCGTTCAATTCGTAAATCAATCCATTTATGTTTCTGGGAAAAACGTCATATATATATATACTGAAAACAAAAGCCCACTCACCTGGACTCCACGTTATAGCCCCCTAGCATGACTCTCGAGATATCCCAAACCATCCCGAATGATCACCGCCTAGCATAAATATCAATTCATGTCTCAGAATCTGTGCTGAGAGTATATGTAATTTATAATAAACGCATCCCTACGAATTTGATCCGGAAGATCCGTATCACGAATCTTCGATCCGTCACTTCCAATAATCCACATTAAGCTTCTAGAATAATACCCCAGGGTTTTGTTACGATCCAACGGCTGGATCTCCGCCAATTGCCAAAACCAAGTGGCGGTTAACGTTTTAATTACAAACTTACAATTCCAATTTGGGAAGATCCGTACGACGAATTCCCGATCCGTAAATTTCTACATTCCTCAAATATTTAATACTACAACATACTAAAGTTTGGTGACGATCCAACGGTCGGATCGTCGATTCATATTTTGACCTATTACCGAATCGTTATTTAAAGCACATAAACGGACTACGTAAATAACTTCTCATGCGAAGGTCAATTTTGGTATATAAATATGCCAACGCGACCTACACGACGTCACGAACGTCGTAATATTTTAAAAATAATTTTGGGGTGTCTCACGCGCCCCCACGCGCCCAGGGGTCCACGGGGTCACGCGCCCCCCACGCGCATCTTCTTCTTCCTCGCGTCGCCGGACTGGTTTTTCCGGCGACTGGTTTCCGGCGAACCTTCAAATTCCCATATCTCACTCATTTTTCATCCTTTTTCGTCCATTTTTCTTCCTACATGCTCTAAATTTAGTGTAGAACAAGTACATACCTTCAAAAGTCTCGAAAAACCACTAGAAATTCCACGGGGAATTTCTCCAAAACCGTCCACACTTGAAACTAGTGATCCCGACGTCCAAACCTTGTCACCGAGGTACTCCGAGCCTCGTGGGACAGTTCTAAGATGATTGGTGATCCTGTTTTCACCTAAAACGAAACCACGAAGAAGATGATGAACAGTACCCTTTTGAAAAACTCGGGTTTCCCTAAGTTCTACGGTGTCCCGAGCTAAACTACTAATAGGACTACACTTACCAAGTTCCCAGAAGTCTAAACAAGCTTCCTTTGAGGTTGAACTGTGTCCAGATCGAGTTCTTGGTGTAAACCCGTACGAAACGGTGAGGAAGAACGAGAGAGTTTGAAATGAAGAGAGAAGAGAAGAAAGAAAGGAAAACAGGAATGGGTTGTGCACGTGTATGCGTGCATGTGAGGTACAGGTGTCCATTATCAGTCCAAACTTTGGGCTTAAACGGTTAGGGCACCCAAAGCCCAATTTCAACCCTAAACACACCCGTTCACGCGTAATTGAGGATAAAATCGTCGTTCCACGTCAACATAATATAAATCTCGGAACGGGATGTCACAACCTACCCTCCTTAATAAAATTTCGTCCCCGAAATTTACATAACACAAGCAAACACTAATAACCATAGAATAAGCGCGGATACATAACTCTCATCCGCTCCTCTGTCTCCCAAGTAGCTTCCTCAACCGAATGGTTTCGCCACAATACCTTTACTAACTGAACCGTCTTGTTCCGTAGAACCTTATCCTTCCAGTCTAAGGTAGTCACTGGCTCCTCCTCGTACGTCAAATCAGGACTAACTTCTAACTACTGCGGAGGTAGAACGTGAGACGGATCAACAACGTAATGACGTAGCATTGAAACATGAAATACGTTATGAACTCTGGATATCTCTGGAGGCAACTCAAGTCTATACGCCACTTCACTTATCCGCTCGGTGATTAGGTATGGTCCGATATACCTGGGACTCAACTTCCCCTTCTTACTGAACCGTACCACTCCTTTCCACGGCGACAACTTCAGAAACACCCAATCGCCTACCTCATAAACCCGATCTGTGGCATGTCTATCGGCTAAGCTCTTCTGGCGGTCCTGGGCCACTTTTAAGTTAGACTTGATTACCTGGATATTCTGAGTCGTCTCGTCAACTATCTCTGGGCCCTCAAGTACCCTCTCGCCGACTTCTGACCAACATAGGGGTGTACGACAAGCTCGACCGTACAACGCTTCAAATGGTGACATTCCGATGCTCGAATGGTAACTGTTGTTGTACGCGAACTCCATCAGATCCAAGCGTAGATGCCATGCATCACCAAACTGTAGTACGGAAAATCGTAACATATCCTCAAGCGTCTGAATGGTCCTCTCGGACTGTCCGTCCGTCTGTGGATGGTAAGCTGTACTATATAGTAGCCTCGTGCCGAGGGCTTCCTGGAATGCCGTCCAGAACTTAGATGTGAATCTCGGATCTCGATATGAGATAATGCTGACTGGCACGCCATGATACTTGACTATCTTCGATACGAAAAGCTCAGCTAATCGTCGTAGAGAAAACTTCTCTCGAACCGGGATGAAATGTGCAGAATTCGTAAGCCGATCAACTATTACCCAAACACCATCATAACCATTCAGTGTATGGGGTAACTTATAGACGAAATCCGTGGTGATGTTCTCCCATTTCCACTGAGGAACGGGAAACGGTTGCATTCGTCCGAACGGTTTCTTCCTCTCGGCTTTAACCTGTTGGCAAACAATACATTTGCTCACGTACTCGGCGATCTCCCTCAATTTCTTCAACACCAACGAAAGATGTTGAACATGATCTTGTTTTAACTTAGAATACACCAGAATGTCATTAATGAAGACAATAGCGAATCTATCCAAATACTACTGAATTACCTTATTCATCAACCCCACGAAAACTATTGGTGTATTCGCCAATCTAAATAGTATCACAAGAACTCATAGTGACCATAACAAGTCCTAAAACGGTTTTAGGGACATCTTCACTACTAAACTTCGATTGGTAATAACCATACTTCAAGTCAATCTTGGAATACACACAGGCACCTCTAGGCCGATCAATCGTTCATCAACACGTGGCAACGGATAACAATGCTCAATTGTTACCCGATTCGACTTCTTATAATCAATGTATCACCTTACAACCCTGACTTCTTCCTTTCAACAAAACCGACTTTTCCAAGATAATGTACTAGGTTAAATGAAACCTTTATCAACCACTTCTTACAACTGAGTCGTCAATTTTTTTTTTTAATTTAGCCGGAGCTATAAGATAAGGAGTTAAGGAACTAGGATTTGTACTTGGTAACAATTAGGGATGAACTCCACATCGTGATCTGGCGACAATCCAAGTAAATCATTAGTAAAAGCGTCAGAAAAAGTCTGATCACACTAACATTCTCCACGCTAACAAGAGCCTCATCATTCAAAACCACGTGAGTCAAGTACTCATAACGACCTTCCTTTAATAACTTTTGGCTCTCACAACTAAAATGATTCCATGCCTGACTCCATTATATTCACTAATCCAAGTAACTCTGGAAATCCACGACGATGGAAAATAACTAATTCCCGTAGTAATCGATATCGGTACGATAATATTGCGACCAATCTGAGTCTAGAATAACATTAGAGTCTACTATATCTTACAGATAAAATTATCTAACATAACTATATTTTCTACCAGCACTGGGCACTATGACAGACATCACACTATCATGGAATGACTTACCTGTTTACTTGCTTAACGAATCCAACGAATAAGTTATTAATATTACGGTCTGCAGTCCGCAATACTGATAAATCATCGTTGTCTCGATAAGTAAGCAATAACTCTCGGGAATGTAATATTACTATTTTATCACTCATTGGGAAATACATACACTCGTCTCAACCGCGTTTATTTACTACTTTCTAGGCAATATCATTCATAATAAGAAATATATCAGCCGGAGTCAACTAGAATGACCTGTACGGCTGATTCTCTGGTTCAACCATCTATGCTAGCATATTAGTCGGAGTCACTTATAGTGACCTGTACGACTTACACATCAATTTCTCATGTATCAGCCGGATCCACCTCTTGTGGTTTGTACGGCTGAACATTTAACTCATCAAATATCTCTGTACCCACGATCAATCCGACCAAACTACTAAGTCCATAAACCTACTGAATCGACACTATGGTGTTATGGAAAACTGTTGGGTATAACTGATTCTAGGGACAATTCATAATTCTATATCCCATTTGTCCACATCAATACATTCACTGATTCCCACACTTTCTAAAGTGTCTAATATTGTACCTGCTGCACAAGGTACCCTTCCCTTACTCGAGACACCTTGTCTCTAAAATCTGGGATTATCAATAAATCCATCACTTCGCCTCTGACCAGTGGCATTAAAACCTCAGCTAGAAGAATTAGCTATAGCTTCACTTCTTTCGAAGCTCTGAATCTATCTATATCCTTTATATGACGAATCATTAACTCTATCGTCTTCTTTTGATTCCCATTCTTTTCTTATTCTTCTTTATTCTCGCTGATCATGTTCTCAGAGTCCTCAAGGCTTAACAACATCTCGTATACTCCTGGTAAGAAGTACAATGGGTAGTGGTCACCAAAAATACCACTTCCTTTTTGCCACCCAGCCTAAAACAACATAACACCTCAACCAATTTAGCAGCAATATCTGAATGGAATGAGGCTAGTCTGACAACTTTCTAATATACTTAATTACCGTCAACTTTCCTTGTCTCTTATTTGCAAACTTTTGCTTATTACCATCATAATATGCCGGAGGAATAATTCTTTTCTTTAACAAGTCCTCTATGACCTGTGGAGCTAAAACCTTCGCTGGAAAACTAGAACTGGTTTCGTATCTCTTGAAATCCTGAGTCTAGCGAAGTCTCTGAGACGATTACCCAATTCCTTTATTCTTATCCTTATTCGGATTACTATCTTTTCCTTCTTCTTTCTCACTATTACCAGACACGTCCTCAGAGTTCGCAATCCTCAACAAAGTCTCGTAGAGTTTCTCGATAAGTATTATAAGGATAAATGGTCGCCATCGAACGCCATTTCTACCTAATATCCAGTTTTAAGCATCTAAGTATCTCAACTGAAATAGTAGAAATTTCTAAGTCATAACGAGACAATTTAGTACTCGTTACAAGATAATTTTTCTTGTTTCGAATCCGCTAACTCTTACGTCTTACGGTCTGGTATGCTGGAATATGAATCTCTTATAGAATGACCGTTTAAAATTCTATCAGTCTGTAATCTTCTCGGCTTTCACCCGTAAGTTTCCTATTCTCATTATGATGCCAATTCTGCGTCCAAACACCAAACAGTGGTCTCTATCCACTTATCGTCTGGAAAACTTCCCTGGCTCTACATCAGCCTAATTATTCTCAATCTAATCGAGCCAACGCTCAAAACCCTTCATGGCCTTCATTACCCCTAAAGGTAAGCAACTTTAGATTATACTCTGACTCCAAAGAATTCGCTGGAAAGGCAAATTACAGACTGATCAATACTAACGATAGTTTCCCCCCAACTGAGCTATATAGGGAAACTAAGTTCATTTGAACGATATAGCTCACTACGAGGCGGCATAGTTCTGACAGAAGACATCAAGTCATTAGAAAATCCACAAAATATGCAAGACTGCAACCTAGGGCTCTGATACCAAGTTGACACACCCCGACCCGAAAGTGGGGCATGCTGGCCGTCACGTGAGTGCGACGTAGCCATGTGCGCTGTGCGGAAGCGAAGATCGATGACGTAGTACGAATTTATTAAAATTGAAATCTAACAACTTAAATAAGGATGTGTGCTAGAAATAATTCAATACTTATACATATTCAGAGCGTACTAGGTCGAGTGCAGTCAAGCATAAGTAAAAGAGTTATCTACACCTTCGGTGCCTACATATGTCGAATCTGTCAGAAAAGCCGAAGGATCCTCGATGTGCCCAACTCGGAATTCAAGCTATCTAGAACCTGGAGGGACGCAAAACATAAAAGGTGAGTGGGCAAAAACAAAGTTTTCCAAAACCATTTCATAATTCCATAAATAACCCCTCGCTATAAATCAGTATAATTTTCCCAGAAAATAGTACGTATATAAACTTATATACGAAAACTCGCCTTAACATCAAATCTCGTTATCAAAACGTAATAATAGACCATGTCGATATACCAACACAGAAATCATTATCATCATCAGGCAAGTAATATAAAACTAGGACGTCCCTAGTGTCCTATCAGCCGGAGTCACCTCTAATGACCTGTACGGCTGAATCTATCGCTGCTCAAACATACTCAATCATATCAATCATCATTATCACTATCATCATCCTGCACACGAGTCGGAACCACCTATTGTGGTCTGTACGACAGGCTAGGTGTATCATATTACGCTATGTGCTACGATCACGTGAAGGCTGTGCGACGAATCGCGGGTCACCAACGAGTCGGAACCACCTATTGTGGTCTGTACGACAGGCTAGGCACCTATCTTGGATCCAAGTTGAGCGTACGGTGCGTGAGGTGAACGATCACGTGAAGGCTAGGCCCTACTCTGGCGGAGCACAACACCCGAGGTGCAGGTGATTAGCTAAATCACAATCTAACATCATTTCAAGCACTATCACATTACTTACCTGGCCATCCTCGGCGTCAGTGCATAATGAATGCAATCATAATCACAGGCATAAAACATAATTGGCATACGACATGGCAATTCAATTATAAAATCCGTTCAATTCGTAAATCAATCCATTTATGTTTCTGGGAAAAACGTCATATATATATATACTGAAAACAAAAGCCCACTCACCTGGACTCCACGTTATAGCCCCCTAGCATGACTCTCGAGATATCCCAAACCATCCCGAATGATCACCGCCTAGCATAAATATCAATTCATGTCTCAGAATCTGTGCTGAGAGTATATGTAATTTATAATAAACGCATCCCTACGAATTTGATCCGGAAGATCCGTATCACGAATCTTCGATCCGTCACTTCCAATAATCCACATTAAGCTTCTAGAATAATACCCCAGGGTTTTGTTACGATCCAACGGCTGGATCTCCGCCAATTGCCAAAACCAAGTGGCGGTTAACGTTTTAATTACAAACTTACAATTCCAATTTGGGAAGATCCGTACGACGAATTCCCGATCCGTAAATTTCTACATTCCTCAAATATTTAATACTACAACATACTAAAGTTTGGTGACGATCCAACGGTCGGATCGTCGATTCATATTTTGACCTATTACCGAATCGTTATTTAAAGCACATAAACGGACTACGTAAATAACTTCTCATGCGAAGGTCAATTTTGGTATATAAATATGCCAACGCGACCTACACGACGTCACGAACGTCGTAATATTTTAAAAATAATTTTGGGGTGTCTCACGCGCCCCCACGCGCCCAGGGGTCCACGGGGTCACGCGCCCCCCACGCGCATCTTCTTCTTCCTCGCGTCGCCGGACTGGTTTTTCCGGCGACTGGTTTCCGGCGAACCTTCAAATTCCCATATCTCACTCATTTTTCATCCTTTTTCGTCCATTTTTCTTCCTACATGCTCTAAATTTAGTGTAGAACAAGTACATACCTTCAAAAGTCTCGAAAAACCACTAGAAATTCCACGGGGAATTTCTCCAAAACCGTCCACACTTGAAACTAGTGATCCCGACGTCCAAACCTTGTCACCGAGGTACTCCGAGCCTCGTGGGACAGTTCTAAGATGATTGGTGATCCTGTTTTCACCTAAAACGAAACCACGAAGAAGATGATGAACAGTACCCTTTTGAAAAACTCGGGTTTCCCTAAGTTCTACGGTGTCCCGAGCTAAACTACTAATAGGACTACACTTACCAAGTTCCCAGAAGTCTAAACAAGCTTCCTTTGAGGTTGAACTGTGTCCAGATCGAGTTCTTGGTGTAAACCCGTACGAAACGGTGAGGAAGAACGAGAGAGTTTGAAATGAAGAGAGAAGAGAAGAAAGAAAGGAAAACAGGAATGGGTTGTGCACGTGTATGCGTGCATGTGAGGTACAGGTGTCCATTATCAGTCCAAACTTTGGGCTTAAACGGTTAGGGCACCCAAAGCCCAATTTCAACCCTAAACACACCCGTTCACGCGTAATTGAGGATAAAATCGTCGTTCCACGTCAACATAATATAAATCTCGGAACGGGATGTCACAACCTACCCTCCTTAATAAAATTTCGTCCCCGAAATTTACATAACACAAGCAAACACTAATAACCATAGAATAAGCGCGGATACATAACTCTCATCCGCTCCTCTGTCTCCCAAGTAGCTTCCTCAACCGAATGGTTTCGCCACAATACCTTTACTAACTGAACCGTCTTGTTCCGTAGAACCTTATCCTTCCAGTCTAAGGTAGTCACTGGCTCCTCCTCGTACGTCAAATCAGGACTAACTTCTAACTACTGCGGAGGTAGAACGTGAGACGGATCAACAACGTAATGACGTAGCATTGAAACATGAAATACGTTATGAACTCTGGATATCTCTGGAGGCAACTCAAGTCTATACGCCACTTCACTTATCCGCTCGGTGATTAGGTATGGTCCGATATACCTGGGACTCAACTTCCCCTTCTTACTGAACCGTACCACTCCTTTCCACGGCGACAACTTCAGAAACACCCAATCGCCTACCTCATAAACCCGATCTGTGGCATGTCTATCGGCTAAGCTCTTCTGGCGGTCCTGGGCCACTTTTAAGTTAGACTTGATTACCTGGATATTCTGAGTCGTCTCGTCAACTATCTCTGGGCCCTCAAGTACCCTCTCGCCGACTTCTGACCAACATAGGGGTGTACGACAAGCTCGACCGTACAACGCTTCAAATGGTGACATTCCGATGCTCGAATGGTAACTGTTGTTGTACGCGAACTCCATCAGATCCAAGCGTAGATGCCATGCATCACCAAACTGTAGTACGGAAAATCGTAACATATCCTCAAGCGTCTGAATGGTCCTCTCGGACTGTCCGTCCGTCTGTGGATGGTAAGCTGTACTATATAGTAGCCTCGTGCCGAGGGCTTCCTGGAATGCCGTCCAGAACTTAGATGTGAATCTCGGATCTCGATATGAGATAATGCTGACTGGCACGCCATGATACTTGACTATCTTCGATACGAAAAGCTCAGCTAATCGTCGTAGAGAAAACTTCTCTCGAACCGGGATGAAATGTGCAGAATTCGTAAGCCGATCAACTATTACCCAAACACCATCATAACCATTCAGTGTATGGGGTAACTTATAGACGAAATCCGTGGTGATGTTCTCCCATTTCCACTGAGGAACGGGAAACGGTTGCATTCGTCCGAACGGTTTCTTCCTCTCGGCTTTAACCTGTTGGCAAACAATACATTTGCTCACGTACTCGGCGATCTCCCTCAATTTCTTCAACACCAACGAAAGATGTTGAACATGATCTTGTTTTAACTTAGAATACACCAGAATGTCATTAATGAAGACAATAGCGAATCTATCCAAATACTACTGAATTACCTTATTCATCAACCCCACGAAAACTATTGGTGTATTCGCCAATCTAAATAGTATCACAAGAACTCATAGTGACCATAACAAGTCCTAAAACGGTTTTAGGGACATCTTCACTACTAAACTTCGATTGGTAATAACCATACTTCAAGTCAATCTTGGAATACACACAGGCACCTCTAGGCCGATCAATCGTTCATCAACACGTGGCAACGGATAACAATGCTCAATTGTTACCCGATTCGACTTCTTATAATCAATGTATCACCTTACAACCCTGACTTCTTCCTTTCAACAAAACCGACTTTTCCAAGATAATGTACTAGGTTAAATGAAACCTTTATCAACCACTTCTTACAACTGAGTCGTCAATTTTTTTTTTTTAATTTAGCCGGAGCTATAAGATAAGGAGTTAAGGAACTAGGATTTGTACTTGGTAACAATTAGGGATGAACTCCACATCGTGATCTGGCGACAATCCAAGTAAATCATTAGTAAAAGCGTCAGAAAAAGTCTGATCACACTAACATTCTCCACGCTAACAAGAGCCTCATCATTCAAAACCACGTGAGTCAAGTACTCATAACGACCTTCCTTTAATAACTTTTGGCTCTCACAACTAAAATGATTCCATGCCTGACTCCATTATATTCACTAATCCAAGTAACTCTGGAAATCCACGACGATGGAAAATAACTAATTCCCGTAGTAATCGATATCGGTACGATAATATTGCGACCAATCTGAGTCTAGAATAACATTAGAGTCTACTATATCTTACAGATAAAATTATCTAACATAACTATATTTTCTACCAGCACTGGGCACTATGACAGACATCACACTATCATGGAATGACTTACCTGTTTACTTGCTTAACGAATCCAACGAATAAGTTATTAATATTACGGTCTGCAGTCCGCAATACTGATAAATCATCGTTGTCTCGATAAGTAAGCAATAACTCTCGGGAATGTAATATTACTATTTTATCACTCATTGGGAAATACATACACTCGTCTCAACCGCGTTTATTTACTACTTTCTAGGCAATATCATTCATAATAAGAAATATATCAGCCGGAGTCAACTAGAATGACCTGTACGGCTGATTCTCTGGTTCAACCATCTATGCTAGCATATTAGTCGGAGTCACTTATAGTGACCTGTACGACTTACACATCAATTTCTCATGTATCAGCCGGATCCACCTCTTGTGGTTTGTACGGCTGAACATTTAACTCATCAAATATCTCTGTACCCACGATCAATCCGACCAAACTACTAAGTCCATAAACCTACTGAATCGACACTATGGTGTTATGGAAAACTGTTGGGTATAACTGATTCTAGGGACAATTCATAATTCTATATCCCATTTGTCCACATCAATACATTCACTGATTCCCACACTTTCTAAAGTGTCTAATATTGTACCTGCTGCACAAGGTACCCTTCCCTTACTCGAGACACCTTGTCTCTAAAATCTGGGATTATCAATAAATCCATCACTTCGCCTCTGACCAGTGGCATTAAAACCTCAGCTAGAAGAATTAGCTATAGCTTCACTTCTTTCGAAGCTCTGAATCTATCTATATCCTTTATATGACGAATCATTAACTCTATCGTCTTCTTTTGATTCCCATTCTTTTCTTATTCTTCTTTATTCTCGCTGATCATGTTCTCAGAGTCCTCAAGGCTTAACAACATCTCGTATACTCCTGGTAAGAAGTACAATGGGTAGTGGTCACCAAAAATACCACTTCCTTTTTGCCACCCAGCCTAAAACAACATAACACCTCAACCAATTTAGCAGCAATATCTGAATGGAATGAGGCTAGTCTGACAACTTTCTAATATACTTAATTACCGTCAACTTTCCTTGTCTCTTATTTGCAAACTTTTGCTTATTACCATCATAATATGCCGGAGGAATAATTCTTTTCTTTAACAAGTCCTCTATGACCTGTGGAGCTAAAACCTTCGCTGGAAAACTAGAACTGGTTTCGTATCTCTTGAAATCCTGAGTCTAGCGAAGTCTCTGAGACGATTACCCAATTCCTTTATTCTTATCCTTATTCGGATTACTATCTTTTCCTTCTTCTTTCTCACTATTACCAGACACGTCCTCAGAGTTCGCAATCCTCAACAAAGTCTCGTAGAGTTTCTCGATAAGTATTATAAGGATAAATGGTCGCCATCGAACGCCATTTCTACCTAATATCCAGTTTTAAGCATCTAAGTATCTCAACTGAAATAGTAGAAATTTCTAAGTCATAACGAGACAATTTAGTACTCGTTACAAGATAATTTTTCTTGTTTCGAATCCGCTAACTCTTACGTCTTACGGTCTGGTATGCTGGAATATGAATCTCTTATAGAATGACCGTTTAAAATTCTATCAGTCTGTAATCTTCTCGGCTTTCACCCGTAAGTTTCCTATTCTCATTATGATGCCAATTCTGCGTCCAAACACCAAACAGTGGTCTCTATCCACTTATCGTCTGGAAAACTTCCCTGGCTCTACATCAGCCTAATTATTCTCAATCTAATCGAGCCAACGCTCAAAACCCTTCATGGCCTTCATTACCCCTAAAGGTAAGCAACTTTAGATTATACTCTGACTCCAAAGAATTCGCTGGAAAGGCAAATTACAGACTGATCAATACTAACGATAGTTTCCCCCCAACTGAGCTATATAGGGAAACTAAGTTCATTTGAACGATATAGCTCACTACGAGGCGGCATAGTTCTGACAGAAGACATCAAGTCATTAGAAAATCCACAAAATATGCAAGACTGCAACCTAGGGCTCTGATACCAAGTTGACACACCCCGACCCGAAAGTGGGGCATGCTGGCCGTCACGTGAGTGCGACGTAGCCATGTGCGCTGTGCGGAAGCGAAGATCGATGACGTAGTACGAATTTATTAAAATTGAAATCTAACAACTTAAATAAGGATGTGTGCTAGAAATAATTCAATACTTATACATATTCAGAGCGTACTAGGTCGAGTGCAGTCAAGCATAAGTAAAAGAGTTATCTACACCTTCGGTGCCTACATATGTCGAATCTGTCAGAAAAGCCGAAGGATCCTCGATGTGCCCAACTCGGAATTCAAGCTATCTAGAACCTGGAGGGACGCAAAACATAAAAGGTGAGTGGGCAAAAACAAAGTTTTCCAAAACCATTTCATAGATCCATAAATAACCCCTCGCTGTAAATCAGTATAATTTTCCCAGAAAATAGTACGTATATAAACTTATATACGAAAACTCGCCTTAACATCAAATCTCGTTATCAAAACGTAATAATAGACCATGTCGATATACCAACACAGAAATCATTATCATCATCAGGCAAGTAATATAAAACTAGGACGTCCCTAGTGTCCTATCAGCCGGAGTCACCTCTAATGACCTGTACGGCTGAATCTATCGCTGCTCAAACATACTCAATCATATCAATCATCATTATCACTATCATCATCCTGCACACGAGTCGGAACCACCTATTGTGGTCTGTACGACAGGCTAGGTGTATCATATTACGCTCTGTGCTACGATCACGTGAAGGCTGTGCGACGAATCGCGGGTCACCAACGAGTCGGAACCACCTATTGTGGTCTGTACGACAGGCTAGGCACCTATCTTGGATCCAAGTTGAGCGTACGGTGCTTGAGGTGAACGATCACGTGAAGGCTAGGCCCTACTCTGGCGGAGCACAACACCCGAGGTGCAGGTGATTAGCTAAATCACAATCTAACATCATTTCAAGCACTATCACATTACTTACCTGGCCATCCTCGGCGTCAGTGCATAATGAATGCAATCATAATCACAGGCATAAAACATAATTGGCATACGACATGGCAATTCAATTATAAAATCCGTTCAATTCGTAAATCAATCCATTTATGTTTCTGGGAAAAATGTCATATATATATATACTGAAAACAAAAGCCCACTCACCTGGACTCCACGTTATAGCCCCCTAGCATGACTCTCGAGATATCCGAAACCATCCCGAATGATCACCGCCTAGCATAAATATCAATTCATGTCTCAGAATCTGTGCTGAGAGTATATGTAATTTATAATAAACGCATCCCTACGAATTTGATCCGGAAGATCCGTATCACGAATCTTCGATCCGTCACTTCCAATAATCCACATTAAGCTTCTAGAATAATACCCCAGGGTTTTGTTACGATCCAACGGCTGGATCTCCGCCAATTGCCAAAACCAAGTGGCGGTTAACGTTTTAATTACAAACTTACAATTCCAATTTGGGAAGATCCGTACGACGAATTCCCGATCCGTAAATTTCTACATTCCTCAAATATTTAATACTACAACATACTAAAGTTTGGTGACGATCCAACGGTCGGATCGTCGATTCATATTTTGACCTATTACCGAATCGTTATTTAAAGCACATAAACGGACTACGTAAATAACTTCTCATGCGAAGGTCAATTTTGGTATATAAATATGCCAACGCGACCTACACGACGTCACGAACGTCGTAATATTTTAAAAATAATTTTGGGGTGTCTCACGCGCCCCCACGCGCCCAGGGGTCCACGGGGTCACGCGCCCCCCACGCGCATCTTCTTCTTCCTCGCGTCGCCGGACTGGTTTTTCCGGCGACTGGTTTCCGGCGAACCTTCAAATTCCCATATCTCACTCATTTTTCATCCTTTTTCGTCCATTTTTCTTCCTACATGCTCTAAATTTAGTGTAGAACAAGTACATACCTTCAAAAGTCTCGAAAAACCACTAGAAATTCCACGGGGAATTTCTCCAAAACCGGCCACACTTGAAACTAGTGATCCCGACGTCCAAACCTTGTCACCGAGGTACTCCGAGCCTCGTGGGACAGTTCTAAGATGATTGGTGATCCTGTTTTCACCTAAAACGAAACCACGAAGAAGATGATGAACAGTACCCTTTTGAAAAACTCGGGTTTCCCTAAGTTCTACGGTGTCCCGAGCTAAACTACTAATAGGACTACACTTACCAAGTTCCCAGAAGTCTAAACAAGCTTCCTTTGAGGTTGAACTGTGTCCAGATCGAGTTCTTGGTGTAAACCCGTACGAAACGGTGAGGAAGAACGAGAGAGTTCGAAATGAAGAGAGAAGAGAAGAAAGAAAGGAAAACAGGAATGGGTTGTGCACGTGTATGCGTGCATGTGAGGTACAGGTGTCCATTATCAGTCCAAACTTTGGGAGCACGGCTGAAATTTCAAATGTTTGGTTTGCTTGTTTTTGGGTTAGGTTTGTTAGGGTTTGAGTTTTTGTCTCTCCTTGAAATAATTCAAAACTAATGAGATTCTATGAAATGTGTTTTTTTTTTCGGTCTCTATAGGTAAGGCACGTTTGATAATAATTTAGTTTTAAAGTTTTATAGTTTTTATTTTTTGTGTTTAAAATATGGTGAAAGTACTATATAGAGGAAAAAATGATAATAAATGCGGCGTCGGGCTCCATGTAGCTCCTTGCACTACCTGTTTCTGGTGCCATGTTTGGCTGTTTGCGTCTATGTAGGCCTTCTTGTACACCTTTGGCATCTTTGCCCAAATTAATATTATCCAGTTTAACAAAAAAAAAAAAAAAGTGGGGAAAAGATGGTCTGATAAATGTAGAAGAAATGGTGAAAACTATTTTAAGTTGTTTTCACTTTTAAGTTTTGTTCTTTATTCATTCATCTTTATTTATTCTTTCCACTTTCATCATGCTTTTTAATTCATCATTTTTCATATTCCTTTCTCGTATACTAGCCTTCATGCACGCGCTCAAGTGCATGTGGAAGGCATTTTTTGAATCACGGCATGCCATACTTACACGTTTTAAATGTATTTATATGCGTAAATTGACAAAAGGAAAGTCAAATATTTGAAGTAAATGAATAATCTTAGATCATGCTACAAGAAACCCCTCATAAACCAATTAAAGCAACTAAATTCTCATAATAAAATCAGTCTATATAGAATTTACATTAAGAATAGAGAAAATAACATTTAACAAACAGTTGATTGAATCACATTATTGCTAGCTCATTGTGAGGCTAAGCCCTCTCTCTCCCCCGTAGTGTAGATAATATCGTTTGTTAAAAATAAAATAAAAAAATGATCATTTGACAACTAATTTAATCACATTATTATCCACGTGCGGAAGATCTTTTTTATAAACGGAATTACACGCCTCTTAAGATGTTTTGAATGTGTTTAAAAATAGAGAAAATAATATTTATAAACAACTGATTGAATCACATTATTGCTAGCCCATTGTGAGGCTAAGCCCACCCCTCCCTCTTAGTGTAGATAATATCGTTTGTTAAAAAAAAAATCATTTGACAACTAATTTAATCACATTATTATCCTGATATATATGCATCTAGAAATCATGCTCGATAACAATGGAAATCCAGAATATGCCATGTCAAGTATCTTAGAAACAAATATGTAAGTCAGGTGACGTGAATCAATATAAAAGTGATGTGTCAGCCGGAGTCACCTAACGTGACCTGTACGGTTGAATTTATAACTCATCTACCAAATCCTACACACGAGTCGGAACCATCTAGTGTGGTCTATACGACAGGCTGGATGTAAATAGATACGCTTAAGTGCTACGATCACGTGAAAGCTGTGCAAAGTATCGCAAGTCAACAACAAGTCGGAACCACCTAATGTGGTCTACACGACAAGCTGGCACCTACCTTGGATCCAATTATATTCTAATGTTCATAACATTTTCGTTATGAACCCAATTCGACCCTAATTCGCGTCGACGCACACATGGCAATTCGTACTATTTAATTACGCTAGCGAGACCAATAATTTAAATCAACATGCACGCCCACGTCACTAAGCCTCGAGGGCCTTTCAATCATTTTACATACTCGAGGATTAAAATATATACAGATTCAGGACGGGTCGTCACAATCTACCCCCCTTAAGAAAAATTTGTCCCCGAAATTTTTATACACTAGCACAACAACATATCAATAACCATAAAATAAACATGGATATAACTTGCGCATACGATCCTCTGTCTCCTAAGTGGCCTCCTCAACTAAATGGTTCATCCTCCAGACTTTTACCATGCACAAAGTCTTGTTCCTCAGAACCTTACATTTCCAGTCTAAAATCGTCACTGGCTCCTCGTTGTATGTCAAGTCTGAATTAATCTCTAATGGCTGAGAAAGGATCATGAGTGATAGATCTAAGATATAATCGTGAAGCATGGATACATGGAAAACATCACCTACTTTTGACAGCTCTGGAGGCAACTTAAGTCTATAGGCAACTTTAGCGACTCTCTCGGTGATCTAGTATAGTCCTATGTAGCAAGGACTTAGCTTACCTTTCTTTCCAAACCATACTATGCCTTTCCATGGAGATAGCTTTAGAAATACCTAATCTCCAACTTTATATACCCTGTCAGTGGTGTGTTTATCAGCAAGGCTCTTCTGTTGATCCTGAGCCATTTTCAGATTAACTTTAATCACCTGAATATTCTGTGTAGTCTCATTAACAATCTTAAGGCCCACTAATACCCTTTTGCCGACCTCTGACCAACATAAATGAGTGCAACAGGGCTTACCATAAAGTGCCTCAAATGGTGACATGCCAATGCTAGAATAATAACTATTATTGTAGGCAAACTCAATCAAAGCCAAACACTTATACCAAGCGTCGCCAAACTGCAATACTGATGAACTTAGTATATCCTCTAGCGTCTGTATAGTTTTCTCGAATTGCCTATCTGTCTGTGGATGGTAAGCTGTGTTGTAGAGCAATCTCGAACCAAGAGCCTCCTGAAATGTCACCCAAAACTTAGAAGTAAACCTAGGATCCCGATCAAAAATGATACTAACCGGAACCTCTGAGTAAACACCGGTGGTTCAGATACTCTGGAGGAATGAATCTGGTCCGAAACCTCTGAGTAAACACCTCCCAATTATTTACATCCTTAAATGACATCGGGATTGTTTCCTGCTGCCTCAAGACACAGAAACCAGGAGACTGTCTCTACCCATCTATCATCTGCAAGCGTACCCTGACGCTGTATGACTCTAAAAGTCTTCCCTAAGTGATCGGGCCACATCTCGAATTTTCAGCCCCTTCATTACCCAAGAAATTATTTATCTGGAGGTGAGATACTGTCTCTGAAGTAGTCCTCTGGGGAGGACAAAGTGAGGACTGTATCGCCTGGGCAATGGCATCACCTAACTGACCAAAATCAAGAAAACTAGGCTTAAGAGAGGTTTGCAGCTCTCTACGAGGCGGCATGGTTCTGACATAAGAGATCAAAATGATTAGAACACCAAAAAAATATGCAGAACTGCCAAACCTAGGCTCTAATACCAAACTGACACACCCCGACCAGAATGGAGGTATGTTGGCCGTCACGAGCGGTTAGGTAGCCATGTGTGCAGGGCGAAAGTGATAGAGATAAGAAAAATGTGGGAAAAAAAACCAAACTAGCTAATTTACACTAGAGAAATATAAGGTAAGTGAAAGTGTGCAAAGTAGTGATATAGATATTCAGAGCGAAGGTGTTCTAGTTGCAGTCCAGCAAACAAAATATTAATTATACAAGACATGAAAGAAAGTTCCTACATTTGTTGCAGGGTTGTCAGAACCGCCATAAAGTCCTCGTGAGCCACTAATACCAACTACTAGCTAGAACCTAGAGGGGCACAAACTAGAAAACGTGACTGGACAAAAACAAAGTTTTGAAAACACATTTCTCTTTTTCAAGTATAATAACCCTTCACCATAAAACCTGTATAATTTCCCAGATAATAATAATATATATGTATCTAGAAATCATGCTCAATAACAATGGAAATCCATAATATGCCATGTCAAGTATCTCAGAAACAAATATGTAAGCCAGGTGATGTGAATCAATATGAAAGTGATGTGTCAGCCGAAGTAACCTAACGTGACCTGTACGGCTGAATCTATAACTCATCTGCCAAATCCTACACATGAGTTGAAACCACCTAGTATGGTCTATACGACAGGCTGGGTGTAAATAAATACGCTCAAGTGTTACGATCACGTGAAAGCTATGCAAAGTATCGCAAGTCACCTACGAGTCGGAACCACCTAATGTGGTCTGTACGACAAGCTGGCACCTGCCTTAGATCCAAGGTGGGCGTATGGTGCGGGAGGTGAACAATCACGTGAAGGGTATGCCCTGGCCCGGGCGAATCACTAACACCGAGGTGCAGGATAAAGAGTATTAAATGTATATAAACACAACCATATACACAGCAATCTCTGCCATCAATACGTACTCACTTGAAGCTTACATGTACGTCAGCAGCATCACGCAATATCATGTATATCTAAACTAATGCATATACTAAAACATAATGCAATTGGCATGGCATTTAAAATAATTTCAGCGGTTGGATTTGATGGAGTTCGCCTACAATAACAGCTACCACTCAAGTATTTGTATGGCACCATTTGAGGCACTTTATGGCAGGCCTTGTCGTACACCTTTATGTTGGTCAGAAGTTGGCGAAAGAGTTTTAGAGGGCCCTGAGATAGTAGAGGAGACTACTCAGAATGTTCAGGTTATTAAGTCTAACTTGAAAGTGGCCCAAGATCGCCAGAAAAGTTTAGCAGACAGACATGCTACTGACCGAGTGTATAAGGTTGGTGATTGAATATTTTTGAAGCTATCACCGTGGGAAGGGTGTTGTACGGTTTGGGAAGAAAGGCAAGCTAAGTCCTAGGTACATCGAACCGTATCAGATCACCGAGAGAGTCGGTGAAGTGGCTTACAGACTTGAGTTGCTTTCAGAGCTGTCTAAAGTACATGATGTGTTTCATGTTTCGATGCTTCGACATTATGTCTCAGATTCGTCACATGTGTTACCTCTTCAACCATTGGAAATTAATCCAGATTTAACCTATGACGAAGAGCCAGTGACGATATTGGATTGGAAAGATAAGGTTCTGAGGAATAAGACCGTGTGCATGGTGAAAGTCTTGTGGAGAAACCACTCAGTGGAAAAGGCTACTTGGGAGACAAAAGATCGAATGAGAGAGATGTATCCACGCTTGTTTTATGGATACTAGTAGTTGTATTTATTGTATGAAATTTCAGGACAATTTTTTTATTAAGGTGGGAAGATTATCACAACCCGTCTCGGAGTATTTAAATCGTTGTGTGAAAAGTCTAAATTACCCTTGGACAATTTATTTGGTTGTGTGATTAAGTTGAAAATTTTGCCTATTTATCATTTTTCCGAAGTGTTTGGAAAAAGGTTAGAGTAAGATATTTGTTGGTTTGTTTTGATTGGTGAACCAACTAGGACCACACACCCATACTCACCTCTCTCTCCCATTGACTATCTATCTATCTATCTATCTATCTCTCTCTCTCTCTCTCAGATTTCTTACCATTTTCCGTACAAGTGTACGGACGAATCTAGAACCAACCCTCTCCAACAAGGATCGAGCTTGTGTTTAGCACCATCATCTTCATCTCATCGTCACGAGTGCATCCATACCATTTTATGGTCATGAAACCTCTGGAAACTCGAGAAACCCAAAACCCAGTTTTGAGGTACTGTTCATGCACACGCGAATGTGGAAGTTTTAGAGCATTTCAAGCTTATAGGGAGATTTAGATCGTCTTCACGAAGCTCGAAGAAGAAAATTGAGGTGGTTTGGATGTCGGGGAGTCAAGATCGACGAGTTTGAAGTTTGGTCGGATTATCGTGGGTTCTCAGGCCAAATCCTGTGGATTTCAAGGCTCCAAATTGGTAAGGATTTGTTCCTTATGTTGTAAGCTTCATTTTAAGACTAATTTCATGGATTTTGGTGAAGAGTTGAAGAAGATACATCGATTTGAATATTATTCCAGTTTCCGACGACGGCGACAGTGACCAGAGGACTGGCGGAGAAGAAAGAAGAATATTCTGTCAAGTCTGACAGAATATTATGACGCCGTCAGGTATATTTAACAGTTTATTTAGGGTTTAACAGAATATTCCTCACGGCGTTAATGGGTTCCATTAGGGTCCTCAGAAAAATTTTCTAAAAATTTGTGGTTGTTCGTGAGGTTGTGTAGATCACGTTGGTATAGTCAAATACCAAAATTGAGCTATGTATGAGAAGTTAATTGCGACTTTTGTTTATGTGCTTTAAATAACGTTTTTATAGTTGTTTCTCATATAAGCGAGACCTATCCGGAGGACGAGCGTAGCCAAGCTAGGCACATGGGTTACGACCCGGCTATATATCTGTGAGTGGGCTTTTGGTTTTCCGTATATACCTATATACTTGCTATTTTTCCTAGAAAATAAAATTTAATGATTATATGTTTTGTGATGCCATGCAAAGTATCTTACCTATTTTATTTATGCATAATTGGTTGCATATAATTATGATGGGTGCTGCAGACGCACAGGTAAGCGCCAAGTAAGTTCATAAAGTAAAGTTATGAAAATGATGTGATGTGTTGAGAGCTCATAAACCCGCACCCCGGTGTTAGTGCTCCCGCCCAGAGTTAGGGCACAGTCATTCACGTGATGTTCACCTCCCGCACCATATGCTCACCTTGGATCCAAGTTAGGTGCACAATCATGTCATATAGACCACTATAAGTGGGTTTGACTCGTAGGTGACCCGCGATTATTCGCACAGTCTTCACGTGATCGTAGCACTAGAGCATATTTATTTTACACTCAGTTATGTTGTGCAGACCACTAGAGGTGGTGCTGATTTGTGTGCATGATATTTGATATGGTTGAGATTGATTATGAGCTATAAATTCAGCCGATGGCTGATTTGATACCTGGCATTCATATTTATTCACTGAGTTACTTATGGCATTTCGTTGAGATACTTTTGCATGGCATACTTCTGGCATACAATTGATTTTCACTACTGCTGAGTATAGTTTTGAGATATATGAGTATATACTTTAATTTATGAGAAATTATACAGGTTTTACGGCGAGGGGTTAGAACTTTTGAAAATTGATATGATTTTGAAAAGTTTTGTTTTTGCCCACTCACATTTTCTGTTTTTCGCCCCTCCAGGTTCTAGGTAGCAATTGTTGTTGGTGGCTTACAAGGATATCCGGAGGTTCTGACAGAATTCACACTTGTAGGTTCATCTTTGGGTGTTGTATAATTAACTTTCATCCTATCAGACTGCACTTAGGCTACTTATGCTCTAGCTGTGTATTTCACTCGTATTATCGCACTAGCACATTATCTTATTTAGGGCTACTAGCTGCGTGGTTTTAAATTATTCGTATTCCTCTTATTAGTTTTGGCTTTCGCATTGTGCTTATGGTTACGTCACCCTTTCGTGATGCTAGCACGCCCTGCACTTGGGTCGGGGTGTGTCATTTTGAACATATTTAAAAATAGAGAAAATAATATTTAATAAATAACTGATTGAATCACATTATTGTTAGAATATTGTGGGGCTAAGCCCACCCCCTCCTCCTTAGTGTAGATAATATCGTTTGTTAAAAAAAATCATTTGGCAACTAATTTAATGTAATTTAATCACATTATTTTCTGCGTGCGAAAGTCCTTTTTTTATAACAGGCATTACACGCCTTTTAAAATGTTTTGAACGTGTTTAAAAATAGAGAAAATAATATTTAATAAGTAACTTATTGAATCATATTATTTCTAACCCATTGTGAGGCTAAGCGTACCCCCTCCTCCTTCGTATAGATAATATAGTTTGTTTTAAAAAAAAACAATCATTTGACAACTAACTTTATCACATTATTATCCGCGTGTGAAAGACTTTTTTTATAACCGGCATTACACGACTCTTAAGATGTTTTGAACGTATTTAAAATATAGAAAATAATATTTAATAAACGACTGATTGAATCACATTATTGCTAGCTCATTGTGAGGCTAAGCCCACCCTCTTCCCCTTAGTGTAAATAATATCGTTTGTTAAAATAAAAAATAAAAAAACAATAATTTTCAACTAATTTAATCACATTATTATCTGCGTGCCAAATACTTTTTTTATAACCGACATTATACGCCTCTTAACATGTTTTGAACATGTTTAAAAATAGAGAAATTGAATCACATTATTACTAACTTATTGTGAGGTACTAATTAAAAAACACAAAAAAATTAATTATTAAAAAAATACTGTTAAAATTAAAAAAAATACCCTTGCCTTATTTGATGCATTATTTTGAGATGCTTTTGAAGTTTTTTGTCTTGAGAGCATTTTTGTTCAAATATTTTTATTGAAACTTGGTGACACTAAAATATCTATTCACCTTTTTTATTGGCTTTATATGTAGAAGCGCAAAAAAGAAGTGGAAAACGAAATTATTACCAAAAACAAGTCCTAAACTTTTCACACAGTTCTAAATTGCTATAATAATAACAATCAGTTATTTGGTCATTGGTCAGCATAAAACACAAGATTATCACTCTCTTTAATGTATTCAGTGGTCAAATGACATGAAATATCATTCTAAATCATGGGACTGATGCCTCACCTAAATGGTTTCTTTCTTCCTTGATAAGGATATCTGTAGGAGCAGCAGCCGCAGCAGTTCCCTTATATTTTGCTAAACTGAAAAGAAAGTTTCCACATCTCTGCATGCACATATTTAGCTGTCTGTTGTGCATTATTTAGACAACTTTTATGCTAGAAAACAAGAAAGAACAAAACACACGATTTTAAAGCCAAAACGCCAAAACCACTTTGGTCTACCAATTAGCCTGCGTCCAATCAAATGACCGTCAGAAATCAGAGACTGTCAAATAGTGAGAGGTTAGTGATGGCGGCACGCACAGGTGTTTGATGTTGGAGAGAGAACGGCCTTGTGAGGGGATAAGATTGTGGATTGTTCCCCAAATAACAAGATGCTAATTATGGCTTATTTTGGGGTTTAATTTTCTAATATCATTCTTCTCACCGAGGAAGAAAATATATAATGTACAAGAGTAATTTACAAGGAAAGAAATATCAAATAACCTAATTACAATCTGATTACAAGGACTCAAATAGGTAACTAAACTAATTACAAAAGGTCAACTCTCCAACACTTCCCGTCAAGTTAGTGCATAAATGTCATTCATGCCCAACTTGACAAGAGAATTGTAGAACGCTTGACTTGCAACAGCTTTAGTTAAGATATCCGCCAATTGATCATCTGACTTTACGAACGGGAATTGAATAATATTCCCATCCAACTTCTCCTTAATGAAGTGTCTGTCAACTTCCACGTGTTTTGTGCAATCATGTTGAATTGGGTTGTGTGAGATATCGATAGCTGCTTATTATCACAAAATAAATCCGAGGTTGAATTCGAAGGATACCCGAGCTCACCAAGTAGCCTCCGAAGCCATAATAGTTCACAAACTCCTTTTTCCATACCCATGTATTCTGCCTCTGCACTTAATAAAGCAACCACTTTCTGTTTCTTACTCTGCCAAGTCACTAAGTTTCCTCCCACAAATGTAAAGTAACCAGATGTGGACCGACGATCAGTAACGTTGCCTGCCCAATCTGCATCGGTGTAACCCTCTATTCGACAATGATCATTCTTGGAAAACATGATGCCTTTACCCGGTGAGGACTTCAGGTATCGTAAGATGCGTTCAACCGCACCCATATGTGCCTCACTCGGAGACTGCATAAATTGACTAACAACACTTACTCAATATGCAATATCAGGCCTGGTGTGAGATAAATAAATTAACCTCCCAACTAACCTTTGATAATGATCTCTGTTAGTGGGAACTTGATCAGGGTGTACGACAAGATGGTGATTTTGAACTATGGGAGTGTCCGCCGGTTTACAATCAAGCATTCTGGTTTCAGCTAATAAGTCTAGAACATATTTTCTTTGAGACAGAAATATACCTTGTTTAGATCGAGCTACTTCTATCCCCAAGAAATATTTCAAACCATCAAGATCTTTTATCTTGAACTCGGTTGCTAGATAATCTTTGAGCCTTGAGATTTCCTCTTTGTTGTCACTTGTACAATCATATCGTCCACATAGATGATAAGTGCCGTCAATTTTCCCATTCGACGTTTCAAGAAAAGTGTATGATCGGAATTGCTCTGCCCAAACCCATATTTCCTCATAGCCGTCCAGAACCTACCAAACCATGCTCGAGGTGATTGTTTCAACCCATGCAACGCTTTATTCAACTTGGACACTACTCCGAGTTGTAAAACCGATGCATAATCAGGTGGAATATCCATATACACTTCTTCTTTAAGATTACCATGTAAAAAAAGCATTTTTCACATCAAATTGCTGTAATGACCAATCTAAGTTGGCCGCCAATGAAAGCATTACTCTTACCGTATTAATCTTTGCTACCGGGGCAAATGTCTTTGTATAATCAACACCTACATCTGAGTGTATCCCTTGGCCACCAATAGTGCTTTGTATCGTTCAACAAACCCATCAGCTTTGTACTTGATAGTGTACACCCATCGACACCGAACTCTCTTTTTTCCTTGGGGAAGTGGAACTAAATCCCACGTTTGATTTTTCTGGAATGCAACCATTTCTTCCTCCATTGCCTTGGTCCATCGATCATCAGATAGTGCCTCATTCAATGAACTTGGTGTGCTATCATTGGATATTTATTGTACAAAAGATTTGCCAAGTTGTGATAATTTATGTGATGACACATAGTTGGCACTGGGGTATTTAGAGCCTTTCGTTGTGTCCGGTGAATATCGATTGGGTGTTTTTCCCTGGTTGTGCCTGAAAGGTAATTGATAATTCGGAACAACAGATACATCAACAGGGATAGTAGAGCTTACCTCAGGAATATTCTTAGGAGTATGGTCATCTGGTGGTATTATATTTGGAGATGAGGGGGAGTAGTATCAATAGAAGTCTCAAAGTTAACAAGTTGCAGCACCGTTGTCGTGGGTGAAGACGGCATTGTTGTGCCTTCCGTTGATTATGTGGGAAGCACTAAGGCTACTGTTGGCTGGGCTGGCAGCGCAACAGCTATAGACTCGGCTAGTGGCAGCGGAAGATCAACAATATCATTCATGGTCCAATCCTTCTCGTCATGCTGTGTCTTCCCATGGGGAGGAAGATTGGAATAATCCGAAAGGTAATACATCTCAGATTCGAAAAAAAAGTGACATCCATAGTAACATACATTCGATGGGAAGGAGGGTGGTAGCAACGGTACTCTTTTTGATGGAGTCTGTACCCTATAAAAATACAACGGAGAACACACGGTTCAAGTTTTGTCTGTTGATTTTTATGAAGATGAACAAATGCAACACATCCAAAAACCCGATGTGGGAGTACCAAAATCGGTAGTAGATGCACAAAGGTAGCAAGGACTTGTAATGGGGTAAGAAAATTCAGGACTTTGGATGGCAGACGGTTGATAAGTTAAGTGGCGGTCTGAAGAGCAACATCCCAAGAGGAGTGGGGAACAGACGTTTCAATCAAGAGTGAGCGAGCCATTTTTAAGGGATGATGATTTTTGCGCTCAACCATCCCGTTCTGTTGAAGAGTTTGAGGATAGGTAGTTTCGTGAAGAATTCTGTGATTAGTTAAATAATGGGAAAAATTATTATTAACATATTCACCACCATTATCAGAACACAAAATTCGTATTTTAGTTGAAAACTATGTCTGAACCATGGTGTGGAAGATCTTAAAAGCCAAAAAAACATCACTTTTATGCTTAAGAAGATATAACCATGTCATCCGTGTGCAATCATCTATGAACGTTACAAACCACCGAATACCAGATAAAGTAGTAATAGGAGATGGTCCCCAAACATCCGAACGAACAAGACCAAAAGGAATAACACTTTTATTAGAATTCAGCAGATAAGAAACATTGTGACTCTTGGCGAGTATGCAAGTGTCACATTTAAAGTTTGAAACTGAACAACCAACAAATAAATCTAGAAACATATGCTGCAAATAATTGAAAGATGGATGACCCAAACGGTGATGCCATAACCATATCTGACGCTGCTTGTGATCAACGGCTCCTTAGGCGAGATTGACCCGTCCTATACTGACATCATCCACAAAATAGAGATCCCCCCTCTTAATACCATGACCAATTATCTCATTCGTGAGAATATCCTGTATAAGACAAAACTTTGGATACATTAGCACACAACAGTTCAATTGTTCAGTAGCTTGGCCAAGAGACATCAATTCATGCTTTAGTGAAGGTACAAGTAATGTATAAGGCAAAGAGAGAGTGGGCGTGAGGCGCACGGTGCCAGCGCCAGTTACTGGTAAGGTGACTCCATTAGCATTAGTAATATTACGTCGAAGTGGAACGGTATCACAAGCTAAATCAGTGGGATCATAAGTCATATGGTCTGTGGCACCGGAGTCAATGATCCATCTGGATGGAGAAGCATCACTATTTATATCAAAAACATAACCACAGTTACCTGGGGACTCTGGAGACATGTCAGAAGAACTCGAAACAGAATGAGGAGATCATCTTGAGATATCAAAGATAATTGGGACATAGAGGTGGCAAGATTGGCTTGCTCGTCTGGTTCCCGTTGTTTCTAAAGTTTCTCACTACCGTAGTAAGTACAACCACCAGCCGGGACGGGTGGTTTAGGACGAGGATGACGGGGACCCGTGTTGGGTCATGAGGCCGTCTTAGCAGCAAAAAGCGAGCCATGTGTTGGGCTTGGGGCAGTAATCTGGGGTTACAGTCCTGGGCTCGGTGTAGGTGACTTCTCGGGGGCGCGGGGACGAGGTGGAGATACGAATTCTACGAATTCTATCAAACATTTCATCCAATCCTGCAAGCAAAGTGTACACACAATCCATTTGAACAATTTTATTAAAAAATTCAATATTAGTACTGCATTTCATCGAATTGGCTCGACAATAATCAATCTCCTACCACAAAGATTAAAGATCACTATAGTATGTCTCCACCAGTCGTCCATCTTTCCTCATGCGAGAGGCCTTGCAGGTAAGATCATAGACTTGAGAGATATCAAAGCCGTCATAATACGTGCGAGCAACCGCATTCCACACTTCCTTTGCTGTCGGTAGTCGAAGAAAGTACCCAATCAAATTAGGTTCCACAGAGTTGATGAGCCAACCCTTCACAATAGCGTTCTCTTTACGCCATATAGTGAAGGCCGAATCGTTGATAGGTGGTTGGGGATTACTCCCAAACAAGTAGCCTAACTTGTCTTTTCCAGTAACAAACATCTCAACAATCTGAGACCAAACTCCATAATTGGCACCAATGAGTTTGATGCCAACCGAAATAGTAGACAAATCATGATGGACAATCTGTGTGACAACTTGTGGTATAGGTAGGGTAGGATTCATGGTAGGATCAGTTAGGGTAGTAGTGTTTAGTGTAGGAGTAGAATCGATTAGGATGAGGTTGTTTTCACAGTGGAGTGGTGGTAGGTTCTCCATGGGAGGGCCGAGTTTGCTTGAGAGAATGGGCAGAGCAGAAATCCTAGGATCTCAGCTCTGATACCATGCTAATTAGGCGTATTTTGGGGTTTAATTTCCTGATATCATTCTTCTCACTAAGGAGGAAAATATGTAATGTACAAGAATGATTTACAAGGAAAGAAACATCAAATAACCTAATTATTACAATCTAATTACAAAGACTCAAATAGGTAACTAAACTAATTACAAAAGGTCAACTCTCCAACACAAGATGCATGTTCATTCCTTCAGGCTCCACTCCAGCACCGTAGCTGTAAACTGTTGTTTCACAATTCTCTCTCTTTCTATTAATTTTCCCTTTTTGGATTGGCCTGTCATCGGTGACTAACATCCTTCAACTTCCAAGTAATCAAAGCTTTAGATGAAGAAAGTTGAGTTTTCGCTCAACAACAAACTAATTGGCACTATAAAGAGTCGTTCAACTTCTTATAATCGCATGCAATATACTCAATTTTCTGATGTTGAACAACACTTCAGATCCTCACATAAGGGTGATCAATCTCGTAATTGGCTTCTCAATCACATCAAATCCTAGTAATTTGCCAGGATGTTCTCGCATTATTCCAGGAAGCTCTAGACCGAACTTGTTAAGAACTTCGAGTATATATGCTTTATGTGTACAAATAATGCAATAAATGTTTAGTGTAAATAAATAAGAACACACTCTAACCACTTCGAAATAGTTATTCAACACTATTTTACTTTTCATATTTATTAATCTCATTTTTGTTTTATATTAGAGATGTTACTTCTATATTCTCTCGCAAAGATGTGACCCATGTTACTTTTTTCCGAAAAAAAAAAAAAAAAAACAACTGGTGGTAAGTCACGGTTATCAACCCTTTGCCAAGACTGGGAAGACTCATAGAGGCATTAGCCTCCTCCTGACCACAAGTCTGGCTTCCATACTAGTTCACCATGTTACATAGGTGTCTATCAAATCTGTCATTTTAAGTAGTACACTCTTATTTTTAATTAGTGGATTATCCCGCTTGAAAAAGCCTTCTTGAATTCACAATGTTTTGGATTCAAACCCTCGTGTAGCTTAACCATGCATGCAGTAGAGTGCTGATTCAGCTGGAGTTTCCTTCCAAAACAAACCTTCCTACTTTTGAACCTTAGACACATTTTTAAACTTGCTCCAAACTGAAAGTGAAAAACAAAACTTCCTACTTTTGAACCTTAGACACATTTTTAAACTTCCTACTTCTCTCTCATCATACTACCATTCCCCTTCAGCCCCTCCTCTCACACTTTTTTTTGTCTTATTCTCTATATAAAATTTTCAAAACAAGATGTAAACCTAACGTAATCGCAACCGTTTAAATAAGAAGGGATGGAAGGGGAAAGAAATTAGGAGGAGAGAAAATCCGACTCCTTTTATATGAATGAGAGACAGATTACATAAAATCTTTCATTAAAAAACTGCTAGCTACAAACTACAAACTCCCTTTTCATTTTTAGAGGTGTTTCTAAACTTCAAATGTTTTAGACTTGTATTATTATAATATTAAAATCTAAATATATATTTTAATTGGATAAATCTCAGTTTACTATCCTTAAGTTTCGTGGTTTTCAACATTTGGTACATAAATTTTTTTTCGTCCCAAAGTCATACCTAAAGTGTTAATTTTGGGACAGTCTCATAAATCCGTTAGTCTAGCTGTTAAATCAGCCGTTAACTGATGACGTGATGCCCACGTGGACAATGATTGGATGCCACGTGCTAATATAGGGCCCACGTGAATATTAAAAATTTAAAAAAATAAACAAAATAAAGGCTTTCACCCCCTCCCTCCCTCCCTCCCTCCTAACCCCCACCACACGTCCATCATCACACCCTCCACCCCAGTGCTCTTTAGCGCCTGCAGACTCGCGTTCATCGCCTTTTTCTGATTCACCGAGTTGTGCATCTTCACGCTGTCCAACGACATCATCACGTAAACCAGCACACCCATCCCCTTATCGTGCGTACCCCTCACCTGGTGCTCCAGCAGTGGCGAAGCCACGTGGGAACGAGGAGTGGCGGCCGCTACTCCCCTCGCAAGGAAACACCACTGGACCCAGGCCTTCGCCACTCCCTTCGCACGCCTCGCCGAAAAATACTGGTTCACGGCGCCCCTTTGTTTTTCTGGGCAATCTGCAGTGCAGATTGCTGTTTATTTTTATTTTTTATTTTAAAAAAAACCAGGCCAAAACGACGTCGTTTTGGACCTGGTAAAAAAAATTTTTAATGCTAAATCAAATGGTGCCATTTTAAAAGTTGAATTAAAAAAAATATTATAATGGGGTAGGGGACCGCTTCCACGTGTCACCCTAAAGAAACCCTAGCTTTCTGTTATGCCCCCCCCCCCACATGACCCCCGTCCGTTCCCCTTTACTCTTTTCTATCTGTTTCTTCAGTCTTCACCAATCAACACACACACAGAGAGTGGCACCATCTCAGCCAAGCTGCTCCCCAAACTCCAGCAGCCAAGCCAACACCACCCCACCACAAAGTCCTCTTTAATTTATGTTCCACAAGCCACTCTCCTCTGAGCTTAAGCCGGCTCCACCAATCACCATTTAAAGGTAAATTTTTTAATTCTTAAATGTATAATTCCTACCTTAATTATTTAATACAAATTTCATTTAATTAGTATAGAATTATATGGTAATGCATTAATATGGTTATTGGTTATTGATTATTGATGTGAATCATATTGTTATTTAATACAAGATTGGGGATTGGTATTTAATACAAATTATGAAATTATTTTTTAGGGTGAAATTATTGATGTGAATCAAATGATATGGTTATTGATTATTCATGTCATGGTTATTTAATACAAATTATGAAATTATTTTTTAGGATGAAAATTTAAATTTAAATTCTTGAATCTTGATGGATGATTAGTTGAATTGCTTAGTTGTATTCATATAGTCTAAGAATTTTTATTTCTTTCCATTTTACAGTTACGTAATGGAACGATACTATAAGAAACAATGCTTAAATCCTCCTTCAAACATTTTGGGTAGTCCTCCTCCTTCAAATATTCCGAGTAGTCCTCCTCCTCCTCCTTCAAATATTCCAAGAAGTCCTCCAAATATTCCAAGTAGGTCACAACAAAGTGAGGCCACTGGAGTTGGATGAAATATTGGCTAATCTTCCTGCAGACCCTGCACATAGACGTCGAATGCTTGATTATCTACCTAATTATTGTGAAACAATTCGTAGACACTATCTCCAAAATGATCCTTGTCAACCTAGAGACCACATCATGCCAAGAAAGGTTAGTGACAATCGATGTTTTATCATTGGTTGGTTTGATAAGTTTAAGTGGTTGAAGTATAGTATATCAAAAAATGTTGCATTTTGCCATTATTGTTATCTTTTCAAATGTGATTTTGATCAAATGGGTAGCACTGGAAGTGATGTCTTCATTGAGATAGGGTTTACAAATTGGAAGAAAGGACCCAAAAATCTTCGAGTCCATGAGGGAGGTGTTGGAAGTCTTCATAATAAAGCTGTACAATAAGCTAGAGATTTGATGACACAAAAACAACACATTGAAACATTTGTGATTAAGCAAACCGATGAAGCTTGCATTAATTATCGTACTTTATTGAGTGCCTCACTTGAGTGCACAAGATGGTTGTTGGGACAAGGTTTGCCATTTCGTGGCCACGATGAATCGTTGAAATCAAGCAATAGGGGCAATTATTTGGAGTTTATGCAATTTCTTTCCAAGCATAATGAACAAGTTACGAAGGTTGTGTCTGAGAATGCTCACAAGAATCTTAAGTATACTTCTTCCGATATTCAAAAAGATCTTGTCCATGCTTGTGCCATTGAAACTGTAGATGCAATCACTAAAGATATGGAAGGTGCATTTTTTTCTCTTTTGGTTGATGGAGCCCGTGATTCTTCAACGAAAGAGCAAATGGCGGTGGTATTACGTTATGTGAATAAAAAAGGAAAAGTAATTGAAAAGTTTATGGGTGTTCAACATGTCTCCTCTACAACTAGTAGCTCGCTTGAAGAGGCCATTGAGAGATTATTTGCTACAACAAATTTGAGTATGTCCAAGTTACGAGGACAAGGCCATGATGGAGCTAGCAATATGAAAGGTGAGTTGAATGGTCTTAAAACAAAGATTTTGAATAAATACTCTCAAGCATTTTATATTCATTGTTTTGCACACCAACTCCAAGTGGCAAAGGAAAATAAGGATGTTCCCAATTTCTTCATCAATGCTAGTAGTTTGGTGAATCTTATTAGATCATCGTGTAAATGTCGTGATGCATTTAGAGAGAAACAACAAGAACAAATTCATAAAGCTCTTGGTCTTGGTAATCTTGAAACGGGTAAAGTGTTAAATCATGAAATGAGTCTCATGCGTCCATGTGATACATGGTGGAACTCGCATTATGGTACTATAGTTAGTATTATTGTTATGTTTGAAGCCGTGGTGGAGGTGGTTAAATGATTTAAAAGTGATCGCAACCAAGATAATCTCGGTGAAGCAACTAGGTTAGTCAAAGACATACAAACTTTTGATTTTGCATTTCACCTTTTCTTGATGAGACTTATATTGGGAATTACAAATGAGTTATCACAAGCATTGCAAAAGAAAGATCAAGATATTGTGAATGCAATGGCGTTAGTGGAAGTATGTAAGCAAAGACTACAATCCTTGAGAGATGATGACTTTGGGGACTTGCTTCATGATGTAGAAAATTTTTGTGAGGAGCATGATATTATCGTTCCTAACATGGAGGATTTGCATTTTGTACCTGGAAAATCAAGGCGTAAAGCTCCAAAAATCACAAACTTCCATTACTATCGTGTGGACCTCTATTTTCAAGTCCTTGATATGCAACTAAATGAGTTGAATGATCGCTTCAATGAGGTAAATACCAAGTTACTTTTTTGTATGGCATGTTTGAGTCCGGTGAATAATTTTGCATCTTTTGACAAAGCAAAAATTGTTCGTTTAGCCCAACTTTATCCTCAAGATTTTGATCGTATGGACCTCATGAATCTTCCAATTCAACTTGACAATTACATTCATGATATGAAGATGCATAGTGAGTTTTCATCATTGAGAGGAATTAGCGATCTTGCACAAGAGTTAGTGAAGACCGGGAGGTGTGAAAGTTATATGTTAGTGTATATACTTCTTACATTGGCTTTGGTGTTACCGGTTGCAACCACTTCAGTGGAGAGAGCTTTTTTCTGCTATGAAGATTGTGAAAACACCATTGCGTAACAAAATGGGATATCAATGGTTGAGTGATAGCATGCTTGTTTACATTAAGAAATATGTATTTGCTTTTATTGATAATGAGCCTATTATGCGACGTTTTCATGACATGAAACCTCACTAGCAACAATTGTAATTTGTTTGTATTGATTAACTATGGAAGACATTACTATATAAAAAGATTTAGATGTTGCCATTTTTCTTTAACCTTGCATTCTTTTAAGTTTGCCCCTCATCTCAAGAAATCCTGGCTTCGCCACTGGCTCCAGCATTGGCCATTTCGTCTCCGTCACGAATACCTTGCACGTCATAGACATATCCGGCCAGCTCGACCCGAGAACCGGCGATATGCACGGATTCAACGGCGACGACAACCAATTAACCCCTTCCGGCTTCTGAATTTCGCAAGTCAGACCTGCCGCTGGAGACTTCTACATTGGTGACGTGCTGACCGATTCCACGGATAATGAGCTGGCGTCGGTCGTCCTAATCGGAGTCTCGGAGAGCGCACTAATCTGGTCCGTCATGCTCAAGCCATTTTCTTTGTAGCCAAACAGAAATTAAGCCCAAAGGTAAGAAAAATAAATAAATTAAATTCAAAAGTTCAATTTTTTTACAAAGAGTTCACTTATTGGAAAGAGAAGGGAATGAGAAGGATGGGAATGGGTGTGCGGAAGAGAAGGGAGGGAGAATGAGGGATGGGGGTGAAAGCCCTGAATTTTATTTTTTTATTTTTTTAATTTTTAATTTTTTAATATTCACGTGGGCCTTATATTGACACGTGGCGCCCAGTCATTGTCCACGTGGGCACCACGTCATCAATTAACGATTGATTTAACAGCCAGATTAACGGATGTATGAGACTGTCCCAAAATTAACACTTCAGATATGACTCTAGGACGAAAAAAACTTCATGTACCAAAAGTTGAAAACCACAAAACTTAAGATAGTAAACTGAGATTTACCTTTTTTTTTTTTTATCAAAAGGAGTTGTCTAAATTGTAATGCAATAAGGTTCAACTATAATATACTACATTAATAGTGTAATCAAATGCTCACACCGCAAATGACCTTGGTATAGTAAAAAATGCTCTACTAGAGCAATATGTCAAAATTTCAGAGTCGAGTCATCTGTCTATTATAACTTACATAGATATTATCTCAACTTAACCACATACACAGACCGGAATTAAAAGATTTTAAAACAAAAAACCTTAGTGTTATTTACAAGAAAATCATTCATTAACAAGTGGCAATAGATATAATGTCAAAGTTGTGTGTGGGATTGCATTTTTTAACCGAGCAATACATCACTGGCTCCAACTCCCTAATTAATCTTGAAAAACATAATTCCTTGATTCAAGTCTTAGAGAATGAAAAGCGCAACTAAATTGTGGAACTAAATCCAATGAATCACTTCTTCGTTCACTAAGGGGAGAGATTTTTTAGTGTACCGAAACACGAACTAGTTTACCAAGTGTCATAATCAAGGTTCAAAAAGACGTTAAGAGTTAGTCGGGTGATGGACTAAGGCCTATTTCCTCGGCGGCAAGGTGGGGCTTAAGCAGACTAGGCAAATTGAATTAAATTTATTATATATTCATATAAATAAGTGTCGGTTTATATTAAAAGATATATAATTGCAGATAAGATATATAAATTGTAAAATAGAATGACATATAGATTATAAAGTTTTAGAACATAATGAAAACATGGGGAACAAACATATAATATGTGTTCATCTAATTATTCATCAAGTTTCTTACAATTTATTAAAAAAAAAATTGCAATATGATAATTATCTATTTTCTGTTTAAGTGAGAGTTATGATCTAGGTAGGTTTAAGCTGAATAGGCTTGCCTAAGCAGGTCTATGCATCATTTCTTAATTTTCAAACGCTTAGGGATTAATCAAAATGGTGGCCAGTCGCCCAGTGCCTAAGTGGGGCCAAGGCAGTGGTAGACTGGGCCTAGGCAGGAATTTTTAGAACAGTGGTCATAATATAAGTGATAATAAGGTTTTTTTTTTTTTTTTCTGTGTACATCTGTTCATTTGGATTATGACATTGGTGTGTTGTGTTTCAGATACATTGAAAAATATTTGCACAAAGTGTGGGGGTGATTATCCTTTCAGGGCCTTTTATCCAAAAGGATCCTTATTTTTTGATAAAAATGAGAACTAATTGTGGGGCTCACTTCACATCGAATGAACGATCCAAGCTATATATTTTTCAAGTTTCATTGTATAAATCATCCAAAACATTAGCCAAATTGGAAACGGTTGAGACATCTAATCGAGTTCAAAGAAATTAACAAACACTATGTTCTAAGAAATATTGTAATTTCATCATGACAATCAAATGAGCAAATGGTTTCAAATTGTATTGATTTTTAATAAAAATTATCTATAAATAAAAACTTAAAAAATAAACCATTCATATCGTTGAGTCTTACAACTAATTCTTATTTTTATCAATAAAATGGGGATCCTTTAGATGGAGGGTCTGTTGCCTTTATGACGAAGCAACGGTTAACACTAAACTAAACCAACGTTTTTAGTGTATGCAAACTAGGGCTGGAAAAAAATCCCAAAAATCCCAAACCAAACCGAAAAATTCCCGAAACCAAACCAAAAAAATCCCAAACCGAAATTCCCGAAAATTTCGGTATCCAATACCGAACCGATCCCGAAAATTTGGTACGGGAATCGGTCTCAAGTTTTTGGGATTTCGGTATTCCCAAACCAAACCGAAAAAAAATATATATATATATATTATTTAATTTTTAAATATATAGGAGCACATTTTTAAGGGGAACATCATCTACCTACAATAGTGAAAATTGAAATACTGAAGGAGCACTGGAAATCGATGATGGGATATATACAGGAAGGAGCCCTAAGATAGATAGTGGAACATATGCAGAATTTTTAAATCACAGGAGTTGATAAATGGATACATAGATGTAGAATAAACAAGGGAGATTGATAGATGGATACATGGATAGATTATAAGTTACAATTTGCTTGAGAAAACTTTACATCTATCTATAATATTTATATTATATATGTACAAAAGTTTACTCAAGTATATATTGACGTTTTAGACGTAATTTTGGGGACTGACATGATTATAGATAGATATATTAGTTTACTCAAGCACATATTAACGTTTCAGATTGACATATTGCTTTTGAATAGGCAGAAACAAATAGGCAAATACTAACTGGGGCTTGCCATTTGATTGGCAGATTTGTGTGCACAGATTAGTAGAAACAAAATAGCAGATTGGGCTTGCCTATATGTCAATTTTTAAATATAAATGGTTGAATTATAGCCCAAAAGCATAATATGTCAAATTTTAGTCCAAAAGCCCAAAATAATTTCGGGATTCCCGATTTGTCCCGAAATTCCGAAACTATTTTGGGATTCCCGAAAATTTGGTTTGGGATCAGTATTGAAATTGGGATTCCCGAAAATTTCGGTTTGGGAATCGGGACAAGTGGTTCGGTATGGGATATTTCGGGATTCCCGAAAATTGGGAATCCCGAAAATTTGGTTTGGGATCGGTATTGAAATTGGGATTCCCGAAAATTTCGGTTTGGGAATCGGGACAAGGGTTTTGGTATGGGATCCCATACCGAACCACCCCTAATGCAAACTGCCAACCAATCTGATTGCTTATTCGTTCCAAATTCCAAATCCCAAGAAAGATGAGAGGAGAAAGCCACACCGCAATATACAGTGTGTGGTCCCGCCCATAAAATTTGCACTCGACAATCTCACTGTCCTTCCACCTCCACCGTCCACGTCATCTTTTGGTCCCATACTCCTCCTTCCCTTTAACTTATCCTCTCTCCTCATAAACCCCAAAAAATTCTTGTCCCACTCGCTGAGGGTAGCCAAAACTTTTACCCGCCAAGTGTAAACCAACAGCTGCCAAACAACATTCTCAAAACGACACGTCGTAAGGTTGTAACCGCGAGTACAAAACCCAACGTATATAGGCAGTGGTCGGTCACAACTTGCTTAGGTCTGCTGGAGATCACGACCACTGCCTAATTGACACGTGGAGCTTCTGGTTCTATTGTCTCTTTTGTCAATTCCACCATGACTTTTAGGACAGAGAGAGCCACTGGAGCTAAGGGGGGAGAGAGAGAGGAGAAGAAGAGGATATAGGTAGCTGGCTAACCCAATAAGGTTTCCATACTTTGGCATTGCTGCCAGTTGAGAACTAAAAACCCCATGAAAGCAGAGAAGTGAATTTACAGACGATTTAAGAGAGAGAAAGAGAGTTTAGAGAGAGAAAACAATGGAAAGGTATGAGATAGTGAAGGATATTGGGTCTGGGAATTTTGGGGTTGCGAAGCTGGTGAAGGACAAATGGAGTGGCGAGCTCTTTGCTATCAAGTTTATTGAGAGAGGCCAGAAGGTGATTAATTATTTATTAATTTTCTGCATATTTCAACTATTTTTTTCAAGTTTTAATCATTGTCTTTGTTTTCCCAGGTGGGATTTTATCAGTTTGTTCGTTTTTATGAACTTGGTTTGTGTTAAATCCAACTGGGTTTGTGTGTGTTTTGTAGATTGATGAGCATGTACAGAGGGAGATTATGAACCACAGGTCCTTGAAGCATCCAAATATAATAAGATTTAAAGAGGTATGTTAATTTCTTATTTGTGAAATTGTATTGGAATCAACCTGTGCGGTGAGAATAAAGGGTTAATTGCAACTTGCAAGTTATTTGTCTTTAACTTTTAATTCCACTTGATTTAAAGTAAATATTCATGCTTATTTATCACCTTTTTTTCCTTTCAATTCCTCTGCGTAACTATTTGTTAACAAATGGGAATTTTCTAATCTGTACATATTTTGATTTGTTTACTAATTATCATTTAATTTTTGCAGGTGTTGTTGACACCAAACGATTTAGCAATTGTGATGGAATATGCAGCTGGAGGTGAACTTTTCGAAAGAATATGCAATGCTGGTCGATTCAGTGAGGACGAAGCAAGATATTTCTTTCAACAGCTCATATCAGGAGTCAGCTATTGTCATTCAATGGTAAAACCCTCAACCCACCAAAATCATGATATGATTTGTGATTCTTCCAACTTATGATATTATTTTTTTCTTGTCTTGCAGCAAATTTGCCATAGAGATCTTAAATTGGAGAACACTCTTCTGGATGGAAGCTCAGCTCCGCGTCTCAAAATTTGCGACTTTGGTTATTCCAAGGCAATTTACTAGTTAATTGACTGCAATTCTTATGGTGAATTTCTATTTCATATAGTAATTACTTTTCTTCTGCATCTTATAGTCATCTGTGTTGCATTCCCAACCGAAATCAACTGTTGGAACACCAGCATACATTGCACCGGAGGTCCTGTCAAGAAAAGGGTATGATGGCAAGGTAACATTTTTTCTAAGGCCGGTTTGTTTTCATCTTCTGTTGGTCTTGTCCTCGTCATTTTTGACCAACTATTTGGTCACCTAACTAACATCCATGTTTTCTCACTCATTTTTTGATCCTTTGAGAATCTCAGATTGCGGATGTTTGGTCATGTGGGGTTACCTTGTATGTCATGCTTGTTGGTGCTTATCCCTTTGAAGATCCAGAAGATCCAAGAAATTTCAGAAAAACACTTCAGGTACATGTATATCCTTGTGCTACTTGTACTGTTTTTGTTTCGCCTATTGCTATGCCTTTCGATGTTGTCGCCTAACAACTATAATTTGATAATGGCTTATTGCAGAGGATTCTTAGTGTCCACTATTCAATTCCGGCCTATGTACGTGTTTCCATGGAATGCAGACATCTGCTTTCTCGAATCTTCGTTGCTAACCCAGAAAAGGTATTATTCCTTGCACTCACAATCACCGGTATGTATGTCGTTAATTGTCAGTCGCGGATGTACGCATTCGGCTGACACCTGCCTAAAACGACAGAAAACCTTCTGTAACTTTGTTCGAGTCTTTATAATTTAATGCTCTTTTTTCTTTTTCTTTTTAATTCGCCTAGAACAGCCATTGTTGTGCACGCCTTAATTGTCAATTGTTGATGTGTGTAGATGGCTCACAACTGTGCTTAGAAAGAAAATCCCTTGTCACTTTTTTTTTTACTTTATACCCTTTGTTTTGCTTCTCTGACAACAGTCGTCGTTATACACACGTGGTTGATTGTCAATCATTGTATTTGGTGCAGAGAATAACTATCCCGGAAATAAAGCAGCATCCGTGGTTTCTAAAAAACATCCCAGTAGAATTCATGGAAGAAATTGGCCTCCCAAACAATGACCAAAATTATGAATCATCATCCCAAAGCAATGAAGAAATATTGGCAATAATTCAAGAAGCTAGAAAACCTGCTGCGAACGGCACCAAATATGGGGGACATTTACTTGGGAGCATGGATCTTGATGAGATAGACGACGCTGAAATAGATGATATAGAGACAAGTGGTGATTTTGTTTGTGCGTTATGAGTTTATATCGAGATTTTCCATTATGCTCCAATGTATCCTATACACCAGAGCATAGTGGGATTTTCGGTTCATATCGTATATACAACTTTTTGCACTTTGTAGCTGCAGGCAGGCCAAATGCCATTTCCAAAAAGTGGTTGGAGTTGGAGATAAAGGCCTTTTTTTTCATGTGATATATTGGGGAATCAAACTCTCTTTAAAGAGTGATGTTAATTTTCCTTCGCTTGGAGTTTGCTGTCTAGGTCAATGGTGTGAAATGGCATTTCCATTGTAGGGGGACCTTATGGCTGTTGCTTCTTAGGTTTGTAATTTGCAAATTCTCATAATGTTCATCTGCTTTACATATATGGAATCATAGCTAGATTAAGAGAATGACTTGGAGTTCAAGTGTTTAAAACCGTTTATTCTCGCACCCGAAATCTCGTGTTTGAATCATCCTCCCTCGATATCAAAATTATGTGGGCCTTTGACATAAGCATACATGTATACTATAATTACCTCTCTACCAACTGGATCTGCAAAAGATTAGGATGAGACATTATGCAGTCAACTTTCGTTAAGTACTGTTTGTGTTTAATTTTAAATAAAAACTTAATAATAATTTCTGGTCACACAATGTATGATGAACAGATAGGTTAGGACTCTCACAAAGAGAATGGATCCAAACCAAAATTTAGGACAATAGTGCATTATAATTTAATTAAGGAATACGTAAGTAAACATATAATATCAATCTTGAAGATATATATCTTGTTAGTGGACACGCACCATATGTCCATTATACTGTTGCAAGTCCAATGGTTAGTCGCTCGTGGTAAATTAGAGAATGTTGATTGAAGAAGGTGCTTAATTAATTATTGGCCGCACCAACATTGTTTAATTATTTGCATTTATCATATAGGGGTTAGTTTGAGATTGCCGTGTTTTTTTTTTATAAATTATTTTTGTTGTCCGTTAAAAATAATCAGTTGTAAAATAAAGCATATTATCATTTGATAAACTGTATTTTGAAAGTGTTGTGGGTATAAAAACTAATGTAAGGTAAAAGTGATATAATCTATATGTATAAAGTGAGCGCTCCAAAACGTTGAAGCATTCAAAATACCATAAATTACCCTTTGCCCCTCAAGCATTTCAAAAAGAGTGATGTTATTCTCATTCCAATGTTTTATTTTCCCATCCACCTTTTATTGGATTTTTTAATTTCAAATTGTCCATGTGTTAAAGAAAAATTGGGTTCCATGCTTAGTCTACCTTAAACCCTAACTAATCTTTCCATCTCATTTCATTCAGAAAAAGCTATAAAAACAAAAAACAAAAAACAAAAAAATAAAAAAACAAAAAAACAAAATGGATTTAAAAGATGACTTTTTCATTAAAGAAGTAGAATATGATGTTTCTAGGAAAGAGATAAAATATTACATTTCTATTTAAGAGGTAAAAAATAATAATTTTATGTATGGGTCATTTAATTTGCCGCATCATATATTTGAATTTGTTGTCGTCGAAGTTTTCCTTTTGAATTTGGATACCTGTATGGTTTTCCATTTGAATTTGCATACTTGTGACTTCAAGATCAGCAAAAAGCTCATGAAAATCATTAAGCAAATAAAACAAACCCTTCCTTTTTGTTGTTTCATTTGACGTGTGCATTTTAGAACACTTGGAATGAATCTGCAGTACCGGGCACGAGAGCCTGTTGAAACACCACGTCCTTGCACGTAGTTTCGAGGAGGATCTAACTTTCAATTTTCTTGCTTCTGGATCCTTGCATGCACTTCTGAGCCGAGTCTCCACTCTGAAGAAGTTCGTGCAAACAATTTAGCATCTAACATATAGTGAACTCTACTAGTGAATTCACCACAAATAAGGTATGATTTTACTTGACTACGTAATTAATTTATTTATACTCTTGTATGTTTATTTATATGTGAAAATTTTGGGACGTAGTTATTTAAGAATAGAGAAGAATTAATACAATGGGCTCAAGAAGTTTGGGAAGGTCAATGGTTTTATTATTGTGACATTACGATTTGATCGAGGCAGAGAAGGTAACATGAACCCTAGACTTACATTGGGTTGTGAAAGGAATAGACAATATATAAGCTATATTAGCAAAAAATAAAAATAAAGGATAAGGATAGAAGGACTTCTAAAACGAAAAAGTGTGGATGCCCATTTCAATAAAGGATAAAAGGCTAGCAACTGATGATGGTTGGAAATTGATAGTAGTTAATGGAGTGCATAATCACAAAGTAGCAGACCATTTTAAGGGCCATTCATTTGATGGTAGAATATCATCAGAGAAGAATTTGTTGTTGACTGATTTGTCTAAAAGTCTAGTGTAACCAAAAGAGATTTTGACTGCACTAAAATGAAGAAACTAACAAAATGTATCTACACTGGAGACAATATATAATGCACGTCAACGTTTGAGGCTTTTGGAGAAAGGTGGGAGGCCTCAAATGCAACAATTAAAGAGTAAGTTGTCTAAGCAAGATGTGGCAACTGATGGACATTGCGGTTTCAATGCAATTCCGTCATTGTTGGAGTATAATCAGAATGGATGGGTACAAGTGCAAACAGATTTATTAGAGTTAGAGACTTACTCAAGTTGCTACTCCAGTCTATATGAGTTTGAAAATACCGTTCATGAATTGAAGCATGCATTGAGATTTTTTTAAACTCATGTGAACATTGATCGGTGGATGACTATGCCTGACATGGGCCATAATATTGCATTATGTTACGATGTGGAACTTATCCACCTATCAGATGTACAATCCTTACATTTTTACCTCTTAAAACAACACCTAAACCACTATCACACGTAAAAATATCTCTATTGGATTCACTAATCGTCATTTTGTGCAAGTATGGATATAAGGTTGTATTGCATAAAGTTTTTTTTTTTTTTTTTTTTTTCTTATAAAGATTGAATGCCTTTACTTTAAGTTTAACTTATAGATTAAATGTATTTTGATGCAGGTGTTTTTGAAATCATTTCATCCAATTCCTCCTATAGCAACAAACTGGAAAATATATCGTGAATCATAGTTTTTAGAATGGGCAACTCCATACATTGCTTGTGTACAACAGTTCATATCCATTCTATAGGGTCTACTATCATAACTAGATAGACCGTTGAGCTTGAAGAAAATTGAAGTTGAAGCAGTGCTTGTCCAAAAATTTTAAGTTTCTCGTTTTTTATTGGTCTATTGTTAGGCTTGTTTGCAATTTTAAGCTTCAAATATATTTCCAGCACACTTGAAATATATTCTTTTAGCTTCAGAATAGACTTGAAACCTTTTAACTTTTTGAACATTCAAATAAAACAGTGCTATATGTAGACGTCTAAATTTCGGTGAGATAAATGTTCACCAATACATTAAAGTTTGGGTAAATTACACCATAGCCCCTCAGGTTTGAGGTCTATTACAATCCCGTACAACATCTTTAAAACATTTCACTTTCATACCTCAAGTACTATTTTATTTCAATTTCATACAGCCGTTACATTTTCCATCCATTGAACCGTTAAGTGTTGACGTGGCCGCCACATATATGCCACGTGGCTGCCAAATGTCTGCCACGTGGCAAATAAAAATAATTTTTTATTTAAAAAACCTAAAATTTCCAACCAAAAAAAAAAATATTGGGTAAATTACACCATAACCCCTCAAGTTTGAAGTCTATTACAACTTCATACAACATCTTTAAAACATTTCACTTTCATACATCCAGTACCATTTTGTAGTAGATCCATCTAATTTCGGGTGGAATTTTTGGGGGTGGGTGATGGGGGATGGGAGAAAAGGGTGGCTCGAGTGGGATTTTTGGGGGGGGGGGGGGGGTGATGATGGATGGAAGAAGGGGGTGAGTCGGGGAAGACGATTTCAGGTTTTTTTTTTTTTTTTTTTTTTTTTTGAGAAGATTTAGGTTTTTAAAAATATTAATAAAAAAAATTTGCCACGTGGCAGCCACATCAGCACAAATGTGGCAGCCACGTCAACATTTAACAGACCAATGGATAGAAAATCTAACGGAGATGTTATTTTGAAATAAAATGGTACTGGATGTATGAAAGTGAAATGTTTTAAAGATGTTGTATGAAGTTGTAATAGACTTCAAACCTGAGGGAGTACGGTGTAATTTACCCAAATTTTTTTTTTGGTTGGAAATTTTAGGTTTTTTAAATAAAAAATTATTTTTATTTGCCACGTGGCATATATGTGGCGGCCACGTCAACACTTAACGGTTCAATGGATGGAAAATGTAACGGCTGTATGAAATTGAAATAAAATAGTACTTGAGGTATGAAAGTGAAATGTTTTAAAGATGTTGTACGGGGTTGTAATAGACCTCAAACCTGAGGGGCTATGGTGTAATTTACCCTTAAAGTTTCGACATGTCAAGGAATACATGGCATGCACCATGTGTCTCACAAATCATACATGTGGATGTGACTCATTAAAACCGGACGAGTCATCAAGAATGACATGTGTCAACACTTAGCGGAAATGACATATTTGATTTTTATTTAATTAAATCAAATATTAATTGATGAAGTCAATTCACGAACCGGTTTACAAATCAAGTCCTAGTTCTTTCATCAAGTAATCAAGCCCACAATCAAGGTCAAATCCATCCGTAGGCAAGGTTTGGAGAATCTATTAACAGGAGGCTCTAAAACAAAGAAAAAGGTCTAGAAATCATTTCATGCCAAAACTCTGAAGCTTTTGATATTTTGAAGCTCTCAAGCACTCAAACCCCAAACACTCAAACACTTAAGAAGACTAAAAAAATCCTATGCATAACAGCCCGTCCCTGAAAATTATGATTTTTATAATTTTAATAAGTGAGTTTATGAAAATGCCCTTCGAGGCACATACGTCGATTGGTGTTGACTGCCTTGTAGTGACATGTAAGATTCATTTTTCTTGGCATATTCTTGTAGTACTCGTTAATACAAACGCTTGGGCGCAAATGGAAGGAGATTTGGAGTTATAACGAATGAGATATTAACGAATGAAGTTGAAGGCAAAATTATAAATTTATTAAATTTTAGAAAACCCTAGACTTCTGGAATAAAATCTGGAAGGCCACATGTATGGCCCAGATTAAAAGAAATTGAAATAGATGGTGCTAATGGGAAGGAAAGAAGGAGGAAGGAGAGAGATAGAGGAATAAGGAGAGGAGAGAGCAAGGGAATTGACCCAATTAGAAACATAAGCAATGAGCGAATGGAGAGAAGTGAGTGGCACCCAACCAAGATTCTTTTCCCCTTGACCCGTTTACCTGAGTCATGGCCTGACTCCTGCCTGCATTCCGACAGGCTTTTCGCCCATTTTTCCAGTTTTTTTAGACTCTCTACCACCCACAAACGAGTCACCAATATCCTTTCCTCCATTTCCATTCAAACCCGAGTGAATTTGGCTCTTGGATTGGGTTGTTTAGTGCCGACGGCTCCGTGAGCCTTATGACAGCAACTCATCGATTTTGCTAACTCTGGCGACAACTACCATGCTCATTCAACTCCTCCTAACCTTAAGAGCAAGGCCCAAACAAGTTTGGAGACGTTGGGGTTCGAATTGAGGGCAAATCAAGAAACACCCAATTCTAGGGTTTCCGGCGGATTTTCATGAAATTGGAGCCTTTCTAGGTCAAAGGCATGAAAGTTGTTATACTCATTGAGATCTTCAATCTTGCAAATTTTGAGAATTTTTGGAGAAAGTTGAATTTTCCAGCGAGTCGAGGTAGCTGACCGCCACCCACGGCGGCGCGTGGCCAAATGACCGCCAATGTTATTTTTAGGTGCTATTAAATGCCTTGAATTCATATTTGAGAATGGATTGACATAAATGGGTCGTTAGGACCTAGATTCACTACGATATGTTAATAGGTTATTGTATAAATAGATGATCCAACCATTGGATCATCACCAAAATTTACCAGCTTGTTATTCGTAATATTTGAAGAATTTATGAACTTGCGGATCAGGAATCTAATGTACGGATCTTTCCGAATTAGATTTGTAAGTTCATAAAATAAAACGTTGACCGCCACTTGGTTTTGGCAATTGGCGGAGATCTGACCGTTGGATCGTTCCGCAACTTTAGGATATTGTTCTAGATGCATAATGTGGATAATTAGAAGTTACAGATTTGAAATCTATGATGCGGATCTTCCGGATCAAATTAAGTAGAGATGTGTTTTAAGTAAATTATGTATTTGATCGATATGGTTTCTGAGACGTGATTGATAATTGTTCTAGGCGCCGATCATTCGTGATGCCTCGATGTTTGTGCTAGGGAGTTGTAGTGTGGACTCCAGGTGAGTGGATCTTCTTTCTTAGTACATATTTGTATATGCAATTAATAATTCCATAAATGCTTTTAAATGGAATTAAGAAATTTATACTATGTTATATATACATTCATATGTTATGAAATACTATGAGAGGGTTGAGTTTAGATTATATCACAATATATATTCATAAGCTATTACCTACAAGCAATTATTGTGAACTACGATTGGCTTGATCCCTGTTTAGGGTACATAGGTAGTCTAACGAGACGTTAGATGCAGCCATGCGATAAGTGAGATTAAATAATCGAGGTAAAAGCTTTGTTTGGAAAATTGAGTAATGTGAAGGAATCTGATGAAAAATATGAGATTCTAACCTTATGATTTGGTGAGTTAATATTGGTTATAAATGCTTGTGTGAGGAAATGTGAATTGGTGGTTTTATGTTTTATAAATGCTAGACCATAATTGGTTTATATTTTAGTGTGTTATTAGTACAGCTTTGCACAGTGATGCGCAACAATACGGAGGCCAAGGTAAGATCAGGTGAGTATGTAGTGTTGTTATGATCAACTGGTATTTAGTGATAAATAAAGATGAGGAGAATTCATTGTCCTGCACCCCGGTGTTAGTGCTCCTGCCCGTGGCCAGGGCCAGCCTTCACGTGATCGTTCACCTTCCGCACCTTACGGTCACCTTGGATTCCAAGGTAGGTGCCAGTCTGTCGTACATACCACTTTAAGTGGTTCAGACTCGTAGGTGACTTGGGATACTTTGCGTAGCTTTCACGTGATCGTAGCACTTGAGTGTATTTAATTACACTCAGCCTGTCGTACTAACCACTTTAGGTGGTTTTGACTCATGTGCAGGACCTGATTGATATGATATAATTGATGAGATGTGGATGAGTCGTACAAGTCACTATAGGTGACTCAGACTCACGTGCTAGCATCTGATTGATGTGATATGTGCTAGCACCTGATTTATATGATATGATTGATGAGATGTGGATGAGTCGTACAAGTCACTATAGGTGACTCCGAGTAACGTGCTAGCACCTGATTGATGTGATGTGATATGATTGATGAGATATGTGCTAGCAGCTGATTGATATGATATGATTGATGAGATGTGGATGAGTCGTATAGGTTACTATAGGTGACTCTGACTCACGTGCTAGCACCTGATTGATGTGATATGATTGATGAGATGTAGATGAGTCGTACAGGTCATTGTAGGGGACTCCGACTGACATTCATTTTATATTGATTTATTTCATCTTGCTTATATGATTGTTGTTGAGATACTCGACACGGTATACTTTGGTTTTACCATTCTTCAACATGATTGTTATATACATATGTATTGGTATTCTCTGGGGAATTATATAGATTTCAACGAGGGGTTATTGTATTACTAAAGGAAATATGTTTTCAAATTTTTATCTTGTCTACTCACATGTCTGTTTTGTACCCATCCAGGTTTTAGCTGATAAGGTTCGTATCGACAAGGATTCTTGGCAAATCTCAAGATTGGTGGCTACTTCTAAGGGTATAATTCTTACCCGCTCTACTGTACTTTACTTATACTCTGCAGTCACGTGTGAAATGGGTTTGCTTCTGCTCACCAGCACAATTTAATGTTTAGGCACTTTTAGGCTTAAATTTATTCACATTTTCCACATCACTACACTTTATGGCTTCGTCACCTTCTAGGTGTCGACTAGCACAACTCGACTTCAGAGTCCTAGTGGACATTCCGGGTCGGGGTGTGTCACATTCTTCACCAAACCTTCCAAAAATCACCAAGCACTACTACCAGTGCTGTTCCTTCAAATCGCCAAGAGCCAAAACCTTGTGGTATCCATTCATCCAAGATAACGTCATTGCGACCCTTGAATCAAGAACACTACACACCTTACATTTCGGGGATTGAATCAGATGATCAAGTTGTAAATAGATTGTAACCCTACATTTACACTAATACAAATATTCTGTGTACACATGTTCTCTTGTCATTTGCTACAGGATTTTCGTATTTACACTACCATTTTCATTGTCCCCATTCTTAAGACCTTTAGGATTTGTATCCAACTAGGTGGTTTTGAATTGCAAGAATTGATTTAAGATACACTTGACTAAAATTTGAGTTCTGCCTTTAGCAATTATCTGCGTTATATTAGTATATGGTCCATTAAGTGAAATTGTAACTTGCATGCTACTTTCTAACCGTACTCAATGCACGAGAAATTTAGGGTCCGTTTGATATCCTACTCAAAAACTTTGATTGTTCCTAAAAATAATTTTCAAATAACATCACTTAAAAATAGTTTTCTTTTAAATCTCAAATTTTCAAAAATCATTTTGGTTGATTTTTTTTTAAAAAAAAATTTAGTTTGAATTCAAACTACCTTGAGCAAAAATTGGAAGAGGGCGACAATTGGGGGGAGAGAGGAAATAGTTGGTGAGGAGAGAGAAAGACAGGGAGAGGCAAGGAGGTGAGGGAGAAAGCAAACAATTACGGTGAGAAGGTGAGGAGTGAGAAGAAAGAGAGGGTGATGAGACAAAGGTTGAGGAGAGAGAGAAGACAGGGTGTGACGTGGGGAGAGAGGAAAGAGAGGGTTAGGAGTGAAAAACGAAAGGGTTAGGAGAGAGAAAAAAAAGATGTTGAGGAGAAAGCAGCAAAAACTCTAAAAACTTACTTTTAGTGTTTTTAAGAAATAGCCTATGTTTTTAAGTTAGTTTTGAATCCAATTTTTAAAAAGAGTTCTACCAAACAAGAATTCAACACCTAAAACTCAAAAAGTATTTTTCAGTTAAAAAAGTTGAACTCAAATAGGATACCAAACAAGCCTTTATTCTTTCTTTTTCTTTCGAAAGCATAATCACTGCATCTTGTCATAAATTTTTAGAGACGATACTCAAATATTTTAAATCCGATGATCCGCATAAGAGCCTGTAGAAATATTTAGTATCTATATGAGATTTTGGTATTTTCCTTTGTTTTTTTTTTTTCCGTCTAAGATGTATGATGAAAATGATATGCTATTTTATGATTTCATATGTATGTATAAGTTAAAGGTTATTTTGGAAATAGTAGTGGGTGAGGAAATAGCATTTAAACTTTTTAATTTTTATAGTGGGTGGAATTATAACTTGGGTCAAGAAATCAGACAATGAGGTATATCTAGTAGTTCTTTTAATTACAATTGAATTAAAAGGAGTTGAAGTAATTCAGCACATTTTAATTTTGAATGAATTTAAAATTTAAAACTTAAATTCGCTCACTACCTTAGTATAGATAATATCGTTGTTCAAAAAAGAAAAAAAAATTAAACTTTACAAAAAAAATATCAAAAACCAGAAACCTCCACATTAGTCATTAGTTGGCGGTTTATCGTTCCAATTTATTTTCGAATAAATTTTTTAATAAAAAATATATAAATAAAAAACTTAAATTTAGCATACAAAGGCTAACTGTATATAATGACAATAATGAAAAAGCTTAATTGGATTATTAATCCCATGGTGACAAGACGCTAGTTGTCATGGAAAGGCCTAATTGGATTATTAATCCCGTGGTGACAAGTGGCTAGTTGTAATGGAAAGGCCTACTAGTTCTCAGAGTGATAGAATAGTTGAAAGATGGTTCATGTGATAAAACAACCAAAATTAAAAAAAAAAAATTAGAATTTAAGCTCTTGTAGTGAAGTTTATTAGGATATAAGCTTAAAATTGAAAATTCCGTCAACTTTTCGTTAATTACTAACAAATGAGCTATACATTTGAGGCTAAAAGAAAATTATCCGTTAATTGTTAGCACGTAATGCTTTATCTTCCAAGGAGCATTAGGCTTACATTGGCCAAATGCCAAAGATGAGGATCCTCTCTGGATTCTTTTTGTAGGGATATGAATGATCAATTAATCGTGTCCATTCATCGTATATCGTGCGACCTATTTTCGTTAGGTACTGTTGTTATTTAATTTTAAATAAAAATTTTAAAATAATTTTTAACCGCACGACGTAAATTAAACGGACATAATTGATTGATCCATCGAGTTTCCAAAAAAAATGGGGATAGGATCCTATCCAAATGCCCATTCAAAAGACCGGTACTCTTCTAAAGAGCATGGGCCCAATACAGTTAAACTAATGACGTGTACGGTGTAAAACCCATTAAGACATACAATCAGTCCTTCGTAGCACCACACAAGAACCCTAACCATTCTCACAGAATCACAGATATATATTCCTCCGAAGCTCATCCCCAAAAACCCTAACAAGCTGCCAGGAGCTCGTCTAATTAAAGTGATTGAGCAGGCGGAGCAAACATGAAGGTTTGGTTCCATCTCACTTTCTTCAATCAATACCACGTTTGAACGAAAAAACTTAAGATTGCTAAGAAATTTTAAAATGATAGAATTTTAGTTTTTTAAAATTTGTGAATTTTCTTGTTTGGTTAATCTAAAAGATCAATAGAATTGAATGCGTAATATGTTATTTTTAAACTCTCAATCATAAAAATTAAAAAATAGCACCTATTTTCGTAATATTTAAATTTGAAAATTGAATGTCTCAAATTTCAAGTTTTTTTATGCGAAAATTCTAAATTTTTATGTTTATGAATCCAAACAATGCATGTCAATTTATAAATTCCGAATTTTATCTAACCAAACATAGTATAACGTCATTCTGTGTTTCTCTGATAGGCGTTTCTGTTGGTTCGTTACTTTTGCTTGTTTCAGTTCAACATTGCGAACCCCACCACTGGGTGCCAGAAGAAGCTTGAGATCGACAACGACGCCAAACTGTACGGAAACCCTTCCTCTAATTCTCCTCAATTTTGTGTTTTGTTTGCTTTTGGAATGGATAATATGATCATTTTTCTTTGCAATTTGGGTAGTTGATGGGATTAGATTGGTTTGTATGAACTTTGGGGTCCGTTTGGTTGCTGAGATATATAATGGACAGATTTCCCCTTTCAATTTATTTCTCTGTTTGTTTAGCAATACTGTGGATGCTTATGGGTGTCAGGGTTTGCTTGCATGTTCTTTGTGTGATACTCGTTTTGGTGTCCTTTACAATTATATCAAATGAAATAAATATTTTCAGAACTATGGAGAAGCTGAGATGTAAGTTTTCTGTTGTAAAATATTGGACGGAATTCTAGCTGTGTAGCAAAATCTATTGTATATTGCTCTGTTGTAATGTGTTACAAATTGCCTTCTGTGTTTTGACTGGATTTTACATGTAATATGTATGTACTTTGATGATTCTATATGATGTGTATCCACACCTATGTTATATGTACTTTGTAACACCAAGGAAACTATTTGTACTCTTGTGTTATAAAAAGTGCATTAGCTTCACAGTTTTACTTTATTTCTGGATATGGATTTTTTTGAGTGAGAGGCGTCTCGTGTTTTGCTACTTATGTGTGCTTTTAGCTAACAATGGCTTTGTCAATTTCTAGACTTGCTTCACTTTTCGTGTGCTCGGCTTTTTTTTTTAATTTTTTTAATTTCAGCAGTTTGTATTCTTTGCTATTTTACCTCTAATGTATATAGATTATGACCATTAAATTCTTTTATCATGCAGTCGTGCATTCTGGGACAAGAGGATCTCTCAAGAAATCAATGGTGATTCACTGGGCGATGTATGGTTACTTTCTGATTCTTTTACGCCCCTTTTGCAAGATTTCAAGTTCTATTCCTTTGACAATAATTACTTATTAGTGTTTTTTTTATTTCTTTTGATAGGAGTTCAGGTTCTATGTATTTAAAATTATGGGCGGCTGTGACAAGCAAGGCTTTCCTATGAAGCAAGGAGTGTTAACTCAAGGTCGTGTTCGCCTTTTGCTTCACAGAGGTATGTTATAATCTACCCATTGGTCTGTGAGAGGGAGAGGGAGACCCTTGCTAATTGATTGAAAATTCTTCTTGTTTCCTCTATATTGCTAATTTGTAGACCTCTTGGTTTCAACTTTTGGGCAATGTAACTGATTGGTGTATATTGTTTGTTTAGGAACCCCGTGCTTCCGTGGGTATGGAAGGAGGAATGGGGAATGAAGAAGGAAGTCTGTTCGTGGATGTGTTGTCAGTCCAGACCTCTCTGTTCTGAACTTGGGTGTTGTTAAGAAAGTGACTTTGACCTCCCCGGGTTGACTGATGTTGAAAAGCCAAGAATGAGGGGTCCAAAGAGGGCATCAAAGTTCCGAAAGTTATTTAACCTCACCAAGGAAGATGACGTTAGGAAGTATGTCAACACCTACTGCAGAACATTCACAAACAAAAATTCTTGTCTTTTTTAGTCCGTATATACATTTGGCTTCACTGAACCGAATAAAAGTTACTTGGAGAGAATATTACACACTAGGCAGTGATAGAATTTTGCATATTTAATATTAGTTCAAAATGAGCCACTATTTTATTTCTAAGTGCTCTGTAATTTTTTATGGTTTTCAGGCAAGGAGACTAGCAAAGCTCCCAAAATCCAGAGACTGGTTACTCCTTTGACTTTACAAAGGAAGCGAGCAAGGATTGCAGAGAAGAAGAAAAGAGTGGCAAAGGCAAAGTCAGAGGCAGCAGAGTACCAAAAGCTCCTTGCTTCCAGGTTGAAGAAGCAGCGAGAGCGCCGTAGTGAGAGCTTAGCCAAGAGGAGATTTAAGACTCTCTGGTGCTTCTAAGCCATCTATTATTGTTTAGATCTCTGAGCATGTGAGGTTTTCATCAATGAGTTAGAGCGGAGGGGCATCATAGATGTTTAAGGTATTCGAGATTGTTTATTTAAGCCTTAAGTAGTTCACAATTGATGTCGAACATGTTGAAGTGGTTCACATTTCAGATATTGTTTGCAATATTCATGTTTGATTGTCGGTGTTTGACATCTATCTCGGTGTTTCTCAGTTGTCCTCTATTGTGCAATCTCACTTGGTTATTATTCTCCATGGCATGAGATGAGAGGACTGTAAAGTTAGATAGCATATGCGCCTCATTCATTTTTTTGGTTGATCGAAGCGGGGAACCGCTAGCTGCATTAGATTATCGGCCTCTTCAGCCGCCGTTGAATTTTGAAAAATGAATAGTGGCCGAGAAAAAGATTGCCGTTTAAGAAAGTGTTATCAAATGGGCCCTTAGGCCATCTCCAACGGAAGGAGGGTTAAAGGGCTATGTTTAGCCCTATAGTCCTGCAAAAATTAATATTGGATAAATTACATTTTACCTCCTCAGGTTTACGGTCGATTTCAATTCCTTACATCTTTAAAATATTTCACTTTCATACATCACCTACTATTTTATTTCAATATAGTACATCCGTTACATTTTTCATTCATTGATTCGTTAAGAGCTGACGTGGCTTCCACATTTGTACCATGTGGCAAAAAAAAAATTTCTTAAAAAAAAAAACCTGAATCTTAAAAATAAAAATAAAAAAATTGAAAAACGCAAAACCCAGCCCACTTTCCCTGCAACCCCTCCCCACTCTTCTTCTCCATCCCGAGCCAAGCCTCCTAACCACCTCCCTCTTCTCAACTCTATTCACCTAATCCCTCGTTATTGTGTTCGCATCCCAACGCGATTTTGTTAATCGAGCCCGAGAGCTAGCTGTAGGTGGAAGATCCTGCCGGGTTGAAAACCGGGTCAAATTGCTGGTAGCAATCAGTGCAAGGGCCGCACTAAAGCCAGTTGATGTCGCTCTCGGTGTCGAGCACCATGTAAAACTACTTTGCCAGAGTCCCAACGCCGATCCGGGAGAAGTACTCGCTAATGTCCTGGCTAACGTCGGAGATGACGGGGGTTGAGAGGTCCTGGGGTTGGATCTCGGCATGCATGGGCTCGAGATCCCCTCTTTTTATCCCCTGGAGTGCTAGCTGGAGCTTGGTGTTGAGCGAGTTCAGGTTTTTTTTTTTAAATTGAAATTTTTTTTTGCCACGTGGTACAAACGTAGCAGCCACGTCAGCTTTTAACGAATCAATAGATGGAAAATGTAACGGAGGTACTATATTGAAATAAAATAATAGGTGATGTATGAAAGTGAAATGTTTTAAAGATGTTGTAAGGAATTGAAATTGACCCCAAACCTGAGGGGGTAAAATGTAATTTACCCATTAATATTTTAATGAACAATGTCAGGTCATATTTTATATCATCTCCAACCGAGGGGGCTAAAGGGCTATAGACCAAACATAGTCGTTTGACAAAAAACCATCTCCAACCGAGAAGGCTTAAAAGGCCATAGGCCAAACATAATTTATTATTTTAATTGAATTAATATGGTTACTTAAATTAAACTACTATATTAAAATAAGATTTTCGGACATATTTTGAGTGTCATTTGTCGCCAAATGAATAAGCCTTCGGATTTCTTATCTTCATATAATCTTAATAATTGTTTGGATAGGATTTCAAGTGACACGTGTCACTAACGTAAGAAACTCTCCAGATTTCTTGTCGAGATGTAATCTCAATAATTTTTCGGATAGGATTTCGAGCAACATATGTCGCTAATGTGAGTAACTCTCTAGATTTCTTATCTTTATGTAATCTAAATAATTTTTCGAATATGATTTCAAGTGACATGTGTTGCTAAAGTGAGTAACTCTTCAAATTTTTTATCTTTATGTAATCTTAATAATTTTTCTGATCGGATTTCGAGTGTCATGTGTCGAGATGTAATTGGTTGTGCAAATTTTAGATAGGATTCTTATCTACGTGGCACTTCTTATCTTCAGCTTCCAATGTTAATAAATAGGCTGGATATTGCGGTAGAATTCACACACCTTATTCTTTTCCCTCTCCAATATCTCTTTCAATTCAAGTTTGGAATGAATTCCAACTTTGGATCCTTTTTGCATTCCAACTAGGGATCCTCATCTAATTTCAAATTGGAAGATAAATAGGTGAAGGTGAGACAAAAAGATGAGGAGCCCGATGAAGAAGGTGAAGCATGGCGCAACACAACATATATGGCAGCAATGGCTGGGTTTATGGCATGTGAGGAAACTAAAGAACAACCTCAATGGGGTGGCTCTGTTGCTGATCGTTCTTACAAACCATGAAATAGAGAGTTGGTGCATGAGACTTTGATGAACAACTACTTCAACTCCAACTCCGTGTACATAGAAGAGGATTTCAGATGTCGCTTCCGGATGAGGCATCATATCTTTGAGCGTTTACTTCATGATGTCTAACATGTCAATCCATATTGTCGACCGAAGATGGATAGAGTAGGTCACCCTGGTATCTCACCTTATCAAAAGGTTACTATTGCACTCCAAATGTTGGTCTATACCTCCCCAGTTGTCGCGATGGATGATACATATGGTATGTATGAGTTTACATGTCTTGATAATCTTGCTGAATTCTGTCACACAGTTGTTCAGATTTACAAAGAGGAGTACCTTCGTGAACCAAATCAAGCAGATCTGGAGAAGCTTCTTAGTAAAGCGGAAGATCGTGGCTTTCCGGGCATGATAGGATCATTAGATTGCATGCATTGACAGTGGAAGAACTGTCCCACCGGATGGCGAGGAAGATTTAGTGGAAGATCGAGGATGCCAACTATTGTGTTAGAGGCGGTTACCTCGTTTGACACATGGATCTAGCGTGCTTTCTTTGGTGTCCTAGGATCCCAAAATGACATTACAATACTCGGGCATTCACTCTTTTTTAATAACTTGATAGAGAGTGAATCACCTCAACTTGACTACTACATCAATGGGCGTCAGTACATTATGAGGTATTACTTGGCAGATGACATCTACCCAAAGTGAGCGACACTTGTCCAAGCAATTGCAAACCCTATGAATGACGCCCAAAGGCGGTTTACCTTACACTAAGAGGCATATTGGAACAATGTTAAGAGAGCTTTCGGTATTCTACAAGCACATGGAAGATCATTAAGGAACTGGCAAGAGGGTGGAGTCGAGATAAATTGAACACCATCATGATGTCATGCATCATATTACAAAACATGATTATGGAGGATGAGCGAGATGGCTATATTAATGGAGAGTCTGACGATGACCAAGATGATCCAAATAGGCCAGGGAGGGCTCGTGTGAAAATACATGATGTGCTTAATTTACCTTTGGATCTAAGAATTGGTAATATCTCAATGAGTAAGGCGTCATACGATGATACGTTCACGTGCCACAAACAAGTACCTACAATAGGATCTTGTTGCAAATCTTTGGGCCAAAAGAACCATAGAGTAGGTGTTTCAGTTTTATTTTGTTTAATGTTGTTTAAGTTTGAATAACTCCCCCAAGTAGTACTAGGGTGGAGGTTGTGTTGTTTAATGTTGTTTACTGTTGTTGTTGACCCTAAAAACTATCAAGCCTACGTGGCGCGCAGGTCGAGTAACTAATGAACTAACTACGTCTTTCAGTTGTGTATGGGGCATGCTAACTTGTAGGCCGAGCTCGACCGGGAGTAAAATATGTTGCGTTGAGCATGTTGCTGACTTCTTGATCTTGTGATTGTGGCCAAGGAAGGAACACGTCTCAGCCTTTGGGTTCTAGAGCCTGAAGACAAAGCTACTAGTTCTGTGAAGTTCACAAATCATCGACGCCGAGTTTGGTCACATTGATTACTAAACTATATGGACGCAAGTACTCAAAAGAAATGTACGTCTTTATTGTAAATGTGGTTTGACGGTCGGAATGCCAAACTCTAAAAGATACTTGTGAACATTTAATCATAAATCAAACTCGGCATTCAATATGCCGAGCCTAGTAACATGTAACACCTCACCAAGAAGGCTGAGAGGTGACCTCCACCAACAAAGACTGACTGAGACTTAGATAGATAACCAGTCGGTCTCGAAGCAATACTGTTTATCCAAATTGAAGGTACTCTTTGATCGGTTGGTTCTACGGCTCCAATGCTCTTTGTCCAAACTGAAGATGTCGCCAGTTGCCTTCACAGTGCTGTATATCCACACTAAAGATGTGTTGGTGAGAAGGGGGTGAATGATAGATTTCTCAGGGTTGTTGAAAAGCTTTGCGCATGGAAACTTGTGTGTTGAATTGGAGGGGGCTTGAATGATGCACTACATTCTCTATTTATAGCAGTAAACCCTCTCATAGCCGAGCTAGAACCATACTCGGATTATAACTCATCAACCTAATCTAATTAGGTCTCGGCCAATTCTAATTCCATTAGGACTTTGAACCACCCCTTTTAACAAACCAAATTCATTTCCCAAGTCTCAGCATCCTTAGCCTATTAAGACTCCTTATTGCACTAGGTCTCGACTACTCCATCTTTATCTAAACCAATCCATCTTGTAATAGGACTCGGCCAGTCCTGACTAGACGACCCACGATAACTGGACGACCTACGATAATTCTAGAAAAAGACTACTAGGTTGAGAACAACTCCAAACTCAGCTCAAAATAATATTTTGGGCGCAAACATTTCCCCATCGCTTCTGAGGTCCTTGGCCTACAATCCTTGGTCGAGTTTCGACCTTGAAGAAGCGAAATCAAACCTTTAATATTCCTTTGAAAGACAACAAAAGGTCTCGAATATCCCAATCACTTGATTGTATTTATGAAGCACGATCACACGTTCCTAATGTTGTCAGACGCCCTACCATGTGGCATCTCTTTACTATAATGATGACATCTGAAGCATGCAGATACCAAAACGTCTCCTCACCATTAAACCTATCGCCACACGCAATCGTGTTATCTCAAATTGTGAATTGTGCAGACACTAAACCGTCCCTTTATCATCAAATTTGGCGTCACACGTAATCACGTCTCTTCAATCCACGAACCCTTCGACTTCTTCACCTGGATTCTTTGAATATTTGTCATGATTACAAATTTTCCGGTCGAATCTACCCTTCATCCTTTTTAAAATAAAATTGTTAATCTTCTTCCCCAAACGCCTATAAATACACAATTTTCGTTTATTCAAATTTTACACTTGCAAAATTATCGAATCTCTTGCCATTTGCTCTCTGAACCCAGAAAAGAAACCATACTTTGAAACCCAGAAAAACCATCTTCATCAATGGCGTAAAATACCTTCATTAATAAATTCACCAAAGAATGCAACAAATGCCGAAAAATCACCGACCAAAACACTACCAAATTCATTTAATTTGAGGGTGATTCAAGTGCTTCCCACCAAACTCTCAGGCCACTTTTCAAAGATGACATCCCAGGGGCCATCACTGAGATGTTGCAGGTTCACTACCTGAAACTCTTGTTCCAAGGGTATGATTGGTCGAAATGGGAATCGGCCAAACCCCAAGGTGCCTGGCCATCGACCACCATGACCTGGGCCGCCTAGGTCACTCGAATCGAGCTATTCTTTGGCGATAAATGAAAATCTCTTGGCATTTTTGATGCCATCAAACTCTCGACCATCGAGATGAACTTAGACCAAGAGCTTGTGATGACGGCTTTAAGCTTTTGGTGCTCAGCCACCAACATGATGGTCCTCCTCCTTGGCCCCATTGGCTTAACAGTGCTAGATATTAAAGCCATACTCGGCACTTTTCCCTCCGGCTTCCCAATCGACACTGTTTTTTCCCGGTATAAATTTGACCTAGATCTGAAGACAATCTTCAGAAACGGCCGTCGAAAAAAGATGTGCAAAAGCAGCATAAGAATTTTTTTCAATTATAACACTTTGATTACCTACTTTGCCTGTTCAGAATACAAAGATCTTAAGAAAGGAGTACACAGAGCCTTCTTAATATACTAGTACAAAAAATACATCTTTTGTGCTAGGTCGAATAAGTGCCTGGCCGAGAACATGCCAGTCGCCGAGGCCCTGGCAAGTGGTCGTGTCCTAGCCCTTATCCCAGCCATCCTTGCCAATCTCAGCTAGTGCATAGCCGATGCTTCAGTGGGGAAAATCAACACCTACCAAAATGGCTCGCTCTGGGTCTTCCAGCTCTGGCTGCATGTGTATTTCTCAACATTGCGGCCAAAAGTCCCAAGCTTCAATTCTTACGAAGCAATAGGTCTTGAGCTGGCCTCACGCCCCATTCCTCTACACTCGACCGAAGAAATCTTCAAATATTTCTTCGGCTTAGAGGACATGTCAGACGACGAATTCCTAATCTGCCATCGTCGGATATACCATTTTTCTTTCATTCTTCCTCAATCGGCGTGGGAAACGGCCGAGGAAGCCAACCTTAAAAAATCTTGGGGGTCGTTCATCATAATTCGCGACCTACCCTATGGTTGCGAAGCTCGACGAGGAAGTTATGAAGTTTACCATCCCAATTTCTTGGCCCGACAACTAGGCTATCTCCACGGGTGCCCTATGCCACTAATTGCTTATTGCTCATTTTTTAGCTAACAACGTCTCTTTAGAAAGAGAATGCAAGATGGCCGAGGAAGAATTCAAGGGGTGGTACATCAAATTTTGCCTTCGGTCGAACACTCCAAAAGCCCAATGTGCCAACATCTTTGCCGAATGGTGGGGTGCTTACGCTAAAGATTTCTTCAGTACTTCTGTCGAGGAAATCTCCTAAATTTTTTTTAGCGATCGCCCAAAAAAAACTCTTGCTTCAAAGTCCAAAGAAATGGCCCAAGGTATACATCCACATTTACTATTTTCATTTGATCATTCATTCAAACTTTATTCTAACTTGACCTCAGTCTTTTCAGGCAGCCGCACAATAAAACGGGCTAATGTGGTAGCAATGGCCGAGACCAAGAAGAAACTTGCCCCTTCTTTGAAAAAAGACTACAGCTGTTGCGCCTACCTCGCCAAGCAAATGGGCCAGCCCAGAGGCCGAGACAGCTGGTGACGTTCCCTGACCCAAACCACAGGAGTAACTGTTCTTTGTGTCTTTCTCTCAGCTCTTATTGTCCAGGCCTCGATAGGAGTGTTGTAAAATCTTCTAACGGATTAGGCGCCCAACATTCGTCTTGCCACTCGAGTCAAGGTCGAACCAGTCATTGCTCTATTGGTCGAGGGTCCTGTAGCTTCGGGGTCGTCCGTTGCTTCTGAAGCCAGCCTAGTAGCTGCTAGTTTGGAGAAAGTGAATGTTATTGTTGAGAGAAGCCCCCCAAATCTATAAAAAAAAAAATAAAAAAAAAAAAATCAGTGATCGTTCTGGAAAAAGAAGCACAATTATTTTTATTGAATTTTCTTGTTTCTCTTAACTAAATTTCTAACTAATGAAAAAAAAAATCTTTTGTCTAGGAGGACGAAAGCAAAGAACCTTTGATGGTGAGGCGCCCCTAGCCGGCCAAACTGCCAATTACTAATCTTCCACCAGCGGTCGAGGTGGTTGGCCAAGTTAACCCTTATGCAGTCGAGACTGGTCCAGGACATGAAGCAGCACCCTCAGTCGAGCTAGAAGCGACGGAAGAGACACCAAAGACCAAAATCTTAGTATCCTTCCTTAAGAGGTCACATCGGCTTTTATAAGTCTTGTCTTAATCTTGTATCAATTTCTAAACCTCAAAAGAACTCTAAACCAAGAAAAACATTAAATTCCAGATGCCCAATCATTCGTTTCACCCAAAATTCTATGCGTCGAAGAGTGATTTATATTTCTTGGCCACCTTAATGGTCATCAAACATAGATAACCTTCATTGACCGTATGAATTAAAAGGGTGCCTTAAACATTAGGCTCAGCCATTAAGCTCTTTGGGTTCGAGCAACGAACCGAGGGACATGGCCGAAGTCTTCTCTTGGCAGGTCTAACACATATTCCTTTTTTGCTATCCTCTTTTAAGATTTTCCTTTACATAACAAAGTTTATGTGTAGCCTTCATGGGAAGTCGAGCTCGACGCCCTCATTTCCAGCACTTTCGGGGTAACTGGACCTTTAACAACCGCAGTCGAGTCTTCTGCTACTGTGGTTGATTCCAGAGCCTTTGTCGAGCTACAAAAACTCTTGTCTTATTTAGCCTCTCAAATTCTCCAATGCAAAGGCCTTGATTCTGTAGAGGAGTGTCTGAACGACTTTGCAACCGTCGGTCTACTAAGCAATGAAAGTATTGTTCACTTATCTTTTTTCTTAGAGTGAAACCGAAAATATTTCATTATTTTTTAGCAGGCTCTTCGGGCAGAGGACGACCTCAAGGCTGCAACGGTCGTTTTAGAATCTATTCCACCAGAACTCGAGGCCATAAAGGCAAGGAAAGAATGACTGGCCAACCTTAACCATCAAATTGATGAACTTCAATGCCAAAGGTTGGATGTTGCTTCTGAGCTTGAGAAGGATTTCTAGTCGAGGAAAGCTCGGCTGAGAGAGTACACGGCAGGAGCGAAACGGCTATAACAACTTCAGATTGATAAAAGAACAAGACAAGCCGAAGTTACAATGGGTGAAGTAAGGTGCTATAACTGAAAGCCGCTCTTGAAGCCTTCATTCCTTCGATCCCTAAGGATTGTAGCTGTAGGTCGTTTCAATTTTTTGTTACCTTGCTTGTATCTCTTTTGCAAAATTAATGAAATGAACCTTTTATTCTTGCATCTCCCAAGTGATTGGATCGTATTTCTTTAAGAATTTATCGTTGATTGGTAACTTATGAATTTAACCAGTTTGATCCTTGAGGTGGTATACCCCCTTGCTGAGAACTTTATGGATGATGAATGGTCCTTCCCAATTTGGCGACCATTTCCCAAATCTAGGATCCTTAATTCCCACTGGCAACTTGGTTTGCCACGCTAACTCTCCTTTGCCGAACGTTTTTGTCTGACTCATTGATTATAGGCTCGCTCGACAATCTTTTTCTGCACTACCAATAAATTATAAGCATCAAGCCGAACTTCTTCCAAGTCTTCTAACTCTTGCATCATGGCTTAACTGTACCCAACACTGAACAAACTACTTTGTTCAATTACTCGCAATGAGTTTATGCTTAGCTCAACTGGTAGCATAGCGTCGTGCCCATAAGTCAACGTATATAGGGTCGCCTTGTTTGCTGATCGGAGTGATGTTCGATAAGCCGACAATGCTTTGTTTAATTTCAAATGCCATATGCCAGGCTTTTCTTTTATCATTTTTTCAAGAATACTGATTAAAAATTTATTGTTTCGGCCTGTCCATTCGCCTACGGGTAATATGGCGTAGATTGCTCGAGTCAAATTGTCAATCTCACCATATACTCCTTTAATTTATCGGATGTAAAGAATATACCATTGTCTGTTATGATCGTTTCTAGTACGTCGAATCTGGTCACGATGTTTTCTTCCACAAAATTACAAACTTCTTTTGACATTAACTCGGCTTATGACTTTACTTCGACCTATTTGGTGAAGTAATCTGTCGCAATGAGTATCCATGCATGTTTTGTTGAACTGGAAAACAACGTAATTTTTTCGATTATGTCCATGGCCCATCCTTTGAATGGCTATGGTTTGGTGACCGAGTGAAGTAATTCGGCTAGGACTCTCTATATAGGCCTATGAATTTGAAACTGTAAACATTTTTCAATATGCTCGGCCACAAATAACCTTGTCGGTGACCAGTCAATGCATCTTGCGTCCGGATTGATGAACTCCGTAAATTTTTTCATGTACTTTTGTAATTGCTTAGGCGGCCTCTTACAGGCCGAGGCATAATAACAATAGACCGTGCTCACCCTTTCGGTATAACTCATTCTAATACATTACTTAATTTGTGGCATGAACCATTGTCTTGCGATCGTGTTTACCACTGGGATTATCGAGATATTGCATGATTGTCTTTCTCTAATCGTTTGGTAATGTCTTGACCGCTTAAATGTCTACAGGATCTTCTCGTTCCAACAACGAAGATAAGGACATGACTCGTGTTCGAATCATGCGATCATGTTAGAAAACTTGTTGATTAACCAACACTAGGTGTGATCGTCGTACTATAGGTATTACCTGGCCTAGCTCGCCCTCCAAGAGTTGTGCTCCGGAGGTTATTTGAGCCAGTTAGTATACGTCAGTGTTTCGAATGCGGGAGATATGCTTGAATGTGATACCTTCAAATGACTCGGCCAAATAGCTGGCAACCATGTGATAGGGCGCCAGAGTACAACTCATGCAACGAAAAGTTCCATTGAGTTGGTTAATCACAAGTTCTGAATCACCAAGGATGAGTACGCAAGCTGCCTTCAAATCATGAAAGATGTTAAGGCCGATGATAAGGGCTTCATATTCGGCTTGATTATTCGTACAATTGAAATCGAACTCGAGAGCAAAATATCAATGGTGTTAATCTGGAGATTGAATGACGATTCCAACACTAGCTGAGATTGAGGTACTAAAGCCATCAAAATACATCGTCCAATAATTATCACATGTTTCCACCATGCCAATTTCGACGTCATTGCCCCTAAAACCGTATGGGGAGAAGTGTTGGGCCAAGAAATCGGCCAATGGTTGGCCCTTGATGGCTTTCTGGGGCACGTATTGTAAACTGAGTAAGCATGTAAGCACCTAGCAGATAATGTCTGTTCGGGCGATGACTTGAGTGACCGATGGAAGCATGTAATGCCTTAATTTTGACGCGGTGAAAAAAAAAGGCCAGGCAAAGCTTGTCGACGGCAGAATAATTTATCTCAAGTAGGTTGAGATTCCTGCTAAGATAAAAAATAGCCTGCTTGAGCCCAGTGTCATTGTCTTGTGCAAGAAGACAACTGATGGATTCCTCGGCCGCTGAGATATACAGATTGAGAAGCTTGCCACGCCGAGGTGGCACAAGGACGGGTTAGGTCGTGAGAGAAACCTTGATTTGTGCAAAAGCATTTTGAGGCTCGTCGCACCATTCGAAGTTGTCAGAATCCTTAAGTTTCAAGAGTGTGGAGAAGGCTTTCATTTTTCTCGCAAAATTAGAAATGAAGCAGAAGAGAAAATTGATCTTGCCGAGTAAAGGCTGTAGCTGCTTTTTGGTCTTTGGGGCTGGAGCGTCGATGATTGCTCGAGCCTTATTTTTGTCCACCTTGATACCATGATAATATACAAAGAAACCAAAAAAGTTGCCGGCTGATACGCTGAAGGCGCATTTGACATTTTAAGGTTATGTTGGCGTATACGAAGGAAAGCCTGCCGAAGATCACCTAAATGTGTTTGGCAATGTTTCAATTTGACTACAACATCGTCAATGTAGACTTTGATGATGGTACTAATTAAATTATGAAAAATAGTATTCATAGCTTGTTGGTATGTCGCATTAGAGTTTTTAGGCCGAATGGCATGACGACCCATTCGTACGTTTTGAGTGCGCCCAAGCAACGAAAAACGGTTTTGTAGACATCAGCCTTGGGGATGAAAATATGGTTGTAACCAACATGACCATCCATGAAGGATAATATCTCGTAGTTTTCTACTACGTCGATTAACAAATCTAAAATTGGCATCGGATATTCATCTTTAGGAGTTTCCAGATTCAAATTTTGAAAATCGATACAAATACGTAGAACACCACTTTTCTTTAAAACTAGGACGATGTTTTCCAACCAATCGACTTATCGAGTTGTCCGAATAAAGCCGGCTTTTAAAAGTCGAACGAATTCATCCTTTATGCCGAGTTATACTTCGGTCGAGAATAGTTGGGAGAGGTTGACGGAATGGTTTACACCCAGGTTTAATGCGTAATTCGTGCTCAACGAGTGTTCGGTCTAGACCAAGCATCTTATGGTAACCCCAAGCAAAAAATCCTTAAATTCCTTGAGTAAATTACAAATCTCGATTTTCATATGATGGGGTAACAAGGGACTAATAAATAAAAGTCGTGGGTTTTTAGCCGTTCCAGCACTTATTTCCTCTAAAGGATCTTTGACTTGGGCCCAACTATCTTCAAGTTGGATCGGGGCAGCCTGAACCTTGTCTAATGATAGAATTGGACCGTTGTCACATTCGACAAGAAATTATACTAAGTTTATGCTAGAATTTGGTTACTTGGAAATAGCATACCAATGGGCCAGCAGTTGTTCCATGGTGGACGAAACCACGACCTGGCTCCTATCTCGTTTGGCTTCAGACATCAAGGTCGGTAATCAAGTCGGCCAACTTGAGTCTCATTGAATCCGGGTGCACAGTTCCGATGCCTATCTCGATGGCTTTCTGAACTGAGATCTAAGTCGGTCGTCCTTTCTCGTTAAAACCTAAATCATATTGGCTTCAAACAGCTAATTATCGGCTCGAATAACCACGACCGATTTGCTATCCCAAAAAATGAGAACTTGGTATAATGACAAGGAAATGTAGCTCGTTTGATGGATCCAATCACGATCGAGCAATGTATTATACTCGGTCTTTGAATCAACTATAATAATGAGGTCATGTGATTACAACATGCAACACTTACCTCTAAGGGAAGCACTCCCTTTGTCTGGGACTTGTCACTGATGAAGTTGCTCATGGTTACCCCTATTGGGATGAGTTCATCCCTAGAGCATCGTAGTGCCTTCATGATGGACACGGGCATGATGTTGACTATTGCCCCATAATTGACCAAAACTTTGGACACTGGGTATCCTTCAATATGAGCCGTAACGTACAATGGCTTTAGGTGTTGAAGATTAACAAAAAAAGACCGAGGAAACAAGTCTGCAAGAGCTGCTTTAAGTTTACCTTCTTTGCTTACTTGCTTGACCTCCTCAGTGGTGATGAAGTCGACTTGTGTTGCTTCTTTGGCAACAACATCATCATCCAGGAAATTTAGTTGGAACGTGGTTAGCTAAAACTCAGCAAGTAAAACGTGGACCATGCTAATTTCTATATTTTCGAGAATCAAATGGCCTATTAGATCATGATCTTCGTTTTTCAGACTGTCGAGAGAGGTATCCTGCTTTTGAGTATTGTCGGCTTGATCGTTGTCTGCTTCGGCTATTAATTGTTCCTGTGGTCTATCCACCAACTTGTTTCATTCTAATTGTCATCCCCGAGCTTGCTTGATGTTGGGATTTGGCCTTGTTCCTGTGGCGCCTTACGGGTCCACTTTTGATAGGCGATTCGGGTGTCCCTCGTGTCTATGTAAGCATCTCAACAAGCCACGTGCTCTTTTTCATTGGTCGTAAGGCCGAAAAAAGACATGGTTGAAAAAACTTCAAAATGGTATCGCAGATATTGAAGGTCCTCAAGAGAGAAAAGAAGCTCGACAGTAACTATATTTGTATATGGCTCAACCTCAAAGTCGAGAACTCGAGCTTCACGTATATGCTGGAACCTAGCCTTCATCCCTGGGTCTTTTGTTTTTTTAATGATCTATTTGGCATTAGAGCAAGTTAGTGCCAGGTCGAGAACTTTTTAGCACGTATTTAGTAGGCCGTACAGGCCATTAGCAAAATGCGTTTTGTGAAACTCCAGCATGTACTCCAAGGCTTCGCCGAGAAATGATGGGTGGAGACTTCGTCGGAACTTGCAACGGATGAAGTTTGGTTTCCGCTTCCTTCCTGAAGCATTTGAAATGAGCTTTCATCTCCCTAGGCTGAAAGAGGAGTTTGATGCGCTTCTTGAAGGACTATTTTGAGAATACATGTTCATTTAAGCAACATCATTAGCATGCAATTAACAAATTAAAGGCGGAATCATGCTTGCATGTACTTAAAAATAAAACATTACCCATGAGTGTTCAAAGCCTAGTAGATTGGTGAACCATTAATCAACTCAAAACAAAGTGAGTTGAAATTTATACCTTTGTAGATTCCTCTTTGCATGAACAAAGGCTAATCACCCAAAGAGAGGGCCTTCATTCCTTGCATCTTAGATCTATGGATTTGGATGGAAGAATAGGTTCTCCTAGTTCCCAAAATTGAGAACCTCTAAGTTTCTTCACCAAGGTTAGATTTAAGAAGAAATGAGTGACCTTGGAGGAGTAAGAGTGCTAGCTAAATCCCTCCAAGGGGGCCGGCCTCTTTAGAGAGAAAATGGAGTTTGTGTTCTCTCCAATTTCCCCAAAAAGAACCCTAAATGAATTTTGGCTATAAAGTCATATTTATACCTTAATTCATTTGAGTGGCAAACTTGTAAATAAGTCCAAGTTCACTACCTTCTCTAACATGGCCGGCCTTAGGGTATTTATTGGGCTATTTGGGCCTTTGTGAATCGTTATTCATTAAGTTGTCATACAACTTAAGTCAATGGACTTGACGTTCGAAGCCCATTGGGCCTTAAGGTCCAAAACTATCCCGACGTCTTTAACGAACTTATTCGTTTGATTAATTAACATATTAATTAATCCTTGCCATAAATAATTAAACCATTTAATTATTCTTACTCATCTCCGTTGAATCTTCAATCTCTACCTTACACGGTGTACGATCCATTAGGTTCCTTTTACCGAGGCAGTGGGCGATTAAAACTCTTTCAAATCGATTGTGAATTGAAACTTACTTTCAATTCTCCCTTTAGTGTTTATACACGTTTAGGGCTTCCACAAACCATGAGTGACACCTAGCAGCATATCATGGTTACCTAAGCTAATCAGAAGAGGTGGAGAACCTATTCAGTTTAGGATTACAAATGCAATACGGTCTTTCTCTAATACAATACTCTTGACCACATTGTTTGGTTTGATAGTTTATTTATGTCTACTATCCAATGTGAATCGTGTACTTATATGATTACCTTGAATGTGATTTGGAACGCCTTCCTTCATCTCATTCATACTCTGGCCAGAGATTCTAAATCATATCATAGAGTATTCTCCCTCAAACAGTTTGAAGGTTAGAGATCCCTTGTTGCGCATTCACTTGCCTCCATGGCTAAGTGGCTTAACCCCGACGATGCCGTGGACACCTCCAGATGGTGTGACTTTGACATAATCTAAGATTAAGGACCTAACCACAAGACAGCTGTGATGCCTCAGGTCAAAGGACTACTTTGCATTATCCCAACCATGAGTTCTCATGTGACATGAATATGAGAACTCTTCGTTGATCGTGTTCAGTGAACTCATTCTCTATTGAGCACCTACGTACTTGTCTTGGTGTCAGACACACCAATGACTCGAGACTAGTCACTCTCCCTAAGAGAAGACACAGCACGTACTGATCTTAACGGACTGTCAATGCCCAATTGGCAATCCTATGATCAGGAACGTTTAGGATGTGTCTACGAAAGAATGGTCTCTTGAATCTAACTTCTTTAGATCGCATTCTCCCAATCACATATTCCTTGGACTTATCGTTTAAGCATATAACATTTATATGAGACGGCTCAAACAATAACCTTTGCCTTTTATATATAAACTACATTAGTTTAACTTTGTGAAATGTCCGTAAAGTATCATCATATGATTGGTTTTAGGGCACATTTCCAACACTTCTCAGATTCTTCAATTATGGTTTCAAAGTCGCGATCAATCACCTTCTTTCCCTGAAGTAACTCGGCCATGATTGTTGGATGTTGTCGATTATCTTCGTTACCCGTTGCTTTTTTCGACTGCCATTTGGTAGCCGAAGTAGCTTGGGCTGCTTGCCGGTGGACCATGCAGTTTATTAGCTAGCGCCAGCATTTTTGCAATTTAGATAATGCGGTATACACGCTTGTAGGAGAGTTATAACTATACCACCATTGGTCGTGTGGCTCAGGCGGCTTGACGGTTTTCTAGTTCGCGGATGAACTCGATCTACTAGAGTTGCGCACATAATAATCCTCATTATAAAATGGTATGTCAAAATCAAGGCGCCGTTTGGCTGAAGGTGGCCCGTCAATCCGTGTTTACGGGTCGAGCTTACCAAAAAACTCTCTGGCGTTGGCCTACGCCGAGTACCTTTTGAGGTTTCGTTGCGGCCGTGGGTGGCTGTCATGGTATTGTAGCCCGAAATGGCTTCTGCTTTGGTTCAGTTAAGATAACGTTTTCTTTGCACCAACTACATAAATCCATCGGCCCATCCGCTTTCTCTAGGCTAGATTCTGACATAGATTCGATGATAGCTAGTCCCGAAAAGTCTTTGGGTGGCTCGTTTAAAAATAAGTCAATCTTCATCTGTGGCTGAGAAATTTGCTTTGGGACATGTTTCATTGGAATGAACTCGACCTTCCATTTTCCTTTGTTTTTGGGTAGATGAGCATCTACCATACTAACTGTTGCCGAATGGAAAGGATCAGTGTCAACTACCATTTGTTTTTTAGGAGATTTGAGTTTGCCTTTATCAATCCAGCTTTGAAAGACATCACGAAATACAACGCAGTTGTTTGTTGTATACTTGTTAGAGTTATGGTACTTGCAATATGTTTTGCTTTTAACTCTTCGGCCTTGGGAATGTTATGCTCTGGCCGAAGCTTGACAATCTTTGCGAGCAACAACTGGTCAAAAATTGCGACCTTGGTTACATCAAAAGTATAAACTTTCGATGTTTTGATTGTAGCTTCTTCAGAGGCCGAGCGTGTTTTGGCATCCATGGAGTTAACATGAGCCAATGCCTTGTATATGTATGGTTTGTCAATTACTATCTCGACCACGTCAATGTTGGCATGTTGGGATTCTTCGCCTTCGGCTGATGCATAATTGACCTTAGGGCTCTTGTAAATTCTTCCTTGAGATGGGGACTTCGAGATTTTTTCTTCTCGGAGCAAATAATCATATTTCTCGACATATTGAGCCAGTTCATACATATCTCCTAAGTTTACCCTCAATAATTTCTTTTTGTACTCTACATCTAGGCTATTTAGAGCGAGTCTAATGAACTTGACTTCAAGGAGAGGTACTCGGCACCAGTTTCTGGCCGACTTAAACCTCGTAAGGTATTCCATTGGTGACTTATTAGAGGCTTGACCCATCCTGGCTAAAGAAGCTACTGACACGTCCATCCTTGGTTGATAAAATTGTTCGTGAAACTTCTCGACCAGTTCTTCCCAACTTTGGATGGAGTTGGGTGGAAGATTGATATACCATGTGAACGCTAAGCCTATTAACAAAAAGTTGAACAATCGCAACTTTTAGAAGCCATTGTTAACGTCTCCACATTGAGCAGTAAATCGAGCCACGTGTTCTAATGATGATAGGGACGATTCTCTGGAGAAAAGGCTGAAGTCCAGGATCTTGAACCCCTTGGGGTACTCCATTTTTTCCATATAGCTAGGATATGGGTGAATGAATTTTGGAAACTTCGACCCCATTTTCAAGGCCAAATTGATCATTCTCTGGACTTCGACTATATCAACAGGTGTTTTTGCCCTCTGATTAAAGTTGTCTGATTTGCTAGTTGATCTACCACTTTTTTCCAAATCAATCATTTTGAGTCGAGCAGATCCTGTCTCGGCCTGTATCGTTGGTAATGGGTTACTCCTGAAAATAAGCTGTCTGGTTCGATTGAAGGGTCCACTGTCATGGGCCTTACTAACTAGGATGTCTCGTATTTCTACAAGTATGTTTATTTCTCGGTTGAACATCTGCTCAAATTGCCAAGATTGCTTGTCCAGTCGCTGTCGAAAAAACGATCTGGTTGGTGGATCAGAGGTCTCATCACCGTCCTTTTCACAATCCTCCATTATTCCTTCAACAAAATTTCCTTTTGTCGTTTTGGTGAGGATCTCTGCATCACGAGGTGGACCACTAAGGCTAACTTCCCTTTCTCGGAGTGTAGCACTCATCGTTTCAGGTGTCACAGTAGCAGGAGAAACTTGTGCCTGTAACAAGCCGTCTTGCCCTGGGTTATAGACTGTAGGATTAATCGTCGATTTTCCCATGACTGTCTTCTTTTTTTACCGATCGTATTTCAATGGGCATAAACTTCGTAGCTTTATCCCAAGGTTCTACTGGGCGTGCCAAAATGTTGACTCTAAAAACTATTAAGCCTACGTGGCATGCAGGCTGAGTAACTAATGAGCTAACTACATCCTTCGGTTATGTGTGGGGTATGCCAACTCGTCTGCCGAGCTCGACCGGGGAGTGAAATATGTTGCTTTAAGCGCGTTGCTGACTTCTTGATCCTGCAATTGCGTTGAGCTCGGCCTTTGTGTTTTAGAGCCTGAAGACAAGGCTGATAGTTCTGCGAAGTTCACAAATCATCGGCACCAGGTTTGGTCACAATGATTATATTTGTAAAAGTATAAGCACGCCGAACCGGTACCAAACTATATAAACTCAAAAGAAATGTACATCTTGATTGTAAACGTGGTTTGGCCGTCGGAATGCCAAACTCTAAAAGATACTTGTGAATATCCAATCATAAATCAAACTTGGCATTCAATATGCCGAGCCTAGTAACCTGTAACACCTTACTTCGCCAAGAAAATTGATGAGATGACCTCCACCAACAAAGACTCAAAAATCCTTGTTGACGGAGACTTAGATAAATAACCAATCAGTCTCAAAGCAGTGTTGTTTATCCAAACTGAAGGTGCTCCTTGATTGGTTGGTTCTACAGCTCCAATGCTATTTATCCAAACTGAAGATGTGTTGGTGAGAAAATGGGAGAACGATAGATTTCTCAGGATTGTTGAAAAGCTTTGCACAAGGCAATTTGTGTGTTGAATTGGAGGCTTGAATGATACATTCCTTCATCTATTGATAGTAGCAAACCCTCTCATAGTCGAGTTAGAACCATACTCGGATTAGAACTCCTCAACCTAATCTAATTAGGTCTCAGCCAATCCTAATTCCATTAGGACTTTGAACCACCCCCTTTTAACAAACCAAATTCATTTCCCAAGTTTCAACATCCTTAGCCTATAAAGACTCCTAATTGCACTAGGTCTCGACCACTCCATCTTTATCTAAACCAATCTGTCTTGCAATAGGACTCGGCCAGTCCAGACTCGACGGCCCATGATAATTCTAGAAAAAGACTATTGTGCTGAGAACAACTCCAAACTTGGCCCAAAACAATATTTTGGGCCCAAACAGTTGTGAAAAATTGAAATAAAATGAGTTAAAGTAGTATGAAATGGTGAAAATTCTGTGAGAAATGGTGTAGGAATGATTTAGGTATTTATAGGGAAAAAATTAGAAAAAAAAATTCAAATGCAATGGTAACCTGCCGTTAGCATGACATTAGCTAGATGTTGCTAGCTAGCGTCATGCTGACGTTAGGTAGCCGTTGCAATTCAAATTTTTGGGCCGACCGGGGTTGGCTGGCTGGCTAAAATGGGCCAGCTGGTTGGCTTGATTTCAAATTTTTGGCCCCGTGGGGCCCACAAGCCCTTTGGCCTAGCCGCCAATTAGACAATCTCCAATGGTGGGCTAAAAGCCAAATTTTCCCTCCAAACTCACTCCAATGCAAGGGGAAAATTTGGGCTAAATGCTAAACCAAAGCTAGATTCCCCCCAAAATTTAGCCCAGAAATCGGTGTGGGCTCACCGAACCGAGTGAAAATATTTATCGGAATTAAAAAAAAATTATTAAAATGTTCCTCAAATTAATTTACGATAGTCTACATATTTATTTTAAAAAAAATTAATTTAAGAAAAAAATAGCCTAAGTTTATTCTTTAATAATCCCGGGCTAAAATTTTAGGCTTGAACAGTTGGAGTAGAAAAACTATTTCTGAGCTAAAAGCTAAATTTTTTGAGCTAAAATATTTGGCTTTTAGCCCAACCATTGGAGATGGTCTTAGAGACCGTTTTCGTATCATTTCGAGCTATTTTTAGCCCTATGACCCTTTAGCCGGGTCAGTTAGAGATGGCCTTAATTGTTTTTTGGTATTGTGTTATTTTGCATCTGTGATGTGCAAGTCTATTGACATTTACAAATCTTGGCACATGGAATTCATCAAAGAAACGCTAGAAATTGTTTTTTGGTATTGTGTTATTTTGCGTCTGTGATGTGCAAGTCTATTGACATTTACAAATCTTGGCACATGGAATATATGAATGTTGCTTTCCGCACAATGAAGAAAAGCAAGGCTTTCTCTTCAATAGTTTGGAATTAATCCGGAAAATATACAAAGAAGATTGAAGAAAAATTTCTTAGCTACACCGTTCATTTCTCGGGCTTCTTAGTAGTGCTAGACTATTGAAATCATTCTTTCTTGGCCACGTAGCATCAATCATTTGAATTATTCAGTCTTTAGCATTATATTATGGCTATCTCTCTTAAAATTCATTTAAGTTGGAGAATGTTTACCACCAACATGATTAACTGTCCACTTGTTTGACTAAATGGCTTCAAAATCATATGAAATTGTCTCAAAATTATATTAAATTTTGTAGAGATGACGTTTAGATCAAAATTAAACAAAATTTTATAGAGATGATGTTTAGAGGATAATAAAGGGAATGAGTTGACTAAACAGTTTCAAAATCAAATGAGTCAGTTTCAAAATTAAATGAAATTTTCTAGAGATGATGTTCAGATTATTACGTTTGTATAGTGAATTGATGTCCATGTCAGCTTACAAGAAAGGAATGACTCCTTACCCTTGAGAATTCAACCAATGTCAAAGACAAAATAGCAAAATTTAATTCATTGATGGCATTTAAACAAACAATTGTCTCATTTGTTCATGTCTTCATACAAACGTTACCATTTCTTCAATGCTCTTGCATGTGTTGGCACTGGCAGGACGATGGCTATTAACCACCCTGCAATTTCTTCTCACCTCCCCAGGCTGCTCAACCTGCAAATCACCCATCTTTATCATCCCCTTCACAAAGACCTTGACAAACTCTTCTTGATCACTGCTAAACTGCTCCACAAATCCCTTCGTTTCCGGAAATGTGAAAAGCGTTTGATCCGAATTGAGAAACCCTCTCCCGGCAACCAAGTCCCTGAAGTACTGGTTGTCGAACGCTACAGGTGTAGCATCTAGGTCTCCGGTGATGTTTTGGTCCACGTTTAACGGGCAAAGCTTGTTTAGCTTTTCTCTATACTTTGGTTCAATGGCAGGGTCTGGCCGGCCAGTGCCGGATTGATTGTACAAACGAAACATGATGGAAAAACACCGAGCTTGGCCAATGGAATGCGACCCCAAAAGTGCAACGAGATCTTTGGCCGAAAGATTAAATGTGGCAAACAGGTCAATGAGGAAGGTTGCATTGGCTCTTGGACTTGGCATAACGTTGTCTGAGGCTTCTTGGCTAGCTGATAAGCTATCCAATCTTCCTAATTTCACTCCCCAATCAGGCCCGCCAGTCTGATTAACACAATATTATGTCACTACATCTTTATAGATTGTCGATTATATATGCGGGGTTTTAAACATTCCGTAAAAATTTATAAAATCGAACATTAGTACTATTTGATCTATATAATTGGAAAAAAGAGTGTAATACTAGAGCAACAGCATCTCTAGAGGCCATGATTATGATGTCTGCGCAAGAAACGACTCCCGAACAGACCTTCTCCAAGGCTTATTTTGCTTCATCGACAACCTCGTAAGATCTCAATGAGTTTATGTTTGCAAGGGCTAGTTTTTCCCCAAGCATGGTTGGTGTGTCATCAAGTAACATAGAAGCATCACAACCCTACATGATATATGTATGTTAAATTGATCAAAAGGGAATAAACTGTTTGTGTATGTAGTTTTTACTTACATTGACAAAGCAATTATGGAATTGGAAGCGCATGACAGAGGTAAGGCTTCGGGCTCTTTGATCAGAGCTTCTTTCATGACATCTCGGACCACAGATTCAACCTACGGGCATGTTTCAAAGTAATAATGAGGTCGGAGTTGTGCGACGGCCCCAATTATTATGTACTGAAGGAGGAAGAGAGAAAAGAGGGAAATCATTGAAGTTTTGAGACAATCTCTAGTAGGCAGGTTTGTGTATGAGTTGTTTCAGTTTGGAGTTTTCTATGGGGCTTTTAAAACATGTTGGATGCCTCATTTGCATGTATAGAAAAAGAGAAATAATTAACGGTGGTGCTATTAATACACTTATTTTTTGGCTGATCGTTTGAAATGAATTGAAGAAGATCAATAAACAAAAATTAATAAAGGTGTGTAGGAAGTAAAAAAAAAGGTGTGTGAATAGCACTACCCACAATTAAAACACATTTTTGATCTCTTTCTGCACGCCTTACTTTATTTTAGTCGTTAAATTGAACAAATCGACAAAAATTAAGAGCCACAATTAAATGGGTGTGGTGTAAAAAACAATGTACAAAACATGTCTAGATAAAGTGTATGTGAAACGTTCTTTCCTATTTCCTATTTTGGTTTTACTTGCGCTCTCTATTTATATTTCTCTACCCCTTCAAAAGAGCGGGAATAATATTGTCATAATGTATGTATTATTTGCACTCTATAGACATTGTGCAAAAGGAGGTTACGATATCTCCAAATAAAAAAAAAATCAAAAGTTACAAGTATAATTTGTATTTGACTCTAAGTTATACCATCTCTAAAGTATACAAAGTCAAATTTTGTAACCTTCAATTTTTTTTACCCTTGTGCATTAGGGAAGAAGTGTGTCAAATATAACTTTTGTATCTTCTAAGGTGGGGCTCCCACGTTGTCTACAATTTCATTTCAACTTGTGATAGGGAGATTTTAAGCTTGAATCTCGTGAATAGCAATTTTGATACCAATTTATTCTCCATCCGCTTAATATATATATATCGTTGCATATAACTTCCAAATTCTATATAACTCTAATTTATCCGGTATATTGGATATAGATTTTGTCAAATTTAAAGTAAAATATAATTCTGATTTCAATTTTTTTATGAATACATTAGAGAGAGTCTTACACATTGCCCTCCTCTTATCGAGTTCAAAACGGTTGAATTTCTTTGAAGTTAGAATTAAATAAGAGGTTGAATTAGATGGGTGATTTGACTAATTTTTAAGGGGTGTGTGTACACCCCATTCTACTTCTCACACACCCCTTGATAATTTATGTCTGTTTTCTTCTTCAGTTCATCCGATCTGACGGATGAAAATTAAAAAGGTGTGTGAGAAGTAAAATGGAGTGTGTGTATATCACACCCCATTTTCAAAGATGTTATGCATTAATCCATTGCTTTTGCTTTTACGAAATCCCATTACAAGCCGACTAGCCTTCATGCAAGCGCTCACGCGCGTGCATGACATTTTTTGAATCACAACTTACTACGCACGACTTACACGTTTTAAATGTATTTATATGCGTAAATTGACAAAAAAAAGTCAAATATTTGAAGTAAATGAATAATTTTAGATCATGCTAGAAGAAACCCTTCATAAACCAATTAAAACAGCTAAATTTACATAATAAAATCGGCCTCTATAGAATTTACATTAAGAATAGAGAAAATAATATTTAATAAATAATTGATTGAACCACATTATCGCTAGCCCATTGTGAGGCTAAGCCATCCCCCTTAGTGTAGATAATATCGTTTATTTAAAAAAAATCATTTGACAATTAATTTAATCACATTATTATCCGCGTGTGAAAGACGTTTTTTTATAACCGGCATTACGCGCCTCTTAAGATATTTTGAACGTGTTTAAAAATAGAGAAATTAAATCACATTATTGCTAGCCTATTGTGAGATACTAATTGTGACAACTCGTCCTTAATTTTACGATTTTATAAATTTTTAAAGAGTGATTTGACAAAAATGCCCTAGAAGCAAGATTGATGACTGTCGTTGGCCATTTTTCGTGACCTGTGTGATCTGTTATTTTATCATATTCTCAAAATACTCGAAGGTATGAACGCATAGGTGCAAGTGGAATCAAATTTGGAGTTACAATAGAGATTTTACGGACTTGCAAATGCGAAGGGCAATTTGGTAATTTTCTGTTTAAAGATATTTTGTGGCTTGTTTTGTGAGCCACATGGGGCCCACACCCCGCTCTTTCCCTCTCTTCTGCGTTTCCCATTCCTCATAAATCCCATTTTTTCTCAGCTCTCCTTTCATTTGCTGCCACCTCATCTATCCTTCCTTCATTTCACTCTCTCTCATCTCTCAGCTCCGTCTCATATCTCTCTTTCTACAAGTGCAGAGAGCCAATGCCACACCGTACTACCCTCGCCAGAATGACAAGCATCACCACATCACCTCGTCACTCTGGTGATCCCTCTTACCATTGAACCACCACCATAGTATCAGTTACCAACCTATATTCAAGAATTGAGCTATATAGGCACGTACGAACCGAGGAGGAGTTTGTATTGGTTTGATTTTTTGGCGAGTTTCTTCCGTCCACGAACAAGGTAGGCTTTGAGACTCCTCAAACCATTCTTATAGCTCGATCTAATCCTACTTAACCCTGCATGTCATCTTGGTGAAGCTGGGAACGCATAACCACATCGGCGAAGAACTTTCCAAATTTTTTGACAGCTTTTGAGCACTTTTTTTGCTAACTCCGGCCACGGCTAAGGAAACTAAAGGTATATTCCGATTCCTTGTCCTTTGAGCTTCGATTTGATATATTCGAAGGCTAGATTTAGTGAAGATTTTGTGTGGTTAAAGCCAGGATTTATTTAGGAGGTTGCAGCGGTAACTGGCCGAAGAAGAAGAAGGAAAAGAGAGAGAGAGAGAGAGAGAGAGAGAGAGAGAGAGAGAGAGAGAAAGCCCATATCTATGACCTGGATCTGAATCCAAACCCGGGATTCTACCCAGCCCTATCTTTTGAATTGGGCTTGGAATATTCCTTGTGTTGACTTTTTTAGAATTTTCTCGAAAACCCTCTTAGGCTAATTTCGACGCCCTGAGTTCGTTTTTAACATCCATTTACTGAAATTCCAAAGTTTTAACGTAGTTGATTGGCTTGGTGTCTTGGTTGACTTTTAAGGGTTGACAATTAACTTTTTACAAAATTTGCCTAGGACCCTTCTTAGCATAATTCGACGCTCTGATTCCAAATTTACCCTCCATTTTTTCCAAATTTAGTCGTTTTAGTTAAGTTTTACTAACTGGCCCCAACATTATGCTTAGTTGCATTTACCATCGGAGACTCCAGCTATCCTAGTTCAAACGACTGCGACCTCCCAAGTATCTGTGAATGACTCTTTTATTTTATAATATATATATATATATATATATCTATATATCTATATATATATATATCTATATATCTATATATATATATATATATATATAGATTTGATAAATAGTTTTCTACATTACCCCTAGATTAGGGTAGCGTAAATAAAAATTAACGTATTGACGAAATACACAGGTATGCATACTAGTATGAATGCTTTAACGGTATTTACGGTTATGAATAGTATTTCATTGACTAAGGTTATTGAATTATCAAATTTTCGATTTACCATTACATAATGATATTTGCGTTATCTGCTCATCATTGATGCACCGGTGTTAGTACTCGCCCGGGCCAGGGCTAGTCTTTCACGTGTATGCTAACGTCACATTGTACGCTCACTTTGGATCCATTGTATGTGCTTGTCCTATTCTAGATTTCTATAGGCAATTAGGACTCGTATGTGATGCACGTAGCGCTAGTCTTCATGTGATTGTAGTACTAGAGCGTAAATTATTATTGCACCCAGTCCTGTTCATGTCAAAATACCTCTGTGAACTCGTGTGTCAGCATATGTCGATGAGCACTTAATGTGATATATTTATTTCTGCAAGATATTGTGATTACTAGAAGTTACATGCTTATATAAAAATTTGTGACGTATTGAAGTCTTGAGATATTGCAGGCTAGGGTAAGTATTTCATACTATACGTAGTATGTATATTTTGAAAACTATAATTGTTTTACGGCAAGGGGTTATAGTGTTTTCGAAAAGGTTTTTTTTTTATAAAACTTTATGTTTAGGCCTACTCGCTTTTGTTTTTTGCCCATCCGAGTTGTAGTGCTGAGTTTCCGTGTCGACGAGAATTCTTGGCAAATCTTGGTATAAGTGGTTAAGGTACGCTCACTTTGGATCCACTGTATGTGCTTGTCCTATTCTAGATTTCTATAGGCAATTAGGACTCGTATGTGATGCGCGTAGTGCTAGCCTTCACGTGGTTGTAGTACTAAAGCGTAAATTATTATTGCACCCAGTCCTGTTCATGTCAGAATACCTCTGTGAACTCGTGTGTCAGCATATGTCGATGAGCACTTAATGTGATATATTTATTTCTGCAAGATATTGTGATTACTAGAAGTTACATGCTTATATAAAAATTTGTGACGTGTTGAAGTCTTGAGATATTGCAGGCTAGGGTAAATATCTATACTATACGTAGTATGTATATTTTGAAAACTATAATTGATTTACGGCGAGGGGTAATAGTGTTTTCAAAAAGGTTTTTTTTATAAAACTTTATGTTTAGGCCTACTCATCCTTGTTTTTCGCCCATCCGGGTTGTAGTGCTGAGTTTTCGTGTCGATGAGAATTCTTGGCAAATCTTGGTATAAGTGGTTACCTTCAATGGTATAATTATCATCCTACTTTAATGTGCTTTACTTATGCTCTGACATCACGTGTGAATTAGGTTCATTCCCGCTCACTAGCACACTCTTACTTATAGGCACTTTTTTGTTTAAATTTACTCACATGTTCTACACCACTACACTTTATGGCTTCGTCAGCCTCTGGGTGTCGGCCAGCACAACTCGATTTAGAGTCCAGGCAGACATTTCGAGTCGGGGTGTGTTAGTTTGGTATCAGAGCATAAGTTTGGGCAGTATTGCGTTCATCACACGCGTGATGTATGCATTGTTGGTTCTTAAGCCTAATTTTTTAATCTTGGCACCTCGTCGAGCACAAAAAAAATTATATGTTAACTTTTCCTAAGTTTTGAGTGACTTAGTCGACTTATCGACGTTCTAGAAGAACATTTTGGCGACCGCCTCTACATTTAAAACAAAGAACCTCACTGCCAAGAAATATCCTGATTTGGCAAAAGTTGAAGGCCCCGAAGCAAGGCTAATATATCAATAGTTGTGCACCACTGGAGAATTTCCCATCAATTCCATTGCTATTATCTTATCATCTTTACTAACCCTTTCGAGTTGGGAAACCAAGAATAGTTTTGATTCCTTGGCAGTATCCGTTAGCATACCATCTATCAAAATTCCTACGAAGTTTACTTTCGTTAAGATTCCAAAAATGTCTTGAGCGACAACCTAGTGCTAAAGTGGTAGCACTCGATGGAAGAACATCTAGGGACAATCACTTTTGGTCCCCGATAACACTAATCATTTCAAATGCACAAGTGATTGTTCCAAATCTTCAGGAGGAAAATTGACTTCCATTTAAGTCCGTTCTAAACTAGATTATTAGTAAATTCCTTTTTTCAGCTTTAGGACATTCCATCTAACACTAGTTCCCAAATTTCCTTCTGATATTGTACTCGTCATTTCGATGAGCTTAGGCTCATGAGTATGAGTCGTTATACCTTCGGGTAGTAGAAATCCCAAATGCAGTAATCAATTTCTCCTAGAATCAATGCAACCACTCACAAAACCAATTCGTTACCAATCATCTGAAACCATCTACCCGAGTGGGCTATAACCTGTAATCAGCCTATGGTGGCACTACTAATTGACGATACTATCTGGTATCCAAGAACTATCAACTAGTATTCAGGTGGTATGATTTCTGATACCAAACACATGTACTAGTATCTGGGAGTGATAACTTTATACCAGAACACCGGTTCACAGTTTCAGGGTAATGAACAATATTAAAATATCATAAATGCGTTAATTAGTGGCACGATTGATAGACTGATTAACAGTGACTACCTAAGCCAAAGAAATTTAAATCATAGAAACTCAGGAGCAAGCCTTTTAGGAGGACAGTAAACTCATAGTTGTGTTAACCATATCGCCCATTTAGGTATCCCGACATTCTCGACCAGTCATTCTTGTGGTCACTTCCACAGACAAACATTAGAATTGAAGTGCAAGTTAAATTCCAGCTATAAGAGCAAAACTGAGTATCAAGAAAGTTGTGAAGACCTATTAGTACGTGTCGTAGAGAAATAAAGTAGTATTGTACATTTCGTGGACTTATACCTCTGACGTCATTTCCAAAATTACCTGGGATATCACCAAATTGTGTAATGAAGTACACCATCGATCCATTTTCTCATACTACACCAGTTTTCCTTGTGCATGTTCGAATAACTCCCACATCATTGAGAAAACTTAGTTACAAAAGCAAACCGATTAGGATTTTATCCAACCAAATATTTTATCTAGGGAACCTCAAACCTATCCTCGAAGGCGAAAGGCCGAACCTTAGGATCGTACCTAGATTTTAGCAACTTAATCAGGTGACGATTAAAATCGTTAACCCATACTTCTAATTGATGGTCTACCCGACCAACTTTTGGAACTCGAGTTTTCTCCCATAGCTTGATGAATTCATAGTGATCTTATCGACGACTTTCTCATCTACTTCAGTAGCAAGACCAAATTCTCTAAACACCACTAGTTAGCTTTATTCCAAATTCCTCAAATATTACGTTTGTTTAGATTGGTACTTTTCTTGAGAGGCGTGGTCTCAGCAGACGACATTCTTATCAATTTACAAAAAGGTTGCAAATGTAGAAAAGTTTGTATTCCATAAATCGTTGTGAAATATGCGATATCCTTGACCTTGTTGACTTTATGGGCAGTTTGTTAGTGACTTTTCAGTGGTGGTGTTTTTCCTTTTACGTTGGTTGAAGAAAATCAGTTTAGCTGAGACGTGGAATATGAATAAAGTTGTGACAACTGAGGTATTGTCTTGTTTCGACCATTGTTCGTATGCTTTTCAATGACACCGATTATTTTGAAATCTACTATGATGTTCCACTGAATATTTTAGCTGCGTACCGATGTAGCGTGACGGGGTATTGCTTATGCTTCCCAACAGTTGAAACCATATAAAGTTAACCAACTTACTCTTGACCTAGAGTCAACAATTATCATCCTTACTTGAAAACTGGTTGACACTTCTCTGTGGAGAAACCTGTCCATAATCTTTACGAACCTTAAACTCCTTAAATACATCTTTAGTTGAAATGAGTTTAATTTTTTATAGTGACAATGGAAGAACCAAATCAACGCCTATGATTGCACTATCGTGTATCACCCCAATTGTGCAAACGTAATTACTGTTACAACAACAAAAGACATTTGCCCTTGAACATTTTCAACCTGTTCTATTTCATTACAATTGGAGTTCACGAGGACCATTTAACGTTACTTCCAATCATCAAGAAATCATTTGAGTGGTTATAATCACTTCTCGTATCCAAATAGAGATAGGAAAATATCACCATAAGCTCCTGATATGAGGTATCTCGTACATGTGGAGATTATGATGATGCTTCGGTGATTATCCACCGATTTGACAAGTTAGCTCACTTTTGTTGGTCCAAATGGACTATATTTAAGCCACTTAGTAAAAGTTTTCATCATTGAATTTTTCAAATTTTCCAGCATTTCGATCAACATCTACTCTGCCTGTGATTCCATATTCATCTTCGTGTGCTGGGAAGCATTTCAGTCAAACGTGGGTATGTGTTTACTCTACTGCATTTCGTATTATTTATGAGGTAGGTAAACTGTTTAGAAGAATCGCTCAGACTTTGAAATTTTAGTTGTGACAATTAATTCCCCAATAACCCAACAAATACTTTGCCGAATGAATCTTTATCGTTGGTGATTGAATATTCTGGAAACTACCATTGTAGCAAGTTGTCATGCACTCACTCCAGTTATCTTGTATCCTAGATTTGATGGACTTGTTTTGACCCTCAAATTCTTCAGTGTTTCTTTAGCCTTCTCGACATAGGTCTTACTAAATCTGAGAGAAATTCACTATGAATCTGCTCACCAAGGTGTTGTGAACTACATTGTTTGGTTACATGATGTGCACGTCACTACTATATATATCTGTGTGATACGTGTTTCATTTCCAAGTCTTGGGAATTATTTTAAAGGTCATGTGTACTAAGTTTTTGTTCAATACCACATTTCGCTCTCAGACTAACAGCCAACTGAACAAACTATCTAGACATTAGTGTACTTGTTACGTTTCATTCGTTTTGCAATTTTAGCTAAATCATGGTTGACACGTATCCATGTTAGAGTTGCGTGTAACTATGGTTATAGTTTTTAGTTTTAGGTGTGGCACCGTTTAAGACGTTGTATGGAGACTTTATGCGCAGTGCATGATTAATAGAAGAGTATTGCGAATATGTATTTGAATGATCGAGATTACAATGTAGCAAATTGTGTGATAATGACAACGTTGCCTAATAGGGTAGTACGTGAGCACGATCAAGGTGTTATTCGATTGACTTATGTGTATTTCCCAATGAGGGGAAAGGTGTTAATATTGCACCTTTGGAAATTTGTTACTTACTTATCCAGACAACGATGAGTTGTTGGTATTGTGGGCTGCAGACCATAGTATCAATAAGTTATTCGTTAGGTAAGTAGACAACTAGGCCCATCTATGTTAGTATTTTTATTTATTTATTTATTTACTTATCTACTATTTGGGCTTGACCCAAAGATACTACACACTTATCTTCAGAGTATGTGACGCAATGAGTGCGTAGGTGAAAAATATTCTATGTTCAGTTTTAATTTCAATACAATTATTTTAACTTTACGTTATTATGTATATGTGTTTTGACGTGATGTATATAAATATTTTCAACTTTATGTTTTTATAAAAGTACTATATTATAGTATTGTACTAAGGAGAAAGATAGGTTGGAGGCATGAAAGATGAATCATTGCAATCCGATTGTGATAGAATGGCATTCTCTTTTATGCAACCGCTCTAGCTTGATTTCTTCTTTATATATCTTCTTTCTATTTTGAGTATTTTCCATATAGCAACTTATTTCAAATTTCGAGGGACGAAATTTTTTTAAGGTGGGTAGATTGTGACAACCCGTCTCTAATTTTACGATTTTATAAATTTTAAAAGAGTGATTTGACGAAAATGCTTTAGAGGCGAGATTGATGACTTTCGTTGACTGTCTTTTCATGACATGTGTGAGCTGTTATTTTATCATATTCTCGAAATACTTGATAGTACGAACATGTAGGCATAAGCGGAATCAAATTTGGAGTTACAATAAATATTTTACAGACTTACGAACTTGAAAGGCAATTTGGTAATATTCTGTTTAGAGAGATTTTGTGGCTTGTTTTGTGAGCCACGTGGGCCCCACACCTCGCTTTTTCCCTTTCTTCCATGTCTCCCAATTCCCAGAAATCCCATTTTTTCTTAACTCTCCATTCATTTGCTACCACCTCATCTACCCTTCCTTCATTTCACTTTCTCTCATCTCTCAGCTCCGTCTCATCTCTCTCTTTCTACAAGTGTTGAGAACCCATGCCACACTGTACCACCCTTGCCGGAACGACAAGCATCGCCACATCACCTCGTCACTCTGACGATCCCTCTGACCACTTAACCACCACCACAGTATCAATTACCAACCTCCATTTAAGAACTGAGTTATTTGGGTGTGTATGGGTTGAGGAAGAGTTTGTATCGATTTGATTTTTTCAGCGAGTTTCTTTTGTCCACAACCAAGGTAGGCTTCGAGACTCCTCAAACCTTTCTTGTAGGTCAATCTAATCCTACTTATGCCTGAATGTCATCTTGGTGAAGCTGGCAACACAAAACCATGTCGGGGAAGAACTTCCCAAATTTTTCGGCAACTTTCAAGCTTTTTTCAGGCCAACTCCAGCCACGACCAAGTAAACTAAAGGTATAGTCTGATTCCTTGTCCTCTAAGCTTTGATTTGATATATTGGAACGCTAGGTTTAGTGAAGATTTTATTTGGTCGGAGTTGGGATTTATCTCGGTGGTTGCATCGGCAGCCGGCCGGCGAAGAAGAATGAAAAAAGAAAAGAAAAAGGAAGACCAAATCCGTGATCCAGATTTGGATCCGAACCCGAGATCCGGCTCGACCCGTCTCTAAATTGGGCTTGGAATATTCCTTGTGTTGACTTTCCGACTTCATTTTTAACATCCACTTATGAAACTCTAAAGTTTTAACGTAGTTGACCGGCACGGCATCTCGGTTAACTTTTTAGGCTTGACTGTTGACTTTTTACAAAATTTTCTCAGGACTCCTCTTATCATAATTCGATGCTCTGATTCCAAATCCACACTCCATTTTTTCAAATTTATTTGTTTTAGTTGAGTTTTACTAATGGGCCCCAATATTATGCTTAGGTGTTATTAGCATCGTTGACTCTGCCTATCGTAGTTCGAACGGCTGCGACCTCGCAAGTATCGGTGAATGGGTCTTTTCTTTTATAATATATACATATATATATATATATATATATTAGTTTCCATTTATATATTTGATAAATAGTTTTCTATGTTACCCTTAGATTAGGGTAGTGTATGTAAAAAATTAACGTATTGATGGAATTCATGCAATTATACTACGTCCTACGGAATACAAAGGTATGCATACTAGTATGAATGCTATAATGGTATTTACGGTTATGAATAGTATTTCATTGACTAGGTTTATTGAATTATCGAATTATTGATTTACCATTGCATTATGATATTTATGTTAACTGTTCATCGTTGCTGCACCGGTGTTAGTACTCACCTGGGCCAGGGTCAGTCTTTCACGTGTATGTTTTCATCGCACCGTATGCTCACTTTGGATCCATTGTAGGTGCCAATCCGATTCTAGATTGCTATAGGTAATTAGGACTCGTATGTGATGCGCTTAGCGCCAATCCTCGTGTGATTGTAGTACTAAAGCGTAAATCATTATTACACCTAGTCCTGTTCATGTCAGAATACCTTTGCACGAACTCGTGTGTCAGCATATGTCGATGAGCACTCGATGTGATATATTTTTTTCTGCAAGATATTGTGATTACAAGAAGTTATATGCTTATTTACAAATTTGTGACGTATTGAAGTCTTAAGATATTGCAGGCTACGGTAAGTATTTCATACTATACGTAGTATGTATATTTTGGAAACTATAATTGTTTTACGACGAGGGGTTATAATGTTTTCAAAAATGTTTTTTATAAAACTTTATTTTTAGGCCCACTCACCCTTGTTTTTCATCCTTCCAGGTTGTTGTGCTAAGCTTTCGTGTCGATGAGGATTCTTGGCAAATCTTGGTATAAGTGGTTACCTTCGATGGTATAATTCTCATCCTACTTTACTGTACTTTACTTATGTTCTGATATCACGTGTGAATTGGGTTCATTCTCACTCACTAGCGCACTCTTTCTTATAGGTACTTTAATGTTTAATTTTACTCACATGTTCTACACCACTACACTTTATGGCTTCGTCACCCTTCGGGTGTCGACCAGCACAACTCGATTCAGAGTTCAAGTGGACATTCCAAGTCGAGGTGTGTCACTAATTATAAAAATTAAAAAAAATACCAAAAAATTAATTATTAAAAAAACACTGTTAAATTGATAAAAATGGCCCTACAGTTTTTGATGCATTATTTTGGGATGCCTTTGAAGTTTTTTGCCTTGGGAGCATTTTTGTCCAAATATTTTTTGTTGAAGCTTAGTGACACCAAAATCACTATTCACTTTTCCATTGCCTTTATATATAGACTAGCCTTCATGAATGTGCTCACGTGCGTGCAGAATGTATTTTTTGAATCACAGCGTGCTACTCGTGACTTACATGTTTTAAATGTATTTATATGCATAAATTAACAAAAGGAAAGTCAAATATTTGAAGTGAATGAATAATCTTAGATCATGCCAGAAGAAACCCCTCATAAACCAATTAAAGCAACTGAATTCACATAATAAAATTGGTCTCTATAGAATTTACATTAAGAATAGAGAAAATAATATTTAATAAGCAATTAATTGAATCACATTATTCCTAGCCCATTGTGAGGCTAAGCACACCCCTTCCCCATTAGTGTAGATAATATCGTTGGTTTAAAAAAAAATTCATTTGACAATTAATTTAATCACATTATTATCCACGTCTTTTTTTTATGACCGGCATTACATGCCTCTTAAGATGTTTTGAACGTGTTTAAAAATAGAGAAAATAATATTTAATAAACAACTTATTGAATCACATTATTGCTAGTCCATTGTGAGGCTAATCCCACCCCCCTCCCCCTTAGTATAGATAATATCATGTATTAAAATAAATAAATAAATAAATAAACAATCATTTGACAACTTATTTAATAAGATTATTATCTACGTGCGAAAGACCTTTTTTATAACTAGCATTACCCGACTCTTAAGATATTTTGAACGTGTTTAAAAATAGAAAAATTGAATTACATTATTGCTAGCCTATTGTGATGTACTAATTTTTTTTAAATAAAAAACACAAATAATTAATTATTAAAAAAGCGTTGTTGAAAATGACAAAAATGCCCTTGCCTTATTTAATGCGTTATTTTGGGATGCCTTTGAAGTTTTTTGTCTTGAGGGCATTTTTATCTAAATATTTTTGTTGAAACTTGGTGACACCAAAATCACTATTCACATTTTGTGTTGGCTTTATATATAGAAGAAGATATTGTGGAATCCAGAACCAAATCCCCTCCGGATCTCAATAACCTGAGCCTAAGGATCAAATGATCTGGGCCTTTCAAATTTGATCTAACGGTTGCAAAAAAAAGAGCCTCTCTAAAAGCTATAATAATTGTAACTATTGCAATTTCAACGGCCCGAATTAAAATATCCTTGGACTCAGATTATTGAGATCCGAAAAGTATCTAGTTCCGTGGAATCCTTCTAGCTTACAGACAAACAAATTTTGATCCGCATTTTAATGTCAGCAATATTGCTCAAGAAAGTGCAAGCCACCTCACCTTTATGCTAAATCTTGTACAAACAAATCCCAAGATGTCACTTTATGTTTTATTTATTTATTATTATATGACGATATTCTATTTTAAAGAGAGGAAATATTTTTAAAAGAGAGAGAGAGAGAGAGAGAGAATGTGTTAGGTTACATAATGAGCTAACTACTAACTAGGTCTCAAACTCAACATAAATATCTATGTTGGTCGCTGAAACTTTTCACTGACAAATAAATAAATATCACTAAAACGTACTATTAATTTGTTGGCCACTTTCTTATACACATGCGCATAGCTACCAAAGTCAGAGAAAATGTGTTTCTCTATATGCACTTAGTTTAACTTTCACAATTTATAGTTTGAATTTATTTAACATAAAACATCGCTTCTATAATTGTATATAATAAACCTGTTAGCCGTGCAAATACTAGTTCAACCAAAGAGACCACAGTTTGAATTGCAAATCTTCATGATTCTTGAGGGTATTAACTATAAACGTTAGGGTAATGCTAGTTATCTTTTTCATTTGTCTTTTTCTATTTATCTTTTCCACTTATCTCCTAATACATGTATCCAACTGACACATTCAACTACATAATTCAGAGTAATGCTAGGGAGATTAAATTTGTTGACTAAATTTTGTAAACTGAATGACATGAAAGTTGATGAGTGGATTATTGCTTAAACATTGATAAACTTGCTCATTTTTTATTGGCGGCACATCATTTGGTTTACAAATTTGGTTTCCCTAACATTACGCCATAATTAATGCTTTAAAATTATAAATTCTAATCTTCCACATTTACTTTAAAAAAATTATAATTTAAAAATAAAATAGATTAGGGCTCTATAAACTTAGGCCCTTGCTCGTAGGGGTGGGCAAACGGGTCCTGGACCAGCGGGTCGGGGCAGATCCTTGCAGTTCGGGGTGGGTTCAAAAATTATAAATAGAAAACGGGGCGGGGTGGGTCGGTTCTTGAAAATAACAGGGCGGGCCAGTTCTAAAAATTGGAGAAAGCAGGCCTTCGGCTCGAACTGTTCTCTACCCTCAAATCTATATCTTTTTTTGTTAAAGATACCCTCTAATCTCTTATTCTCAGACCCACTCAATTGGGCCAATTCACTCAACTCTCCCCTCACCTCACCCTCTCTCTCTATCCCAACTCCGACTCTCATCCTTCGATCTCTCCTCCTTGAATCTCCTTTCCTTTCTTGTCTCAGACCTTAATCTCGAGCCCAAGCTCCCATCTCAGACTTCAATCTCGAGCCCAAGCTCCCAAATCATGGCATGCGCAGAGCCCTTCCAGCAGAACAACTTCAACCTCGGTCGCCAATCGACCACTCCTTCTCCGACATGCTGAAGATGTTGGCCCGACTCGACCCTGTTTGACTTACTAAAAGGATCGGTGAATAGCCAAGATAAGGTGACGTCAGAGGTTTATTTAGGGAAGTAAATATGCAATGTGGTGGTGGCATGCGAATGGTTGGACTGGGCCAAGAGGCACAATTACCATCATGGCATCGTCTTCTAACTTTCCATCATGGCATCCCTAGGTAATTTATGAATTAGGGTTTCTGATTTAGGAAATTAGGGTTTCTAATTTAGGAATTTAGGTTTTTGATTTATGTGGGTTTCTGATTTTGTTTTGATTCATCAACTGATGTAATTTGTAATGGCGAGGGTGGAGGTCTTGAATCTGTGAGGAAGATGACGTCTTTGGTACAATTTGGTTATTTGTGATATTGATTTGATGTAGTTTTGTGTGTAAGTGTAATGGATTTCAGGGTTTGCTTATTTCGAGACATGCATGGAAGAATCGTACATGTGCAGAGTATATACATTGATTTTGTTGTGTTTAAACACATGCAATGCAGAAATGTTTGTAGGATTTGTTTTTATGTGTTCTGAGTAGTGTAAATGAGTGTCTAAAATGTAATTGGATCCATGGACCCTTCCCAAACCAACCCGTTTGAAACGGGTTAAGTTAGGTTCGGTTCCCAAACTCAAATTCCTTCTACCCGGCTAGGCCCGCCTATTACATTTTAAAACGGGTAGAGCCAAGTTTCTTCAAATTTAGGCCCAGCCTAGCCCGTGCCCAGCCCTACTTGCTCACATTTCAAACAAAAGCCAATTAGTCCATTGTGAGGCTAAGTTCATCCCCCTTCCTTTTAGTATAGATAATATCATTTGTTAAAAAAAAATTTAAATTTCATATAATATGACATGTAGAAAATAAGTGACCTATTATTACAATATCTTTATAACTTATGCCAGAACACCCAAATTAAGTCAATAAATGTTATCATAACTCACCCTAATTATGATGAGCAACAAGCACCTATACTACTAACATGAGTTCTGCTCACCAAAGGTCCTCATTTTGAGGACCTATGAGGACAAATGCATTATTAGTCATAAGATTATATTAGTTTATTCTAAAGGCTAAAAATATTTGGCAACATAATAAAGCAAAACAAGAAAATGAGTTTTCTAATAGTGTTTGAAATGTGCCCTAAAACCAATCATATGATGATACTTTACGGACATTTCACATGTTAAACTAATCTGGTTTAATATAAAGGGCAAAGATTATTGTTTTAAGATGTCTCATATAAATGTTATATGCTTGAACAATAAGTCCAAGGAATATGTAATTGGGAGAATGTGATCTAAAGAAGTTAGATTCATGAGACCATTCTCTTTCGTATACATATCCTAAAGGTTCTTGATCATAGGATTGCCAATTGGGCATTGACAGTCCGTTAAGATCAGTATGTGCTATGTCTTCTCTTAGGGAGAGTGATTGGTCTCGAGTCATTGGTGTGACTGACACCAAGACAAGCATGTAGGTGCTCAATAGAGAATGAGTCCACTGAACACGATCAACGAGGAGTTCTCATACTCATGTCACATGAGAACTCATGGTTGGGATAATGCAAAGTAGTCCTTTGACCTGAGGCATCATAGTTGTCTTGTGGTTAGGTCCTTAATCTTTGACTATGTTAATGTCACTCTATCAGAAGGTGTCCACGTCATAGTTGGGGTTAAGTCACTTAGCCATGGAGGCAAGTGAATGCGCAACAAGGGATCTCTAACCTCCAAACAGTTTGAGGGAGAATATTCTATGATATGATTAAGAATCTCTGGCCAGAGTATGAATGAGATTTAGGAAGTCGTTCCAAATCACATTCAAAGTAATCATATAAGTAAATGAATCACATTGGATAGTAGACATGAATAAACTATCAAACCAAACAATGTGGTCAAGAGTGTTGTATTAGAGAAGGACCGTATTGCATTGTAATCCTAAACTGAATAGGTTCTCCACCTCTTCTGATTAGCTTGAGTAGCCATGACATACTACTAGGTGTCACTCATGGTTTGTGGAAGCTCTAATAGTGAGTAATCACTAAAGGGAGAATTGAAAGTAAGTTTTAATTCACAATCGATTTGAAAGAGTTCTAATCGCCCACTACCTCGCTAAAAGGAACCTAATGGATCGTACACCGTGTAAGGTAGAGATTGAAGAAATAACAGAGATGAGTAAGAATAATTAAATGGTTTAATTATTTATGGCTAGGATTAATTAATATGTTAATTAATCAAACGAATAAGTTCGTTATAGACCTCGGGTTAGTTTTGGGCCTCAAGGCCCAATAGGATTTGAATGTCAAGCCCAATAACTCAAGTTGTATGACAACTTGAATGACAAAGGGCCTCAAAGCCCAAAGAACCCAATCATGGCCGGCCATATAAGAGAAGGGTAGTGAACTTGGCTTAATTGCAAGTTTGCCACTCCATTGTGAAGTGGTATAAAGGCGACTTTAAAGCCATTTCATCCTTAGGGTTTCTTTTGGAGAAAATTAGAGAGAACATGTCTCTCCCTTTCTCTCTAAGAGGCCGGCCACCCTAGGAAGATTTCACTAGCATCTAAATCTTCCTAGGTCACTCATCTCCTCATCAATGCTCTCCTTCGTGTGGAAACTTAGAGGTTCCCTTTCTTGGGAACTTGGAGAATCCATTCTACCATCCTCCTCCAAGAAATCCATGGAGCTAAGAAGCAAGAAATGAAGGCCCTCTCCTTGGGTGATTAGCCTTTGCTTATGCAAAGAGGAATCAACAAAGGTATAAGATTTCTCAACTCACTTTATTTTGAGTTCAGTCTTGGTTCACCTATCTACTAGGCTTTGAATTTCATGGGTTAAGTTTTGTTTTTGAGTGCATATAAACATGATTCCGCCTTTAAATGTTAATTGCATGTTGTTGATGTTGCTCAAATGAACTTGTTTTTCACAAGTTTTCCTTCAAATAGTTCGTGGATTTGCCACTTAGAACTACGGTCTAGTGGTATTCCTCTTCACTTGTAGGTAAAAGGTCTTAGGTTCGATTCTCACCAAAGGCGAATTCGGATCACATTATTGCTAGCTCATTGTGAGGCTAGGTCCACCCCCTCCCATATTGTAGATAATATCGTTTAAGAAAAAGGAAAATGAATCATGGATTTTAAGTTCGTTTTGCTTGATTAATTGTTAAATATTTTAAGCCATTGGATCTAAATTGAAATAATCTTGTGGTTAATATGCATTTGGTTCTCACAGAACCTCAAAATGAGGACCTTAGGAGAGCAAGACTTCTACTAATATATTATACTAATTAATTTACCAATATTTTGTAGATTAAATAATAATTATATGGGTAAACTACACAAAACTACCTAAAGTATCGGTCGAACCACAATCTCATACCTCATGTTTAAAAAATTACAAAGTCATATCTCATCTTAAGAATTTGTTGCAATGTCAGATCTCTATCAGTTTTTCTATCAATTTATCTATTAAATGCTGACGTGGCTTGAAGCTGGGCCCATTCCTAGCCCAACTGAATTAAAAAAATTAAATATAAAATTATTTAATTATTTTTATTAAAACATGGGGGACCCACCCATTTGCAAACCCAACAATTTACTTTTGCCTTCATCCCATTTCCCCTTCTCTACCTCCCATACCCTTTCTCCATTCTCTTTTGTTCTTCCCCTTTTCTTTCTTTTTTGTTGTCTTCCTCACGAACGAGACACATCACAGTGAACCAAAGCTTCTTTCTTTCTGTTTACTTTTCTAGTTTTCTAGAAAATAGGTTTTTATCCGCCCCAAATTCTAGAGGTAAAGCGGCTCTGGGTTCTAATTCAAATGGTTCAGAACTTGAATTGGAAGATATAAAAAAAAATCCATTGGAAGCCATTCTCGAGAAGCTAGAAAGGAAAAATGAACAAATAAATTTTTCATCAAATTTCCCAAAATGGTATGATGGTGGTCGTTTGTGAATATGGGGTCTGGGTCGGGGAAAGGCTGGTTGGGTTGTTGCCAGAGGTCGCAGGTCGCAGGTCGCAGGTGGTTTAGGATGGGGTGAGTTGGGGTTGAGGAAAATTGGGAAGTCGTTCTACAGCAAGAGAATGGAGATACAAAGGGATAGGGAGTTGAAGGAGTGGCATAGGAGGTTGAGTTGGAGGGAGCGGCCGAGGAAGGAACATGACCAGGTGAGGGAGAAGATAGCAAGGTCGGTGTGGTAGAGGCAGCTGATGAAGTTAGGGGGGAGGGCAGAAGATGGGCAAGGTTTTGTCGTCAGTGGACTTGGGAAGAAGGTAAAGGTGATGGGTTTGTAGGTGGGTCTTACATATTTTTATAAAAATAATTAAAGAAAAGTTAACGAAAAGTCTAAAAAAAACTTTAGTTTTAATATATAAAAATTAAAAAAACACAAATAAATGTGCAGTGAATAGTACCAAAAAAAAGGTAAAAATGTGATTTTTCGTTAAAAGTGAACAATACCAGGAATGTTTCGTTAAAACTCCCAATAATTAAATAATTTCTTTTTTTAATTTAGTTGGGTTAGGGAGTGGGCCCCACCTCAAGCCACGTCAACACTTAACAGAGAAATTGACAGAAAAACTAACGGAGATATGACATTGCAACAATTTTCGTAAGATGAGGTATGACATTGTAATTTTTCAAATATGTAGTATGAGATTGTAGTTCGATTTATAATTGAAGTAGTTTTGCATAATTTACCCTAATTATATCTATATGAGAATATCAATAATATGCCTACTAATAGAGGCTTGAGATTCATAATAATCATGTAGCAAACTTATACTAATTTATCTATATAAATTAATTTACTCATATTTTGTAAATTCACTAATTAATTAATAAAATATTTATATAAATATTAAAGGGTAAATTACACAAAACTACTTCAACTATGGGTCGAACCATAATCGCATACCTCATGTTTTAAAAATAACAATATCATACCTCATCTTACGAATTTGTTGCAATTCAGACCTCCGTCAGTTTATTTGTCAATTTCTCTGTTAAATGCTGACATGGCTTGAGGCAAGACCCTCTCTCTCGCCCAACTGGATAAAAATAAATATTAATAGATTAAAGATGAAATTGTTTAAATATTTTTTTTGAAAAATATGGGACCCATCCCTTCTCTCTCTTTCTCTCTCACATCCTTTCTCTCCTCTTTTTCTCTCTTTCCCCCCTCTCTCTCTCAATCCGATTTTCTGAGATTCAATCTTCCTCTTCTTTTCTTCCTCTATTCTTCACCATCATTCCCTGAAATTCAAATTAGCTGAGAGAAAAAATAATTTCACCTCTCCTCCTCTTTCCCTAGAAAAATTTCACCTTCATCCTCCAAATTTCACCACTCCTTTTCTCTCTCTCCTCCCCCCCCCCCCCCCCCCCCAAAAAAATAATTTTGAAAGAAGAAAACCCAAATTTTTTTTTTTGCACCCAGGTCTCGCCGGGCCCCGTTAGGCTTAGGGATGGGGTTGAATTTGGGGTTCTGGAAGGAGATGAGGTAGAAGGTCAAGATGCGGGGGTCAAAGTAGAGGTAGAAGATGCTGCCAACAAGGGCGACGAGGATGATGACGTTGATGAGATAAAAACTGAGGTCAAAGAAGTTCTCAATTCTGAAAATGATGAGGAACCCGTCATCATAAATGGCGACCCGAAAGTTATTTTGACATTGTTGAGTGAAATTGGGGCGCCGAAAGGTGGCATTGTGACAGAGAGTAAAGTCGGGATCATGGTGCCAACAGGGAGGGATTTCAGGTTTAGAGGTTTTTTATTAGGAAAGATGGATGAGGGTGATGGGTTTGTAAGAGGGTGGATTTAGTGGCAGAGATTTGGTGGAGGAGGAGGGGGAGGAGCTTCATGATAGGGAAGTGGAGATAATATGGTAGTGTTAACTGTTTAGAATATAACGATGCTTAAAACCCAAAAGGTTGCAAGGTAGTGACCAATCACAAACTGGGTTGTGATACCTCTAAAACATAAATTACGAGTTGGTCATAGATGGATGCTTTGGATCGTTAGATCCGGATCCAATACCTTCTTGTTAAAATTGTATAGAGGCGAAATGTTCGAATCTTTATTCTTTTGGAAAGAAGAAAGAATCACAAAGTTGTTGAGGTTAATTCACTAAGATGCTAGTGGCACTTATCCACAACATAATTCTACTCATGTTGTATGACATTCACCGAAGATTACTCTCGGTTGGACTATAGTTTATTTTGAATAAACACAAGTCCGAATACTTTGTAAAGGGTTTCAAAGAATTCAAGAAATGTAAGTTGATGAGTAAGACGTCTAAAGTATTTACCTCCTTAGATTTGATCCAAGGAAAGATAACACTTTAGATGAGTTTCCTTGAAAGATATCAAGGAAATAGGCATCATAAGATAGTAAATTTCTCCATTAGGAGAAGAACGTACTCAAAATATGATTTAGTTCGATTAGTTATTATCTATCACCCATATATAGGATATATATACTTCTAAAACAATATGATTGTGAATTAGAAGATCTTCCAAATTTTTCATAACTCCATAAGATGTAGTTGGAAAGAAAGACAAATCTTAAGCATGTTAAGATTTGGGGTTGTGTGCTAATAAGCAATATTTGTTTGATAGCAATCTTGTGGGATATCCTTAAATTAGCTTTTGGATATCGCTTCTATAAACCAACTAACAAATGTTGTTTGTTGGGTAGTGCATTGTAATCTTACAATATGATTTGCCTAAACGCAAATGAACTAGAGATAGAACTCAAAGAATGGGTTCTTTAAGAGACAAGAAAGTGATCAACAAATATAACAACCTAGTTCCTATACCACAAGCTCCAAGGTAGTCGAGAAGGATTTATAAACCGTCTCAGTTGAATGGTTTGAACTTTATGACTATGTCATAGAGTTACACCTCTTAATTCGAAAGAAATAAAGAATGAAAATCCTTATGACTACATTGAGTGTATATACGATATATATTCAAGGAAATGGTAAAACCATTTGACTCGAAATAATGAAACCTTAATAGCTAATTGGTAGCTTAAGGTAACTACACTCAAAGAGTATGGTTGACTTTGAAGAAACCATCTTTGATATAGTCTTAGTTTCAATTAATTCGAGGATTGCTAGCTACAACTAAATGGTGATTTAATGTTTGGACATAATATGGGTTTCCATAACCATTATTAAGATAGTCTTGATAATGTATGTCTAAAACTATAAATCACAAGACATGTAAGTTGTAGAGATCCATCCATCATGGATCTTAGCAAACTAGTGGGAGCTATAAGCGTCTTATAAGAGAAAAATCAAATCGTTTGATTTCTCATAAAGGTGTAAATGAATCTTTTGTTTACAAAAGATTAGTGGGAGTTTATCATATTCCTAAATTTAAATATATATGATATATTAATTTTTGGAAATGAAATGAATACTTCTTCGTTAAAGTAATGACTTTAAACATTCTATAAACGATAGAATATATATGGGAGATTTAGTCTATGTATATGGGATTGAAATCTATAATGATGTATTTCAAGATATAATTGGATTATATCAATCCCTAAAATACACAAGAGATGCTAAGAAGTTTCTCATATGATGATAAACTTCAATTAGAATGACAATTCTAGTGAGACTAGGAAATTGTTCTTCTCAAAGGGAATGTACCCTTTGACTCCCAAAGTAATAATGCGTAAATAGAATCCTTTATGCATACGCAGAAAGGTGATTTATGTATTTCATATTGTATGAAAAACATTGATATGAGTTGTACCTAGAACGGTACATGACGATATCAGTGCAAGCCCAGGATCAGAACCATGGCAACTGTCAAGTGAGTCCTTAAGTATTTGAGAAATAATAAAGGATAGATTCCTCAAAGAATGAGGAAGAATTAAAGTAACGTAATGGAAGCGTAAATGTATTAGATTATGAATCTAATCCATCGTTGGATGTTTCTTCATTATGAATGAAGAGATAAACATATATCTCTTTATTATGACTAAAGAGATATTTGGGTGGAAACATTAAAAGTAATGACTTTAAAGTGTTCCATCATCATGCAAAATATATTGCCATATAGAAGCTCACAACATTGTTGTTTGGATGGGAAAGTTCATTTATGAACTCTCTATTCGGTTCCAACCAGAAAGTGTATAACACTAATGGGGCGATAGCTCAAGCCAGGGAATCAAGGTCTCATCAAGGTCCGAACTCAAATGAGAGACTGAACCACATGATTGAGAATCATGTATAATGGTGACGTTGTTAATCTCAAGATTGCTTTATGGATAACATATAGATATCCATTGTCTAGGCCTACTATTCAGCCATTTTTTGAAATGACTACAGAAGAGGTATCATCACTGATAACTAAACTGATTGGCTCTAGTGCAAGTGGGAGATTGTTGGAAATGTGCCCTAAAACCAATCATATGATGATACTTTATGGACATTTCACATGTTAAACTAATCTAGTTTAATATAAAGGGCAAAGATTATTGTTTGAGCGGTCTCATATAAATGTTATATGCTTAAACGATAAAGTCCAAGGAATATGTGATTGGAAGAATGCAATCTAAAAGAAGTTAGATTCATGAGACCATTCTTTCGTAGACACATCCTAAACGTTCCTGATCATAGGATTGCCAATTGGGCATTGACAGTCCGTTAAGATCAGTACGTGCTATGTCTTCTCTCAGGGAGAGTGACTAGTCTCGAGTCATTGGTGTGAGTGACACCAAGACAAGCACGTAGGTGCTCAATAGAGAATGAGTTCACTGAACACGATCAACGACGAGTTCTCATATTCATGTCACGTGAGAACTCATGGTTAGGATAATGCAAATTAGTCCTTTGACCTGAGGCATCATAGTTGTCTTGTGGTTAGGTCCTTGATCTTTGATCGTGTCAAAAGGCATTCCTTTGGAGTGTCCACGGCATGGTTGGGGTCAAGCTATCTAGTCATGGAGACAAGTGAATGCGCAACAAGGGATCTCTAACCTTCAAACCGTTGAGGGAGAATACTCTATGATATGATTTAGAATCTCTGGCCAGAGTATGAATGAGATGTTGGAATGCGTTCCAGATCACATTCAAGGTAATCATATAAGTGCAAGATTCACATTGGATAGTAGACATGAATAAACTATCAAACCAAACAATGTGGTCAAGAGTATTGTATTAGAGAAGGACCGTATTGCATTTGTAATCCTAAACTGAATAGGTTCTCTACCTCTTCTGATTAGCTTGGGTAACCATGATATGCTGCTAGGTGTCACTCATGGTTTGTGGAAGCCCTAAACGTGTGTAAACACTAAAGGGAGAATTGAAAGAAGTTTCAATTCACAATCGATTTAAAAGAGTTTTAATCGCCCACTGCCTCGCTAAAAGGAACCTAATGGATCGTACACCGTGTAAGGTAAAGATTGAAGATTCAACGGAGATGAGTAAGAATAATTAAATGGTTTAATTATTTATGGCAAGGATTAATTAATATGTTAATTAATCAAACGAATGAGTTCGTTAAAGACCTCGGGATAGTTTTGGACCTTAAGGCCCAATGGGCTTCGAACGTCAAGTCCATTAACTTAAGTTGTATGACAACTTAATGAATAATGATTCACAAAGGCCCAAATAGCCCAAATTAATCCCTAAGGCCGGCCACTTAGTAAGGGTAGCAAACTTGGACTTATTTACAAGTTTGCCACTCAAATGAATTAAGGTATAAATTTGACTTTATAGCCAAAATTCATTAGGGGTTGTTTTTGGGGAAATTGGAGAAACACAAACTCTCCTTTCTCTCTAAAAATGGCCGGCCACCTTGGGGAGTACATCTAGCAATCCTACTCCTCCAAGGTCACTCATATCTTCTCCAATCTAACCTTGGTGAAGAAACTTAGAGGTTCCCAATTTTGGGAACTTAGAGAACCCATTCTTCCATCTAAATCCCTAGATCTAAGATGCAAGGAATGAAGGCCCTCTCCTTGGGTGATTAGCCTTTGCTTAAGCAAAGAGGAATCTACAAAGGTATAAATCTCAACTCACTTTGTTTTGAGTTGTTTAAAGGTTCACCAATCTACTAGGCTTTGAACATTCATGGGTAATGTTTTGTTTTTAAGTATATGCAAGCATGATTCCGCCTTTAATTTGTTAATTGCATGCTAATGATATTGCTTAAATGAACATGTATTCTCAAAATAATCCTTCAGCTTAATGAAACGATCCAAGATCCATAATAAACACATATGAAATGTTATACTAATATACCTCTTTAAACTAATTTACGTATATTTTGTAGATCCAAATTCTAATAATAGGTACGTTGTTTTCCAAAATGACCAAAACTATTAGGCCTCGTTTGGCAACTCGGACTGTACTGACTATTTCAGTCGGATAGGATAAATAGTCATCGGATAGTACTGACTAAATTAATCGGACGTTTGGTGTAACATCGGACTAATTAGCGTATTATTTATGCAGTGCTTGGTACTGTACTGATAAGAGCAAGAAACAAAAAAAACCCAGGTCATCGTCGTCTTCTCTCCATCATCTTTCCCATATGAAATTGCCCAAATGAAACCTTTCATAATTTTGAAATCCTATTATTGATTCTCATCAAATCCCATTATCAATTCCCAACAAAACCTATCATCTTTCCCAATTTGAAATATTTCCCAGGAAAACCTAATTTTAAATCTGTCATCAATTCATCACCACCTTCAATTTCCTTCAAAAACCCAGATGTGTCATCAATTCATCACCACCTTCTAAAACCCAGATCATAAACAAGTTCAAATCCTTCTACTTTCACAAATTTTTCTGGATTTTTTCAGAAATTCGGAATTTGAAATTGCAAAATTAAGTTGAGATAGAGGAACAGGATCCCCATCAATGTCAAGTGGCGGCGAGAACAAAGAGGCAAGAAGAAGAACATGTTCACCTCCTCCCCCTCTTTACACACACACGAACAAACCCAAAATCTAAATCTGAAAAAAAAAAAAAAAAAAAAAAAAAAAAAAAGAAGATAAAGACACAATCAATTGAAAAACATAACAATTTAATGTTGCGAACACCAGGAGGGAGAGAGAGAGAGAAAAAAAAAACTGTGCCAGAGAAGAAAATACATAGAGAAGAAGAAGCAATAGGAGGTTCAAACACCCAGACGATGGAAAGGAGGAAAAATTTGCGAACGCCAGGCGATGGAACAGAGGAAGAAATTCAATAGGTATGCGTCGTTTCTCCGGACTAATTATCCATAGGTTTTGGGGAGGATAATTAAGTAGGCGTGAAGCCGACTAAACTAGCGAGACCGGATATATAGTCGAGGTACTAAAGTTATACATCATGCACCAAACACCGTATTCGTATTAAATAGTACTATCCGATATGTAAAACGGTGTGCCAAACGAGGCCTTAGTAATAAGTAGATACACTAATATTTTCAAAAAACAAAAAATAAAAGGGTAAATTATACAAAACTACCTCAATTATTGGGTCAACCACTGTTTCATACCCCATCTTTAAAAAAATTCAATGTCATACCTTATCTACAAATTTGTTGCAATGTCATAACTTCCATCAGTTTATCTGTCAATTCCTCCGTTAAATGCTGACATGGCTTAAAAAATTAATTAAATATTAAAAACTAAAAAAAGAAAATCATTTAATATTATTTTTGCATGAGGGACCCACCCTAATAAAAATCAACCTCACCCACCTTCCCCCCCCCCCAACTTCTTTCCCTCGCCATTCCCAGAACCATCCATCCCCTCTCTCTCTCTCCCATTTTCTCCCATATTCTCTCTCCCTTTCACGCTGCAACATCAGCCTCATCGATCCCAACCTTGACTTTGGATCCCTTCCACCTAATCTCTGCCATCCACTTCTCCTCTTTTTCTTGTCATGTGGACCAGCCCCACCTCCACCCTCCCTCACTAAATCCCAGCCCTCCAGCCTCCTCACCACCAACCTCACCTCGTCATCAGAGATGGCCATGGTCGCCACCTCATCATCTTCACCACCATTCTTTTGAATCAGTCCCTACCCACCGATGGGTTCTTAGGTTTGTAGTGAATCAAAAAGAAAGCAACCCTTAATCTGAATCAAAAAAATTCTTTGGGGGCTGTTTGGTTCTCAAGAAACTAAATGTTTATGATGTGTTCTTGGGTTTGCAGCGAAGGATTTTTTGAGAAAAATTGGGAGGAAGAGAGAGAGAGAGAGAGAGGAATAGATGAATATGCCATTAATTTTGGTATCGAAATTTTAGAGAGAAAAAGTATAAGGGTGAGGGTGATGAGTTCGAGGGAGACAGATGAGGAAGAAGGTTGAGGGTGATGAGTTTGGGGGGTAGGTTAGGGGAAGACGGGAGGGGGTGGGATCTAGGTTTGGGTTGGGGGAAGACTGGAGTGGGGAAGAAAGGTAAGGGAGATAAGGGGTGGGATCTAGGTTTGGGATGAGGTAGTTTTGTGTAATTTACCCAAAATAAAAAAAAATTAATAATAATAAGATAGGAACACCGGGTATTGGAAAATAAAACCAAAAGAAAACCAAAGTATGGTTTTAATTTTTTTGTTTTTTTTAGACAAACGATATTATTTACGCTAAGAGTGTGGGGAGTGGCGAAGCCTCACAATTGGCTAAAGATAATGTGGTTCGAATTCCCCTTTAGTAAGAATCAAATCTAAAACGTTTCACTTACAAGTGAAAAAAAAAAGTATCATTAGACTGTAATACTAAATAACAAGTATGGTTTTATTAAAATCAATAGGGTACATTAATATAAACATTTATTGTTGAACCCTTTTTTTTTTTAATTTACTCCTACAGTAATTACAATTCCAAAGCCATTATACACATTAAAAGCAAATAAAAAAGCTTTCCATTTAAATTTCAATATCAACATAATAAAATGTTATAATAACTTACTTTAGGGTAATTTGGGGAAATATGACACACAATCTCAATTAGGTAATTTGCTTATATGGAGCCTAATGATTAATTTTTTGTTAGAAAAATATATTACGGTGGTTTTATGTTAAGAAAAATGAGTTTGAGGGGTAAAGTCACATTTTCATAATAGATAGGTGGCATATTTGTCGATTTGTCCCCTGAACTTGTATAAAGGTGCCAATTTCCCCTCTGAACTTTAATTTTCGCTGATTACCCCATGAACTTTTATAAATAGCCAATTTTTCCCCTAACCCTAGACTTTAAATAAAGTTTTTATCCAATTTTTTATCCATTTTGATCACGCAAACAACACATGATAACTGTATGAGGGAAAAAATAATGAAAAATTGGATGGATGAAAATGCCTGGAGACCAGGTATCATATACACCCGCGAAATGAAGAGCCTTGAATACTAGAAGAAAAGCACCTATACCTAACAAGATTAAGTGAATAGCCAAAATTCTAGTCATTTTATTTCTATCTCCATATATAGTCGAAGAATGGAAAAGATTCTTCAAGAGTCCCGAGTCCCAGAAGTGCATGATAAATCCAAAACCCAATACTGCAAAGGAAATTAAGTGAAGTACTCCAGACACAAAGTATGGAAATGTGTCTAGAACTTCCCTACCTGGATCTACCCCTAACCTAGAGTAGCTAGGTGAGGAAGTAAAATTAATCCTTGTTCATAGGCTTCTCTTGTATGAAAATCTAACGCTAGGGAGGTAAATTGGCTATTTATAAAATTTTAGGGGGGTAATCAACTAAAGTTAAAGTCCAGGATGAAAAGTTCAGGGGTAATCGACTAAAGTTAAAGTTAAGATGAAATTGGCACCTCTATACAAGTTCAGGAGGCAAATTGACAAATACCTCTAGATGGGTTTATAGGGGGCACATATTTACCCATCTTTCTTTCTCACCCCTGTCAATCCTCCTCCTTGACTTATATCTCTGGTAAGGGCAGCAATTAGGTCGAAGTGTGTTTTTTTTTTTTTTTTTTTGGAGAAGTAAACGGCATTTCCCCTTCTTTTTTTTTCTTCTGTGTGCCTATCTTTTCCATTCCCTTATTCCTCTTACTGCAAATTTGTTTTTCTTCTATGAAATTCCAATTCGAAACACTTTTGGAATAGATTACTCAAATTTATGCAGTTGTCATCCACATGAACGATTTTCAAAAATTGATTTCATATTTTTGTTATATGATTTCTTGTACAGTGATGTTGTCATCGTTCCATCTCCAACTGAATGGTCCAGAAGGCCAGAGGGCCGACAATAGCCTGAAAATCATCTCCAATCGAGGGCTAGGTCAGAGGGCTCTAGGGCCCCACAGAATCTGAAAGGGCCAAAAGGCTAGAGGGCTAGCCCCTTCCAACCAGCACTGGGCTAGCCAGAATTTTGCTTAAAACTATCGAATTTTCTGTCGGATATAACCGATTTTGTTTATCGCAATAGTGTCGATTATAACCGACACGAATAGTAACTGCTAGATAGGAATAATTTTTATTAATTGCAATTGTGTCAGTTATAACTGACATGAATAATAATTTGAATTGCAATCATGGCGGTTATAATCGAGTCGGTTATAACCGACATGAATAGTATGAAAATTTTTAATTCTATTTTTTTTTCTATTTTTAAATTCTATTTTTTTTTCTATTTTTTTTCTATAACTTCCTATAACTTCTATTTTACAAAATTAATTTCATATTTTTTTAAAATTCCATTTTTTTCCTATAACTTCTATTTCACAAAATTTGTTTCATATTTTTTTTCAATTCTATTTTTTTCCTATAACTTCCTAAGTCATTATACAACATTAAATTAAATTAAGTAACATAAAACAACATTAAACAATATAAAACAACATTAAATAACATTAACCAACATAAAAAACATTTAACAACATGAAACTTAAACAACATTTTTAAAAACATTTAACAACATAAAACTTAAACACCTACTCCATGCTTCTTTTGGCCCAAAGATGTCCAACAAGATCCTGTTGTAGGTATTTGTTTGTGATACTAGAACGTATCATTCTATAGCACCTTATGTACTCATCTATAGAGATATTACCGGTTCTTGGATTGAAAGGCAAATTAGGCCCATCATATATTTTTGCACGAGCCCTTCTTGACTTATTTGGATCTTCTTGGTCGTCATCAGACTCTCCATCAATATACCCATCTCGTTCATCCTCCACTATCATATTATGTAATATGATGCAAGAGTTCAAATTTTCTCGACTTCACGCTCTTGCCGGTTCGCTGATGATCTTTCACCGTGCTTATAGAATACTGAAAGCTCTCTCAACATCTTTCTGGTATGCCTCTTGGTGTAAGGTAAACAATTTTTCCGTGTCATTCCTAGGGTTTGGAATTGCTTGGACAAGTGTCACCCACTTTGGGTAGATTCCATCTGCCAAGTAATAATGTCATTTTGGGATCCAGGGACTCCAAAGAAAGCATGCCAGATCCATGTGTCATATGAGGCAAATGCCTCTAACACAACAATTGACTTTCTCGACCTTCCACTAAAGCCTTCTTGTCATCCAGTGGGACAGTTCTTCCAATCCTAATGCAAGCAGTCTAATGACCCTATCATGCCCGGAAAACCCACGGTCTTCAGCTTCGCGAATGAGATGATTCAAATCTTCTTGACTTGGCTTAGGGAGGTAATCGTCTTTGTAAACCTGAACAATTGTGTCACATAATTGTTCAAGAGTATCAAGGCATGTAGACTCAGACATATCATGGGTTTCATCCATCGAATCAGCTGGGGAGCCATAGGCCATCATTCGAAGTGCAACAGTAACCTTCTGATGAGGTGAGAAACCAGGGCGGCCTGCTCTGTCCTGCTTCTGTCAAAAGTATGGAATGACTTGTTGGACATCACAAAGTAAACGCTTGAAGACATGATGCCTCATCCGAAAGCGACGTCTAAAATCCTCTTCTGTGTACACTGAGTTAGGGTTGAAGTAGTTGTTCATCAGATTGGCATACGTCATCGCTCTGTTTTGTGGTTTGTAAGAGCCACCCTATTAAAGTTGTTCCTCAGTTGGCTGACACACCATGGTCACAACCATGGATGCTACTCTGTTTTGTTTGTTGCGACTTACTTGAACTTCTTCATCAGATTCCTCATCTTCTTGTCTCATTTGCACCCATTTTTCTTTCAATTTAGAATTGGATAGGGACCCCCAGTTGGAATCCGAAGAGGATCCCAAGTTGGAATTCATTGCAAACTTGAATTGAAATAGATTGAATTCAAATTTGTGTGAATTATAGCCCAATCTCCACCCTTTTTATAGCAAAAAAAAAATCAAATCTAACGTCTAGCTGACGTCAGCATGATGTCAGCTACCAACAGCTAACTGACATCATGCTGACATCACTTAGCCGTTGGATTTGAATTTAAGTTGTTGTAGTTTTTAAATTTAAATAATAAATTATGTTTGGCCCTCGGTTGAAGACAATTTTTTCTCACATGGCTAAAAGAAGCCCTATAGTCCTTTGGCCCTCGGTTAGAGATGGAGGCAAATATGGCCATGTACTGTTCATTAAAATATTAATATCTTGGAGGCCCAGAGGGCTAAAACGAGCCATCTGGCCAGCCCTCAGTTGGAGATGGCCTTAGGTGGTCGATGGCCATATATGAGGTTATACTCATATTCAAATTTTTGATGGGGAGAAGTAAAGGTGAGCATAAAAAATGAGAAACCGTGAATTCAAACCGAATTGGATGAGAAAAGGGTAAAAATTTGAGTTGACCAAAACCGTTCAAACCGAAATCGAAATCGAACCGAACCGGACTGAACGAACTCCAATTTAAATTTCAAATTCTCAAGAATATGTCGAAACTGAACCAGACAGTCTATATTTTTTTTTAAATCTAATTCTTTAGTGCCTGTGTTATATAAATACCAAGCCTAACTAAAGTTTTTAAAATAAAATAAAAATCTCTCAACTTAAAAGCCCAAACGCCAAAGCTCAAAAGTCAAACCCTAGGTAATTACCCCACCTTATCCAATCAACTTAAAAGCCCAAACGCCAAAGCCCAAAAGTCACATTACATACCCCTTCCTCTATTCTTTTCCTCATTAATCTTTAGGATTAATCTCAGTTTACTATCCTAAAATTTTTTAATTTTCAATATTTGATACATGAACTTTTTTTCATCCTAGAGTGGTACCTAAAATCTTAATTTTGGGACACTTTCATATATCTGTTAAGGTTGCTGTTAAATCAACCGTTAACTAATGACATGGCGCCCACTTGGACAATGAACCAATGCAAAAAACTTTTCTTTTTTCAAACAACTTTGTATGAGTAAAATGTAAGTGTTTGGGCGCAACATGTTAATATGAGTCCTACGTGAATATTAAAAATTAAAAATTAAACATTAAAAAATAAAAATAAAAATAAAAATTAATTAAAAATAATAATAAATGGTTGTCTCCTACCTCACCCCACCCCCAACCCTCCCTCCCTTCTCCCTCTCTTCTCTCCTCTGCACCCACCTAACCCTCATCGCCTCTTTGACTCCCTGCACCCGTTCACAAGTAACGGGCACTGCCACCGCCGGTGATAGTTTTAGGATCATTCAAGAAGGGGAAGAGCTCATTGCATAGGAGAGGATTCAGAAAGCCAAGTATGGACTATGACAAGCTCATAAACCTCTTGCACGACTCGAATCTGGTCAAGATCGAGCTTAATCGGCTCGAGAATGAAGTCGGAGATGTGAATGCGGATCGATCCCTTGCTTTTCTCCAGATTTGCAGTCAGTTTTCGATCTCACGGGGCCGTCGAAGAGGATGAGGGTTAGGTGGGTGAAGTCACAAAGGGAGAGAAGGGAGAGAAGGGTCAGGGGCTTTGAGAAAGAAGACGCCCACCTTTTTTAAAAATAAAAATAATTTTTTTTAATGTTTTTTTTTTAATTTTTAATATTCACATGGCCCCCAGTCATTGTCTATGTGAGCTCCACGTCACTAGTTAACGACTGATTTAACAACAATCTTAACGGATGTATGAAAATGTCCCAAAATTATGACTTTAGGTACCACTCTGGGATGAAAAAAACTTCATGTATCAAATGTTGAAAACCAAAAAACTTCAGAGTAGTAAACTGAGATTAACCCTAATCTTTATGTTTTGTCCCTTCTTATGGCCTCAACAATTGGAAGTCTAGAGCCTCTGCTCCTTCCCATTTCCATGGCAACCACCAAAGCCATGACAACAGATCTAACGATACTTTCGTGTATATAGAAGCTAAAGTCCCGAAAAATTCCAACAGCTTTCAGCCCCACCGTCATAGATCCGAGGTCCATCACATCCGAAATTTCATCATGTGTTGTAGCTCCAATGGCATCTCATCTCTTCTTCTCTCTTTGTTTTTTTTCTTTTTATAGCATTATTATGTGTCTAAGTAGAAAAGGTTTTGGATAAAAAAAAATTCAGTCAAAAACGAAAACCAGCCAAACCAAACCGGAATTGGCACGGACTGAACCATATGGTTTTGAAAATAATTTAAGCAGAACTGACCTGAACCAGACTGGTGATATTTTCTGGTTTCGATTTCAATTTGAGGGTAAGACCAGATCGAACTGAACCGAACCATGGCTACCTTTAGAAGAAATGGGGAATGGTGAGCACAAAGAAATACAAAGACAGATCAGTGGATGGGATAGACCGCTATTAATCTATTTTATTTTTAGTTTTTCAATTCATTAAGGGTAAAGGTGGGAAAATAGAATTTATAGTTTTAAAACATTAATGATGTGGTCGAATGTTTAACTGGATACATTTGCCAAGTGATGAGTGTAGAAAGTAGAAATGAAAAAATGAGTGGAGAAAGTAGAAAAGAAAAGCAAATTGGGAAGATAGCTAACATTCTTTAAACTTTATAAATCTCATTTGATTTATTTATTATGGTTGATCAATGATGAGAATAAGACATGAGAGATCAAATAATCTGTACTTATTTTGTATGTGGTCTCTTTATGGCCTCTATCATTGATTAACATGTGTCTTTTTGGATTTCATACATATGGGTTTCATTATATGTATGACATATTATATGTTTATCTTTAGTTTTTCAAGAGTTGAGAAAAGTGTTTCAAGAGTTGAAAAAAATTATGTATGCAAAATGGTTTTGGAGGCATGAATGAAGTTTGAGTTTGTGAACAAAATTTTGAGGCTTAGTTTGCCTGGAGGGGTTCGGCCTTTTAGGTTTGGGGTGTTGTTTGTGGTTTGTTTTTGTTGACACACGCACACACTTTTATGCTTGAAAGCCTAGGCCTTGTCACCTTTGTTTTTTGCTTGAAAATCTAGAAAGAAAGTTGAAATATTGAAAAAAAATTCATGGTTATGTTCTTGGTGTTCATGTCTGTTTTTCTTGTTGTTCTTATCATTTTTTTTTTTTGGGTGTTTGATCTTTGTTTAAGTTGTTTCTCACCAAAGAGGGTTTGAAAATCTGTTTTTAAAATTTAAAATTTAAAATTTAAAAAAAAGTTGTGTTAACTTGGTCTTAAAGTATCTCCAATGTTTGCTCCATCTTTGACCAAACTAGGAAACCTTACCCAATTAGGACAAAAGAACAATAGATGATGAGGACATTTGCTTTTGAACTAGAAAATGAATGATTTAGCTTTCTCCCTCTCCCCTTTCCCTTTTTTTTAATGGAAACTCCTCTCCCTTTTCTTTAGTGCCCACTTAACCCTTGAAGAGCCCCATGTGGGATCTTTTGCATTTTTTTTATTTATATTGACTAAACTTTTTGGTTTTTGCAGTTTGACCCTTCACTTTTTAATATTTGCATTTTAGTCCCACCTCATTATAGGATAAAATATTTGATATTTTTTATTTTTGTTTGTAGTTTAAACTCATCTTTCAATTAGACCCATATGTACTAAATCCAATTGTTTATTTTGCATTCCATTTCAATTATTTAATGTGATTGAGTAGTTAGTAGATGATTAATTTTGTACTTGTGTCTTAAACGATAATTGAGCTATGAGATTGGCCTCTAATTTAAAGAGTTTGAACCTTGAGAATGTGTTTTAATTTTCATTTCAATTTGGATCACAACACGACATTAAAAAAATGGTTAACCTCAGTTTACTACCCTGAAGTTTCTTGGTTTTCAACAGTTCATACATCAAGTTTTTTTTATCCTAGTCTAGTACCTAAAGTTAAAATCAAGGTTTTAAAAAGCGTTAGGCGCTAGTCGGGCGGTGGGCCAGGCGCCTAGGCAGATTTAGGTAAATTTCTTATATATCTTGTAAATAAGTGCATATTGACACTTATAAAAAAATTATACTTGTATGAAATCCATGGATAAGATAATAAAAGAATGACAAAATGCAAAAAAAGTATCCAACAAGTCCAAAATTTAAAAACACATTAAGCATATATGTCATATAACCATAGTGAGGAGTATTGTAGGATGACACATGTACAATAAGTTCAAAATTTAAAACAACATAAAATGAAAAATGGGAGGAAAATAAGGAAATTTAGTAATGTGATATACTTATCTTTAGCATCCGGAATTTAAGTTGATACACAACACACCTATTCTATAAAATTAACAAAATTTCAAGGTATAATTAGAACTTAGACTTTAAACAAATTTCAAAAAAAAAAAAAAACCACCCAACTACCTAACACCGCCTAGCCCGCCTAGAGCTACCCCAATTTTTCCAACCGTTTTGCACAAAATCGCCTTGGTTCGAAGGAGCCACCTAGGGCATTTTTTAGAACATTGGTTAAAATTTTAGGACACTTTCATACATCCATTAAGTTTTCCGTCAAAACCTCCATTAATTGATGACGTGAGGCCTACATGGACAATGACTTAGTGCCACATGTCAATTTGGACCCACTTAAATATTTAAAAATTATTTTTTTTCCCTTCCTCTTCCTTTCTTCATCTCTCTCTCCCTTTTCTGTGAGAAAACCCAGCAACCACCAACCTTACCCGTAACCCAACCCCGTAAGCTGCCAAAAAAGGGTCCCAATCAGAGACCGAAAGAGAAAAATGAGAGCCACTGCCTCCTCTTTCTCCTTCATCTTCTTAGTAATAAGCTTCATAGTCTCATCCTTCTCCCTTTTTAGGGCTTCCTCCCTCATCACATCGGCATAAGTCCTCACCGACAGGTCCGAAGTCTTCTCCTCGCAAGGACACGGGTCGTGCGACTCAGGCGATATGATACAATTCAACCTCCACTGTCGATAATCATCCTCCCGATTGATAATCCTCTGCGGCTTCTTAAACCCCAAATCTTCATCGGTGTCGCCGTCTCTCGGCCCCTTATTCAGCACCGACTTAAGGGCCGTGTACAATGCCGCCATTCTCCAATCAATTTCATTGTCCATGGCCTCCGTGTTGTCATCGTCGTCGTTCACAAGGATTAAAGAGATGTATGCGCCATTGTCGGTGCCGCTGTAGAGGTCTGTGTCGAAGGTGACTTAGGTGAGGGAGGCCAATTCCTTCTCCATCCTCTTCCTCTCTTCCTGTGTCTTCTCTATCTCATCGTCGGACGCCATGACTAGGGTTTTGGTATCAAGAATTTGGTACTAGGATTTGAGTTGGGATTCATATTTTAATTAAGAAATTCAGGGTTTTTGGGTACTCAACTTACTGACTTTGAATCTTACTTAGGAGATTTCCCCAATTGTCTTTTCTCGCTGCTCCTTGAAGCCACTGATCTCCCACGGAAGTAGGTGAGACAGAAGTACCGACACGACCGATGGGTTGTTGGGAACTGGGCGGGGAGGCTCCGCATTATGGTCGGCGGCGGGCTCGGGATTGGGGGTGGCTCTCATTTTTCTCTCTCGGTCTTCGATTGGGACCTATTTTTGGCAATTCACGGGGTTGGGTTGTGGTGGGTAAAGGTTTGTGGTTGCTGCGTTTTCTCATAGAAAAGGGAAAGAGACAGAGAAAGAGGAAGAAAGGAAGAGGACGGCAAAAAAATTTAATTTTAACTTTTAAGTGGGTCCAAATTGACACGTGGCACCAAGTCATTATTCAGGTAGGCGCCACGTCATCAGTTAACGAATGTTCTGACGAAAAACTTAATGTATAAAAGTGTCCTAAACTTTTAACTTTAGGTACCAGACTGGGATGAAAAAAAACTTGATGTATGAAATGTTAAAAACTAAGAAACTTCAGGGTAGTAAACTAAGATTAACCCTTAAAAATATATATATGTAATTTGAACCCTAAGCTTGTTTTGTGGGATATGGCTTTTATATTGACTAGGGTTTCTCTCCATCCACCTTACTATAGGAAAGAGAGATTTTTACCAAATCATAATTCATTCAATCAATGCGCAACTATAACCACCACGAGGTGATTCGGTGGTTGAGGAAAAATTCCAGGCTCGTATTCCACATGGCACGTCCTGGATTTCATTCTTGGGCTACTGAATCACACCATGGTGGTCAGAGTGAGGCTGAAATGCTTCTGTGAGTCTTATCGGCCCTTGGATATGTGGAGTGCGATGACAAAGCCACCAGTTTGTTTTCTTTTTAAGAAGAAAAAAAACAATGTTCCACTATGACATATATTATCTAAGCCATATTAAATAGGGTTTCACAAAATTAGTGTATGATTCTTACTAACAACACTTAATGCATAAACTATGTGGCGATGATTCACTTTAATTGTGTGACTTAACTTAAATTCAAGTATTGTAACAGCTAGACTGTGCAATACATTACTTAAGTTCTTTGTCTAAAATAAAGTAATTCAAGTGTTTGCCACTACACTATGAAATTCAACTGAAATGGTGCAAATTTAATATTCAGATGATAACAATGATGGATAGAAATGGACATTAAACTATTTAGGTTTGAATTATTCACATATTGTTGCCATTGTTTCAGAGCCAAAATACAAGAAGAGCCCCATGTGTTGCTAATTAATATTTACATTAATGGAGAGAATAAATTGATATTGAATTTTTTATTTACGAGATTGAACTTTGTTGATGGAGTTTGGAACAACATAAAATGTTAAGTTTGTGACCTTCACACTGTTACTCCGGTCACCTTGTGATGATAATATGTAAAGAGATAAATATGGAAGCAAACACAAGATGTACGTGATTCATCCTAAGTTTGGCTACGTTCACGGGGTATAGAGGAGTTCTTATTAATAGTGAAGAGATTACACAATACATAGGTTCAAACATAATCATCATTAGTGGGTTCTAAAAATGAGTTTAAGTACAATAATGACATTAGAGATTAATTGTAGGAGAATTGTCTTATTTTATAGTTGAGGAGATTCCCGCTTCCGTTTGCAGTCAATGTGGGACTCTAGAAGTTTTATTTTGAAGTTGACACGTGTCATGTTGTGATTGGCCCCTTGGTGGGAGAAAAACTCTCATGCTTCGACAAGGGTGCCTCAACATGACTCCTTCGTGGGTCCTGGAAGGTATTAAGTTGACCGGTGCTTGGTAGTTTTGGGACTGATGAAGTATGGTACAAACAAACCTAATCCCTCACTTACAGTAGAAGAAAGATATTACCAAAAAATAAAAATAAAAAAATAACGTGTTTGCATGCGTTGATGCTTTAGAAAATTGATCATCTGTAAATAAAAGATGAATATAGGGTATAATTGCCATATACATGAGAATTCAGGCTTTCTGTCAATTGTGAAACATGTTCTGGGATTTTCTTTTCCTAATCAAATGACACAAGTCATGCCGTTAGTAAAATATGATGCATACATAACATCAAAGGTGTCCTCAATGGAAATGGAACATTAAGTCTTTTACAACTGTCCAACCTCTTCAAGAACCCTAGCTAGGATGCATCGGAAATTTAGAAGAATGACTATTAACCACCCTGCAATTTTTTCTTACTTCCCCAGGCTGATCCACCGTCAAGTCACCCATCTTTATCATGCCCTTCACAAAAGCCTTGAAAAATTTACCTTGATCAATGCTGAACTGCTTCACAAATTCCCTCGTTTCCGGAAACGTGAAAAGCGTTTGGTCCGAGTTCAGAAACCCTCTTCCGGCAACCAAGTCCCTGAAATACTGGTTATCAAACTTTGCAGGCGTAGCATCAAGGTCTCCGGTAATGTTTTGGTCCACGTTTAATGGGCAAAGCTTTTCTAGCTTTTGTCTAAACTTTGGATCAATGGCAGGGTCTGGCCGGCCACTGCCGGATTGGTTATACAGCCGAAATATGATGGAAAAGCACCGAGCTTTGCCAATAGAGTGTGACCCCGAAAGCGCAACAAGGTCTTTGACAGAGAGATTAAATTTGGCAAACAGGCCAATGAGGAATGTCGCATTGGATCTTGGACTTGGCATAACGTTGTCTGAGTCTTCTTTTCTTGCTGTTAAGCTATCCAATCTTCCCAACTTCACTTCCCAGTAAGGCCCCCCTGTCTAATAATCACACAATCATGTTAAATTGAAATATATTCCTTTCAGTCATAGTTAAGATTCTCATCATTCACTTGTTACATCGCATTGGAGCTCATTATGGATTAGACTATACTAAATGTAGTCTATTTGATAATTGTTTTAGTTCAATTATTAGGTTTTAGTAACCGAAAATTAAAAGTTAAATTTTGTAAACTCAAAAAAGTAACGTTTAATTTTCAATAAAGCAGTTACAAACAAGTTTTTCTAGTAATCAAATGGACCTTAATGTACGTTGGACTAAAAATAAGTTCGTGTATATAGGAGATAAATAAGAAAGTTTATTACCAGAGAAATAGCATCTCTAGACGCCATGATTATAATGTCTGCGCAAGAAACAACTCCCGGACAGACCTTCTCCAAGGCTTCTTTCACTTCGTCAACAACTTCATAAGATCTCAATGAATTAATGTTTGCAAGGGCTAGCTTTTCTCCTAGCATGGTTGGTGTGTCGTCAAGCAACAATGAAGCATCACAACCCTAATTTATAAATATAATACAAGTTAATTAATTCATCACTAACAACGAACGATTAGGATTAATCAGTAAGGAAATAAAGAATGTTGTTTTGTATTTATAATTCACTTACATTGACAAAACAATCATGGAATTGTAAGCGCATAACCGATGCAAGACTCCGTGGCTCTCGAATCAAAGCCACCTTCATGACATGCTGGACAATGGATTTAGCTTTCGGGCAGGTTTCCGAGTAATAACCATGGCGGAGTTGAGTGGCGGCGCCGGTTATCATGTGTAGGAAGAAAAGTGAAAAGAGAGGAGACATTGAGGTTTCTTGAGGCACTAGTCAGTGGTAGGCAGGTGAGCAATTGGTTCAGTTGTGTGGGGGGCGCTTTTTAAACTTGTGGGCTTCGTCATGTGCATGCATAGGAATTTAGTGGAAACAATGGATAGTGGATGTGAAATGGTTCATTCCCCTTCTACCAAAAAAATGAATAAAGGGTTATTAATTTGACTAATCTTCAAAGGTGGTGAACATTCGTCCAAATAACAGTTATATGATTTAGTGATATTTTTCTTAATTCACTTGGAAGTAAAAAGTTTTTTATTTAAATCTCATGAATTACGAATTCGATCCTAATTTATTTCCTTACCTTTTAGTATAAATATATCATTAAACGAATCAAATATGAACCTGGTTAGCTTACATTCAAAAATTTATTTAATTATATTTGATTCAATAATTTAACTAAGATGTATAATAAGATGTTAATGCAATAATGTAGTGTGTACATTTATATAAGTCAAGTTGAAAGGAAAATTTGGTCGTTGAAGTTTTGAACAAACAAATTGACCCACATAAATAACACTCGAGTGGTCCTTCCAATCCAAAACAGTAATAAACTTTTCCAGATCGCCAATGGTGGAAATGTGGGACACAGTGACAATTGTGGATAATCTCACTTCACAGCTTCAGGCACACTTTCGGCTCACTTTTCCTTTGCATTGTGTATTTATATTATTATTTATCTCCCAACACCATTTGAGCTTAAAAGTAGAAAATCAACAATCACTAGTTCCTATTGATACAATAATTTGTTATCTCACTATGAATGGATTCTTTATTAATAATAATAATAACTAAATTTACTTGATATGTATCGCCGGCTCATTACGTAAATGATTAAACGTTGTCTAACATACATAGTATTATCGTCGGCTCTTCACGTGGGAGACGAGACTGCACATGAGGGTTGTTTAACGGAAAGTACTTACGTAGGTAAAATAATATTCATACCAATCAAAATAATGGGATTTTGGAAATTTTATTGTTGATGTAAAAAAAATTGGAAGGGTGGGAGATGCATTAGTTATTTATTTATTTTCATGAGCAAATGTAGTGTCTTCTGAGTCTATGTTCCATTTTTTTCTTAGACCTCGTTTGACATGCAGTATTAGATACCAAATAATACTATTTAATATTATCCGGCATTTGGTGCCATTCTATCTCAAATTAGCACTAGATCATTTATGTGGCCCCACCTATGTAATACGACGCACGCCTAATAACTTATACGCTCCAAATCGTCGGTATTATTAGTCGGGTCACTGGAAACAAAATCAAGCTGGCTTTTTTTGCATCTCCCTCTTGTTGATTACTCCAGCACCTTCCCAATCCATCTTCTCAACCAGTATTCCTTCTCTCTCTCTCTCGACAAAGAAGGAACTTGGTTTGGGGTGTGCGACTGTATAATGTTGATGGGGGATAGGGATTGGGTGGTGGAATAAGTTGGAATTGGGGCTAAGCGATGAACAAGGCATCGAACTACATTTGTAGATGCTCATGGCGAACATCCATGGCAGCAGCGTTTTCATTTGGATCAAAGGTGGTGGTTTTTAGTTTTTTCCCATCAAATCGACGGGCACCAATACCAAATTTGGTTTTAAATTGTGAAACTCAGTGCCATAAATGTTCTTCAATCTCCTTTTGAGGAGGTAAATGAACATGATAATCTTTGATCTTTGTGAACCAGCAACTTTTATTAATAGGAGGAAGAATTATGGACAAAAACAAGTCCAAAATGAATTGAGTTTTTATTTTTTTTTAACTGAAAACAGATCTGGTTGATGTTTTTTAATTTGTTTATTTTCTTAAAAAGTATATATACATTTTGTTAAAAAAAAAAATCAGGTTTTAATCCAGTACTGCACCAAACGCCCGATTAAATAGTCAGTACGGCCAACTAAATAGTCAGTACTATTCGATGACAAATTATCTTATCCAACTAAAATAGTTAGTTCAGTCCGAGTTACCAAATGAGGTCTTAGTGTATCCTGCGTCAAGTTGAAAAATACTCCAAACGTTTTGAAATTATTAACAGATCGAGGAACAAAAAAAAGGGTACACATTCCAACCAACGCGTGCCTGTAGGAAGGCCGACCACTACATAAGCTAAAAGACTGCGACTACAAGCCAAGTCGGAAGTGACAGGCTACACACAGGATTGGAAAGCAAAAAAAGAAGTTCAACAACCAAAGAAATGAAACTGTCCAAAGACATTTTACAACTTCTCAAGCAAAAGATCCTTTCGTGGCAACGAACAGCGCAGATTTATGTATTTAGAAACACTATGAGTCGTATCTGGACTCCAGATTCTGTTCATGCAATCACAGTTTAATTTCTTTTATGTAAAACTAATCAAGCAGAAGAAATTTGTTCATGAAATTTGTGGGAGAGTAAGCCTCATTAGCTTCTTTTTGAAAAAGTACACATACGAAGAAGATTAGTAGCGCAAATTGAAACAATTCTGTTGAAGCGCGTAAACAAAGTACTGTTAACCGAATATCAGAAGAACCGAAAGTTCTGATTACTATAGAAAAAGCCTTGTTAACAATTTACAGCACTATGTTATATTCTATGCTCATATGTTGGAACCAACGTCCACATTATGATAAACACAATAAACCAACTCAGTTACACCCCCTTGTTAATGTGTATTCTCTCTAGTCTCTATTCAGAAAGTCGGATTCATCCCTCCAAGATTCCAAAGCATGTTGACAGGACGATGATTAACCACCCTACAATTCCTTCGTACCTCCCCAGGCTGCTGGAACTGCAAGTCACCCATCTTTATCATCCCTTCAACAAAGGCCTTAAAAAATTCTCCTTGGTTACTGCTAAACTGCTTAACATATGTCCTAGTTTGTGGATATGTGTAAAGTGTCTGATCCGAATTCAGAAAGCCTCTCCCCGAAACCAAGTCCTTGAAGTACTGGTTATCAAATACCAAGGGTGTAGCATCCAGGTCTCCGGTCACATTTTGGTCCACGTTTAAAGGGCAAAGCCTGTTCAACTTTTCTCTATACTTTGGTTCAAAGGCAGGGTCGGGCCTCCCAGTGCCGGATTGGTTGTACAGCCGAAACATGATGGAAAAGCACCGACCTTGGCCAATGGAGTGTGACCCCGAAAGGGCAACGAGATCTTTGACAGAAAGATTAAATTTGGCAAAGAGGTCAATGAGGGAGCTTGCGTTGGCTCTTGGACTTGGCATAACGTTGTCTGATGCTTCCTGGCTAGCTGATAAGCTATCCAATCTCCCTAACTTCACTTCCCAATCAGGTCCTCCCGCCTGATTAACACAAAATTATGTCATTATATCTTCAAGTACAAACAACAGAAAGAATTGTTAATTGTAGTCCTTTTGCAATTTCATGTCTACAAATCTGTTTTTAGCCTTCATTTTATACAAAACGAAATCCCAAATGTGATGACACGATTCAAGAGACCACAGCGCAGATATATATAACATTCCAAATATATCAAGTTGCGCTGTAATGATAAGGAAAACATCCGGTTTGAATTGATCAGTAGCTCCTAAGTTCTTAACCAAGACCGATCAATAACGAAATTTGATATCGCATTCTCCAGAATTGACAGCAAACAAAAGGTACAAAAGTCCCTTAACAGTTACAGCTGGTAATTCCCTCAGAAAACTATGCCTCGGTTACTTTGAATTCCGATTAAGGACTCTAACTTCGCTTACGATGCAAAGCTGAAGTATATATGTTTGGAGGCAAATCTATGACTGATATTCTAGCTGACATACTATAGTTCATCGGAAACTCAAAACTTGATCCTCTAATTTCCAAATTGCAAACAAATCCGTATCAAATTATGTACAAATTAATACTCTGTTTTGGGTAATGAAATACGAAAGAAAAGTTTGATACCAGAGCAACAGCATCTCGAGCCGCCATGATTACGATATCGGCGCAAGAAACAACTCCAGGACAGACCTTCTCCAAGGCTTCCTTGGCTTCATCAACCACCTCATAAGATCTCAGAGAATTTATATTTGAAAGGGAAAGTTTTTCTCCAAGCATTGTTGGCGTGTCATCAAGTAACATAGAACCATCACAACCCTACAAGTATATTAATTTAAAGATTAACAAAACTTGGGAAAGATATAGAATTTTTTGCACAAACTTTTTGTTTATTTACATTCACAAAGCAGTCATGGAATTGGAAGCGCATGACAGAGGCAAGGCTGCGGGGCTCTCTGACTAGAGCCTTCTTCATGACGTCCCAGACAACGGATTCTGCTTCCGGGCATGTTTGGGAGTAATGGTCGGGGCGGAGTTGCGCGGCGGGCAGGGCTATGGGCAGGAGGAGGAGGAGGAAGGGGAGGAAGAAGAGAGGAGACATTGATTAAGTTACTAGGAGGCAGAGGTGCGCGTGCCTGAACTTGGGAATGCCAGAATTGCAGTTTTGGATATAAAGGGGCTTTTATTTAGGGAAAATCTCTCCCCCTTCACCCTATTTTTTCTACCCTTTTAATCCATCGTAAAAATGATTTTTAAAAGAAAATTTTATTTGAACACATAAAATTTCTCCCTACCCCATTTTAAATGTGAATTATCTTTTTTATCCTATTACTTAATTACTATTAAGTATAAGATGAAATTAATAAAACAAAAATTCATTAATAAACTCACACCCTGTAATCGAACCCTAACATAGAGAAAAACAAGTTTTTTTTAACAATGATAATGATTTTAAAGTTTTGAATGCTCAAACTAAAGTATGAATCGATTTATCCCAGTCTGATTTCAATTTATTTTTTTAGGATTTATGAACAAAATCAGCGCATTTTTCAACGTATATGATTACTAGCAAAAACATATATGAGATTTAAAATCTAAAGTCTAGCTACTTGTGTGAATGTCATGCTTTTTTTCGTTTTATTCGTGAATGGTGGGGGCTGTACTTTGCTTGTAGTTCTGATGGCAGTGCATAGCAGCAATATAGTGACTATCCTAAAATTTAAAGGTGTTGAGTTCCTTCTATCTGGTAAAACAAATGTATGTAGTCTCCAAAAGCTTCCCCTTCTTCCTCTTGTTTCAATCCATATTAATTTTTCATAATTTAATTTAGTTGTTGGATGTTGAAAATAATTTATTTTCTTGAAAATATAGGAATGTGAGGTTCAAGTAGGCATAGTAAATATGCCTTCATTTTTAAAGGTGATTTTTTTTAAATCTTGATTATGATAATTAAAACATAATCTTGTTTTGATTATGAGATTATTAGGTGTCTTTATCGGGGAGTAGAATTCTTTCCCCTACTAGTCTCCCACTCCTCATATTTGAACGGTTACGGTTAAGCCACGTCAACGTTTTGTGTTAATTTTTTAATAGTCAAAAGAAGACAAAAAGCAATATGTGAGATGAGGAGAAGAAAATGGATGGGAATAGGAGAGGAGGGAATCCTACTCTCTTTATTGGTCATGTAATGGGTTGTGCCTCTCTACCTCTCTACAAATTGGCATAGGCCTTGGAAGGCTAATGAGACTTTATGAAATGCACAGAGTTTGAGATAATTTTCATCTCCTTTGACTGCTATGAGGAATAATTCAATGAACACTTCAAGTGCATGTCTTGGCTGGCAATGTCATTTGATGTTAATCTTTATAAAAGATTGAGTGATGTGTGATGCATAGAATGTGTGGCGAAATACTAACTTTGAGTTTTTATTTTCTAAATGGGTGTAAAGATAAATTTACATATTGAATTAGGCTTATGAAGGTAATTTAGGTAGTTGTGGGAGGATAAAATCCGGTTTTCGACTCATGGGCCAATACCAATCGCCCAAAGAGAAAGAGTTGTGCAAGGTAAAAAGCCCACAAGAGATATATACAAGGGAACGTGCCTAGATAACTACCCACTACGGAGGAGAAGTGGGAGATGGCGACAGGTCATGGCATTTGCTCCCAAAGCATGCAGTCGTATGACGAATGACCACTAAGGAAGTGGGAAATGAGGGCTGGACGTGGTGAAAGGAGGGCTGGACGTGGTGCTTGATCCTCAAGCATGCAATCCTATAAATAGGGAGAGAAGCCAAAGAACAGGGGGAGAATGGGGATAATTGGGAGAATGGGGAGAATTGGGAGAATCGAGAGAATTGAGAGAATAGAAAACACTCGACTGACTTGACCGTCGGAGTGTATTTTGCAGGTATCCGCCCGGGCAAGTTACGAAGGAAGATTATTTTGGATCACCTCAAAGGAAGGATTCGGCGAACGTGTGGATTGCAATCAACAAATCTGTGGAGGTATTTCTTCTCGTGAGAAATCTCGCTCCAACAGTAGTAAATTGGGTTTAAAAAGATATTGATAGTTTAATTAAAAGTAATATGGGTGTAAAGAGTAAGTTAGGTGTAGAAAAAGGTTATATGGGTCCAAATAAAATTTCCCATTTTTAAACTTTGTTGAATGTTGATAGATATTTTACCACCTGCAAAAGTAGGGATAAGTTGATTTTGAATTTAAAAATAATAAAAACGAATTTTAAATAAAAACAGTTTATGAGATTAGCAAAGCAAAGAAGAAATAAAGAAAGCGTTTTGAAATCCAAGTTGTAAAAACCTAGGGTTCCACCGTCCCCTTAACAATCCTATGTAGTTTTACCAATTACCTATGAATTACACATGCAACTTTGAATGTTAGGTTTTCCTTATACATATTCTCCTCGTGATATTCAAGCAAGAACGTATATCTAACATGCAATCCGTCTGTGATATTCAGATCAAATATGAACATGCTAGACTCATTAAGTTTTGTGAAAACCTTTTGAAAAACCATGCAACCCCTAAGAGCGTGATATTCGCCTTAGGTGAAATTACAATTATCAATCACAAGAAGCAATACTCAATCCTCCGGTGATATTCCGACCAAATTGCATCCGATTACTTATCTAAATATCCTAATGGTAGCTAAGCATTAAGATATAGAGACAGTTTAAAACGGTGATTAATAATTCAAAGTAAACATACATAATATCATAAGCAATTGAATAAAAATTACATATTCATGCTAAGGCTCAAGGCTTCGCCCTAGCAAACGAAAATTAGTTACGAAGAACCATCAACAAAATATTAAAAATAAGGATATAAAACACCTTAAAGTAGAAAATCTCTAAGAACCCTAGCAAAATTCTCTGTCTCCAAAGTTGAATAATAATAAGCTCTCTAAAACTTGGCAAGGCAAAAGCCTTATAAACCCTAACTACCAATCCAACGCCAAAAACCCTAGATTGGCCTCCTAATCTAATTAGGAAACTAAAACTAATAAATAAAATAATAAATTAAAGTCCTAATTAAGCTAGGAAATCTGCACAGAAACTGTCCAGCCACGTTTTAGCCTCAAATCTCCTCCAAATCCGGCCCAATATAGCTTGTTTTGAAGATTAGGACGTTCCGAACACATCTCCAGAAGGCCACGAACCCATCTTGGGCTCCAAAAACACAATTCAAGCCCTAAACGTCACTTTTCCAGCACTGCGCATCGCTCCTTTATTTTGTTGCCAGAAAATCATCGCTTAGTAGAAAAATCTGATATTTTGATACAATCAAGCTTAGTGACTCACGAACGCCCTCCAACTGAAATTACTCCAAAATTCATCCGTTTGGCCATGTTTTGCTCTAGAGGAAGTCGAAAGTCCTATATTGAAAATACAATTCAAAGTATCAAAATTCTTCCAAAATATTAACCAAAATATACTAAGAATAGGGTTAAATATATAATATAAAATCGACTCATCAAATGTAGGCAAGAGCCTGTGTTTGGATGAGAAAATAAATTTAGAATTTTGACAAAAGTTAAAATTAATAATTGATAAAAATCAAAATTAATAATTGACATGCACTAATTTTTTTATTTGGATTCATAAATATAAAAATTTAGACTTTTCGAGTAGAAAAAGAAATCTAAAATTTAGGACCTTTAATTCCCAAGTTTAAATTTCATGGTTTTATTTCCAAATTTCTATGAGTGAGAGTTTAAAAATATAAAATTCCGTACTCAAGTTCTATTGTTATTAGGTTAACTAAATAAAAAATTTATAAATTCCAAAAAAAAATTGTCATTCTAAATTTTTTAGTAATCTTAAATTTTCTCACTTTTGCATTTAATTTTCGTCGTTTTAAATTTTTTATTTCAAATAGAATAATAGAGTAATAATATCAACTATAAAAAAAGGGAGCTCAAGTGGTGTGTTGTGAATTATGGATTTAAATTTGTAAACTAAATATTGAAAACTAAAAGATATGAAAGTTGATAATTAATTTATTACTTAAGCATTGATAAACATGATCATTCCTATTAGTAACATATAATTTAGTTTGTAAATTTAGACTCTTTAGCATTATCTGTGATTGATTGATTGGATGATGAATTCAAAAAAGGGGGTTTGGAATTTGGATTCTCGTCGTGTCTCTCTCTAGGATGGGTGTCGACAAATAAGAGGTTCTTTGCCCCATAAAAGAAGAAAAATAAATGAAGGCAAATTGTCTGCCCTCCTTTTACCGTGCCCTTCTCATCCCCTTCTATTTGTGCGGTCACGGTTAAGCCACGTCAACATTTTATATTCCTATTGCTTTTTGTCTTATTATCTCTATTAAAAAAATCAATATAAAATGTTGACGTGACTTAACCGTGACCACGCAAATAGGAGGGGATGGGAAGGGCACGGTAAAAGGAGGGTAGACAATCTGCCTCCAAAATAAATAAGAGGTTGAGTTTGTATGTTGTGACAAGAGGAGGTAGCAGAAGCCAATTGGCTGAAAAGGGCCGACTCATGACATGTGTGACTACATAGGAGGTTGTGGATGGGCTGGTAGAGACTGCCACTACTGCGTCAACAATTGCGACACCAACCACCTCATGCAATCTCATATTTCGTCATCTGTTGCAGTCCTAAATTTATTAAAGCATTCTCAATGGAAGTTTTATTCTTTTTGAGGCTATTACATATGGAAGTTTTAGGGAGAAATTTCATCTCAAATGAGCCAAAAAATAAAATTAAATCCACCACTGGAGCTAGCAACTTTCTTTCTTAAATAGCATAAAATGGGGCTACATCTAGCCCTAAAAAACAGTGGATTCACAAAAAAGTAGCAACTCATGTGAGCAAAATTCTATCATTCTCCCTCCACTTACGAATACACTTATACTCTCCTTTATTCTTTTTTAAATTCTTTTTTCTTGCAATTTGGCTAATTAATGATTGTTTTAAAATTCTTAAAAATTAAATTTCAATTGATTTAACATTCATGGGCATTAGTGAGTGAAATTTTCAAATTAAATTTTTCCAAATTGTATGATACTAATTTATCAATTGGTGTTAGGTAAATTGTTGTGTTGTACGTGAAAATCAAACTATTTCATAGGACGAAGTGGGGGTTTGTATTTTTCAACGAATGAGATTGAGATAAATTGTTGTGTTGGATTAGATTCTCTTATCTCAGAGTGCTAGGTAAATTGTTGAGTTAGATTAGAATCTCTTATCTCAATCTTCAGTTGAAAGATACAAACCCTTACTTTGCCCCTGAAATAACTCGATTTTCACGTACATTATTCAATTTTTTTCAAACAGTAAGTAATAAGTCTATTTTAGGGACGTTTGTTTTCCAAAACGATTTAGCCATCAAGAAAGGCACCATTCTCTTCATCTCATCTAGAAGTATAATTTTTATTTTTGAATCACTTGATTTTGTTGAGCATTGAAGAAGTTATGAATGTTTAAAGTTTACACAGTTTTTGATGAGTTTTTCAGTTTTCCAACTGACCAGTCACCTTTTAGGCTATTTTCTGGCCATCTCTGGCAATCACTGGGCTTCCAAATAGGAATAATCTTGTTCTACACTTTCCTATCTTCATTTTGATATATTACATGTCAAATTTGGTTAAGAAATGATTGAGTTATGAAGCTTTGAAAACTACCCAAACTTTCAACCAAGAGTTCAGGGACACTTAACGAAGTTTTTAACGCAATGACCAAAATAATGAATGGTGGACAATCTTAGGGACCAAAGTAATGTGTTATGCAAATCTTAGGAACCATTTTAGCTAAAAAGTCTAAAGAAAAACAATACAAATAGAAAAAAGTGTAACAATGGTGGCCCAAGATAAGACAAATTAAAACAGAGCTCAGGCCCACCCCACAAGAACACAAAATAGAAACCCTAGATTTAACAAAGAAACAAAGCAGCCCAAACCAAGTGAGTAATTTGCATAACAGACACCAGCCCAAACCAAGACACCCGGAAGCCCAAGAATCTGTTTGCAGTTCCCATAAAACTCACAGCGAGCGGAACAGCGAAACTCTTTTCGCTGAGACCAATCATCAAACAGTCAAGCTACATACCCAAATGGGAGGCGGCGGCGGCAGAGGCAGAGGCGGTTCTCGCACTCAGCGACGCCACTTCCGTCAGAACAGAGAGAACGTTTGGAAGCGTCCCAAGTCTGATCCTTACTCTGAAAACACCAATGAAAACAATGGCGAGAATCGTGGTTGGGAACCCTTTGCCACTCAAAACCCTGCATTCGATGAATACTATAAGGTGATATCAGATTCTATATATACATATATATATGTTTGTATGTTTATATATATGCATGTATGTTTTTGGAGTAAACGTTTGTTTATTTTCTTCGTTTGGAAGTAAGTTATGGTCATTATTTATTCATGTGTGGAATGTGTTAATGGTGGTAGGAGCAAGGGATAGTGAGCCCAGAAGAGTGGGATGCATTCATTGAAGTTCTTCGAAAGCCGTTGCCTGCTGCTTTTAGAATCAATTCGAGGTGATTGAAATAATGTCTTTTCTATGTGTTTTCATGTTTTAAATGTGGTTTAATTCTATGTGACACACAATTCTCAATTGAACTTGTGTGGATATTGCAGTAGTCAATTTTGTTTGGATATCCGAAGGCAGTTGGAGGATGACTTTATGATCTCTCTGCAATCTGAGGTTGGTCTCTTGTGGGCTACTTTACAAATGAAATGTAGCGAAAAACTGTGCTGCATCATTTGGGCTTTGTTGTAAATTCTAAGGTATTTACGATTATATAATCTGTACTATACCAGGTAAGTGAAGGGGGTGAACCACAGCCTATTAGGCCGTTGCCTTGGTACCCTGAGAATCTAGCTTGGCATTCAAATTTCTCTCGCATGCAGCTGAGGAAGAACCAAACACTTGAGAGGTAAATGATGTAATATGTGAGGATTCATTGTAGTTTGTACTGTAAGTGGTAAATACATTCTTAGAAGCAAGTAGTCGAGGCATTTGTTGTTCTGTGATTATAATGGTAAAAGTTTTTCGGTCGGCTGATGGTGTTGGGGATTTTTACTACCACCTGTCCTTTAGTAATTTTTAATCAAGATGAATGGCTGAGTTGACTCTTGTATTAACCACAGAGCTCCTATATGAATAATACTGATTTGTTGTTGTTGTTGTTGTTTGGATCGACCATAACTATTGTGATGGTTTCCAGGTTGATCCTTCTTCATTTTCTAACTTATATAGAATTTAACCAAATTCTCCATAATGGCATCAAGTTACTCTTTTTTGTTTCGATCTATCCCCCATTTTAATATTATTTCTGTGTGTTCATTTCATGGTTCTGATGGTATGAATATTTCAGGTTTCATGAGTTCTTAAAGCTTGAAAATGAGATTGGAAACATCACAAGACAGGAGGCTGTCAGCATGGTAGGCCTATGTTACATGCAGTCTGATACTGAAATAATGCTGTAATATTCATTTATAAATTTTGGGCATTTCAGTGCAATTAGTTTACCTTATAATAATGCTCAAGTATTCAGTTACACTATTTTAATTTCTTATGATACAGGTACCTCCACTATTCCTTGATGTACGTTCAGATCATTTTGTACTTGATAGTAAGCAACTTATATTGCATTTACCCTTTTCCCCTTTCTCAAACTGAAAATTTAGGAACCTAGTTGACCCAAATGATGAGACTTGAATCATGAGCGTCAAGTGAAAATCTAATCTGTTGTGTTCCATATGGTGTTTTCAAGCTTCTTGTCAGCATTGTGAGTGTTGGTGAAAAATGTAGTTTGGATTGGAGATGGATAATTCCTTGTAGGACTTCTTTTATTCTGAACACTCTGTTCTATGGTGTATTTTTCAAATTTTATAAGGAAAAATTGTTACCATACTGATTGTGACAGGTCTTTTTTTTTTTTTTTTTTGGTTTTGCTTTAAACACTAAACCTACTGCTTATTGACCGTCTGCTACAATTTTTCTCAGTGTGTGCTGCACCAGGTTCAAAAACATTCCAATTGCTTGAGATTATACACCGATCAATGAAACCAGGATCCCTACCTGATGGATTGGTATGGTTCCGTTTAATTATATACTGTTTCACATTCCTTATATCAGTTAGTGTTTTCCCTTCATGTGCCATAGATTTTCCCTCATTTAACCATTTATGATTTCGGTTCCTTGTTTTATTGGCTCATTAATTAGGTTGTAGCAAATGATCTTGATGTCCAAAGATGTAATCTACTCATCCATCAAACAAAACGAATGTGCACAGCCAACTTGATAGTCACAAATCATGAGGCTCAGCACTTTCCTGGCTGCCGGGCAATGTCTACTGCTTTCAAAATAGGAGCTGATATGGAGCCACCCATCAGCCAACTTGTGTTTGATCGTGTTTTATGTGATGTTCCTTGCAGTGGAGATGGTACCCTTCGCAAGGCTCCTGATATATGGAGGAAATGGTATAACTTTTTTTTTTTCAGTCATTATTTTTCTTTTGGCAGGTTGATGAGATTTGTTTTGCTTATGTACAGGCATGCTGGATTGGGCAATGGGGTTCATCCTCTACAAATTCAAATAGCTATGCGAGGTATTTTCATGAAAAGCAATTTCTCAGAGTTTCTGTATGGCTTATTTTTTGCAATGCCCCCTGGACTCGAACTTAATCTCCCTTTCCCCCCTGAAACAAAAATAACACCACCTTACCCCCTGAAACTCAAGTTTTGTTCTGCTCTACGTGAATTCTGTTAAGTTGCTTATGTGGCACACGTGTGGGACCTCTCGCACCAATAATATGACGCCATGTGGATTAGATATTAAATAACAATTTTGAATTAAGTATAAAGAAATTATTTAAAAAATAGAAAGTTAAAAAAAAAAATAGAGGGAGAGGAGAAGAAGAGATCGGAGGGAGGGTAGTGTTAAGGGAGACTAGGCCAAAGCGATAGGGGCGGACCATTCGTCGACAACACATGTTTGGCTTTAGCAACTGCTCGTCGGGGGGAAAATGAGATCAAAATTCGAGTTCCAGGGGGCATACCAAAAAATTAGCCTTTCTGTATATTTTCATGGCTCTATGCTTAGCTTCCTAGTATATTCTTATATGTTATATTGTTTATCCTAGGTTTATCATTGCTTAAAGTTGGTGGAAGAATGGTGTACTCTACCTGCTCTATGAATCCAGTTGAGAATGAAGCCGTGGTTGCTGAGGTAATATGTTTTGTTATTTTCTTTCAAAATATTTAACTTATAACTTGATTGGTTGAAAGATTGTATTTTATAAGCGGCAACAGCATGGTTTATCCATACAATTGAAGAGACCTTGTAGGCCATGGTAGTTAGCCATGGAATGCCAACCATGAAACTGTTGTTTCTTTTAGTTCTCTTGACTCTGTTCACTTCTTGCAAATTGATTAGTGGATTGGAACACTTCTTCAGCTTCATATGATTAATTGATTTTATGGATTTGTTTATTTGGTCACTCTGTATTATCTTTAAGATGAAATAGTACATGGGTAAACATTTTGTTTTAGTTTGATGCTTTTGACCTTGCTATGAGTGGCAGAGTTTCATAATTTTTTGTTGTGCTTCTTTATTCTTTTGTTTGGATGACCTTGCTATGAGCGGTAGATTACTTCTTTTTTATTTTGAGAAAGTGTTCCTTTTTATAGACCGACTTCATGGATTGTGGTCATTTCGCTATTTGACCACTGTATCCCCCTTTTTTTTTTCTTTTTTTTTTTGGCAGATTTTGCGGAGAGGTGGTGGGTCTGTTGAGCTTATTGATGTCTCTAGTGAGCTGCCTCAACTTGTTCGAAGGCCAGGTCTTAAAAAATGGAAGGTCGGTGTTAGATTTACCTTTTTTATGGTAGTGCTGTATAGTGAAAGCTTGATGTGCACGACATATTATTGAATAAGAATTGTTTCCTTAGTTTATGTAACCTAGGTTTGTTTCTGATTACTGAATGGGATCATGCTGATATCACTTTTAGTGCTATTGTTATGCTGGTGCTCTGAAAATTGTCTGATCTAACCATTGATTGTGTCATGTATTCACTACACTAATATAAAACTGTAAGAAGGTATATTTGCCATAAATAATTCAGATTTCAAGGAGAAGATATCACAAATTTCCATTCTTCTCCTGATAAAAGCTGCAGATGTTAAGAAATCCTTTTGCAATCAATGCATTATATTGCACCATCAATGTCAGGTGAAGCCATTTTATTTTACTCTGCTGTGTGGTTATGTATAAATTGAGTCAACATTGTAATTATTTGTCTTTAATACATATATAGCTATCTATATAGCATAGTAAAATAAGTCTATAAGGGTAGTGGTCTCAATTGCAATATTTTGTCCAAACATCACCTATTGTTTTGCAAGTTGCAGCATCAGTAATAAATCCATATTCATTCGACAATGCAGATACGTGACAAGGGTAGGTGGTTAGCTTCCCACCAAAATGTCAGCAAATATCGCAAAAGTGTCATTGTTCCCAGCATGTTTCCTTCTGGAAGAAGCTTTACAGAACAAATGGATGCTAATGGTAGTATGGAAGTGGGAGAAAAGCATGAGAATGGTGGAAATGTTGAAGATGCATTGCAGTCAACTGATGATCCTGCAACTGTAGCCAATGAACTAGAGGAGGAAGTTTCTGATTTTCCACTAGAACGCTGCATGAGGATAGTCCCGCATGATCAAAATGGAGGAGCTTTCTTCATTGCTGTCTTCCACAAACATTCTGCTTTGCCAGGTGAGTTCAAGTGCGCTGATTTAGTATGCCTATGCTAAAATGTTAGCTTTACTGTATTTTGTCTTCTTATTTGGGTATGAAGGGGTTGTTTGCTTCGTACATAGAAAACGCGTCTCTGTTTTGCCTCAATCCTAATGCTGAAAATATTTATGACCTCAAACAACTTACCCCATTATTCTCTTCTCTCATTTAGTAAATGCTCTTTCACCTAATAAATTATTTTCAAAGATATTTAGGAGAAAAAGAGTACACCTTAAAAAGAATTTAAAATAAAATGACGTGTCACACATAGATTGGGTTATAGTGTCAACTAGATATTGCTGCCTGCGCGATACTGCGGGATTAAAAATTGTAAGAGATTATGTTTGAAAAATCTAAAAAATTGAGTCATAGAAGATTAACATTATTTACATTGAAATTGTTAGGAAGATATTTTCATACAAAAGATTTAATCGATAGTCCACATACAAAATATCGTAGAACTCTTGGCTATCTACATAAAAAAAAATAAAAATAAAGATCTAGACCTTCCACTTGATTGTGGTTTTCGATCCATAGTAGAACTTTTATACAAAAGATTACAAAACGTTGGGTTATTTACATGCAAAAAATATTAGGGAATGTTGTTTCATTTACCTTTAGAAAATATGACCGAAATTGTTCACTGGAGCACCAAAGTTTCCCTCCAGTACTCTTGATTGTCAAGAAAGCAGCCTAGGCAAAGAAATAAAACGAAATTACATGCAATTATTTTATACACCAACAGATTTTTACTATAAAGAAAAGAATAAAGTATGATCACCTAGTCATTTATTTTTATTTTTATTTTGGGGAAAGGAATCTGGTTTATACCAGTTGGAGAGAACTTTTTTTCAGTGATTTAATAGGCTCTTATTTAGATCAGTGCAATCTAATATTTAGTTAGTAGATGATGTTAAATATTTTGGAGGTGTGAATATTGAGATCTATATTATTACTGAACAAACAATCTAAAAACTAAGTTAACACCCATGGATTTATCCACTGTATTCTCAAGAGGACCTAATTCACTTCTTCATTCTACCTAACATGTATAACACTTAACACTTCACATAGAGCCTAAAACAATTGAACAATATAAGAAATGGTAGAAATCAAACATTAATTTTGAAAGCCTAAACTAATACAAATTAGAAGACATGACATTAAATTAATTGGTAGATTGAAGCCTAACTAGGTTGAGAGTGAGCTTGTTCTATGCAAAAAGTCATAGAAGGTACGACTCTAAACACTTGAGTTAGAAGGGATCTCTATGAACAATGAGTAGGTAATGAAAACACTGGCAGAAACGCTTAATATCATTTACATGAAAGGGAAAAAAATTGAAAAAGCTTACTGCTTTTCTCATCCAAACTAAAGGCATAGCAAGATTGCGTTCTTCCAATGACGTCAGCTTTCAGCTCCAATAGAAATGAAATTTTGAATACAATTGGATGATTAAAATTGTTTTTCTAACCTTCTTCATATCCCTGAAATTATACAACTATTATTCTTTTCCCTGATAGTTCTCATTTACACCTTTCCTGGAATTATACAACTAATGTATTTTTTCCTAAGAGTCCTCATTTGTAACTTGGGCATATCAATTAGAGTAGTTAAAATTATCCATATGCCAAACAAACTAAGATAAAGAACTCATTTTACAGTAATATGAGTGTACCAACATAAACAAAAAAACACTATAAAACAATAGTGGAGCATAATTGAGATTTCGCTCGCCAAAACAAAAGAAAAAGAAAACAAACTTACAATAATTCAGTCTTCAATCCTGAGGTCCTATTACTGAAAGAACCAAATCTCAATGCAAGGTTTTTGCAATTTCCTTAAAAATACAAATAAAAAGTCAAAAGCCTAGTCAGAAAAGTAACCGAGCTGCGAGCTTTCCAAGAAACTCAGATGACAAAATCAACATGATATTAGATAATACATTGCACTAATTATAAAGCTTCATTATCACATTTAATACCAATAACGATGATTAAAATATGATATAGAGAAACATAATACAAAAATGAAATTTGATATTTAAATTGATTGGCCTATCTGATGTTTATTCAGTTCAAGTATCGATTCAAATATCAAATAGTGTTCAAATATTAGAAAGAGGTTTGTTATGCTATCTGCAATTTGTGAACAGAGAAGTTAAGAAAATACCATTTGAAGGTTCTGCCCTATAAAATGTTAGTACTTCACTTCAATTTTGCTAGGTGCATCCGCGTGTGTACCTGCAGTTTTGAAATTGGCCTAATTTTGCAGAAGTGCCCAAAATTCAGGGGTTACTCTCAATTTCATGTTTGAAAGCCATTCTGTAATTATGATAATAATTAAGGGTATTATTAGAAATTCTTAACCATAATTATGATGAAATGACAATATGCATAGGTTCATATTAGATAATTTGAACATATTAAAAGATGATTCAAGTTAAAACCTGCAACATAACTATTTGTTTAATTAGAACATGAATCAAAGCTAACTGTTGCGATTTATGTTCTTTTGTGACATGGATTAAAGATATAATATAATCTTTATAGGAATTATATTCAATTCAATTCAAATGATCTATGAATTTGCAAAAACATAACAAAAGATGATAACATTTAATATGTTATTATGCTTATTAAATTAACTAAATAATATTATGCACTTTATTGATTTACTTGGTAATCATTTGGTTCTCACATGCAAAATAAAACAGGCAACATGGCAAACCACATGGTTTTGTTGTACTTTTATGCGCAAACTGAAGTGAATTTTAACAAAGTACAAATATCAACGTCATAGGTGAGCTAAAACAAACAATCTCAAACTAACAAAAGAGATTTATGTGGTTCGGCGTAAAGCCTAAGTCCACGAGTGAAGCACGGCGAGGAATTTCACTAAACAAACGGAGACTACAAAGGAGTGTTTAAACTCTCACAACCCAAATCCCACAAATTACAAACCATAAACCAAACGAGTTGAGAACTCAAACAAAGGGAGAAGATTTTCCCAAATTACTCTCTAACTCACAAACTCACAAATTGACTCTCACCAAATTGCCACACAAAATACACTAACCCTAAGGTCCTATTTATAGTGCATAGGACTTAGATTACAATAACAATCCTAATAGAAAGTAAATACAAATCCTAATCAAATAGATAATTAACAAAATCTCTCCACCAAGAAAACCAACTAAGAAGTCAAAATCCAAACTCAAATAGGACACCAAAACCAAATAGGTAACACAAACCTAATTCTTTGCATCATCTTAATTTTGAGTCATAAAACCCAACAATCTCCACCTCGGCGAGAAATTAGCAAACTTCAAATTTGGATACCAAAATACAAACGCAAATGTGCATCAAATTCTTTCAAAACTGATCTCCACTAAGACACAAAAAATCCAAAAGTCTTCAAACTTAATTTCCTCTTAATGCCTTCTCAAACAAATTCCATTACGAAAACTAACAAATACGAAACAAAATCCAAGCAAAAGCTTGAACATACAAACAAAAAGTGTGAATTGCACCCCACCCAAAGAGCTTGAGTACCAAGCTCCACCTCCTCACATAACCTTTAGAGGAGTTCAGAACAACGATCTTCTGCAATGTTTGCCTCAACACTAGCAAAGGACTTATCAAGGGCTTCTTTTTGCCCTTGAGTTTAGGGCAATCTACTTTCCAATGACCTTCCTTATAACAATAGCTACAAGTGTTCTTTTCAAGTTTGCCCCTTTCCTTATTCCTTCCTTGAACAACCAAAGCTCCATTTTGTGTGTTAGACACTTTATTCTTTAACTCTTTAGAATTCAAAACGACTTAAACATCTTCCAAACTAAGACTTTCTCGACCAAATAGCATAGTATCGACAAAGTGTTCATACGAAGGACATAAAGAACACAACAAAGTTATCGCATAATCCTCATCACTAATTTGGTTGTCCACACTTTTCAAATCCATCATAACTTTATTGAATTCATCAACATGCTTATGAATTGACGTACCTTCATCCATACGAAGAGTATGCAAACTTTTCTTCAAATACAACCCATTAGCAAGGGATTTGGTCATATACAAGCTCTCCAATTTTAGCCACAACTTCGATGCAGATTTGATGTTACCAACTTCACGCAAGACTTCATTCGATAAAGTTAGCAGGATTGCTACAAGTGCCATAACGTATTCTTTTTCTTCATCAGTCCACGAATTTGGCAAAGCCTTCACACCCTTTAGCATTTTAAAAAGCCCTTGTTGAACTAACAAAGCACGCATCTTCAATTGCCAAATACCAAAGTCATTGCCGTCGAACTTTTCAATATCAACTTTTACCGATGACACAGAAGGCTTCATAGTGACTGTCAAGCAAAGCCCAAGCCGAAACCTTGGCTTTGATACCGCTGAAACCTTGGCTTTGATACCACTTGTTGTACTTTTATGCACAAACGGAAGTGAATTCTAACAAAGTACAAATATCAACGTCGTAGGTGAAAGCTAAAACAAACAATCTCAAACTAACAAAAGAGATTTACGTGATTTGGCGTAAAGCCTAAGTCCACGAGCAAAGCACGGCAAGGAATTTCACTAAACAAATGGAGATTACAAAAGAATGTTTAAACTCTCACAACCCAAATCCCATAAATTACAAACCCTAAACCAAACGAGTAGAGAACTCAAACAAACGGAGAAGATTCTCCCTAATTGCTCTCTAACTCACAAACTCACAAATTGACTCTCACCAAATTGCCACACAAAATACACTAACACTAAGGTCCTATTTATAGTGCATAGGACTTAGGTTACAATAAGAATCCTAATAGGAAGTAAATACAAATCCTAATCAAATAGGTAATTAACAAAATCTCAACACCAAGGAAACCAACTAAGAAGTCAAAATCCAAACCCAAATAGGACACCAAAACCAAATAGGTAACACAAACCTAATTCTTTGCATCATCCTAATTTTGAGTCGTAAAACCTAACAGGATTAGATATTAACCCAGAGCTTAGAATAATATGGACTATATAGAACACAAAAAAGATATATATGTGTATGTGTGTGTACACACACATATAGGGAAAAAAGAGATGAAGATATACATATCTTTAGCAATCTTTGAAGAAGCTATAAGTTTCGCCCACTTCTTGAGGTCGATCCTTGATTTAGAAGAACAAAGTCGATGTCGATCTTATATAGGCTAGGAGGAAGGGCTAGCTCCCAAATTTTAAGGGAGAGATATATTATTGATGTCGAACTCATAACCCTACTATAAAAGAACCTTCTAAGAATGAACAACGAATGAGGTAGCTATTCCACTTCGAAGCCAGTTAGTTTGTTCAATTTATCTTTGCTTTAATAAAGCCTCTAAAAGTATGTTTAAGGATTGTAGTTCACATTGTAATCTCATGAGAGAGAGAGAGAGAGAGAGAGAGAGAGAGAGAGAGAACTTGTTCAATTTGTTGGCAAGCTTCAATGGCTAAATTTGCTGGAGCCCTTCCCCTTTTCAGGACCTTGTTATGCATTTGAAAATCTTCCTTTGGCCCCTTTCTATTGCCGTTATGTATATTTTCTTCTTACATACAAATATATATATATATATATATATATATATATATATATATATATAACTGAGATCCCTAAAAAAATTGGAATATACAAGCAGAAAAATCCAAACGGAAAAAACTAAGGAAATTCGAAAGGGAGGATGGTCAGTATATTTGTTTTAGTAATCAATCTATATTTGAAGTGATGAAAAAAAATAGCATATGACATGAGCTATCATAAATTATAATTATCAACAATCTCCTCTAACTTGCTCAAATAATATGTATTTAATAACTTTAGAATACCCATTCCCATTACGAAACATAGAGAAACTGCAAACCATAATAAATACATTGAAATACGCAAATATGCAGCAATCCCTCAAGCAATTAAGAAAAAAATGCCTCTTAAATCAGCCACCAAATTCAAATTAACAATTGTCTCCATAAAAGAAGTAAAATGGATAAAAAGATACCTGGTTTCGTTCAAAACATTTCAAATTCCACAGCATTTCGTTCAAAACAGTTCAAATTCCACAACCCCTCGAGCAATTGGGGTTGTAAGTTACGTAATCGGATGGCTGCATCCAAACGAAGAGCTTCAATCAATTAAAGTCAACAAAATATCAATAATTAATCTAAAAAACAAAATAAATCAAATAAATGAACCCCCAGGGGACTGAGGAATGTAAAATCTGAGACCCAAAAAAAATGAAATTTTGGGGATTTGTTTTTTTTTTGGGGAATCAGATTCAAAATGCGAAATGGTAGGCATAGAGATTTAGCTAATCTTGCTTGGGGGGATGGAATAAGCCAAAGTAGGAAAAATGGAAGCAGGTGATGAGTATGCGGAAGCAAACTTCCTGCAATTCAAAAACCCATATGAAAAACTGAAAACAGTTCGCATGGGACATTCAGAGTTGAATCCATACCTTGAGTACTTCTTGATGAGTCGTACCTGGTCCGAGAGAGGAGCAGTGCTGGTAGAGATTTCTGGTGAAAAAACTGAAGATGGACCATACCATTGAACAAAGAAAACCCACATTTAAAAAATTAAAATCACAAAATTTGAACAAAGAAAAGAGAACCCAAAAACCAAATCCAAAACAAATATGTCAGAGAACCATTCATGCAAAGGAAATTTGATCACAAATTGAAAAAAAAAAAAGGTGTGAGAGAGAGACAAACCTTCTTGCGGAGGCCAGGGGGTTTGGGTCTAAGAGAGCTGGAGAAATCCGTTCTGAAAGCAAATGGAAGAGCCCCGGCTTTTCCATCCTTCTTGCCTTCCACGATGAGCAACACGTGTATAGGAGGGGCAAATAAGTAAATCTACTGTTCAACACACTTTAAAAAGCTCAGAATGAGTACCAAATGAAGGGCAAACTCGTCAAATCACTGTTAATGAACAGTGTTGGGGAAACTGAGTTTGAGAAGCATTCATGCAAAGAAGGTTTGATCCCAAATTGAAAAAAAAAAAGGTGTGAGAGACGATCCTTCTTGCGGAGGCCAGGGGGTTCGGGTCTTGAGAGAGCTGGAGAAATCCATTCTAGAAGCAAATGGAAGAGCCCGGCTTTTCCTTCCACATGAGCAACACGTGTATAGGAGGGGAAAATAAGTAAATCTTCTGTTCAATACACATTAAAAAAACCTAGGAGTGTTTAGTCTAATGGTCAGGCCCTTGGTTTGTTACCAAGAGGTTTGGGGTTCGACACCTCGCAAGGTACCCACCTAGCAATCGCTAGAGTTTCTTGCTTCCCAAATGTTGTGGGGTCAGGCAGGGAGCCTAGTGATTAGTTGGGTCAAAGATCTGGAGACACTAGATTCAAAAAAAAAAAAAAAAATACACGTTAAAAAGCTCAAAATGAGTACCAAATAAAGGACAAACTCGTCAAATCACTATTAATGAACAGTGTTGGGGAAACTGAGTTTTAGTATATATAATGTGTTGCCTGTAGTTTGTTTAGGATTTGAAGAAAGGCATGTGGTGTCAGCTTCTGTAACCTGTTTATATTGTTTATTTTAATTTGGTTTCCTCTTTCTCTTTCATTGAGCAGCCACTCAGGGGAAACCTAGTAGTCCTAAAGGGGATTTGGACTCGAGAAATGATGAGACGGAGGTAGAATTACAAAATCAGGGTAACCAAGATACAAAAGGGATAGTGGTTAGTTTGGAAGATGGTATAGATGAGACTTTTTCAGAAGCAGCTTCAGAGGCAGAGTTAATAAAGGATGAACTAGATGGGGCGTCTTTGGAACTCGATCCTTCTGTCACACTTGAAGAAAATGTATCGGAGAAAGCCAAAGAGCCTGTTGATGAGGAAATTGATCCCAAAAAAGCTGGAGGAAAGAGAAAGAAGCAGTGTCAAGGCAAGTGGAGAGGAGTTGACCCTGTTGTTTTCTTTAAAGATGAAGCTACCATCGATAGCATAAAGACATTCTATGGCATTGATGAATCGTTTCCCTTCAATGACCACCTTGTTACAAGAAACACCGATGCTAATCATGTGAAGAGAATTTACTACATCTCAAAGTCGGTCAAAGATGTTCTTGAGCTGAATATCTCCGTTGGACAGCAACTTAAGATAACATCCATTGGGCTTAAGATGTTTGTAAGTATTTTAAATATGAATTTGTTTTATTTCGTCTTTTAAAAAAAATGCTGTTATATGATTCGAGTTTCTAGATATGTGATCAAAGAAGGTTCCACAAAATTGTCATGCCTATAGATAGGTTGATCACTTTCGAAATCCCATAGCATAAGTGTGTTTAAAATTAATACAATGAGCGAAACAAGTAGTGCAGTGCCTGCTGTTTCGGTGTAGTGGATTCCAAGTTGGTAGTACATATGATTTTCATCCTAGGATTCTCATGCTTTGAAGCTAGAGATTCTGTTAAAGCCCTGGACTGATGAACAAAAGTTTTGTCTACATTCTGGAGCTACCTTTAAATATTATGTAACAGTCATTCTCTAATTTATTCTCGCTCTCAACAGGAACGACAGACTGCAAGAGAAGGCAATTTGGCACCTTGTTTATTCCGGATATCATCAGAAGGGTTGCCACTTATTCTTCCATACATCACCAAACAGATTCTATGTGCATCCCTCGTGGACTTTAAGCATCTTCTGGAGTATAAATCTATCAAGTTTGCTGATTTTGTTGATTCTGAGTTTGGTCAGAAGGCATCAGGCATAGCGTCAGGATGCTGTGTGATAGTTTTGAGTAAAGGTATATAGCATTTGTTCAGGGACCACAAGTGCAGTCATTGTATTTTTTTTTGTTTTTTGTTTTTGTTTTAACCTACGTAAACTTTATATCTGCAGATGGCAAAGCCACGTCGGGTCCTATTGAAGTAGAGGGGTCAACAATAGCCATTGGATGCTGGAAAGGTAGGTCAAGTTTGTCTGTGATGGTCACTGCAATTGACTGCCAAGAACTGCAAGAAAGGCTTTTGGCACGCATGGAAACCGAGAAGGGACCTTTGGGGAAGAAAAACGAGGCTTCTAATGTCAACGGGTATGAGGTACAGGACATGAAGCGATAACTTCATCAGAGGGTTAAGCGATAACTTCTGGAATCCCAGAGTTGCATTGTTGTACTCTAATTAGATAATTTAATATAAAATTGGATTTTCCTTTTTAACATCGAAATATTCTTCGTATTTCTGGCCGGTTTTTGGCGATTTTTTTTTTTTTTTTTTTGTCTATGACATTGTTCAACGAGATTAATCATCCTCAGTATGCGTGTAATCGTTATTTCTTCTTTCTTGTTTTGGTTATGTTTTGTGGCAAGTGCTATACTCAGGTCATGGGTCATGATTTTAAGTGGTTTTTTGAAGCGTTAACCTGCCAAATAATTGCAGTTGTAAATGCTCTTAACGACATAAGCTATAAATCTCTTAAATGAATGTAGTACTAAATTTGTTAGAAATGAATGAGGTTTAATTCGCGATAATGATTTGAATATACGAAACATTGCCGCAACATTTGTAGTAGTGAGTCATAAAAAGGGGCATTTGTAGTAGCGAGTCATAAAAAGGGGCTTTCCGCAAAATCTATCTGTTGCAAAGATCTATTAGATGCAAGATTTAACCGTTGATTTCCAAACCACTCATTCTCACGTACAGCATAAACAACATTCCAAAAACTGCATTCAACCAAACTTCAAACAGATCAACAACGGGCAGACCCAAATCAGGCTCATCTTTAGTTCTTCATTTCAGATTTTCACATGCAAACTAAAGCAAAGCAATGTGCAAAATATACAACGGAAATATATCACACCCCTCAAAATTTGCTAGTATTAAGAATTTCGATGAAAGTATTCGATGTTTAAAAATCAGCCTTCCTGTTGACTCACGACGTACAGCACGCCTTGCTCTTAGCTGGGATTTCTTGTGCAGGGCCTGGGATAAGGATTTTCTTACCAGCCAGAGCTGCAGGGTTCCCGCTACCTTGATTTTCGTTTGCAGCAAGGCTCTTCTTGTTAACGGTGTTGAATACCTCTGTCAACACAGTCGAGAAAGCGTTCTCTACATTTGTTGCTTCCAGGGCTGAGGTCTCTAAGAAGAAAAGTCCTTCCTTTTCAGCAAATTCTTTGGCATCTTCAGTGGGAACTGCACGCTGGTTCTCGAGATCACTTTTGTTGCCTATCAGAATGATGACTATGTTCTTGTCCGCATGACTGCGCAGCTCTTCCAGCCAACGTGGTATGTGGTCAAAGGTCTGGCGTTTGGTTATATCATAGACCAGCATTGCCCCAACAGCACCCCTGTAGTATGCACTTGTCACCGCTCTATATCTGCTCAAAACAGAATAAGAGAAGAAATAGACACATCAATTGCCAATACACCAAACTTTTCCATGACGAGAAAGTAAAGGAGTGACAGCCAGAGTAAAGCTTCTAATCCACCTAGTTTACATATCCAACCAAGGCTAACTTTTATTTTCTTTGAAAATGATCTACTTTGTTTATTTAAAGGATACCAAAAGCCGACATGGTACTTGCTGATAACCATAAGAAGAATGAGATGCACAAATCATCTTATACAGTTATACTAGGCAAAGTTGACTGGTTTAGTTGTCAACCATATATAATTCGTAGAGTAAATCTGTCCAAAATCGGGCATCATCATAATGACGACAATCCTCACCCGAGCAATTATCCATTCCCATCTAAAAATAAATCAACTCTAAAATCTTATATCTTCTTTATAATAAAATTAACATTTAGGCCAAATCTGGAATAAACAGGCAAGAAATGCAAGCCTGGACGAATCATACTGTCATGGCTCTCAAATAGGGGGAATCAACGGAGTAATTATTCACACCATTTAACAAAGGGTAGCAATTCTTATCACGCCTTATCATCCATGGAATCTCCAAGTTGCAAGAAAATGAAACTAAGATCAAAATTAGATTATGAACTAAACACAATTTCATATCTTTGTAACTGAAAACCTTATTAATGGTGTCAAGTTTTTACAACTAAGCAACACACGGATCATATAAAGAAACCGTTAACTAATTTAATTCTCGGTATTTAACATTTCTAATCATTCGGGTGGATATCCAAATCAATATCACAACATATTAAGTACAATATCAGGTTCAAAAACATGGATCTAAAACTCTCAGATAAATAGAAAACTACTAATCTTACCCAAACTTTCTGTACATATTTTTCTCACTGTGATTATCTAATTCATATGTAGCATACAGAGAAGTAATTCACTTACCAACATTAAAAATTTACTTGAAGAAATCAACCCAGAAAGAAGGGGGGAAAAAAAACTTCTAAGGGTGAAATGCAATCTCGGTATACCGCTCACCAAAAAGCAACTAAGAACTTCTACTAAAACAGGAAAAAGTAAAAAAATAAAAATAAAATAAAGCAGAAAGTTTAGTGGAATCGCTGCAAACTATCAATCCAAAAAACCCAAGTAGCAGATTGAAAGAAAAGGGTTGTATGCTACAGCTGAAGAGAGAGAGAGACCGTTCTTGGCCAGCAGTGTCCCAGATCTGAGCCTTGACACTCTTGTGCTCGATGAGAAGGGTCCGAGTCTGAAACTCGACACCGATGGTGGCCTTGGAGTCCAAGCTAAACTCGTTTCGGGCAAACCTTGCCAGAATCTGAGACTTGCCCACCGCAGAGTCTCCTATCAGTACCACCTTGAACACATAGTCTACCTTCTGGCTCGCATCCCCATAACTCGCCATTTCTCTATCCCCTCCCAACTTAACTACTCCAACTCTCCTCTCAAATGAGAAGAAAACCCAGATCGCTACTTCTGCTATCAAACCTCCGCAGAGGAAAACACCAAGACTTCCTACTTTATTTTTATTTTTATTTTTTTTGGTGGAAAATTGATAGGATGTCTGTAATGCACCAGTTGCACAACAAAACTAATTTATCAGTTTTGATTGTCGTTAATTTAAAGGTAAATTAATTTTCTCATAAACTTCATACAATATTTTTAAAATATTTCAATTTCATATATTAGTTATTATTTTATTTTAATTTTATACAACCATTAAAAAATATGTTAAATTTTTGTATAACATAATTTTTTTTTTAAAAGCCAAATCCTTCTCAGTCCAACGCTATTCATCCTCTCCCCTCCCCTTTGGTTTCTTCAACCAGTTTTCTTCTCTAATTTGCCAATCCCACGCCGTTCTTCCTCTCCTTGATTTTTTTTTTCTATATAGTTTTCTTTTCCAATTCCTCCTAGAGATTCGAAATCCACAAAATGCTAACAAAAATGGCAACCATCGCCATCTCAATTCAAGAAACCCAAACCCATCACGAAATCAATCTGTCAGTGATGTTCTGGCAAAGGCTATGTTAGGACCCTTTACCATCTCAGCCCATTTTCTCAGTTAATTACCTTATCTAGTAGTGGATTAGTAGAAGGATAGTGATTTAGCCTTGTATACCTAACTCTCTTGTCTGTAGTGACTGATGTGGGCATATAATTCCCATTGTGATTCCCTTTTGAGGATATGAATGAAAAACTACTTTTACATTTCCTCTGTTATTTTCCCTTTCTCTACATTTCTGTCTCTTGGTGTTGCTGGAACTTACCATTTAGTATCCAGAGCCCAAATGTGCATCTATGGGCAAAAGCAAGGTGTTGGTCACGGTGGCTGATGTGACTGAGGATGAGCTGGAACGTGAGTTTCAGCAACACCAAATCCTCATTTAGCTTTAGGAACCGTCCGCTACGAAGACCTCCAACACTCTATCGCTAATCTCTCTATCCATCGGACCCGTCAAGACCAGGTGCAACATACGATTCTAAAAAAGATTCGTGCCAAAACCCATCCTCAACTCAGCCCCCAAATTTTGATCGGCTCTATCTTTATCTCTCTCTCTTGGCCCCACCCTCTTCTTCGCGGTCCATACTTCTATACCACCACCCACATAGGGTCTTTCCACCTCTTACCCCTTACCCATCACCCACCCTATGGATTTGCACATGGCCGCGGGTCCCTCGTCATTTCCCTTTACACCACCATTGTCAGCCACGACCCACTTCTTGAGCCACCCCTCCACCTCCCATTACCTTCCCCCACTCTGTACCAGCCTAAACCATTATCCCTTGAACATAGAACCTAATCACACTTACACTCACCAACCACCTTCCCCCAACCTCATCTGGGCATAAAACCTTAAAAATCAAACTCCCTCGTTTTTTTGGAGAGGATCCTTATGGATGGATTGCGATGGCTAAGGAATTTTAAAACTATCACAAGATAGCCGAACACCGTCGAGTCACAGTGGTAGGCCTCCATCTTGGCGGAGACACTACCCATTGGCTTCGTTGTTTCAAGATGAGGTTTCCATTCTCCTTTTGGGCCATTTTTATAACCCAACTATTGCAACGATTCGGCCCAGCCGACTCATTGAAGTTCAACATATCCTTGTCACACATCACTCAGACCACCACAGTAGAGGCGTATGTTAGCCAGTTCATTTAACTCTCATGCCGCACTCCGAACTGGACCAACGCCCAACTTCTAGGAGAGTTCTTAGGTGGTGTCAAAGACGAGTTGCAGGATGATGTCGTGGCCCAAGAACCGTTTTCTCTGGCGCATGCCATTGAACTAGCTCGAATCTATGAACACAAACAGAGTCGTCGATCGGTGGTGCTTCCCGGGAATTCCCGTTCCTCCCCCTACATCTCTAAACCACAATTTTCTTCCTTACCCAACCCACTACCTCTCAACCCTCTCCCACCACAACCAACCACCAACGAAGCCGATTCTAAGACTCACCCAAGCAGAGATGCGCACCCATCGAGAATAGGGGCTTTGTTTCAACTATGACAAATAGTATCGTCCTAGCCACCAGTGTCAGCAATCCCACATACTTCTGTTACTAGCGGATGAGGAAGGTCCAGACCATGTCACAGAAGTTGGTGCCCCCATTCCAAGTCTCTCTGCAGTGGTTAAACAACCGGAGCATCCTATCACCATCAATGTGATCTCGACCAATAAGCATGCTCGGGGCCATGGGATGTGCTTGGAAGGATTCATTTCACAACATCGATTCAGGTGTTCCTCGACTCCGATGTTGATTAAAGTTTCCTCAACCCACAAGTGGCGACTCGTTTGGGCCTGCACGTCGATCTATCTTGAATCGAGGCAGTCATGGTGGCTACAGGCCGTTGCTTTCGAACCAAAAGGGTGGCTCACCAAGTTTTGGTGCGCCTTCAAGGCTATACATTTACCAATGAATTCCAACTCCTCCCAGCAACAGGCTGTGACATGGTTTTAGAAGTGGATTGGTTGGAAACGTTAAGCTTCATTGGGTGGAATTTTTTACTCAAAGTGATGGAATTCTCAGTGCACAAGACCAATTATAGATTGGTAGGGTTGTCTAATTCAATCGTGTAGAGCTCCCGGGTGTCCACGAGTGTAGATATTGCTCATGGCAAGGCTCTCCGAGCTGCCACACAACTTTCAAGTCTTACTACCACATCTCGATAACTTTCTCCACCACCAACCTAAATTCAATTCCTCATCAAGAAATTGATCATAGAATTCCCTTACTTCTACGCAAAGGGCTGATTAATGTTCGACCATATCGATACGGAGCATGCCCAAAAGGCGGAACTTAAGCGCCAATTGGAAGAGATGCTTTCCGTTAGCATCATCCATCTTAACTTGAGTCATTTCTCTTCCCCGGTCTTACCAGTGGCTAAAAGTGACTCTTCATGGGGGTTTTGTGTGGATTACAAAGAGGTAAATGTGGTCACCATCAAGGATTACTTTTCGGTTCCCATTATTGATGAACTCCTGGTTGAATTGAAAGGCGCGATGATATTCCCTAAACTGGACCTCTGCTCTGGGTATCACCAAATCTACATGCACGAGGCAAACATCCATAAGACAACGTTCCACACACATGAGGTCCATTACGAATTCACAGTCATGCCCTTCGGCCTCACCAACGCACCGGCCACCTTTCAAGCACTGATGAATTCAATCTTAAAGCCAATGCTCCAGAAATCTATTCTAATATTTTATTTTATTTTATGATATATTAGTCTTCAGTGACTCTCTAGACCATCATGTTTCACATCTAACGGTTGTTTTAGACATTCTCCAGCTGTACAAATTGCATTTGAAGACGTTCAATTGTCTTTTTGGTCATGACTCTATTGCATATTTAGGCCATATCATTTCAGTTTGTGGTGTTTAGGTTGACCCATCCAAAATTGTAACTATTGTTGAGTGGTCGACATCTACAAGTCTCTGGGCTCTTCAAGGATTCTTAGGCCTTATCGGCTACTACCGCAAGTTCATCCGCCATTTTGGTCTCATTGCCAAGCCCCTCATGGACTTGCTCAAAAAAGACAACTTCCTTTGGTCCCCAGCAGCAGACATGGCGTTCTCGGCCTTCAAGATAGCACCGTCTACAACACCAATTCTAGCACTCCCAGACTTCACCAAGTCGTTCACTCTTGAGTGTGATGCCTCCAATGTGGGTCTTGGTGCAGTATTGGCCCAAGATAACCATCCGATTGAGTTCCTCAGCAAGCCCTTGGCACCCAAACACCAAACATTGTCGGTGTATGACAAGGAAATGTTAGCAGTAGTGTTTGCCGTTCAAAAGTGGCAACCATACTTGATTGGCCACCACTTCTAAATTCCTACGGACCACCAAACACAAATACTTCTTGGACCCACAGATTATCACTTCTGCACAACAGAAATGGCTGTTGAAACTCCTTAGTTACAACTACATTTTAGAGTATCGCTCAGGTGCTTCTAATGCGGCCGCCGATGCATTGTCACACTATTCCGACCTGCTATCCTTAATGGGACTCTCGCAACCACTTTTTGAATGTGTGTTCGACATTCAAGCCTCATATGATGCAGATTATCCCACGTTTGAGCTATTTAAAGCCTTACAACAAAACCCCAACAGTAAGAGCTCATTTAAGCTGCAATGATACCTTATTTATAACAAGGTCAACATTTTCGTTCATTCGACATCTCTGTGGAATGCCCATCTTCTCAAGGAGTTCTATGTTTCTCATTATTCGGGACACTCCTTATTCTTACGGACTTAGAAGCGCCTCACTCATGACTTCAATTGGCCAGGCCTTAAAAATGATGTAAAAAGCTTCGTGGCAGCTTGTGATGTGTGCCTACAAACTCACTATGAAACAATTAGACCACTAGGGCCCCTGCAACCACTCTATGTGCCGACCCAAGTGTAGACAGATATCAACATGGACTTCGTGGAAGGTTTTCCCTTGAACCATGGAAAAAATGTTATTTTAGTGGTCGTGGATCGTCTCTCCAAATACAGGCACTTCATCCCTATTCCACCCCCAGACTGCAAAAGTCTATATTCAGGAAGTTTTTTGGTTGCACTAGATGCCTGTTTCTATTGTCAGCGATCGGGACCAGATTTTCCTTAGTGAGTTTTGGACTGTTTTCTTCAAACACCAACAGACGGCACTTTGCAAAAGCTCTGCATATCATCCACAGTCGGACGACCAAACAAAGGTCCTTAACCAGACATTAGAGCACTATCTCTGAAGCTTTGCCATGAACAAACCAACTACTAGGATTTGATGGCTCTTATGGGTGGAATGGTGGTATAACACTACCTTTCAGTCAACCATCAAAATGACACCCTTCCAGGCGATCTACGACTACCTCCCCCCATGGTCTCGTCCTACCTTCCAGGTTCCTATCTGGTCTATCTAGTGGATGTCACTCTTAAGGATTATGACACCTTACTCAAGCACCTCAGAGAAAATATGCAAATGGCATAGCAACGAATGTGTTAACAGGCGGATAAGCATCGGTCGAAAAGGACTTTTCAAGTGGGTGATTGGGTCTTCCTTAAACTCCAACCTTATCGGCAAACCTCAGTGTCCAAAACTCACTGCCCAAAACTGGCTCCTCACTATTACGAATCCTTCTAGGTGTTAGCTCGTGTCGGACAGGTCGCCTACACTTTGGACATTCCTCCTCAGTCCCGCATTCATCTCACCTTCCATGTGTCACTGCACAAACCTAAACTCAGTGCTCACTCCGTGGCCTTAGCAATGCTGCCCTAGGTAGCCACCGATGCTCCTTCCTATGGTTCCCAAAACGCATCATGTAACGCGGCATGTTCAAACGAAACAAAAAGGCTGTCACTCGCAGGTTAACCAAATGACAAGGTCTACCGGAGCATGACGCCACATGGGAAAATGTTGACTCCATCGTTAGCCGTTTTCTAGATTTTGACTCCTGAGGACAGACTTTCTCTACCGGGGAGGGTGCCCTATTAGGACCCTTTACCATCTCGGCCCATTTTCTTAGTTAATTACCTTGTTTAGTAGTTGATTAGTAGAAGGATAGTGACTTAGCCTTGTGCACCTAACTCTCTTGTCTATAATGACTGATGTGAGCATGTAATTCCCATTGTGATTCTCTTTTGAGGATATGAATGAAAAACTGCTTTTACATTTCCTTTGTCATTTTCATTTTCTCTACATTTTTGTCTCTTGGTACTGCTGGAACCTACTAGGCTAGCGACCTCGACGAGGATCAGGAGGGAAAGTGGAGAATGCGATGTGCAACGCAACATAGTGGCAGGTGAGGAAGACGAAGAATGGCATGGTGATTGTTGGGGAAGAAGAAGGGTTGAGGAACACCGATGAGGAAGTAGGTGATGCTATAATCGAGGATAGAGTTCTAGAATTAGGTGTTGTGGACGACAAATACGGCCGGGGTCGGACAGAATGGCGGAGGGGAGAGGACGACGACATGGGTGTCGTGGGCTTGGAGAACGTGAGGAGCATGAGACTAGGTAGGACTATTTTTTAAAATTTTTAATTATAAAACCAAAGGGGAGAGGATGAATGGCATGGGACTGGGAAGGTTTCGTTTTTCTTTTTTTTTTTTAAATAAAAAATTAACAAAAGAATTGATATTTTATTAAAAAAATTATTAGTTATTTTGCCACGTGGCACAAGCTGGCAGTCACGTTAGCAAAATTGTAGAGTCCATTACTACCATGTCATCACTTAACAGATTTTTTAACGGTTGTATGAAATTGAAATAAAATGATAACTAATGTATGAGATTGAAATGTTTTAAAGATGTTGTATGAGGTTGTTATTGCACCCAAACCTGAGGGTGTAAATTGTAATTTACCCTTAATTTAAACATTAAAATTGTTGGACCATCTTCAAATGAAATGTCAAATCCCAAGTGGAAAATGTCATGTAATCAAATTGAAGGTATGAGCAAGTTTCAATCGATATGTCAATTCTATGTGGATTGACATATGAGTATTCATATGTCAAATTTGACATATAAGAAAAGGTGATGTCAAGTAATTTTTAATTATTTTATTGTGTGAGTTTCATTAAATGCACTAATTATAGATGTGGCGACCCGTCCCTAATTTTCCTATGTAAATTCTTCCCGTGCGTGTAAAATGACGATTATACCCTTATCGTTGAGTAATATGAAAACGTTATATTAAGTTTATTTCGATTAAACTAATATATTCTAAAACTTATATTATTAGAAAATAATTGTAAAACTAATGAGAGATCCGTATCCCTTCCTCACCAACCCAACTCCACCAACTTTCCGAAGCCTTCCATCCCCCTCCATGATCATTCATCATTGCATATTCGTGGGCAAGCAATCTGAAACCCATTGAACATTTTCTATTCCCACCGTCCCTTACAACTTACAATCCATTCGTTTGATTAAACAATCCATTCCACCGAATGCATCTTTTGCATTATTCAAAACAAACACTCCTCATCTCTCTGTCCATACTCTCTCTCTCCTCTCTCGACAGAACTCTCGAAAACTCTCGAAACTCTCTCTCTCTACCATCCACACACGGACCAACTTCAAAGACAATCCAAACCTTGAAGTTTCGACGATCCAAGATCAAAGTTGGATTCCTTAGGACCTCACGAGTCCATTTACATCAAACTCAGGTAAAAACTCGATCGTTTTCACGTCGAACTTTCAATTCCCGATTATGGTACTATTCATCAAGTTTTTAATGGTTGAGTTTTAATGAAAACCAAGATCACCACTAGTCTTAAAATGCTCCCAGGAACCCCGGAGTAATTCGTTGGAAGGATTTGGACGTCGGAGGGCCGAGATCGACGAGTTTTTAGGTAAGCCGAACTATCGAACGTTCTTGGAAAAAATCTAGTGAATTTCAAGCTTTAAAACTTATATAACGTGATTCTACATGTCGAGGGCTTCATTTTGATATAAAACTTCATGAAAAATGGATTAAAAACGAGTTAGATATCGACTCTGGAAGTTGGAAGAAAAATATAAGTTTCTGGAAAAAAATGTAACCGTGGTCGTTTGGCTACTTTCAGACCCAATTTCTGAACAACAAAGACCCCATATGAACATTCTGTGAATCTAGATATATTCTCTACATTCCTAACTTTAATTTGGCTTTTGAATTACTAAATTTGGTTAAGAAACGAGCTCGTTTGAAGCTCTGGAAGTTAGACGAAAATCTGTAAAAAATGGCAGAACCCGTGAAGAAGACGAGTACACTGTACTCGCAGGCGCGTGGCCACCAGCGTAGCCACCTTGTGGCGGCGCGTGGGGGCGCGTGCATGGTCAAAATCGGATTCTAAAAATACGTATGTGTTCGTGACGTCGAGTAGATCGATTTCATATATTTAAACTCTATATTTGGACAATCTACGAAGATTTTATTTACGTTCCCGTTTATGTGTATTAAACTAAGTCAATTAATTACTTCTCGTATAGGCAATGATATAAATCGACGATCCGACCGTTGGATCGTCACCAAACTTTGATACGTGGTAAAACGTAATATTTGAAGAATGTAGGAACTTACAGATTGGAAATCCGACGTACGGATCTTCCTGAAATAGGTTTGTAAGTTAGAAAAATAAAATGTTAACCGCCACTAGGTTTTTGTCAACTGGCCGAGATCCAACCGTTAGATCGTGATGAAACCTTGAGATAATGTCCTAGAGATATAATGTGGATCGTTAAAAGTGACGGATCAGAAATCTGATATACGGATCTTCCGGATCAGATTATGTAGAAAACGTTATACAAAGTTATATATTTTATCGAATCGAATTCTAAGTTTTGATTTAATAATTGTTCTAGGCGTCGATCATTTTGACGGCTCGATGATTATGCTAGGGAGTTGGTGTAGACTCCAGGTGAGTGGGCAGTTTGTTTTTATACCTATACGTATTTATGGTTTCCAAACTTCATAAAATGCTTCACTTTACGTATATGTTGCTAAGTATTGGATAATTGAGGTATAATCGTGATAAATGCTGATATACGGTTGTGATATACTTGCCATGACATTATACGTAATTCACAGTTTCCAAAAATGCATGAATAATTCACTCTACGTATATATTATCAAATAGATGTTACGTATGATAAAATTGTGATAAATGCTGCTGTATGGTTGAGATATACTTGTCATGATATTCATACATGTCATATACATACTCATCTGCTGCACTGGTGTTAGTACTTGCCCCAGGCCAGGGCCAGCCTTCACGTATATGTTCACATTGCACCGTTCGCTCGTCTGGATCCAGGTTAGGTGCCAGCCTGTCGGGTAGATTGCATTAGGCAATCCGACTTGTATGTGATGTGCTTTTGCACCAGCTTCACGTGACCGTAGTACTGAGCGTATTGATTACACCCAGCCTGTCGGGTAGATTGCATTAGGCAATCCGACTTGTGTGCTAGCCATTAGATGATGAGTAGTAGGTTGTATTGTAGTACTTGATCATAGTACTTGAGCGTATTGATTTCACTTAGAAATATTGTTTATCACATGATTATACTACTGTACCACGAATACATCGTTACTTGACATATTCCTAGTCTTACTGTGTTCCACATGATCATATAACTGCAGCACCAATCTCATCACGAATTGAATTACATATTGTCATTTATACTTGGATTTAGTATTGTGGATATATATATGTACGTAATTACTGATAATGTGCTTTTAATAAAGGAAACTATAATTGTTTTACGGCGAGGGGTTAGTATGTTCAAAACCAAACGTTTTCACATAAGTTTGTTTTGCTGACCCACTCAACTTTGTTTTTCGCCCCTCCAGGACCTAGATAGCTGTTCTTCGTGGCATTCGAGGAATCTTGAAACGTTTCTGATATTCGGCATTCAGCTTCTGATGTATGAACTTATCACTATGTGTAATAAGCGTACTTTAGTTGCTTGACTACTCTTCGGTAGTTGTTCCCTCGTTAAGCTCTGAATAACTATAGTGGGCCACACCCACGTTTGTGCACTCTGTCACTATTTCAAATTTTAATAAATTCTATGTTTGATTTAAATTTATACACTTTTTACATCACTTACTCCTATGGTTACGTCACTTCACAGTGACGGCCAGCATGCGCCGACCTTTCCGGGTCGGGGCGTGTCAATAGATCTTGAAAATTTATTTTAATTGATTTTCTTAAAATAAGTCCTACAAATATCATTTGTAACAAAAAAAAAACAACAAATCGGTTGGGAAAAGAGAATATATGACATTCTCAGGTCAGCTATCAAATTAACATTTGACATTTGACATTTATCTTTTGACATCTCCATTAGAGATGCTCTTACACAATTAAATATCTGATGTCAATTTTGGTCACAATATTTACATATATTTAATAGAATTAATCTCAAAATTCACATAATAATTAAATTAAATAATCAAATTTAATATATTTTGGTGTATAAATATTGCAACCAAGATCTTTCCTTTTCTATTTGCTCAAAGAATTCAAAAAATCAGATCTAAAAATCCATTGATGACGACCCAAATGTCGAAGCGTGCTGGCCGTCACGTGAAAGTGACGTAGCCAAAAGCGTTAGCAGAAGAACAGAAGAAATCCTACATGGTTGGTGGTCTGTCAAAACTTCCTTGATGCCTCGATAGCCGCCAACGTCACCGCTACCTAGAACCTGGAGGGGCGCAAAACAGAAAACGTGAGTAGGCAAAAACAAATCTTTTCCAAAACCGTTTCAGAAATCAGTATATAACCCTTCACTGTAAATCCAGTATAATTCCTAGAATATAATACGTATATATACTCAAATACGAAAACATCAGCATAAAATCTCAGAAGTAAGCCATGTCGATATACCAACTCAAAAGCAAGCAACATCAAGCAGGTGAGATAAATCAGTAATGATAATATGCCGGCAATATAATACGTCAGCCGGAGTCACCTATAGTGACCTATACGGCTGAATCTATAGCTCCTCACTACTATCATGCGTTAGTGGTCTGTACGACAGGCTAGGTGTATAATCTTACGCTCAGAGCTATGATCACGTGAAGACTGTGCGACGAAACGCGGGTCACCTCCGAGTCGGAACCACCTATAGTGGTCTGTAGGACAGGCTGGCACCTGCCTTGGATCCAAGGTGAGTGTACGGTGCGGGAGGTGAACGATCACGTGAAGGCTAGGCCCTATTCTGGCGGAGCACAAACACCCGAGGTGCAGGTAAATGAGCTATATCTCAATCTCACCATCATCACTATCACTAGCTATCATACTTACCTGACTTACTTGGCATCCACGGCGTTGAAGCATAATCAATGTAATCACAATCATAATGATAAAATATAATTTGGCACACGACATGGCAATTCAATTTTAAAATCAATTCAATTCGCAATTCATTCAAATCAAGTTTATGGGAAAGCGGCAGTTATATATATATTGAAAACAAAAGCCCACTCATTGGTAAGTTGACGGGTCGTATCCCCCGAGCCTAGCGTGGCTGCGCTCGTCCTCTGGATATGTCTCACCTATATGTGAAACAACTGTAAAACCGTCATTTAAAAGCACATAAACTAACTTAGGTAATAACTTCTCAACCAATGCTCAAATGGGGTGTTTGAATATACCAACATGCTCTACTCATTCCCATGAACACCCCCATATTTTTATAAAAATTTTCTGATCACTCACGCGCCGGCCAAGGCACGGCCAGACGCGCCCTCACGCGCAGGCACATGGACGGCTCAACTAACGCCGTCAGGGAATATTCCACAGAATATTCCGTTAAAACCTAACGGAATCAGTTAGATTTAACTGACGTCGTTAGAATATTCCGTCAGAATTGACGAAATATCCTTCGTCTCCTTCCTTGGTTCGCTGGCAACCGGTGTCGGCGCCGCTGCGTTCGCCGAAACTGGAGAACTTTAAAACGCTTCGTTCTTACTCATTTCTAACCCAAATTTCATGAAATTTTCACCAAACTGCTCTAAATTGAGAGGAGAAGAAGTCTATACCTTCAAATCACTTTAAAACGGCTGAAATCTCGTCGAGAAAAAATCTCAAAAATCGGCTCATTTCGTGCACGGCTATCCCGACGTCCAAATCGTGTCAACGAATGTCCCTGAGACTCGTGAGGGTGTTCTCAGACTAGTGGTAATCTCCAAATCCCTTAAATCGTCCTGAAATGGAAGTGTGTGAACAGTACCCAAGTTATAGCTCACGGGTTTAACATGTTTTCAGAGTTTTCCAAACCTAAAACCAGTATATATGAACTCACCACAGTTTAAATATCACAACTAAACTCACCTCAGCTTTGATCCGTGCCTCGATCAAGGTTTAGTATGTATGTCCGTACGAAAATAGGCGAGGAAGAAGGAGAGAGTTCGAGAGAGTGTAGGAGAGAGAAAAGACAGAATCTGAATGTGCACGTGTGTGCATGGCGTGCGTGTGTTTAAAATATCCAACCATCATCCTTAGCCCAATTTTGTTGGGCCTAAGGGTTTAAGGCACCCAAAAATCTAACTAAACCCCGTCACACCCTTGTTCACGTGTAAATCGAGGGTAAGAACGTCATTTTAATGTCGATAGTATAATATTTAGGAACGGGATGTTACAACCATGGTACAAAATATCGAAATTATCGGCGAAATATCGCCGATAATTTCGTTTTTTTCACATACCGATATTTTAATCACTATCCAATGTGTTATCGTCAAAATATCGCGATATTATCGATAATATCGCGATATTTTGATAATATCGCGATATTGTGAAAATGTCGTCGAAGAACGCCATAACCCCAAATCGCAGAAGAACGCCATAACCCCAAATCCGAACTGAAAACCAAGAAATTGAAAATTCAAATTGAAACAAATTCATCAGTGCATGGAGACTTGATCGAGCTCGGATGGGGAAAATGGAGAAGGGAGAAAAGGGAGAAAAGAGATCTGTCGATCTCTCTGTGCCATCGCTGGGATGGGTTTCGTCAATCTGCATAGACAAGAGGAAGAGAGACCCTCTTCCCACCCTGATGAAGTGCTCCTGCATCACACCTCTTCGTCTTGGGTTTGAGGGTTGGTGTCGTGGTCTTGGGTCCGAAGGTCTGTGTGCTTCTGCTGCTGTGCTGTTGCCTTTGAATGTGATTATCAGAAAGAGGGAGAGCATGGGAAAGTGGAGAAGAGAAAGAGAAGACTGAGAGAGATAAGAGAGCCTCGGGGACAAAAAATAAGGGGGTAGACCCCTTGGCTCACTAATTAAGATCCATAAACAATAAAAAAATTTAAAAATAAAAAATAAAAACCTACAAACTACAAAGTAAAATTATAAACTAAAGGGAAGGGTTTTACATTAAGGCCTTATATTAAGGCTTTATTCGAAGATGTGACCCTTTTAAAATAGAAATATATCAACTAGACTGATGGATTGCTTTATGAAAAATTGATAGAAGGAGACATAAAGATAAAGCCATCTAACTTGTAAGGCAACTTTCTTGACATAGTATTTTAGGTCAATATATAATTTTGAACCTCATAGGAACTCTATGTGGTACTAAGTCACTCTTGTATCTTACCATGCAATGTATAAAGTGTAAAATATTGTACTAATTCATTATATATAAATGATTATGGTGTGTTTAAACTTCTTTCATTAATTACTATATATTTTCTACACTCACAATGTTTGCCAGCTCGCTGTATAATCAACTTAAATCAGTTAAATCCATCATGCAATGCATTTCCTTCCAATTTTTTGTGATAAACTAATAGATAATTGACTAAATAAACATCCTACAAAGTTTCAATAAAAATTTCCAAGTTTTTCTTACAATTTTCGTGGTTTCCATGTAATTTTTATCGATATCGATATTTTATCAATATTTCCGTCGATATTTCCGTGTTTTCGGACTACCGATATTTCCGATATTACCGATATTTAAATCCTTGGTTACAACTGACATATCATGCCACGTGTGATGAATAGTAGAAAAATTCATGTCTAAAATCTAGCTGATTTGAATCTTAAGCCTCTTTTAACCAAATGAGTGATAAGTACCTCTTGGCTAATAACATTAGGATATGACCTTCATGTTTGGATGACAATATTGGATGTAAAAGTTAAGGTAAGCGACTCAAATACTTAAAAATAATTTGTACCAAACTTAGAATTCAAGAGAGTTGAACTTAAAATCTGGAACATACAAGTGAAATATGAAATGAGTATCAATACATCATGGGTGGTGATTTTTACACACTTTATTTCACCTCAAACAATTGTTCAAACCAAATTTGCACACTGCCATATGTAGTGGAAGATGCAAAAATCTCTTTACTCGTAACAGAACAAACAACCGTAAACAACAAAGGACTAGGGGGTGTGTCGGTCAAAAGCTCTACGACGGTCTAGTTAGCAAGCAATATTAGGAGACTCAAGCAGTAAGCAAGAGAATAAGTGTGCGATAATTGCATTACCAGAGATGAACCCTGAAAGGATGTACTTATACTAGTCAAGATAAAGACCTTTTAGGATATGGAACCCATATTAAACCGAGAGAATCCTAGGATAGCTAAGGGTAGTATGTTGACAAGAGAGCCAGTATTAACTAGAGCTCGCTAAATAAGGACATCGTTGAATTGGCCTTCAAGGTATAACAACCTCCAATGGTCTAGGAAAACAACTTTCATACCTTCATCCATGAAGATAATGGCGTTGTCATTTTCCAAGAATGCCCTATGTGGTTGGGCTGGCGAAGCATTAAGGACCATAGTCCTCGAAAACATTCATTGATGGTTTGGTTATTCTTGCTCTTGGACCATATTTGAGTTGCTCGAAGAGGAATTTGAACTTTTGGTTTCTTTAGAGGACTTGCGACGCGGCCAATCCTTGATTTTAGGCAAGGTAGCACTCAACTGTATTGGAATCGACTTTGGAAATGTTGTGCAAGGTTATAGCTGCCATCTTCTGACAAGTTTGTTGTCTAAATGAAGTTCATGTGACATATTTTCTGGCATCTCGATGGTGAAGATTTTGTCGCTAAACCTAAGATCCAAGTCTATGATGTTTTTATCTTCATCTTCATATTCCTCAGCTTGGGCCATAGTGTGTCATAGCTGTGGGGCTTGGAGTATATGCACCAGTAGGCTTTTTCCATATTCCCAGACGATTCCCAAATAGTTTCGGCAACTCAGGATTGTTCTTCCATGGGTAATATGTATCGTCATCATTAGAGCACGTTATCACTGCCATTACTTTCTTCCTTCTACGCCTTGGTACAAGGTTAGTATCAAAGGCTTGCTTTTTGGAAGGTAGCTATAGTGTTCCTCAGTTGACTTTTGCATGGAGAATCTTTCTTTGATTTTGACAAGCAATTGAATGATGTCTCACGTACTGATGGTAGCTTTAACCTTGCATAATAGTGGTGAGTAGGTTCCACAATAGTGGTGGATAGGTTTCTCTTTCTTCATATCTTTCCTTTCTTTTTCTCAAATTATAGTCAGGTTTGTCATCAATGGCTAGGGATTAATGAGTCTCGTTCTTTTCATTCTTCCAAGACTTTTTAGTTGTTGGTTTGATTGATATTCTACTCTTTTTCATTGCTTCCAAGAGCCTAAAAAACATGCCAATATTCTCGAGATACACCCTATAGTCTAGGACAGTGTTGTTAATGAAAATTTCCATAAGTGATTCTTCATCTTTTTCATCGTAGCAGTCAAAGGCAATATCCTGGACACGGGGGACATAACTTACAGGGTTTTCCTCATGTTTTTGGCTTGTGTTGTTGAGTTGGGTTGTAGTAGCCATATCTTCATGCTGGAAATATTTCTTGCAGAAATTGCTTGCCAATTCTTCCTAGATTATATAAAACTTGGTGCAACCTTTTGTACCAGGTATAAGTGCGATCAATAAAGCTCTTTGAAAAATCTCTAAGACAGAGATTATAGTCACCGACATGAGGACCCAAAGTATCGATAAAACAGCTTATGTGCTTATTTGGGCTACCTTTCTTTCCGTCAAGGGGAACAAAATTAGGAGTTTCGTAGTTTTAGGATATGGCATGTGGAGGAGACTGACTGGATATGGCAATTGAGGAACATACTTCCAGTCTTCAGAGCTCATGTATTTCCAACATGGCAATGATATCTTCCTAGGTGACGAAGGATGGTCCATTCCCATTCTTAGAAAATTTTCCTACAACAATGGCTGATTCCTCTTTAAGGGTATTTTCCTTATGTGTGTAGTCTTTTTTGCTAATCTTCTCTCTTAGTTTTGGGATTGAACTATTCAGTTCCTTTACCAACGCGATGATCTCCTTTTGGGCTTCTCTCATAGCATGGATGGCAATAATGGTGTATAGCATGACATATTTTTTTGGATTCTCTTGGCTTTCTTGCCATTGCTCCTCACACTGAGATTCATTCAACCTAAAAGAAGCCTCGCCTACTTTCTATTAGGCATTGCCATTCCTGGTGGTATTTCTTCTGGATCATGGAGCTAATTAGAGTTGTGACATGGTCCTTAATTATTGTTTGAGGACCATTTGATCGAGTTGGATTTGGGCCACAGGAAAATCTTAGCTTCCTTAATTGATATGTACCAATTCCCTTGTTTGGATTCATAAACATAGAAATTTAGAATTTCCGCTTAAGAAAAAAAAACTTGGAATTTGGGACCTCCAATTCCTAAGTTTAAATTTCATGTAAATAGGCGTCATTTCCCAATTTCTATGATTGAGAGTTTAAAAATAACAAATTCTGTATTCAATTCCTTTGTTCCTGTTACATCCCGGCTCGTGGCGGATCACTTTCCAGGCCTGCTCCACCACCGTAGCACGATATTTGTCCGCTTTGGGCCCCGACCACCCTATCACAGTTTTGTTTTGGGGAACTCACGAGCAACTTCCCAGTGGGTCACCCATCATGGAAGTGCTTTAGCCCCTTTCTCGCTTAACCTTAGAGTTCCTATAGAACCCGAAGCCAATGAGCTCCCAAAAGCCCTCGTGCTAGGTAGAGATGGGAATATACATTTAAGGATCACTCCCCTGAGCGATGTGGGATGTCACAGTTCCTTTAGATTAATCAAACAAGAAAATTAAAAAATTCTAGAAATTAAAATCCCGTCATTTCAATTTTTGTCATTTTAAAATTCCTTAATAATCTTAAATTTTTTCATCCAAACATAATGTTAAGGAAATCCTCAGAGTGTAAGGAAAGTTTCTTCCTCAAGAACTAGGGTTTCCTGCACTTAGAGAAAACTTGCATTGCTTGGTCATATCTTGCCTTAGTTCACTCTTTCTTCCCTTATCCCTCCCTTTTTCCATCGTGCTAACTTCTTTAATTTATAAGTGCAAGGATTCTTTCAAGTTCAAGCTAGGGAATTTTTGGATTTTCTTTGTCTTTCCTATTTTGCTAAAGTCTTCCTTTCTTCTTTCTATGGTCTTAGATATAGAGTCATTCTTAAGTATAACGTTGAAAAGGGTTACCAGCCTCGTGAAGTTTAGGTTCAACACACTGCCTAGAGTGTCTTCTCTAGCACCAAGTTCCACAGACTCCATCTTTTGGTAAAGCTCCCCTTTATTTTTTTCGTTGTTCCTATATAATCTTGGAATGGCAAGGTTCATTCTCTCTCTATTAATGAGCAGCACGGCTCTAGGTTAAAAGTGATCTTGTTATGATTTAGGTATCTCAGCTTTGTGCTTTGGTTGCTTCCTAAGACCTCCTCCAACCTTGGGCCAAAACCCAAATTTTCCCTCCCCCCATAAAAAAAATCCAACTCAACCCAAACCCTAAACAAAACCTAAAACCTAAAAGGAAGGCAAATAACACCCACAATTTAGCCCACAAATTGAAGTGGGACCTGGGGATGAAGGCCCACCCATTTTTTAGCCGAAGGCCCCCCACGTGGGTTGTCCCTCTCTGCTGTCAGCGTCACTGTAGCCCAACAACTACTTTTCTTCATCCAACGGCCAGTTTAATTGGACCGTTGGTTAATCCAAGGGTCCACGTTCAAATTTTTTTTTTGTTTTATATTTATATATTTATTGAATCCAACAGCTTAGATCAAATATAATCAAATCTAACAGTAAAAAAAAAGGATCTAACAGTCCAAATTTAAATCCAACGGCTAAAATAATTTAAAAATAATAATTTAACTCAAAATTCAACCAAAAACTCTATAAATACCTATTTATTTGTTCAAACATCCACACAAAACTCACTTTTCTCTTACAATTCTTCCAATTTTTCCTTCTACCATTTCTTCTCATTTCTAAATTTTTCAAGATGGCAAAAGAGCATGTTAGAGGTCGTAATTGGACCTTTGACGAAGATATTACTTTATGTTTGGCATGGATTTCTATTAGCGAAGATGGTACCGTCGGCACAAATCAAAATAGAAAGGTTTTGTGGGGTAAAATCGTTCATAAGTTCCATGAAAACTCCAATGCCCGTCGAAGGGAAGCTAGTGGTGTTTATGATCAGTGGAAGATTATCAACAAAGCGTGCACTTTGTGGAAGGGAAGCTTGGAGAGAGTCATAGTTGAAATGCCTAGTGGAAGGGCCACCTCAGAAATTGTGAGTTTCTTTGTTGATATTTTATTTGTCATGTACATAATAGTATTTTGCAACTAATTGTTTTTATGTATTTGTTGTATAGGGTGACAAAGCAATGGCAATTTACAAGACAAGAACTACACCAAAAAATAAAGCTTTTAAGTTGCATCATACTTGGAACATCCTTAAGGATTGTCCAAGATGGGGAACAGATGCGGGCTAACAATGGGGAAGATTATTTCATAGTGAAACCCCATCCCCAAATGATGTCAATGAAGGTGTGAATATTGCTGACAATGAAGGTGTCGAACAAATGACCCCAACTTCTTCTTTTGCAAGGCCCTCGGGTAAAGATAAGCAAAAGGAAGCAAAGAGAAAAGGGAAGTCCCAAGATCCGATAAGTGCACAAATTGCTAGTGGATTTGCAAGAATGAATGAAAACTATATCTCTCGGCAAGAAGAATTGGCCCAAATGCGTTTGGCCATGAAGGAAGAAGGGGATAAGGAGCAAGAAAGGTTCGAAATTAATTTGATGATGGAGGACCTCGACAAATACAATCCAGAGAGGAAGAAATACTTATGTGGTAAGCAAAATGACATTTTACGAAGAAATGCCACAAGGAGTATATTTCAAGATGATGATTCATCTCAAGACTATCACCCAAGTTCATCACCAAGTGAAGATGGTGGATATCATTATTAAGTTTATGTAGTTTATGAGTTTTCGATTGTGTTAAGTTTATGTGATTTATTAATTGTCTTTTATTTATTTATTTATTTATAAGTTTATGTGGTTTATTAATTGCCATTTGTATTAAGTTTATGTGAGTTAGTAAATGTCGTTTGTATTAAATTTATGTGGTTTATCATGATTTTCATGTATTAATTTAGTGATTTTTTAAAATTTATCAGAATTTAAATATTTTTAGGTTTAAATGTTCATAAAATTAATTTTAGGATAGTCTACATAATTTTTTTTTTCAAAAAGTTTAATAAAAAAAAAAGCCTAAATTCATTCTTTAATAATCTTGGACTAAAATTTTAGACCTGAAGGGTTGGAGCAGAAAAACTGTTTTTGGGCTAAAACCTAAATTTTCTGGGCTAAATATTTTTAGGTTTTAGGTCAGGGTTAGAGATGGTCCTACTGGTTATTTTCTCTCTTAAGCCTTTCAACGTGAAACCAAAAATCATGGGTTTGGATTTCTAGTGCTCCTAAGCAGCCCAACATCTTCCACAACCCTAGTTCCACGTTGGCCTAGTAAACTTTTGTAACTGTCCACACTACGATCCACTTAGCAAGTCACATTATATGGCTTGAACCTACTTTAACATGTAGCGTGATTTATTTACAATTTTAATACTATAACATGGCTTGACATGATAATATGCATGAATTGTATGGGTTGGCACAATTATACAAACATCCAATTTATATTTTTTTTATTGAGTGGCATAATCGTAAATCCACATACCTCTTGTTTTTGCACTTTTGCATGAATTTAAGCTCGGCTTGTGACACAGTTACAATAATTGGGCCTGTAAGTGAGACCTTGGAACCATAACAGATGGCTTTTATTTTTTAAATGGTTGTTTGTTAATAATTTTGTTTACAAATTTTAGTTTTTATTAATGACGTTTGGTAACTTGTTTCAATTTTTAATTTTCAAAAAAAAAAAAAAATTGAAAAATGAAAGTCAAAATGTGAAAATCACACTATTGAGTTTTCAAAATTTAGCTGTAAATCTTTGTCTTTTAGTTTTCAATTTTTCATCCTTTTGAAAACTAAAAGTTGAAAGTATTAATGTCATATCCCGACCCGGGCCCCTATCACAACCCGGGCTCGACTTCACCGTAACACGATATTGTCCGCTTTGGTCCCGACCACACCCTCATGGTTTTGTTTCTAGGAACTCACACGAGAACTTCCCAGTAGGTCACCCATCATGGGATTGCTCTCACGCGAACTTGCTTAACTTCAAAGTTCCGATGAACTCCAAAGCCAGTGAGCTCCCAAAAGGCCTCGTGCTAGGTAGAGATGGGAATATACATATAAGGCTTACAGGATCCTCCCCTGGATGATGTGGGATGTGACAATTAAATGATTTTTTAGTTTTCTATTTTCAGTTTTCAAAAGCTAATTAAAACAGTTATCAAAAGACTAGTGATTTTTAAGGCTTTTTAGCTAAAATAGTCACTGAAATTTACATAACTCCTCACTTTGATAATTGAGTTTGTCCACCATAATCATTTTGATCATTCCATGAAAAATATCCATTAAATAAGAATACAATGATGAAAATACCCTTTATTTTTTAAAATCATATTGGCCCATAGTTTATTAAATTGTGAGTATATTTGTCATTTTGATCTTTATTTAACATAATTTTGCACAGAATGACTAAAATGATTGATGATGGACAATATCAGGAATCACTTCTATTGTTTTCAAATTTCAGGGACCAAAGTGATATATTATGCAAATCTCAATGACCATTTTAGCTAAAAAGCTATTTTTTTTATTTTGTGTTTTGACATAAAATTCCAAAAGAAAAGATTTTATATTTATATGCTAGGTAACGACGCCGCATTAATGGTGTAGCCTCCAAATATAATCCAACGGCAAATACGAGTGAGAGACGAACGTGTATACCTTCGTGGAAATCAGAGGTCGCAGAGAGGGAGCGCAATGGAGGAAGAGGAGCATGAGGTGTACGGAGCAGAGATCCCAGACGAAGGAGAAATGGACGGCGACATGGATGCTCTCCATACCGACGTCGACATGTCCACCGCCGACGACGACGCCGTAAAGGTACTAATAAAAAACCCTAGAAAACTCAATTTGTTTCAGCAACCAAATCATATAAAACAATTGTCAAATATTTTGGGTGTATTTTGATGTTGGATTATAGGAGCTGGACGAGATGAAGAAGCGGTTGAAGGAGATGGAGGAGGAAGCTGCTGCTCTTCGCGAGATGCAGGCCAAGGTTGAAAAGGAAATGGGCGCTGTTCAAGGTCCCCTCTCTCTCTTCTGAAAAAGTAATTAAGTTTTGGTTCTTGATTCCTGCGGTTCCTGAAAATGTAGTGTATATATATACATATGTATATTGTAGAATGCTGTACTTGGCCATGTTCTATTGAATGTTAATTGAAAAGCTGTAGTGCATGACATGAAATTTGAAAAACAGAGTACAAGTTATGCGCTAAGTTAAGTGTTTTTGGAAGTGTTATGTTGATAAATTACACTCTTATTGTCCTGTGGACTTTAACATTTTATGTTTTGTTTTTTCGTCTGATTTTCAAGGAATTTTGGTTCAATTTATTTTGAGTAACGTGCTCATTTACCTATGTTTTGTTATTGTTTCCACATAGATCCTGCAATTGCCGCTGCTTCTCAAGCAAACAAGGAAGAGGTGGACGCACGATCTGTTTTTGTTGGCAATGTGAGTACCAGAATGTTGAAATCTCTTATTCTTTCTGAACTGTTTGCATTGTGCGTGTTAAGCTTAAACATGTCCAGTCCTAATGGTCATGTTGCACTGCTTTCTGCATTTTTTTGATGTATGTTGACAGCCCACTCATAATCCTGACACTCGGCTGTGTATAAAGAAATCCTCCAGTTTGTCATGTGATCTTTGTGTGAAGTTGCATAGTGTGAGTAAGCATGTGGTTTTGGCAAGTCCACTACTAGATTTATATACCAATTTAGTTTTTCAGTATCAAATAGAAGAGGGTATTTTTATGATTTGACCAGATATTTTGATATCTCTATCTAGTGGAAGTAATAATGATAGGCCGTTGATATCTGCATTTTTGTTTAACCTTTGTATAGTATTGTTAATATTTATTGAACTGCAGTCATTGAATTAAACTGGGGAATTTCTAATTGCAGTCCAAAATGGCATCATGCACTACTCTCTAGTTTAAAGAAGTCAAGAAGGGAGGAGTGCAGGATGACTATTTTCTAGTGCTAATGACGATTCCGTAGATTATTCACTTGTTAAGTAGATGATTACGGGACATGCAATAGTAGGAATGCTTGCCTGATTTTATTAGTCACCTGCAGATATGAAGGGATCTGAAGGAACTTGTTAATTAAACAATGCTTGGCTTTTAGTATAAAATAACTTTTATATCAGTTAGAATATGAAAATGTTTTATGTTGGGACTCATACATCACTGTACAATCTAAAGGTACCCTCACATTACAGGCTATCTAGAATTTGGAAATACAGCTGGAATGTCATATGAAGATTAAGTCAGAAGATTTTTAAACTTTCTAGATATGTAATTCTAGAATCTACATATCAATGTATGCCCAAGAAAATAACAAAAACCCACCTACTGAACATTCTGTTTGAACTTGTGGGTTATACATTAGTTGATCAACATGCCATGGTTTGACATTATTTATGTGCCACTTTATATTTACCTTGTCTTCAATGAAAGCATGCTTATTTTTCCACGAGATAAATGGTTTTAAAAAGAAAAAGGCTTTGCACCAATGTATGAAGGATGTGATGAGAAATTTGAGAGAGAATAGAGTTGTAAAAGAGAAGAAAGACAGAAGGAGAAAGAGGGGCAAGTAGGGTGAACTCAATTCTTTTTTATTTTCAGTCACAAGGGTAAATTCAATTCTTCATTATCAAATCAACGGGCCAAAACCGTATACAAAGTAGTTGGAAAACCTGAAATAACAAGGATAACAAACTACTGTAATAGCTTAATAATTACATTCATACCTGCTATTGCTTCGCATCCACAATGTTTTATTTCTTAAATAGGTTCTTTTTCTAAATTATTAGTTGTCTAGGCTTTACCACTTTTGCATCACTAAGATTTCACTTCAAAACATCTGATATTGCTCTGTCTTTGTTGTTTTATACATATACCATGATGGTAGCAAGATTTCACTTCAAAACACCTGATATTGCTGTCCTACTATGTTTCTATTTTACTTTTATGTGGATGTGGATGATACGCAACTTCAGAGTCATGGTTTGATTTTGTGTAGTACTATGATCGCAGGGTCAGTTATTCATCAAGTTCTGTGTATATGAGCTGGACATGTTACACTGTAGTTTGAGGGTGGGGCATAGTATTCTGATGTATAATTAGGCTGTCATTAAAGGGGAGAAATTTGCATGTTGAATAAAAAAAAGAGAAGAAAAAAAAATATCAAATAAAAAAAGAAATAAAGAACCGAGTTTCGAAAATGTGAAAAAAAAGCATGAAAAGAAAGAAAAAAAGAACAAGAAAGAATTGGAAAAAGAAATGTAATTTTGGAAATTTCAACAGTTAGGTGTAGGTGGTATGATGTATTAAGGAGGAAAGAAGAGATGAAGTCTGCTGAAGATATTCCAAGTGAATGGTGGGGCACGCATTAGGATGTGAATTAAGATGCTGGATCTTCAGTACACAAGAGTGCAGCAACTTCTGTTTTCAAGAGCAAAGGAAAGCTCGGTATTCAATTGTAGTTGCAGAGCTTCTCTGCTGCTGGAATGGTGTTGGTTGGTGGCTCAGGAATATGTGCTCATGTACTTATGTGGTGAGGGGTACATGATTCTGCTTCCCTATATTGATTAAGATTGATTTTCTTATCTGTCGACTGCGTTCACCCAAATTAAAAAAGAAAAAAAAATTGACTATATGTTGAATGACTGATTGAGTGTGATTTCTTCTACTTGTAATATTTTTATAAATTCTGTTCACCTTAGAAACATTTCCTCGCTTCTGTGCACTCACCCATGGTCCTATATTATAATTTTAGTGGAGGCTGTTACAGATAACAGCTTTCTGTGTTACATTGATAAGTCTTACCCATGACTTTTCTTTGTCTCGTGCACTATTCTAAAAATTCCCGCCTAGGCGGCTGGCCACTGCCCCGATTAATGCCTAGGCGTTTAAAAATTAAGGAAGGGCACCTAGACCTGTTGAGGTGCCCGCCTAAACCACCTAGGCACCTGCCTAACTCGCCTAGGTTGCAACTCACTTAGATAGAAAATAGATAACTTTCATTTTGCATTTTATTGTTTCCAATAAATTGTAAGAGACTTATTGAACAATTAAATAAACACACATGTTTCCTCCCCATATTTTCATTATGTTCCAATAACATATATGTCATTCTATTTTCTAGTTTATGATGAAATTATATATACTTTAAGTATAAACTATAAACAGACACTTATTTACATGAAATGCAATAGATTTTCTTAAATCCGCCTAGCCACTAGGTCCCAACCAGCCGCACGACTAGCGCCTAGCGTCTTTTAGAACCTTGGTCTCGTGCAAAATTTTGTTGGAAGTAGTAATTGAAATAATACTAGGACTGTAGGATGGAGACAGCTCCGTCTTCTCAAGTTCTCTAAGACTTACAGGGACCAATCAAACATTCATTGGAATGTTGGGATATCTCATTGAACCAAATTTTAAAATTGGTTCCAGTATTTGATAGCATGTGTAAAAATGTGACAAGGGATTGAATGGGATAAGCAGGTTTGCTCAGGCCTTAAAGGGATCAATTTGAAGTTTGATTTTACATCAATAGTAGATTGCTCGTGATGTGATTTGGTTTTTACAATCTGAATTGGCAAAGTTGGATTTATTGCCAAGTCGAGTTTACCGAAGAGAAGGTGATGTTGCATCAGTAGTAAGTTGCTCATGATATGATGGGTTTAAAAAACTGGATGAATCATGTTTTGCAGGTGGATTATGCATGCACACCTGAAGAAGTGCAGCAGCATTTCCAATCATGTGGTACGGTTAATAGAGTGACTATACTGACAGATAAGTTTGGCCAACCGAAGGGTTTTGCTTATGTGGAATTTGTTGAAACTGAATCTGTTCAAGAGGCTCTCGGCCTAAACGAATCTGAGTTGCATGGCCGGCAATTGAAGGTAACTCATTCAAAAGCTGGGTCTGGATGTTATCCATTATTTTTGCTATTGTGTTTGTTCATTTTCTTCTTAAATATGTGTGTAGGTTTTGCCTAAAAGGACGAATGTTCCTGGTATGAAGCAATACAGACCTAGACGCTTCAATCCTTATATGGGTTACCGCTTCAGGAGGCCATATGTACCTCCTTACTTTTACTCGCCCTATGGATATGGGTATGTTCCTTCCAGTGCTCTCACTCTATTTATTAGTCGAAATGAGATGCCAGATGCCTGATTTATCTTGCTTTCTTTTACCTTTCATTCATCTGCAGAAAGGTTCCGAGGTTCAGAAGGCCAGCTCGATACATGCCGTATTATTAAAAGATTGGTTGCATAATCTAATACAAGGCCTGTCATTTCATATTTATAGTTGATTTTTAGTTTTAATCTGGTAGTTGTATCGATGTGCCCTTACTGCTAAGTACACTATGAACTGGATGAATAGCCACATACCTTTATTGCTGTTGAAGTAGCTAATAAAAGTTTCTTATTGGCCAAGCAGTGCGTAGTTTCGTTTCTGTTGTTTGGTTTATTAAAAAATTTCCATGTGTGTACTGGTGGGTAACTGAGCTGTTGATGCATATTGGCCCATCCGTAGCTCTCAGTTATTGACGTGCGTGTGGGCGATTGAACCTAGCACTCATCGGCATTTTGGTGAGAGCATTTAGTTGTGAGGTCGTAGTGCATCTGTGTTTGAGTATGTGAGACTCGCGTGTCACTTTTAAAGGCCCCTGGTATTACTTTCTGGTCTGCACGTCTGGTGTATTGTGTTATTCGTGGCTTTGCGTGTTCAAACCATACACTACCTGCCTTACTCCAGCTTTCCTTTCCCTCTTTAGGTGTGGGGCCCTGCCTAAACTTCTAACCTATTTTTTTGTCGTTCTTTTGTTGTGTGGTTGTTGTATCCCGATAAAAATGAGAAACTTTTTATTGTGACGGAAACACAAGCGGTAAACCGAATGTTTTAATAGAAGTGGTGGAAAATTTTATTTTTTAAGTTATTAACTTTTTAGCACATATCCTACTATTTGTATAGTGGCACGTGATGTACCACTCCGTGTACTCGTTACATTGAAAAATCTTTCATCAAAAAGCACCCGGAAGACTAGGATAGAAACGATGTTAGCTTGTCGGTTAGACAGAATCTTAACTCAAAAATATTTTTTCAAGAATTATTATTGGCACTTTAAAATTTTCATTTTATATTTTTTATAAGTGTATTTTAAAGTATATAAAAAAAAATTTAGAGTGTCAACAATAGGGGTGGTTCGGTATGAGATCCCATACCGAAACCCTTGTCCCGATTCCCAAACCAAAAATTTCGGGAATTCCAATTTCAATACCCATCCCAAACCAAATTTTCGGGAATCCCGAAATAGTTTCGGGATTTCGGGACAAATCGGGAATCCCGAAATGATTTTGGGCTTTTGGACTAAAATATTATGTTTTTGGGCTAAAATTCAACCTTTTAACACTTTTGGGCTGCAATTTGCTAAGAAGCCTGTCTGCAATATGTGCCAATTGCAAGACTATGTCAATTTAAATGTAGATGCTACAATTGCAAGACTGCCAATCTGGATTCAAATGTAGATGCTACAATTGCAAGACTCTGTCAATTTAAATCATTCATACAGAAATATGTGCAACTATTGAAGCCTTTATTTTCTATGGACTCCCATGTCGTGTGTGTGTGGGTGCTTATTATATATAAGTGTGTAAGTAACCAAGCTGCAATCTGTGCACAAATCTGCCCATCTGCCAATCTGTGCAGTGTGCACAAATCTGCCAATCTGTGCACAAATTTGTGCACAATAGCATCTGCCTATTCAAATCAAGGACCGAATACACTTGTTATTACAGCGGGTAATGGAGTGGAGTGGTGCAGTACACTCGGATCTGATCCAAAAGCACAGATAATCAGTTAGTCATTAGAAGTTTCAGAGAGAAAGAAAAGAGCAAAAACAAGTTCTCAATGCATATTTATCACTCCTCCAGAACAGAAAAGAAGAGAACAAATACTATATATTAACTGCAAGGGCATATATGAGTTAACTTGTTCCATGAATATATATGATATATCCATGTGAGCAACAGATTAACTCAGTCATAACAAAAGCATAATCACTCATTCACATCCCAATTTATTGAATGAAACTGTGATATTAATCATGTTTGTGAAAGCTTTGAAAAACTCTAGATTCTTCTATGGATCTAATCAACTCTATACATTTTACAAGAATCCACAACATGAGCAGACTTTGAAAAACTGAAAAGACATAACCAAGCATATCCATATCATTTTTTATGATTCAACAAACATTACCATTCCACTTCGAAAAACATAATGCAAGCAAGTTCAGTCAAATACACCGGAATCCCTTTACCCAAATAAAAAATTTATTTTAGAACTCTTCCAGTATATGCCCTTGCCACGGCATTCGTTCCCTCCTTCACTTAAATTCATATACATATACACAATAGTGATATAGATCAGAAAGTAGCGGGTTCCTAACCTCTCCGTCGATTCAAAATCCCTAATTCAGAAACCCTAATTTCAGAAATTCCTAATTCAGAAACCCAAATTCAAAATCTCTAATCAAATTTGGAATCAAACAATTTGTATGAACTTTGGTTGAGTTTATTGCAGGAATTTCTTACCTTTTGCAGTGAGGAGGACTGGAGGAGTGCGGACTGGTGTGGCCGTGCGGACTGAGGTGAGGTTTAGGTCTGAGGAGGTGAGGTGAGACGTGAGAGTTATTGTCGAGAGAGAGAGTCAGACACGGGTTGTGCGTTGATAACATAACAACGGTTGAGATTAAATCTCAACAGAATCCAATGGCTATTAAAATTCTAAATATATATTTAAAAATTAAATAATATATATATTTTTTTCGGTTCGGTTTGGGAATACCGAAATCCCAAAAACTTGAGACCGATTCCCGTACCGAATTTTCGGGATCGGTTCGGTATTGGGTACCGAAATTTTCGGGAATTTTGGTTTGGGAATTTTTCGGTTTGGTTTCGGGATTTTTTCGGTTCGGTTTGGTATTTTTGGGATTTTTTTCCAGCCCTAGTCAACAATATATACTTCTTTTATTCTGTTCATTTCGGATCCAAATTTCACTTTTAGTCTGTAGTTCTGATTGTGCGAATTCACGGATATGTCTCACTTTTGCATATGTAGAGGTAGTGGCGAAGCCAGAAATTTTTGAAGGGAGGGGCAAAATTTAAAAAGTTTAGGGTCTTGGAAAAATGTGAACATTCATTTGAGGTCTAAGTTCAAGATTTGCAAGAAAAATATTTGAACTACCCGTAATGTTTATAGGAAAATTTGCACTAATCAAAATACTCAAAAGGATTTGGACTACTCAAAATAGTCAAAGTAGGGTTTGAACAACAATATTATTTGAAGGATGATTTAGCACCGTTTCTTGTTGTATCGCCCTATTACTTAACAATATAATTAGCAAAGTTTAAAAACATGCTAAGCTCTAGTCGGACTGTGAACATAACTTTACACTTAGGTGAGGACCTAGGCAAATTTGAACAAATTTATTATATACCATATAAATAATTGTCTATTTATTATACACCATATAATATCCGAAAAACATTAATTATAAAACATATAATATAAAAATATTAACAAATTTTCTTTATTACTTTGTTGAATTTGATGGTAAGAGAAAGAAAAAAACAAATAATTATGAGTTCGTAATATTTTACAAATTATTTTTTGAAGCTCAGTTAAATTTATAGTGAATTTTAAGATAAATAACAGTGTTAAATAAGTGGCTTAAAAAATATTAGTAATAGCAAGTTAGGTGGCACAAATTGATTGGCCACTAGTTTAAAAAAAATTGTAACTGCACGTGGAGTCGGATGGGAGAGAGAGAAAGTCTCTCTCTTCTTCCTTTCTCTTCTTCTTTGTTAGAACCTCTCCATTTGCAGAAGTTGCAAAATGCAGATCTTTGTTCCTCTTTTCTTTGGCCTAGGTATTTCTTTTTTTGGGAAAAAAGAGAGATCGCGATCAGCTAGTGGTGCGATAGAGCAGGGAAATACAAAAACCCTAGAAAACCACACGAAATTTCATCACTTCCGACGAGACTGGAGGAGCAGAACCACCATTTTTGGGCTTAATTTCTAGCGTGGGGAGTGGCGGCCGCCACTCCTCACCCTCACGTAGATTCGCCATCATGTAAAGGGCCAATTTAGTCTATAAGCATCTCCAGCTATATAGATAATTGAGTACGAAAATAAAATTTAATGAGCCAACGTTATAGGCAATTCTCAGTAGGCAAATTTTTGCCCCAAGTACAATGTTTGTGTATTATAACATGAGTAGATTTATCAAGTTCACATCTTTTATAATAAAAAATATTTCATGTGTCCCACAATTTAGATAAAAGATGAAAGAGAATCATACAATATATTTTCGCATACTTTGCTTGTTTAGCTTTTTGGAGTAGAATACATTTTGCCTACTTAGAGCATCTTTATTGGTCCCATAGCTACGGTTTAAATTTTTTTTTTTAATTTTTAAAGAAAATTTAAAATTGGTAAAAGTTGTAACCGGTTGGTGAATTATGGACCACACACATTAAATAACTCAGCTGCCGTGTCAATTATGGAGTTTCCCTGGAAGAAAACCTTAATGTCTTTTAGTCTTAGTTAACGTATTTGACGTCTTCTTTGTAGATGGTCTTAGGTTGTATGCTACTGAAGATGCCTTAAAGGTAGATATGTTCTCCCCTATTTTACCTTGTCATGTGACTGTTTCGTCAAGAAAATTAACATAAAATCGAAACATGTAAGTGTAAAACATGATAACAAACCATTAGAGGGGATAATGTTGAGATAAATGTGTGCTTAGTATTTTTTTTTTAAAGGAGATTAGGTGGTGGTTTTGCCACGGCAGTTCACTCTTCAATAGGTCGGGAAGACTTAGAAAAATATTTCAGCCTCCTTCTGGCACCATCGTGCAATTCACCAGCTCTAGAAATCAAACCTAGTACGTAACCTGTGAAATACGGGTCTAGAATTCATCTCCAATCACTGAACCATCCTGTAGTGGTTAATGTGGTTTATTTAATCATTTAATTGTGGGTGAATGCTAGATAGCCAAAACAAATATCCTTAAATAATATATACAATTAAGGCCGAAAAATCCAGAATATATAATTAGATGGGCACGTGAAGTTGGGGTTTCATGTTGACCTAACAAGTTGGGGTTTCATCCACCTCTTCTCCTCGTGGCCACAGCAACTAAATTTACTTGATCTCTCGAGTCTTGAAGGGTTCCATCTATGACCGACCAAGAAATCTAGTTACATATTTATAGAGTGACTATACTTTACAGACATTTTTGTAAGGCTAACTTAGCATGGTATTTTAGTGATATAAATAATTTCAGCTGTTAAATATTATTTTGAGTAATTTCTTGCAACGATTATTTTTTAATGAAGAAAACAATTCGAATTATTGGAAAAAGATTCGCAATAGAGTCTTGACAACTAACCGTTGCATGTCTTATTGACAAAGGAATCTAACAAATACATGTATAGAGAGAGCGACTTTACTTGATCGATATGTAACGCTCACTCAACAATGTATTTCATTGATGTACACGGTTTTATATTTTTATATCTTTTTCATTGTGTGATCAGCTTTCGTCAAGTACTGTTTGTATTTAATTTTAAATAAAAAAAATTTAAAATATACGATAAATTGATAGAATGTGAAGATCGACCTTAATTGTTCTTTTAGTCTTTAAATTGAGGTCTAGATCTAGAAAGATTGCGATTTGCCTACCAAGTCAACAAAATCATTCACCTTACACCAAAAAACTGAAGAATAAAATAAAACAAAACGAACAACAAGATGATTAGGTCACGTGACTCGCGTGAGGAGTTTTGTACACGAATGGCATGTAAAGCGTTGAATGCGACCGAGGAATTGTATATCTATCATGACTCACGTGAGGAGTTTCGAAATACATCAAGTTTATTTTCTACCGAATGCACCAAGTTTCCGAACCATTTGAAATAACGCAGGGAGGACTTTGGAAGTTTTGTTCAGAGGCCACCTAACGAGAGCAAACCTTGAGTTCCCATCCTTCTCTTCCTAAGTCGTTCTGCAATGATGAAGGATAGCTCAAGAGCCTGAGAAGCATTGAGCCTCGGGTCGCAGTGCGTGTGGTATCGCGAGCTCAGATCGTCCAAAGTCACTGTTCGAGAGCCTCCAATGCACTCTGTCACATTCTGCCCAGTCATCTCCAAATGAATTCCTCCTGGGTGGCTCCCTTCTTGTTCGTGCACATCAAAGAATGCTTGCACCTCGGCCTGCAAACAAATACAATAAGCCAACCATGGCGAAGATTAAATGGTGTATAATACACAAGGCATACAATGTTGCGGATGATAACTTCTACGTCTAGTAGAAAACCGACATATTGGTTGAGTCTCTAGACGCTAGCAACAATGAATTGCCACCGCAGGATTATGAGCACTTTTCAGTCTACCGAACATTTTCTTAGAAACTAATTGACATGGCATGGAAAAATGATGCCCACTCTAAGGATATGCAGTTACAGTATTGGTACGTTGATTTATATGTGCAGGTGGCGCAACAAGATTAAGCAGTCAATCTACTACCTATAGCAAACTATTGGAAAGGGAAATACCAAGAGATTTTTCCGTTTCATGTTCCGAAAAGAAATAGGTAGAGAAATTATACCAAGATTGAATCAAATGGACGTGTTTTGAGTCCACAGGGTGCCTGGATGGTGTTTCCATGCATTGGATCAGAGACCCATGTCACAATCTGCCCTGCTTGGCGGACAGCCCTAATCAAATGAGGAAGCTTGACTCTCATGTTCTCAGCACCCATTCTAGCAATGACTGTGATCCTTCCTGGCTTGTTGCTCGGGTTCAGGATTTCGATGATGTTAACAAGATCTTTTGGGTCCATTTTATTGCTTACCTGCGTCACAAGTATATCATTTTAAGCCATTTAACACAACGTTACGGAAAAAATGAACCCGCAGCTTAAATTACTGACACATCTAGTCACTCAACAACGAAGAGTTTGATCTATCAGTGTACACACACCATGTGAAGCCATTAATAACACTCAAATTAGCCGGGAGTTTACAAAAGCCTACCTTGATGCCGATGGGATTGGCAAGTCCTCTTAGGAACTCTACATGGGCACCATCCAGTTGCCGGGTACGCTCACCAACCCAAAGCATGTGGGCGGAGCAATCATAGTACAGACCGGAAGTAGAATCCAATCTTGTGAGTGATTGCTCATAGGGTAGATGCAGACATTCGTGGGATGTCCAGAAATCGGTTGTTGTCATGATAGGATGGTCAACTGTAAGTCCAGCAGCATTCATGAACCCTAAGGCCTCGTCGACCCGGCTAGCCAGTTCCTGGTACCTGTTGAATCAAAGTAACAATGCAAATAAGCGAATTGACACTCGAGTCAGATATTCAAATTTGATTTATCTTTGAAACTCCTATGCGTCCAAATTCCGTTTCTGTACTAGTTTTGTTCAAAAAATCTAATAGGTTTGCTTAAATATTCAAGCATATTTTCTAGCATTTCATTTGGTCCTGTAAACAAACATTGATATGGATATAAAGTTTCAAAATGTGGGTTGAGTGCATACCTATCTCCCTGCTCGCTGTGCTCAGCGAAATCCAGATTCCATTGAGTAACCCTCTGCATGGCAGCATACCCTCCAGTGGCAAAGGCCCGCAGAAGGTTCAAAGTCGCCGCAGACTGGGAATAAGCTCTTATCAACCTCTGGGGGTCTGGATTTCTGTTTTTCTCATCGAAAGCATCACCATTGATATTATCCCCTTTGTAAACCGGCAACTTTACCCCATCCTTCTCCTCAAACTCCGCTGATCTTGGCTTCGCGAACTGGCCCGCCATTCTTCCCACCTAAATCAACAAACGCCACATTCAACACCCTTAAAAATCAATTAAAACAAAAACTAAATGACGTTTGATGTCCATTTCGTTTCCAGTTCCTGAAAGTAGTCGCTAAACAAGTTTGCGACAAGTAATACTGAAACTAAAACCGAAAACTCGTACAACAAAAACCAAAAACACTACCTTGATAACAGGCATTTGTCCTCCAAACATCAGAACAACGCCCATCTGAAGCATAATTCTGAAGGTGTCCCTAATGTTGTTGGCGCTGAACTCCTTGAAGCTCTCAGCGCAGTCGCCGCCCTGCAAGAGAAAAGCATTGCCCAAGGCTGCCTCGGCTAGCTTCTCCTCCAAGTGCCTGGCCTCTCCGGCGAACACAATCGGAGGAAAAGACTCGATGGTCTTGAGCACCGTCTCCAGCTCCTTCACATCTGGGTACTCCGGAAGCTGCAGGGCCTTCTTGGATTTCCAGCTGCCCAAGCTCCATTTGCCGGAAACAGGCTTCGGGGGCGCCGAAGCCGACTTGGGAGGCTTCTCGGCCACGACGGAAGACTTACCGGAGTCGGCGGCGCAGATGGGGTGGAGGGTCTTTTTCTTGGAAGGGAATGGGGAGAAAATGGGTTGGTGAGATTGAGGGGTGGGAGGGGAGAGAGAGTGAGTGTTGCAGAGTGATTTGGAGGACAGGGTTGCTGGGTTTGTCAGAGCCATTGTTCTTGTCTCTCCTACTGTCTGAAAACTGGAATATCTAGCGAGAGAGGGAGTTTGGCGAGGAGGCTCTGGGAATGAGGTGTTGGTTTGAAGGAGTTTATATAAGGTTTTTGGAGGGGAGGACTCCCAACAACACCGAAACAATCAGGTGGACAGTTGCGGAAGGAGAGATTTTCGAGCGTGATAACGCGGCGTTATATAAATGGTAGAATATGTGTGTATCACTTATATAAAAACACGTGATGTATCATTCGTTCTATTGTGATTAAAAAATTCTAAAAAAAAAGTAGGAGGAGCATTTGCATGTAACGGGTTTACAGGGTAAATACATTTTGACGCAAGTCATTCTGGAGAGGAAGCGGGCAGAGTGGTAAGTACGAAATAGAGAGAGGGGGTCAGTGGGTCACATGGGTATTCAGAAGGGAAATTTAGGTGGGGTGAAGGGACAATTGAGTCAGTTTGGTAGGTAAGCGAGGGATGGGAATTCCCTCCGATTCTCCTTGAGGATTCTAGATATCACGAGCGTGTGTTCGGATGCAATCCCCCCGAGCGTGTGTTCGGAACTTCGGATGCTTGCCCTTATTATTTATATTTATTTTATTTATGGCAATAATTCATTCATTAAATTCAGCTACCAAATATTGTATGATATGGTCCTATAAGCTATGAGTGACGATCACATTATGTCTTCCCAATCTCTACCCTTCCATCAACTACATCAACCACCGCACAGTCGCGAGACATTGTTAGAAGTTTTAAGTTTGTGTAATAATATTTTATTTTATTTAACTTTGTGTAATAATATTTTTTTTCCCTCATTCTTTGTTGTGCCAACTTTGCGATGATATTCCTCTCACTTTTAGGCGCATGTTTAATTATTTGTAACAGACGAGAAGAAATGTATATCAAAAGAGTCGAGAATGAGTGAGAAAAAATGGATATAGAAAACATTAATAATTTTCATTGTTATTCCATACTTGAAATTCATTTTCATGTATGTTATTCCCAAAATCGATGGGATCCACCAACATTGTTATTAAAAGCATAAATAAAATGATACTCATTCATTGCAAATTCATTTCTTATAAACAGACATCTACTTAAAATAACCTTATGTTCTAATTTCTATCCGGAGATGTAATTTTAAATGAAGTACTAATCCTGGTCGGTGGAATTCAACTTTCTGTACATTTGATTAAGAACAACTGAAATTTGAATAGAAAACAACATGAATCAATTTATAATCAAATTCGAATGCCTCGACGAATCAAGACTATGTTAGAATACATCTGACATCTCATTCATCAGTTTCTTCATTTTCTATTAATCACGTATACAGAGAGAGACAAATATGATTGTTGATGGATTAATAGTAAATTTAGTGTTGTGGTCTACATTGTTAGAGAGAGAGAGAGAGAGAGAGAGAGAGAGTGCGGCAAAGAGAGATGGAGAAGGGCTTGAGGAATTTCGTGTATCTTATTGTACCTTTATTTATAGTAAACATGATAAGATTCTTTGCCTTACAAGTAATATAATCATAAAGGGATAAAATCTTATACTATCATAAATACAATCTATTAGTGATTTACACAACCACACGTGTTAATACTCAAGTAGATGTCGCATTAGATATTTAGGAAAATGTAGAAGCAATTGATGAAGTCGTCTCGTCTGGTCAGCACGAGTAGCAAACACGAGTCTCTAATGGGGATTGCATCTAGGAGTAAGTCTCACCAAAATTTGGCTATGGTAAAACCCAATGAGTTTAACGCATGGTCTGAGGAGAAAAGATTAGTTAATGCAACATGTTGATACTTAACATCTTTAGGACATAAGTAGTAAAAAATGCACATAAGAGTATGACCAGCTTTGGATATGTGTCTCGTTAAAATCTTGCCAGGTAGCAAAATCTAGTGGGAAAAGCCTCTTGCTCTAAGGAAAAAAGAGTACATTAAGATCAAGTAAGTATACTTCAGGATGCTACCTTAAGTTCGGCAAAACACCTCATGAGAACTGCATGCTTTGCAAATGGGATAGTTAAGCATACCAATTCCTCGAACAAGCTTTTGGGTGGTTGACTTTGGCTGTGACTATGTGAATAGGTCGGCAAGGTTGTCTTGGGATCAGATTAAATTGACTTCAATCTTCGTTGATGTGAGAAGGGCGGAATATGCTTGGTGCTAACTTTTTTTATGGATGAAATCCATAGGTACTTTGAATATGCTTGACAAAAGTTCTCAACCATATCTCTCACATGTGACGTAGTGAGGTTTGATCCGCTTGGAAAGATTCAAGGATTTTGCAACTAAGGTCTATTTCGCAGTTTTTTCAAGAAACTGTGGCATTCCCTAAAGGTAAAGACAACTATTTGGGAGTGTGCCTTGTTCGGGTTTGATAAGACAATTATGGTCTTTCGGACGCTAGATGCTAAACAAGATCCTTTATGTTCTAAAGGGATAAAGAATAGGTTTTGGAGCCTGAAGTTCCATACCTAAGTGCAATTAGTGCTTTATTGTATTGAGTTTAGTGCATTAGACCGGACATCTCATTCACTAGTCAAATTGATAGTATTGAGTTGAATAACAAACTAAAAAATGCAATGAGTCCAAAACCAAATGGAGGCCCATTTTATTTCATGTATTGCTTCGTTTTTGTTAATCACTCTCCACGAGCCAATTATTGAACGTATCGCCAATTATTTGTCCTCTTTTCTCTCTCTCTCTCTCACTTCTCTCTCTGTGCAACATCAAATGGACCAAAATCCAAAACCTTAACTGAACCCAACAGCAAAATCACAGAGCAACCTACCCCTCCAAAACAATGTTATTCACTTGCCACCAGCTCTTCGTAAATCCACCTTCTTGAGCTCGATTCGCCCTTTACATCGCTCAGCCTTTCTCCCCAAAGCCCCCGTCATTCTTTCTCTCCCAATCACCACTTGCCAACATTTCCTAAGCTTAAACCACAATCCCGTGAATCCCCAAAATTTCAGCTGCCATCAATTTCGTCTCCGAGTTTACAATTCTGATGCTGCTCTGTAACCAAATGATGCCGTCAACGGTGCTTTCAATTTGGACTATTTCTTGGCGATTGAGGAGTTTTTGTGCATTGCATCATCATCGGTTGTTTCAATGGGTTTCATTGTGAATCGCTCGGCTATGAGCTTAAAGAAGACGTCTTTTGTGGCAATGGGGAATTGGGGTTTAGCGTCTGGGGCCCTAGCATTGGTAATGGCTGTCGGGAGTAGGGCGTGGATTTGGCGGCTGTAGTGGAGGCAGATGTGCAGGGAATCAGTGAAGGGCGGGATGGAGGTTGTTTGTACAATACTTAACCAATCTCGAAACTACTGAGCACCGGTCAACATCATACTTTCAAGGACTTGCCGAAGCACAAGAGTTTCCCTCAAACCAGGAGGCCAATCATAGCGCTATATATGTCAACGTCAGAATAAAGCTTATAGAGTCCCACATTGACCACGAACAGAAGCTAAAGACTTTGCTCAACTATAAAAAGAGACCATTCTCATACAAGTAATCCCTAATGTCATTATTGTACTTAAACTAGTCATTAGAACTCACTAATGATGATTATGCTTGAACCTATGTATTTGTGTAAACCCTTTACTATTAATGAAAACCCCTCTACTCCGTGGACATAGCCAAACTTAGGGTGAACCACATATATCTTGTGTTTGCTTCCCCATCTCTATTTGCTTACTCATCATCATCACTAGGTAACCGAAGCAACTAAGCGAAGGTCACAAACTTGACACTTTACGTTGTTCTAAAGTCTTCACCGATTTTGTGCATCAACATTTGGTGCCGTTTGTGGGAAGAGACACTTATTCATACTCTCTTTAGCTTTGTCAAGTTATTTTCCATCGTTCGTACACTCTCATTTGACCAGGCATCCCTCTCTAACATGAGGAGTAAAGGAACCCACATCACACAGAATGACACTCCCCCCGTGTCTAGTGTGAGGCAATAAAGGAAGAAATGAAAGAAGTTTGTTCTTCAAGCTAAAGTCGAGGAACTGGAGGCTCAGAATAACAAGATAGTAATGAAGAATAAGATCATCCAAGAGCAGTATGAGAAACACTTCGAAATGTTCCATGAGGCTAGGCATACTTAGTCATATGAGCCAATTGCCCCCATGGACGTCAACCATCACCTGGGTACCCCCAAACACGGAGGGTCACCGGTCTTCAACATGGATATTCCTAATAAGAAGCGAGCTACTCATCAATGTGTTGATCAACGTGAGACTTCTCACAACCTAGCTGCTTCGACTCGAAGCAAAAATGGAATGAGGCACTTCCTTGCTTAAGGTGTGGAAGGATCGAGAGCTGTTTATTGTGACCTTCAAGACTTCTTAAGACTTCTTAAGGAAACATTGAGAGAACCCCATCCACATAAGCTCAAAGATCAACGACCTAAGGGTTACTGAAAGACTCAGTCCTCTACCACAACCCAGGCTAGCTACCAATCTAGGGAATGAGCGACAAGTTCTAGAGGAATATGAGGGTATATAGGACTCAGAGGTCTTCCGACAGACATGCCCTAGAAGCCAGTACAGTGAGTCTTAGGAAAAACCACATGCCCTTGATCAAACTTCCCTATAGCCAAGAGGCTTACACAGAAAGGCTCTAGTAGTACATGACTTCACCCAGTACCCCATTGTCCTACAGCTCTTTGCGGAAGTAAACAAGTTGAAGGCCGAACGCCAGGCCGAGATACCTGACTAGAATCAACCAAGGCCCGACCCCTTTATAAGTAGGAATCTTGACACACCCCTCCAAGCAAGAACAAAGCAGAAGCTCGGCTTACAACTATATACTGGAAATGGAGGATCCGATTGAATACCTTAATCTCTTTAAGTTCACCATGGCATATCAGATGCATATTGATGAAGAACAATGTTTTTTCTCCCCCTCCACTTTTTCTTCTGGAGTTCTGAACTAGTATTGCCGTCTTTCATCTAAAATAATAGATTCCTTTGAAGAGTTGAGAAAACTGTTTGTTTCTCAACACATTTTCCAGACCGATCGCTTGCACTCTACAGATGACTTGTACATTATTCACCAGAAGCCAGACGAGTCACTACGTGAGTATGCTGGTCATTTTAGCCATGAATATTCTCGTTGCACTGAGGTAGATGACAAGACTGCCCTCAAGGCTTTCACGGCGGGCTTACGTGAATGTTTCTTCACGTACATGATTAATGCCAACATTTGGAAGACTTACTATGAGGTGATGGCACATGCCTACAACTGTGCATTTGCTAAAGTAAGGACATATCAAGGGAAACCACTATGGCTATCCCTTATCAACAAGTAGGGAATGAGAGCCAAATCCAACCAAGTGAAAAAACCTCGACCTTTTAGACAGCTGTTGCATCTCCCCCTACCTTAACAGTTTCATTTTAATAAGAATAGTAGGGGACATTATTGCGATAACCAAGGGTATCGCTACGATAGTGCTAGCCCTAAAGTAGTCAATGCAGTGGACCAAGCGCATGTCAAGACAGGCCCTACCCCAAGGTATGAGACATACATACCTTTGAATGCCACATACACATCCATTTACCCCAGTATAGCTCACTTGATACCAAAGCCAAAACCAAGGCAGCCAGATTATAAATTCATGAAGAACATGGGCGTATTTTGTTGCTACCATGAGTAGAATGGCCATGAAATCAAGAAGTGTGTCACCCTCTATGGCCATATCAAGGCTTTGGCACACGAAAGGAAAATTGATCAATTCCTCTTTCACCCTCCAAGGACAACCGTAACAAACCCTAGGTAAATGTGATATATTCTATTAGTAGTGGCATACCCATTTTTGAATCTTCCAATAAGGCCATGAAAAACAGGGAACAAACTTTGAGGTCTGGCCATCAAGTGTTTCATGTGGAAGACATCAGGGGAAGCAAGTATCAAAAACCTAATTAGGATCTGATATGTTTCTACCCTGAGGAGGAAAGAGGCATCATCTACCCTCACAACGACCCACTGATTGTGGAGGTTCCCATAGCCAACTTTGATGTACGACAGATCCTTGTAGACACAGGTGCTTTGATCAGTATCATGTTCGCCGAAGCTATCAGGGCACTTAAGGTATCTGAACACTTGCTTGATCCCTTAGTTACTCCCTTGATAAGCTTTTCTGGTGATATCGTGCAATATTTTGGGAGCATATAGTTACCACTCACCATTGGTACAGGCCCTTATACAGCTACTATTACCACTAGTTTTCTTGTGGTCGACTGCTTGATGGCGTACAATGTCATTTTTAGACGCATAAGCATCAACGATCTTAAGGCCATAATATCCATAAATATGTTGCTGATGAAGTTTCCAACACCTTCTGGCAATGGTTACATCATGGGAGATCAACTTAGTGCACGATCATGCTACAACACTTCAGTCAAACAACAACACTTGCATGCGCCTAAGGAAACCTTTTCTATACATGGCCAAGTCCTAAAAACCAACCTGGATGAAGCCAACTTGGCTCTTTATAATGGCAATGGTCAACCTGACGATCCATGAGATGATTTTTTCACCCAACAAGCACAACTTGATGAAGAATTGGAGAATGTCTCTATCTTAAAAGACTATCCAGATAACATGGTGAAGATTGGCACTACCTTGTCACCACATATTCGGTTGGCATTGATCTCTTTTTTGTAAGAGAACACCGAGGTCTTTGCTTGGTAATACGAGGACATGTCGGACATCTCTCCTGATATCATCTGTCATTGCTTAAGCATGGATCCCAAGACCAAGCCAGTGAAACAGAAGTGAAGATTTTATGATGCTACGATACGAGGCAATGAAGGCAAAAGTTGAAAAATTCAAAGAAATAGGCTTTATCCGTGAAGTCAATTACCCAATGTGGGTAGCAAATTTTGTCCTTGTTAAGAAAAATCCGACCAAGGAAGGCCTCTTGCTCCAAAAAACCTTGTGGAGAATATGTGTTGACTACACTAACCTTAAGAATTGATGCCCAAAGAATAGCTTTCCTCTCCCTCTCATTGGTAGACTTATCGACTCAACGACATGGTGTGAACTCTTGAGCTTCATGGATTCTTACTCAGGGTACAACTAAATCCTCATGTACCATCCGGACCAAGAGCACATAACCTTTACTAATGATAGATGACTACATTACTATAAAGTCATGCCTTTCGGCCTTAAGAATGCAGGTGTGACTTATCAGAGATTAGTCAATTCAATGTTCACCGAATAGATTGGCAAGAGCATGGAAGTTTATGTTGATGATATGCTAGTCAAGAGTAAGCATGTTGACCAACACATCACTAACCTGTCTGAAACCTCCACCTTCCCGAGAAGGTACTAAATGAGGTTAAACCCCAACAAATGTGCTTTCGGTGTGGGCTTTATGATTAACCAACGAGGCATTAAAGCTAACCTTGAGAATATCAAAGAAATCATTGATATGAAAGAACCAGTAACTTCAAAAGACATCCAGAGCCTTACTAGCAAGGTGACAGCCTTGATCAGGTTCATCTTTAAAGCCACAGATAGATGCACTCATTTCTTTAAAGCATTTAAGGGAAGTAAGAAGTGCATTACATGGACTGATGAATGTGCTGAGGCATTCAAGAACCTCAATGAGTACATAAGTAAAGCCCTCTTACTCTCTAAACTTGAAGTTGGTGACATTCTCATTATCTATTTACCTGTCTCGACTTCAGCAGTTAGTTCGGTTCTCATTCGAAGGGATAGTAATGTTAAGCGACCCGTCTACTATGCTAGCAAAGCCTTGCAAGTTACAAAGACACAGTACTCTAACATTAAGAAATTGACACTAGCATTAATCGTGTCTGTTCGAAAACTTTACCCTTACTTCTAAGCACATTCCATCATCGTGCTTACCAATCACCCTTTTTTACAAGTACTTCAGAGTCCTAACACTTTGGGACGAATGATCAAGTGGCCGATAACATTGAAGGAGTTTGACATCTCTTACTAGAGCCAGTTGAGAAGGTTCAATTAGTTACAGATTTCATCTCCGAATTCACATATCCTATTGACATTTCACCTACACCTGAGGCATTGGCTTCGCTACCCTCAGAAGCTCAGAAAGTAGAACCAACCTTTCCAGTATGGACTCTGTACGTTGATGGTTCGTTTAACTAACAGGGTTGTGGAGCAGGACTGGTTCTTATTAGCCCGACAAAGTTGTAGTAGAGTATGCTCTTCACTTTAAATTTAAGGAGTTAAACAATGAGGCCGAGTATGAAGGCCTCCTGGCAGTCTTACGTTTGGCTAAGCACCTTGGAATTAAACAACTTGACATCTTCAGTGACTGTCAGTTGGTGGTCAACAAAAGCACAAACAACTTTGATGCTAAGGATAACTCTGTGGCAGTATATCTTGCGTAAGCATAACTTTTGCTCAAGCACTTCCACTACCAGATCATCTAAGTCCCTTGGGCAGCAAATAGTCATGTAGATGCCTTGGCTCACCTTGTCTCAGCAGTGAAAGACGAGATTGGAAGAAACATTCATGTCGAGTTGTTAGAAGCACCAAGCGCCATGGCCATGAAAGTGTGCAACTTACAATATGAGGATTGTTGGATCACCCCGATTTATAAATTCCTTGCTCATGGAACCCTCTTAGATGATAGAGTCTAAGCTAAGCAAATTCGATACAAGTCTACTATCTACTTAATCATCAATGACTAATTCTACAAGCGAGGTTTTACCCTGCCATACTTGAGGTGTCTTACACCTATTGAGGGGGAAATTGTCCTTCGAGAGATACATGAAGGAGTCTGCGAAGATTATATTGGATTTCGATCCCTATGACACAAGGATTTTCGCCAGGGATATTATTGGCCAACACTTCACCATGATGCCATCAAAATATCTCGCTTATGTGACAAGTGCCAACGCTATGTAACTATTCCTTACTCATCTCTTAAGCCTTTCACTCCCCTCTTGAGTCTTTCACTCATATGATCAGCCTTGGCCCTTCGCCCAGTAAGGACTTGATTTGATTGACCCAATACTTGCCGGGAAGGGCAAGGTTCATTATGTGATTGTTGTAGTTGACTACTTCACAAAGTGGGCTGAAGTAGAACCTTTGGCAACCATTACTGAGGCAAAGATAGAAAACTTCGTATGGAAGAACGACCTTTGCTGATTTGGCATTCCCAATGCAATTGTCACAGACAACGGGCGACAGTTTGACAACAAGAAGTTTAGGATTTTCTGTTCTAAGTTCAACATCAACTTATGTTTCGCATCCCCAGCTCATCCTCAGGCTAATGGACAAGTTGAGGTTATTAACAAGATAATCAAGCGCACCTTGAAGACTAGCTTGAACAAGGCTAAAGGTTGTTAGCCAAAGCTTGTACCCTAGGTTCTTTGATCATACCAAACTTCGTATCCGACTTCAACATGAGAAACTCTATTCTTACTTGCCTTTGGTATAGAGGCAGTTGTCCAGTTGAGCTCGAGCAAGCAACATACTGAGTTAAGAACTACAGGCAAAGTGAAAACGACAAACAACTTGCCCTTAACTTTGAGCTAGTTGAGGAACATAGAGACCAAGCTCGTTTGAGGAACATCACTTACAAACAGCACATCTTTAACTACTATGACTCTAGGGTCAAACCTCGCTTTTTCAAAGTGGGGGACTGGGTATTAAAGAAAAGACTACTTTGTGACAGAGACCCAAGCGAAGGCACACTTAATCCAAATTGGGATGAACCGCTTGAAGGTTTTGGCATCAGTCGCCCTGGCTCCTACAAACTCAGAAGTTCCAATGGCAAGATCCTTGGCCATCCATGGAACGCTATTCACCTAAAGTACTATTACAAGTAGACTCACATTGTACAAGTGTTAAGCTATAACCATTCAGCATCTTTTGTAAAGAAGGCCATCTGGCATGAACTTAATAAAGAGGTGATTCAGACAACTTCATCCTAACTTCTTTACATTCTTATCACCAAAACACTTGGTCTCACCCTGACCTAATAAAATTCTAATTCAAAACTTCACTTAAATGACATTAAATACTCGAGTTTGAAGCTTCAACATGAAATAAAGTCTAAGTATCTGTCAACAAGACTATGCAAATAAACAAACATCTTCAAGGTGTATCCATTCAATTATACCCAAGTTATGCGTTGTATCCAAACAAGGGATCTATTCGAACATAGTCAAGCATTCATAAATTATAGTATAAACACTTGGCACTTAACATCAAAATAAATGGTGCAATGTCGTAAACATCTGTACACAAAAAGCCCCTAGGCAGTTAACTAGTGTATATAGGAAGTGAAGGCACGACGAATCACCCTCATCTGAGGCCGAACTCTCCTACTGTGTCTCGCCTTCATCACCATCACCACCATCCTCAACATCTCCGAGACCATCCTTACCTTGCCGAGTCTGCTCATCAGCACTAGTGTCATCTTCAGACCCATCACCACTATTAGGATCGAGTTCAAGGATGAATTGTTCACCCTTTTGCCGATGCTCGTTCATCTCTACACTGTACTTGTCGATAATGCCTCCACTGTTGTACCAATTAAGGATGGCCATCCACTTCCTTTTCTTAAGTTGAATCTCTCAGGTGCAGTGGGGCCTGATGACATGGCGGAAGGCCTAAAAGCATAAGACCTCCTACATAACAGTATCCCTCTCGGCTGGGAGACTCTTCTTCAATTCTTTAACCTCCCTTTTAGCCTCGAAAGCCTCGAGGATAGTCACCTCCAACTACTTCTTGAGCCATAAGTTCTCACCATTCCGCCTCTTCAACCTCTTCATGGTTTGGTCCTTAAGCTGGACGTCCTCAGTCAAAGCTTTGCTTGTCTTCCTAGCGTCATCCACAAGCTGCCTGTTCTCTTGAAGCTTTGCCCTACATCGTTTGACCTCTTGCAGTCTATCGTCGTACTCAGTCATGACCTACATGATAAGATGATCATCAGTGCCAAGGGAAAACCAAAAAAAGAAAAAAAAAGAAAAAAAAAGTAAGGAAATGACAAAGTAACACTTACATAGGTAGATACCCTCATCATCCAGTCACGATCCGATTCGTTCTTAACTAGTGGCTCAACGAGCTTGTCAACAGTGGCTCGCTGTCCTGCAAGGCAATTGTTGACGAACCTAAAGCTATTTAGATGCATGGCAACCTTTGAGTCCTTCCAGAGGATGCTTCCAGGATCTTTCTTGTACTTCCTCTTACGGTGGAGTTAAGGTCACCTTTCTGGCCAGCGTGCTCCATGATTGGAGGAAATATGAGATCGATGTTAGAAGAAGGAAGAGGAAACAGTCGCCTCTCTTCCCTTGCAACTATGGTAGCAACACATCCAATTGCCTCAGCTTCGGCCTTTTTGGAGGTGGCAATCTTGAGAAGCTCATCTTGAGACTTAGGCCTAGGGACTAGCTTCACCCTGTGCTTCGTGCTCCCTTGTGAAAAAAAATGTCGTCTACGAGAACTAACATGGGTTTTTTTTTCCCTTTCTTAGTGTTAGTCTCCCCTTCCTTACTCCTCTTCTCCACTGAACAAGGAAAATCAAAGTAAGGAATACAACTTTGTTTGAAGAAATACAACTTTATAAAAATAAAAAAAGGGCAAATGTAGGATATGACTTACTGGCTTGTCTCTACACTCGGACAGGTAAGGGTTGGAAACCATTGATAGGTATTTTTACCACCTGCAAAAGTAGGGATAAAAACACTTAAAAATACTTGCAAGAGTATAAGGTTATCATAGTATAACAGCTTAAGCAAGGTCATTCTCCACAGGGATTGAATGAATAATTTATGTTAAAACCAAATCTTAATTAATTATTTGAAAACAAAGTTTGGATGATGTTGATTTTATGACCTAAAATATTAAAAATGAATTTAATAGAAAACAATTAAATAAGTTGACAAAGTAAAGAAAACAAAAGAAAATAGTTTTGAAAATCTATTTACGCACTAGGGTTCTGCCGTCACCTTAACAATCCTACGTAGTTCTTCCAATTACTTATAACTTACACATGCATATTTGAAGGTTAGGTTTTCCTAAAGTATGCCCTACTTGGAACCTCTAACATAGAACGTATATCTAACATGCAACCCATCCGTGCCGTCCAGATCAAATGTGAACATGCAAGACTTATTAAGTTTTATGAAACCTTTTTGAAAAACCATATAACCCTTAAGACTTGTCGTCCATCCTAAGAGGTTACACATATTAACCACAAGAAGCCAGCGCCAATTCCAGGGACAGCCCTCCGCCAAAATTGCATCAAATTACTTTTCTAAATATCCTAATGGTGGCCAATCATTAAGACAATTAGATAGTTTCAAACACGGTAATTAATAATTCAAAACCTGCATACATAATATCATACATAAATTGAAAAGAAACTACATATTCTTGCTAAGCCTCGTGGCCTCGCCCTAGCAAACAAAACTAGTTACGAACAATCATAAAATAAAATATTATTAAAAACATGGAAAGAGAACACCTTGAAAATAAACTTCAAAGCTCTCTAAAGTGTGCGTGCGTGCTCTCCCTCAATTATGCGTCCCCCCTAATCTAATGGCTAAAAAGCCTTATTTATAGTACTCCTAATTAAAACCCTCATAGGAAAAGGTTTTCTAAAAACTAGGAAACAAAATAATAAAAGGATAACTAAAAATTACATTCCTATTTGGATTAGGAAATCTGCCCATCAAAGGAAAAGCCACGTTTCTAGATCTTCAAGGCTCCAAAACATGCCCAAAATGAATCAAATTAAATATCAAGACCTCCACTTCAAGTTCCAAGAACAACCCAAGTCCAAAATCTATCATCTTCTAGCCCAAAAGTCACAAACAAGTTCTATAGCCCAATTTACCAACACTGCGCGCTGGCTATAAATTAATTTTCCACGATCAAACAGCTTGGTAGAAAAATCTGGAATTTTGATACAATAATCTTGAAAGACTCATAAACATCCTCCAATTGGAATCACTCCAAAATTCATCCATTTGATCACTTTTTGCTTTAGAGGAAGTCGAATGTCCTACATTGAAAATACATAACAAAGTATCAAAATCTCACAAAATAACCAATAAATTAATACTAAGATTAGGGTAAAATATATAGTATAATATGAACTCATCAAATAACCCCATACTTAACTTTTTGCTTGTCCTCAAGCAAAACAAAACTAGAAAACAAAAATAAAAACTAACAAACTAAAGACTTAACTCGAGACAAAATTTTCACCTTTAAGTTGCAATCCATAGAAAACATTAAAAATCAGAACATCTTTCCAAAAGTTCCAACTAATCCAACCATTTAGAATCAATTAGAAAAGAATTCATGAACTTCCTTTAGTGTAAAGTGAACCAACATAGTTAAGGAGATTCGACTAAAATCCCTACATTTCGTCCTTTTATTTAGTACTTCACACATACTAACTTCAAACATAATTCCCTTTTTTTTTTTCGATTTTGCTCTTCTTTTTTATTTTTTTCTTTTTATTTTTATCTTTTTCATTTTTTTTAGTAACAGTAGTGGTCGTGCAATGTTAGTTCACTTAAGCTTTCGATCTAACCCATGTAGCGAGCTTTAGGTCAATGACTCTCAAACCACAAGGGCTTTAGGGCACTAGGTCACTAGGTGTAGAACACCCCTAAGGACTTACTAACTCGAGCTAAAAAGGCTACGAAACCAACTAACCACCCTGCCCCATGCCAAAACTCTACCGTTTTACGCGAGAATCACTGTTGATTAGACAAGACTAGCCCGATTACTAAGCAAAGTCTCGGGTGGAACAATTATTACTTTATTTATAACACATACTAAACTTTACTTTACATAGAACATGGAGCTCCGTACCAATCCCACGTGTGAAGAAAGCCTAGCAACCCCATATAAACGAAACATGGAGCTCCAGAGGGTCATTACCAACCCCAGTCGTAAGTGTTCTTTCATTTACTATCTGGTCTCGAGCCCAAAGCCGTGAGAGCTTGCTCCCATTTCCATATCTCAAACCCTCAACTCACAAACCTTTAGCTGCTCACATTAGCCCTCCATTTCATCCTCCATGGCTGCAGAATTTTAGCACATTCAGGTAGCAAGACCAACAGCCTGCTTAGATGAAACCGCAAATCGCATCCTGCTCTAGTCTAACACACTCACATGTAGTTTTTATCCCCATCTCCCTTCGATTTTGTCTCAGATGCTTAGATTAGGGAAAAATGAATGAAAATTGCCCAATGCATGTGTGTATTTTGTATGTAGACTTTGGGGTCCAAGTAAGTCCAAGGGAAAAATAGTAACTGCAAAGAGCTTCTATACATAGCAAAGATGGCTGCTCAGATCTATGGAATGGAAGGTAAATCAAATCCTTGTACTGCATTAAAATTAAGCATGGTGTGATGTCTCTAAAAATCATGCAGATCTCCGAGATGTTTGTGTCATGCATTCTAAGACTTAAATTTCTTCAATGCTCATGTAATTTTTTGTGTGCTTGCATGCCTCCCTAAATATTGAGCAAAAAGTTGTGCATGATACTGGATCTACGACAGGGCTTGATGAGTGTTCGCCTTTGTGCTGTCTGGACCACCCCTAAACTTCAATGTAATTATATTTTGAATGAAGTGTGAGAGAGTGAGAGAGTGAAATGGGGTCTTCTCAACATCCCCACTATGCGTATCCCTAGACCTCATCCTGTGCTCCTTTTGTATCATGTGCTTGCATTTGTGTTGAATTTGACTCCCATGAATATTCTTATGAATGTGAGGATGAATTTTGTTGTGATGAATGGATGGTTGAATGTATACTGAGATGAATGGATGAATGTATGAATCCACGAGTAGTTGAGATTAGATTGAATCAGTTCCGAATGCAGCCTGCAATCACAAATCAAAATCCTAATTAGATAAGTAAAGAAAAAGAACAAGAATTAAAAATTGCATTTTTTTCAATTTTGTGATTTTATTTATTTATTTATTTGTGATTTTTGTAATTAGGAATAAAAGCAAGAAAATAAACGAAAAATAAAGAGAAATGAGTTAGAAAAATTAGGTTGCCTCCCAATTAGCGCTTTAGTTAATGTCTATAGCTAGATGGATTTGAAAAAAAAAAAAACTGGTGATCACGTCACTTGTTCTTGTAGAATCAACCAATCTATGATAGCATCATACGGCAACAGTAGGTACGAAATGAGTTGATGTTGATCAGTGGTTGAATTCTTCATAATTGCCCTTGCATGTGAATGAATCTTTGTGATCAAATAGGGTCCCCTCCATCGATGCTTGTGTCTCTCTTGAACTGACTTAAATCTGGTATTTAATACCCACAATTTTTGCTTTGGCCAAATTTCATGACTGAGAATTGGGCTGCCATTAAGCTGCATCTTCTGTCCCTTGTAGAACGTAGTATGCTTAATGGACTTGCACTTAATTTTCGCAATTCTGATTGACTTTACTGGTGCACTGTTATGTGATTTTGCAGATCCTAACTCGGTGTAAACAACCCTATCTAACCCATCAATTTCAACACAGTCCTGTAGTTTTGTGGGTTCCATGACAGCTTTGTGAAAGAGTATGTGTGACATACAGGCTTTGGTAGCAGTAGATTTTATGGAAATATTAGGGTCAGCAGGTGCTTGTTCATTCTTTGGGCATGAGTCACCTGCTGTTAGCTCAACAACTTCAGCATCTTCCAACTTGTTATCATAACTCGCCTTATGTGGAGGTGTTTGAATTATGCAGCTTTCCTCTGAACGTTGTGGATTAGCAATTGGTTGGCTAGGAAACTCCTCTACTTCAGGTTCTTTCCATTGATGCACAAACTACTCAAGTTGCTGCTCCAAATTTTTTTATCGAAACATTAATAATCTCAAATTCTCCAATACTTCTTTCAATGTATAATTCAACCGATTCCAACAATTTAGAGAGTTTGTCCTCCATTGAAATCTCTTGTTGTACATGAGGCTGCTCAAACTATTGCTCAATATGCTTTTTCAAATGTGGAGTGTAGAACTCTGAATAAGGGTTGTTTCAATGCCTTTTTGAGTCATCTCTCATATCGATATGCTTTTGGACAAACTCATGAAAGTATTCTTTCTCGGGACATTGCAAAATATCATGAGTCTTCAAACATCAAAGAGCATAAATTGTAGGTTTAAATCCATAAAAGCCCCATTCTACAAATGTGACCCATAAAGGCAGTCCTCCTAGTTGTATATTGAATCCAGGAGGAGGAACATAGTCCATTGTTGCACAAATTATAACCTAAAAAAAATAAAATCAAGTAAATAAAAAGTTAAGTACAAAAATAATTAACTAAGAATATGATAACACAAATTATCTAACATGCAACCCGTCCGTGGCGTCTAGATCGAATGTGAACATGCAAGACTCATTAAGCTTTATGAAAACCCTTTGAAAAACCATATAACCCTTAAAACGTGGCATTCGCCCTAGGTGAACTTACATCTATTAATCGCAAGAAGCAATACTCAATTTCCCAGTGGCATTCCGACCGAATTGTATCCAATTACTTATCTAAACATCCTAATGGTCGCGAATCATTAAGACAATTAGATAGTTTCAAACACGGTAATTAATAATTCAAAACCTGCATGCATAATATCATAAGTAAATTGAAAAGAAACTACATATTCTTGCTAAGGCTCGTGGCCTCACCCTAGCAAACGAAACTAGTTACGAACAATCATAAAATAAAATATTATTAAAAACATGGAAAGAAAACACCTTGAAAATAAACTTCAAAGCTCTCTAAAGTGTGTGTGCGTTCTCTCCCTCAATTATGCGTCCCCCCTAATCTAATGGCTAAAAAGCCTTATTTATACTACTCCTAATTAAAACCCTCATAGGAAAAGGTTTTCTAAAAACTAGGAAACAAAATAATAAAAGGATAACTAAAAATTACATTCCTATTTGGGTTAGGAAATTTGCCCATCAAAGGAAAAGCCACATTTCTGGACCTTTAAGGCTCTAAAGCAGGCCCAAAATAAATCAAACTAAAGATCAGGACCTCCTCTTCAAGTTCCAAGAACAACTCAATCCAAAATCTATCATCTTCTATCCCAAAAGTCGCAAACAAGTTCGGTAGCCCAATCTGCCAGCATTGCACGCTGGCCATAAATTAATTCGCCACGATCAAATGGCTTGGTAGAAAAATCTGGAATTTTGATACAATCATCTTGAAAGACTCACGAACATCCTCCAATTGGAATCACTCCAAAATTCATCAGTTTGATCACTTTTGGCTTCAGAGGAAGTCGAATGTCCTACATTAAAAATACATAACAAAGTACCAAAATCTCACAAAATAACCAATAAATTAATATTAAGATTAGGATAAAACATAAAGTATAATATGGACTCATCAACTGTACTTTTGAAGCAAAGTGTTAGAAGCAAATAAAGATCACAACAAATAACAAAGTATGCAAACAATGGATGCATTACAATCTACGGTCTAGAAGTGGGTAAAAATGTGCCACTCAGGCGTGGTACTTCTATCATGCTCTCAACCTTTGTAAAGGAAGTGCCAAAGGTTTCTCCTAGTAGAATATTATTTCCTCTTACCAAAGACTATACATTCTTTCTCACTCCGACATGCACACTCAACATAACCCGTGGATGACTTGGTCGGACACATCTTATAACAATACTGCCACTAAGGGAAGGAAGGTTCACCTAGACCCTACTTCATCCAAATGCTGTAAGTCCCAATCAAAGTCTCCCATAGACCAGGATTGAGTTGCCCAAGTGCATATCCCATGAGGGCAATCATCTTTTGCAACCAATGATGCAACGACAACCTTACCCCCAACTTCTCTAGTATTTGGGTATAGAACATGACATGACCCTTAGGTGGATCAATAGGCAATTCTTCATCGCACACCAAACACATCCCTACGTTGTTAGGTATACAACATGACTTCCTTAAGGCCTCAAGCTGACGTCTACTATTTAGCAAGTTCTTAACTAAGTGGTCCACCATAAACTCGAAGTGAAAGATGGGTATAGCATTGAGGACACCCTCCTCAACTACTGACGCGTAGGAAGTAGATGCACCAATATCTAAGGCTCTGTCCCTGTTTGAGAGAATTGACACATTGGAGGAGAATTTGAGAAGCTCAGCCACAATCATTCGGGTCTTGTCAAGGTAGCTTGAGAAATTAGGGATACGATTTCGGGTTACCCGTAAGGCTTTGAAGGAGCCCATTGCTGAGGTAATGTCAAATTTTGGATGATTCATAAGCTTGGCATATAGTTTTATGTTTATTTTAATGTACACGACCTTTTCTGAGAACTACTGTTTGATATAAAAAAGAAAACACTTGAATTTTTTTACGAGAATTTGCCTTTCTAGTTGGAATGTAAATTGCTTGCTTTAGAAATTTGCCTTTCTCACAGGAAATGTATAAATTGATAAGAGTGTTTTATTATAGTTTAGTACAAATGCAAAAACATATGAGGTTATAGTTTTGTTTGAGTTTTTGTTCATAAGTAACACGTAGTAACTCGAACATGACATGATTAGTGTGTATATTGGTTTAGTCTCTGGTTATCTTACATTTTAAACTAAACATATTGAGTTACTCTTGACTAGTACTTGATACGAACCCAAAATGTCATAGCTCCAATGCGATGCAATATAACTTGATTACACGTTTAATACTTGTATCGATTGAGTTATCTGTTACTTTTTAAGTTCCCTATATAGATTGACCTTTGAAGGAATAAAGAATATGTGATACACAGTATATGGTTAAGTTAGTGACTATTTGATTGGGAGCTTTATGCTGTTGGTTTCTGAATAACTCATTTTGTTATTTGTCAAATTGTGAAAATTACAGTATATGCTCCCTTTTGAATCTTTCATTTGTTTGTGTCCAATTGATTAAGTTTTCTATACCCAAATGTTCAATACAATGCCCATAAATGTGAAGTATCTTAAAAAGATTGAGATTGTTTATTTTTATTATTGGAAGGCAACATGGTTAGAATATTTTGGTTATAGCTCAGTAGGATTAAACTCATTGTTTGAATGGTGTCTAAATTTTGTGTATTACATCACCACACCCTTGTTGGTTTTATTCAGTCTAATAATTGCCACTGCTTTCATTGATTAACTGGTTATGATTTAAGTCAAAATTTGAAGTTACTTATGGAAACCCATCATTCCCTGTTTGTTTAACGCCTTTGTTTGTTTATGTCATCATTAAGCTCAAAATAAAGGTGAAGTCCATGATTCTAACTTACATCAAGCTAGTTTTGGCACATTGCAATAAGTGTGTGTGTGTGTGTGTGTGTGTGTGTGTGTGTGTGAATGATAATATTGGCATGTGCCTATGATTTCAGGTACATGTTTATTTTCTGTGTAGGTTATAGTTTTGCAGTACTTGTATATCCCTTAATCAGATCCCTTAAAATATGGAAACAGATACTATGTAAAAGCTAATGTTGTACGATTTTAGTGGTCAAATTAGTGTATCAATTTAGAGTGCTGAACAAGGTGAAGACTTTATATGCTTACTTGTAAACATGTGAAACTATCTCATGAAGCATCTGATAGAGTCTCTGCACAAAAGTGCTCCTGAGTTCAAGACTCTCTCCTAACTGCCCCTTCCCCCTCCTCCAAAAAAAAAAGGAAAAAAGAAACTAATATCTCTTTGAATATATGGCATTTGGTATATGTTATTTACTCAATTTTGGTCCATTGTAATTTTTAGAGCAGATAACATTGGATGTAATATCTGTATGGTAACTGGATTCTAGTGGATGCTTAACATGTTCTCAATCAAGTACGAGTAACAGTTATAAACAAAGGAAGATTGTGGTGTATGGGTATATGCTTGGCCCAACTACTAAATACGCTAAGATTCTTTTCATGAAGAATAATAAAAGAGATATGTAAAATAATAACAGCTATTCAGAATTCCCTAGTTCTGTGGTGATCTGTATAGGCAAAAGAGGCAACGCATTTCATCGTCATCAGTATGTTTTCCTGGTGACTAAATCATATTTTCAGCTACTCTCTCTACAACCAAAAAAAAAAAAAAGACGCATTGTTCTCCTTTCCCTGCATGACCATTAACCATTGTGGGATGTCAAAGTTCATATCCATGCAAACAAAGACACTCAAAGACTCAAAGTCAAAACCTAGTGAACTTCTTGGAATTTGGTTCTGTTGAATCTTTTGTAGATCCTGAAATAATTTTGTCGAACTGTAGACCATTTTGCAGCTAATTAGAACATGTTTAAAGAACTTTGGACACCTACTGGCAGATGCAAGATAGTGTGGGTAATGATATAAGTTGTAATCAACATGGGTAAAATTGGTAAAACAAAAAACTCAAGGCTCTTTGGCTATGAGCCTATGATAGGTTTAAATGGTTAGGACCTAAAGACTTTTACTGCTGACTCTGAAAAATGGATTAATTTACGATGTTGAAATGTCGAAAAGTTCAATGTTGTTGGCTCAATGTATCAATAAACTTGTATCAGATAATATTGCAAGATGCTTATCTTGTACATCATCTAACTAATTTGTTGTTCCTGAAGACTGCAGCTTTGGCTCAAAAGAATTCTGAGGCCACTCAAGCATTAGCAGCATAAGAAGACATTTTGGAAAAGGAGCTTGGAGAAATTCAAAAGGTTTTGCTGGCTGTGTAAGTGAGTGTTCTCCACTCTCGAGTGGTGGATAAACAAAATGAAAAGTTTTCAGGTTTCTTCAATATGTAAACTTGAGAATTGACTGTTTTCAATGATTTGTAATAACATATTAACTTCCATGGAGCTCTTCCATTAGTGATTCAAATAGTAGAAAAAAAATCGTTGATTAGTTTGGTTATTGTCCCTTTTACAAGCTAAAATGCCAAGGTTAATGGACTTTCTAAGTGTTTCCATCTGTTTGTGAATGGACACTTATTTTCTTTTCAAATCTGTCATGAATTATCTTGGTTAGCAAAAAATTATTTATTTATTGTGAGGTCCGATTTAATATGTTTCACTGATTGTCATATGTAGGAGCAGCATCACATGTGACAGCCCGTCCCAGGATATTTTAGTGGAAAAGTGAATTGACGTTCTTACCCTTGCTCGTTCATGGATGTGTGTGTATTTTGGGCTACGTTTTGGGCCCATTGGATTATTTCCTACATTTTTGGACCCAATGAGAACTTGGGTTTGTATGGTTTTAACTGGTTGAGAACTTATATATACACACACAAACCCACACATGCACCATTTTTCCTTCATTTTCTGGTTCTGTCTCTCTCCTCATTCTCGACGTTTCTTCCATTTTCACTATATTCTTACGGTCACCTCCACACCTCGCGATCTTGGCACATGTTGAGGTCCCAAATACCCTATTCGTGTTCCTTGTAACCTAACCAACTCATCTATACCATTGGTTTAGCTTGGAACCTTCGAAAACCTCGTTAACTCGAGAGCACGGTTGAGGGTATTGCTCATGCACTCTCGATCGCTGAGGTTTTAGCGAGTTTTGAGATCACATGGAATCTCTAAAGGATTTCACGAAGCTCGAGGAATATCGATGACGTGTTTTGGACGTCAGAGTAGTGAGTTTCAGGCTTGACTGAATTTCAAGAAAATTCTCTGGCGAGATTTCGACTGAGTTGGGCTCCAAAAGTGGTATATTCCTATTCTACAACTCCTAAGCTTTAAATTGGTGTAAATTTTGTGCATTTCGGTTGATTTTTGAGTGAGATATAGCGATATGAAAATTTTCTAGAATCTGGCGATGCAGCGTTCGCCGACGCCGGACTCTGGTGGTTTAAGGTAAAGGACGACGGAATATTCCGTCAACTTTGATGGAATATTCCTAACGGATTGTAACGAAGTTAGGTTAGTTATAACGGAATATTCCCTAATGGCGTTAACTGTACCGTCCGCGTGCCAGACACATGATTGCACGTGGGTGGCCATGCCTTGGCCAGCGCGTGAGGGCGCGTGGGTAATCGGAAATTTTTTCTAAAAATGTGGGGGTGTTCGGGGGATCGAGTACAACATGTTGGTATATTCAAACACCCCAATTGAGTAATGTATGAGAAGTTATTGCCTAAGGTTGGTTATGTGCGTTTAATTGATGGTTTTATAATTGTTTCGCATATAGGTGAGGCCTATCCAAAGGACGAGCGCAACCACGCCAAGCTCGGGGGCTACAACCTTTTTTAAATGGTTTTAGAATTTAAATGGTTTCATAATTAAAATGCCATGTCGAATATCGTTGATATTGTTATTATGATTGTGCTGGTTATGCTTTGGCGCCGTGGACGCTCAGGTAAGTCAGGTGAGTACATTTGTTAGTGATAGCTGTGTTGATGATGAGAATGAGATATAACTCATATTCCTGCACCCCGGTGTTTGTGCTCCGCCAGAGTAGGGCCTGGCCTTCACATGATCGTTCACCTCCCTCACCATACGCTCACCTTGGATCCAAGGCAAGTGCCAGCCTGTCGTACAAACCACTATAGGTGGTTCCAACTCGTAGGTGACTTGTGATTCGTCGCACAACCTTCACGTGATCGTAGCACTGAGCGTAATATTATACACCCAGCCTGTCGTACAGACCACTATAGGTGGTTCCGACTCATGTGCAGGATTTGGTTGAGGAGCTATAGGTTCAGCCGTACAGGTCATGTTAGGTGACTCCGGCTGACGTATTGATATTGCCGGCATATTATGAATTGATTTATCTCACCTGCTTGATGCTTATTCTGTTTGATTGGGTATTTCGGCATGGCGTATTCTAACATGGCATACTTGATATTTATCGTTTTCCAGCATGATTTTGGAATATGAGTACGTATGATATTTTTTGGAAAAGTATACATGTTTTACGGAGAGGGGTTACTACTTTGATATTGAAACGGTTTTAGAAAAGCTTTGTTTTTGCCCACTCACGTTTTTTGTTTTGCACCTCTCTAGGTTTTAGGTAGCGGTGACGTCGGTGGCGAACGAGGCATCAAGGCAGTTCTGACAGAGTGTCATCCATGTAGGATTTCTCTGGTTATCGTTTTCAGTGCTTGTTTATTTTGGACTGCTCCTAGGATTCTTGCACTTTGACGTTGTGTTTATTGTAAATTATTCTGTTTGGTTTTTATTTCCTCACATTTTCACTTTAGCACTTCCGCACAGCGCACTTGGCTATGTCACTCGCATGTGACGGCCAGCAGGCCTTGAGATTTCGGGTCGGGGTGTGTCAGCAAAAACAACTTGAGCTAATTCTTGCAATTGCGACTTTTGGGAAGGTTCGATAAAGCAGACAGGTATGCAACCATGAACAAAGCACCAACATAGTACCTAATTCAAGCGAGGAGGATTCAAAACAGAAGGAAGCCCACCAAATATAGTCTTCGGATGGAAGCAATGTAGACTTCCAAGGATTTTGGAGCCACAAATTCTCATGTAATCAGTATTCCAACATTTTTAATCACAAGCCAAATACGTGGGTATGTATTCCTCTCAAAGGATTATCGATGCAGCTTTGTCACGGGAGTATCGAGTTTTCAGCCAAGAGAAAAGTTTCTTAGGCTTGTTGGATGTATGCAATGCTGGGTGGTACATGATAATCAACAAAGAAAGTTTAATTGTAAAATAGAAGTGCAACCATTTTAGTGTACAATTATAACAATAAGGTAGGAATGTAATTTCCCCTCGCTCGTGTTCTGTAATTGTTAGTTGTGTAGTCATCCTATTTCTTGTCACAAATCATGTATTTCTGGTTTGAAGGTTCATCTTGGTCTCGTGTAGTGTTGTTGGCTTCTAACCAAATCTTCAAAACCTGATTATCTTATAATGTTTGGCCCATATATCGGTCAATGTGAGGCTTACATAGGTGAAACTTTGAGTCGTTTGACGATCATTTTGTTTTTAATTTTAATTCTCCTTTTGGTTAGGTGCAAAGATGTGAAAAATGAGTGCTGGTCCTGAACTCAACCACTTTAGTGCAATACTCAAGTAGACCAATGCCCAATTGACCTAGTTTTATCCGGACATGTCATGGCCCAAATTTTCCAATCATGTCCCTTTTGCTAGTATTGGGCCAAACTACACTAACACTCTCCACTTTAAGAAATTTATAAACAGAAAATAAGTAACATGTATATGCTTACGCGATAATAGTCATTAGCACCACAATACAGAAATAGCTTTTAGCACTACAAAGTTATCATTCATTGTTTCCTCGCTTTTTTTTCTTTTATGGATAATACTAGACTACTCAAGGATCAGTATGAATTCCTACTCAAAACTATGTGGCTGAGTCACAGAACTTTATGCTTATAAGTGAAACCCGTAACCAGTCACTATGTTAGGATCATCTTTGCAAACAAAAAAAATCAATAAAACTAAGGACATTTAGCATTAAACTATAGTAAATAGATAGACGATTCATTTCTTTTGGTCAATCAACTAAAGTAGTTTTTTGAAAAGGGTCATTTTGTATAAAATCAATTAAAAGTTATGATATTAACAATAGGTCAATCAAGTTTATTAGAATTATAAATAGGTCAATGAAACTTTAAGATACATTAAAACACTTCAATCAAATTAAAATTACAAATGATGCCATTACTATTTAAAACACCAAACCTTTCCATCTCCAGCCTCCCACCACCTTTAGAGTTCAACCTCCCCGCCTCCCACCACCATCAACCTCCAATTTTTCGGACACCGCAATACAGTGTCTGTTTCTTGTTCTGTGATTGTGCATTCAGATTCAATTGTTTGTGGATTCAGACACTTCGTTGTAGTGTCTGTTTCCTGTTTTGTGATTGTGCATTCGGATTCAAATATGTTTGTGGATTCAGACACTGCAACGCAGTGTCTATTTTCGGTTATGTCGATTCAGACACTTCGTTGCAGTGTCTAATTCCTATTCTGTGATTGTGCATTGAGATTCAAATAGGTTTGTGGATTCAAACACTGCAACGCAGTGTCTGTTTCTTGTTATGTGAATTTAGACACTTCGTTGCAGTGTCTGTTTCATGTTCTGTGATTCAAATAGGTTTGTGGATTCAGACACTGCAACACATTATTTATTTCTTGTCCTGTGAATTCATATAGAAAACCAACGAAGAAGAAAACCGGAATTGCAGGGAAGGTGACCGAAAAACTTCAAATAGCCATAACGGGTTCATTTCTCAACCAAATTCAAAGATTCAATAGCCAAAATAAAGCTCAAGAGGTAATGAATACAAATATACCTATTTGAGGCTGAGCCGTGGTCGAAGTTGGCCGAAAAATACCTGCAACCTCGCCGGTCCTTCACCGAAAACTGGGAAATTTTTTTCTGAGTTGATTTTTGTTTAACCTTCACCAAATCAAAGGGATTTTCACATTCAAAATCTGACATAAGATTAGAACCATAAAAAGGAAGAAGTTCATGAGTTCCCGACCCTTACCTAGTCGGAAAATCACGAAGCCTCACAAAAAAATACAGAGATGGATAGGATTAGGAAGATGGGGGACTAAATGGGATGGGTTTGTTCATCTTGGCTTTCTGGGGGTTCAGATAAAATGGTTGTGTTGGGACACAGATTGAATTTGTGAAATAAAAGATACTTTGAGATGTTCCAGAAGTTGAATTGAACTATCAACAATGGTAGGCAGATCTAGTGGTCAAAGCGCATGTTTTTGTTTGAGATTTGTCTTTCGGCTGAAGCATTGCATTCATAGAGAGAAAGAAAGAAGGATAAAAAGGTCAAATTTTAACTACATATAATGACTTAAAGCTTATGTAGCATTCATAATTGACCTATGTCTAATTAATAAAAATATATTATTGATTATGTTCAAAACAAAAACATGTCATTGATATATGACTAAATAGTAAAGTTTTTATTGACTTTTGGCTAAATTACCTTTTTAAAAATGTATTATTATTAAAGAGAGGAGACCCACCCCTAATTTTTTAGCTCTCTTCTTATCTTTATTGTTCATTGCAAGTTCTTTACGACGCCGTATGAGCAGCCTTCTTCTAGCGCGGGTAGCAGTTCACGAAGGAAGTACAGATAATACTTGTCCGCTACTTCCAGAGAGACTTTGAGTGCGAAATAGATGGAGGAATTGAGGAAACTGGAAGATGTCCAGAGAATGCTGACGTTTGTACAATCTCGAGGCCTTCTAACGACGTCGTCGCATGACGGCTCGAGTTCCTTTCTCGCCAAGCTCATCCTCTTCCTGGTATTCTTCCAACTTTTGTTCCTTCCAACATTTTTAATTTTCAAGTTTTAAATTCAATTATTCACCTTGAGTTTTTAATATAATTGTTTTCTTAATTTTACATAGGACCTAAATTTTATTAATTTTGTGATTAATTTTATTTTATTTTTTGGAAATGGTATGGCAAAAGGTACAACCATGTGGAGAGCTTGATTTGGGGAAAAAGTGCAGCTTGGTTTCAGAATATATGCCAAAGGTAAGCACTGTATTATGATTATCTGATTTTGTTTAATTTTTGGATATCATCAGACGTAGGGTGTGCTTATTTTACATGTTTCACAGATTTCTGCTGCATTTCTTGAGGAAGCATCCAAATGCATTACCGGCGAAGGTAAACACCCCCGTACTTTGTGCATTCGACACTTAATTGATTTCCGCTGCGTTAATAGGATCCGATATTTTAAAAGATAGGCTCATTATTGGAGCAGGTTAATGGGTTCATTAGGTGCGCGTGCTCAACATTATTTCGTGCTGGTTTGGTTTTACCAAGATAGGGTTTACACTTTTTGTACATTTATGTTTCTGAAAGGTGTAATTGGGAAAGGAATGCGTGGAGAGAATTACCATTCTCCCTGTGTTGCATTTTTATGAGGTTTTGAGTATTAGGATTGTGAGTGCAATCGTAATTGTGAATATGTGATCTTTGTATTCTTGATTTTGGTTCCACCTAAGTTACGTTGTCTTATGACCTTTCAGTCTTCTTCTTGATGCTCATTCTGTATGAGCTGATTTGCCTAATTTTGTTTGGAACATCGCCTCTTTTACTTTCGGTATAGAAGTCCTTTATATAAGTAGATACAAGTTCCTTCACGTATTGCAATAGCTTTGGCAAAAAAAAAAAAAAAAACAACAATATAGTATGATCTATGCTTTTGCATTTTTGCAGGCCATGGAGAAAATTGTGAAAATGCTTTGCAGCTTGACTGTGGCCATAAGCTGGAGTCTAGTTCATTGCACACTGATTTTGAAGAGATGGCTATGGTTGGACTGGACGCATTGCAACGAGCAAATTCTACCCTTGAAGATTTTGTAAGCAGGCTTTGTTGTTGAAGATAGAACCTACACCATATATATGTATTATATATATTGTATGTATTTAGTATTTATATATGTATGTGTTGGATTAGGCAATATTTTATGCAATGAATATTAATTAGTGAACACTGAGTTGTAGGATGAAGGCATGACTAATTGCAGATTTCTTAGTAGTAAAGCTAACATGTAAAGCTTACCAATCTTCAACTTTTACTTTCTGTATCAAATTTTTACCGGGCCATTTGGTTGCCCATGGAGAATGCAGATTATATGTATATCTGATAGTATTATGTGCATATCTTATATTTTATCTTAGTTTTTGAAGGTAAAGTCATCTAGAAACTTAGATCAACAACCTCATTTACCACCTTTTTTTTATATAAGAAAATTAAATGTTTCTTAAAGTAGGAGTTTTAGTATGAAGTTCTGTGGTAAATAGTCGATTGATACAATTTTCAAGGGATGCAATAATTTCGTGTGCTCCCTTCATAAATTTCTGATATATCACTTAACCCATAATTGAACATTATGTATATCTTGCTATTTATGTCTCCGAAAAGCTGATACAGTAGTCAGATTTTGCAGCAGTATAGTTGTATGCTACCAGTTATTGTTCCCCCTACATACAATTGTATGCCTTCTGGCAAAAATTCACCATCAATGTGTGTCAATTGTCAACTATAAAATAATTTGGTCAGGTGGTGTTGTAATCTTGAACTCATTTTTTTCAGTGCAGATCTTATTTTATGTTCCATGGAATGGATATAAACAAACCACAGTCAATATTCCAATATCTACCTATGCTTTCATTCACAGAAAGTTACATTTATCAGGTAGTAATCACAGTTGTGCAATGAAATTCCGTGTTATTTTTTTCCCTTTTTCTTTACGAGCAAAAGGTTCTCTTTGTTCTGTTCTTGTTTTTTCCCAAAAGGGGAAGTGACGAATCAAAGCAGCTTCCAGAATGGTTATGTTATTGAACTTGTCGGACGTTCTTCTTGTTCGTAACGTTTTGAAACAAAAAAGGACTACTTTGAAAATAGTGATTTTTTTTTTATTTTTTATTTTTTTATAAGGAAATTCCAACCTTGATTTATTCATTGTGCAACGGTATGATGAATAGAGTTGTCACCACTTGATCTCTGGTTGTTGAGTTTCTATATTCCTTCCCTTTTGTTGCTTTCTCTTACCATCATGGTTTCATTATTACAGCTTGATGCTTTGAATGAGAAGACACTTCGTGCAGCAAGCAGTGAAATGACCATTTCAGAGAGAGGAACTGAGGCGGTAGTGCTAACTGCTAAGAACTTGGGAGAAGTAATCACAAAATTATTTTAACTAAGTAACTTTTACTTGACCAAATGTCTTTTGGGATGCAGGAAGGTCAGTGGCTAATTGCTCGGTGTGCAAGTGCATTTAAAGGTGCTCCATTCAGACGACTGTCATATGTACTTGAATGTCATGGCCTTTTGACAAAGCGGTACTGCACCGTTCTTTCTGATTTTATTCTTTTCTTGGGCGAAGATTAAAGAACTCTGAACTTATCTTGTGTATTGCACTTCCGTTTAATGGAATCAGGATGCGAGATGAGTTTAAATCTGGAGAAGAGTATTGGGCGCTGGAAAGAAAGCTTTGTTATGCCCTGATGAATAAAATGGCGGTACGGATATTATCCGGTGTTATTAATTTTTTAATTTTGTTGATTTCAACATGTTTTTAGAAATGCTTATCAGAACTTGGTGCGGAAATTTCTCGTAAAAAAACACAAACTGTTGTTCTGTTGCATTCGTTACGTGTAGGTTATGTAATGTTATGACGGTGCAAAAGGTTGTTGAACCACTAATCTAGGGTGGATAATTTTAGCAGGTAACTCATTTCAAAGTAATATAGAATAGGACTTTTACTCTAAAATGATGTATAACAGGTCTCCTTGGTTTCAAAAATAACATATAGCAATAAGAAGAAACTGAAAGAGAGAACCAAGGGAGATGAGAAATGATTTGATTGCTCGGGGTACATTCAAGTTACCCCATTGTGCATATGAACATACCTGCTTTGAGAAAATATAGTCTCGTTTAATTTGCATCGACAAGCAAGACTATGCAGCACCATGTAATTTTAAATATATCTATGTTTTTCTAACTCTAAATTAATAGGGCAAAACTTTTCCATTCTCAGCCACCTATCTCAACAGTGTCTGTTATTCAGTAGTTGTATGAAGTTAAATATAACTTACATTATTTTAGTTTATTGGCTTAATAAGTAGCTGACTTGACACATCCAAACCTTGCATTGTCCTGTACAAAGACCCAATTGTTTCAAGTACCAACCTGCTGCATCTTGTTGCCACAGCAAAAGTCACTAAGTTGATATAACTACAGATTGTACTTCTCTTGTTTAATTTTCACTTTTAATTTGAGGTATTGAGGGTTTACTGGTTATAAATTTTGTACTTGTAGAAACTCATTGTAGGTTCATTCAATTTATAGGAATTATATAGCAGTGAAGCATAGGCATGTTCAAGGTTTCATTTTTAAGCTGATGATAAAAATTGGAATGCAGATAGTTGTTGAAGATGTTGTAAAGGCAATTCATCTGAAATCCTTTGATTATCGTGTGCTAAATCTTTTACTGTACCAGTTGAGGGGGGAAGAGGTATAGTAGCTTGTATATTTGTATCCATTTTCATAGTGAATAACCTCATGCTGATTTTAGATTGTTCTTCTTTGTATATATCTGTGTTTACATGTAGCGTATGGATATTTATGTTTCTGTGTCTATGTCAATTTCGTTGATGACATCTAAATTGTTCATAAATAAATATTTTCACTGTATGTCATTCTTAAATTGAACAAAATTGTGGCATGGATGTTTTTCCCCGTATTGAGGCGTAAGATCATAGGACTTGGTTTGTCTTCTTTACAATGTTTTGTCAATTCAATTAGATGTTCTTAAGCCTCTGTTTGTAAAAAAAACAAAATGAAAAGGAATAAATTTTCAGTGTTTCATTTTCAACAGTTTAGCTTCTCTAAGATTCATCAAATCTATCAATAATAAAATCAAATAAAAGGTAGTAAAATTACCCCCACCACAGCCACCACCACACACACACAAACACATCACTTCTCGTGCCAAAGTGGTTCCAAACCTTTAATTGCTGTTTTTTTGTCTGTTTGGTGTAGCTTATTCTTTTGGCCTCACCTATGTTTAACACGCATATTTCGTTTGGTTAACTGTGTTCTCCTTTGAATCTGTAATTAAGGTTGATGAGCTGCATATGGAATTTTTATCAATCTCAGAATTCCTAGTTGAGGTAGCTGATGATCTGTGAGTACCCTTTCATGCTTTTGTTTTATTTTTCAGTCGACTGTCCTAATACATCTTATAGGTCTAAGTGGTCATTATTTCCCCTTATAGCGTGATTAATGTTTGAGTTCCTTTCCATTTGTAACTCCATGTAGGTGGAATATTTTCTTGTCCTAGACTGTATCTTTGTTACGTTGCATTTGCTAAATACCTGTGAAGCTTCTCAAAACTTATTACTTATGCATGAACATATTCCTACGTGTGTTTCTATGTCCTGTTTCTCGAGGAATACTAAGTGCTCTGCTACTTGACATCTACCTTCATCTGTTATTAGCGGACAACTAATGTTATTATTACTGATAAATTTTTTGCTGCAAGCATATCATCAGTATCATTTGCCATTTGAGTTGACAGGATGATGTTGCAGGTTTGACTATGAGGTGAGCTCTTTAATTTGCAGAGTTTATAACCGTTAAGTATCCTGCCCTATTTATTTTTGGGAGGTTTAATAAAACACCCCCGGTACTGTTTACTTTTAACGAAAAACCGCTTTTTTACCTTTAACTGTCACTATTCACTATACCTTTAAAAGTGGCTTTTCGTTAAAAGGAAAGTTTTCAAGCCCTTTTCGTTAATTTTTCCAGTTACAGTTATCCCCTCCCATTTTTATTTGTCCTTACTGGTTCCTCATGCAGGAGGATGTAATAGAAAATAGTTTCAATATATTACGCATGTTTGTCAAAATGTATGGAGCTTCTGCACCAACTGTGCTGGTGAGTATGCCAAGCGTTTCATTTTCACTGTTTTCTTTATTTTGTAAATGAAACGATTTCTTTCCTTTTCTCTTCTTGGTTTGTGTGCGTGCTGGGGGAATTTTTTGTTTTTTTTTGTTTTTTTTGGGGGTGGGGGGTGGGGAGGGGAGATTGGAGATTGAACAACCGTACCAAGCTCGACCTTCGTTTTGGCCGGTTCAACCTTGCAATTATCTGTCTAAGAAGAGGTCCGAAGGAGCACAAAAAACAAATGAAGGGACTTACCCTATTCTGTACAGTTAGGAAAGACCCCGACTCGGTTTTGTTAAAAAAAATCCAGAGAAATAAGAACAAAGTCAAGTTGATATGGGTCAGATCCTTAAGAGATATCAATGGAGAACTACAAATCCAATGACTTTTATCAAGGCTAACATTTATTAGTAAGCCTTCTTGTTTTTTAATCGATCTTGGGTATTCTTACACATACAGCTGCAGCCGTAGATGTATAAGCTTTAATTCCGGTAGACTGAGAGAATGATAGAAAGGTGACAGCAGTCTTTATTTTTTCCTCTCACAAGCATGTACCATTATTTACTGCTTCAGGCAAAATATATAGCTGAGGCTGAAGAGAAGTACAGCAATTTACTGGAAAGGCTCGATCCACAGCTGTCCTTGAATTACCAGAGAAGATGTGTAGAAGCAACTAAAGAGGGTAGCCTTTCTGCCGTCTAATTTTACCACATGTGAAACTGCATCCTCGTTTGTTTTCTGTCAGGTTTCATTGATCGTTGTGAAATTTGAAATTCTCAGGAGGGAGTGCGTCTGCACATCCACTCGGAGCATGGAGTATACCACCTCTAATACTAGACGAGGAATTTTATCGATCCCGTCTGTTAGATCAGAGATAAGAGATTGTAAAACCAGTCTGGATTTTGGTTCAGTGTCAGGCATTACAGGTTTTCCTCTGTTTTGTTATGCAAATTTTGCTTCTTTGTTTCGTCCCATTTGCTCAACTGGTTTTCTGCTGTCTAGATATTTGAACAAAAAAGAGTAATAGACGTAAAACTGGCTTACCGTTGGAACTCGGATCTGCTGCAATCTTTAGTACCTAATCTGAGCTACATGGTGGAAAATAGTACTTCTAGGTTGTTAAATTAGAAAGACAATCGCCTGGAAGGGTTCAATTGGCATATCACCTTGTGTCTCTCTCTTTCATCACACTTGGTCATACAATACAATCGATTGCAAGGATGATTCTCTTAAACGGCGGTGATGCCACTTCTATCTTATATGGAAATTGTTGTCACCGTTTTGCGTTTGAATAATTCAAAAGTAATTGCGGCCTCACAAAGACTAGGGTGCTTGGAACTCAAAGACCAGGGTGGGTAATTTTGGGTGGGTGTTAATAGACTTTGGTGGGATCTTAAAGCGAGCTGGGGGTGTGGGAAGATTGGTGTTTAGCTCTGCCATTGTTGCTGAGGCTGCTGCCGTGAGGCCAGCACTGCTGTTTTGCAGAAATTGCGGCCTCACAAAGGTGGAGGTGGAGTCCGACTCCCAATCGTCCCAATCGTTGATTCGTATGATTAATAGACAAATGGACCGGGATGCAATACTAGGAGTGCTGTTTGATATTGATTCTTTAGCTACGCGTTTTGATTTTGTTAAGTTCAGGTTCGTTCCGCGGGAAGGTAGTTTTGCTACTAAGCATGGTGGCGAGTTCCTTAGGAATGAAATTGGTCCACATTTTTTATTTAATATTCTTGCAACTGATGTAAATCTTGCCATTCAGCTTTAATAAAGTTCTATTTTTTTGGCAAGATAAATATAATGAGCAAATTCATACCAAGTTATCAACGACTCTCAATAATAGGTGATATTTGTTACTTTGACCAAATTTTTTTTATTTTTGGAACAAACGATAGTATGTGCACTAAGAGGTGTGAACTTCGTTTCACAATGAGCTAGTAATAATATAGTTCAAAGCCTTTGGGCTAGCAACAATGGACTTATTTGTCAGTTTGACCACTTTAATTTTAGAAAATGAAATGTCCATTTATCATACTTGGTTGAGGAAAATTCTTTCTATAAATATGTTAAGGGGTGTGCTATTCACACACCCCTTTTTACTTCTCACACACCCCTATTACTTTCTGTCCGTTAGATCTTCTTCAGTTCATCCGATCCGACGGTCGAAATTCAAAAATGTGTGAGAAAAGTAAAAATGGGTGTGTGGATATCACACCCCTATGTTAAAAAATGAAATGTCCATTAAAAATGTGACAAGAGAAATGAAGGGTGAAAAAATGATAGTGGGAGGAATGTAGAAAACATGACCCAAATGGTACACAAAATGGGATTTGGATCTCACAGTATGTCTATTCATTGTATATTGTTCAGTCAGAAATTATTTTGAATTTTTTATTTAAAACTAAACGCAAACGGTACTTAACGATTTCTAGCCGCATGATGTATAATAAACAGATAAGAAGTGGGGATTTCTAGGATCCTGACAAAGAGAATCCTCATCCCACAAAATGAACACAAATAAAAAATTTGACTACAATACTTACAAGTATTTAATACAATCATTATATGACGGTCAAATTTATTCATGTGAACACATATATATTCGACAAAACAAAACCTACAAAGCTTCACATATTTCACATGCCTTGATATACAAAGATAGTACAACACCGAGTACAACATACACATGGAAGTTTCACGCCGACTATTAGTAGGAAAAACAACATTACTTACACCAGGTTAAACCCCCTAAACTCCTCCAAAACTCCATCAAGAAAATTCATGGAGATAGGGGCCAATCGAACCCACCATTATCGAGATAAAAACCATCATAGAACCTCATTTCTACATCCTCCATACTGAGGTCGTCTTCCCAAGCCTCATCTAACATCTCTTCGTCGAAATCATCATCCATTACATCCCATGCTAAGTAGCCAGAAGAAACTGAGTAATTTGAACAATCATCCCAGCCTGCATTGTCGGAACCTGGTCCCACCAGCTTCAGCCCCGAGAATTTCTTGACAAACTTTTCATCAAGTTTCACACTATAGCACCCTCGCACATCTAATAACTGGAGCTCAGGGCAGTTCAAGAGTATCTGACGCACAGCTTCTGTACTAACATGCAGACAGAGTATCTCAAGGTGCTTGAGTTTTGGCATTGTGGCCGCTATTGCAAGGGCCTCGTCATCTTGAGAAACCTTGTCAAGTACCTCCCATCCGTACATGCATCTCTGCAACTTTCTGAGATGTCTACAATGCTTCCCAAATGCCTCAAGTGCAGGGCCTCCAATAGTTTTGCAGTAGCTTATATCCAAGAAAGTTACGGAAGAGAGCCTTGCAGCAACCTGTTCCACTATGGAATCACTTATTTCACTTCTTGGCAGCTGCAGTGTCCGAAGAGATTTGGCACTAGCAAACAGAATTATTATTTTTTCATTTAAAAAATATACTAAAGAAATAAAATATAACAAAGATGAACACATCAACAGATTATCAGTTTAAACTACAAGAATATGATAGTTGGACAAATATTATACTGAAGAACGTAAGAAATTAAAATGATATACTGACATCATGCAAAGGTTGAAGGAAATTGCAACAAGTTACACCGAGTATTCCAAAAAAAAAAAAAAAAAACAGGTAAATCATGATTAAGAAAACAACTGGGAAAGTTAACAATGATCAGTTTAGATGGCTGTAACTTCCTGATTTAGTAGATTAGACAGGTAGCTCAACAATTAACCTCGAGGTGGGCTACTAAATAACCTATATAACAACTATTGGTCCACTTTTTCATGCATGAGCTTGTAGCATGTAATATATAAGTGAGGTGTAGTGCAGTGTTCGAGAAGGCCTTTTAAGAGTTCTTGAGGCAAGGTGTGGTTATGAGGTGTTCCCATTTAAGCATACAAGGTATTTTTCGTGGTGATCTTCAGCTATATTATTATAATGACATTTGTATTCATATTGCAAATATCATCTTGGAACAATCTAAGTTATGGTCCATCCTAAATTCTCTCTTTGCATAGGAGATCAGTAAAATATTTAAAGTCTCGAGGGTACGCCTGTTGTTGAAGCAATAGAGAATTCGGGTTTCAAATTAGGATTGATAAACCTTAAATTCAAAGTACTATAATCTTCAGTTGCTAAATTATAGAAATGTTATGATATTAATACTTCATGCTTTAAGTTTAGAACTTCTAAGAACAAATAAAAAAAAATAAACAAACAAATTGACAATTTAAACCATCATTGATTTGATCCTATAAAACAGAGCATATATGCTCTAACCTACCTAATCCATCTCGGCCCGTTTATGATTAAATTTTGACCTCTGAGTAGAAAAGTACGCATAAGTCAACTCGGTTTAATCTTCTGATCCCTAAAGGCAATCTCTGGAACCTCGATGCCAAGAGCCTTATGAAGCTAACATCCCAGATTTAATTTTATCCATATTGGCTTGCCGTCTATTGCAAGCTGTTATAAGCCAAATGTCACAGAAAGTAAACTGAATTTTACAAGCTCTAAACTTAAAGCATGAAGTTTCAGTATCATAACATTTTCCTTACATAATTTAGCAACTGAAGATCATGGTTAACTTTGAATTTAAGATATAGCAATCCTAATTCAACACCCGAATTCTCTATTTGCTTCAATAAGAGGCGGAGGGGGTTTCCCTTGGACATCTTTGAGATTGTTTAAATATTCTACTGATCTCCTCTACAAAGAGAGAACTTAAGGGGTCTCCATTGGCTATCAACTCATAGATAACTGTCCTTCCCTAGCTAGTTGTAGAATCAAATTCCAAAGTTTCCCAAAAAAGAGATTTTGCATGATAGAACACTGACTAATATGTTACATCTTGCTTTGAAATGGCCAAGCAAATTCTTTCTAATGGCTACAACATCATGTCTTTTCTGTTTTTATGTTCTTTTGAGGTATTTTCCATTAAATTTCTACATTAGAATTTTCAGCAAGTAAATCTGAATCCAAAAGATGGATAATCATCCATTGAAACATCTAAAACATCGTTACTAAAAAAACACATTATACAAATGCATACAAGCAAGCAAGCAAGGCCTGATGTTAACGCTAGGACACACCAGCATACAGACATGGGAGACCCCTCAATTTTACATCAGACCTCAAGTATGTTGGAATGCCTTCTCAAATAGTTGGTTACTCACTAAATTATACCTCACTTTTACACAGCACTCGCTACTCATACGAAACACAATGGTGCATCAGCTCCTATATAAAAACCAGGAGATTGATCACCAGTCCACCTTTAGAAGCTGCATGTCTTCTAAACTGCGGACTTTTCAGTTGTATCCAAACATTGAGGTGAACAACTACTCCCAACCACATAATTTTTTACTCCATCACATGCCTATTTATGTGGCATATCACTCACACCAACCCCACGCATAAGCTACACATACTGGGAAACAGATGGAAAGACAACGTTGCATTCCACATCATGGAGTAAATTGAGTATAAAAGGGTTAATTTGGAATTTGGGAATTGAAGGATTTAAAAGCGGATTTGTATTTGTAAGTAAGGCAATATTAGTTTTAAAAAACTATAAACGTAGTAGATAACATTTATTTGAAATAACTCGAGACGATATGTTCAAAATGAATTCAGATTAATACGATCAATCACTTAAAACCATGTATTCTCCTTTTTATTCTCATACAAATAAACATTAACGTATTTGTGATATACTAACCATATACTTTAAGCAATTAAACCATATACTTTAAGCAATTAAACCATATTCTGCTCATACAATCAAGCAATTAAACCATATACTTAAAGCATTAACTAAATCCCTAAATCTAAAATCAAGCATCCCAAACGCACCCTTAAAATAATTCAGAGAGAGAGAAGTGGTGATGACGAATTCTAACATATACAATCAAGCAATTTAACTATATAATATAGTCACTATACTAAAATTGATCCGAAAAATGGAAACTAAGAGCTGTAATGATAATGTAAGTTTGCACTACTTACTGATCAGCAATAAAGGAGAAAGTCTGGTCATTGAGAAGGCCAGCAATGCAGAGCTTTCGAAGCGAACCCGAGCTTCTTATGACCAGCATTTGCAGCATTCGCGTAATGGTCTCTGGCGGACGAAATTTGCTCCATTCCGCAATGTCTATCTCCTGCCAGCAATAAGGTCCAGACACTGCTCTTCCCCATGACTTGCACACCCTTGGGATTACAGTGAGTGTCTCTTGAAGGGTTAGATTCCTAAATATTAGCCCAAGTGCATCAGGTATGAGCTCGTCCCATCGCCGAAATTCACTGTCCTCCTCCATTTAATTCCTTTCTTGCAATAACAAAAACAAAGGGTTAATTTGAAGCAACTAACAAAACCCAAATCTCCTTATGCATTAACAAATCCATGCCAAAATTAGACAAACCCAACACCATAAAACTAAAAGAAATTGTGATTTCAACACCTAACATGCCATGGAAAAGGCCAAGTAAGAAACCCTAAAGGAAAATTCATACAATTTATTCAACAAGTGCGTATAAAATGGTTGGATGAAAGTAAAAGAAATAGGAAATTCACAAAGAAAAAAGGAAGAGAACGAACCAATAAAATGAACAAATTAAATTAAATAACAAGAAATCAGTAGATTACAAGGTTATCGGAGTTCTTGAATTTCCAAGGACGCAAGTTCATCCGCCTCTGAGGACTCCGATCAAATCATCAAAGGGTTTGGGAGTCAGAGTCAGACACAGAGAAGCTTTTACGGCTTGAGCGTCTGAGATAGAAAAACAAAAAGGAGAACATTTCGATGCTGAAAATAGTTGCTGCTGATCAACAACCAAGGGCTGAGACGTGTCCAAGTTTTAATTAATTTTTTTTAAAATTTAGACACATGTCCGCACATAATTGGCGATCAGCAACAAAGTCTTGTTCATAAATAAGGGTGTGTCCATTCACACACTTCAAATTACTTTTCACACTCTCTTTGTTAATTTCTGTCTGTTGAACTTTTTCAATTTATCTGATCTGACGGCCAAAAATTTGAAAGGTATGTGAAAAGTAAAATAGGGTGTATGGATATCACACTCTAATAAATATTCTCATTTAAATTACCAAAATGATATTTTTATTATCTATTTGTACTATCGTCTGTACAATCTTTCTAAAAAGGATGAGAAAAACCCATAAGCGTTGGTGGGCTCTATATCTCCATTAGAAAGATGATACAAGTAATAGTATAACTAGATAGTAAGTGTAACATTACTATTTAAATTAGGCCTGCCTATTACTAAACATAGGTTTTTATTTTATTTTATTTTTTGGACAAATACTAAACATAGGTTATGAGTTTTAGTTAACATAGTCATGTCTAATAAAGTCTACATACTGAATTATTGGACCACAAGTTACAGCTTCATAAGTTATGGCTTTTGGCATAGGCTCGGCGGCAACTTCCACCTTCCTTCTCCTTTCTCTTCCTCTACTTTTTCTCCATTCTTCTTTTTCTCCCACTTAGCCGCCTAGGCGCAAGGCCCCAGCCTGCCGCCCGACTAGCTCCAGGCCCCAGCCCGTCGTCCGACTAGCGCCTAGCGTCATTTAGAACCTTGAAAATAGGTAATTATTCAAAACCTATTTCATCCATCCTCATCAAATCCTCCCCACAAGGTAACTCCTAAATTATTTCTTTCAAATTATATTAATTGGCTAATTAATTGATTTATTACTCAATGAATTCATCAATTAGCTAATGGATTGTGAATCACACCCAAAAAACCACTAAAGTGGCCGGTTCTCATGTCTCCCAAAGGGGCCGCCACACCCTATAAATACCACCCCATTTTCTCCAAAAAAAACCAAGTTCGACACTTTTGCAAAATTCTCTAAATTCTCCAAATATTTCCCTCAAAATTATAACTTTGGCATCAGAGGTTCTTTGGCCAAAGCCCCATTCATTCATCGTGGGCTTGTGAGGCTCTTGGCCTTGACCTAAGGTGTTAATTGTTTTGTAGGTGCAATTTTGTCCAAGAAGAAGAAGGCGGAAATTTGCATCCACAAATTGGTACTTTCATTGAGAGTTTGATTCACACACTTGAAGAAAACTCTCGCATTCAAGGTTTCTCATTTTTTGTTCATTCGTAGATTGTTTGTACGTTCTTATTTCTAAAAAAATTTCATATAAAAAAATTCTTTGAATAAATGTAAAAGAAAGGTACAATAACAAGAAATTTGGAAACCACAACGAATGAAACTTCCTACGTTCAAAGATCTGGATTAAGTGATGAAGATTACGATGTAGACCCACCACGACGATCCATAAGGCTCAACGCGACAGCAAGAGGAACAACTTTGCCACCATGAAGCACCACCACCATGGCAGCCACAGAGACCACTGTGGCAGTGGGAAGTGGGCCATCTCCATGGTAGCAGACAATGGTCTTATGTGCCACCACCACAGCAGCCTAAACCCAGGACTAAGCCCAGGCCTAGGCGCTGGCAACAGCTACGCAAGTAGCATAGTAGACGGCCTAATCTTCAGCCCTCACCACAGGGTAGTAGAGCCAAGCCCAGTGCGAGCAGGCCCAAACTACTACCCAAGCAGCACATGCCCAAGACGTATTGTAGGCCCAAGCTACGCTAACAATTCCCTTGGCCCATATCCAATATGCTCCTAGCGCCGCATCGTACCTCGCACATGGCACGGCCCACTTCCGCAGCCTAACATACTCTTGTAACTCAGTTGGTGATCCTGACCGGTCCAAAACTGGTTCAACCATCTTGAATTTAAATTTCTAGATCGACGATTGAATCGGGGGTATTTTCACCCCATTTCTCTACAGATTTGACATTTTCCAACTCAAATCTTGCCCCTATAGTCCATTACACTTCCACTACTCAAGGAGACACATACCGTCCAAGCTCTTCTAACCCGAATGGCGAACGACACTTGTCTCGACAAGTCATAGAGTTGACAAGCGCCCTCGCACATCAGACGACCTTGGTGAATCAGCTCTTGTAGCGTACCAAGATGCAACATACCCTAGACAAGGTGCCCCGAAGCATGACAAGGGCAGACGACGAACCACTCGAGCAGCGTCCTGGTAAGCAACCTTTCAACTAACCACGATCCAAGTGTTCTACTAGTTTACGTTTCCGCCTGGGTTCTCGGGATAGCGTATACTATTGTCTTAGAGCGTGGAGGAGTGTGCACTCCTGATCAAGCTCACAGACGAGCATATGTTCACGGTTGAGGCCGCACTCCAATTATCAACATGGACAACCTTCCAGGTGAAATGTTCATTCACAACTAGGTTGGCAAGGAGCATTCTCCACCTCACATCGGAGTAGGCAGCACAGCAGACGAAGAGAAGTAGTCACTTAATTAGGCTCAAGTTTAACCGGCAGCCTGCAAACAGCCCACTCCCTTGCCAGAAATGTGCCATATGCACTGCAGCCATGACATAGATGAGTCGAGCATATGGAAGAGCGACTTAGACTAATAGGTCACAATCTAGGGCAGCCGAAAGTTCCACTGCCCTAGCAAAGGCAAATTCAAGAAGATGTTGAAAGGCTCATGAACGAACACTTGCGTAATTTCTAGCACAATGAGGCTACTGACAATGCGCTTCGACAAGACATGACCAACATAAGCAAGTCACCATTCACAGATGAGATTGAGTAGACAGATCTACCTTGCGGGTTCACTATGCCTCACTTCACTCTGTACAGAGGAAAAAAAGATCCGGGCTGACATCTCAAGCACTACAGCAGTACCATGGTCTTCTACAGGAACAATGATGCGCTTATGTGCAAAATGTTTGCCACAATTCTACAAGGTGAGGTGTAAGACTGGTTTCACACCCTGCCACCACAGTCGATCCGAAGTTTCAACGAACTTTTCTTAGTTTTCACTAAGGAGTATTCGTCTAACTCAATCAAAAGGACATTCGATAATTTTTTCAGCATCGTAAAAGGCCCTTAGGAGACAATCGGGGACTATGTTAAGATGTTCAAAGTGGAGAAGGCCAAGATTGTTAGCTGCAATAAAGACACAACAATGGTAGCATTCAGAAATGGGTTCCCCACTAAACACCCTTTATTTAGAAAATTGATCATAGGAGAAGAATTGACGCTGACAGCTTCATATACTTTGGCAGAGAAGCACACACTATGGGATGAGGCCAAGCAGTCTAACAAAAATGAGTCAGAAAATAAGCGCATGGAACGTTCCCCTGCCAGAGAAGACTCAGTGCCTGAAACATTCACCAAGTTCACAGTTCCAATCGGCCAAATTCTCTGTAAGCTTAAGAACAAACCTTGGTTCGAATTGCCACCACCCATAAAGGGAAATCTTACTAGGCTGGATTAGAAAAAGTATTGCGCATTCCATCAAGGACCAGGCCATACTACCAACGGCTACCAGAAGTGGAAGCAATACCTCAAGAATTTGACAAATGAGGGTTGGTGCGACGAGTATCTTGACAGGTCAACAACACAACCTACACAAGTAGGGGAAATCTTCATCACCCCCTGAACCCTATTAGGGCTTTTCCAAATAAGTTCAAAGTCTCAAGCAGCTCAAAAAACAAGACCTTGCAAGCCGAGGATTATTCAGTTTGTTATGCAGTTTCTACCTTCCAACACAGTTGATCCATTTCTTTATTCTCAAATGAAGATTCAAGAAGTTATTCATAAGCCAGGCTCAACTGCTGTCTACAATGATTGCTCACACCCTTATCTAGGTTTGCTTTCTAGTGCGAGAGGGTAAACTAATTGCTCTCTAGTGGGAGAGGGTGAACCAATTCCCCAACACCCAAAAGGATCTACTTTCCAGTGCGAAATGATAAACTAATTGCTCTCCAGTGTGAGAGGATAAACCAATTCTCCGACACCCATATGGGTAAGTTCTCCAGTGCGAGAGGGTAAACTAATTGCTCTCCAGTGCGAGAAGATAAACTAATTGCTCTCTAGTGCGAGAGGATAAACTAATTACTCTATAGTGCAATAGGGTAAACCAATTCTCCAACACCCATACGGGAAGCTCTCCAGTGCGAGATGATAAACTAATTGCTCTAATTGCTTTCTAGTGCGAGAGGTTAAACCAATTTCTCGACACCCATATGGGTAAGCTCCCTAGTGCGATAGGGTAAACTAATTGCTATCTAGTGCAAGAGGGTAAACTTATTCTCTTACACTCATCTAGGTAAACTCTTCAGTGCGAGAATGCCACATAGCTCAAAAGATCGAATGCTTGAAGACCAACTAAGCAACAAATGGTCAGAGGGCAACAGTCACTTTGCACCCAATAGTTCGCTCATCTGACACTTCATCTTTAGCAGCTCCGATCTTGGGCAGCTCTATCCTTGACTACTACATCTACGACGGTTGAGAAATCAAACTCAAGCAATTTCCTCATTTTTGACAAGCAGCCTAAACCGTGACCCATGCCATGCCGCTTCATCGACCCATGCTGAGCCAGTCCTTGGTTTCAGTTAAGCCAAGCAGCACAAGCAATGGCCCCTGCCACACCACCTTCTTGGCCCATGCCAAGTCGACTCATAGCCTCTGTCAGTCGACGTGCCACACCACTTCGATGACTGCTTCGTGGCAGCACCACCCAAGAAGAAGACAAGGAGAATTAAGTTCTTCTTACATCAGTGCGGCGCGAAGAAAACAAAGAAATCAACAGAAGACGGTTCTTTGCATGAGCAAGCAAAGAAAAGTGCTTCCTCTAGTTTTCTCTCGTTCTTGTAAGGATAAATAATTGCCCTCCGAAGTTGATTTAATCCCCTACTTAAGGTAGGCTTAAATAGGCTTTGGAGGCGATTTATTTCTCTTTCCTAGAAGAATTTAATTCCAAGTCCAAATGAGAATCTATATCAAAGTTGGAGATCTCTGCACCTGCTGCCCTTTCCTAGGAGCAGTCCAACAGTTGTGGGGGCATTTGTGGAGTAAAAAATAATCAAGAAAATTATGGAGGCGACACGTAGACTCTTGGGTAAAAAAAAATTACCCTTGAGGCACACCGAAGCTTCTATGCCCAAGCAATGGACAATCACAATTCAATCAAGGTCAAAAGTGATCAAAATAGGTAATTATTCAAAACCTAATTCATCTATAATCATCAAATGCTTCCCACAAGGTAACTCCCAAATTATTTCTTTCAAATTATATTAATTGGCTAATTAATTGATTTATTATTCAATTAATTCATTAATTAGCTAATGAACTGTGAATCACACCCAAAAAACCACTAAAGTGGCCGATTCCCAACGCTCCCAAAGGGGCCAGCCACACCCTATAAATACCACCCCATTTTCTCCACACACACACACACACACACACACACACACACACACATATATATATATATTAGGGGCAATAATATGTGTAATAACTATTTATTAATTGTAATTAAGGTGAGTAATTAAATTTTTTGATTTATTTTGAATATTGTGGTACAAATTGTAATTATCTTGTAATGATAGGTCAATTATTTTTCTACTTAGCAGTCATTTTCAAATTTGGGTTTTATTTGGAAGTTTATAACTAGGTGAGTTTTTGTCTAGAAAATAAATGTTGCAGCGGTCTATATCTAAAAAATTCTATTTTCAATTAGTTTTTTTTAATAATTTCTATAATTATTAATATTTTAAATTGTGGTTGACGTCATGATGATGTTAGCTTTATGTCACATAGGCAAGGCGCTGGAGTAGGCGATTATTGCCTGACTTCTCTATAGGGTTTGCCTTGGGTCCAATTGCCTGAGTGGACTAGAGTGTTTTGTTGAGGGAAAAAAGTGAATTGAGTTGTCTATCCTCATGGCAATAACGGTGGACAGGGCCGGCCCAGGCCCAGTGCGGGTAGAGCGACCTTCTGGGGCCCAAAAAAATTAGGGGCACCAAAATTATTAAGACGGTATATTTATATATGTTTTCATAAGAGTATAAATTTATAAAAGTTGGTTCAATGACATAGAAATTTAACTAGAAGTGGTGGTTTTGTCATTTGAAAATAATGAGGAGGTCTTGGGTTCAAAACGCCACATGTGCTTATTTACTTTTTAATTTTTACAAATTTCTTTTCATAAGATTATAAATTTATAAAATTTGGTTAAAGGATCAAGAAGTTTAATTAGAAGCAATGGTTTTTGTTGTTTAAAATTAACGAGAGTTCCTAAGTTCGAAATGCTATGTGCATATTTATTCTTTTCAACTTTTACAAATTTTTGTTTGATTATTAATTTATTTTTAATTACTAACTAGTAGCTATGTGGGTTGTTATTTTTAAATATTTGTTTCAATTCAAGTCTAATCTTCAACAAAGAGTAATATTTAGACCAAATTTTTAGAGCAAATTTACAAATCATATAATGTGACATCCCGTCCTGAGTTTTTATATTCGCGACGTGAAATGACGATTTTGCCCTTACCTACGCGTGAACGGGTGTGTTTTGGGCACGAATTTGGGCTTTGGGTGTCCCAGATACTAAGCCCAAAAAGGTTGGGCTGATAGTGACACGTGTACCTCACATGCACGCACACACGTGCACAACCCATTTATGTTTCCTTCTTATATCTTTCTCTCTTTCGAACTCTCTCACTTTTTCTCTCGACTTCGTTGTACGGACACACACACACACAAGCCATCTCGACGCAGATCAAACTTAAGGTAAGCCTATTGTTGATCTCTGAGACTTGCTGAGTATGTTCATGTTAGTTTTAAGCTTGGAAACCTTCGAAAACCCAGGTAAACCGTAGCTTAAACTCAAAGTACTATTCATCAACTTTGATTTGGCTTTGTTTTAGGTGAAAACAAGATCACCACAAGCCTTAAAATTGTCCCACGAACCTCGGAGTGTATCGTTTGCAAGGTTTGGACGTCGGAGTTGGTGGTTTCGAGGTTGGCCGGTTTTGGAGAGATTCCCCGAGGAATTTCCAGTCGTTTTTCAAGGTATTTGAGGTTATAGGAATGTTCTACATTGAATTTAGAGCATGTAGGAAGAAAAACGAGTGAAAAAGGTTGAAAAACGAGCGAGATATGGGAGTTTGAAGTGTTGGTCGAAATCCGGTCGCCGGAAAAACCAGTCCGGCGACGTGAGGTTGGGGGTGACGGAATATTCCGTCAAAGTTCACGGAATATTCTGACGCCGTTAACTGACACCGTTAACTGACGCCGTTACTGACGCCATTAAAGTTAACGGAATATTCCTGACGGCGTCAACTGACGCCGTCAGTGTGCACTGCGCGTGGGGGCGCGTGTGCTGTGCATTATGCAGGCGCGTGGGGGCGCGTGCAGTGTCCAAAAATTATTTTAAAAATATCACGACGCTCGTGACGTCGTGTAGGTCGCGTTGGTATATTCAAATACCAAAATTGACCTTCGTATGAAAAGTTATTTACGTAGTTCGTTTATGTGCTGTTAATGACGGTTTTGTAATTAATTCACATATAGGTGAGACGTATCCAGCGGGCGAGCGCAGTCATTCTAGGCTCGGGGGATACGACCCGTCGACCTATCAGTGAGTGGGCTTTTGTTTTCAGTATATATATATAAATGACGTTTTCCCCAGAAACATCAATGGATTGATTTACGAATTGAATGGATTTTATAATCAAATTGCCATGTCGTATGCCAATTATGTTTTATGCCTGTGATTATGATTGTATTCATTATGCACTGACGCCGAGGACGGCCAGGTAAGTCAGGTAAGTATTGTGGTAGTGTTTGAGATGATGATAGATTGTGATTTAGCTAATCACCTGCACCTCGGGTGTTCGTGCTCCGCCAGAGTAGGGCCTAGCCTTCACGTGATCGTTCACCTCACGCACCGTACGCTCACCTTGGATCCAAGGCAGGTGCCTAGCCTGTCGTACAGACCACTATAGGTGGTTCCGACTCGTTGGTGACCCGCGATTCGTCGCACAGCCTTCACGTGATCGTAGCACAGAGCGTAATATTATACACCTAGCCTGTCGTACAGACCACTATAGGTGGTTCCGACTCGTGTGCAGGATAATGATTGATAGGGATTGAGTATGATGGATGAGATATAGATTCAGCCGTACAGGTCACTAGAGGTGACTCCGGCTGACAGGACACTAGGGACACCCTAGTTTTATATTACTTGCCTGATGATAATGATTTTCGGAGTTGGTATATTGACATGGCCTAATCTTGAGCTTGATGATGAGTTTTGATATGTAGACGATGTTTTCGTATATAAGTTTATATACGTATTATTTTCTGGGAAAATTATACTGATTTACAGCGAGGGGTTGTTTATGGATTTTATGAAATGGTTTTGGAAAACTTTATTTTGCCCACTCACCTTTTATGTTTTGCGCCCCTCCAGGTATTAGGTAGCAACGTCGTGGACGGCTAGCGAGGCACCAAGGCAGTTCTGACAGACCACCACTTATGTAGGATTTCTTTCGTAGTTATAATGTTTGTTTAAATCTGACTGCACCTAGGATCGGCTCTGTATCATATGTATATTATCAATTTGACTTTCACTACTGCACTTCATGCCTAATTTCCTTCCGCTGACGTCTTTGGCTACGTCACTCACACGTGACGGCCGGCACGCCTCGGTTTCCGAATCGGGGTGTGTCAGTTTGGTATCAGAGCCTAGGTTTTGGTAGTCCTGTGCAGTTGTGAATATTCTAAATATTTTGGTGCTTTCTGTCAGAACGATGCCGCCTCGACGAGAGCCACGTCCATCTGTTGATCCTAGCTTTCCCGACCTTTCTCAGGTTGGAAATGTTATTGCTCATGCTATTCAGTCTACCCTTCGTCCTTCCCATAGGACCCCTCTTGAGAGTGCGCATAATTTGAGGTTACCGAGATATGAGGGTGACGAGGGGCACGAAGGTGCCGAGCGCTGGTTTCTGCAGATAGAGCGGACTTTCAAAGTATTACACAGTCAGGGTAATCTAGCTGCAAGGACTTGGGTTGAGACTGCTACTTGGTTCATGGGAAAGGAACCTGCGACTTGGTGGGAACAGTTGGCTGAGAGGATGCCACCAGAAGAGGCCAAGGACTGGGAGGTGTTCAGACAGCTATTTTACAAGCGATTTATCCCAGAAGCCTATCTTGATCGCAAGAAACAAGAATTCACGAGTCTAAAGCAGAAAAAGATGTCAGCAAACGAGTACTACAGGAAGTTCACTGATCTTTCTCGCTACCACCTGGAGATTGCTAGGAATCAGGCCGAGATGCTTCGGAGATTTAAGCTGGGCACTCGAAAGAAATGGCGCACGATGGCGACTACGAGGCACTGTGAGACCTATCATGACTTCTACGCAGTTTTGGTGCAGATAGAAGATTCAGAGAATATACCTAGTGATAGCGACAGTGAATAAGGGAAAGAGGAACCGAGGAGAGACGACAAAGGTAAAGGAGTGGCATCACAGGGGCCTCGGAAGACCCAGAGTTTCAAGAGGAGTGGTGTTAGCTCGAGTTCTTCTTCGAGTGGGGGTGTAAATTCCCCGGGTCAGAGGAGATGAGGTGGATTTGCTGGGGGTCAGCGTTTTCAGATGCAGCGAGATGCTGGTGGTTCTTATGCACCATTCTGTCGGAGGTGCAACAGTCGGCATTATGGCGAGTGCAGGCAGGGTGCTCGTGGATGCTTTACATGTGGACAAATGGGTCATCGCGCAGCGAATTGCCCGCAGAATCAGCCGAGACCTCCACTACCTGCGTTACCATCTCCAGTTCCTATTCAGCAGGTCCCACCTCCTGGTGCATATGGTCAGCCGAGTCGTGGTAGTACCTATCATTATCAGGGTGACGTTGCCCCTCATACGGCTGCACCGTATCCATATCTTCCGGATCTGTACTATTCAGGCGGTTATCAAAGTAGCTATTCTCCGTATCCTGGAGGGTCTACCCCGTATCCTCCTTATCCTGCCGGCGGACCGCAGTGGTATTCGGGAGTTCAGCCACAGCAGGGAGAGACTACTTCTAGCAGCGCAGGATCATCTAGACAGCCTAATCATGCGGGACCAAGTCGTGGTATGCCTGGACGAGCTGGTCAAGCGAGTAGGGGTCGCGGTGGTCGACAGCAGTCGCAGGGCCGTATCCATAACCTTACAGCGCATGACGTCCAGAATAACCCGGATCTGATAACGGGTAAGTTAAATGTACTTGGTCATTTCGCTAGAGTGTTGATAGATTGCGGTGCTACTCATTCGGTCATTTCTTACTCATTTGCCCAATTGACTCAACCTGAGTCTGCACCCCTCGTATTTGAGTTAGAGGTGTCGATGCCTAGGGGAGAGACATGTCTGGTCAGTTGGATGTATCCAGGGTGCCCCGTGTTGATTGAGGATGTGATTATGCCCGCTAATCTTATTCTGTTGGATATTGTCGAGTTTGATGTGATCTTGGGCACGGATTGGCTACATTACAATCGAGCCAACATAGATTGTTACGAGAAGAGAGTTACGTTCCATCGGCCGGGGTTACCTGTGGTCACATTCACTGGCGAGCATAGTAATGTTAGGCACGGCATCATTTCAGCCGTGAGAGCTAAGAAATTGTTGCAGAAGGGTTGTCAGGGGTATCTGGCTCACGTAGTATTGAATGATAGTGCTCCTGTCAGTTTAGAGGATGTGAAGGTGGTCAGGCGATTTCCTGATGTGCTCCCTGACGATTTGCCAGGCTTGCCACTGAATCGAGATGTGGAGTTCTCTATCGACTTATTGCCAGGTACAGACCCTATATCTCTGACTCCCTATCGGATGGCTCCCGCTGAGTTGCGAGAGTTAAAAATCCAATTACAAGAGCTGCTAGACCAAGGTTTTATACAGCCGAGTATTTCACCTTGGGGAGCTCCAGTGTTGTTCATACGTAAGAAGGATGGTACTCTACGGCTGTGTATCGACTATCGACAGCTGAATCGGGTAACGATTAAAAACCGTTACCCATTACCTCGTATTGACGATTTGTTCGATCAGCTGCGAGGAACTTGTGTATTTTCGAAGATCGACCTACGATCTGGCTACCACCAACTGAAGATTAAGAGCGAGGAAGTTCCGAAAACGGCGTTCCGAACCAGATATGGTCATTACGAGTTCTTAGTCATGCCATTCGGTTTGACTAACGCCCCAGCTGCTTTTATGGATTTGATGAACCGGGTATTTCAGCAGTATTTGGATCGGTTCGTCATTGTATTTATCGATGACATTCTGGTGTACTCTAAATCGAAGTCAAATCACATGCGGCACCTTTCATTAGTGCTGAAGAAGCTGAGGGAGCATCGATTATACGCTAAGTTCAGTAAATGTCAATTCTGGTTAGACCAGGTGGCATTTTTGGGGCACGTTATTTCAGCACAGGGTATTCAGGTGGATTCCCAGAAAATAGCAGCGGTGAAGAATTGGGAACAGCCACGAACTGTTTCTGAGGTACGGAGTTTCCTCGGATTAGCAGGCTACTATCGGCGGTTCGTGCAGGATTTCTCAGTGATTGCGTTACCTCTTACGAGGTTAACCAGGAAAGATGTTCGATTTGAGTGGGATGATAGCTGCGAACGGAGCTTTCAGCAGTTAAAACATTGTCTTACTCATGCTCCGGTGCTAGCACTTCCGGACGATAGTGGTAACTTCGAGATCTATAGTGACGCATCATTGAATGGCCTGGGTTGCGTGTTGATGCAACATGGTTGGGTGATCGCCTATGCATCGAGGCAGTTGAAATCGCACGAGATGAACTATCATACTCATGATCTTGAGTTGGCGGCGATTGTATTTGCGTTGAAGATCTGGAGACATTACCTTTACGGTGAGAGGTGTAGGATCTTTACGGACCACAAGAGCCTCCAGTACTTGTTCACCCAGAGAGATCTGAACCTTCGTCAGCGAAGGTGGATGGAGTTGCTGAGTGATTACGATTGCACGATCGAGTACCATCCGGGTCGTGCAAACGTAGTAGCTGACGCACTTAGCCGGAAGTCTCAGGGTAGAGTGGATGCTATATACGCGAGTCGTGCTCCTTTGTTGGCCGAGTTGAGGTCGACCGGAGTAGGATTGGAGATTGATTGTTCGGAGGCAGAGAATTGAGGGAAAGCATTACTTGCTCACTTTCAGGTCAGACCGATTCTGATTGACCGTATTCTCAAGGCTCAGTCGGATGACAAAGAGACTCAGGAGTTGATTCGATTGAGGGGTGAAGGGAAAAAGACAGATCTACGGATTCGAGAAACCGACGGTATGCTCATGCAAGGAAACAGAATGTACGTACCAAACAACACAGAGTTAAAGAGGGCTATTCTCGATGAGGCACACGTATCAGCTTATGCGCTGCACCCGGGCAGTACCAAGATGTATCATACCATTCGACCATTCTACTATTGGCCTGGTATGAAGAGGGAGATCGCCGAGTACGTGAGCAGATGTATTGTTTGCCAGCAGGTTAAAGCCGAGAGGAAGAAACCGTTCGGACGAATGCAACCGCTTCCCGTTCCTCAGTGGAAATGGGAGAACATCACCATGGATTTCGTCTATAAGTTACCCCGTACGCAAAATGGTTACGACGGTGTTTGGGTAATAGTTGATCGACTTACGAAATCTGCACACTTCATCCCGGTTCGAGAGAAGTTTTCTCTACAACGATAGCTGAGCTTTTCGTATCGAAGATAGTCAAGTATCATGGCGTGCCAGTCAGCATTATCTCAGATCGAGATCCGAGATTCACATCCAAGTTCTGGACGGCATTCCAGGAAGCCCTCGGCACGAGGCTACTGTATAGTACGGCTTACCATCCACAGACGGACGGGCAGTCCGAGAGGACCATTCAGACGCTTGAGGATATGTTACGATCTTCCGTACTACAGTTTGGTGATGCATGGCATCTATGCTTGGACCTGATGGAGTTCGCGTACAATAACAGTTATCATTCGAGCATCGGAATGTCACCATTCGAAGCGTTGTACGGTCGAGCTTGTCGCACGCCCCTATGTTGGTCGGAGGTCGGCGAGAGAGTACTAGAAGGCCCAGAGATATTTGACGAGACGACTCAGAATATCCAGGTCATCAAGTCTAACTTGAAAGTGGCCCAGGATCGCCAGAAGAGTTTAGCCGATAGACATGCCACAGATCGGGTTTACGAGGTAGGCGATTGGGTGTTTCTGAAGTTGTCGCCGTGGAAAGGGGTTGTACGGTTCGGTAAGAAGGGGAAGTTGAGTCCCAGGTATATCGGACCATACCAGATCACCGAGCGGATAGGTGAAGTGGCGTACAGACTCGAGTTGCCTCCAGAGTTCATAACGTGTTTCACGTTTCAATGCTACGTCATTACGTTGCTGATCCGTCTCACGTTCTACCTCCGCAGCAGTTAGAAGTTAATCCTGATTTGACGTATGAGGAGGAGCCGGTGACTATCCTAGACTGGAAGGATAAGGTTCTACGGAACAAGACGGTTCGGTTAGTAAAGGTATTATGGCGAAACCATTCGGTTGAGGAGGCTACTTGGGAGATAGAGGAGCGGATGAGAGATATGTATCCGCGCTTATTCTATGGTTATTAGTATTTGCTAGTGTTATGTAAATTTCGGGGACGAAATTTTATTAAGGAGGGTAGGTTGTGACATCCCGTCCTGAGTTTTTATATTCGCGATGTGAAATGACGATTTTGCCCTTACCTACGCGTGAACGAGTGTGTTTTGGGCACGAATTTGGGCTTTGGGTGTCCCAGATACTAAGCCCAAAAAGGTTGGGCTGATAGTGACACGTGTACCTCACATGCACGCACACACGTGCACAACCCATTTATGTTTCCTTCTTATCTCTTTCTCTCTTTCGAACTCTCTCACTTTTTCTCTCGACTTCGTTGTACGGACACACACACACACAAGCCATCTCGACGCAGATCAAACTTAAGGTAAGCCTATTGTTGATCTCTGAGACTTGCTGAGTATGTTCATGTTAGTTTTAAGCTTGGAAACCTTCGAAAACCCAGGTAAACCGTAGCTTAAACTCAAAGTACTATTCATCAACTTTGATTTGGCTTTGTTTTAGGTGAAAACAAGATCACCACAAGCCTTAAAATTGTCCCACGAACCTCGGAGTGTATCGTTTGCAAGGTTTGGACGTCGGAGTTGGTGGTTTTCGAGGTTGGCCGGTTTTGGAGAGATTCCCCGAGGAATTTCCAGTCGTTTTTCAAGGTATTTGAGGTTATAGGAATGTTCTACATTGAATTTAGAGCATGTAGGAAGAAAAACGAGTGAAAAAGGTTGAAAAACGAGCGAGATATGGGAGTTTGAAGTGTTGGTCGAAATCCGGTCGCCGGAAAAACCAGTCCGGCGACGTGAGGTTGGGGGTGACGGAATATTCCGTCAAAGTTGACGGAATATTCTGACGCCGTTAACTGACACCGTTAACTGACGCCGTTACTGACGCCGTTAAAGTTAACGGAATATTCCTGACGGCGTCAACTGACGCCGTCAGTGTGCACTGCGCGTGGGGGCGCGTGTGCCGTGCACTGTGCAGGCGCGTGGGGGCGCGTGTGCCGTGCACTGTGCAGGCGCGTGGGGGCGCGTGCAGTGTCCAAAAATTATTTTAAAAATATCACGACGCTCGTGACGTCGTGTAGGTCGCGTTGGTATATTCAAATACCAAAATTGACCTTCGTATGAAAAGTTATTTACGTAGTTCGTTTATGTGCTGTTAATGACGGTTTTGCAATTAATTCACATATAGGTGAGACGTATCCAGCGGGCGAGCGCAGTCATTCTAGGCTCGGGGGATACGACCCGTCGACCTATCAGTGAGTGGGCTTTTGTTTTCAGTATATATATATAAATGACGTTTTCCCCAGAAACATCAATGGATTGATTTACGAATTGAATGGATTTTATAATCGAATTGCCATGTCGTATGCCAATTATGTTTTATGCCTGTGATTATGATTGTATTCATTATGCACTGACGCCGAGGACGGCCAGGTAAGTCAGGTAAGTATTGTGGTAGTGTTTGAGATGATGATAGATTGTGATTTAGCTAATCACCTGCACCTCGGGTGTTCGTGCTCCGCCAGAGTAGGGCCTAGCCTTCACGTGATCGTTCACCTCACGCACCGTACGCTCACCTTGGATCCAAGGCAGGTGCCTAGCCTGTCGTACAGACCACTATAGGTGGTTCCGACTCGTTGGTGACCCGCGATTCGTCGCACAGCCTTCACGTGATCGTAGCACAGAGCGTAATATTATACACCTAGCCTGTCGTACAGACCACTATAGGTGGTTCCGACTCGTGTGCAGGATAATGATTGATAGGGATTGAGTATGATGGATGAGATATAGATTCAGCCGTACAGGTCACTAGAGGTGACTCCGGCTGACAGGACACTAGGGACACCCTAGTTTTATATTACTTGCCTGATGATAATGATTTTCGGAGTTGGTATATTGACATGGCCTAATCTTGAGCTTGATGATGAGTTTTGATATGTAGACGATGTTTTCGTATATAAGTTTATATACGTATTATTTTCTGGGAAAATTATACTGATTTACAGCGAGGGGTTATTTATGGATTTTATGAAATGGTTTTGGAAAACTTTATTTTGCCCACTCACCTTTTATGTTTTGCGCCCTTCCAGGTATTAGGTAGCAACGTCGTGGACGGCTAGCGAGGCACCAAGGCAGTTCTGACAGACCACCACTTATGTAGGATTTCTTTCGTAGTTATAATGTTTGTTTAAATCTGACTGCACCTAGGATCGGCTCTGTATCATATGTATATTATCAATTTGACTTTCACTACTGCACTTCATGCCTAATTTCCTTCCGCTGACGTCTTTGGCTACGTCACTCACACGTGACGGCCGGCACGCCTCGGTTTCCGAATCGGGGTGTGTCAGTTTGGTATCAGAGCCTAGGTTTTGGTAGTCCTGTGCAGTTGTGAATATTCTAAATATTTTGGTGCTTTCTGTCAGAACGATGCCGCCTCGACGAGAGCCACGTCCATCTGTTGATCCTAGCTTTCCCGACCTTTCTCAGGTTGGAAATGTTATTGCTCATGCTATTCAGTCTACCCTTCGTCCTTCCCATAGGACCCCTCTTGAGAGTGCGCATAATTTGAGGTTACCGAGATATGAGGGTGACGAGGGGCACGAAGGTGCCGAGCGCTGGTTTCTGCAGATAGAGCGGACTTTCAAAGTATTACACAGTCAGGGTAATCTAGCTGCAAGGACTTGGGTTGAGACTGCTACTTGGTTCATGGGAAAGGAACCTGCGACTTGGTGGGAACAGTTGGCTGAGAGGATGCCACCAGAAGAGGCCAAGGACTGGGAGGTGTTCAGACAGCTATTTTACAAGCGATTTATCCCAGAAGCCTATCTTGATCGCAAGAAACAAGAATTCACGAGTCTAAAGCAGAAAAAGATGTCAGCAAACGAGTACTACAGGAAGTTCACTGATCTTTCTCGCTACCACCTGGAGATTGCTAGGAATCAGGCCGAGATGCTTCGGAGATTTAAGCTGGGCACTCGAAAGAAATGGCGCACGATGGCGACTACGAGGCACTGTGAGACCTATCATGACTTCTACGCAGTTTTGGTGCAGATAGAAGATTCAGAGAATATACCTAGTGATAGCGACAGTGAATAAGGGAAAGAGGAACCGAGGAGAGACGACAAAGGTAAAGGAGTGGCATCACAGGGGCCTCGGAAGACCCAGAGTTTCAAGAGGAGTGGTGTTAGCTCGAGTTCTTCTTCGAGTGGGGGTGTAAATTCCCCGGGTCAGAGGAGATGAGGTGGATTTGCTGGGGGTCAGCGTTTTCAGATGCAGCGAGATGCTGGTGGTTCTTATGCACCATTCTGTCGGAGGTGCAACAGTCGGCATTATGGCGAGTGCAGGCAGGGCGCTCGTGGATGCTTTACATGTGGACAAATGGGTCATCGCGCAGCGAATTGCCCGCAGAATCAGCCGAGACCTCCACTACCTGCGTTACCATCTCCAGTTCCTATTCAGCAGGTCCCACCTCCTGGTGCATATGGTCAGCCGAGTCGTGGTAGTACCTATCATTATCAGGGTGACGTTGCCCCTCATACGGCTGCACCGTATCCATATCTTCCGGATCTGTACTATTCAGGCGGTTATCAAAGTAGCTATTCTCCGTATCCTGGAGGGTCTACCCCGTATCCTCCTTATCCTGCCGGCGGACCGCAGTGGTATTCGGGAGTTCAGCCACAGCAGGGAGAGACTACTTCTAGCAGCGCAGGATCATCTAGACAGCCTAATCCTGCGGGACCAAGTCGTGGTATGCCTGGACGAGCTGGTCAAGCGAGTAGGGGTCGCGGTGGTCGACAGCAGTCGCAGGGCCGTATCCATAACCTTACAGCGCATGACGTCCAGAATAACCCGGATCTGATAACGGGTAAGTTAAATGTACTTGGTCATTTCGCTAGAGTGTTGATAGATTGCGGTGCTACTCATTCGGTCATTTCTTACTCATTTGCCCAATTGACTCAACCTGAGTCTGCACCCCTCGTATTTGAGTTAGAGGTGTCGATGCCTAGGGGAGAGACATGTCTGGTCAGTTGGATGTATCCAGGGTGCCCCGTGTTGATTGAGGATGTGATTATGCCCGCTAATCTTATTCTGTTGGATATTGTCGAGTTTGATGTGATCTTGGGCACGGATTGGCTACATTACAATCGAGCCAACATAGATTGTTACGAGAAGAGAGTTACGTTCCATCGGCCGGGGTTACCTGTGGTCACATTCACTGGCGAGCATAGTAATGTTAGGTACGGCATCATTTCAGCCGTGAGAGCTAAGAAATTGTTGCAGAAGGGTTGTCAGGGGTATCTGGCTCACGTAGTATTGAATGATAGTGCTCCTGTCAGTTTAGAGGATGTGAAGGTGGTCAGGCGATTTCCTGATGTGCTCCCTGACGATTTGCCAGGCTTGCCACTGAATCGAGATGTGGAGTTCTCTATCGACTTATTGCCAGGTACAGACCCTATATCTCTGACTCCCTATCGGATGGCTCCCGCTGAGTTGCGAGAGTTAAAAATCCAATTACAAGAGCTGCTAGACCAAGGTTTTATACAGCCGAGTATTTCACCTTGGGGAGCTCCAGTGTTGTTCATACGTAAGAAGGATGGTACTCTACGGCTGTGTATCGACTATCGACAGCTGAATCGGGTAACGATTAAAAACCGTTACCCATTACCTCGTATTGACGATTTGTTCGATCAGCTGCGAGGAACTTGTGTATTTTCGAAGATCGACCTACGATCTGGCTACCACCAACTGAAGATTAAGAGCGAGGAAGTTCCGAAAACGGCGTTCCGAACCAGATATGGTCATTACGAGTTCTTAGTCATGCCATTCGGTTTGACTAACGCCCCAGCTGCTTTTATGGATTTGATGAACCGGGTATTTCAGCAGTATTTGGATCGGTTCGTCATTGTATTTATCGATGACATTCTGGTGTACTCTAAATCGAAGTCAAATCACATGCGGCACCTTTCATTAGTGCTGAAGAAGCTGAGGGAGCATCGATTATACGCTAAGTTCAGTAAATGTCAATTCTGGTTAGACCAGGTGGCATTTTTGGGGCACGTTATTTCAGCACAGGGTATTCAGGTGGATTCCCAGAAAATAGCAGCGGTGAAGAATTGGGAACAGCCACGAACTGTTTCTGAGGTACGGAGTTTCCTCGGATTAGCAGGCTACTATCGGCGGTTCGTGCAGGATTTCTCAGTGATTGCGTTACCTCTTACGAGGTTAACCAGGAAAGATGTTCGATTTGAGTGGGATGATAGCTGCGAACGGAGCTTTCAGCAGTTAAAACATTGTCTTACTCATGCTCCGGTGCTAGCACTTCCGGACGATAGTGGTAACTTCGAGATCTATAGTGACGCATCATTGAATGGCCTGGGTTGCGTGTTGATGCAACATGGTTGGGTGATCGCCTATGCATCGAGGCAGTTGAAATCGCACGAGATGAACTATCATACTCATGATCTTGAGTTGGCGGCGATTGTATTTGCGTTGAAGATCTGGAGACATTACCTTTACGGTGAGAGGTGTAGGATCTTTACAGACCACAAGAGCCTCCAGTACTTGTTCACCCAGAGAGATCTGAACCTTCGTCAGCGAAGGTGGATGGAGTTGCTGAGTGATTACGATTGCACGATCGAGTACCATCCGGGTCGTGCAAACGTAGTAGCTGACGCACTTAGCCGGAAGTCTCAGGGTAGAGTGGATGCTATATGCGCGAGTCGTGCTCCTTTGTTGGCCGAGTTGAGGTCGACCGGAGTAGGATTGGAGATTGATTGTTCGGAGGCAGAGAATCGAGGGAAAGCATTACTTGCTCACTTTCAGGTCAGACCGATTCTGATTGACCGTATTCTCAAGGCTCAGTCGGATGACAAAGAGACTCAGGAGTTGATTCGATTGAGGGGTGAAGGGAAAAAGACAGATCTACGGATTCGAGAAACCGACGGTATGCTCATGCAAGGAAACAGAATGTACGTACCAAACAACACAGAGTTAAAGAGGGCTATTCTCGATGAGGCACACGTATCAGCTTATGCGATGCACCCGGGCAGTACCAAGATGTATCATACCATTCGACCATTCTACTATTGGCCTGGTATGAAGAGGGAGATCGCCGAGTACGTGAGCAGATGTATTGTTTGCCAGCAGGTTAAAGCCGAGAGGAAGAAACCGTTCGGACGAATGCAACCGCTTCCCGTTCCTCAGTGGAAATGGGAGAACATCACCATGGATTTCGTCTATAAGTTACCCCGTACGCAAAATGGTTACGACGGTGTTTGGGTAATAGTTGATCGGCTTACGAAATCTGCACACTTCATCCCGGTTCGAGAGAAGTTTTCTCTACAACGATAGCTGAGCTTTTCGTATCGAAGATAGTCAAGTATCATGGCGTGCCAGTCAGCATTATCTCAGATCGAGATCCGAGATTCACATCCAAGTTCTGGACGGCATTCCAGGAAGCCCTCGGCACGAGGCTACTGTATAGTACGGCTTACCATCCACAGACGGACGGGCAGTCCGAGAGGACCATTCAGACGCTTGAGGATATGTTACGATCTTCCGTACTACAGTTTGGTGATGCATGGCATCTACGCTTGGACCTGATGGAGTTCGCGTACAATAACAGTTATCATTCGAGCATCGGAATGTCACCATTCGAAGCGTTGTACGGTCGAGCTTGTCGCACGCCCCTATGTTGGTCGGAGGTCGGCGAGAGAGTACTAGAAGGCCCAGAGATATTTGACGAGACGACTCAGAATATCCAGGTCATCAAGTCTAACTTGAAAGTGGCCCAGGATCGCCAGAAGAGTTTAGCCGATAGACATGCCACAGATCGGGTTTACGAGGTAGGCGATTGGGTGTTTCTGAAGTTGTCGCCGTGGAAAGGGGTTGTACGGTTCGGTAAGAAGGGGAAGTTGAGTCCCAGGTATATCGGACCATACCAGATCACCGAGCGGATAGGTGAAGTGGCGTACAGACTCGAGTTGCCTCCAGAGTTCATAACGTGTTTCACGTTTCAATGCTACGTCATTACGTTGCTGATCCGTCTCACGTTCTACCTCCGCAGCAGTTAGAAGTTAATCCTGATTTGACGTACGAGGAGGAGCCGGTGACTATCCTAGACTGGAAGGATAAGGTTCTACGGAACAAGACGGTTCGGTTAGTAAAGGTATTATGGCGAAACCATTCGGTTGAGGAGGCTACTTGGGAGATAGAGGAGCGGATGAGAGATATGTATCCGCGCTTATTCTATGGTTATTAGTATTTGCTAGTGTTATGTAAATTTCGGGGACGAAATTTTATTAAGGAGGGTAGGTTGTGACATCCCGTCCTGAGTTTTTATATTCCCGATGTGAAATGACGATTTTGCCCTTACCTACGCGTGAACGGGTGTGTTTTGGGCACGAATTTGGGCTTTGGGTGTCCCAGATACTAAGCCCAAAAAGGTTGGGCTGATAGTGACACGTGTACCTCACATGCACGCACACACGTGCACAACCCATTTATGTTTCCTTCTTATCTCTTTCTCTCTTTCGAACTCTCTCACTTTTTCTCTCGACTTCGTTGTACGGACACACACACACACAAGCCATCTCGACGCAGATCAAACTTAAGGTAAGCCTATTGTTGATCTCTGAGACTTGCTGAGTATGTTCATGTTAGTTTTAAGCTTGGAAACCTTCGAAAACCCAGGTAAACCGTAGCTTAAACTCAAAGTACTATTCATCAACTTTGATTTGGCTTTGTTTTAGGTGAAAACAAGATCACCACAAGCCTTAAAATTGTCCCACGAACCTCGGAGTGTATCGTTTGCAAGGTTTGGACGTCGGAGTTGGTGGTTTTCGAGGTTGGCCGGTTTTGGAGAGATTCCCCGAGGAATTTCCAATCGTTTTTCAAGGTATTTGAGGTTATAGGAATGTTCTACATTGAATTTAGAGCATGTAGGAAGAAAAACGAGTGAAAAAGGTTGAAAAACGAGCGAGATATGGGAGTTTGAAGTGTTGGTCGAAATCCGGTCGCCGGAAAAACCAGTCCGGCGACGTGAGGTTGGGGGTGACGGAATATTCCGTCAAAGTTGACGGAATATTCTGACGCCGTTAACTGACACCGTTAACTGACGCCGTTACTGACGCCGTTAAAGTTAACGGAATATTCCTGACGGCGTCAACTGACGCCGTCAGTGTGCACTGCGCGTGGGGGCGCGTGTGCCGTGCACTGTGCAGGCGCGTGGGGGCGCGTGCAGTGTCCAAAAATTATTTTAAAAATATCACGACGCTCGTGACGTCGTGTAGGTCGCGTTGGTATATTCAAATACCAAAATTGACCTTCGTATGAAAAGTTATTTACGTAGTTCGTTTATGTGCTGTTAATGACGGTTTTGCAATTAATTCACATATAGGTGAGACGTATCCAGCGGGCGAGCGCAGTCATTCTAGGCTCGGGGGATACGACCCGTCGACCTATCAGTGAGTGGGCTTTTGTTTTCAGTATATATATATAAATGACGTTTTCCCCAGAAACATCAATGGATTGATTTACGAATTGAATGGATTTTATAATCGAATTGCCATGTCGTATGCCAATTATGTTTTATGCCTGTGATTATGATTGTATTCATTATGCACTGACGCCGAGGACGGCCAGGTAAGTCAGGTAAGTATTGTGGTAGTGTTTGAGATGATGATAGATTGTGATTTAGCTAATCACCTGCACCTCGGGTGTTCGTGCTCCGCCAGAGTAGGGCCTAGCCTTCACGTGATCGTTCACCTCACGCACCGTACGCTCACCTTGGATCCAAGGCAGGTGCCTAGCCTGTCGTACAGACCACTATAGGTGGTTCCGACTCGTTGGTGACCCGCGATTCGTCGCACAGCCTTCACGTGATCGTAGCACAGAGCGTAATATTATACACCTAGCCTGTCGTACAGACCACTATAGGTGGTTCCGACTCGTGTGCAGGATAATGATTGATAGGGATTGAGTATGATGGATGAGATATAGATTCAGCCGTACAGGTCACTAGAGGTGACTCCGGCTGACAGGACACTAGGGACACCCTAGTTTTATATTACTTGCCTGATGATAATGATTTTCGGAGTTGGTATATTGACATGGCCTAATCTTGAGCTTGATGATGAGTTTTGATATGTAGACGATGTTTTCGTATATAAGTTTATATACGTATTATTTTCTGGGAAAATTATACTGATTTACAGCGAGGGGTTATTTATGGATTTTATGAAATGGTTTTGGAAAACTTTATTTTGCCCACTCACCTTTTATGTTTTGCGCCCTTCCAGGTATTAGGTAGCAACGTCGTGGACGGCTAGCGAGGCACCAAGGCAGTTCTGACAGACCACCACTTATGTAGGATTTCTTTCGTAGTTATAATGTTTGTTTAAATCTGACTGCACCTAGGATCGGCTCTGTATCATATGTATATTATCAATTTGACTTTCACTACTGCACTTCATGCCTAATTTCCTTCCGCTGACGTCTTTGGCTACGTCACTCACACGTGACGGCCGGCACGCCTCGGTTTCCGGATCGGGGTGTGTCATATAACGTGTCATCAAAAAGTTTAATTTAGTGTCCATTCATTACTAATACATATCAATTAAAAACTCAAAAACATCATTATTTTTTTAGTCTCATGTCGACAAGATTAGTAAATAAGAAAAAACACTTTACGATTTATACAAAAACACTTTCAAAGTTCAGATGAAAAACAAAACTCATCGTCTAAATATTTGTAAGCCCCGGAATTTTTTTAGTTTCATTCTCTCAATACAAAATAAATTAGTCTTTCTGCGTTTCTAAATTATTAAGTTTGAAATGCTTTTCTATTTATAATTTTATCGATATCTTATGTGTAAAAATAAATAATTTTCTTATATGAAATTAGGCTACTATTTTTGACTTCGTCTCGAGCCTCAAAAATCTCTAGATCAACCTGACGGTGGAGTTACTCTTATGAACCTCACCCAGCTTAGTTTTAACAGCAGTCAAACCTCATTAAATGTTCAACGTAACTGGTATGACTACTGCCTCCTTTCTTTTTTATTTTAACCCACAACCCTAGCTTGTATTTACTGCAAGTCACTCCTACTCAATTCCCCGCTGCAGATAAAACCAGTTAGACCTGATACCACAGTAAATAAAGTGTCCTTGATTCTAATGTTGATTCTCCCAAATTTGTTTTCCTTTTTCTTATTGTTCCCTTCACTATTCTGCCTCCCCTCTGCGCCTCTCTCTCTCTCTCTCTCTCACACACACACACACACACACACATTGTGGTCAGAACCCCCATAACTGACCACCACCACCCCCATTTATTCACCTCCTGCTCGTTCCTTTTATCCACCCCCATCACAAATTTAACCCAAAACATCCCTCTCTCCCTCTCTCATTTGCTTCTTGTGTTGGAAGTTAATTTCTCAGAAATTAGCAAGTGGGAATTCAAAATTATATTGTATTCCTGGGAGCTAGGGTTCTAATCTGGACGATGACTTCATGGTGAGATGATATGCATAACATATTTTAACTACCATGAATAATTACTCCCTTTATCTTCTTTTCCAAGTCACCCGAGCCATCATGCTTCTGCATTTTCTTATCTCTTCAATTCCAGCCGCCTCTTGTTTTACTACTCATCTGCCTCAGCGTTTCACTCCTTCTCTTCGGGTAAGCATAAATATTTACCCTTCAGTTAACTTTGGCCAGTTTGAATAGTGTTTCACTTTTCATTTGTTTGAAAACCGACAAAAATTTTAGTTTTCATTTCAGTTGCAAAAGAAAAAATTGAAAACAAAATAGTTATTAAACAATCTTTTATTTTGATATTGATTTGAATTGAAACAAAATTAAGTCATACTTAATTAATAACTATTTAATTAATGTTGTGCAAATTATTGTGCAGGGAATATTATTTGAGGAGAAAAGCAGGCTAGGATCCAAACCACCAAGCTGCCACAACAAGTGCAACGAGTGCCACCCATGCATGGCTGTTCAAGTGCCCACCATGCCCAGCCACGACCGGCAGATTGAACCGGGCATGACCCGAACCATGTCCATGATGTTCTTTGACCCATCTCATCCAGGTACCAACAAGTACTCCAATTACAAGCCTCTGGGTTGGAAATGCCACTGTGGTGACAACTTCTTCAACCCCTAGATATCATTCAAAGTTAAATTAATTAATTGGAAATTTTCATGCCGAAATTAAAGGAAATGGGTTTGATTTTAATTTGTGCACGCTGAGTTTTCTTCTTTTAGTTTGTGATATGTGATTTTGTAAATTTGCTTTAGAGGGTTCATGGGATTCTTTAGAAATTAAATTCACTTTAGAAAAATATTAATATTACACAATGTACATAAAATTGTAACTCTATCTCTTTCCCTATTTTTATAATTAGCATGTGAATTGTGACGAATCTTATTTTTTTCCTTGTTCAATTATTTTGGGATGAGCGAAAAGAGTTCTACACATTCTTTTTCTCTATTTACAACATCTTCTTTAGTTTATTGAATTTAAAGGTAAAAAAATTGCATCATATGTGAAAGCGGAGAAAAATAGTGTGTTAAAATCATTTTTTTTTTACTAATTAGGCTACGTTTAGTATATGAAAATGAATCGATGTACGGAAATGAATTGAGATGAAATAATTTTCATGTGTGGTAAATGGTGATGAGGAGAAAGTAAAAAGAAAATGTATCAGCTTTTGGGGTTGTATAGACATTTCAATTGTCAATTATAATAGCTTGGTCATAAAATAAGTAATTAATGTCCCATACCAGGAGGAAGTAAATGATCTCCTAAAGCGAGTTTCCTAAAAACCAAAAGCACCCAAGCAATTGTGTTGTGTTGGTTCTTGACCCTTTGCAAAGTTGTGGTGGTCCTTGACCCTTGGAAAAATCTCAATAAAAAAATCTTTTGATTGAGGGGATGTACTTGTGAATAATTACATTGATACGTGTTGAAACTATTCATTTGGCGTTATCCTCATCTGTTGGGATACGAGGCCCATCACCATACTATATGATACGTCACTCTCTTCCCACCGATTCTCCCGCTTACCTTTCGGTTCCTGTAACAATCTCCATCGAACTGACCAAAATGCCTCCGCACTCAAAGCGTGATGTGGGACAGTTTCAGGGTTACTTTGGTGATAATAAAATGGATTCTTACTTTTCTATTTTTCTGCCTAGTAACCTCCTACAACTTCATGATCCGTGCCCTATGGAGTATAGAGTGTGGCTGCCCAGACGTCAATGCCAACCCAGCGCTTGTGGTTTGTTCCTCGCATTATATGCAAAAATGATATTCTTACTAATCAGTTATATCATTATTTGTACCTAAATGAGTTGATAGATTTTGCTTTTATTAGAAAGATAGTACAAATAAATAGTAAGTATATATATAGCATTACGCATTTATATATGAATTTTGGAATTCTCTCTCATTTTTTTTTTCTCTCCTCTCTCTCCTCCTCTCACATTGTGCCTTGAAAAACAAACTCAATGTGGCAAGTGAATGATCCCTACCTCAATTCCAGAGTCGGATTCCATCCGGATCTAATTTGTGGGGATTATAGGAATCCTCACATCTTAACTATTCATCGTGTATCCTGCAGTCATAAATCATTTGACTTTTTTTATTTAAAATTAAACACAAATAGTATCTGACGAAATATGACCCACGATATACGATGAACGGTTAAGATGTGATGATCCTTACAAAGTGAATTCGGTGAGGATCCTCTTCCCTCAATTCCAAGCTTAACTCGTAATAATAAACCATAATTATAGGTATGGTCCCTGAGAGATAGGAATGGCAATGGGGCATATTAGTTCGGATGTGCCATACCCATAACCGAACTCATTTGTTTTCCCCAAACTCGAAATCTTAAAATCCTCATAACGAGAATTCCACATAACCGATCTAGTTGGGTGATCGATTCACCATTGGGTAACAGTTTTCTCCATTATGATATTTCTTTCTTATGAAAAATTAAGCTTTGTAACACTTGCCAAAATTCAACTGACTAAATAGTGATTCTTAAAAAACAATACTTAGCTATTCTAGAAAAGTTCAATATCCAATATTTGACGGCCAATGTTTCGACATATAGGATATTCGAGAGCATATTAACAAAATGTCTTGAATTGGATCCCTTTCCATTAGTTATTATGTCTTTCAATGTCCATTAATTATCTGCATATAAGTTTTCATAGGTTGTCGCCTCTTAATTACTTGACAAAAGTATTTGCCAAATGCCATGCATCATTTGCAAACTTTTTATTACATTTGAAATTTACAGTGACTGAAAGTGAAGTTCTTCTGTTGTAGAGACTTTTTTTGGATATTCCTAATATTTTAACAATTAGATCTTCTAGCGAAGGTGTTAGTACACGCGAGTCCCATTAAACTTAGTCTCTCTGTGCAACAAACATGGGACTTTACTAATAACGAGTCCAATACAGTCCAGCAAAAGCTAATGATGCCAAACAAGCACACCCTTAATTTTATTTTCTTTCAGTGGGGATATTTTTGAACACTAAATGACCATGAAGAAAAAATGTATTGCGAAGATTAAAAGTGAAAGAACCAAGACAAAGAGGGATAGTATGGGTGATCTCTCTCTCTCTCTCTCTCTCTCTCTCTCTCTCTATATATATATATATATAGCCAGTAGGCCAATTTGGAGTCACTGACTTCACCAAAAAACTTTTGGACATATAAATAGTCTTTTTTAAATAATAGTAATTTTTTATTATAATTTGGTCATAAAAAATGCCAACCAACTCATTTTCTTTTCTCCCTATGTGCAGATCAGTAGCTGCAATGTTCTTCTCCTCATCTCTAATTCTTCTTCACTCCGCAAACTTCATTTCATCATAACTTTTTCATATGGTAACGAAATCGTGCAAGGTTGGAGCCTATAAATTTGTATCAGAACCCTCTTACATATAATAGGACACCCACACCTCAAAATTAGCTGTGTTCAAAGATTGGAGCTGCAAAATTCGTATCAGAACCCTCTAACATATAAATTCGTTACCAATCAAATAAAAGTCAGAGCTGTAATGAATCAAATATAGGTCGAAAGATCATCAGGAGAGGATCAACTTTCTCTCTTAGAGCCTAGTATAGTAGGCTCTAATGCATAGCCTTTATTTGATTCATTGCAACTCCGACCTTTATTTGATTCATTGTAGCTCCAAGATTATAAGAGTCGACTATTAGTGTTTGGACATGATGGTCCTTACTTTGATCGTGAAGTTGCACATGTTCTTTTTCGACATTTCATCACTCAATGCTGCATTAATTTGTGTTGCTTCCTTTAATATCGGTCTCCTACCTATTTGTGATCATCTTTGTGTATGTGCAATGTAGATTATTATCAAAATTGTAGAAAGAAGCAAACAACTTATGCATGAAGATTTTATAAGGTACGAAGAACCAATCATATTACCATATGTCTTTTCTAAAATGCCTATTTAAATTTGTTCATTTTAAAAATGAATCAAAGAAACCATTTTTTGGATCTTCCAACACAAAGGCCATTGTCCTTGACAAAATGTAAGTAAGATTTAGCCGATGCCTTTTTAGAAATAGCTCTTACCATATTTGGATGTTTAACTATGCAGTGGTATTGAAGCTAAATGATGACCGCTTGAACTAGATTCAAGAAAATGTGAGTTTAGTGAAGACTGTGTTGCCATAATTTGACATTTATGTTAAATGCTGCTTTTTGTATTTTAGTTTGTTTTTTTTGGGTTGTACTAATTATTGTGGCCGGTTGCAGGACGACTTCCTAATTGCCACATTTGGTCGTAAAGGTAGAGTACAACCATGTTATTTCGATGCATTTTCAACAAATTTCGAGTTTAGACAGAGTAATGGTTGAGATAAGGGAAGGATGTGGCTCAAGATTGCTCTTAATTTTTTGTTAAATGCTACATTTGGTATTTTAGATTCTTTTCGGGCTATTATGTCTTTCAACTTCCGAACTTCCAATCCTTAGTTGGGAGATAACGAATTTTTAAATATCAAAGTTTTGGATTTTTGTTTGGTCATCATTGACGAAGTCAAGGTAACTCCGTTATTCATGGACGGAGAGAGGTAAGGCCCATTGGGGGCACATGCCCCCTCTCATCCCATTTTTTTTGCATTACAAATTAAGGAAAACTAACGAAAAGTACTTGAAAACTTTTCTTTTAACGAAAAGCCACTTTTAAAGGTATAGTGAATAGTGACAGTTAAAGGTAAAAAAACGGTTTTTCGTTAAAAGTAAACAGTACCGGGGGTGTTTTATTAAACCTCCCTACAAATTATTCAATTATTCATTCTCATTTCTTTTTGGTTTTGCAGATTATTCAATTAATCATATTAAAATAGTAAGAATCTTCTTTTAGTTTTTAAATGCGCCTCTATCCTGTATATTTTTCTCACACACTAATGTCTAAACCTTGTTGAGTTGCATGTATTTGGTTAATTAGTACAAATGAGCATTAGATTGTTAACAATTAAAGACAAAATTAGACAATAGAGTAATAAAATTAGGCATTTTGAAATTAATTTTTTCAGCATGTGTAAAAGAACTAGCTTTATTTGTACAAAAAATGAATTTCAACATTGGAGGTTTCATTTATATTTATGGATCTTCCAATGCAAAGGGCACTGTTCTTGAGAAAATGTAAGTGAAATATAGCTAAATGTCTTTTCCAATAAAAATCTTAACCAATCATTTTTAGCTAATGGCTTTCAAATTTCATTATACATTAGTATGGTTCAGTTACCTTCACAAAAAAGCACTTTCCCACTCGGATAATAAAATAGAAGTCTTAAACCTGAACATGTACGAAGTGTTTGTCTTCCATTTCAACGAAGTGTTTGGTAGTAAAAATATCGTTATGCATGCACAAATATGAATGGGAAAAACTCTATATGTCGCATGTTGTGACTCCTAAACCCCTGATACTCAAACTTCCTTCCAAGTGCAACAAAAGCGTGGATATCTAATATTCACTCTTTGCCAAATAAATTGGCCAAACAAAAGGAAAATATTTGTAACTCACAATATACACATAAATGGTACTGTATGAAATATTTGACATGAATTTTTATTATTAACATCACTTTCTTATGTTACTTTTTTTTTTACAATTCATAATCCTCATGTTCTCTTTTCTTTTTTCCAAAATAAATTCTTTGTTCTTTTTTTTTGTTCATGTAGGAATACGAAAAATTCCAAGTTGACTTCAACATATCAAGTATGGAGGGATGTGATCGAAGCAATATATCACAGGTTGTCATCTTAGTTGCATTTCTACTCTTTTTTATTGATTGAAATTTCAGTGTTTTGATGCTTAATGTTTCAATTTTTTTTTATATTAGTAGTGTGACAACCCGTCCCTGAAAATAATAATTTTTATAATTTTAATAAGTGAGTTTACAAAAATGCCCTTCGAGGAACATACTTCGATTGGTGTAGACTGCCTCGTAGTGACACCTAAGATTCATTTTCTTGGCATATTCTGATAGTACTCGTCGCCACGGACGCGTAGGCGCAAACGGATTCGAATTTGGAGCTATAACGAGGAAGTTATTAACGTTTGAAGTTGGGGGCAAAATTGATACTTTATGAAATTATTTGGAAAGTTCCAGAAAATTGGAGGGCCAAATGGACGGCCCAGATTAAAAAGAAATAAAGTTGTGTGGTGAGGATTTGAAAGAAAGGAGATAAGAGGGTTGGGCGCTGCCCAGTTAGAAGAGGAGAGAGAAATGAAAGCCAATCAGAAAGAAAAGAAGGGAGGAAAAGGAGAGAAGGGTAGGTACGGGGGATCCCGTGACCCATGTACCCAGTTTCGACCCACCTCCATTTCCGATGAAAATTGATCCTTTTTCCGGCGAATTTCTTCACACAACCCTTCTTCTTCCATTTCCACCCAAAATTAGGAGGAATTTGGTGGGCAATTGTTCAAAAACGCACCGTGGGTGCCGTGAGGAACTTGTTCGAATTCCTCCAATCCCGAAACGATTTCATTCCATTACCACCACTAATAGCATCCTCTTGAGACCTAGAACAAAGCCCAGGCATTGGTGGAGGCGTCGGAGCAAGTTTGGAGGTCGAATTGGAACACACCCAAACTTAGGGTTCTTGCGGGTTTTGATGAAATTGAAGGTCTTAGAGGCAAAATTGGACTTTCTCACAGGTATGAAAGTTGTTCTAATCATTGAGATCTTTCATTCTGGAAATTTTGAGAATTTTTAGTGAAAGTTGAATTTTCCGGCGACTCGGGGGCGGCCAACCGCCACCCGCGGCGGCGCGTGGCCCGAGGGCCGCCAATGATGTTTTTAGGCATTATTCAATGCCTTGATATTAATTTTGATGATGGATTGACGTAAATTGATCGTTAGGACGTAAATTCGTTACGTTTCGGTAATATGTCAAAATATGAATCGACGATCCAACCGTTGGATCATCACCAAACTTTATAGTGTGGTAGTGTGTAATATTTGATGAATGTAGGAATTTACGGATTGGGAATCCGTCGTACGGATCTTCCCGAATTGGAATTGTAAGTTTGTAAATAAAACGTTAACCGCCACTTGGTTTTGGCAATTGGCGGAGATCCAACCGTTGGATCGTAACGAAACTTTGGGATATTGTGCTAGAAGCTTAATGTGGATTATTGGAAGTGACGGATCAAAGTTTCGTGATACGGATCTTCCAAATCGAATTCGTAGGGATGCGTTTATTATAAATTGTATATTCTCTCAGTACGGATTCTGAGACATGAATTGACATTTATGCTAGGCGGTGATCATTTGGGATCATTTGGGATGTCTCGAGAGTCGTGCTAGGGGGCTGTAGCGTGGACTCCAGGTGAGTGGGCTTTTGTTTTCAGTATATATATATATATATATATATATATATATATATATATATATATATATATATATATATATATATATATATATATATATATACATATATAATTGACGTTTTTCCCAGAAACGTAATTTGATTGATTTACGAATTGAATGGATTTTATAATTGAGTTGCCATGTCGTATGCCAATTATATTTTATAAATATGATTATGATTGCATTTATTACGCTCCGACGCTGAGGACGACCAGGTAAGTCAGGTAAGTATGATAGTTAGTAGTTGAGATGATGATGGATTGTGATTTAGCTCATCACCTGCACCTCGGGTGTTTGTGCTCCGCCAGAGTAGGGCCTAGCCTTCACGTGATCGTTCACCTCACGCACCGTACGCTCACCTTGGATCCAAGGCAGGTGCCTAGCCTGTCGTACAGACCACTATAGGTGGTTCCGACTCGTGTGCGGGATAATGATTGATAGTGATTGAGTATGATGGATGAGTTATAGATTCAGCCGTACAGGTCACTAGAGGTGACTCCGGCTGACATGACACTAGGGACACCCTTGATTTATATTACTTGCCTGATGATGATTTTTCTGAGTTGGTATATCGACATGGCCTACTCCTGAGATTGATAATAAGTTTTGATATCTAGACGATGTTTTCGTATATAAGTATATAAACGTATTATTTTCTGGGAAACTATACGGGATTTACAGTGAGGGGTTAGTACTTTTGATATAAAAATGGTTTTGAAAAGCTTTGTTTTTGCCCACTCACGTTTTCTGTTTTGCGCCCCTCCAGGTTAGCTGTTAAGGTTCGTATCGACGAGGATTATTGGCGAATCTCTGGTCTGGTGGCTACTGTTGACGGTATAATTCTTGCCCGTTCTTTTGTATTTACTTATGCTCTGAAGTCACGCGTGAGGTGGGTTCGCTCCCGCTCACGAGCACACTCTGGTGTTTAGGCATTTTTAGGTTTAAATTTATTCACATTTCTCCACATCACTACACTTTATGGCTTCGTCACCTTCTAGGTGTCGGCCAGCACAACTCGACTTCAATGTCCTAGTGGACTTTCTGGGTCGGGGTATGTCAAGTAGGGTTCATTTACCTTCACACACAAAAAAAAAAACTATTTTTTTTCTTTCACTCGGATCAAAATACATAAAACTTAAACCTGCATTTTGGTTGGAGATTTTACAATTGCAGCTTCGTTGTAGTTCAATATGATTTTTTTTCTTTAAAAAAAAACTAAAATTCATTCACTTTTGCAATTTCTTCGTACAATTTGGCAATGACGAAGTTCGATTGGGGCAAATAAATGTTCACAATTCTTGAGAACAATTAGAGCAAAGGTTTCGTAGGAGCAATCAACAAAGACACATACGCCAAATTGCGAATTCATCACACATGGCTCAAAATTCAATGCAACAACATGCCAATTATCAAACTCGATTAACTCCGTAAATATACAACAAAATTAAATGGAAAAAACAAAGAAACTATAGGATCAACATCAGCGGGTAATTATGATTTCTTTCTTTTGGACCCTAATAATTATATATTTGTAAATCAATCTGATGTATGAATATTTTTGGACAAAAATGCACTCCAAACAAAAATTCAAAAGTAGCCCAAAATAATACAAGGTTATTTTCGTCGTATAAACAATGTTTTTAATAATGAATTCTTTTTGTATAGTTTTATTTTTATTTTTATTTTTATATAATTAGTACCTCACAATAGGCTACCAATAATGTGATGCAATGAGTTGTTTATTAAATAATATTTTCTCTATTTTTAAATGCGTCCAAAATATCTTAAGAGGCGTGTAGTGCCAGTTATAAAAAAAAAAATTTGCACGTGGATAATAATGTGATTCAATTAGTTGTCAAATGGTTGTTTTTTTTTTTTTGGAACAAATGATGTCATCTACTCTAAGGGGGAGGGGGTCGGCTTAACCTCACAATGAGCTAGCAATAATGTGATTCAATCAATTCTTTATTAAATATTATGTTCTCTATTTTTAAACACATTCAAAACATCTTAGGTTCAAATCTCGTAAATGGCGAATTCAATACCAAATTAGGCTGTCCATTGTGTGACTTAGCCTAACTCTCCCTCCCTTTAGTATAAAAATATCGATGTATTTAAAAAAAAAATCTTAAGAGACGCATACCTGACACATCCCGACCCAAATATCGGGGCGTGCTGGCCGTCATGTGAGGGTGATGTAGCCAAGTGTTATGTGCGGAAGTATTGAAGTGAAAATATAAAGAGACAAAAAGCAAACTGAATAATTTACAATATAAAGATAAGTGAGTAAAAGCGATGAAAACAAAAGAATAAAACACAACATCAGAATTCTAGTAACCTAGGTGCAGTCCAGAACAAACAAGCATTAAGTAAACAATACTCAAGGAAGTCCTACATGGATGGTGCTATGTCAGAACTGCCCTCGAAGCTTCGTTTGCCACCAACAGTCACTGCTACGTAAAACTTGGAGGGGCGCAAAACAGAAAACGTGAGTGGGCAAAACCAAAGCTTTTCCAAAACCATTTCAATATCAAAAGTAATAGCCCCTCACTGTAAAACCTGTATACTTTCCCATAAAATATCATACGTGCTCGTATACCAAATTATGCTGGAAAAAGATAAATCTCGAATATGACATGTCAGAGTACGCCATGTCAAAATATCCAATCAAGCAATATATGCATAAATCAGGTGAGATAAATCAATAATCACAATATGCCGACAATATCAATACGTCAGCCGGAGTCACTTAACGTGACCTGTACGGCTGAATCTATAGCTCATCAACCAATATCCTGCACACGAGTCGGAACCACCTATAGTGGTCTGTATGACATGCTAGGTGTATATAAATACGCTCAGTGCTACGATCACGTGAAGGCTGTGTGACGTATTGCAAGTAACCTACGAGTTGGAACCACCTATAGTGGTCTATACGATAGGTTGGCACCTGCCTTGGATCCAAGGTGAGCGTGTGGTGCGGGAGGTGAACCATCACGTGAATGCTAAGCCTTAACCTCTGGCGGAGCACAAACACCGAGGTGCAGGAATATGAGCTATATACCAATCTCATCATCAACATCATCACTATCAAATATATATACTCACCTGACTTACGTGGGCGTCCGCAGCGCCAAGCAATAACCATCACACAATCATAAATAATATATACGATATTTGACATGGCATTCCAATTCATAAAACCATTTAAAAATGTAATTTCTGGGAAAAATACCAAGCATATATATACTGAAAACAAAAGCCCACTCACTGATATGTAGAAGGATTGTAGCCCCCGAGTATCGCGTGACTGCGCTCGTCCTCATGAAAGGTCTCACCTATATGTGAAACAACTATAAAACTGTCAATTATAAACACATAACCAAAACTAGGTAATAACTTCTCATACATTGCTCAATGGGGTGTTTGAATATACCAATGTGGTTTACTCAATCCCACGAACATCCCCATATTTTTAGAAAAATTTTCCGATGACTCACTCACCTCCATGCGCCCGCAAAGGCACGGCTACACGTGCCTGGCACACGGACAGAATCCTTAATGTAACATCCCGTTCCGTTATATAATTATGTTTTTGACGTGAAATGACGATTCTACCCACGGCTACACTGCTTCTGTTTTGTCTTCCTCTCTCTCTCTCGAACTCTCTCGTCCTCCCTCACCCTTCCTTGTACGGACACACATATGTACATCACTCCCTTGACTTGGATCGAAGCCCAGGTAAGGCTATTTTGGATCCTTGAGATTAGTTGAATGTTTATATGACGGTTTTGAGAACGGAAACCGTCGAAACCACACCAAACCCGTAAGCTAATCCTATGGTACTGTTCATGTACTTTTGTTTCAGGACGTTTTAGGTGAAAACAAGATCACCATTCATCTTAGAATCGTCCCACGAACCTCGGAGTGTATCGTTTGCAAGTTTTGGACGTCGGAGTAGGTGGTTTCGAGGGTGGCCGGTTTTGGAGAAAATCCGCGAGGAATTTCTAGGCACTTTTCGAGACTTTTGAAGGTATATACTTGTTCTACACTAAATTTAGAGCATGTAGGAAGAAAAATGGACGAAAAAGAATGAAAAACGAGTGAGATATGGGAGTTGGAAAGTTCGCCGGAATCCGGTCGCCGGAAAAACCAGTCCGGCGACGCGAGGTAGGGGGCGATGCGCGTGGGGGCGCGTCTGCCCGTGGGCTCCCCGGTACGTGGGGGCACGTGAGGCATCCTGAAATTATTTTAAAAATATCACGACGTTCGTGACGTCGTGTAGGTCGCGTTGGTATATTCATATACCAAAATTGACATTCGTATGAAAAGTTATTTGCGTAGTTCGTTTATGTGCTGTAAATGACGGTTTTACAGTTGTTTCACATATAGGTGAGACATATCCAGAGGATGAGCGCATCCATTCTAGGCTCGGGAGATACGACCCGTCGATATACCAGTGAGTGGGCTTTTGTTTTCAGTATATATAATTAACGTTTTTCCCAGAAACGTAATTTAATTGATTTACGAATTGAATTGCCATGTCTTATGCCAATCATATTTTATAATTACGAGTATGTTTGCATTTATTATGCTCCGATGCTGAGGACGGCCAGGTAAGTCAGGTAAGTACGATAGTTAGTAGTTGAGATGATGATGGATTGTGATTTAGCTCATCACCTGCACCTCGGGTGTTTGTGCTCCGCCAGAGTAGGGCCTAGCCTTCACGTGATCGTTCACCTCACGCACCGTACGCTCACCTTGGATCCAAGGCAGGTGCCTAGCCTGTCGTACAGACCACTATAGGTGGTTCCGACTCGTAGGTGACCCACGATTCGTCGCACAGCCTTCACGTGATCGTAGCACTGAGCGTAATATTATACACCTAGCCTGTCGTACAGACCACTATAGGTGGTTCCGACTCGTGTGCAGGATAATGATTGATAGTGATTGATTGTGATTGATGAGCTATAGATTCAGCCGTACAGGTCACTAGAGGTGACTCCGGCTGACATGACACTAGGGACACCCCTTGATTTATATTACTTGCCTGATGATGATTTTTCTGAGTTGGTATATCGACATGGCCTATTCTTAAGATTGATAATGAGTTTTGATTCCTAGACGGGGTTTTCGCATATAAGTTTACATACGTATTATTTTCTGGGAAAATTATACTGAATTTACGGGGACGGGTTATATGGATTTTATAAAATGGTTTTGGAAAGTATTTGTTTTTGCCCACTCACGTTTTCTGTTTTGCGCCCCTCCAGGTTCTAGGTAGCGACGACGTGGACGGCTATCGGGGCACCGAGGCAGTTCTGACAGACCACCACCTATGTAGGGTTCTTATGTGATTATATCGTTTTGTTTTAAAATGGCTGCACCTAGGATTGGCTCTGTGACTCTTAACTACTTCACTTTCGCCTTACATTACTCTTTATCGCATGTACATTATCGACTTTGATTCTCACTGTTGCACTTCATGCATAATTACCTTTCGCTGACGTTTTTGGCTACGTCACTCACACGTGACGACGAGCATGCTTCGGTTTTAGGATCGGGGTGTGTCACTTAACGCCGTTAGGGAATATTCCATCAAAAACCAAAATATTCCGTCAAATCTAACCTAACTCTATTAACCTCAGTTAGGAATATTTCGTCAACTTTGACAGAATATTCCCCTTCTCCTACCTCCAGTCGCCAGAGTCCGGCGCCGGCTGATCGGACCATATTTATATACATTTTTATATCAAATTCACTCATCTTTTCTTAGTTAGTTCGTTATATTTTGAGCTATTTACGTTATTTTTGTGTTTTAATAGAATTTATCTAGCTAAGAAAATAAAATTAGAATAAGTGAAGTGTTAAGTATTAATTTCATCTAAACTATCTTGTCTGTTAAATTAATACTTATCATTTAGAAAATAATATATATATATTTATATTTATTTATATATTTATATTTATTTATATATATATATATATATTTATATATTTTTATATAATATTTCGTGTGTGTGTTAACTGGAAGCAGTGGCCTAATAATTCGGTGCTAGTGGAGTCGGTGGGGAGCAGGATGAAAAGGAAAGCCATTCAGAAATAATAAAAGAGAAAGCAGCATCAAAGCTGCCATAAAAGGGGGGCCTCGGCATAACAGTGAGAGGGAGGGAGCTCAGGGAGCTGGGAAGCTCCTGGGGATAGTCGGTGCAAAAGAGGGAAGAGGCGAGAGCCTCGGGAAACAGAAAAAAAAAACAGAAGAAATAAAAGAAGGAGGCCGAGCCAAAAAGGCAAGGCTGCCTTGCGGCATTTAAGGGAGCTGACACCAGTCAGGGAGACGAGTCCATTAGCACCCAGAGCTGCGAGGGCAGCGACGGGGGATCTCCTCGGAAAGTTTGCGAGAGGAGGCTTGAAGGCAGCAGAAGCAGGCAGTCGGTGGGCTGCCAGAGAAAGCTTACGGAAGGCAGCTTTGCGGGAGAGGGCAGCTCAAGTGGGTAGCTGCGAGAGGAGTCAAACCAAGCTGCCAGCAAGGCAGCTGGCGCACGGACAGATTTGGAATTGTGAGGGCAGTGCCCATTTACCGCAGAGACAGCCTAGCACAGATCCTTGCACACTCTTTTGGTTTAATCCTCCAACTCTGTTTTATTTGTGTTTTTAATTTATGAATAATGTGTAATTAATTTTATATTGGCTAGAGGTTAATTCGAAACCATGATTATAATTGTAATTTAATTTGATTTACTCCAGTTATGAATGTATAAATGTTTGGATGTGGTTTACTTTTCTGTGTTGATTAATAACTTGTTTATGTATGTGGGTTAAGGATCGATACTTAATTTGCATGCTTAGACTTGATGCTAGGATATAAGGGAATTTCACCTAATCGTTATGAACTTATATTCACAAGTGGTAAAAATCGCTAGTCACGATTGTGTTTAGTAAACCCTAGGTTGGATTAACATGCGTATTCCATAGTTATGAATGCCTAGTCGATGTTTATGATTTCCATTGAACTTAATGATTCTTGCTTGTATCTCTATTATGCAATTCATGTAGGGAACTTGTGGGAAATGTTTTGGGTTGTCGTATGCAATCATCCAATCTAATGACTCTAGGGAAATCTGAAAGTTAATTTAAGCGGACCTAATTAACTTGGAGCATTGTCATTCATGCGTTTGTTAAATTCATAACTGGGAATCAATTTAGGTTGCTTATGTGTCATGTGTGGAGAAAAACCCTCTAGCCAATCCGTTATCTATCATTTCATTTTTAATTTATGTTTTTGTCAATTTTGTAATTTATTTAAGTTTAATTTACTTCGTAAAAACCAAATCAATCCCCCCCCCCATTATTATATTATATTATTTAGTTTGTTTTTATTATTTTTAATCTTTTAATTTTAATTTCGTCCATTTTAATTCTTAGTGTCTAGATTGAGTTAATTTGATTGTTTTTATTATTTTGAGTCATTTTTAGTGTGTTTCTAGTTTTTAGCCTAATTTTGTGTTTCTGAGTCTCGTTTAACGTTTTTAAATTATTTTAGAGGTTTTAGCAAGCCCTCCTAATCCCCGGCCTAGAACGATACCCTACTTACACCTATACTACAATTGTCAAAAAGAGGGTTTAATTTGTGTGCGTATAATTCTCACATCAAATTTTGGCGCCGTTGCCGGGGATTAGTAAATTTGCTAATCCCGTTATTTTTGTTTGTGTTTATTTTTATATTTGTGTTTTTGTTTGTGTTTTTTATTGTGTTTGTGTGTTTTACTTTTGGTATTTGATTTATTTTTGTTTCTTTGATTTTTAGGTATTAATGGAGCAAGACATGGATAGTATTCAAGCTCAATTGGCGCAGCTCACTGCTCAATTGTCGCATAATGCCGAACGGACCACAATGCCAAGTGTCCCTACACTTGATGTGCCCTATGGGCAAGGATATCAGACTCATCAGTATCCTCAATTTTCTGCATATGAAGATGATTGGGGATATCAAGGCTATGATCAATCAAGGGGCAATATGTATTCCAACGCTTGCAATTCGAATTGGAGGGATTATTCAAATCAAATGTGGGATGAACCTCAGCAATTTCAACAAAGTGGATATTGGCAGCAAGACGAGTTCTATTCCAGACCTATGCAGCCACCACAGTATCCCCCACAACAATTCCAATCAAATTCAAGTATGCCCGTTAATTATAATGAAATTCTTGAAGGACTAATTTCTTTAACGCAGGGCTCACAAAGAGAAGAACAATTGCAGCCTTCAGAAGAGTCCTATCAATGGCCATGTCAACCGTCACAGCCACCACAAGAATATGCCCAATTCGATTCAGGTACATCTATGGATAATGATACGTTTAATAAGTTACTCTCCTCTTTGAATCAGGGAGTGGAAAATCGAATCCAGGAGATGCAAGACCGGACCAACAGAGTGGACGAATTGGATATACAAGTTGGGCAAATTATGGAATTCATGGCACAGATTAAAGATCAAAGTGAACTTTCCAACTCCACATTTGCAAATTCAAAGGGAGAAGTGGAAATCGATGAAGCCATAAGTGATGTGGAGGATGAAGCTGTTCTAGAACCATCCAGTCACAGCCTGAACTTGGATGAATTGCCGCTGCAAGCAGAATATGAGGAGGACGACTTGGGCAGTTTAGACGAATTCTTGTCTCAAACCCCTCAAGTCCCTATGTCGTCCAACTATGGTGAGGTTGTTCCAAGTTCAATTCATTCTGATATTTTTCCACCAAATGTTCTTTTTCCTTGCAGAATTTTAATTCCAAATTTCGAAGATAGTGAAAAAGACATTGTGGACGCTCTTCCAATGGTTCAAGATATCGAAGTGGTTGGGCAACATCAAGAATACATCAAAGAGGCTGTGCAGACTACAAAGGCCCAAGAAATTGAGTTTGATAACACGGGACAGGCCACAACCATCATAGTAAACCTGGCCCAGTTCAAAATCCCGGAATTGTCCAAAAACGTGGTTTTTGTCATTGAGTTTGTTTCGGAGAACGACAGTAAGCCATCTTCTCCAATTTTAATTTTTATTTTATTTTATACTAACATTTTTCTCATTTTAATGATTCAGGCGCCCACTCTTGAATTAATGCCATTGCCGAATCATTTCAAGTATCACCTCCCATTAAAAGATAAATTCCATGCTTTAGAGCCGAGGGGAGGATAAGGAAAGATTCGTCCGGCTAAAGACGTTAAAGCAAGCGCTTCTTGGGAGGCAACCCAAGCAACCAGATTTGCTTTTCTTAACCCTTCTTTTTATTGCCTTTACTTTCATTTTTGTTTTGTTTCGTTAGTTGTTTTATTTGGTTGATTTTTATTTAGTTTGTGTTTAAATAAATTTATGGCTATGTTTATTTTAAGTGCGGATAAACAAAGTCTGTTTGCATTAATTTACATAATTTGCACTACATATTTTAATTTGCTTAAAATAAACCCTGAAAAAAAAAAAAAAATTAAAATTTACATTAATTTACATATTTTGATTTACATTTATTTTATTTTGCTTAAAATAAACTTAAAAAAAAATATAAACATTCATATAAACCTAAATAAAAAAAAAAAATAAAAATAAAATAAAATTAAAAAAAAAAATAAAAAAAAAAATTTTTACAATAATTCGAAAAACTAATAGAAATCATTGGTTTTGGTTAGGTGGCGCCTCAGAGGTTGACGGAGCTCCGGGAAGACGAAGAGCCAGAGTTGGAATCTCCGGAGCCGGAACGCTTGGTGCTGCTCCAGAGGACGAAGGCAACATAAACCGCGGGAGTAGCGCCATGAACCGCTCATGATCACTCTGGATTCGACCGTCCGACTCCTGCAGCTGGTCCAGCTTCCTCTTCATGCTGGTCGAGTAGCTAGTTGCGAGCATGTGCAACTCTTTGTTCTCGTGCCTGAGTCCTCTGACTTCTTGCCGAAGACTGACCACCTCCGCCATTAGCGACTCCACCTGACGAGATCGAGCTAAAAGACGTTGGCCCATGTTTGAAACTGAGCCTGCACACTGGACACTGAGAGCCAGTGAGTCCTGAACAGCCAGCTCGTCTGACCGCATAGACAGCAACCTAGTGTCTCTGGGAGTAAGAAGGTTTCTTGCAACCACCGTTGCGGTTATATCGTTCCTCATCATTGTGTCCCCGACTGTAAGAGGACCATTGGGGGATATGAAGGACGGATTCCAAATGTTGTTCGGAGAAGACGAGTCATCGTCTTCCCCGACATTCAAGTTTAGGCGACGGTCGGAAGGGCAAGACATTTTTAGAGAAGGTTGAGGAAGAAGAGAGCAGAAGGAGTAAGATTAAGAAGTGCAGAAGAGAGTGTTTACAGAGGAGAGTGTTTGAGGAAGGGAGTTCAAGTGTGATGTGAAGCAGAATTAGCGCCTCTATAAAAAGAAGCAAATCAAAGAGAGGCGCTCCTCTGAGGTTGAAGACGCGTCATCACGCAATTCGGAAAAGCTGGACGCTCCTTTCTCAAAAGAGCCGTTTCCTTTCTCAAAAGCTGGGCTTGACTCAGCAATCACGTGGCATCACGAGGGCTCAGTTTTTCCAGTTTGTCGTGACTCATCACGTGCAGCGTGGAGCGTTGCGAAAACCATGAGCCGCACCCGGTTTTGAACCCCGGTTTTCAAAAGATCATCATTCCAATTTGTCGTCACTCGTCGCCTGCACCGTCAGCCTTGCGGAATTTACGGACGCTTTGTCAGAAAGCGCGTAACGGGCACTGTTCATCCATCACCGGCTGCCGACAAATAGTGAGGGAACAGTTCCGGTTGTGAAGCCAAATTTCTATAAGTTCGACCTTCGCCTTTCACAGCAAAGGCACACCTTCACACCCTCTCAACCTCTCAACCTCTCAACCTCTCAACCTCTCTTCATCTCCGATAATGTCTTCCCAAAGAAAGCTTTCGAGTCATTCAGTGTTCTTCATCCCTTGGATCACCCCAGAAAACAAACCTTCCAGAGCAAAAGTATTTCATATTAAAAAGGTTAAAAGCAAAAGTATCTCATATTATGCTTTCTCCTCTCCTTCATCTGAGGAACGTGGAGAAAGTGAGATCCTGATTGCTTACCTAGTCTTGCTCTCGAGTACTCATCTCAGACCCCTCCCAGCCCACTTCAAAAATAAACTTGTGTTGAGGTACTTCTTCAAAAACAAAAGTACCTCACAGACGAAGCAGGAGGAGTCTGAGGTGCATCCAGATGAAGGTAGAGTCTGAGATGATCCAAGAGTTCAAGAAGATGCCACACCTGCGTGGAGACCGGACTACTTGAAGCATGTAGAGACAACGTGCTGATTCATCCTCAACTAAGCTGAGGAGCACTTGCCAGAAGGAGGCCCATCCAGTTCAAGATGAAAGCTGTGGAAAATCAACAACAAGGACGACCAATGACCACCTATTAGTTCTTTTCATTATCTTTTATTTTCAATTTTTATTTTTCGTTTGCATTTTTCTTTATTTTCTTGCGTGCTTAGCTGATTTATTTCTTTTCTTTGCAGGAACTTTTTGAATATTTCTGCCCTTGAAGTTGATTGCAAAATTTACGCTTGGGGGTCTTCGCTTGGTTTTCTGCAAATTAGGGAAGTTTTCAGTCCTATTGCTTTATTTTGTTTCTTTTCATTTAGTAATTTTATTTTTATATTTATTTTTATATTTATTTTTGCATTATTAATGTTTTCTGACATTGGGGACAATGTCTAGTTTAAGTGTGGGGGTATCAAGATAAAAAATGACCAAATTGAAAAATTTTGTACCTTCGACTTCGAACTGGTTTCATTTGTTTCCGTGTTATTGCTTTTTGTTTTCTTAGTGTTTTATGCTGTTTTTGTGTGTTTTATTGTGTTTTGAGGAAATCTTACGAAAATGACATAAAAATTTGAAAAATATTTTGAAAAACCCAAAAAGAATTTTTTTAGTTGTTTTTGTGTGTTTGTGTCTTAGGTACCTTCCAACACAATGATGAGGATTTGGTTTTTAATTGCATGACTGTTAAAGAAAGTTATAAACATGGATGGAAGTTTGATATGCTCTTGGTTTATGCTTAGTTGTAGTTGTTGTTTATGAATTTAAATTTGATCACAAAAGGATAAAATTAGTTTTTGTAACATGCTTGAAGGAAGGAACTCAAACTAATGCTACACCCCTGTGAGACTTGAGCTTATACCTTGTTTGGAGAGTTATTAATCTTGATGTTTTTGTTTTCTAAAGTCGTTGCATGATCTCATTATTCTTTGCTTGGTTGCTACTTAGAAGGCGTTTTATCATCTTAGTTCCAGATACTAGAACTCATATCCGTTTCATTCAAAGCATGACATTGAATTGCATAACACATATCAAGATGAAGTTGTTTAGTGAACCACCACATCCCAAAAAGCCTTACCCTCCATCTTTCTTATGTTTTGTAGGTTTAACCCCTTTCGAGCCTGGTTTAGCCTATTTTTGTTGTTAACCACATTAAACCGCACCTAACCGTCCGCACCCTTGTTCTTAAAGAATAGTGAGCATGACTTAAAAAAAAGAATTCATTTTATTCTACACTATACAGAAAAACAAGTGTGGGGGAGGAATTTGTTGTTTTGAGCTCAATTGTACGTTTTGCGTTTCTAAAAAAAAAAAAAAAAAAAAAAAAGTATAAAAAAAAAAGAAGAGAAAAACGCATGAAAAGAAAAGAAAGAAGAAAAAGAGTTTGAAATTTGGCCATAAAATGTGTGAATCCTCCCCTCGGGTTTAGAGTTGAATTTTCATTCAAAAGTGAATTCTATGCGTTAACCTTATTACTTTGCTTACTATTTCTTTAAGAACATTTGTTTTTCCATAGTCTTCCTTTGTTAAGCCTGTATCCTTAGCCCCGTTACCATCCTTTGACTTCTATCTTGGTTGTTGTGTGTTCAATATGTGGAGTTTGGAATTGGTATGAGCATATAGTGTCCCTGGTTCTCGCATCTAAGTAGTGGCATTCCGTTCATGAGATCATATTCATATGCGCATTAATAACTCCAGAAAATGCTTTCTTTGCTATAACATATGTGAGTGATCGTTTCCTTGCTTACATCATTCTTCTCACATATACCTAGTGTAGGGAGTGTAGTCAGAAAATCTGAGCGAAAAAATTGAGTGCATATCTAGTAAGGAATAGAGTAAATTCTCTAAGGCATGTTACTACATTCAAAATGTTGTTTTAATTGATTAAATGCGAACTAATAAATGGTGACTGTGATTAAGTATGTGCTTAAGGGTATGGATTGCCAAAATCTGTGTAAGTGATAATTTTTAATTTGTCATGTCCATTGGAAATCCCTGAGATAAATGTTGGAAGGTTTAGATTGAGTTTTGTTTTTGTTTCTTTGTTTTGCTCGAGGACTAGCAAAAGCTAAGTGTGGGGGTATTTGATCGGACCATATTTATATACATTTTTATATCAAATTCACTCATCTTTTCTTAGTTAGTTCGTTATATTTTGAGCTATTTACGTTATTTTTGTGTTTTAATAGAATTTATCTAGCTAAGAAAATAAAATTAGAATAAGTGAAGTGTTAAGTATTAATTTCATCTAAACTATCTTGTCTGTTAAATTAATACTTATCATTTAGAAAATAATATATATATATTTATATTTATTTATATATTTATATTTATTTATATATATATATATATATTTATATATTTTTATATAATATTTCGTGTGTGTGTTAACTGGAAGCAGTGGCCTAATAATTCGGTGCTAGTGGAGTCGGTGGGGAGCAGGATGAAAAGGAAAGCCATTCAGAAATAATAAAAGAGAAAGCAGCATCAAAGCTGCCATAAAAGGGGGGCCTCGGCATAACAGTGAGAGGGAGGGAGCTCAGGGAGCTGGGAAGCTCCTGGGGATAGTCGGTGCAAAAGAGGGAAGAGGCGAGAGCCTCGGGAAACAGAAAAAAAAAACAGAAGAAATAAAAGAAGGAGGCCGAGCCAAAAAGGCAAGGCTGCCTTGCGGCATTTAAGGGAGCTGACACCAGTCAGGGAGACGAGTCCATTAGCACCCAGAGCTGCGAGGGCAGCGACGGGGGATCTCCTCGGAAAGTTTGCGAGAGGAGGCTTGAAGGCAGCAGAAGCAGGCAGTCGGTGGGCTGCCAGAGAAAGCTTACGGAAGGCAGCTTTGCGGGAGAGGGCAGCTCAAGTGGGTAGCTGCGAGAGGAGTCAAACCAAGCTGCCAGCAAGGCAGCTGGCGCACGGACAGATTTGGAATTGTGAGGGCAGTGCCCATTTACCGCAGAGACAGCCTAGCACAGATCCTTGCACACTCTTTTGGTTTAATCCTCCAACTCTGTTTTATTTGTGTTTTTAATTTATGAATAATGTGTAATTAATTTTATATTGGCTAGAGGTTAATTCGAAACCATGATTATAATTGTAATTTAATTTGATTTACTCCAGTTATGAATGTATAAATGTTTGGATGTGGTTTACTTTTCTGTGTTGATTAATAACTTGTTTATGTATGTGGGTTAAGGATCGATACTTAATTTGCATGCTTAGACTTGATGCTAGGATATAAGGGAATTTCACCTAATCGTTATGAACTTATATTCACAAGTGGTAAAAATCGCTAGTCACGATTGTGTTTAGTAAACCCTAGGTTGGATTAACATGCGTATTCCATAGTTATGAATGCCTAGTCGATGTTTATGATTTCCATTGAACTTAATGATTCTTGCTTGTATCTCTATTATGCAATTCATGTAGGGAACTTGTGGGAAATGTTTTGGGTTGTCGTATGCAATCATCCAATCTAATGACTCTAGGGAAATCTGAAAGTTAATTTAAGCGGACCTAATTAACTTGGAGCATTGTCATTCATGCGTTTGTTAAATTCATAACTGGGAATCAATTTAGGTTGCTTATGTGTCATGTGTGGAGAAAAACCCTCTAGCCAATCCGTTATCTATCATTTCATTTTTAATTTATGTTTTTGTCAATTTTGTAATTTATTTAAGTTTAATTTACTTCGTAAAAACCAAATCAATCCCCCCCCCCATTATTATATTATATTATTTAGTTTGTTTTTATTATTTTTAATCTTTTAATTTTAATTTCGTCCATTTTAATTCTTAGTGTCTAGATTGAGTTAATTTGATTGTTTTTATTATTTTGAGTCATTTTTAGTGTGTTTCTAGTTTTTAGCCTAATTTTGTGTTTCTGAGTCTCGTTTAACGTTTTTAAATTATTTTAGAGGTTTTAGCAAGCCCTCCTAATCCCCGGCCTAGAACGATACCCTACTTACACCTATACTACAATTGTCAAAAAGAGGGTTTAATTTGTGTGCGTATAATTCTCACATCACCGGCGCCGCTGCTATCGCCGGAAACTAGAAAATTCTTTAAAACCTTATTTCTAGCTCATTTCTCAACCAAACTTCATGAAATTTACACCAAATTAAAGCTTAGAACAAGGGGAACAGAATTGTACCACTTTGAAGCTCCAACGTCGACGGAAATCTCGGCGGAGAAATTCCACGAAATCCAGCTAACTTTGAAACTAACTTTCCCGACGTCCAAAATCCACCAAAATTGTTCTCCGAGCTTCGTGAGAGTGTTCTAAGGCTCCCTACGATCTTAAAATCCACTAAAACCCTCGCGATCACAAGTGCATGAACATGACCTTCGACACAGTCCACGGGTTCTTAGGGTTTTCAAAGATTCTACATTAAACCAAAGGTATGGTTGGACTCTAGAACTTGCAAGGAAGATGATAAGACTATTTGCAGCTTCGATCCATGACCAAATAAGCAAGATGGTGTTTGTCCGTACGTTTATAGTGAAAACAGGAAGAACACTCAAGAATGAGAGAGAGAGAGGCCAAAATAGAAATGGGATAAGGGTGTGCATGTGTGCATGTGAGTGTGTGTGTGTCTCTTTATCCAATCACAACCATACAACCTAAGTTCTCATTGGGTCCAAAACTCAGGGAAAAATAAGAAATAGGTCCAAAGATATGGGAAGAAATCCAACGGGCCCAACCCAATCACACACACACAATGAGTACTGATTAAGGGCAAAAATGTCATTTCTACGCTATCGATAAAATATTCCGGGACGGGCTGTCATAATGTGACAATACTGCAGATGATAAAAAAGGCCTTTCACATGCACATAATAATGTGATTGAATCAATTGTATAAAAATATTATTTACTCTATTTTTAAACACTTAAGAGGCGCGTAGTGCCAATTATATATATATATCAGGCCTTTCAGATGTGCATAATAATGTGATTCAATTAGTTATCAAATGATCTTTTTTTTTTTAATAAACGATGTTATATACACTAAAAGGGAAGGGATGAGCTTAGTCTCATAATAGGGTAGCAGTAATGTGATTCAATCAGTTGTTTATTAAATATTGTTTTCTCTATTCTTAATGCAAATTCAATAGAATGTAGATGGAAATTGAATGACCGATTTTATTATGTGGATTCAGCTGCTTTGATTGGTTTATGAGGGATTTCTTCTATCATGGTCTAATATTATTCATTTACTTCAAATATTTGACTTTCTTTTTGTCATTAAAAAAATTATTGCAGCAATTTACGCATATAAATTCATTTAAAATGTCTAAGTCGCACGTAGCACGCCGTGATTCAAAAACAAATATTTTGCATGTGCGTAAGCTAGGCCTGGAAAACGGGTCATGTCTGTTGTGTTCATGTTGTTTTCGTGTAACACCTGTTATCTTAACGGGTCGTGTCGTGTCACACTTGTTATCTTAACGGGTCCTTAACAGATCGGAACGGGTAAAGTGACCCGATCCGTTATGACCCGTTAAGAAAAATATATTTTTTTTCTTAAATTTGCACATACCACACATTGCCACATAGACATTACTTCAAAACATTAAAACACATTTGTCGTTAAGTACTACATCTACACTCGAAAATAAGAGCCTAATCAACAAACATTCATACACTACTAGTCTATTACAAAATATTAAAAGTGCAAGGATATGCAAAATGAAAGATTTTTTGTTTTCAAGGTTGTGAAGCCTTTCTCAAAAGTTTAAACCTTCCCAATGGAACTCAAAGCTTGAATGTTATTCCTTTTACAAAATCCTTAATTTTCATTGTTCATCATGACATAAGATTTTTGTGGTATCCACTTGTGTAAATATTTTAAATTGATGATCAAATTAGTTCATTGTATTCATATAGGATCAAGGAGTGTAGTTGTAAAAAATCATCAAAATCGGAGTTAAAATAACCGTTAAATCGTGATGTTTCGTTTATAACAGTCGAAAAGTTTTGTCTCGTTACTTGATCTTTGAATGTTTGTTTTTTGCAATTTTTGGCGTATGCGATCTCGAAGTATATACAAACATGTTTGACAGTTTGATCATTGAAACTAGTTTTGTAGAATGCATATCCCATCAAAACAATAGATTCACTAACACTTAAAGAGTTTATTCATACTTTCATTAAGTATAACATAAGATTTTGTGGTATCCACTAGTGTAAATATTTTAAATTGAAGATCGAGTCCATTCATTGTATTCATATAGGGTCAAGGAGTGTAGTTGTAAAAAATCATCAAAATTAGAGTTAAAATAGCCATAAAATCGTGATTTTTCGTTGATAACCGTTGAAAAGTTTTGTCTCGTTACTTGATCTCTGGATGCTTGTTTTTTACGATTTTTGGTCTATGCGATCTCGAAGCATATACAAACAAGTTTGACGGTTGGATCGTTAAAATTAGTTTCGTAGAATGTGTATCCCATCAAAATGATAGATTATCTAACACCTAGAGTTATTTATACTTTAATTAAGTATAACATAAGATTTTGTAGTATCCACCAGTGTAAATATTTTAAATTAAAGATCGATTTCATTCATTGTATTCATATAAGATCAAGGAGTGTAGCTGTAAAAAATCATCAAAATCAGAGTTAAAATAACTATTAAATCGTGATTTTTTGTTTTATAACCGTCGAAAAATTTTGCCCCGTTACTTGATCTCTGAATGTTTATTTTATGCAATTTTTGGCCTATACAATCTCGAAGTATATGCAAACATGTTTGACAGTTGGATTGTTGAAACTCGTTTTGTAGCATACGTATCCCATCAAAACAATAAATTCACGAACACTTAAGAGTTTATTTATACTATACTAGGCTAGGTAGGGATAATGTGGGCTAACAAAGAAAATAGGCTAAATAAGGCTCAAAAGGGTTAAACCTACAATACATATGCAAGGGATATGGCTTTTTTGGCTCTGGTTTTAAACTAAGCAACTTCATCTTGTTATATGTTATGCACTCAATTTTATGCTTTGAATGAAACGGGCATGAGTTATAGTCTTTGGAACTAAAGTGATGAAAAATGCATTCTAAGTGGCAACCAAGCAAAGAAATAATGAGATCATGCAACGACTTTAGAAAACAAGAACAACAAGATTAATAAGTCTCCAAATAACGTATAAGCTTAAGTCTCTCAGAGTTGTAGTGTTAGTTTGAGTTCCCTCCTTCAAGCATGTTACAAAAACTTTTTTTTTCTTTTTGATTACATGTGAATTCGTAAACGACAACTACAACTAAGGATAAACCAAAGAGCATATCAAACTTCCTTCCATGGTTGTAACTTTCTTTAACAGTCATGCAATTAAAAACCAAATCCTCATCATTGTGTAGGAAGGTACCCTAAGACACAAACACACAAAAACGACTCTTTTTGGGTTTTTCAAAACTTTTTCGAATTTTGTTTCTTCAAATTTTCGTATTTTTACTTCAAAACACATAAAAACAGTGAGTAACAACTCTATAAGTGATGCGTGATAAAATCCAACAAAAATTCAACGAAAAGCACCTTTTACCCCCCCCCCAACACTTAAACCAAACATTGTCCTCAATGTTTCAAGCATAGACTCACACACAAACAAACAAACAATAACTAACAAACGTGACAATTATGGCAAGGTAAAAGCAATAAAGAGTAGGGTTAGGAACACAAATTTGGTTTTGGAGTTGGAGATTCCTAGGTCTTCTTTATTTGAACGCATGGGTTGCCTCCCAAGAAGGGCTTGCTTTAATGTCTTCCAACCGGACGATACCTCATTTTAAGCTCCCCTAAGGTCCACGACATGGAGGGGTATTTCCTCCACGACACGCTCCTCGAAATACTCATGCACTGGATCTATGAATGGTAGAGGATAATGATCTTTCCTGATTTAGATGTTACGTTTCCAAAAGTCAACGTAAACTGTCCCACCACCTTGGTTTCGATTGGGTACTTGCACCAAAAAAAGGTAACAACCTATTAATTGAAATGGGAATTGAAATTGGAATAGGTGGCTTACCCATATACTACGATGAAGGCTCATCACTGTCAACAAATTCACTAGGGGTGCTTTCTGCCAGATTGGGTATTTTGAGGGTAGTGGCGTATTCCTTATGCTTCACTCCAATTCCCTCTTCGATGGTGGTTCTAAATACATCCATTTTGATTGGTGCTGCTGAACATTCCCACCTTAAATTTTTAGTCACATCTATGGCAAAACAAGAACAAACATCATTAGGATTCTTAACAGGTTCAGAAACATTGAATTTAATCATATCACCACCAAACTCTATCGTTAATGCTCCCTTGGCCACATCAATCTTGGTTTGAGCTGTTTTCAAGAAAGGTCGTTTAAGTAAGATTGGGAACGGTAGAGAGTGGGCTGAATCTTCCATCTCAAACACATAGAAATTGGCTGGAAAGATCAAATGGTTAACCTGCACCAAAACATCTTCCAAAACTCATTTCGAAAATGCATTAGAGGGATCGGCTAATTGGATAATAACTCCATCATTTTTAAGCTCTCCTAAGTTCATAGATGCATAAACAGAATATGGCAAGACATTAATGGAAGCACCTAAATCTAGCATAGCATGTTCAAACCTTGTATTGCCAATAACACAAGGGATAGTGAAACTACCTGGATCTTTGCATTTAGGTGGCAGCTTCCTTTGCAACATTGCAGAGACATTTTCACTTACATGTACCACCTCTTTCTCCTGAATTCATTTCTTTGTTGTACAAAGCTTCTTAAAAAACTTAGCATACTTTGGAATTTTCTTTATCGCATTAAGGAGCGAGATATCGACTTGCACCTTCCTAAAGGTCTCTAAAATGTCTTTTTCATTTTCTTCGTTCCTAGATTGCATGAACCTGCGAGGGAAAGGCATATTTGGTGGAATAACATTAGAATGAGTTGAATTTGGAACAACCTTACATGAGTTGGACGACATATGGTGCTTAGGTGGTTGCGGCAAGGGGTGTTCTTCCCTTGCCGTGGCTCTCTCTTCTTCTTGCAGCAACTTTTTGTCCTCCTTTTGGCTTGGTTTGGATGTTTTAGAACTCGTTCCAATCTCATTGCCACTTCTCAAAATGATAGCGTTAGCGGTTTCAAAACCTCCCTTTAGATTGACAATGGTTGAACTAGGCAGTTTGCCTTATTCTCCAAATTGTCCCATGAATTCCGCCACTTGCCCCATTTGATTCTTCAAATCACCCACCTCTTTGGCTTGATTTTGTAATCCCTGTGTCAATGAAGTTAGTATTTGAAGAATTTTATCACTATCCATTGACGTACCTGAATTTGGTTAGGCAGATTATGGTTGAGGTTGTGTTGGTGCGAATGGCCCTTGAAATATCTCAGGAGGTGGCTGTCTAAATCCGTCTTGTTGTTGATGTTCTCTCCACTTCATATTTGGGTGATCTCTCCAGCCCGGATTGTAAGTGTTGAAGTATGGATCAAACTTTGACTGATTGTGGCCTTAATGTCCAATGGCGTTGGCACTTTCCCATCCCCCATTCTTTCCAATTGAGGGCATTGATCAGAAGGGTGTCCTTGCATAGAGCACGCGCCACAAGTACTTGTTCCTTGCACTTTGGTTCATTCGGAAATCTGTGACACAAGAACAGTGAGGTTAGCCAATTGAGATTGAATTTCAGACATTGAACTTACCTCATTAACTTGGTGTTGCCGTGGGGGGGTCTCTTTGTCCAACTCCTTCATATTGTTGTGCATTCAAGGCTCAATTTGCAATTAAGATCTTTGCATCAACTGGTATTTTATCAACCAAAGCACCACCTACCAAGGCATCTAGCATTTGTCTCTCAATTGGAAGAAGTCCTTCGTAGAAATATTGAATTATAAGCTCTTCTTTCATATGATCTCCTTGACCTTGTTGAATTCCACTAGACCTTGTTGAATTCCACTAATCCTCTTCCTCAAAAGAATAACTCTCGAAGTTGAGAAGAATTTCTCTAAAAATGCTCTCTTCATGCTTTCCCAAGAAGTAACGGTCCCAGGTGCTAATTCAAATAACCAATTCTTAGCCTTTTCCAAAAGAGAGAATGAAAAGGCTTTCATCTTCAGAATATTGCCATCCACGTTGATTGGTGTCATGCTCGAACATACAACTTCAAATTCCTTCAAATGCTTATTTAGATCTTCCATGGACAGCCCATGGTATTTAAGAATGTGATGCAGCAAGCTAGACTTCAATTCGAACTCATTGGTCTTACCTTGAGCTGCCCTAGGATATTGAATGCATAAGGGCACGACGTTGTCTAATCCGGAGGCTGAAAGTTCTTTGTTTGTACGATTATCCACAGCCATGGCTTGTTCTTCCTCTTCCTCTTCTTATTCTTCAAATTCAGATTCAGAGTTAGAACTAGGTGGATTAGCTTCTGGCTGCTACATCTTCCTTCTCAACGTTCGTTCAAAATCGTCGTCAAACTTGAAGATATGTTCATGAACTAGTTGAGAACTTCTAGTCATAAACTAGTACCTAAAACAAAGAAAACAAAACAAAACCAAATCAGAAATCAAAGTAAAAGATACGAACATAAACAAAGGGAGATTAGCAATTTTGCTAATTCCCGGCAACGCTGCCAAAAATTTGATGTGATATAAAATAGCACACAAACTTAAACTCTATAGTTGTAGTATGTGGAAGTAGGGATCGTTCTAGGCCGGGGATTAAAATGGATGCTAATCTACACATATTGGACTCCAAATCACTAAACTAGACTAAAAAACAGAAAACTAGAATTAGACTACTCAAAACAAACTAAACTGACTTAAAACACACAAATTAAGTTACTATGACTCAAAACTAGCACTAAGGGGTGATTTAGATGAAAATTAAACTAAGAAGACTCAAAATACTAAAGGGGGATTTGTTTTGACGAATTTAAAACTTAAACAAACTAACTTGCAGAAACAAACTTAAAGGGTACGAATTGGGTGACTTAGAATGGTGAAAGGCTAGCTAGAGGGTCCTTCTCCACACATGACACATATGCAACACAAATCGATCTCCAGTTATTATTCTATAAATCATGAATGACAATGCCCAAAGTTAACGGTGAATAACACTAATTAACCATCAGATTTTCCTAACTTCATTGAATTAGACTCAGCGACGCAACCAAATTATTCTTATCAAGTTCCCTATATGAACAACATGATAGAGATACATATCAAAGATCATTAAGTTCTATGAAAATCATATGCATTGACATGACATTCCTAACTATAAACAGCATGATACTCCTACCAGGAATTTACTTAACGCGATCGTGACTAGCAACCTCCACTACTTGTAAATATAAGTTCGTAACTATTAGGTGAAACTCCCTTATATTTTAGCATCAAATTCATGTATGCAAACTAAGTGGGCCCCCTTAATCAACATACAAGAATAAGTTTTCAATCAAACAGTTAAGTAAATTGCATTCACGATGTAATCAATTCATGTCACATATATGTTCATGGCTTTGAATTCTCCCCTAGCTAATAGGGGTGGGTTCGGTTCGGTTCGGTTTTTTGCCAAAACCGGAAACCAAACCGAAATCACTGTTCGGGTCGGTTCGGTTCGGTTTTCTGTCGGTTTGTGTTCGGTTTGGTTTGTATTCGGTTCGGTTTTTCTCGGTTCGGTTTTAGAATACCTATAAATATTATACTTGTACAATTATAGCAGAACAAAGCCTCCTGTCAAGTTGGCTTGTGGCTGCTATTCCCAACCTGGAGGGAAGGGGTTCGAAACCATGCGGAGGGTTTTGTTGATTTGTTTTGTTGATTTCTCATAAAAATTGGAAAAAATTTCCAAAATCCGGGAGGCATGAGGAGGGTTCGAACCCATACGCTCTAACTTCGAAAGTTTAACTGAAACCAACTTGGCAACAACATCTGTTTTGTTATGATTGTATGACTAAACTATTTATAAATATTGAAAAAAATAATTAAATATATATATCGGTTCGGTTCGGTTTCTGAACCTCAAAAACCGAAACTGAACTGGGCAGATTCGGTTCGGTTTTCGGTTTTTTTCGGTTTTCGGTTTTTTGAACCCACCCCTACTAGCTAAAACGAAATTAGTTCCTCATGTTCATCATAATTGAAAACCAAATTAAAACAAACATTGAACTAAAAACTAAGGATAGAATACACCTAAAAACGCTCCAGCAGCCCAACGGCTTTAGATGGCAAGCATGGCTCCAAGCTCTCCTTCCTTCCTTCCTTGCTGCGGCACAAAGGTATTTTTCTGATTTATGGCTCTTGTGTGTGTTCCTCCTGAATGGTGCGGCAAAAAGAAGTATATATAGGGCTAAAAGGCACGGCAAGGTTGTAAGGAAGAGGGATTGCAAGGCATAATTCGTAGAGGAGAAGGATAGCACAACCCTAGGAGGAAAAAACTATCTAGAAGGTAGAAACTAGGGAGAATAAGGAGAGGGGTTGCGGCAGGTTCTTAGGCTTCTAGAAAGGGGGTGGTGTGGCACCTTTTTAGGAGAATGGATAGGGCTTCTAGAACCAAGTTTTAATGTGTCCTAATCTGAAAATAAGTCTCCCTTGCATCTGGAATTAAATTAGGATAAGATTAGGATAGGTTAGGATAAGGTTTGGATAAGATAAGGATAAGATAAGGTTGTTTGGATAATGTTTCCTTCTTTTGAGCTGATTCCTTATCTTTCAAGTCTTGAATTAATTTCTCCAAATGTTAAGCACATTCCTAGCCTCTCTTGAACTTCAAAAACGTCCATCCACCTTGCTCCAAGCACATGCTATCCATTTCAAGTCCAAAGCTGTTGTAAAATGCTCCAAATTGCACTTTCTTGCCAACTTTGTCATTTGAACCTACAAACACACGAAAATGGTTTAAAACACTCTAATAAATATAAACTAACTAATTAAATACAAAGAAATAAGCTAACTAAGTCGCATAAATATGCTCCTATCAAACTTACAATTTTTGGTTTGACAAGTGACAACTGAAAATAATTATCAAACAATTTCATAAGTATTTGATTTCAATTTTAAAAAAATATAAAAACTGAAATTAAATGATTATGAAACGACTTTAGCATTTTTTTACTTTTTTATTTTTTTGTATAAGCCACTTGTTCTTTGTATGCAGTTGACTGATTTTGAATGATTAAAGCTCTGTACTTTGTAAGCACACTCATTCTATTAGTAGTGATTGATAGATTAAGTTACATTTTCTTATTGGCTGTATTCATTAATTTCTTGGATATAAAAAAACAAAAGAGAAAAGCGACATGCCAATCATGCTATACGTGTAGAGTACTGGGCCGTTGGTGAGGATGGTCCTTTCAGTGCTGGTAATGAATATTGATTGGGATCTTAGCTAATAGCTGTTGCGAAAGGTAAGACAAGAAGACAGGACTTTGGAGATGAAGATTTCTTAATTAATTTCTAAACATTTTATACTATGTAAGAGCAATTTCACCCTTAAAAAAATGTGTAAGCACCCAGCCTATTTATCCACTCAATAAACAGTAACAGACCTCAATAAATAGTAATACGTCAAAGTATCTCCACCCCTAAAAAAATGCGCTGACACAAACGATCTCTACTCCTACAAAATGCGCTGGCACCCAGCCCATTTAAAATATTATTAATTTTTTTTATAAAATAATAAATAAAAAAAGTTGGGCCTTTTTTATTATTATTATTTTAATTTTTGGTGAAAAAACGTGGACCATTGATCTGTGATCGGACAGTTCAGATCAAAAGTGAAAGTCAATTTTTTTTTACGGTTGGAAATCCAACGGTCTAGAAAAACTAGCAGTTGGAAATCCAACAGTAGACAGTGGGCCACGTCGCCTACTCGAGGTGAGATGTGAGTGCGCCTGTGCCGCGGGCCCCGCCTCTGAAATGCTGTCAGGTACTCACGCCCACGCACGTGGGAAAGCCATGCGCCAGGCGCAAAACAAAAAACGGGCTAGTCCCTTGGTCAGTCAAGTTTAGGTTGGCCTGGAGGCCAACTTGGGCTAAGTGCCAGGCAAGTTTGTGGGCTAGAGTAGATTGACTAAGTCTTGGCTTGATTTTTTGATTGGGTGCTGGCCTAATGTTCCTCAGGTGGAAGTGCTCAGAGAGAAGTAGAGAGGAGTTTTGACCCTAGAGACTGTTAGTTACTGCATGCCTTGATTGAGTTTGCTGCAATCATGTAGCTACCGAACAGTTTAATAATCTTTTTTGTTTTATATTTTTATTAAGGGAAAACTTATTTGGTAATCATTATATATGTATATATTTTTTTTTAATCACGCAAAATTTCGAAATATCTACATTTAAATCCTTTCAGTTTTTTTTTTCATTTCCATTTTTACTTCCCTCCTTTTTCATTCATCAATTATGGATGCAGTAGCTCGACTCTTGCAATAACAATGGATCCGATACGAACCCTCAAACCAACCTCAAGGCTCTCTCCTACTTTGTCCCCCTCAAATCTTGAATTTTTTTTTAATCATCAAATACCATTTCTTTTTTACTTTAGAAATAGTAAGTTATCACACTATTTTCTAATTGGACCAGTTAGAGAATGTGTGGCTTGATATAAGGATGGTCTATATAGCTTTGATTTTCTAGTCTAATTGGTCTGTACATGTGTAAGAATCACACTACTTTCTAATTGGACCAATTAGAGAATGTGTGGCTTGATATAAGGATGGTCTATACAACTTACTTTGATTTTCTAGTCTAATTGGTCCGTACATGTGTAAGAGCCCTGCTCTCTTAAGATTTTCATTTTGAGGACATGTGCAGATCAAATGCATATTAATTGCAAGATTATATTAATTTAGATTCAAACCCTTAAAATATTTGACAATTTAATAAAGTAAAATAAAAAAAATGAGTTTTCTAATAGTTCATGAATTTTAAGTTGGTTTTGCTTTATTAAATTGTCAAAAAATTTAAGTTTTTAGATCTAAATAAATATAATCTTATGAGTAATATGCACTTAGACCTCACAAGTCCTCAAAATGAGGTTCCTAGGAGAACAAGACTGCATGTGTAAATAGTAAGTTATGAGAAGAGATAATATAGCAACGTTGAATGCTAATTTCAAATTATGAAAAGGTAAAAAAATGTGAATTATGTTCTATAGTCTGCTAAGGTAAAAAAATGATAATTAGATTAACAGATTTATTTTAGGATAATTAGACTAATAGAAAAGTGTGAAAAAAATAATTTCCAACAAAAATTAGACGTTTGACAAAAGTTTCCTCTTATGAACTTCGTAAAGGGGAGCTGATTTTTACGCACATTTTTTTATTTATGACCATCAAATTGAAGGGTGTGTAACAAGGATAAGTAGGTGGAGAAAAGTGTTACCGCACATTTTCTATATATAGGACAAGATCAAGTAAGCTTTCACTACACATGACTGGGACTTCAAAACCGAGCTCTTTCCTAGTTTCTGGAAAAGAAAGATGATGAGTTCAATAGAACAAGCAGCCAAAAAACGGCATGCAGTTTTTGTCCCATACCCATCACAAGGCCATGTAACCCCCATGATGCAATTAGCAAGGCTTCTTCACTCGAGGGGCTTCCACATAACCTTTGTCAACACCGAGTTCAACCACAACCGTTTAATCCGTTCAAAAGGTCCTGACTCCGTAAAGGGTCTACCGGACTTTGTGTTCGAGACCATACCAGACGGGTTGCCTCCTTCGGATAAGGATGGAACCCAAGATATTCCAGCTTTATGTGACTCCGTTAAGAAAACTTGTCTTGGTCCATTTAAAGGTCTGGTGACTAAGATCAATTCCTCATCTGAAGTGCCACAAGTTACTTGCATAGTTGCAGATGGTACCATGACCTTTGGGAGCAAAGCTGCTAGAGAATTAGGCATTCCGGAGGTTACGTTATGGACTGCCTCTGCTTGTAGCTTCATGGGGTACTTGCAATTCAACGAACTCGTCAAACGTGACATTATTCCATTCAAAGGTACTCCTTTTAATTTCTGGATCATTTGTTTTTTTATGCTTTCATCGAATATATAATTAATCAATTTATATATTTAACATTTTTGTATGCATAAATTATCATGACACACTTGAGTTAAAATCATAAACTTCCAGTCCAATTACATATTCCTTAATTTGTTTAGCCAGGAAGATTTGACTCTTTAGTCTTTCGAGTGTTCCTCTCGTATCTTCTCTGCACTCCAGCATGTCCAAAGGATAAGATAAACCAGATTTGACCCTTTAGTTTTTTCGTGTGTCCCCTTTCATGTTCTTGCGTTTCGTTTGATCTGTAATTAATTTATGTTTTCCAGTATGTTATTGAGTCTAGTCCAGCATCACATCAGATCAGACTACTTATAGAAGCAGTCCAATCTAATAAACAGGTTGCCACATAGAGTATATCAACGGGTTTAATGATGTTCTGCAACCAGCGTTTGTAATTAAAGATGTGAAAGACAAAGAAATTTGCATTTTGATATTTTGGATGTGTTAAATGGATTTAGTCTTTTTATTATTATTTTTTGTTCAGAAATCTTTTCCTCCATGTTATAGGGGATGATTAGATCTATTCGTAGTGATCACTTGGTTTTAACAAAATCAGTTTCCACTTTGTAAGATTCAGTCCTGCGGAATTGAAATAATTGTTGGATAAAATTATCAAGGAATTTTGCACCATGCGCCAATAAAAATATGAGTTTTTTTTTTTTTTTTTTATAATTTTTTTTTATTGAGCAACTGCAAATTGAAGTAGACATTTGAGACCTTCAAATTTACTCTTATGACATCAACATATTTATCTATCATCACACAGGCTTCACCTTCCATGCATTTCAGATGAGAATTTCATGCATGATGGTACGCTCGATACACCAATTGACTGGATCCCAGGCATGAAAAATATTCGGCTCAAGGATATCCCAAGTCACATTAGACTTACTGATTTCAACGGCGTAATGTTTAATTTCATGGGATCTGAAGCACGGAACTGTTTGAACTCTTCTGCAATCATCTTCAACACTTTTGACGAATTTGAACATGAAGTGTTAGAGGTAATATCGACAATGTTCCCCAATATTTACACCATCGGCCCCCTTAATTTGCTTGGCAGGCATTTCCCCGAACGCAAGTCACTTAACTCAAGCTTATGGAAAGAAGACACAAAATGTTTGGATTGGCTTGATAAAAAGAAATCCAATTCAGTTGTGTACGTAAATTATGGTAGCGTAACGATTCTGACAAACCAACATTTGATCGAGTTTGCATGGGGGCTGGCAAATAGCAAGCACCCATTTTTATGGATAGTTAGGGCTGACTTGGTAAAGGGTGACTCTGCAATTTTAACCGACGAATTTTTTGAGGAGATTAAGGATAGGGGTTATATTGCAGGTTGGTGTGCACAGGAGCAAGTGTTAGCTCATCCATCTGTTGGGGTTTTCCTAACACACAGTGGTTGGAATTCTACCATTGAAACTATATCTCACGGTGTGCCTGTAATTTGCTGGCCTTTCTTTGCGGACCAGCAAACGAATTGTCGGTACTCATGCACAACTTGGGAGATTGGAATGGAGGTGAGCCCCGACGTGAAGCGCGACGAAATTGAAGCACTTGTTAAGGAAATGTTGGAAGGAGAAGGAAGGATGAAGATGAGGGAAATGGCAAAGGAATGGAAGAAAAAAGCTGTTGAAGCTACTGATGTTGGAGGATCATCGTACAATAATTTTGAGAGATTGTTTAAGGAGGCACTCCAACTTGGTGAATGACTTGCTACAGAATGAGGAATATGTTTGGTCCCTTTTCATGAGCTATCAAATATGCTTTTATTGACCAGAGGACCAAAGATTTATCTTATTTTCATATTTAGTGTTGCCTTTTAATGTTTATGTTTGCTAACTTGGGTCTCAGTTTCTCTAGTTTTTGTAGCCCCTCACTATAAATAAACAACTTTACATCTCAAAGTTCATCCTTGTCTTCTATATGTCTTTAATTTTCTATCTTCTTACTTCCTTCTGTTTCTCTCGCCTACAATTGATATTGAAAAATGTGATGCACTCAATAACCTCGCATGCATTGGCTTGGTTCCCTTCAAAGGTATTCATTTTCTTGGAAATTTTTGTTCTTTATGTGTGTGTAGACACAGGAATTTTAGAAGCATGAATCGCAAGTTCAATCATGCAACCAAATAGTCAAGTTGCTCTACAAGGTGATCAATGGACACAAGGCATTAACCTCTTGTGGCCCTGGTAGCCCGCCTATTATTCTTGTGGGTCTTTTATAGACTTCTTCAAGAGAGCCATACTAGTAGGTCATGACTAACATCACTTAAATGGCTCATCCGATTGTGTTTTGTGGGAGTAAAACTTTCTCCCCTCTTATTTTCATTTTATTTCCTCCCATCATCTCATATTTTGCTTTTTGTCTCATTGTCTTTATAAAAAATCAATGTAAGATGTTGACGTAAGTTAATCTTAATCATTCAAAGTAGAAGAAAAAGAAAGAGAAGCGATCACGAGGAGAGATGATTCTCCTCCTATTTTGTATTGTGCGCTATCCAATGTGTCTTGTGAGGTGCACTAGATGAAGATGACGACAAAGGCCACAAGGTAACATCCTAAGTGCGTAAGTGGCTTGTAGGCGAGGGTTCCACGCAAGCTATTTTCCACGACGGTGGACGCGTGGTGCAAAGTTGATGTTTGAATAGGCCGACGCATTGGGCTAATCTGCTGGAAAGTTGTCAAATCCATTGCAAAGCTATAATGGGGTTTGCATGTGACGTTTTTAGGTCTTAACACACTTCTATATCATAGTGTCACGTGTCAATCCTAAATGTATGTGGGATCCTTTGGCAGCACTAGCAATTTCAAGAAGTACGCCGACTCAATGGACGTTCCTAAGCTCGCATTCAACTCTTACTCGGACAATTCAATCAGGTGTTCTCATAGTAGGGGTGGAAAAAATTTCCAAAATTCCTAAATCAAACCAAAAAAATACCGATCCCAAACTAAAAATGTCTCAAACCAATTTTCCCAAAATTTTGGTATTCCCATACTGAAAAAAATACCGAAATTTCGGTATGGGAATCGGGATTGTCTTTCCAATATTTCGATATTCCCATACCGAACCGAAAATATATATTTTTAATTATTATTATATATACATATTTATTTATTTATTTATTTACATAGATAATAATATATATTATTTTTTTAATTATAGTTAGGGTTAATTTGAATCGTTGGATTGTTTCAAATTAATTTATGCCGTTCATCTATTCATGTATGTCTAACTAGTTCAAGGATTGAGTGAAAGAGTCCATTCTTCCTTACCTTTTTTTTGTTGTGAACTGGATGGTTCTTAGCATATGTAGAGGTAATTCTCTTCTAGTAGGAAGCCATTATTAATAAAATGGATGTCACATTAGCGACCCATATATACCAATGTTGATCAAAGTTTAAGCAAGATAAATTTTTTTTGTCTTTTTATGAGAATTACTTGGGGTATTAGGCAGACAGCATTACTAATGATATTTCAAATGTTGTTTTGTTGGTGTGTTATTGTTAACAGAGAAGGTGTACAAACCAATGCCACAAGGACATCAAGGACAAAATAATTCTGTTTGCCTCAACCGAGTAGGATTCATCTCCTTTCTAGCCTTGTCCAGCTTCTCCATATTTACCGTTATGAATGACTGTATAAACATCCTATATGGATTAAATCCGAGATGTAATGTACATGTACTACTGATTTGGCAGATTGGGCCTAGTTATATGTCAATTTTTCAATATAAAATGTTGAATTTTAGCCCAAAAGCATAATATGTCAAATTTTAGTCCAAAAGCCCAAAACCATTTCGGGATTCCCGATTTGTCTCGAAATCCCGAAACTATTTCGGGATTCCCGAAAATTGGGATTCCCGAAAATTTAGTTTGAGATTGGTATTGAAATTGGAATTCTCGAAAATTTCAGTTTCGGAATCGGAACAAGGGTTTCGGTATGGGATCCCATACCGAACCACCCCTAGTCTCATGGGTTCACAGGCTACAAGGAAAATGCCAACGCTGGCGACCAATTGTTCACTAGGTACTCAAAAAAGGACAGTTGAGCCCTAAACGAGTTCACTAGCTATATTATTAATGGCAATGTCGTCGGGTCTGGGTTTACAGGTTACAACCAATCCTGAAACAGAGCAAACGACAAGCTCAATAATGATGGAGACAACCAAAACAATCTGACGAACAATTTCAGGAGCTATGGCAACAGAGAAAATGTCGGAGTTGAGATATTCATTGGCTACAGAAAGCCAATGTCTGCAAGACGATGGACTGGAAGTCGGAATCAGAGAGGATTTTGGCGACATCGAGAACGATCTGGGAGGGTGGGTGGAGCATCTACATCTGCGACATATCCTTCTGATTTTTTCAAATTTTTTTTCTCAAATTGTTTTTAACTATATGGTACAAATTTGGACTCCAAATAAGTAAAATGTGGGATCCGTGCTTGCCACATCATCATTAGATAATCAATTCAACTGAGTGACTAACTGTTGTATAACATTGAAATTGTTGTAAACAAATCCTAGTTGAAGTATGATTGTGTAAATCCTAGATTAGGTTTGATTAGAGTTGTTATCCTTATCCTATTGTATCTCTTATTCCTTGGAGAGCAAGGAATGCCTTTACCCTAATACTATAAATAGAGGTGCAAGGTAGGAGGAATACACAACACAATTCCCCTACAATTCTCTCCTTTCTTCTCTTTGTGCCGCCAGCCACCATCCCTCTCTCTCTCTCTAATTGTCAGATAAAATAGTCCACAACACGTTATCAGTACGCTCCTACCGCTGCGCTTAGGAATCTGACGTTGGAGAAATTTTCTGCATCAAACCAGTTCATCCATATCATCACGCAATCAGGTTCTTTTCAAAATAACGGCTTTTAACTCGATATTTTGTAAGCCTTGATATCATGAACATTCACCATGATGCATGACCCAACTTTATGTTTAACGTATTTTAGATTCTACATAAATTGTGTATGCCTCATAACCATAATTGTTTAAATTATGTGAATTTGATATTTGTCATGAATTGAATCTTACATATGTACATGCATTGAAAATTATATTTTTGCATCTGCATCGATCTACATATGTGATTCATTAAAATATATATTGCATTAAATTATGTTGAATTGAAAAATTGGTTTTGTTTTTGCCCTGCGGCATGCCAGCCGCACCAAAGCAACTTTTATGGCATTTTGGTTTCCTAACAAACCCTACTGGGCTCCAGTTTTGGCCCCGGTTTTTTTTTATTAAAAAAAAAAAAAAAAAAAAAATTTTGCGGCTCGCAAGCCGCACCCCACAAAGAAAAAAATTTTCCTAAGCCCTAAAGGGCTCCAGTCATGGCCCGCGTGCACACACATAAAAAATAAAAAAAATAAAAAAAGTTTTTGCGGCTTGTCAGCCGCACCCCAAAAAGAGAAATTTTTTTTTAAAAAAAAGCCCTAATGGGCCTCATTTTTTTGGCCCGTGAAACAATACATCAAAAAAAAAAAAAAAAAAAAAAATTTTGGGCTCAGCAGCCCAGACCGAAAAAAAAAGAAGCATTTTTTGTTGATTGTTTTTTGGGGCCTGCCTCATGCAGCCCAGCTTTCCCAGGGCCTGCAGCCCAGCTTTCCAAACTATCTTTTTGGGCTTCTGTCCTCACAGCCCGATAGAAAGCAAAAGTTTTTTGTTTTTTTTGGGCCTGCAGCCCCATCCAAAATCCCAGTTTTTCCAATGGATTTTTTTTAACCCCCCCCGGTGGTTTGTTTTTATTTTGGGGCATATGTATATGAACATTTTTAAAAACAAAACCCCCCCGGTGGTTTAATTATTTATTTATTTTTTTTGGGGTCCCAAGGAAATTTTATTTACCTAATTTTTTAAGCTCAATGGATTTTTATATTTTTTTTATCCACACTCTAATTTGGCCCGAAGTCCAAATAACTAAATAAATGAATTCAATTATAATTGTACACCTAAAATTATATTTTTGCATATACTTGTTGCATACTTGTTTGCATATATATTTGTGTTTGCCTGCAAGAATATATGAACCTGAAGTTCATAATTAATCTGAAACCTGAAGTTTCTTATAAACATGCCTTTATTTGAAAACCTGAAGTTTTCACTTAAACATATCACCCATGAAAACCCGAAGTTTTTCATGCAAAAATTAACCAATACATGTCTATTAGAACCTGTATGTTCTACTCCTATGTGAATGGATTGATTTTTCTCCATTACACTAACCACATCTTATCTATCTCTTGTGTGATAGGAACATGTCGAATTTGAACAAACTCGACTTCACCGCTTTAGAAGTTTCTGGAAGAAACTACCTCAAGTGGGTTCAAGATGTGAAGCTCCACCTCACTGCAAAGAACTTGCGTCCTGCTATTGAAGAAGCAACAGATGTACCTGTTGGCGAAGCTGAAAAAGCCACTGCTATGATCTTCATTCGAAGACATATTCATGACGCTCTGCAAACTGAGTATCTTGCTGAGGAGGATCCACGTGCATTATGGGTCGCTTTGGCTGATCGTTTTGATCACCAAAAGGACATATTCTTGCCTGAAGCAAGACACGACTGGCAGCACTTGCGCTTCCAAGACTTTAAGTCTGTGAATGAATATAATTCTGAAGTTTGTCGAATCCGATCACTTCTCAAGTTTTGTAATGAAACTTTGACTGAAGAGGATCTCCTGGAGAAGACCTATTCGACCTTCTCTGCTTCTAATATTGTCCTGCAGGAACAATATAGAGCTCAGAAGTTCACTAAGTTCTCGGATTTGATCTCTGCTATACTTCTCGCTGAAAAGCAGAACCAGCTGTTGATGAAGAATCATCAAGCTAGACCTACTGGGGCTACTGCTATGCCTGAAGCACATTATAGCACTAACCAGCACCCAAGGCGCCAAAAGAAGCGTGGTAGGGGTGGCCAGAAGCCATCCAACCAAGGTCAACAGAGCCAAGGCCCACCCAAGGGAGGAAATAAGGCCCAGCAGCGCCCAAACCTCGCTCCCAAGGCCCAGAACTTCAAGAATAAGGGCAAAACACCTAAAACCATGGATAACAATATGTGCTATCGTTGTGGTGCTAAGGACCATTGGTCCCGTGTTTGCCGCGCTCCCAAGCAGGTTGTAGACGCATATCATTCACGTCGTCAGAAGTTTGAATCAAACTTCATGCAAGTGGACGAACCGGAGACTACAAAGATGGAGGTTTCTGACTTTCAGGAGGATACCACCCCTATGGAAGAATAGAATCTTAGACATAGACTTATTTTCTAGTTGAAATAAGACAAATGGGGCCGAATTCCACCTAGTGGCCGAACCCCACCTTGTTTTTGGTTGATTTTTGAACAATTTTCCTTTATGTTTTGGATTATTAGTTAGTGATTTGTTTTTGGATATTAAGTTTTAATCCTTGAATAAATTAAACTATTTTGAATTGATAATTGTTTTATAAACCTTTATGCATGTGACCGATTCAAATTAATTTTTCATTCTAGGTATGACTTGTGGGAAAGTTAGTTGTCTGGCAGATAGTGCAACCACGCACACTGTTTTGCGTGAACGCATCTATTTCACTAACTTCATACCTAAGAATGCACCTCTGACAACCCTCTCAGGTCCATCCAACCTGATAGAAGGATACGGTAAGGCACGTATAATGTTGTCCAATGGTACAATCTTGACCATTGCTGAGGCACTCTATTCCCCACGTTCCGGAAGAACGTTACTAAGTTTCAAGGATATTAGAGATAATAATTTCCATGCTGAAACCCACGTAGAAAACGGAGTTGAATTTCTGTGCATAACTTCCTACGAATATGGCCAGAAGCGTATTCTAGAGAAGATGAAGCGTATCCCGAGTGGTCTGTATACTACAACCATACGCCCCATAGAAAGCCACTATGTGGCCGGCCCTACTACTGGGACCGCGCATGAAATTACACTTTGGCATGACCGTTTGGGACATCCTGGACAAATAGCGATGCGCCGTATCCTCAAATCATCACACGGGCATCCACTAACCCGAAGTTTAGGTTCGATCCAAGGAATCGCATGTCAAACAAGTTCTATGGGAAAGCTTATTACTAAGCCTTCTTATGACAAGATTCGTTCGAATCCTCCCATTTTTCTACAACGGATTCAGGGGGACATTTGTGGACCGATTCAACCTCCCTGCGGACCATTTAGATATTTTATGGTTTTGGTTGACGCTTCCACACGTTGGTCACACGTGTGCTTGTTGTCCACAAGGAACGCTGCATTCTCCAAACTGTTGGCTCAGGTTATCAAGCTCAGGGCTCACCACCCTGATTATCCAATCAAATCTATTCGATTGGATAATGCTGGAGAATTCACATCTAAAACTTTTGATGACTATTGCATGTCGGTTGGGGTTGAAGTTGAACATCCAGTACCCCATGTTCACACCCAGAACAGCCTGGCAGAAGCTTTCATTAAGCGCTTACAAATGATTGCTCGATCGTTGGTCATACGTACCAAGCTCCCGATCGCTGCTTGGGGCCATGCAATATTGCACGCAGCAAAGTTGGTCCGCCTGAGGCCTGTTGCGACACAACCATTCAGTGCCCTTCAGTTGGTCACCGGATACGAACCCGACATATCGCATCTGCGCGTTTTTGGTTGTGCGGTATATGTGCCGATCTCGCCGCCCTTACGTACAAAAATGGGGCCTCAGCGAAGGATGGGAATCTATGTCGGATATGATTCTCCTTCGATTATTCGTTACTTAGAACCTTTGACAGGCGATCTGTTTACCGCTCGTTTTGCGGATTGTCACTTCTATGAGACAGTCTTCCCGTCGTTAGGGGGAGATAAGAACGTCAACGTTCCTGAAGAACGACGCGAATTATCGTGGACGACTCCCACTTTGTCTCATTTAGATCCCCGCACCGCTCAGTCTGAAACTGAAGTGCAGCGCATATTAGATCTTCAGAGCATAGCTCAGAGCATGCCAGATGCTTTCACCGATCTAGCGCGAGTGACAAGATCACACATTCCAGCTGCGAATACGCCTGCAAAGATAGATGTACCAAATGTACGACGGACTGCCCTCCTGGAAGCCCGTGACGCCAATTCTGGTGATCCACGTACATTAGCGGCTAGCCAATCATCTGCCCCTACACAAAAACGTGGCAGACCCCTTGGTTCAAAGGATTAAAACCCCCGAAGAGGAAAACTACGGCACAAGGTCCTGAAGAGCCTACCGTGAATCCGACTATCGCTTACTCATTCTACCCAACTCATGAGGAAATTCTAGATTATGGAAGCGTCCTTGAAGAGACGAATCCTCCTCCCGAGAATCGTGAGATTTCGGTCTATTATGCTAGCTTAGATGATGTGTGGCGTAGAAATGAGATGATTATCGACGATGCATTAGCATTTGCAGTAGCTACTGAGATCATGTTGAGCGATGACATTGAACCACGTTCCGTTGATGAATGTCGACGTAGAGCTGATTGGTCAAACTGGAAACAAGCAATCCAAGTCGAACTCGATTCGCTTGCGAAACGTAAGGTGTTTGGACCTGTAGTTCCTACTCCTCCACATGTGAAGCCCGTTGGCTACAAGTGGGTTTTCGTTCGGAAGCGTAATGAGAAGAACGAAATTGTGCGTTACAAAGCTCGTCTTGTTGCGCAAGGCTTCTCACAACGCCCTGGGATTGACTATGACGAAACTTATTCACCCGTTATGGATGTGATTACTTTTCGCTACCTTATCAGTTTGGTAGTTTCCGAAAAACTGGATATGCAGCTGATGGACGTAGTAACCGCGTATCTCTATGGGGATCTTGATACGGAAATTTATATGAAAGTTCCTGAAGGACTTACATTGACTGGTTCAAATATTTCCAAACCCCGGAACACGCTCTCAATTCGGCTGAGGCGTTCACTCTACGGTTTGAAGCAATCCGGAAGAATGTGGTATAACCGTCTGAGTGAGTATTTGACTAGTCAGGGATATGTGAACAACGAATTATGCCCTTGTGTGTTCATTAAGAAGTCACATTCTGGATTTGCGATTGTTGCAGTATATGTCGATGACATGAATCTCATTGGAACTCCTGAAGAGCTCACGAGAACTGCTTCGCACCTGAAGTCGGAATTTGAGATGAAAGATCTAGGTAAAACTCGATACTGTCTCGGTCTCGAGATAGAGCATTGTTCGGATGGAATCCTAGTACATCAATCGAACTACACCCAGAAGGTGTTGCGCCGCTTTAATGAGGATAAAGCGAAGTCTTCGAGTACTCCTATGGTTGTTCGTACGCTAGATGCAAAACGAGATCCCTTCCGTCCGAAGGAGGATGATGAAGAGATTTTGGAACCTGAAGTTCCTTATCTAAGTGCGATAGGCGCTTTATTGTACTTAGCTCAATGCACTAGACCCGACATCTCCTTCGCTGTTAATCTTTTGGCAAGATACAGTAATGCACCTACACGCAGACACTGGACTGGCGTGAAAGACATATTCCGCTACCTTAAGGGTACTACGGATCTGGGCTTGTTCTATCCCTACGAATCCTCGAATGAGGCTACATCTTGTGCTCCTCGAGTTGATTCACGCCTTGTTGGTTATGCCGACGCTGGATACTTATCTGATCCGCACAAGGCGCGTTCTCAAACGGGTTATGTCTTTACCGTTGGAGGCACCGCAATATCTTGGAGGTCAACGAAACAGACCTTAGTTGCCACTTCGTCTAACCATGCTGAAATTCTCGCCTTACATGAAGCAACTCGGGAATGCTTTTGGTTGAGATCAGTAGTGGGCCATATTCGAAGCTCTTGCGATCTTCATCCCGCCGTTGATGTCCCGACGACGATCTTTGAAGACAACGCAGCTTGCATCGAACAGCTCAAGAAGGGTTACATCAAAGGAGACAACACCAAGCACATTGCGCCGAAGTTCTTCTTTACACATCAACAACAAGAGCATCAGAAGATTGAAGTCAAGCAAATCCGTTCACAAGACAATCTGGCCGACCTCTTCACCAAATCACTGCCGAAGGCGATGTTCCAGAAGCTTGTTCATGGAATTGGTATGCGTAAACTTTCTGAGTTGTAACTTTGCTATTTCTCTTTGGAATTATGTCAAACTCAGAGGGAGTATCCTGTAGATACTTGCTTGATCTTAATGTACTCTTTTTCCCTACGATTAGGAGCATTTTTCCCACTGGGTTTTTGCTACCTAACTAGGTTTTAACGAGGCACCCACCTTGGGCTGGTCATATCCCTGAGGACGTCCTGTAGACGTTTCTTTTGACTTTGCATTTCTTACGCATTTTTCCTTAGACTATGGATTTTGTCCCTACTCGGGTTTTTGCCATAGCCTTAGGGTTTTTAGTGAGACTTACTTACTTATGCAAATTCCTACCTTATTGAGAATAAGCGTTGTTCCTTGGAATTAGCACTGACAAGTCGACTTCATCAACTTCTGCATGATGCTAGATCTACCTTGAGTATTTACACACTCAAGGGGGAGTGTTGTAAACAAATCCTAGTTGAAGTATGATTGTGTAAATCCTAGATTAGGTTTGATTAGAGTTGTTATCCTTATCCTATTGTATCTCTTATTCCTTGGAGAGCAAGGAATGCCTTTACCCTAATACTATAAATAGAGGTGCAAGGTAGGAGGAATACACAACACAATTCCCCTACAATTCTCTCCTTTCTTCTCTTTGTGCCGCCAGCCACCATCCCTCTCTCTCTCTCTAATTGTCAGATAAAATAGTCCACAACAGAAATTATATTATAAGCAAATGTATGAGATTAAAATGTTTTAAAGACATATAAAGTTGTAATTGAACACAAACTTGAGGGGACAAAATGTAATTACTCGAAAAAGAAAAAGGAGTCTAACAAGTAATTACTTGATTGTCGGGATCTGTTTGCTGCCAAAAAAAACAAAAAAAAACTACAATTGTCAAATTATTAGTTCTTAGTTTTTTTTTTAAAATTTTTATAAATGATAGAATTAATGAGTTAAATTGTTAGTAGTTCGGAAGGAGATCGGAAACAATTGAACCTGCACCAAAGTGTATAATGCATAGGCCTAATTGCTTTTTGCAATGCATTAAAGAGCCGCAACATTGTTAGATTGTTAGCTGATGCATGGTTTATTTACCTTTGTTGCTTGCTTGTGTATTTACTCCTTTAAATAAGACAAGTAGGCTTGTTTCTGTCTGTACTGTTTCTGCATGATGATTGAGCTTTCCTTAGATTATGTTTTAGGGTAAATTGCAGAAAACTACTTCAACTATAGTTTTAACAATAATCTCATACCTCATGTTTTAAAAGTTACAATGTCAACCTCATCTTACGAATTTGTTGCAATATTAAACCTCCATTAAAAATTATATTAATTTGTCTATTAACTGCTGATGTGGCAGATAAAGGTCTCACTCTCTTGCCTAATTGAATTAAAAAGCTAATTAAATATCAAAAATTAAAAATTAATTAAATATTAAAAATTAAAAAATCTCTTCCAATTCTCTTTCGCTCCATCTCTCGTTTCTCCCAATCCGCTACTCCCCCGAGCCACCGAGTGAAGCCAGACCCCTAGAACTTGCTGATTTGCCATTGCAAATCGTCGCACCTGTTTACTACCAAACCACTTGCATCCCCCTATCACTTGCATAACCCATCGTCGCCGCACTAGATCTGTGGTGCCCACAACCTGTATCGTCGCCAGAACGCAACCAATCCCAAACCACCATGATCTGCACCTGTTGCCGCTCGATCAATTGCAAACCCGTGCCTACTTGACCTTTTGTTGTCTGCAATCTGTATGTCACATCCCGGCCCAGGGCGGACCACTTCCCAGGCCCGCTCCTCCACCGTAGCATGATATTGTCCGCTTTGGGCCCCGACCACGCCCTCACGATTTTGTTTCTGGGAACTCTCGAGCAACTTCCTAGTGGGTCACCCATCATGGGAGTGCTCTAGCCCCCTTCTCGCTTAACTTCGGAGTTCCTATGGAACCCGAAGCCAGTGAGCTCCCAAATGGCCTCGTGCTAGGTAGGAATGAGAATATACATTTAAGGATCACTCCCTTGGGCGATGTGGGATGTCACACTGTAACTCATATTTGAAAGACAAACATGATGTGTCTCCTTCTGCGAATCTAAGGCGCTTCGATGATCAATCTTAAGATCTACCGTCGCACATCGATCAATTGATCGATCCCATTTCTCTGTTGAGGTTTAGGAAGGAGGGAGGGAGGGAGATGAGAGAGAGAAAAATTAATATATTTTTTAACGGAGGTCTAACATTGCAACAAATTCATAAGATTAGGAATGACATTGTAATTTTTAAAACACGAGGTATGAGATTTTGGTTCGACCCATAATTAAGGTAGTTTTGCGTAATTTACCCTATATTTTAATAGCCATTTCAAATCTCAATTTTTCAGTTTTGATTCAAAAATTATTATTTTTTAGAGAAATTAAAAACTAAAATCAAGTTAACATTCAAAAACTCACAAAAGTAGGTTAGAATTTTTGGTTTGACAACTGAAAAATAATTACCGAGCAAATTTTCAAATATTAAGTTTTGTTGTGGCTTATTTTAATCTAACAGGGGAGAGAGGGGGCATAACAGAGAGAGAGAGAGAGTAGAGAGAGACGTGTATGTAGGGTTGTGTAGAGGATGTGTTATTCCCTCTATGCAATGCCTTTATTTATAGTAATAAGGGAGGGAAGAATCCATCTCCTCCAAGGAATACAAGTCCTAATATGGAAGAATAACTAGTATCAAATCTAATCTAGGATTTACACAATCATACTTAAATACAATGTTTATAACACTCCCCTTTGAGTGTGTAAATACTCAAGTAAATTTGGCATCATGTAGAGTTGAGGAAGTCGACTTATTGGAACTAATTTTGGAACATATTAGTCTCAAAGTAAATTAGGAACTATGGAAGTAAGTCTCACTAAAAAATCCAATAACTATGACAAAAACCCGAGTAGGGACAAAATCTATAGTCTAAAGAAAAATGAGTGAGAAATGCAAAGTCAAATAAAATGTCTACGGGATGCTATCAAGGATATGATCAACCCATGGTGGGTGCCTCATCAAAACCCCATTAGGTAGCAAAAATCCAAAGGGAAAAATGCTCCTAATCGTAGGGAAAAAGAGTACATTAAGATCAAGCAAGTATACTTTAAGATACTTCCCCTGAGTTTGACACAGTTCCAAAGAGAACTAAAATGTTACAACTCAGAAATTTTATGCATACTTATTCCTTGAACAAGCTTCTGAAACGTCGCATTCGGAAGTGATTTGGTGAAGAGGTTGACCAGATTGTCTTGTGAACAAATCTACATGACTTCAATTTTCTGATGCTCTTGCTGTTAATATGCGAAGAAGAACTTCGACGCAATGTGCTTGGTGTTGTCTCCTTTGATGTAACCCTTCTTGTGTTGTTCGGTGCATGTTGGGTTATCTTCATAGATCGTTGTCAGGACGTCAATGACGGGGTGAAGATCGTAGGAGCTTCGAATATGTCCTATAACTGCTCTCAGCCAGAAGCATTCTTGAGTAACTTCGTGTAAGGCAAGAATTTTAGCATGGTTGGACAAAGTGGCAACTAAGGTCTGTTTAGTTGACCTCCAAGATATTGTGGTGCCTCTGATGGTAAAGACGTAACCCGTTTAAGAGCGCACGTTCTGCGGGCGAGATAAGTAACCTGCGTTGGCATAACGAACTAGGTAGGAATCGACTCGAGATAGGGGTGCAACATCACTCGAGAATCCGTAAGGATAAAGCAAGCCCAAATTCGTAGTACCTATAAGGTAACATAATATGTCTTTAGCACCAGTCCAATGTCAGTGTATAGGTGCATTATTGTATCATGCCAAAAGATTAACAGTGAATAAGATGTCAGGTCTAGTGCATTGGGCTATGTATAATAAAGCACTTATCGCACTTAGATAAGAAACTTCGGGCTCCAAAATCTCTTCATCATCCTCTTTTGAACGGAAGGGATCTCGCTTTGCATCTAGAAAATTGAATGACCATAGGAATATTCGAAGGCTTCACTTTATCATCGTTAAAGCGATGCAATACCTTTTGGGTGTAGTTCGATCGATGTATTAAGATTTCATTCGAATGGTGCTTTATCTCGAGACCGTGACAATATTGAGTCTTTCCTAGATCTTTCATCTCAAATTCTGACTTTAGGTGCACGACAAATCTCTTGAGCTCTTCGGGAGTTTCAATGAGGTTCATGTCGTCAACAGAAACTGCAATAATCGAAAAACTAGAATGTGACTTCTTAATGAGAACATGTTCTGGGGTTTGGAAATATTTTATCCAATCAATGTAAGTCATTCGGAAACTTTCATATAAATTTCTGTATCAAGATCCCCATAGAGATACGCAGTTACTATGTCTATCAGCTGCATACTCAGTTTTTCAAAAACTACCAAATTGATAAGGTGGCGAAAAGTAATTACATCCACAACGGATGAATAAGTTTCGTCATAGTCAGTCTCAGGGCTTTGTGAGAAACCTTGCGCAACAAGAAGAGCTTTATAACTTACAAGTTTGTTATTCTCATTACGCTTTCAAACGAAAACCCAATTGTAGCCAACGGGCTTCACATGTAGAGGAGTAAGAGCTATGGGTCCAAATACCTTAGATTTCGTAAGCGAATCGAGTTCATTGCTTGTTTCCAGTTTGACCAATCGGTTCTACGTCAACATTCATCAACGAAGTAGGGTTCAGTGTCATCGGTCAACATGTTCTTTGTAGCTATTGCATATGCTAATGCATAATTGATGATCGTCTCATTTCTACACCAAACATTATCCAAGCTAGCATAATGGACATAAATGTCTCGATTCTTGGGAGGTGGATTTGTCTCATCAAGGACGCTTCCGTAATCTAGAATTTCCTCATGAGTTGGATAGAGTGAGTAGGCAACAATCGAATTCTCGGTAGGCTCAACAGCATATGTCGTGGGTTTCCTTTTTCGGGGGTGTAAATTGTTTGAACCAAGTGGTCTGCCATGCTTTTGTATAAAGGAAGAGGATTGGCTAGCTGTTAATGTACATGGATCGACCAAAGTGGCATCTCGGGCCTCTAGAAAGGAAGCCTCAAGCACATTTGTAGCTAGAATATGTGATCTTGTCACTCGCGCTAGATTTATGAAAGCATCTGACATGTTATGAGTTATGCTATGAAGATCTAATATGCATTGCACTTCAGATTCAGACTAAGTGGCGTTGTGATCTAAATGAGCCAAAACTAGGAGTTGTCCATGATAATTTGCGTCATCTTTCAGGAACGGTAACGCTCTTATCTTCCCTTAACGACATGAAGATTGTCTCATATAAGTAACAATCCGCAAAACGAGTGGCAAAAAAAATCACCTGTCAAAGGTTCAAAATCTTAAATAATTGAAGGAAATCATATTTGACATAGATTCTCATCCTTCGATGAGGCCACATTTTTGTACGTAAGGGCGGCAAAACCGGCACATAGGTCGCACAACAAAAAACGCGCAGATACAATTTGTCAGGTTTATATCTAATAACCAACTGAATGACGTTAGATGGTTAGGCCGCAACAGGCCTTAAGCGAACCAACATGGCTGTGGGCAATATTGCATGTCCCCAAGTAGCGATAGGGAACTTGGTATGTATAACCAACGATCGAGCAAATACCTCTGCCAGGCCGTTCTGGGTGTGAACATAAGGCATTATATGTTCCCCAACCGACATGCAATCATCATAAAAAAATTTAAATATAAATTCTCTAGCATTATCCAATCGAATAGATTTGATTGGATAATCAAGGTGGAAAACCCTGAGCTTGATAACCTGGGCCAACAAGTTGGAGAATGCAGCGTTCCTTGTGGATAACAAGCATACGTGTGACCAATGTGGGGAAGCGTCAACCAATACCATAAAATATCTAAATGGTCCACATGGAAGGTGAATCGGTGTAGAAAAATAGGAGGATTCGAGCGAATTTTATCATAAGAATGCTTAATAATAAGCTTTCCCACGGAGCAAGTTTGACATGCGATTCCTTGAATCCAACCTAAACTTCGGGTTAGTGGATGCCCATGGGAAGATTTGAGGATATGGCGCATCACTGTTTGTCCAAGGTGTCCAAAATGATCATGTCAAGGTGTAATTTCGTGCACGTTCCCATATGTAGAGCCGGCCACATAGTGGCTTTCTATAGGGTGTATGGTTATAGTATACAAACCACTCGGGATACGTTCCATCTTCTCTAGAATACGCTTCTGGCCATATTTGCAGGAAGTGATGCACAAAAATTCAACTCTATTTTCTACATAAGTTTCAGCATGGTAATTATTGTCTCTAATGTCCTTGAAACCCAACAACATTCTTCCGGAACATGGAGAATAAAGTGGGTCATCAATGGTCAAGATTGTACCATTAGACAACATTATACATGCCTTACCATATCCTTTGATTAGGTTGGATGGGTCAGAGAGGGTTGTAGAGCTGCATTCTTAAGTATGAAGTTAGTGAAATATATGCATTCACGCAAAACGGTGTGCATGGTTGCATTATTTGCCAAATAACTAAGTTTCCCACTAGTCATACCTAGAAATTAAAATTAATTTGAATTGGTCACATGCATAAAAGTTCTAAAAACAAATATCCATTGAAAATAATTTAAGTATTCAAAGATGGTAATTAAAAACTTAATATCCAAAAAAAATCACCAACAAATAATCCAAACATAAAGGAAAATTGTTCAAACTTAAACCAAAAACAAGAAAAAGGGGGGAGGGGGGCGAGTTCGGTCACTAGGTGGAATTCGGCCCCCAGGGCTATAAAATTCAACTAAAAATAGTTCATGTCAAAGATTCTTATCTTCCATAGAGGTAATAGCCTCTTGAAAATCAAAAACCTCCATTTTGGTAATTTCTGGTTCATCCACTTGCACAAAGTTTGATTCAAACTTTTTACGACGAGAATGGTATTCAGCTACAACCTTCGAGGAAGCACGGCAAACACGAGACCAATGGTCATTTGAACCACAGCGGTAGCACATGTCTGCATCCATGGTGTCAGGTACTTTTCCTTTATTCTTGAAGTTTGGGGCCTTGGCAGCGAGGTTAGGGTGCTTCTGGGCTCGGTTTCCTTCCTTAGATAGGCCTTGGCTTTGTTGACCTTTATGGGATAGCTTATGGCCCCCCTACTATACCTATATTAGCATTTTGGGCGTTAGTTGGTGCTATAGTGTGCTTCAGTGAGAAGTAAAATAGAAATCAAATTCGAAAACTTTGTGAACTTTTGAGCCCTATATTGTTGCTACAGGATAATATTGGTAGCAGATAAGGTCGAATAGCTATTCTCCAAGAGATCATATTTGGTCAAGTTCTCATTACAGAACTTGAGAAGTGATCAGATTCAACAAACTTCAAAATTATATTTATTCACAAACTTAAAGTTTTAGAAGTGCAGATGCTGCTAGTTATGTCTTATTTCAGGCAAGAAAATGTCATTTTAGTGATCGAAATGATCAACCAAAGCAACCCAAAGTGCTTTGGATCTACTTCAACAAGGTACTCAGTTTGCAGTGCATCATGAATGTGTCTTCGAATGAAGATCATGACAATGACTTTTCAGCTTCATCAATCGGGTTGTCTGTACATATTCTTTGCTGAAGGGGAGCTTCATATTTTGGACCTACTTGAGGTAGTTTCTTCTGGAGACTTCTAAAGGAGTGAAGTCAAGTTTGTTCAATTTAGACATGTCTCTATCATAAAATAAATGGACAAGAATGTGGTTAGTGTAATGGAGAAAAAATTGATCTATTCACATAGGAGTAGCATTCAGGTTTTAATAGACATTTATTGGTTTAAAGTTATATGAAAAAATTGCAGGTTTTCATGGGTGATGTTTTTAAGGAAAACTTCAAGTTTTCAAACAAGGCATATTTCTAGAAACTTAGGGTTTCAAAAGACTTATGAACTTCATGTTCGTATGTTCCTGCAGACAAACACAAATATGCAACAAGAAAACATGCAAATAGACCTTCAGGGTCTATCATTATAATTGAATTAGTTATTTGGATTTCGAGCCAAAAATAAAGTGTGGGTGAAATATTATAAAACCCAAAAGTGCCTAAAAAATGTAGGCGGTTAAATTCGGGGCCCAAAATATGGACCAAAACCCACGGGTGGGCTTGAAAAAATTATTGTTCTGGGGTTTAGGCCCAAAATCTGGGCATGGGTAGTAGGTCTGGGGCTGCACACCCAAAGAAGGCCGGCGTTGGGTTGAGAGGAGCTCCAAAACCCAAAGGGCTGGTGTTCACCGAGAACAGGCCAAGTCCAAATAGGCTTGGGTTTCGAACTAGATACCTTAGCTTAAGCTGGCTAAACTCGTCGGAGAAGCAGACCAGGGCCACCGCTGCAGGCGGTAGTGTTGTGGCACAAAAAATCACGGCGAAAGCCGCGGGTTCGACGACAACTATAAAATTGAACAGAGAGTGAAAAACTCTCAACGTTCTAGAAACCCTAGAAATATTCGATGTGAATTTCAATGAAAAGCCATCAAATTTCAGTCAAGGACTCGTTGGTGACGACTTCAGGTCTTCAAGGAGGTAGCCATGGTGGTTGGGAATGGCTGCAGGCTATGCTACACGATGGCTCAATAGGTGCGATGCCGTTTAGGCGTCGGGTTCTAGGTTTGGCCCTGGAGTAGTGGCTCTATAATTGGGTTTCTTAGCTCGGGGAAGGGAGCCCGACGACATGACTTCCAGCCGTTGCACGCTCGGTTTCCAATGAAACCCGAATTTTTTTTAATGTTTAATTTAATTCTAGATTAATTCAATGCATTTTCAACATATACTTTAATGCATGAACATATATTTTGACACGCCCCGACCCCGATGTCCTGTAGACATCGGGGTGGCCACGTGCTGGCCGACACGCAAGGGGTGACGTAAGCCATTTAGAATGCATAAGAACGAGAAATAAGAATTAAATTGAACATTAATAGGCATTTAAGGAACGTGTTCAGAGCATACAACTAATTTGAAATACTAAAAGAAAGAATATAAAATTGAATAAATAAAAAGAGGAGGTCCTACACCGAGAGGACTCGAAGATGCCGATGCGGAAGTGCCTTGATGCCGGGATTGTATGCCTCGAATCTAAGCCCTGAAGGGGGCGCAAAAACAAAGGCGAGTGCACCAATTTGATATACATTTAAGAAAACAGTTATCAACATACTATCCCCCAAGTTTTATGAAAACATAATTATATCTTGATAAACATAGGTTTTCTGAACCTAGAATGCCGTGCAATATCTCATGTCCTAACCCATCATGCAATATCTCAATTCATAACTCGCATATCATAATAATTACTAATGTCAAATGTCCACATATATCCCTCCAGGCCCTATGCCATCTCCCCGTCCCTGAGCATACCGTCAGAGGAAATATCACTTCAGGCCCTATGCCAACTCCCTGTCCCTGTGCTCAATAGCCAGAGGAAAACACACTCCAGGCCCTATGCCAATACTATAACCGTCGCCCGGGATGGACCAGAGCCTTATCCCTACATCCCGTAGCGGAAACGTGGACATACTTAAACCGTCGTCTGGGATGGACCGGAACCTTATCCCTACATCCCGTAGCGGAAACGTGGACCGATAGGTAATATCATAACTATCGCACATACATTTATGAACAAGTAATGTCATACATCATTCTTATAAACTCATGCTTCTCATGCGTGCAATTCTACTAATAAAACATGTATTTTTAGAAGGGGTCCACTCACAGTACTTAGCCATCCAACGCTGCGCTGCTAGCGAATATAGTAAAGCCACAATATATGCACCTAGCACATAAAGGGTTCAATATAGTCAAACTCTATTCTAACAATTTTATTTCGAAAAACGGACGTCAAAAACAGGTCCAGGACGTCGAAATTAGCCTAGGAGGGGTCCGGGACAAAACTCGAAAAAGTCAACCGAAAAGTCAACGTTGACCGTTGATTGGTCAAAGTCAACGGTCAACGGTCAGGGTCAAGTCAACGTTGACTGTTGACCGGGTTAACGGTCAACGGGTTGGGGCCCACGGGTCACTGGGTCAACTGGGTTGGGTTTTGGGTTATTAATATGGGTTTGGGTTTTGGGGTTTTAACCCAATAGGGTTCTGGGTTTGGTCTACACGGGCCCAAGGCCCTACCTTCAAATCTGCCCAAGGCATAAAAGCCAAGGGTTTTTGGGTTTGGACTAAACGGGCCGAAGGCCCCAAACTTTCTAAGGCCCGAGGCCTTATTATTTAACATAACTAAAAATAAAAATGATACGGGTCACTAAACTGGGTTTTAAGGGAAATGGGCCTAATGCCCATCTAAGAGGAAATGGCCCAAAGGCCCTAATAATTAACTAAACAGAAATTAAATAAATAAAAAGGGGAAAGGGTTGGGTTTTGAAACGGGCCTAAGGCCCGAGGGGTTTGGGTTGGGTTTTGGCCCAAAGGGCCTAGCTTTTCATGTGGCCTGAGAGGCTTGGGTTCGAACGGAGGAGAACACCGGGGCTTCCCAGCTTCGGCCGACAACAACCCGGGTTCTAGGCCCCGATTTCCAGACTTAATCTTGGAATTAACAAAAATCAAGTTCATTAAACTCATCCATTCATCATCTAAAACGAAGAATAGGGGATCTCAGGGCTTACCTAACTGGAAGAAAACAAAGGAAGTTCGCCGGAGGGTTTCTTAGGTCTCCTTCTTCGTTCGTTGCAGCGTCACAGAGAGAGGGAGGAGATGAGGGATGAAGAAGGACGAGGGTGGGGTGATGGCGTGCGTGCGTGCGTTCACGGGAAGGATGAGGGATGAGGGAGATACGGGAGAGAGAGAAGAGAGTGAGGAGGGAGGACGAGAGAGAACAGAGGGATGAGAGGTGAGAGACTCGGGGAGGGAAAACAAAAACAGGGGTGGGCCCCTTGGCTCACCAAATAAGGAACAAAACAATTTAAAAATTAAAATGAGGGGGGGGGGGATAAGGTTTAGGGACCAAAATGAAAGTTTGCAAAAACTTTAGGGATTAAATTGTATAATTGAAAAAGGTTTGGGGGTAAATTTCTAGGATTTAAATATAATTGAGGGGCGGGTGTGACATATTTGATGCAATTCATAGCAATATCAATTCACATAATTCAATAATTATGAATATAATGCATACACAATTTATGTAGAATCTAAAATTTGAAAATCGTAAAGTTGGGTCAAGCATTATTGTCAATGTTCGTGTTATCAGGGCTACAAAAATATTGAGATAAAAACCATTATTTTGAAAGAACCTGATTGTGTGATGATATTAATGAACTGGTTTGATGCCAAAAATTTCAATGTCAGATTTTGAGGCGCAGCGGTGGGTGTGTGCTAATAACGTGTTGTGGCTTATTTTTATTTGGCAGGGGAGAGGGGACACGACAGAGAGAGAGTAGAGAGAGATGTGTTGGAAGGGTTGTGTAGATGATATGTTATTCCCCTTATGCAGTGGCTTTATTTATAGTAATAAGGGATGGATGAATCATTCTCCTCCAAGAAATACAAGTCCTAATAGGAAAGAATAACTAGTATCAAATCTAATATAGATTTACACAATCACACTTAAATACAATGTTTATAACAAGTTTTAGTTTTTTAAAATAAAAAAATTGAAATTAAAATGATTGTCAAACTCTTTTAGGTCTTTTTGGTAAAAGCCACTTCATCTTTGTTTGTACTTGACCCGTTTTCAATGATTAAAGCTCTTTACTTTGTAAGGACCTCTCATTCTAAATTTCTAATGGTACATAGGTAGCTTAAGTCATATTACGAATGCCGACCTTTCAGTGAGGACCATGTAAGTCAATTACATGTTCTTATCTTGCTGGCTGTATTTATCAATTTCTTGGATATAAAAACAATAGAGACAAACCGTGTGACACGTCCAGAGAGGACTGGGCCGTTGGGTAAGATATACTGGTATAAATATTGATTAGCTGATCGGGATCTGAGCTTCTGCGAAATGGAATACAAGAAGATAAGACTTTGGAAAAGATTTCTTAATTTTTATATATTTTAAATTAATATATAAGAGTAGAGGGAGTTTTGACCCTTGAGACTGTTATTTACTGCATGATGCCTCCAGTTTGCTGCAGCTTTTACTTCTCATGTAGCTATCCAACCGTTTGAGTCATAATAAGTATTAAACTAGTAGGTGATATGCAATGGCATGGAAATAAGTAAACATAAATTACATTTAAATTAAATTAAATTATTATGAGAAAAATATAAAACAACTTTTCAGTTTCCATTTCCCTTCCATATTCCTTTGTTCTCCACCCTAATTTCACTGATCTCTCATCTCATAGGCGTTTTATTCCTTCCATGGTCGCTGCTACCATTTTCTTACGTTGCTCAAATTCATGGATGGTAGTTGATGATGACCCTTTGATTCCAACTCCCATGACGTGGGACTGAAAAAAAGGATAGAGAAGGGATAAAACAAGTGCACACTACTCCTTACGAAGGAGAAAGGCGATGGAGATTTAAAACCCTAAAATTGATCTACTTTCAATTTCTTAAGCATGTCCTTGATTAACCAAGGAAGTTTTCCAGTTACTCGGTCAGAACTTCAGATAACAAATGAATTAATGGAAAATCTTAGATCTCTTCTTGCTTATGTAAGACTACTGTTAATTGTTATTGGGTTATGGTTGCTGGCCGAGAGGGATGATTGTGGAAAATCTATCGTCTTCACTCCATGTTGATTTGATTCGATTGCTACAAAAGTAAGAATCACACAAAGCGTATCAAGCTTTCACTCAATTTTTTGAATCACTTTGTTTGGTAAACAAAACTAAATCCGAAACCCTAATTCTTCATTTATGATATCGTTGAGTGATAAATTAGATTGTGGAAACAATTTTGTCCCTCATTGGCCAAGCGTAAGAACAACCTGAACGGGAAAACATATCTTTCACAATAAATGGTAATAACACATGGGTTTCTAGAATAAAGAGATCAAGAAGGGTTTTTTTTTTACCAAAAGGTCAGAAAAAAAGACCAGGAGAAGATCTATATGCAGCAAAGCAATGGAGGTCTCTTATCCTCCCCCTAACTTTGAAGTTCGAACGCTTATTGTTCTTTCTTATTTTTTCTTCCAGTTTTTATTATTTTTAGTTTTATTTATTATTTATAGTATTAATTATAATCCACATCATTTAATGTTCAAAACTCTTCACATCGCTCTTAATCAAGACCTTTGGAGGTTATAAAATCTAATTGTTAAAAAGAAGTGTAAAAATATTTATAAAAATATTTGTCCCTTGATCTTATTGACACACCCCATCCGGAGTCGAGGCGTGCTAGCCGTCACCCAAAGATGACGTAACCAAAAGTGTAAGTGATGTAAAAATGTGAATAAATTAAAATCGAAACTTGAATTTATTTAAACTAATAAAGTGAGTGCGCAGTAGTGGGTAGAACCCATAGAGTACAAATATTTAGAGCATAGATGACAAAAGAGTGTGCAGTCTAAACTAATTAAAGTGCTTAACACACAACTGAGAAAAGACCTTACATTTATTTAGATATGTCAGATTCTGCTAGAGTTTCCTCGTATGCTACAAAGAATTCAACTATCTAAGACATGAAGAGGCGAAAAAACAGAAGGGTGAGTGGGCACAAAAACAAAGGTTTGTAAAACACATTTATTTTCCGAACATACTAATCCCTCGTTGTAAATCATGTATAGTTAACAGAAAATCATACAATCATACTACGTATAAGTATGAAAACAACTGTAAATAACAATGACGCCAGAAATATGCCAAACTACAATAGCACAATAATAGCATAATGAAAACAGGTTGCTCATCAATCTATGCTAGCACACGAGTTAATGCTAATAGTTTCTAACATGAATAGGATTGTGGTGTAATGTATAAGTACACTCTAATGCTACAATCACGTGAAGACTAGCGATAATCGCGGTCACCTACGAGTCAGAGTTGCCTAACGCAACTTGTACGACAGGACGGGCACTTACTTGGATCCAAGGCAAGCGTGCAGTGCAGAGATGAACATACACGTGAAAGGGTAGCCCTGGCCCCCGGGCGAGCACTAACACCGGGGTGCAGCAATTATAAGCAAACTGCATGCATAAATATAAACATGCCATAACCATTCAATAATTCTAGTCAACATAATAAATGTACATGTGCATCTCGTAGGATTATTTTGTCATTTCATAGCAGTACAACATTTCTTATAACATATTTAATCATGACATAATAGGTGTAATATCAATCTAAAAACAATAATGGCATGATATGCATAATTCGATTCAAAAGCATTTGTGGAAACTATAAGGTTTATATATATACGAAAACAAAATGCCCACTCACTGGTACGTCTTCGGATCGTAGCCTTCTAGCCTCACTTGACCTTGTACGTCATATGGATAATTTTCACCTATATGTGAAATAACTAAACTAATAAATTATATAGGAAATTATCAAAAATCCTAGGTAAATCTCCCATACTATGCTCAAACAGAAGGTATGAATATATGAAAATGATATACATGAAGTCACGAACCAGAACATGTCAAGCACTCACCGGCCGGTGATCGAACGCGCCCTTACGCGTCAGCTACCCCTTGGCCACACATGCCTCCACGCACAGGTCAGTGGCTAACAGACATCAGGAATATTCCGTCAGACTTGATGAAATATTTTGTTAAACGAGTAACAGAGCTTAACTACGTTACCTGATGCATATTCCATCAACTTTGACAGAATATTCGTTGTCTTATCCGGTGGACCTTCATCGCTGTGCTTGCCGACAACTAGAAGGTGACGAAGCCATAAAGTGTAGCGATGTGGAATAATGTGAATAAATATAAACCTAAAAGTGTCTAAAAATAAAAGTGCGCTGTGAGCGGGAATGAACCCATTTCACACGTGACTTCAGAGTATAAGTAAAGTATAGTAAAGTAAGTAAGGACTATACCCTTAGAGGTAGCCATCTATGTTGAGATTCGCCAAGAATCCTCGTTGATACGATCGTTCAACAACTAAAACCTGGAGGGGCGAAAAACAAGGGTGAGTGGGCTTGAAAATAAAGTTTTAATAAAAACCTTTTGAAAATGCTATAACCCCTTAGGGATATGATTAGCCCAAGGTGGGTGCCTCGTTAAAACCTAGTTAGGTAGCAAACACTCAATGGGAAAAATGCTTTTAATCGTAGGGAAAATGAGTACATTAAGATCAAGCAAGTATACTTCAGGATACTCCCCTTGATTTTGACCCAATTCCAAAGAGAATTAGTAATGTTACAACTCAGAAAGTTTACGCATACCAATTCCTTAAACAAGCTTCTGAAACTTCACCTTCGGTAGTGATTTGGTGAAGAGGTAGGCCAGATTGTCTTGTGAATGGATTTGCATGACTTCAATATTCTGATGCTCTTGTTGTTGATGTGAGAAGAAGAACTTTGGTGCAATGTGCTTGGTGTTCTCTTATTTGATGTAATACTTCTTGAGATGTTCGATGCATGCTGCGTTATCTTCATAGATTTTCATTGGGACATCAACGACAGGATAAAGATCACAGGAGCTTCGAATATGGCCCACAACCGCTCTCAACCAAAGCATTCCCGAGTTGCTTCGTGTAAGGCGAGAATTTCAGCATGGTTAAATGAAATGGCAACTAAGGTCTGTTTAGTTGACCTCTAAGAGATTACGGTGCCTCTAACGGTAAAGACATAACCCGTTTGAGAGCGCACCTTGTGCGAATCAGATAAGTATCCTGCATCGGCTTAACCAGCAAGGCGAGAATTGACTCGAGAAGTGGGGGGTGCGGCATCACTCGAGGATCCATAGGGATAGAACATGCCCAAATTCGTAGTACTCTTAAGGTAGCAGAAAATGTCTTTAACACCAGTCTAATGTCTGCGTGTTGGTGCATTACTGGATCTTGCTAAAAGATTAACAATGAAGGAAATGTTGGGTCTAGTGCATTGAGCTAAGTACAATAAAGTGCCTATTACACTTAGACAAGGAACTTTAGGCTCCTAAATCGTTTTGTCATCTTCCTTTGGACGGAAGGGATCTCATTTTGCATCTAGCGATCAAATGACCATAGGAGTACTTGAAGGCTTCGCTTTGATATACTAAGATTCTATCCGAACGATGCTTTATCTCAAGACCAAGACAATATCGAGTCTTTTCTAGATCTTTCATCTCAAATTTCGACTTTAGGTGCGCGGCAGTTCTCGCGAGCTCTTCAGAAGTTCCGATAAGGTTCATGTAATCGACATATACTGCAACTATCACAAAACTGAAATGTGACTTCTTAATAAACACACAAGGGCATAGTTTGTTGTTCACATATCCCTGACTAGTCAAATACTCACTCAGACAGTTATACTACATTCTTCCGGATTGCTTCAAACTATAGAGTGAACGCCTCAACTGAATTGAGAGAATGTTCCGAGGTTTGGAAATATTTGATCTAGTCAATGTAAGTCCTTTGGGAACTTTCAGATAAATTTCCATATCAAGATCCCCATAGCGATACGCAGTTACTACATCCATCAGCTGCTTCCTCAGTTTTTCGAAAACTACCAAACTGATAAGGTAGTGAAAAGTAATCACATTTATAACGGGTGAATAAGTTTCGTCATAGTCAATCCCGAAGTGTTGTGAGAAGCCTTGTGCAAAAAGATGAGCTTTGTAACGCACAATTTTGTTATTCTCATTATGCTTCCAAACGAAAACCCACTTGTAGCCAACGGGCTTCACATGTGGAGGAATAGGAGTTATAGGTCCAAACAACTTACATTTCGCAAGCGTATCGAGTTCGACTTAGATTGCTTGTTTTTCAGTTTGACCAATTGGTTCTACGTCGACATTCATCAACTTAACAGGGTTCAATGTCATCGCTCAACATGATCTCAGTAGCTACTGCATATGTTAATGCATCGTCGACGATTATCTCATTTTTGCACCACACATTATCTAAGCTAGCATAATAGACCAAAATCTGATGATTCTCAGGAGGTGGATTCGTTTCTTCAATGACACTGTCGTAATCTAGAATTTCCTCATGAGTTGGATAGAATGAGTAAGCAATAGTCGGATTCACGATAGGCTCTTCAAGTGACTGTGTCGCGGGTTTCCTCTTCCAGGGGTGCAAATCCTTTGAGCCAAAATGTCTATTATGCTTTTGTGTAGGGGCAGATGATTGGCTAGCCGTTAATATATGTGGATCACCAAAGTTGGCTTCTCAGGCCTCCAGGACGGAAGTTCATCATACATTTGGTAAATCCATCTTTCCAGGCGTATTTGCAACTAGAATATATGATCTTGTCACTCACGTTTGATTGGTGAAAGCATCTGGCATGCTCTGAGTTATGCTATAGAGATCTAATATGCGCTGCACTTCAGTAACTAAGAGGTGTGGGGATCTAAATAAGACAAAGTAGGATTCGTCCAAGATAATTTGTGTCACTCTTCAGGAACGTTGGTGTTCTTATCTCCCTCTAACAACAGGAAGACTATCTCATAGAAGTGACAATCTGCAAGGCAAATTGTAAACAGATCGCCTGTCAAAGGTTCTAAGTAACGAATAATCGAAGGAGAATCATATTCGACATAGATTCCTATCCTTCGCTGAGGCCCTATCTTTGTACGTAAATGTGGCAAAATCGACACATAAATCGCACAACCAAAAAAGCGCAGATGCGATATGTCAGGTTCGTATTCGGTAACCAACTGAAAGATGCTAGGGTCATAACAAGCCTCATGCGGACCAATATGGCTACGTGTAATATTGCATAGCCCCAAGCAGCAATCTGGAGCTTGGTACGTATGACTAACGATCAAGCAATTATTTGTAATCACTTAATGAATGCCTCTTCAAGGCCGTTTTGGGTGTAAACATGGGGTACATGATGTTCAACTTCAACCCCAACCAACATGCAATGGTCATTAAAGGTTTTAGATGTAAATTCTCCAGCAATATCTAGTCGAATAGATTTAATCGAATAATCAGAGTGGTGAGCCTTGAGCTTAATAACCTGAGCCAATAGTTTGGTGAAAGCAGCGTTCCTTGTGGACAACAAGCACATGTGTGACCAACGTGTGGAAGCGTTAACCAAAACCATAAAATATCTGAATGGTCCGCATAGGGTAAATCGGTCCACAAATGTCCCCCTAAATCCTTTGTAGAAAAATGGGAGGATTCAAATGAATTTTGTCATAAGAAGGCTTTACTAAGCTTTCTTATAGAGCATGTTTTGCATGCAATTCCTTGAATCGAACCTAAGCTTTCGGGTTAATGGATGCCCGTGTGTTGATTTGAGGATATGATGCATCGCTATTCATCCAAAATGTCCCAAATGATCATGCCAAAGTGTAATTTCATGTGTGGTCCCAGAGGTAGGGCCGACCACATAGTGGCTCTTTATGGGGCATATGGTCGTAATAAACAAACCACTCGGATACACTCCATCTTCTCTAGAGTACGCTTCTAGCCATATTCGTAGGAAGTTATGCATAGAAATTCCATTTTGTTTTCTACGTCGGTTTCCGCATGGAAATTGTTATCTTTAATGTCCTTAAAACTCAACAACGTTCTTTCGAAATGTGAAGAATAAAGTGCCTCGTCAATGGTGAAAATTGTAACATTGGACAACATTATACGTGCCTTACCGTATCCTTCAATCAGGTTGGATAGGCCTGAAAAGGTTGTCAGAGGTGCATTCTCAGGTATGAAGTTAGTGAAATAGATACTTCACGCAAAACGATGTGCATAGTTGCACTATCTGCCATACAATTAACTTCCCCACTAGCCATATCTAGAATGAAAAATTAATTTGAATCGGTCATATGCATAAAAGTTCTAAAAACAAATATCCCTTCAAAATAATTTGAAATATTCAAAGATGGTAATTAATTAAAACTTAATATCCAAGAAACAAATCACCAACAAATAATCCAAACATAAAGGAAAATTGTTCAAAATTAACCAAAAAATAAGGGGGTTCAGCCACTACTGTGGAATTTGGCCCCAACGTCAAATTCAACTTAGAAAAAATAGTTTATGTCTAAGATTCTAATCTTCCATATGGGTAATGGCCTCTTGAAAGTCAAAAACATCCATCTTTGTACCATCTGGTTCATCCATTTGCACAAAGTTTGATAAACATTTCTTACGGGGGGAATGATATTCAGCTACAACTTTCTCTGGAGCTCGCCAAACACGAGACCAATGGTCTTTTGAACCACATCCATAACATATGTCCGCATCCATGGTTTCATGTGCTTTGCTCTTATTCTTGAAGTTTGGGGCCTTGGGAGTGAGGTTGGGGCGCTGGTTTATGATATAGTGTGCTTTAGGCACATCAATCGCCCTATTAGGTTGAGCTTGATGATTCTTTATTAATAGCTAATTCTACTTTTCAGCGAGAAGTAAAACAAAGATCAAATCTAAGAACTTAGTGAACTTCTGAGCTCTATATTGTTGCTACATGACAATATTAGTAGCAGAGAAGGTAGAATAGGCCTTCTCCAAATGATCCTTTTCGGTCAAAGTCTCATTACAAAACTTGAAAAGTGATCGAATTCGACAAACTTCAGAATTATATTCATCCATAGACTTAAATTCTTGGAAGCGCAAATGTTGCTAGTCATGTCCTGCTTCAGGCAAGAATATGTCTTTTTGGTGATCAAAACGATCAGCCAAGTAACCTATAATGCTTGTGGATCTTCTTCAACAAGGTACTCGGTTTGTAGTGCGTCATGTATATGTCTTCGAATAAAGATCATGGTAGTGGCTTTTTCAGCTTCGTTAATAGGGACACAAATTCTTTGTCGTGAGGTGGAGCTTCATATCTTGGACCCATTTGAGGTAGTTCCTTCCAGAGACCTCCAAAACGGTAAAGTCGAGTTTGTTTAAATTTGACATGTTCCTATCACAAAATAGATGGAAATGATGTGGTTAGTGTAATGGAGAAAAAATCAATCCATTCACATAGGAGTAAAACATTCAAGTTCTAATAGTTATATATTGGTGATGTTTTTCCGAAACTACCAAACTAACAAGGTAGCAAAAAGTAATCACATCCATAACAGGTGAATAAGTTTGGTCATAGTCAATCCCAGGGTGTTGTGAAAAGCCTTATGCAAAAAGACGAGCTTTGTAATGTACAATTTTGTTCTTCTCATTATGCTTCCAAATGAAAACCCACTTGTAGCCAAGGGGCTTCACACGTAGAGGAGTAGGAGCTACAAGTCCAAACACTTTACGTTTCGCAAACGAATCGAGTTCGACTTGGATTGCTTGTTTCTGGTTTGACCAATTAGTTCTACATCAACATTCATCAGCGGAACGGGGTTCAATGTCATCACTCAACACGATCTCAATAGCTACTACATATGTTAATGCATCGTCGATGATCATCTCATTTTTGCACCATATATTATCTAAGTTAGCATAATAGACCAAAATCTCATGATTCTCAGAAGGTGGATTCGTCTCTTGAATGACGCTTCCATAATCTAGAATTTCCTTATGAGTTGGATAGAATGAGTAAGCTACAGTCAGATTCACAGTAGGCTCTTCAGGAGCCTGTGTCGTGGGTTTCCTCTTTCAGGGGTGTGAATCTTTTGAACCAATAGGTCTACCATGCTTTTGTGTATGGGAAGATGATTGTCTAGTTGTTAATGTATGTGGATCACCAAAGTTGGCTTCTCAAGCCTCCAGGAAGGAAATCCATCGTACATTTGGTACATCCATCTTTGCAGGTGTATTCGCAGCTGGAATATGTTATCTTGTCACTCGCGTTAGATCGGTGAAAGCATCTAGCATGCTTTGAGCTATAGGGACACCAAAGCCCAATTGGGCTAGTGTCAGGAGTGGGTCAAAGGGTATCAACAACTGGGTTGGTTTCGCAGGCCCAAAAATATTTGTTTGTTAATAAGCCGAGAAGGATCTAGGCCCAAAGGGTCGTGGGTCAGACCAAACATAGATCCTAACCGTGTTGGGTGTGCGCATTGGAGAAGATACCAGCGCCGTCGCTTTTGGCGGCTGTGTCTGGGTTAGTGGGACTCAAGGCGAGTCACAGTAGTCATGGACGACCACGGTGGTGAACATAAATGGTTTTTAATCTCGATGTTTCAATAACCAAACTCTAGAAAATTTCAAATCGAAAATTCTGATGAGATTCAAGTGAATTTAGGTCCAAATTTCGTCGGGGACGACTTCTGGTTGTCGATGACAATAACCAAAGCTTCAGGGTGGTGGCTACAGGCCATACCAGTGGTGATCGTGGACAAAGACACCATGAATGATATCAGGTTTATATAGGTTGCATAGCCTGGAGCTTCTGGCTCTGTGGCTTAATGTTTCTTGGCTCGGCATAAGGAGCTCAGCGGCGTGGCTTCTCACCGTCGCCCTCGAGGTTCCCAATAGAACCCCAATTTTTTTTTTCAATTACAAAATAATTCAATGCATATTTACAAATAATTTTAATGAATGAACATATATTTGATGCAATTCATGGCAAATATCAAATTCACATAATTCAACAATTATGGATATAATGCATACACAATTTATGTAGAATCTAAAATTCGAAAAACGTAAAGGTGGGTCATACATTATGGTGAATGTTCATGCTATCAAGGCTGCAAAAATATCGAGATAAAAACCTTTGTTTTGGAAGAACCTGATTGCATGATGATAAGGATGAACTAATTTGATGCAGAAAACTTCTCGTCAAATTCCTAAGTGCAGCGATAAGAGCGTTCTGATAACGATTGCGCACTCTATCAATATTTAATTTTAATTATTTCTAGTTTAGTTTAAAATTGTTCATTTTTTACATCACTTACCCCTATGGTTACGTCACCTCGCGGTGCTGGCAAGCATGCTTCGACCTTCCTAGGTCAGGGTGTGTCACAAATAAGATTACGGCTTTAATAAAAATAATATCTAAAGATAAGATCCAATATAATCTCATTAGGATTTCCTAAGATTGACACAATCCCATTCCTAAATTATTAGGGTTACAACATATATTCTACAATTTCAATTAGTGTTAGCTATTTATTTAGACAGATGAAAATTTAAAGAAGGCCACCTATTTAGATGATACTAGTTAAGTTAAAAGCTTGATTATCTTGGGAATTTCTAAGAAATTTCTTAGATTATGAGGAAAATGTAAAAATAAGAGAGGAATGTGATCCCCATTCAGTAATGCACCAACACGCAGACACTGAACTGGCGTGAAAAACATCTTCCATTACCTTAAGGGTACTACAGATTTGGGTTTGTTCTATCCCTACGGATCCTCAAGTGATGCCGCACCCTCTACTTCTCGAGTCGATTCTCACCTTGTTGGTTTTGCTGACGTAGAATACTTATCTAATCCGCACAAGGCACGTTCTCAAACAGGTTATGTCTTTACCGTTTGAGGCACCGCAATCTCTTAGAGGTTAACTAAACAGAACTTAGTTTCCATTTCGTCTAACCATGCTGAAATTCTCGCCTTACATGAAGCAACACGGGAATGCTTTTGGTTGAGAGCAGTTGTGAGCCAGATTCAAAGCTCCTGCGATCTCTACCCCGCTGTAGATTTCCCTACGACGATCTTTGAAGACAAAGCAGTATACATTGAACAACTCAAGAAGGGTTACATCAAAGGAGATAACACCAAGCACATTGTGCCGAAGTTCTTCTTCTCAAATCAACAACAAAAGCACCAGAAGATTGAAGTCACACAAATCTGTTCATAAGAGAATCTAGCTGATCTCTTCACCAAATCACTTTCAAAAGCTTGTTCAAGGAATTGGTATGCGTAAACTTTCTAAGTTGTAACATTGCTATTTCTCTTTGGAATTGTGTCAAACTCAGGGGAGTATCCTTAAGAATACTTGCTTGATCTTAATATACTATTTTTCCCTACGATTAGGAGCATCTTTCACACTGGATTTTTGCTACCTAACTAGGTTTTAACGAGACACACACCTTGGGTTGATTATATCCTTGATGGCGTCCCGTAGACAGTTCTTTTGACTTTGCGTTTCTCACGCATTTTTCCTTAGACTATGGATTTTGTCCCTCCTCGGGTTTTTGCCATAGCCTTAGGATTTTTTAGTGAGACTTACTACTTTATGCAAATTCCTACCTTATTGAGAATAAGCGTCGTTCCTTAGAATCAGTACCGACGAGTCGACTTCCTCAATTTATGCATGAAGCTGAACATACCTTGAGTATTTACACACTCAAGGGGAAAGTGTTGTGAACTTTCCTAGTTTAAGTGTGATTGTGAAAATCCTAGATTAGATTCTAGTTATTATTTCCTATATGGACTTGTATTCCTTGGGGATGAATGATTTCTTCTCTCTTTTTACTACTATAAATAAAGGCACTACGTAGGAGGGATAACACATCCTCAATACACAATTCTCCTATGATTCTACAAACACATCTCTCCTCTCTCTCTACCCTTGCCACCAACCTCTTCTTCTTGTCAAATTAAATAGGCTACAACACAATAGCTAATATTATGAAAGAAAGAGACAATAAAAGACAACTAAAAAAAACAGAAAATAAAATAAGGCAAAGAAGGAAAGAAGTAAAACAATAAGAGGGAAATAATGCACCTGGGGAGGAGTCAAAGTGGCGACATGGAGGCATGAAAAGAGGCGCTGGGCAAAGGTTGAAAAAGAAAATACAAATATGAAGTCCTTGTGTTTCGAACCTCTCACCTGGTGACAACAGCCTTAAACATCTGCTTCGCATGTCGTAGCTCACACGGACACAAACCCTAAAATATCTATAGATAAACCGCATGTTAGGTCCACTATTCTTATTTCAAAAACGTGCCGCATGCTCTCTCAAATAGTTTCAAGCCCAGAGCCAAATGGCTCTTTCTATTCTTCATTTCTCTTGAAAACTCAAGAGCCTTCTCTCTCTTGCTACGTTTCTGAAATAGAACCCGAATTTCCACCCTTAGCTGCTCTTCTCAACCAACCATTTGGCCTCCCAAGCCTTAAACCATCACGGTTTCGAGCTCAGATCGTCTTCACCGTCTACCCCTGAGCAAAGTTATGCTAAAAAAACAGAGATTGGAGTTCCATTCGTACATGCAAAGGTAAAGATCCCTAATCATCTACTATGGCTTATGTTTAACCAAAAGGTCTTGAAAACTTGCTTAAATACTCATGCATGTGTGTTTTCTGTGAAGAGGTAACCCACGATCCGCAAGGAAAATGAAGAGAAATGTACGAATGACACCCTAGGCTCGCAGATCCAGAAAAGAGAAGTGTGAAGAACATTTGGACATGACAGATCCATGAACCCAAAACTCAAGGCTGCAAAAACAAAATCCGGTATAACTCATCTTCCTCCGATTTATCCTGTTTACAAGACAAAGAGTCAAAGAAAAATGAATGCACTTATGCCTCTGTTCCCCCTTGGTGAGGAAACCCTGGATCCGTAAAAGATCCCAGAAAAAAGACTGAGACTACAGCTCAAGCTAGCATGATCCAGTACTTCCCATTCAATTTCTTGTTTGTGCCTTGCATGTTTTGAAACCAACCTGCATGTTCATATGCTTATGTATCAGATTCACATAGATACTGCTAGAAAAAGATAGATAAAAAACAAAATATTTTTGTAGTTTTCAATTTTTTTTTTGTATGTTTTCTCTTTTTTTTTAATTGCATGGTAAGTGAAACAAATAGTAACGAAATTAACAACCATAAAATACTTGACTGAATTTAAAAGAAACTACAAGGGATAGAAAATTGGGTTGCCTTCCAATAAGCGCTTTGGTTAACGTCCATAGCTAGATGTTGTCGAAGGTTGGTAATCAAGTTACTTGTTCCTTCATAGTTGATGACTTGCTTGCACTAAACATCCTTAGGAATGGCTTTATTAGATATTTCTTGACCTTGAGCACACAACGTATGCCCTCAGTTTCAATATCCATATTACCATTTTGAAAAACTTGCTTAACCATATAAGGGCCTTTCCACCGAGACTCTTGTCTCCCTGGAATTAACTTGAAAAGGGAATTCAACAACCACACCTTTTTACAAGGCTCTATTTTCTTAAAACTTGAGTTGCTTTGCAACTTTTTATGTTTTTTCTTAATGTTAATCGACTGGACATCATACAGCACTCTTTGCTGCTGTGGTTTAGGACTTATGCAATCACGAATCAAATTTGTAGGCTTTATGGACAGATGGTCGGTTGATTATCTGATCATAAATTTACGCATGCATTCTTGCTTATCACCTAGATTTGTGGTGGCTTCAAATAACCTAAAAACAAACGTTTGATCTTCAACCCGAAATATTAGTGTTATGGCTTCAATGTCAATAAGAGTACGGGCTATTGCCATTAAGGGGCGACCTAAAATGATGGCTGTTTTCAAATCCTCATCCATGTCTAGAAACATAAAATCAACTAGGTGAAATAAACTGTCCACCTTTACAATAACATCTTCAATGACCCCTTAGGATAGGTTATTGAACGGTCAACCAATTGAATAAGGCTGGAGGTTGGCTTCAGCTTACCTTCACCTAAATGTTTAAAAATAGAATAAGGCATTAAGTTTACACTAGCACCTAAATAAATTAAAGCACTACTAAAATCATAATTTTCAATGGTGCAAGAGATGGTAAAACTTCATCGATCTTTCTTTTTTGGAGGCAATTTATGCAATAAGACAGCGTTGCACTGGTCTGTTAGCACAATTTTTTCTGACTCAACAAGCTTTCTTTGCTTACTGCAAACATCTTTAAAAAATTTGGCATAGTAAGGAATCTTTCTAATGGCTTCTAACAATGGCAAATTAATATGAATTTTAGCCAAAGTTTGCATAAAATCTTTTAACTGCAAATTCTTAGCCTTCAAAATCAATCTTTTTGGGTATGGTGTTGGAGGCTCATAAACATGTTTAGGAGTTCGCATTGAGGGAATGTTAGATTTTACTAGGTTGTGTTTTGCTGCCATTTTAGTAATTATTTCTGATGTTTTTGCTGTTGGCTGCACAATCCTAATTTCTTCATTGGTTCGGTTGTCATAACTCTTTCCTGATCTCTATGTCCTTATTGCACAGCAATCTTCTATACCTCTTAGATTTGGAACCGTTTGGCTAGGAAATTTTTCTTTTTCTCTTTTTGTGATATGACTTGCTAACTGCCCATATTATTTTTCCACATTTTGAATTGAAGCTTGTACATTTTGCATGTTCTGATCATTTTTGTCCATGTACTCCTTTGTAGATTGCATAAACATTTGGAGTATATCCTTCAAAGACCGTTTGGGCTGCACAATTGGTTGCTGTACAGTATTTTGCAGAAAAGGTTGCGGTTGCTGATTTCCTCCCCATTTCATATTTGGGTGATCCCTCCAACCTGGGTTATAAAAATTTGAATATGGGTCATTTCTAGGTCTTTGAAAATTGTTAAATGCATTTACTTGTTCCGCCACGTGTTCGGGATAGGCGTCCTTATGTGGGCAACCCATAAAAGGAATTAGTTACACATACAAGGTAATTGTAGTATAATTACTCATGTAAGGTCGTTGTCCCCAAAGATTGTTTGACTAATTTGTAAATAAATTAACTCTTAATTAATTATTAAAACAGATTTTTACCAAAGATTTAAGATTTTTGAATTTGAAAAGATTAAATTAACAATAAAAGAGATTTGGAAGTTGAAAAATAATGATAGCAAAAAATGAAAAAACGTTTTTAAATTAAAATCAATTAAGGGAAGTATTAAGGTTTAACTGTCATCGTTACAATCCTACGCAATTCCACTAATTACTTATGAATTTTCACATACATGCTTTGAAGGTTTGGTTTTGCTAATGCATATTTTCCTCGTGATATTCAAGTGAAAACGTATATCAAACATGCAATCCGTCTATGATGTTCAGATCAAATATAAACATTCAAGAATCATTAAGCTTTGAAAAAACCCTTTGAAAAACCATGCAACCCTTAAGAATGTGATGTTCGCCTTAAGTGAACTTACAATTACTAATCACTAAAAGCTCTTCTAAATTTCATGATGATGTTTTGACAAAAATTGCATCAAATTACTTGTCTAAATATCCTAATGGTGATCAATCATTAAAATATTTAGATAGTTTTAATCACGGTGATTTTTCAAACCAAACATGCATCCATTCGTAAGAAAATTAATAAAATCACATATTCATGCTAAGGCTCATGGCCTAAACCCTAGCAAAAGGAATGGAAACACCTTGTAGATAAAAAACTAAAATTCTCCAACACTTTGCTAAGTTCTATCAATGTCGCGTTCCTTCCTAATGGCTAAAAAGCTTTATTTATACTACTTCAAATTAAAACCCTCATAGAAATTTTTTTTTCTAAAAACTAGGAAATAAAATAATAAAAGGATAACTAGGAATTACATTTCTATTCTAACTAGGAAATCTGCCCAGCAAATGAATAGCCATGTTTCTAGACTTTCAGGGCTCCAAAACAGGCCCAAAATGACTTGAATTAAAGATTAGAATCTCATCTTCAAGTTCCAAGAAGAGCCCAAGTCCAAAATCCATCTTTCAGCCCAAAAGTTGCAAATAAACTCTGCATCCCAATCTGCCAGCATTGCTTGTTGGCCATAAATTAATTCGCCACGATTAGATGTTTCGGGGTAAAATTATGAAATTTTGATACAATCTTCATCACAGAGTCATGAACCCGCCTCTATTGAAATCACTCAAAAATTCCACCGTTTGATTTTTTTTTGCTCAAAATAAGTTCGCATGTCCTATATTAAAAACACATAACAAAACATCAAAATTCACCAAAATAATAATCAAAATATACCAAGAATTGAAAATAATATATAGTATAAAATCGACTCATCAATCATGTCCCCTCGAAAATCCTTGCCAGAAAGTTGTCAAACCAAACTCTCAATTCGAGATGTCGAAAAGTGATTAAGCCGAAGGTTCCTCTTCTTTGATCAATAATAAATATTGATTTGGTGCTTTCGGCCTCTCAATATGTACTGCTGGGTGCTAGAGCTTCTTGGGTTGGTGTTGTGGCCTTGGTAGCCTGACCCATTATTCGTGTGGGTCTTCTATAGACTTCTTTAAGAGACGCATACTAGTAGGTCACAACTATGCATTATTTAAACGAGTAAAAAGAAAACGTGTGTCAACAAATGTATGCTGGGTGTCATTAAACAAACTCTTAGGGGTTTTTTGATATGGGTCCAATTTTACAGTCATCACCATGGTGCAAGAAGATACAAAAGTAGGTAGAGAGCATAAGCAAACCTGTTATATAAATAGTACGAAATTTCACACATAAAACTAGGAACCCCCATATTCCCTTATTCACAACTCTCCTCAGAGCCCTAGCTAAATCTTAAGAAGAAGAATTCTTCTCGTAACTGCTCTGAAAACCAAGCTCTTATTGCCATTATGCAGATAAGTTTCTCAAGTTCTCATCCACTCTAATTTCTGCAATTTCTCGCTTGTTATCGTTATCAGTGTCCCAGGTTCTTAGCATTGAGGTTATGGACTCCACTATTGCGTCCATCATGCCCTTTGAAAAGGGTTGCAGAAATTCTTTACGGTTTGAAGGTATACGTGTGATAAAATAGATTTACATCTCTTAGAATTATCAATATTAATTTACTGTCTTCCATATCTAAAGACGAGAGGAAGTCGTATGAGATAAAGCCAACAAAACTTCCTTTAGATTACGTGTTGGAAAGGTGTAAGGAAAATTCATGATCTAACAACAATGTTTATGAATGATGATATTTGCGTTTCTATTTTCATTTATGACGTAATTGATGATAACAGTAGTGAATTGAATCACTCAAAGATGCAGAAATGAAATCAAGAACAAGAGAATCTCATAGAATCGAATGAAAACAGCGGAATGTGAAAGCATGTGAATGTATTGAATGAATCTGTTAGGAAGAATTACAATAGTATTTATGGTTACACAGTGCTAACTAACTTGCTTATGTAGCAATCTTATACAACCAATCTTATTACACCATAACAACCTGATGGAGGCAGATTGTCTGCTCTCCTTTTAGCATACCCTTCCCATCCTCTCCTATTTGTGCGGTCACAGTTAAGCCACGTCAACATTTTATATTCCTATTGCTTTTTGTCTTATTATCTCTATAAAAAAATCAATATAAAATGTTGACGTGGCTTAATTATGACCGCATAAATAGGAGGGGATGAAAATGGTATGCTATTAGGAGGGCATGCCTCCCAACCTGATCTCAACCCAACCAATCAACAATTGCCACCTGGATCTCAACCTGATCTCAACAGGCATTTGTTGATTTCCATATGGTACTTGTTGAATTCTAACTCCTGTGGAAGATTCTATTTGAGATGAATTGGAACTTGAAGCTCCAATGTTGAACTGAGAAGAACTTGCACCACCAGATGAACCTTGCATGTATAAAGCTGACATATTCTGAGCCAAAGTGTTCAAAACAATATCATTTTCCCTATCAGTGCCTAATAAAAGTGCTCTAAACTCTTTCATTGAAACTGTTGATTCTGTCCTAATAGTGGCATACTCTTTAGGAGACCTGCTAAGGCCGCAATCATCACATAATTGTCTGAAATATACTCTCCAGCAACAGTTAACCGTTTTTTTATTGACTTAATTCTCAAGAGATATTTATCCATTGAATCACCACCATTTTGCACTGTATGGAGTTCAGTTTTCAAGTGATTAACTCCTATTTTAGAAACTGAAGCTCACCTCTCTTCAAGATTAGACCAAGCTTCTGTTGCATTTTTGCAAGCAATCACATGCTCAATAGCATCATCAGTCAAATTAGCAATTAACAAACTTAGCAAAGCCATAACTTTTGTTTCCCATTCTTGAAAGGCTACTGTGATCTCTGTTGTAACCAGATTCAACACTAAGTACAGATTTTGGTGGACAAGTAGCAGATCCATCAAAATGATCAAAGAATTTATACCCTTTTACCACATATTGGAATTGAAATGGCCACTTAGTGTAATTATGATCGCTAAGTTTAATTGTCAACATCCCCGCCAAACTCTCAATCTTAACAGATGAAGACCCCATATCAAGAATTTATCAAGAATCAATCTTTTATTTAGATTTCGAAAGAACAGAATTGAAACATAACGGAATCCAAGAATTCAACAACTATCAAGATACAGTCTTCAACTACTAGATATACTATCTTCACGAATCATTGACTTTGGCCTTTGGATTCAATCAGCTACTGACTACATGGCATTGGCCTTTTCTTTAACAACTTAGTGCAAATTCTAGATCGAAAATCTAACTAAAATGGCATTGGCTTTCACAATTTCACACAATCTTCAACAATTCTATTCTTTCTTCAAGAACTAACTACTTTTACCCAAATAGCTCAAACAAATTTCAAGAAAATATAATATGTTGCAGAACTTCAAACATAAAACCTGAAATGTCATCTGATTCCACCTTCGTTGCATAAAACACAATGATCGCCACCATTGTTGAAATCGACGAAACATCTACACAGATCACAGGAAACATGATGAAGAAAAACCCATAACTTATTTGAAATATATACATATACAATCTTTGTTCCATAAGGAAACAAATAATAATGGTTATAAACAATATCCTACCTAATAAAGGATTCCTAGTATTTACACTATTTTACATTTCTTTTTTTCTCTAACATTGACTCACGTTTTACACTCCCCCTCAAGTTGGTGCATAGATGTTACACATGCCCAACTTGACAAGTGAGTCATCAAACTTTTGACTACACACGGCATGAGTAAGGATCGAGCTTCTCTTTAATAAAATGTCGATCAACTTCTACATTTTTTACCCTATCATGCTGCACCGGATTATTAGCTATATTCCTTGCTGACTTATTATCACAATATAGTCTCATGGTCTCATTTGGTTTAAACCCAAGACCCCAAAAAAGCTTTCAAAGCCAAAGAATTTCACAAATGTCATGGGTCATGCCTCTATACTCGGCCTCAGCTGAGGATCTCGATACCACTTTCTATTTCTTACTTTGCCATGTAACCAAATTTCCTCTTATAAAAGTAAAATACCCAGAAGTAAATCATGTATCACTTACATTTCATGCCCACTCAACATCTGTGAACCCCTCAACTCTCAAATGTCCGTGTTTCCCATATAGAACTCCTTTTTCCTGGCATAGACTTCAAATATGCTAGGATATGCATAACAACAGCCATATGATCTAAACTCGGTGAATGCATAAACTGACTCACACTCACAACATAGGCGATATTCGGACGTGTATAAGCCAAATAAATTAGTGTCTTTACAAGTCTCTAATATTTCCCTTTATCAACTAATTTCTGATTCGGATCCAAACATAAATGATGCTTTTCAACAATAGGAGTGCCTACCGGTTTACACCCCAGCATACTAGTTTCTTTTAACAAATCTAGAACATACTTTCGTTGAAACAAGAAAATACCTTTCGGAGAGTGAGCAACTTCAACCCCAAGAAAATACTTCAAATCTCCTAGGTTCTTCATTTCAAACTCAGCTGCAAGATTACCCTGCAACTTCGAAATCTCATCGAAATCATCTCTAGTGATAATCATGTCATCTACATAGATGATTAAGGCTGTCACTTTTCCTTGTCTTCGTTTAACAAACAATGTGTGATCAGAATGACTCTGATGATACCTAATCTTTTTCATAACTTGAGTAGCACGAGGCGATTGCTTAAGTCCATATAGAGACTTACTCAACCGACATACTCCAATATTTCCACCAACACTATAAAAATCCATATATACTTCTTCCTCCACGTTCTCATGGAGAAAATCCTTTTTCACATCAAACTATTTTAATGGCCAATCTATATTTGCAGCTAAAGAAATTAGAACACATACCGTATTCATCTTGGCAACCGGAGAGAAAGTTTTCTAGTAATCTACACCATATGTTTGGGTGTATCCTTTAGCTACCAACCTTGCTTTGTACATGTCTATTGATCCATCGGCTTTGTATTTTATCGTAAACTCCCACCGGCATCCAACTATCATTTTTCCTTTTGGTAAAGACGTCACCTCCCATGTATTATTCTTTTGTAACACCAACATTTCCTCATCCATTGCTTTTGCCCACTTTAGGTCATTTAGAGCTTCCTTCACATGGGTTGGTACTTGAACAGAGTCTATATTATCCACCAAGGTTCGGCGCTTTGGTGCAAGACCATTGCATGTGACATAGTTGGCTATTAGATACTTCACTTTCCCTTCTGGAGAAAACCTGTCAGGTGGCACATCTCGATTTTGTATCGGTGGTAACTTATATGTACTTACATCATTACCTGCACTAGTTACATAATCATCCACAATACTTACCTTAGGTATATCCATAAAAAATGTATTGGGCAGCATTGTGGAGCTAAAGAGAGGGGGCACATTAGTAGAGTCCGCAAGTGGCTGCTGTGACTATGTATTACTCTTAGCATCAATCTACCGTGGCAGGTGATTTGATGATACTTCAACAGGCTCAGGCTCCCGAGCCCTATTATGCACGGTAGTAATCGACTGAACCACCTCATAAGGTCTGGTAGAAACTGTCTAAATAGCCTCACCTTCTTTTGCTGAAGCCACCTGAAACTCTAGATACTTCTCGGCACATACTTCTCCACTGGCAGGTGTGGTCTCTACCACAGCGTCTCCCCTAGGTCCAACCATTCCAGATCATCACTAGAGCTCTCCCTCTAGTAATATGAAGATGAAGATATGGGAGCATAAAAATAATCTAATTCAGAAAAGGTCATATCCATGGTAACATACATATGCCGAGTCTTAGTGTGATAACATTTATATCCTTTTTGGTAAGACAAGAAACCCACAAACACACATCGTAGGGCACACAAATCCAACTTAGTGAGATGAATTTTCTGAATATGCACATAAGCCACACACCTAAATACCTGAGGAGTGAGAGTATTAGTAGACTTGAGCATGTTGAGTGAGGACTTGGAAAGGTGTTCGAAAATCAACAACCCGAGAAGGTATACGATTAATCACATAAACTATATAAGTGACAACTTCAGGCCAAAACACCTTAGGAACAAATGCTCCAAGAAGTAGAGCACGAGCCGTTTCTAAGATATGGCTATGTTTCCTCTCAGCAACCCCATTTTGCTATGGGGTATGGAGACATGTTGTTTCATGGAGAATGCTTCGATCATGAAGAAACTCTGACAACTCAAGACTAATATACTCACCACCATTATCGGAATGTAGAACTTTACTCATAAATAAGTATTGTGTCTGAATCATCTGAGAAAAAGATCTAAATACCATACCAACGTCACTTTTATTTTTTAACACATATAGCCAAGTTATTCGAGTGCAATCATCAACAAACATAACAAACCACTTAATCCCAGAAGAAGTAATAACGAGAGAAAGCCCCCAAACATCAGAATGCACAAGTTCAATGGCAAAGCTCTTTTATTCATACTAGGAGGAAACGAAGCACGATGGCTTTTAGCAAGAATACATACTTCACAATATAAGTTTGATTCATTTATTCCCCTAAATAGACTAAGTAACATATACCGTAAATACCCAAAAGATGAATGCCCTAACCGATGATGCAATAACCACACTTCTTATAAAACTAGAACGAGATGCTTGAACTTCATTAGCTCTGCCAGGACTAGCGTCATCCACATAGTACAACCCCTTTCTGTTAGTGCCATGCCCAATTATCTCCTTGGTTTGAATATCCTGAAGTAGACAAAAGGATGGATACATTAGAATAACATAATACAATTGTTCAGTAACCTGTGGTGTGGATAATAGATGTTGGGATAAAGAAGAAACAAGTAGGCAACAATGTAAAATGAGAGATGGGGTGAGATGCACGGTGCCTGTGCCACACACAGGTGCCATGGTACCATTGGCAATTGCTATGTTTTTCCTATGAGATGTAGTCATGTATTGAAACATATTTTTATCATATGTCATATGGTCCATTGCACCAAAATCCAGAATCTAACCTGTATGTTGCTCAGTTTCGGAGGCCAAAAGAACACGTCCCATAGCACCTGTGTAGGAAGATGAGTCACCATGAGTACGAGTCAACAAAGTTTGACTAGAATCACTAAAGCTAGGCTCGGCCCCCTGGGTTGTTGGTGTAGCTACTGTAAGGGAGGCACGGCCTCTACAAGATCTTGTTGCTCCACATTCCTTGGTAGGCAATTTTTTCTTAAATTCTGGAAACCAATCAGGCACCCCATGCTTGGCAAAACATGTATCTTCAGCATGACGGGTTTAACCACAGAAAGTACACTTCAAATCATCTTTTCTTTCTCGGGTAAAGGGACGAGAATTGAAAGATTGATTAGAAAAATTGTTAGGACGGGAAGTTGCAGGTGGCCGAGTGACTATGGCCATGGATGGCAGCCCCATTTGGTTGTTACTCCCACCCATCATAGTGGCATGTCGTTGTGCTTCACACCTCTACGTGCTTTATCAAAGATGTCATCCAAGCACGCCAAAAAAACATACACACAATCAATTTGAATTTCTTTCCGAAGTGTCTTGAGATCAGTAGCACATTCCATCTTGATTGGTCTTCGTTGATCTAGCTCCTGCCAAATGGACTTGAGGTCAGTGTAATACACACCAATCGGCCTGCTCTCTTGACAAAGCCTGAATGACTTAACCTTCAATTCATAAATTTGAGAAATATCCAAATCATCATAATAGGTCCGAGTCACCTCTTCCCAAACTTCTTTAGCAGTACGCAGGTGAATAAAAAATCCCATGGTAGCAGGTTCCATGGAATTGATTAACCACCATTTTACTATTGCATTCCCTTTCTTCCACGTCTCATACTCAGCACTATCCTCAGCAGGTTCCTTGGTACTCTCTGTCACAAAGCCCTTTCTACCACTTCCAGCAATGTGCATCTCAAATACCTTGGACCAAAGAGGATAATTTGATCCATTTAACTTCACAGTGTTCGGTACTGCAGACGCATCGTTCTGAATAATAACGGGACTCAATACCGCATTGTTGGTTGGTGTGCGGGAACCACCTTCCAACTTCAAGGTTGAGTCATCCCCTTTAGTCGCCATCTCGACTTACAGAGAAGAAGGAAAAAAAAACACAGCACGCACAGTTGTGCAATAAAGACTCATGATAGTAGCAAAATACTGCGCTGTAATCAAGAACCACACGACAAAAGCAAGACAGCGTGCTGCAATCACAAGGTACATGGCCTAACCAATTTCTGCAACAAACAACATAGGAACCAGTCAACCTAAAGCAGCAGTGGAAGATACAGTTTTCTAGGGTTACAGCAGCTTGGCTCTGATGCGAAATAGAATTTTACGAGATAATTTTCATTGTATTACTTCTTTGAAATATATACATATACAATCCTTGTTCCATAAGGAAACAAATAATAAAGGTTATAAACAATATCCTACCTAATAAAGGATTCCTAGTATTTACACTATTTTACATTCCTTTTTTCCCTAACATTGACTCACTTTTACATAAAGAGCGCGAGACACCAATAATGTAATACTTCTATAGAGTACTGGGTTCCGTTAGTAGGGATATTCATATCAGTACTAGTATGGATATTGATGAGCTGATCCGTATCTAATTAGCTTCTGCGAAAGGGAAGACAAGAAGATAGAACTTTGGAGATCAAGATTTCTTAAAGCTTATTTGGTATCCTACTTGAGTTCAACGTTTTTAACTGAAAAACACTTTTTGAGTTTTAGGTGTTGAATTCTTGTTTGGTATGACTCTTTTTAAATATTGGATTCAAAACTAACTTAAAAACATAGACTATTTCTTAAAAACACTAAAAGTGAGTTTTTAGAGTTTTTTCTGCTTTCTCCTTAACATCTTTTTTTTTGCTCTGTCTCCTAACCCTTTCTTTTTTCTCTCCTAACTCTCTCTTTCCTCTCTTCCCACGTCACACCCTGTCTTCTCTCTCTCTCCTCAACCTTTGTCTCATCACCCTCTCTTTCTTCTCACTCCCCATGTCACACCCTGTCTTCTCTCTCTCTCCTCAACCTTTGTCTCATCACCCTCTCTTTCTTCTCACTCCTCACCTTCTCACCGTAATTTTTTACTCTTTCCCTGTCTTTCTCTCTCCTTGTCAACTATTTCCTCTCTCGTCTTTCCCAATTGTCTCTCTCCTCCAATTTTTGCTCAAGGTAGTTTGAATTCAAACTAAAAAAATTATTTTTTAAAACTCAACCAAACAGATTTAATAACAATCAAAGTTTTTGGGTAGGATACCAAACGGGTCCTTAATTTCTAAACATTTTCAGTTAGTATATAAGAGAAAAGTAGAGAGGAGTTTTGACCCTTGAGACTGTTAGTTACTGCATGCCGTGATGTAGTTTGCTGCAGCCTCTACTTCTCTTGCAATGACGATATGGATCCGATTGTTGGAATTTTGTGCTTAACATCTTATACACGGCTGCCGCATCTTAACAGATGACTTGTATCAGTATATTAAAAAAGGACAAAGTCATTTGACAAAAGTGACCCATTAATTAATAATCGCCGAAGATGAATTAAAAAAGAACAAAGACATTTGACAAACGTGACCCACTAATTGATAAGTGCCGAAGAGAAGGCCGGCACACATTTTCAATCAAAAGATCGAAGTTGGCTTTTCACTACACAAGCCTAGGACTTCAAAACTGTGCTCTTTCCTAGTTTTGGGTAAAGAGAGATGATGAGTTCAGTAGAACAAGCAACCAAAAAACTGCATGCAGTTTTAGTCCCATTCCCAGCACAAGGCCATGTTCACCCCGTAATGCAATTAGCCAAGCTTCTTCACTCAAAGGGCTTCCACATAACCTTTGTCAACACCGAGTTCAACCACAACCGTTTAATTCGATCTAAAGGTCCCGACTCCGTTAAGGTTCTACCAGACTTTGTGTTCGAGACCATACCGGATGGGTTGCCCCCTTCGGATAAGGATGGAACCCAAGATGTTCCAGCTTTATGTGACTCCGTTAAGAAAAATTGTCTTGGCCCATTTAAAGAACTGGTGAAGAAGATCAACACCACATCTCAAGTGCCACAAGTTACGTGTATAATTGCAGATGGTGTCATGGGCTTTGGGAGACAAGCTGCTCAAGAATTAGGCATTCCAGAGGTTCAATTTTGGACTGCCTCTGCTTGTGGCTTCATGGGGTACTTGCAATACAGTGAACTCATCAAACGCGGCATCATTCCGTTCAAAGGTACTTTCTGTAATTTGTGCACCATTTTTTTTTTATACGCTTTCGTTGCATAATATAAATAATCAGTTTATTTATGTGTGTGAACCTATTTGCATGCATAAATTACATGACACATTTGAGTTAAATCATACACATCTCTTTCAAGTATATATTCTTTTGTTTGGCAGTGCATTAAAGTGATTAGTTATATAGAGATCACTTAGGTTATAATAAAATCAATCTCCAATTTGTAAGATTCGGTCCTGACCGAGTTGATATAATTGTTGGCTAATTTGTAAGATTCAATCTCCAATCAGTTTTTTTATTTTTTATATTTATTTTTTATCAAGCAACTACAAATTAAAATAAATATTTGAGATCTTCAAACTTACTCTTGTAACCATCGATATAATTATCTATCATCACACATGCTTCACCTTGCATGCATTTCAGATAGGAATTTTATGCATGATGGCACACTCGATACACCAATTGATTGGATCCCAGGCATGAGAAATGTTCGGCTCAAGGACATCCCGAGTTTCATTAGAGTTACTGATCTCAACGACATAATGTTTAATTTCATGGGATCCGAAGTACGGAGCTGTTTGAACTCTTCTGCAATCATCTTCAACACATTTGACGAATTCGAACACGAATTGTTAGAGGTAATATCGACAATGTTCCCCAACATTTACACCATCGGCCCCCTTAATTTGCTTGGCAGGCATTTCCTTGAAAACAGTTTGGGCAAGTCACTTAACTCAAGCTTATGGAAGGAAGACACAAAATGTTTGGAATGGCTTGATAAAAAGAAACCCAATTCAGTTGTGTACGCAAATTATGGATGCATAACGACAATGACTGACCAACATTTGATCGAGTTTGCCTGGGGGCTAGCAAATAGCACGCACCCATTTTTGTGGATAGTTAGGGCTGATGTGGTAAAGGGTGACTTACCAATTTTACCCGATGAATTTTTTGATGAGATTAAGGATAGGGGTTATATTGCAGGTTGGTGTGCACAGGAGCAAGTGTTAGCTCATCCATCTGTTGGGGTTTTCCTAACACACAGTGGTTGGAATTCTACCATTGAAACTATATCTCACGGTGTCCCTATAATTTGCTGGCCTTTCTTTGCAGAGCAGCAAACGAATTGTCGGTACTCATGCACAACATGGGAGATTGGAATGGAGGTGAGCCCTGATGTGAAGCGTCACGAAATTGAAGCACTTGTTAAGGAAATGCTAGAAGGAGAAGGAGGGATGAAGATGAGGAGAAAGGCAAAGGAATGGAAGAAAAAAGCTCTTGAAGCTATTGATGTTGGAGGATCATCGTACAATAATATTGAGAGATTGTTTAAGGAGGCACTTCAACTTGGTGAATGAATTGCTACAGAATGAGGAACACGTTTGGTCCCTTTTCATGAACTATCAAATATGCTTTTATTGACCAAGAATTTATCTTATTTTCATATTTAGTGTAGCCTTTTATTGTTTATGTTTGATAATTTGGATCTCAGTTTTTCTAGTTGTTGTAGCCCCTCATTATAAATAAACAACATCACATGTTGTAGTCGATGTTAATCATTGTCTCTATCATGTCTCTAATTTTCTATCTTCTTGCTTCCCTCTGTTTCTCCTCGAATGCATTGGTTTGGTTACATTCAAAGGTATGTGATAATTGGGTTATTAGAGATGAACCCTAAATGGGTGTATTTATATTAGTCGAGATAGAGACGTTTTAGATATAGAATCTGTATTAAACTAAGAGAATCCAAGTGGATATCTAGAAATAGTTACTGTGTTATATTTGGAGTGTGATTGCTTGCGGCACATGCCAATCCCTAGATTGTAGGAATCTCCAAGAATATAGGAATCCAATATAATCCCCAATTTGATCAAGTTTTCATGTCTTACAGTACAAGAACGGTCAATCTCAGCGAAGTTAGCGGACTGCACTTACCTTTTCCAGAACACAGCAGGATGTGGTGGTGTCGTTGGTCCGTTTGATCAGCTCAAGTCGGAGATGTTGAGTTCATGATGAACTTCTGAAGTATACGTATTCTGATCAGTATTATTGCGGCGCTGAAAAATTATGGTCCCACATGGAGGATTTGAAGTGAGAACTTTTTACAGGTCTAGTCCTCTTCTAATTGTCTCAAAATCTTCTTGAACCTTCAAAATGACGGTTATTGTTAGCACAACTCAATCATTTTTCTTCGTGCAATTGCAAAATTACATAGGTAAATCATGCCATAGGCTATGGATATTTTGTTCACTTTTATCATAACTAGTATACAAAAGTCATATTTTTCTGTTCGACGTTAACACATGTTCTGATCGAGTCTAACGAATTTCAAAGTGAGTTTCAGATTCCATTGCCTGTTATAGAGTGATTTCTTTCAAAACGTTTAGTCCATGTCAGATGCAAATTGTAAATATGTCGAGCATTACCTCTTGTGCCGATTTCTATCAAATGCATGGGTTATCTAGCTTGCTACTGTTGGCAATAAGACTGGTTGGCTATATTCTCAAAATATGAAAGCATCCCAATCAAGCTCCAAAGGTTGGGTTAATTACACTAATACCCCTTGAAGTTTATTGAGTTTTCACAAAAATTCCTCACGTTTTAATTCACTTTCACTTAATCCCTTTATTAAAAATTTTGTTAATAAATACTGGCACCTTTACCCATATAACAAATTACTTAATAATAAAAATCTTTACAATATAACATAAAAAGAAAATATTTAGAAATCTAAATCCAAGATTTCAAAATGCAGAGAGCATAATTTGGCAGTTTGATCGTCATCTCTCTCTGTTCACAAGATAACGATTGCAAGCCAGAGGAATAGTTGGGGAAAGCGTTCTTATTCGCAATCAGAGTACAGTGACAATGGCTGCAGAGGAGGAGGAAGCAAATGGAGAAATCTCGGTGAAGAAATATTGCAATTCATGATCGACGCCGAGTACATGATTTATTGGAAGACAATATCGTTTAGGATACTTGATTTATTCTCTAAGCATATTTGATCCATGTAAATCAATGTAAATTATATTCTATTTCCTTCCAAGAATAGGCTACCTTGTATTATATAAGTCTTGTGTTATATTGTAAGGGATACGAAGGAAAAGATATTCTAAAGTTTCTTCCCAGACTTCATACTCCTAGAACCCTAGCCAACTTATTTTTCAACATGGTATCAGAGCACCGTTTCGGGTGACTCTGAATACCCACACAGCTTCCGCAATCCTAACAAACATAACATCACCCTAAACCACCACAGGCGATCCAACAACAACAAAACCAACTAGGATGTCCACCGACACCCAAAACCCAAAATTTACAGAGGCATTCACGGACGTCTCAAACCCTTTTACTCTACATCCCTCAGATCAACTTGGGAATATCTTGGTCTCCAAAACACTTCAAGGAGACAACTACAATACTTGGAGCCGTGCTATGCGAATCAGCTTGAGCGCGAAGAATAAACTTGGCATGGTTGATGGCACCATCAACCCTACACCAGAGACTGATAAACATTTTGCATCAGGGCAAAAATGCAATGATATGGAACTTGCCTGGATTCTCAGTTCAGTCCACGATGACATTGCGAGCAGCGTTTCCTATTACATGACAACAGCCGATGTTTGGGCAGACTTACAAGATCGTTTCTCACAAGGAAACGACTCATGCATTTAACAAATCAAGAGAGAGATTGTTGAACATAGATAGGAACAACAATCGATCTCGGTCTACTACACGAAACTAAAAGCATTGTGGGATGAACTGGCATCCTACAATGAAACCCCAACTTGCACCTGTGGGGAGTTGAATAAGGTAAACGATCGGATGAGAAAGAAAGGGTGATGCAGTTCTTGATGGGTTTGAACAACTCTTATGCAACAGTACATGCACAGATATTATTAATGCAGCCATTACCAGACACTCGAAAGGCATACTCCTTTGTTCTCCAATAAGAGAAGTAAGTAGAGGTATCTCTGAAACGTAATAATATAAATCTACATGCCATGAATGTAACCCATAATAGGGAAGCTGCTGCACCAAAAGGAAATAACCTTCAATGTTCATACTGTGATAAAAAATACCACAGCGTGGATCAATGCTTTTACCTTTCTGTTCAATTGCCGAATTGAGGACATGCCTTAATAAACTCAATTGGTTCTATAAAAGTTACCCCTGACATTAAACTTGATTGAGTGCTCCATGTGCCTGACTTTCGAGTTTACTTATTATCTGTTAGCAAACTTACTGAAGCATTACGATGCATAGTGATTTTCTTCCCTAATTTTAGTGTGATATAGGACATGGATACGAGGAGGACGATTGGCCTGGGCAAGAGATATAATGAGCTCTACTACTTGGCGCCAGAACAAAACCCTCGTCTTGTTCATCACATTAGCCACAACTCCATCATCTGGCACCAACGATTAGGGCACCCTTTTGCCAGTCTTCTACAAGCTTTAACCAAACAAGTTCCAACAATAATGTTTGACTCTAATCATTCATGTGACGTTTGTCCTCTTGCTAAACCAACCCGTTTATCTTTTCCGTCAAGTTCTATTTCTTCTAAAGCACATTTTGATTTGATACATTTTGATATTTGGGGACCTCATCGAGTAAATTCCTATTCGAGGGCTCGATATTTTTTAACGATTGTTGATGATTATTCTCGCTAAACTTGGATTCATTTGATGCGTTTAAAGTCTGAAACACAAGGGTTGTTATGCTCCTTTATTGCTTGGGTCTAAACATAATTGAATTGCATGATCAAAGCACTTAGGGCTAATAATGGTGGTGAATTCACCTCTTTACGCTCTTTTTTTATAGCAAGGGTATCATGTTTCAGACTTCTTGTCCTTCCACACCCTAACAAAATGTGGTTGTTGAACTGAAACACCGTCATCTCCTAAATATTGGTCGAGCACTTTGGTTTCAAGCCAATTTACCACCAAATTTTTGGGGGGAAAGCATACAAACAACATGTTATTTAATTAATCATTTACTTACACCTCTCATTGATCACAAAACTCCTTATGAAATTTTGCATCGCAAACTTCCCGATTTTTCCCACCTACGAGTTTTCGGTTGTTTATGTTATGCTACCAACCTTCATCCTCACCATAAACTTGACCAACGTGCTCAAAAATGTATTTTTGTTGGGTACCCATTAGGTCAAAAAGGCTATTGCGTTTACGACCTTACCACACACAAAATTTCTTCCTCTCGTGACGTGGTCTTCCATGAAACCATATTCCCTTTCCTCACTCAACCTCCTAATCATCAACCTGATGCACCTGTCTTGCCTATCCTCACCGACTATCTCCCTCATCCTAATCCTACACAATCTACTACCACACAACCTCCTCTAGAACCTCATTTACTCACACCGACAAAAACACATTTACCCACATCAACAGAACCTTTTCCTCCCAGCGCCACTTCCTCATCCATGTTAGGTACTTGATAACCTTTATCTCACTATGTATCATATGCTCACCTTTCACTATCACATTGCTTTTTTCCTTGTGCTATTTCGACTCTTGTCGAACCAACTACATTTGCACAGGCTAATAGTGACCCTTAATGGTGTGCTGTCATGAACTCTGAACTTCTGGCCCTTGAACAAAACAACACATGGACTTTCACTACCCTTCCTCCTAGTCATCGCGCCATCGGTTGCAAATGGGTATACGAAATCAAGTACAACTCTGACGGTACTGTCGAGCATTATAAAGCTCGCCTCGTTGCCAAAGGTGTTACACAACGTGAATGTATTGATTACAAGGAAACCTTCGTTCCTGTTGTGAAACTCATCACAGTCCATTGTCTGTTAGCCGTTGCATTAGTTCGTAATTGGTCCTTACATCAAATGGATATCCATAATGCCTTCTTTCACGGTGATCATTGTGAGGAAGTTTATATGTAGCTACCTCCTAGGCTTCGTCGATAGGGGGAGCATAATGTATGCTGACTCAACAAGTCCCTCTATGGCCTAAAGCAAGCCTCTCACACCTGGTTCCATAAATTTTCCACTGCTATATACCAAGTCGACTTCCAGCAGTCAATGGCCGACTACTCCCTATTCACTAAGTTACGTGGAAATTCGTTTACAGCTGTCTTGATTTATGTCGATGACATAATTATCATAGGCAATGATAACCATTATCTCAAGCAATTTCTTTAATCCTATTTTCGAATGAAAGACCTTGGACACTTGAAGTATTTCCTTGGTGTGGAGGTGGCTCGGTCTTCTCAAGGAATCTCCATTTCACAACGTAAATATACACTTGACATTCTTGATGAAGTCGGCTTACTCAGTGCAAAGCCTGCAAAGTTTCCCACGGGAAAAAAAACTTGAGATTATCTCCAACGGAAGAGCAACTTCTCCACAATGCCTTGAAATGTAGGAAGCTTGTTGGGAAACTTATTTATCTCATAATCATTAGGCCTGAGATTTCATACTCAGTTCATATACTCAGCCAATTTATGCAACAACCAAGAAAGCCTCATCTCGATGCAATTCATCATCTCTTACGATACTTAAAAGGATCACCTGGACAAGGGCTTCTTTTTCCTTCAAATGGGAGTTTAACGTTGAAAGGATATTGGATTGCCGACTAGGCTCGATGTCCACTTACGAGAAGATCTATCATACACTATTGTATATTCCTTAGAGGTGCACTAGTATCTTGGATAACCAAGAAACAATCTACTATTTTGCGATCCTCGGCTAAAGCGGAGTATCGTGCCATGGCCTCCACTACATGTGAGCTTACGTGGATGAAGTTCTTATTGGATGACCTGCAAATTGATCACGAGGGTCCAACAAAGTTACACTATGACAACCAAGCTGCACTTTACATAGCTACAAATCCAAGTTTTCACAAATGCACCAAACACATAGAGATCGACTGCCACGTTGTTCGTGAACGAATACGTTCTGGGGTTATTTCGACAGCCTATGTACCTACTGGATAGCAGCTTGCCGATATATTCACCAAGCCACTTGGACAATTAGCATTCTGTTATCTTCTTGGCAAGATGGGTGTTCTTGACATTCACATTCCACCTTGAGGGGGAATATTGGAAGACAATAACGTTTAGGATAATTGATTGATTCTCCTTTATCATAGGAGCAGATTTGATCCATGTAAATCAATGTAATTATATTCTACTTCCTTCCTAAAGGATACGAATGAAAAGATATTCTAAAGTTTCTTCCCAGACTTTATACTCCTAGAACCCTAGCAAAGTTACTTTTCAACACAATTTACCGTTATTTATGCCCAATGTAGAAGATTAGAAGCATAATTGGGAAATGAGAATAAATTGTGAAGCAGCTGACGGCGGACAAAATCCAAGATTCAAATCAGTGAGGTGGTCTCGGGTAGCGAAGAGCGAGTTGTTACTATTTACAAGGCGAGCGATGAGACTAATGGGTTCAAATGTGCTTATACAGATTAGGATCAGCTTGTGGAGATATCTGGGGAAGCTCTGCTTGTTAAGAAGGCTCTTTTCAGGGTGGTTCACTCATGGGTCCTTCTGGTGGTCCCCACTGATGGGAAATATGATTGGAAAGGCAGGTACCATAATTAACCAAATCAAACAAGTTTCGGGGCTGTCATTTTAGTTTAGCTACTAAAGGAAATAATTGCTTAATTACTGTATTAGCAAAAGAGTTCTTTGAAGGCACATACTCAGCAACTGTAAAAGCAGCAGTGCATTTGCAACGTTAGAATTATCTCATTCACAACCCACCTACTTGTTCCAACCTCAAGATGAGGGTTCGTCTTCAAAACCAATTTTTATTACCGATCACAATAATATCATGAAAAAAATATCCAATGGTGGAATTTTTTTTAATGTTTAATTTATTTTTTAATATTTTTTTTATAATTACAAAGAATTATTTATTGTTCAAGTAATTAGTTATAAGGGTAAAGTTGTCAATATATTAGCAAAAGTTTGATTGAAGGATGTTGGGGACTTTTAGCTGGAGGTGGACTTGGGCTTTGGGAACGTCTTTTTGTCTCCCTTGTGCGGATTCACAACAAGTCTTGAGATATCTCTGAAGAGATAACTTGTCTTCTGAAATACCGATAACATCAATAGCTTAAAGATAGCGTGAAAGATCAAGATAATGGCTTGCTCAAGTGAAGTGTGGTGTGGAAGCAAGAATATTATCAATTTACATGAGAGAGAAGGGATTATGCATGGCATTCTTTAATGGATAATTTGGGTTTTCCTAGGGTGATAGTAAGGTTTCTAATGACTGGGATGTTTGATGCAAAGCTATGGAAATTACTAAGGTTGCATGGATGGTAATGCTTGGGGCTTGGAGTATGCTTCTGGGCTAAGTGAAACTTTTTGGGGTCCTTCCTGGGTGGTTTCCTTTCTATGTTCCTCTAATCTTATGTCCCTCCCCTCTAATGGCTTATCCCCTTCATTATGTAAGTGAAGGGTTCTTTACTAAGTTTCAAGGGAATATCCCTTTGTGGCTTGGTCTTCCTCTTTTTTCTCTTTAGCTATCCTATTATTCCTCTTTTGGTGTAAACTAGTTGCACTATTGAGACCTACAGATTGCTTCTTCCTGAGACATGACTTTCTCATGGTGGCTTTTCGTATTCGCTAATTTTGGTAGCAGCTTCATAGCTTTTGCGCGTTGGCTATCTATGCAAGTTGGGAAGGGAAAGTCAGCATTAAATGCCTAACTTGTTGGGCTTAACATGCATTTAATGCAAGAATCTAGTTTAGTCCTAAGTAAGGGAGTTGGCTTGGTAGAGAAATGGGTAAACTAGGCTAGTTCTCTCTCAATGATACTTGAATGAAATGCAAATGGTATGAGCTTGGATCTTTGGACCCCTAAGCAACCTAAAGTCTTCCATGACCCCGATTCCACATAAGGCCGATAAGCTTCCGTAACCATCCACATCATAATCCACTTGACAAGCCCCGAATAAGTGACTTGGGCTTAGCATGAATAGTGACTAAGGAAGCATGGCATGATGAATAGGCATGAGCATGGCGTAAATGTTCAACTTAATCATTGTGGCATTGCATGGTCGTAAACATATTCTTCATCAATCCCGCGCCCTGGTATGTGTTTAGGCTTAAATGTAGGCTTTGCATGATAATTGAGCCTCCAGACTTTGTTGGATTGGTGTGCGATATTTTTGGGCCCCAATATTAGCCCTTTTGATTATTTGGGCTATAAAACACTTTAAGTAGGCTAAATAATCAACCATAAGTCCAAAGGATTCCTTTTTGAACGTGGGCTTCTTAATAGGACTCTTCTTCTTACTGCATCGCAGATGATAACTCACTGTCGTTGAGCTTCTCCGTACTCTGCGGCAAGGTTTTCTTCAGGTAAGGAAATTCTTCCCTTGACTCATTTTTGAATTTTTCTTCTTCTTTTTGCCTTTTATGGTTGCCCTGGTGATTAAATTAGGCATGCATATTCTCTTCTGTGATTATGCGTTCTACAGATTTTGGGTTTTAGCATGGGCACACAAGAGGTGTAGCTTTTTCATTCGGGAAATTGAACTTCACTCCTTGGGCAGTCTTGCTACTTCAAAATCTTGTGTGTTTGCTTTCTGTATTTTCTTTCATGCTTTTCATGTATTATGTGCAATTGTCATCGAGCTTAGCTTGCTTGCATGTTGTGCATGCTTGAGCGGGATCAATCGATTAATTACATCGATCAACTTGGCATGATTAGCTTGATTGGATATAGCCTGTTTTTGCTTGGATATGCGCATAACATATATTCCATAACTTGATTTTATAGGGCTTTGATAGCATTGCATGTGTAGGGAAAGATACATGTGTTTTGCGTGATAACATGTAGGGAAAATAGTCCCATGTTAAAGTCTTAGACTTTGCATGAAAGGCTTTGAATTTTATGACTCTTTTGCTTTCTTAGGGGGCACTTGCTTGCTTTCCCAGGGTCGATTCCTTGTCATGTTTCGCTTTGTATGCTTGCATGTTTCTTCTTGTATGTTGCATTAGCTTGTGATATCTATCGTTTGATGCTTGTTTTCCATAGGTACGTTATGGCTGCGGAATCACCCAAGTGCTTAACTACAATAGACGGGTCATTCCAGTAGTAAGCTTGACATTTCCCTTACTTCGAAGAAATTGAAAAGTGAAGGTTCTTTTAGCAAAGCCAAAGATTGGTAATGTCCATTCCTTTGTTTTATGCTTCTATTGCTTTGCATTTGTATGCTAACCATGACTTATATTACAGCTAAGGCTCTTGCTAAGGAAGCAGCTCGTGCTAGCCGTGATCGTAGAACCAGGAGTGCCCGAGCATTTGCTTCCTTCAACACTCCCAAGCCTCTTAAATTCCTTGATATTATTGCCATGAGTAAGGAGGAACAGAGTACTGGGGAAACCGATGGTTATAAGGTAGCGAGTGAAGATTTTGCAGCTGAGGAAAGTGGCAATACAAGTTCTAAGTCTAACAGCTGAGGAAAGTGGCAATACAAGTTCTAAGTCTAACCTTGGAAGTTGAGGACATCCCGAGGCTTCCCTGAGGAAAGACACAAAAAGTGAAGACAGTGATAGAGAACTAAGCGGCAAGGATGACTACAAAACAGCAAAGTAGTTGATCTTGATGAATTCGACGAATTTTTGAACAATGATGCTCAAGTGGAAGTGGAAGTGGAAGATACAGAGGTATGTTTCCTTGTTCTTCGTTGATGCTTGCCATTGCGTGAATTTGCTACTGTTATCCTTCTTCTTAAGTTATTACAGTTTGCTTAAGCCTGCGTGTGCGTGTAGGAAGTAACTAAACTTTGCCTAGCATGTTTTCTTCATGTTTTTGCATGTGTACATGTATAAGCATGTTGGCTTATTGGAGTTCCATTTTGGAAAGATTATATGGGCTGTGCTACTTTGTGTCTGTGCTTATTGATTTGGTCCCTTACTTGTGCAAATTTTCTCTACTTTCCTTGCAGGTGAATGCTGGTGTTGTAATGGATATAATAGAGTTGAAGCCCCTAATGGCATTACTCCCGAGCTTACAAAAGATATTGCGATGGGTAGCGATGTTCAGCAAACAAAAGTCGTACCTCCTCCAAAGGTTCTTTCCCCTGAGAAGCAGTCTTTGGTGGAAGGGTAAACATCATTGCATGAGGCCATCAGAAAGCTCAAGCATAGTATTACCAATGGAACTATGGTGCTAAATTCAATTGAGGAACTGATTCTTTCTAGCGAGGCTTTCTCTTTTAGGGTAGACTTTGAGGGAGTAAAGGTCTGCTCCAGACTAGCTGAGGCATTGGGCAAGTTCTTTGAGTGCGCCAGTGATGCATATATGAGCTTGATAAGTTTATCTCATTTCATGCGATGAATGATTTTTTAAGAACTAAGGACCCTGTTTTATGGCATAGAGCATTTCCCCATGGGAAATCATAGAGCATATATTACTATGTTGATGAGATATGATTAATGATGTTGCAGCTTTGGGCATGCCAATAGGTTCTTTAGTTGAGAAGCTAGGAGGGTTGGGTGATATCATGTTTGGGCTTCTGCTTGAGAAAGAGAAGGGCATCTCGGATCAATTCATCAAAGTGAACAAATTAATGCATGCTTTAGAACTACAGTGTAAGTAGCTAGGGGTTGAGAAGCTCAAGTTGAAGAAGTTGGTCTGCGAGAGGTCCAAGGAAAAATGATGTGCCTTCAACTTGCAGCGGATCAATTGCATGTTGGCACCTCTAGCAGTTCCTCTGATGCATGAAGTTCTAAGCTTAACTCTTCACTTTCTTATCAATGCGCGCTTTGCGTGACTATTTGCATTTTTCTAAACCCTCAACTTCTTTTTCTTGGAAAAGCATGAACCTTGAGATGTTGAAGTAACAGGCTATGAAGAAAGTTACTTTCCTTACTCCGCCTTTACTTTCGGTTGTAATTTCTTTTTCGACAGCTAGTTTATTATTTTTCAAACAAAGGCCATGGGGGCCACTTTACTTTGTATTTTGGTTATTTTCTTTTGACTCCTTCCTTTGGCTTTGGATGCTGATGTTGATTTTATCATAATACTTGTGATGTCTTTAATCTTCTTGCCATGATATTGGCTTTTTCTTGATGAGAATTTGTTGGATAGACTTCTATTTAGAGCTTTCTGAGACATAAATTTGAGCTTTTACTTGCTTTCCTGGGGGGGGGGGAGGGAATAGCTAATCTCGCTATTTGGCATTTTGTCGACCAGCTTCCCTAAAGTAAGAAAGATGAAAAATATGTCATAGCTTTCATAAGGAAGTAGAACAAGTCAGGAAGGCTTGACTTGCTTAGCATTGATTGGCTTGTTGGTTTTAAAAGCTTTTCCTTGCTTGGCTTGATTTTGCATTAATAGGTTTTGGCATGTTGCATGAGTATAGCTTTTGGAAAAACTTTATTTGCTTGACTCAATGGTTTTGCATGGCGTGTTGGCTTGGCATGTTGCATGAGCATTAAACTATTAAGCAACTTACATGGCATTGATAAGTTTGGCATGTTGCATAAGTATAGCTTTTGGACAAGCTTTAGTTGTTTACCTCAGTGGTTTTACATGGTGTGTTGGCTTAACATGTTGCATGAGCATTGAACCATTGAGCAGCTTGCATAGGATTATTAGGCTTGGCATGTTGCATAAGTATAGCTTTTAGGCAAGCTATAATTGCTTGACTCCATGGTTTTGCATAGCGTGTTGGCTTGGCATGTTGCATGGGAATTAAACCATTGAGAAGCTTGCTTAACATTGATTTTGCATTGATAGGCTTGGTGTGGGCTTTTATTATAGCCTTGGCATGATTATTGCTATAACTTGTTTAGAAGAAATCCTTCTAGTTACTCTTGCCAATGTAAATAAACGAATGTACCAAATGTTTTGACAAAATGCTCCTTCATTTCATTAAAACTTAGGGTACATTAATTGTTGCATGGCCTTACAAGGTCTCATAGAGTAAGCTAAATGATTATTGCATAGAAGGAGATTGTTCTTCTAAAATAAGCATAAGCGTTTTAGCAGTAATACAAATTTAGCCACTTTGCATTGACAGATTTTGTTAGCATACCTTCCTTGACTGAAGTCAGTAGTAGTAACCACTTCGATAGGCTTCCTTGATCACAAAAGGTCCTTCCTAACATGGGGTGAACTTCGAAGATTTGAAGATCTGCCTCTTTATGTGCTTGGCTGTCCCGAGGAAAAGATTTCCTTCCTTGAAATTGCGTGGCTTGATTGTGCAGTTATAGGCTCTGACAACCTGTTGGTGGTATAGGGCCGTTTCCCTAGCTATTTCTGTCCTTTTTTACTCGAGTAACTAAAGGTCCTTCCACCTCTAGCTTATGCATGCCGCAGCATCTCATTCCACATCTTTGAATGCTGAAACTCTTTCCTGTTGGAAATGTGCCGTAAAAGCCAATCACATGATGATACTTTACGAACATTTCACATGTTAAACAATCTAGTTTAATATACATAAAGGGCAAAGATTATTGTTTAAAGCCGTCTCATATAAATGTTATATGCTTAAACGATAAGTCCAAGGAATATGTAATTTGGAGAATGTAATCTAAAGAAGTTAGGTTCATGAGACCATTCTCTTCCGTATACATATTCTAAACGTTCCTGATCATAGGATTGCCAATTGGGCATTGATAGTCCGTTAAGATCAGTACGTGCTATGTCTTCTCTCAAGGAGAGTGACTGGTCTCGAGTCATTGGTGTGACGGACACTAAGACAAGCATGTAGGTGCTCAATAGAGAACGAGTCCACTGAACACGATCAACGAGGAGTTGGCATACTCATGTCACATGAGAACTTATGGTTGGGATAATGCAAAGTAGTTCTTTGACTTGAGGCATCATAGTTGTCTTCTGGTTAGATCCTTGATCTTTGACTATGTCAGTCACTCCGTCAAAGGGTGTCCCCGACATAGTTGGGGTTAAGCCACTTAACCATGGAGGCAAGTGAATGTGCAACAAGGGATCTTTAACCTTCAAACCGTTTGAGGGAGAATACTCTATGATATGATTAAGAATCTCTGGCCAGAGTATGAATGAGATTTAGGAAGTCGTTCCAAATCACATCCAAGGTAATCATATAAGTAAATGAATCACATTGGATAGTAGACATGAATAAACTATCAAACCAAACAATGTGGTCAAGAGTATTGTATTAGAGAAAGACCATATTGCATTGTAATCCTAAACTGACTAGGTTCTCCACCTGTTCTGATTAGCTTGGGTAGCCATAACATACGGCTAGGTGTCACTCATGGTTTGTGGAAGCCCTAAAGGTTTATAATCACTAAAGGGAGGATTCAAAGTAAGTTTCAATTCACAATCGATTTGAAAAAGTTTTAATTGCCCACTACCTCGCTAAACGGAACCTAATAGATCGTACACCGAGTACGGTAGAGATTGAAGAAACAACAGAGATGAGTAAGGATAATTAAATTGTTTAATTATTTATGGCTAGGATTAATTAATATGTTAATTAATCAAACGAATATGTTCGTTGTAGACCTCGGGTTAGCATTGGGCCTCAAGGTCTAATGGGGTTCGAACGTTAAGCCCATTAACTTAAGTTGTATGACAACTTAAATGACAATTGACCCAAAAGGGCCCAAACAACCCATAGCCTTAAGGACGCTGGCCATATAGAGAAAGAAAGGGTTTGTGTTCTTTTAGTCACTTAATTGAAGGGACTATTTAAAGGACTTTATAACCATTTCATCACCAGGGTTTTTCTTTTGGAGAAAAGATGAGAACACAAGCTCTCTTTTCTCTCTAAAAGGCCGGCCACCCTAGAGGAAATTAGCTAGCAATCTTACTTCTTCTAGGTCACTCATCTCTTCATCAAAGCTCTCCTTGGTGGCGAACATTAGAGGTTCTCTATTTTGGGAACTTGGAGAATCCTTTCAACCATCTTCCTCCTAGAAATGAATGGATCTAAGAAGCAAGGAATGAAAGCCCTCTCCGTGGGTGATTAGCCTTTGCTTATGCAAAGAGGAATCAACAAAGGTATAAGATTTCTCAACTCACTTTGTTCTTGAGTTGAGTCTTGGTTCACCTAACTACTAGGCTTTGAATTTCATGGGTTAGGTTTTGTTTTTGAGTGCATATAAGCATAATTCCGCCTTTAATTGTTAATTGCATGTTGTTGATGTTGCTCAAATGAACTTGTTTTTCACAAATTTTCGTTAAAGTGGTATCAAGAGCCTAGGTCTAGTAGTTGGTGAATCCTTTTGGGTTTTGTAGTTCATAGTCAATGATTTGAATGTTGTAATTATTACAAGCTTTATTCTTGCTTCTTTGAATGTAAATTTTGTTAGAAAATTTTCCATCTCAAATGTTGTAGATGTAGTTCATATGAGCATGAATTTTAGGGCTAAAATTTGGTGCCATGTTTTTGGGGAAATTCGGCCAAATCCAAAGGGTGGATTTTTGGGTTCATGTTTGTCTTGTTAAAAGTGTTTTAAAGTGACATTAGGAACCCTAAGTACCCTAGTATGGTAATATGTTATTTTCCTTAAGTTTGAGAGTTTTTGGGGTGTCTTTGAGTGAAAATGTTCATGGAGCTCTTATGGGTTTTCATGGATGTTCTTCATTGTTCTTGTTATATTCTTGCCAAGAACAAAAAGTTTGGTGATTTGATTCAAAGTTTTGATTGATTACAAAAAGTCTTTGTTTTATGATGGATGGTGTGACTTTTCAATCACAAGATTTTTTTTTTTTTGAAAGAGTGATTGAAAGTTGAAAATGTGTTTGAATTTTTTGTATATAATTGGTACTTTTCTTACACACCCATCACCTTTTCAACATGCTTGACTTTGAGACTTTGCTTTTCATCAAAAACCACTCCCTCACACTACCATGACCAGTCACTCCTTCAAAGGGGGTACTTTTGGGGCTTTATGCAATTACATAAAGTTTTGATACTTTTGTGTATTTGCACTTTGACCCGAAAGTTTGCGTTTATACGTAAAGGCCCAAATTCACTTAAGGACAAATTGCTTTGCTCCTTTAATGAAGTTTTTGCATTTGTTGAAATTTTTGGGTTCTAGTTGTAATTATGAAGTAGTGGACTTTTGTGTTTTTACAAAGTGACCCCAAAAGTCTATGTTTTTTAATATAGCCCAATAGTTGAGGTTATTGCATTTTGGCCCAAATTAGTTGAGAACAAAATGGTTTTGTCTCTTTACATGAGAATTGGATTTTGATTTCATTTAGCTCTGTCTAAATCAATTCTATGGATACAAAAACCAAATGACAATGTTGCATTCAAGTTTAATTAGTTAAAGCGTTGATTAATTAAAGAAATGGTGATTATGAACCAAAGCCTACGATAATTGAGCTATGCAAAAGGCTGATCAAATGTTGTAAAAGAGCAAAAGCTCTTCTTTACTTTGAAGTACTCATTTCTTGTTTTATTTGGTATGCTTGAAATTGGAATAGTTGGGTCCAACGCCCAATAAGAAAACACGCCTTAATGTGATAAATCGCGTAACTAAAATCAATCACCATCCCTAGACCGAGATCCAACACTAGGCTCATGTTGGATCGAATCAGAGGTTCATAGTCATCCTAAAGCCCTAAGGCAACTATATAGTTCATCAATGAATGCAAATCTTATGTTAGTAGTACCATATAGTCTTGCTTTTAAAAACCGTTTTACAAGCATAGTGGGAGTATTATATACTACTAAATCAATCACATGGACCAATAGTTGTAATAGGACCAAATTGTTTTAATAAGATTAAAATGTATGCTTATATGTGATGAGACCTAAAACCCTCAACCAAACCATTATTAAGTTGACAAGCATGAGGGTGCTTTGAACACTCTTTCGTGGCCTTCCACCATGATAAACTCCAATCGTTTGTGACTCATATACCGTATTTGTCCATTTCTAGGGTATGCAAAGTATGTGCTTACATTCAGGAGAAGCCTATAAACAGATGATGAAGTGAAGGTAGGCAACGAGTATGGTCAATATGATATTCTTCCGAGGCCATTCTTGAACTAGCATGGTAGGAATGACTTAACTAAGTGCAATAATGCCAATATGATATTGTTCTGAGGCATCATTCTCTAGAAGAAGGGTAATTACAAAAGTTGTAAATGGCTAAAGCGTGATCCTCTCATCATTATTGTTGCTAGCCAATATGATATTCTTCTGAAATTGGCTTGGTAATGGTGAGTCTCCCATACCCTACTAAGAGTTTCCTCCAAAACTCTCAAATTTCGATGAGAGATATGGAATTTGCTAAAAATAGTGAGTGATGCTATTTGATTTAAAGACCCAAATCAAATAGTTTAAAATCAATCAATTTATATTTGCAAACGCTATGCAAAACTTGACAAAGAAAAGCCGAAGGCTTTAGTTTTTGGACTTGGTACTGCAATCCCATAGATTGTCTTGAATGGATTGTATAAATATCTAAGTAGTCTCATCCTCACAGTCTTCCTATTGATAATGTATCAATGGAAGAACAAGATATAGATCTCTGAGAAAGCAAATAGTACTTACTTCCTCATAAAAACAACCAATGAAATTGGAAAAACAAAAATTGTCCTTACATTCCAATTTAATGTAAGGAACATAATTCCATCACTATGATTTTAAGAGATGGATGAATGTTTTTTTTGACAAAACATTGTTCTTTATTAATAAATGATTGAATTATTGTAATCTAATTAATTGTCTCTATAGTAGAGATATGTTGTAGTGTTAATTGTTTAGAATATAATGATGCTTAAACCCAAAAGGTTGCAAGGTAGTGACTAATCCCACTGAGTTGTGACACCTCTACAAAAACATAAATTACAAGTTGGTCATAGATGGAAGCTTTGGATCGTTTGATCTAGATCCAATGCCTTCTTGTTAAAATTGTATAGAGGCGAAAAGTTCGAATCTTTATTCTTTTGGAAAGAAGAAAGAATCACAAAGTTGTTGAGGTTAATTCACTTAGATGTTAGTGGCACTTGTCCACAACATAATACTACTCATGTTGTAAGACATTCACCGAAGATCGCTCTCGGTTGGACTATCATTTATTTTGAATAAACACAAGTCCGAATACTTTGCAAAATGTTTCAAAGAATTCAAGAATTTAAGTTGATGAGTAAGACATCTAAAGTATTTACCTCCTTAGATTTGATCCAAGGAAAAAGACCACTTTAGGAGAATTTCCTTGAAAGATATCAAGGAAAGTAGCATCGTAAGATAATGGATTTCTCCATTGGAGAAGAACGAACTCTAATAAGATGTAGTTCATTGGATGTTATCAAATAACCCATATATAGGATATATATATATACTTCTAAGACAATATATATATATATATACTTCTAAGACAATACGATTGTCGATTAGAATATCTTCCAAAATTTTCATGACTCCATAGGATGTAGTTGGAAAGAAAGACAAAGAAAGAAAAATCTTAATTGTGTTGAGATTTGCGGTTTTTTTGCTAATAAGCAATATTTGTTTGAGAATAATCTTGTGGGATATCCTTAAATTAACCTTTGGATATCATATCTATGGACCAACTAACAAAGGTTGTTTGTTAGGTAGTTCATTATAATCCTACAATAGGATTTGCCTAAGATATAGCAAATGAACGAGAGATAGAACTCAAAGAACGGGTTCTTTGAGAGACAATATGATAATCAACAAATATAACAACCTAGTTCCTACACCACTAGCTCCAAGGTAGTCGAAAAGGATCTATAAACCGTCTCAGTGTTTGAATTTTATGACTATGTCATAGAGTTACATCTCTTAATTCGAAAGAAATAAGAATGGATATCCTTATGACTACATTGAGTGTATGTACAACATATACTCACGAAAATGATATAAAGCCATTTGATTCAAAATAATGAAACCTTCAAAGCTCATTGGTAGCTTAAGGTGACTACAATCAAGGAGATTGGTTGACTTGGAAGAAACCATCTTTGATATAGTCTTGGTTTCTATTAATTCGAAGATTGCTTGCTACAACTAAATGGTGATTCAATGTTTGGACATAATATGAGTTTCCGAAACCATTATCAAGATAGCCTTGATAATATATGTCTAAAACTAGGAATCACAAGACATGTAAGTTGTAGATATCCATCCATCATGAATCTTAGCAAGCTAGTGGAAAAGATCAAATCGTTTGATTTCTCATAAAAATGTAAATGAATTTTTTGTTTACTAGGTTTACAAAAGATTAGTGGGAGTTAATCATATTCCTAAATTTGAACATATATATGATATATATTAATTTTGGAAATGAAAGGAATTCTTCTTCGTTAAAGTTATGACTTTAAACATTCTATAATGATAGAATGTATATGGGAGACATAGTCTATATACATGGGATGGAAATCTATAATGATAGATTTAAGATATAATTGGATTATATCAATCCCTAATGATAGACGAAAGATGCTAGGAATTTTCTCATATGATGATAAACTTCAATCAGAAGGACAATCCTAGTGAGACTAGGAAGTTGTACCAAGATTTACATATTTCATATTGTATGAAAAACATTGATATGAGTTGTACCAAGATTAGTACAAGATGATATCAATGCAAGCCTAGGATCAAAACCATGGCAACTGTCAAGTGAATCCTTAAGTATTTAAGAAATACTAAAGGATGGATTCCTCAAGAATGTGGAAGAATTAGAGTAACGTAATGGAAGCATAATTGTATTAGATTATGAATCAAATCCATCAATGGATGTCTCTTCAGTATGAATAAAGAGATAATAGGATATCTCTTTATTATGACTAAAGAGATATTTAGGTGGAAATGTTATAAGTAATGACTTTAGTATGATCCATCATGCATGCAAAATATATCGCCATATAGAAGCTTATAACATTGTTGTTTGGATGGGAAAGTTCATTTATGAACTCTCCATTCGGTTCCAACCAGAAAGTGTCTCTAGTGTGCTGACACTACAATACTAATGGGGCGATAGCTCAAGCCAGGGAATCAAGGTCTCATCAAGATCCGAACTCAAATGAGAGACTAAACCATGTGATTGAGAATCATGTATAATGGTGACGTCGTTATTCTCAAGGTTGCTTCTATGGATAACATATAGATATCCATTGTCTAGGCCTACTACTCAACCATTTTTGAAATGAATTCAGAAGAGGTATCATTACTGATGACCAAGCTGATTGGCTCAAATGCAAGTGGGAAATTGTTGGAAATGTGCCCTAAAAGCCAACCATATGATGATACTTTACGGACATTTCGTATTGTTAAACTAATCTAGTTTAATATACATAAAGGGCAAAGATTATTGTTTAAAGTTGTCTCATATAAATGTTATTTGCTTAAACGATAAGTCTAAGGAATATGTAATTAAGAGAATGTAATCTAAAGAAGTTAGGTTCTTGAGACCATTCTCTTTTGTATACATATCCTAAACGTTCTTGATCATAGGATTACCAATTGGGCATTGACAGTCCGTTAAAATTAGTACGTGCTATGTCTTCTCTCAGGGATAGTGACTGGTCTCGAGTCATTAGTATGACTGACACTAAGGCAAGCGTGTAGTTGCTCAATAGAGAATGAGTCCACTAAACCCGATCAACGAGGAGTTTTCATACTCATGTCACATAAGAACTCATGGTTAGAATAATACAAAGTAGTCCTTTGACCTGAGGCATCATAGTTGTCTTGTGGTTAGGTCTTTGAGGCATCATAGAGTATGAATAAGATTTAGGAAGTCATTCAAATCATATTCAAGGTAATCATATAAGTAAATGAATCACATTGGATAGTAGACATGAATAAAATATTAAACTAAGCAATGTGGTCAAGAGTATTATATTAGAGAAAGACCGTATTGCATTGTAATCCTAAACTGAATAGGTTCTCCACCTCTTCTGATTAGCTTGGGTAGCCATGACATACGGCTAGGTGTCACTCATGGTTTGTGGAAGCCTTAAAGGTTTATAATCACTAAAGGGAGGATTGAAAGTAAGTTTCAATTCACAATCGATTTGAAAGAGTTTTAATTGCCCAGTGCCTCGCTAAAAGGAACCTAATGGATCGTACACCGAGTAAGGTAGAGATTAAAGAAACAACTGAGATGAGCAAGGATAATTAAATGGTTTAATTATTTATGGCTAAGATTAATTAATATGTTAATTAATCAAACGAATATGTTCATTGTAGACCTCGAGTTAGCATTGGGCCTCAAGGTCTAATGGGCTTCGAACGTCAAGCCCATTAACTTAAGTTGTATGACAACTTAAATGACAATTGATCCAAAAGGGCACAAACAACCCATAGCCTTAAGGAGGCCGGCCATATAGAGAAAGAAAGGGTTTGTGTTCTTTTAGTCACTTATTTGAAGAGAATATTTAAAAGACTTTATAACCATTTCATCACCAGGGTTTTTCTTTTGGAGAAAAGATGAGAACACAAGCTCTCTTTTCTCTCTAAAAGGCTGGCCACCCTAGAGGAAATTAGCTAGCAATCTTACTTCCTCTAGGTCACTCATCTCTTCATCAAAGCTCTCCTTGGTGTGGAAAATTAGAGGTTCTCTATTTTGGGAACTTGGAGAATCCTTTCAACCATCTTCCTGCTAGAAATGCATGGATCTAAGAAGCAAGGAATGAAAGCTCTCTCCTTGGGTGATTAGCCTTTGCTTATGCAAATAGGAATCAACAAAAGTATAAGATTTCTCACCTCACTTTGTTCTTGAGTTGAGTCTTGGTTCACCTAACTACTAGGCTTTGAATTTCATGGGTTAAGTTTTGTTTTTTAGTGCATATAAGCATGACTCCACCTTTAATTGTTAATTGCATGTTGTTGATGTTGCTCAAATGAACTTATTTTTCACAAATTTTCCTTAAATTTCCGTGAGCATCATCATTTCCATAAGGGAAATAGCTTTGGACCCATACACCAAAGAGTAGAGAGAGAAACTTATAGAGTTCCTTGGAGATGTGCGATAAGCTAACAGGATGTCTAAAAGATGCGTGCTCCAGCCCCCAGAGTAGTTATGTACCATTTTGCTTAGGATTCTCAGCAGTGTTTTGTTTGTGGCTTCAGCTTAACCATTTCTCTAAGGATAATACAGCATGGAGAAGTAGTGCTTAATTCTTTAAGCATCAAGTGTGGCATTTACTTGTTTATTCACAAAAGGTGTGCCATTGTCGCTATTTTGTAAGGTATACCAAATCAGCAAACGATACATTCTCTAATGAAATTGGATACTACAACTCCCACTGCTTTCCTGAGAGGGATTGCCTTTACCCATTTTGTAAAGTACTTAGTGGCTACTAGGATCCATAAATGACCTTCTAAAGTTTGATTGATTGTTCCTATCAAATCAAGCCCCTAAGTATGAAATGGCCGTAGAATGCATATGTCCTGCAGTAACATTGGAGGCTTGTGGATTAAGTTTCCTTGAACTTGTCCGACATGGCATTGCTTGACCATGTTGTGCGTGTCTTTTTTCATGGTTGGCCAATAGTATTCAAGGCTTAGTAACTACTTGTGTAATTTCTTTCTTCCTTGGTGCTCGCCACATTCTTTAGCATGTACCTTTTGCATGACTTATGATGACTCGGATGGCCTAAGGCATATTAATGGTTCCCTATTGAATCCATTCCAATATAGAGTTGCCACATCCACGAAGTACCTCTTGGATGTCCCTTTCAATTTACATGCATCCCTGACATTGCTTGGCCGTGTTCGATCAATAAAAAAAGTTAAGTATGGGGACCTTCAATCATTAATGATGGAAACTGCAAATGCCTCCCCTGGGGAAAGCATTCTACTACATTTTGGATAGTCGACTTAGAGGCATGTAGCTTGTTGCTTCATCTCTGGCTAGTAGTACCCTTTTCTTTGTAGTTGGTAGTAAAGACTCACAACTTAATCGACTCCTCATGTAGTCTCATGGATCTCTTCCAACCATTTTTGTCCTTTTTTCATCCGAGGCATTAGGTTCTTTGGGCATACGCTTGTAGAGTGTTCCAGTAACATTGGTGTACTCCTTAAGGCATTTGATGTTGAGCTCTCTGCTTAGCCCTTCTGACAGTTTCCTTCCAGTCATCACTTTCTGGAGCTTCCTCTGGGAAGTGGGTTAATGGTTAGGGCTTTCCTTCTTATTATAGTAACGTTGGGTTGTTCTTCGACAAAGGTAAGCTTGGAGTCAAGTATGGCTAGGTCATTTGCATATCTATTGGTTGTGCTAGGAATGTGTTCAAACACCATATGCTTAAAGCTTGCCATGAGTTTCTTAGCCATGGTGCAGCATAGTGCCAAGGTTATTTCCTTCACTGCGAAGCTTTTCTAAACCTGGCTTAAGACCAAATTCGAGTCTCCTACGACTCGTATCTTCCTTCCACCCATTTCCCTAGCTATGGAAAAGCTCGTGGTGAAAGCTTCATAGTCAGCTATGTTGTTTGTGCATGGAAAGCTTAGCTTGAAGGATAAAGTAATAGCTTGGCCCTCTAGATTTACAACTATAACGCCAGCTTCTTCTCCTAGGGTTGTAGAAGAATCATTGAAATGCCTATGACTCATCTTCCATAGCGGTTGCAGCTATCTCTGGCAGCGCATCAAGGACTTCCTTAGAAATGGTAGCCTCTTCTTCTTCGAGGAACAATGCTAGCATGTCTACCAGAGCTTGGCCTTCAATAAACTTGGGTGTCATATATATAATATCGAATTTGAAAAGTTAGAGCAACCAATAACCCAAACGGCCAGATAGTATAGGTCTAGTGAGCAAGTACCTTACCAGGTCAAGCTTTACCATAATGTGCAGCTTGTGGGCTAGGAAATAGTGGTGCAGCCGCTGTGATGCATAAACAAGAGCTAGGCAGAGGCGTTCCATCTTCTCATAACGGGTTTCAGCGTCACTTAACTATCGGTTGACATAGTAAATTGGTGCTTCCTCTCTGACTGGACGGAGCCGTGCTTGTTGTGGCTAGGTAAAGCTTGAGTGGAATGCTTGGGACTGATGCCTTCACGGTAGGAAGGTTGGTGACTAGATGTTGAACTCGTTGATAAGTTTCACTATATTCCTTGGTCCATACGAATTCTTTCCCTTTCCAGAGCAATGAGTGAAGACCCTTATTACTGCTACTAATCCTGGGATGAATCGTTGAATGTAAGACAGATTCTCCATTAAGATTTTCAGCTCTTTTGCCTTTGTCAGTGGCATGACAGCTCCTATAGTGCGCACCATGTCTAGATCTACATCGATGTCGCGCTGATGCACTATGAAGCCCATGAACTTGCCTGAAGAAACACTGAAGGCGCATTTCTCGGGGTTCATCTTCAACCTATATGCTCGGCATTTCCTCATCACATTCCTCAACACTTCCCAATGCCCTTCCTTGGTCTTGGATTTCACGACGAGGTCATCCATATAGTTTTCTACTTCCTTCCTCATCATGTCGTGAAATACTACAGTCATTGTTAGCTGATAGGTGGCACCAAGGTTTTTTAGTCCAAATGGCATGAATGCGTAGTCAACATTTCCAAATGGCATACGGAAAGCCGTCTTCTCAACATCTTTGGCAAACATCTTGATTTGATTGTACCCACTGAAGCCATTCATGAATGACATCAGACTTTGCCCTACGGTTGAGTCGATCATGATGTCTATGTTGGACAGTGGAAACTTGTCTTTTGGGCAATGCTACATTGAGATCTCGATAATTATTGGAAATTCGGATTTGAACAGTGTTCTTCTTCTTTATTGGGACAATGTTGGCTAGCCAAATAGGGTGCTTGATGAGCTTGATAAATTTGGCCGCCAACAGCTTTTCTACCTCAACTTTGATTTTAGCCTCTATTTTCGAATGGAATTCCTTCTTTGCTGTATGATAGGCTTGATCTCAGGCTATGAATTTGGCGTGTGACACACTAGGTTCGGATCAAGGCCTGGCATTTCTTCATAGCTCTAGGCAAAGACGTTCTTGAACTCCTTTAGCAGGCTAACTAGTTCTTTCATTTCCTCAACAGTTAAGTAAACACTAATGGAAATCAATTTTTGCATAGAAGGATCATCACCTAGGTTTACCTCTTCAAGCTTTTCCACCACTATAGTGGATCTATCCTGCATGCATTTTAGTGCAGGAATGATTTTTTGTAAGGATTCGTCTTCAGCAACAAGAGGAGGCATGCCTATTGTTTGGTACGTGGGACAAGACGGAACGAAACGGGATGAGGCGTTCTGTCCCACGTTTGGTGAGCCTATAATGGGTGGAACGAGCTGTTTCACGAGATGAGTTTTGGGTGAATTTTCATTTCGCCTTACCCCCTAGAACGACTTGTTCCACATCCGTGTAACACAAAATTATAAACTCTCCATCTCCTTCTTATTCCTCCTCGTTTCCATCTGAGGGTATCTTTGCTCTCTCTGTTCCGTCCTATCTTGTCCCGTCCCATCCTATCTGCATACCAAACACTACCTTAGTTTCCTTAAGAACTTCACTTGCTTGGTATTTAGCGCCTCCATACTCAGGGCTTTACCACACAATGTGGTCATGCCCCCTAACCTGTCATAAGCGGTAGGCGACGCAACTGTCGAGAAACATGACCCTGGAACATTGAGATTGAGTGTAGGCAAGAACATCGGCCTCTGGCTAAATGTGTTTTCCTTTTCCCATAGTGGCTAGGAATTCTTAGTCACTGAGATCTCGAACTTCTTCCCAAATGGGTAATTGTATCCCTAAGGCATATGATATCCCACTTCCAGTGCTTAAGAAATCATTATAGAACTCAATATTATAGTAGTGAACTTTGTCTAGGTTGAATGGCATTTAGTTTCCTAGGATGCGAATAGGCCTCACACCAATCATTCCCTTGATGCACTAGTGGTAGGTAGAGGGCTACAAGTCTGTGCTTGTTTATCCATGGTCTTCCAAGTAGAGCATGGTAAGCCACATTGATGTCTATCATATAAAAGTTAGTAAAGGATCTGATAGGGCCGATATTCAAGTCGATCTCAATATACCCAATGGTTTTCTTACTGCTATTCCTAAACCCATTGATAGAGATTTGAAACCTTACTACCTTTGACATTAGAATGCTTGCTGTAGTGAGCATTACTAAGGCAGAATGTTAACGGAGAAACTAATGTCAACTAAAGCTCACTTGATGAAGACATCATTCATCTGTCTTTCCAGGTATAGTTGCCTTCGGTGGTAAGAGAAAGCCACATCCATGTCTTCGTTGATGAAGATAATAGCGTTATTGTTCTCAAGGAAGGCCCTCTGCTGTTGGCCATCATAGCATTAAAGACCATAGTCCTAGAAAACATGCATGAGAGCTTCAACAGCAGCAGTCTTTGCTTCATCACTTAGGCTTGGGGAAAAATCCATGAGATTTGCATCATCATCTCCCAAGCCTTCAGCTTGAGGCCGTGGAGTATCATAGCTCTACGACTTCTTGTATTTGCACCCATAAGCCTTCTCTACATTCTCAGAAGATTCCCAGATAGCTTCAGGTGGCTTGGGGTCATTGATCCACGGGTGGTGGACATCGTCATCTCTGGAGCATGTAATAACAGTTGTCATCTCTTTCCCTCATATTGTGGCAGAGGGTCAGTGTTTATGGCTTGCATCTTATATGGCAGCTCTAGCGTTCCTTCACAAATTTTTGCATGGAGAATTTTTCGCAAAGTTTTCCATATAATAAAAGGATGTCCTACATACTAATGGTAGCAACAGTACCTGGGATTCTTTCTATCTTCTCTGGAAATAGCTTTGCACGGCAGAGATAGCTTGATGGCCCCATTTGCGAGCATGGTATCGAGGGTGACATGGAATTCTTCCTCACTGCATGTTAATGGATGATAGGTTTCCTTATCGCTCTCCATTTCCTTCCTTTTTCATGGGTTGTAGTCCATTATGTCATCCACAGTTAGGGCATGATGAGTTTCCTTCTTATTAGTTCTCTAGGATCTCCCAGTGGAAGGCTTGACCGACAAGCTGGTCTTCCTCACCGCTTCCAAGAACCTCAAGAACTAGCTGATACTGAAGTTCTCCAATTATACCCTGTAGTCAGCTACAATGTTGTTAATGCAGATTTCCACAAAAGCTTCATCGTTCTTCTCGTTATAGCAGTCAAGGGCGAGGTCCTGAAAATGTTTGACAAAAGTCACCGGATCTTCCCTAAGCTTTTGACGTGTATTGTTGAGTTGAGTTTTTGTGACCCCTTCCTCATGCTGGAAGTATTTTTTACAAAACTTGCCTACCAACTCTTCCTAGGTTCAGATGAAACCTGGTGCGATGGTGGTCTACCAAGTATAGGAACGATCAGTTAGGCTTTTCGAGAACTCCTTAAGACATAGGTTGCAGTCGCCAACATGAAGACACAAAGTGTCAATGAAACGGCTTATATGTTTTTTAGGGCTACCCTTCCTCCCGTCAAAGAGAACAACATTGGGAGTCTCGTATCCCTGGATATGGCATGTGTAGAACGCTGGTTGGATATGGTGTCTCAGGAATATATTTCCAGTCCTCTGAGCTCATGTGCAGCTCATTTTTTAGCATAGCTATGACATCTTTCTAAGTGTCAAATGATGGTGTTTTCTCAGGACCCTTGCCAGTAGTAGCAGCTGACTCCTCTTGAGAAGCCTTTTCTCTGGCATGCAGTCCTTATCACTGGATTTCTTAATTAACTTCAGGATTGAGTTTTTCAACTCTTTCACAGATGCAGCAATTTCTTTTTGGGCTTCACCCAAGGCATGAATGGCTGCAATAATGTCCTATATGTCATATTCATCTATATTTTCTTGGCTTTCCTAAAATTGGCCTTCACATTAAGACTCGTCGAGTCAGGAAGTAACCTCAACTGCGTCTGAGGTGTTGCCACTCCTGGTAGTGTTTCTTCTAGATCTGGGAGCCATTAAATGAAGATTGCGACAAGTCCTCAACAGAGTCACCACTTTATGCTGGGAGGCTTTTAGGTTGAGGTGGGGTTAGGCTTTGAGAAAGTCCTCTTGTCTCCCTTGGTGCAAATTCGTAATAAGTCTCGGGATATCTCAAAAGAGATAGCTTGTCTTTGGAAATACCCCGGTAACATCAACGGCTCGAAGATAGCGTAAAAGATCAAGATAATGACTTGCTCAAGTGAAGCGTGGTGTGGAAGCTAGAGAAGGGATTTGCTTGGTTGCATGGCATTCTTTGCTGGATAAACTAGGCTTTCATAGGGTGATAATAAGGTTTCTAATGACTGGGATGTTTGATGCAAAGTTATGGAAATTACTAAGGTTGCATGGATGGTAATGCTTAGGGGTTGAAGTATGCTTCTGGCTAAATGGAACCTTTGGGCTCCTTCCTAGGTGGTTTTCTCTCACTACATTTTCTCTATCTCCTCCTCTCTGTGTTCCTCTAATCTTATGTCCCTTCCCTCTAATGGCTTATCCCCCTCCTTATGTAAGTGAAGTGTTATTCTCTAGGTTTCAAAGGAATATCCTTTTGTGGCTTGTTCTTCCCCTCATTTCTCCCTAGCTATCCTATTATTTCCCTTGTGGTGTAAACTAGATGCACTGTTGAGACCTGCAGATTGCTTCTTCCCCAAGCGCGGCTTTCCCAGGGTGATCTTCCATAGACGTTAATTATGGTAGTGCGCTTCATAGCTTTTGCACATTGGCTGTCTGTGCAAGCTGGGAAGGGAAAGTCAACATTAAACGCCTAACTTGTTAGGCTTAACATGTATTTAATGCAAGAATCTAGTTTAGTCCTAACTAAGGGAGTTAGCTTGCTAAGGAAAAGGGTAAACTAGGCTAGTTCTCTCTCAATGATGCCTGCGTGAAATGCAAAGGGCATAAGCTTGGATCTTTGGGGCCCCAGATAACCCAAAGTCTTCCATAACCAGGATTCCACATAGGCCCAATAACTTTCCGTAACCATCCACACCACAATCCACTTGATAAGACCCGAATACGTGACTTGGGCTTAACATGGATAATGACTAAGGAAGCATGTCGTAATGAATAGGCATGAGCATGGCATGAATTTCTGGCTTAATCATGGTGGCATTGCATGTTGGTAAATATATTCCTCGTCGATCCCGCGCCTTGGTATGAGTTTGGGCTTAAATGTAAACTTTGCATGACATTGGGCCTCAAGACTTGGTTGGATTGGTGTGTGACATTTTTGGGCCCCAACAAAGGGGTTATGTGAAAGTGAATTATAATGTGGGGGGTGTTACTGTAATGTCTGAAACGTGAGAGAGTTTTGTGAAAACTCGAAAAACATCACAGGATGTTAATGGTGATCAAGTCAACCTATTTGACATGTTACAGCCGGATTTTGGAATTATTTTTGCTCTTGAAAAGGCATAGTTGTAAGTTGTAACAAACTGACAAATAACCAACCTTAGCTCAGTTGGTAGAGCAGATGACTGTAGTGGGTTGTTCCCCTCAGATATCCTTAGTTCGCCGATTCGAATCTGGCAGGTTGGATTTTTTTTATTTTGAATTAGTTTCTTATTCTTTTTTTCTTCTATTTTCTATGCAATAGCTTCTAAACTGTTGATAATTTTCCTTTGTTTATGCATTTTCCTCGTAATTATAATTGTGTTATGACATACTGTACAAAAGATTATCAAAACTTCAAAAGTATTGCTAAAATTGTTGATTTAATTAACAAACAAAAGAATGTATATAAGAACGGAGCCCCACAAAAAATTTCTATTCAGTCGATCGAGTTCATCACATTTGGAGGATGGTAGCTTGATCAAAACTTCACTTGGTGAGCAAGAAACAAGTTTGTTCGCCTAAATGAAGGAAAATTTATGTCCTAGTGAAGAACATTAAAGAACATTTGAATACATATGCATAATATTAACAAATTAAATTAAACATGCATCCAAAATCAATTCATAAAACCCATGACTTTCAAAGCCTAGTAGATGGTGAACCATGACTCTTTAACAACATTAAAGAGATTAAGGATTTAGAGAATATTACCCTTGAAGCTCATCCTTGATTACACAAGGGATTCACCCAAGTGGAGGGCCTTCAAGTCACCTCCTTGCTCCTTTGAGGATTTGTTCTCCAAAACACCAAAGATGTGATGTCTCCAAGTTTCTACACCAAAGATAAAATGTGAAGATAAAATGGATGACTTAGGGAAGAAAAATTGCTAGATTTTCCCTCCCTATGTGGCCGGCCCCTTTAGAGAAATTAGAGAGAAAGTGTTTCACCCAATTTCATCCAAAAGAACCCTAAATGAAATAAAGCTATAAAGTTGTATTTATACTTCATTTCTAGTGAGTGGCAAACTTGTAAATAACACAAGTTTGCTACCCCTCACCCTTATGGCCGGCCTTAGCTTTGTCTTTGGGCTAATTGCCCAATTCGTTTTAGTTGTCATACAACTTAAACATAATGGGCCTTGTGGACCAAAACACTTTTGGGCCCCGAAACCCAAAACTAACTTAGAAGCCCAATACGAACGTTTCGTATAATTAATTAACTAATTAATTAATTTTTGACCATTCTTCAATTAACTATTTAATTGCTTATCCATTTCATTTAATTACTTCACTTTCATCTTTACTCGGTGTACGATCCATTAGGTTCCAATTAGCGAGGCAGTGGGCGATGTTACTCTTAACTATCGTTTGTGAATTGAAACCACATTTCAATTCTCCCTTAAGATTAGTGTTTGCCAATCTTTAGGGCTACCACAAACCATGAGTGAGACCTAGCAGCATGTCATGGTTACCCAAGCTAAGTAGAAGTGGTTGGAGAACCTATCCAGTTACAATTACAATGCAATACGGTCCTTCTCTAATACAATACTCTCAATCACATCGTTTAAGTGATAGTTTGTTTCATGTCTACTATCCAATGTGATACTTCTCTATATGATTCGCTTGAATAAGATTTGGAACAAATTCCCTTAGTCATATTCATATGCTTTGGCCAAAGACTCTCGAATCATATCTTAGAGTATTCTCCTTCCATAAGGTTAGAGATCCCTTGTTGTGCATTCATATGTCTACATGACTAGATAGCTTGACCCCAACCATGCCGTGGACACTCCAAAGGAACGCCATTTGACACGATCAAAGATCAAGGACCTAACCATTAGACATCAATGATGCCTCAGGTCAAAGGACTACTTTGCATATTGTAACCTTGAGTTCTTACATGACATGTATGTTTGAACTCTCTTTTTGATCGTAGTTCAGTGTACTCGATTACTCTTTCAAGCACCTATGTGTTTGTCTTAGTGTCCAACACTAAATGACTTGAGACTTGTCATATCCACGCTTGAGTCGACATAACACATACTAACCTTAGCGGATTGTCAATGCCCAATTGGCAACCTTATGGCTAGGAACGTTTTAGGAATGAGCATAAGAGAAAGGTCTCGTAAATCTAACTTACTTAGATCACTTATCTCTTAGATCAAATACATTCCTTGGATTCCCTTATTGATTAAACACAAGATACAATAAACAGTGATTAACAATAAGCTTTGCCCTCTATTAAACATATATAAGTTTAATACAATAAGTATTCCAAAAAGCTATTACATCAAATGAGTGGCTTTGTGGGCATACTTCCAACACTAAATTAGTGGGTGGCTTAGGCCTCAAGAATATGCGTAGTCTGAACTCTGCCTTGCTTGCTAAGAATTCTTGGAGGGTGATTCAGCATGATGATGGTCTTTGGGTCCATACTTTATGTGATAAATATCTAGCAGGAGGGAATAAACATTTGTTTGATACTTGTTCAGGCAAAGATTTCCTCCAGATGGGAGGGTCCTCGGCACCTTGGCACAGGTCCCTAGGGATTGGCATGTTGGTTTGAATGTGTTTGGTGGTCGGACTTTTGCTAGTTCGTCCGCTGCAAGAACAAGACATAGTTTTGAAAAGTGCCTTTATGAGGCCTTAGATATAGGCCTTGAGGCTCACAATCAAAACTAACTAAGTGCTTAGGTGTGCCATTACTATCTCATTATAGAAGATGTAGAACAAGTGTGTTTAAGTCAGTTTCTTGCGCCCCAAGTTACTCGGACTTCTTGTTATCAAAGGATTGTCGTGGATGGGGTCCATATAAGTTCTTTCTTGCCTTAAGATCAAGGACTTTCAATTATAATTTTGTATGCTTGAAGGAAGGGTGTCCAGAACCCTTTAAGTGATTTGTTTAGCTCTAGATTGGTTTTATATGCAAAAAGATCCATAAAGATAACCAAATCTGAGCATAATTGAAACTCTCAAAGTAGAACACAGATTGAAATGACTTGAATACATGCTAGACAATATGTTAAATGACAGATCTACTAGTTTAGAAAACAAACAAAGAGCTTTGGGCAAGATTTCACCTTGTCCAGCAAGGTTGAACTTCTTGTGAATGCTTCTCTTTGAGTTAACAAAGGTTGTAAGCTGGAAAAGTAATGGATGGTAAACAAGTTTACACAAGGGAATCGATACTACAGGAGTAGCAGATCTTTAAACTAAAGAAAGATAAAATTTCTAGGTAGGCGATGCCTAAAAGATCAAAGATCTAGGCTATTTACAGCTTTGGTTTGCAAATCTGGCTTGAGAACAGTTTGTAAGTTTGTTTGTTTGTTTGATTGGTTGAGTGTCTTTGTCTTCGGGGCCACTTCCTTCTTTTATAGGTAGATTAGCCCGACTGCACTGGTTGTGTCTTTGCCCGAAAGCACTTCGGAAGGCAGTGAGTCATCACCTCTTTTTTACTTAAATGCCATTGGAAAGTGTTTTTTTGGCTAATAGTAGGTTAGTCTCCATCACTTGTCATTTCCATAAGCAAGCAAGTGGCTTATTTATGGTTGAGAAGGCTTCATTTCATCCTTGGGCTTTATGTTGGGCTCTAGATACATCCCTTTTTATTTAACATCCTTGAGCTTTTCCTTAGTTCTGCCAAAAGTTCAAATGTTAACCCAAACAATACTGCTATGTGGAAGGGTGCTTCTAGTACTTGGAAAGGCTTCATCGATGGTGCTCAATTGTTGAAAAAAAGTTTGGTACAGCTCATTAGATCTAGTGAGAATGTTCAATTTTGGAATGCTATTGGTCAAATTGTGGACCTCTTTTAAATTATTCTCTTCAACGACTATCGCCAATTATGCTTACGTCGTCTGTGGTTGATTTTTGTGATGGTGGAAATTGGAATACATAATGTTTGCTACATTTCGTTCCTAAAATAGTTGGGCCAATATTCTTGTGGATAGTATTGGTGGCTCGACAGACAAATGTATATAGAGACTAACTAGTGATGGTAACTTTACTGTGAAGTCTGCCTATATGTTGGATCTAGGCAATACTATAAACACCAAGTGGCAATGGATCTTTATCTGGGAGTTGCATATTCCCCTTAAAGTGCTCTCTTTTCTTTGGCTTGTGTTGGTAGACAAACTATTAACCAATGCTCAACGAGTTAGATAGGGATTGGCTCCGGATCCTTCATATGGCAGATGTGATGGCGATTTTGAATCAATTATTCACATCTTTAGAGACTGCTCCTTTGCTGCTAAGGTTTGGAGAAGTTTCCCTGTTCCTAATCAGTTTCATGCACAATTAATTAGTTCCAAAATAATCTCTCTTCCAAAATATTAGTCTTGGATGATTTGGAATGGAGACTTATTTTTTGCATTACCTACTGGTTCTTATGGAAATGGTGAAACAAAAGTATTTTTGAACAGGATTTTGCTTCCCCTAATGATTCCAAATCTGTGATCATTACCTATTTGAAAGATTGGCTTCAGGCGAATATGGCTTCTTCCATAAAACCCCTTCAAACACATGTTTTTCTTCATTAGGAACTTCCTCCTTAGGGTTGGGTAAAGCTTAATGTTGATGGTGTCGTAAGGGGGAGGCCAACTTCATTGGTGCTGCGATGTCCTCAAAAACTCATTGGGGGCATGGGTTTCTAGTTTTTGTGCTAATCTTGGTCGATGCGAGATTCTATGTGCTAAAGTTTGTGGTGTTTTTAGTGGGCCAAAACTTGCATGGAATAATGGAATTAAGAAGATTATGGTAGAATTGGATTCTGCTCTTGCGGTTTAATTGATGTCAAATGCAAAAGTGAATAATCACTCTCTAGGAAGTTTAGTACTGAATTGTCGTGTTTTTCTGCACCAAAGCTAGTGTTGTGAAATTCGTCATATCTATCATGAAAAGAATTTTGTTGCTGATAATATGGCTCATTTAGGTTTCTCATGTAGTTTGGGTCTAGTGTTTTTTCAGCAAGCTCCTCCTTCTTGTCATCGGTTGCTAGTAGCAGATATAGCTGGGGTCTCGTAGTCTCGTAAGATTCTGTTGAAATCTTCCTTTTCTTTCAGGCCTATGCCCCATTGTCAACCCAATAATAATAATAATAATGTATACAAGAAGGCATACTACTATGTATATGTAGGAAATCTTTAAGGGAAGGGATCCCCATTTTTTTTTATAAAAATGAGGATTAGTTGTGAGGTCCACACTACATCGATTTTTAACGATCTGAACTGTCTATTTTTCAAGTTGTACCTTATAGATCATCCTTGCAAAATATTAGCCAAATCGAAAATGTTTAAGATATCTAATTGGGTTCCAAGAAATTAACAAATAATTTGTTATATAAGAAACCAGGAAATTTTATCTTGATAATTAAATAAGCAAATGGTTTCAGATTGAATTAATTTTTTGCAAGAATGATCTATAAATCGAGACTTACAAAATAGATGGTTAGGATCGTTGAAGTTCGATATGGAGTGAGCCCCACACCTAATCCCCATATATATATACATCTAATTGGGTTCAAAGAAATTAACGAATACTTTGTTATATAAGAAATAATGAAATTTTATCTTAATAATTAAATAGGCATATATATATATATATATTTTATACTACAATATATGTATATATATGAGAGGCTAGTTTTTTATTGTAATTTTTTTTACTATTATTAGAGAAAATGGGGAGAGTTCCAAACTAATACAACAATTTAAGGAAGGGGGATTTTCGAATCTAAGATGTATGGATAGTTGCGGAGCCAAAAATCCATTATATGAAGGGCCTTTTAAACCATACTACGCATACACATGATTTTTTTATAGGAGCATATTTATGTGAATTTGTTATCTTATTTCTTTGCATTTATTTAGTTAATTTCCATTTATTATAGGGATTTAGTTTATTTTCGTATTATTGTAGGTCCAAGTGTTGAAGTTGACAATAAACGGCCAAAAGGAACAATTTGGAGCAGTTTTGGACTTGGAATGGATAGCATGCGTGGAGAACAAGTGGGATGGACGTTTTTTTTATGTTTAAAAGGTGTTTAACATGTGTTAAACATGTGCTAAGATTTGGAGAAATCACAATTGAAGCTTGGAAGACAAGGAAAAACATTATCTTATCCAACCTTATCCAAACTTATCTTATCCAGTCTTATCTTATCCAAACATTATCCTATTTAATCCAACATTATCTAAACTTATCTCCAGCAGAAAGAGGAGTCCTTATCCTATTCTAAATCCTTCCCATCAGAATTTAGGAGTTCTAAACCATCTTAACACATCAATCATTTTCCTCCTTGGTTTCAGCCACACCCTTGCCCTATAAATACACATTTTTGTCGCAGCATTGGGGAGAGGTTGTGTCGTAGGTTTTAAAAGCTTTTCAGAGGAGAATTCAAGTGTGTGGTGACCTGCAATTAGGAGGAAGAGAGCTTGTGCCGTGCAGAGACAAATCCAAGACTTGTACCGCAACATTGCAATCAAGCCATTGGAGATTTCCAGAGTTTTTTTTATCCTTTATTTAGTTTCAAGGTTTATTTTATATTGCTTTTCAATTACTATGAACATGAGTAGCTAAGTTTCTTTTTAGGTAGAGGTGAATTCAAAGCCATGGACATATGTTTTATATGAATTGATTTCCTCCAGTTATTGTTTCGTAATACATGAATGCAATTTACTTAACTGTTTTATAGAGAACTTATTCTTGTATGTTTAAGGGTGCACACTTAGTTTGCATGCAGGGATTTGATGCTAGAATATAAGGGAATTTCACCTAATCGTTATGAACTTATATTCACAAGTAGTGAAAGTCACTAGTCATGATTGCGTTAAGTAAATTCCTGGTAGGAGTATCATGCTTTTCATAGTTACGAATGTCTTGTCAATGCTTATGATTTTCATAGAACTTAATGATCTTTGATATGTATCTTTATCATGTTGTTCATATAGGAAACTTGATAAGAATAATTTGATTGCGTCGCTGAGTCCAATTAAATGAAATTAGGAAAATCTAAGAGTTAATTAGTGATGTTCACGATTAATTTAGGGCATTGTCATTCATGGCTTATAGAAAGAATAACAAGAAATCGATTTATATGCATATGTTTCATGTGTAGAGAAGGATCCTCTAGCTAACCTTTCACCCATATTTCATTCACAATTCAATTTAGTTGCTGTCCTTACTTTTGTTTTAGTTAAATTCGTCCAAAATCCCCCCAGTTATTGTTTTAGCGTTAGTTAGTTTTCAGGTTTTTAAGTTAGATTTGTGTTGATTAGCATCCCTTGTAATCCCCATAATAGAACGATCCCTACTTACTCATACTACGATTGCATTATTTATAGGGTTTAATTTGTGTGTTAGTTCATATCACATCAATTTTATTATTTATTTTTCTATTTAATAATATATTATTTATTTTTTAGTTTTTTTTTTATTTTACTTATTTTAGTTATATTGTTTTTTACTAAAATATATTTTGAAAAATAATGAACTTACTAACCACCTCATGACACACCCCGACTCGAAATGTCTACTTAGAGTCCGAATCAAACTGTGTTGGCCGACACCAGAAATGTGACGAAGCCATAAAGTGTAGTGATGTTGAAATGTGACTAAATTTAAAACTTAAAAGTGCCTAAAAGTAAGAGTGCACTTGTGAGCAGGAATGAACTCATTTCACATGTGACGTCAGAGCATAAGTAAAGTATAGTAAAAGAAGACTGAGAATTATACCATCGAAAGTACTCTCCTATACCAAAACCTGGAGGGGCAAAAAAAAAAGGGTGAGTGGGCCTAAAAATAAAACTTTGTAAAACCTTTTTGAAAACTTAATAACCCTTCACCGTAAAATAAGTATAATTTCCAAATATATATACTACATATAGCATGAAAACAATTACCGTAGCCAGTAATATCATAATAATGCAATACGTTGCAATATTGCGTAAATAAACACATAACAACAATATCACATAATCTCGCATAATCAAACGTACAATATCGGGTGCTCATCGACATATGCTGACACACAAGTTCATGCAGAGATATTCTGACAAAAACATGACTTGGTGTAATAATGATTTACGCTCTAGTACTACAATCAAGTGAAGACTCGCACTATGCGCACCACATACAAGTCCTAATTGCCTATAGCAATTTAGGACAGGACTGGCACCTACAATGGATCCAAAGTGAGCGAACATTGCGATGTGAACATACACGTGAAGCCTGGCCCTGGCCCGGGCAAGTACAAACACCAGTGTAGCACACAATGAGCAGATAATGTAATTATAATCATGTAACGGTAAATTGATAATTCGATAATACATAATACTATTCATAGCCGTAAATCTAATTAAGGTCCCCTTATAGTAAGCTTACATCTGCATCCCGTAGGATTATTTCAAAAATTCCCAACAATACGACATTTTTTATAAACATTTATTTTAATTATGGCAATCACATAGAAAAATTATTTGTTAAATATATATATATATATATATATATATGTATATATGAAAACTAAAAAAATATACATATTATATAAAAGAAAAGACCCACTCACAAGTACTGGCTATTTCACATCCTTTTGAGATAGGAAAGCTAGAGCCTCCGATAGTAATCGCACCTAAGCATAATATTGGGACCATTAATAAAACTCAACTAAAACGATTAAATTTAAGAAAACAAAGTGCGGAATTGGAATCAGAGTGTCGAAATACCCTAACAGTTCGTAAAAAGTCTACGGTCAACCTGAAAAAGTTAACTGAGCATCTGGTGGTCAACTACGTTAAAACTTTGGAATTCACTGAATGGATGCCAAAAATGGACTTAGGGCGTTGAAATTAGCCTAGGAGGGTTTCTGAAAAAATTTCGAAAAAGTCAACATTTAACTTCAACGGAATATTCCTTCCTCGAAGGGAATATTCTATTAAAATTAACTGGAAGTTAATGGAATATTCCCTCCACTTTCTGATCTGGACCTGGGTCGGCCACGCAAATTCGACGCGGACCTGGTTCTCGAATTCAGGTCTGGATCTTTTTTTTTTTGTTGGGTTGACCAGGTCCTAGTTACTGGTCTGGTTGCCAGAATCTGGGTAGGGAACCAAAGCTCCAATCAAGCTCAAAACTCAATCATTTCGCTCATTATACCTACCAAAATGAAGATAAACGAGTGTAGATTAGGATTATACCTTCCCTGGATCAGCCGTGGCCAGAGTTGGTAGGAAAATGGCTTGAAACCCGTCAGGTTTTCCTCGGAAAACTACAAAGAGGGAGAACATACACGAACAGGGTTAAAACCCTCAATTTTCAACTCGAAAACCACCTGAATAACTAGAAAATGTCACTAGAAACTGAGATACATCTTATTCACGTCAAAGTCACCTCGGTTTCATCGAATTCTAGGTTAAGTAGCCAGAGAAAATGGCGGTTCTGCCTCGTCTACGTTGTTGCAGGGTTGACAGGAAAGAGAAAGAGGAAATTGAAGTGGTGATTTGGTGAGTAGTCTGCCTCTTGAGGCTCAGTTACAAAGAGAATGGAAGAGGGTGTTTGAGATAAGTTTGAGAGAAGAGACGGAGTGAGCCGAGAAAGATAAGGGAGCTAGAGAAAGATGAGTGAGCTAGAGAGAGATAAGAGAGGCGGGAAGAGTTTGAAAGAGTCCCCAAAAATGTGGCGGAGAATTTGCCGGGTGGAAGAGAGGGAGAGGGTGAGTAAGGCATGTGGGGCCCACAGGGCCACAAATATCTGAAAATAATTATTAAAAAAATTAAATATTGATATAATAATTATTGATAAAATTATGGGAAATATTTAATATAAAATATAAATTTTTACAAACATATCTCTCGGATTTTTAGTTCCATAAAATCTTAATCGTAACTCCAATTTTGATTCCGCTTGCGCCCACATGTTAGTAGTAACGAGTACCACACGAATACGGCAGAATAGTAGCTTGTACGAGTCATGGAATGAAAGTCGATAAAAGTCAACTATCTCATTTATGGGGTCATTTTCGTCAATTTACTCTTTTAAAATTAATAAAATCGTAAAATTAGGGACAGATCATTACACTCCATGTGGATTTTTTTTTTTTTTGGTGAATATTGGTTTTTTTTTTTTTTTGAAATCTTAATGTGAGAAAGACAATTTAGATATTATTTATTATGTAAGTCCACCCTTTTAGCCTTATATATATATATGAGAAAACTAGAAGAAAAAAATGGCAAATATAATTAATGAGAGAAAAACTAAAAGTTTTTTTTTTCTCTATTATTGGCAATGAAAATTTAATCTGTCAAACACCAAGGTTACAACTTTAAAATTTGTTTGAAAAAAAATTAATATTGAGATGATTATATTATAAGAAAAGAACTTTTACAGGTTTTGATAAGAAATGATTTACACATTAGATTCAATCATAAATTTAAGGTCATAGCTCAAAACTGTTATGAGCTATGAGATTTTTTTTTTTTATGAACAAACGATATTATCTACACTAAGACCATCTCCAATGGTAGGCTAAAAGCCAAATTACCCCCCAAAATTACCCCCCCCCCCCCCCCCCAAACTCACTCCAATGCAAGGGGAAAATTCAGGCTAAATGCTAAATGCTAAACCAAGGCCAGATTCCCCTCAGAATTTAGCCCATAAATTGATGTGGGCTCCACCAAACCAAGTGAAAATATTTATCGGAATTAAAATTTTTTTCATTAAAATGTTCATAAAATTAATTTACAATAATCTACATATTTTTTTTAATTTAATTTAAGAAAAAAATAGCCTAAGTTTATTCTTTAATAATCCCGGGCTAAAATTTTAGGTTTGAAACAGTTGGAGTAGAAAAACTGTTTTTTGGGCTAAAAGCTAATTTTTTTGGCTAAAATATTTGCCTTTTAGCCCAACCATTAAAGATGGTCTAAAGGGGGCTTAGCCTCACAATGGGCTAAATAAATATGTGGTTCAAATTTGCATTTGGTGAGAATCGAACTTATATCCTATCACTTACAGGTAAAGAGAAATATTACTAGACCGTTAAATAGTTTTTCTTATCTTTCTTGTACAGTCCTTGTTTGTTTTAAAAATCAAAATGATGGTTGGCATCAGCGAGAATCAAACCAATATTTTGCAAGAACTTTTAAACTCAATGATATGGGTTTTTACCACCTACAAAAGTACGGATAAAAACACTTAAAAATACTTGCAAGAGAACAAGGTAGTCATAGTATAGCAGCTCAAACAAGGTCGTTTTCCACAGGGATTAAATGAATAATTTGTATTTAAACTAATTCTTAATCAACTATTTAAAACAAAATTTGGAAAACGGTGATTTATGACCTTAAAAATAATCAAAACAAAAGAAATTAAATAGAAAACAATTTAAAGAAAATCAATTTGTAAAAGCCTAGGGTTCCGCCGTCCCCTTAACAATCCTATGCAATCTTACCAACTACTTATGAATTTCTACATACATGCTTTGAAGGTTAGGTTTTCCTAATACATATTCTCCTCGTGATATTCAAGCAAGAACGTATATCTAACATGCAATCCGTCTGTGATATTCAGATCAAATATGAACATGCAAGACTCATTAAGTTTTGTGAAAACCCTTTGAAAAACCATGCAACCCTTAAGAGCGTGATGTTCGCCTTAAGTGAACTTACAATTATTAACCACAAGAAGCAATACTCAATCCTCCGGTGATATTCCAACCGAATTGCATCCAATTACTTGTCTAAAACCCCTAATGGTCGCGAATCACTAAGACAATTCGATAGTTTAATCGCGGTGATTAATAATTCAAAGCAAGCATGCATCCATTCATAAGCAAATTAATAAAATTACATATTCATGCTAAGGCTCAAGGTTTCGCCCTAGCAAACGGGAATTAGTTACAAACAACCATAAACAAAATATTAAAAACAAGGATAGAAAACACCTTAAAGTAGAAAATCTCCAAGAACCCTAACCAAGTTCTCTGTCTCCCAAATTGAATAATAATAAGCTCCCTTAAAACTTGGAATGGCAAAAGCCTTATAAACCCTCACTAAAAACCAACGCCAAAAACCCTAGAGTTTCTTGGTCTTTTTCTCTAATTAGGAAACTAATAATAATAATAAAATAAATAAGAAAATAAAGTCTTAATTAAGCTAGGAAATCTGCACAGAAACTATCCAGCCACGTTTTAGCCTCAGATATCCCCCAAACCCGGCCCAAGATAGCTTGTTTTGAAGATCGGAACGTTCTGAACACATTTCCAAGAGGCCACGAACCCCTTCGAGGTCATCTTGGGCTTAAAAAACGCAATTCACACCCGAAGTCACTTTTCCAACACTGCGCATCGCTCCCTTATTTTATCACCAGAAAATCATCGCTTGGTAGAAAAATATGATATTTTGATACGATCAAGCTAAGTGACTCATGAACGTCCTCCAACTGGAATTACTCCAAAATCCATCCATTTGACCACGTTTGGCTTCAGAGGAAGTCGAAAGTCCTATATTGGAAATACAATTCAAAGTATCAAAATTCTTCCAAAATATTAACCAAAATATACTAAGAATAAGGTTAAATATATAATATAAAATTTACTCATCAGTCAACTTACCAATAGACCACATGCTTATTAGCATGAGAACTTACAGACAAAATATAAAAATACAAAAATATTCAGGATGGGCCTAGACCTATCCTAGTCTTTATGTGGCTCTACCACTGAACATGAGTAGAAATGCAATACATATCTACTAAGATATTGGACCATATGCAATATGAAACGCTAGTTGAAGATATATATGCGTATGAATCAATTGGAGTAAAAGTATGAATCAACTGGAGCAAAAATGCACAAGTAATTTATAGTGTATTGTAGTAGTAGTAATAGTAGGCATGGTTTTAAACAACTTTAATGAAAAATGTAACTTTTGACTAACTAGCCTAATTGAAATATATCTTCATGTTAGAACCAAACTAGGTTTACGAGAAGTTTTGTGAACACAAAGTATATTGCACTGGATAACTCAGAAGCATTCTTATTGAACTGAAAGACATCAACTAGCTATTAAATAGCCTTACATCAACAAGAAAATGAAATAACAACCCACGTTAACAACAACCCTAGAATCGTGGTAATCGACTAATTCAAAATAGATAACAAACTTGTCCCTCAAGTATAGGAGGGTTATTCGCACGTCCAGGGAATAAACCCTAGAATGAAGGAAACCTATCAACTAGAAACTTTGACAACTTCAACATCCTCCCTTAAACTGAATACTATTGATTCAGTTTATTCCAGGCCATTTGCATACACCCATTAGGTCTCGCAGTTTCTGAAATACTTCAAGTTTCAGTGGCTTCGTCATCACGTCTGCAATCTACTCCTGAGTATAACACTGCAGCAGCTCCACTACTTCATCCTTGACAAGATCTCGAAGGAAGTGAAACCTTACATCTATATGTTTACTGCGACCATGCATTCCTGGATTCTTTGACAGCTTAATGGTTGAGATATTATCACAGTAAACCTTTGTTGGACCAGTTTGCCTCAGATTTAAGCAACTCAAAATTCTTCTTAACCACACCACTTGACACGCACTTGAAGCCGCAGCAATGAATTCTGCTTCAGTAGTAGAAAGAGTGACCACTGGTTGCTTCTTCGAGGACCATGATACTGCTCCTGAATTCATCATAAATACATAACCTGAAGTACTCTTTCTGTCATCTTGATCACCAGCATAGTCACTATCCGTATAGCCAATGAGCTCTTCATCTCCTCCCTTCTTGTAGAATACTCCAAAATCAACAGTTCCCTTCACGTATCTTAAGATCCTTTTGACTGCCAATAAATGAGTCTCTGTAGGATTCTCCATATACTTGCTAATTAGGCTTACAACGTACATAAGATCAGGTCGCGTAGCTGTTAAATACATAAGACTCCCAACCATTTGCTTATAGAGCGTGCTGTCTACTTTTGCTCCCCCTTCATCACAAGTGAGTTTGAATCCAAGAACCATAGGGTTATGCACTGAGTTGCACTGTCCCATGTTGAACCTGCCTAACACTTCCTGTGCATACTTACGCTGACTTATAAAAATGCCATCTGGTTTCTATATCACTTCAATGCCAAGAAAGAATCTCATACTTCCGAGATTAGTCATATCAAATTCTGTCATCATGGATCTCTTAAATTTCTCAAACAACACCCTATCATTTCCAGTGAAAATGAGATCATCAACATATAGGCATACAATCAAAATTTTACCTTCATTGGCTGTCTTGATAAACAATGTGTGCTCAAAGGGACATTTGCTGAATCCCTCTTTGATAAAATATGCCTCTATTCGACTGTACCATGCACGTGGAGCCTATTTGAGCCTGTATAGTGCCTTCTTGAGACGATAGACCTTGCCTCCGCTTCCCTTCTATTCATATCCAGGTGGTTGTTCAACGAAAACCTCTTCATTGATCTCTCTATGCAAGAAAGCTTATTTGACGTCGAGTTGGTAAATCTTCCAACTCTTTTGTGCAACAATGGATATAACCATTCGAATTGTATCCATTCATGCCACTGGTGCAAATACTTCAGAAAAATCCACTCCATATCGTTGGCAATATCCCTTCGCAACAAGCCGAGCCTTATACTTGTCCACCTCCCCATTTTCTTTCAATTTTGTCTTGAAAATCCATTTGACTCCAATAGTTTTTCCCCCTATTGGTAGGTCAGTCAATTCCCACGTATGGTTCTTCTCTATTGCTTCTATCTCTCTATCCATTGCTTGTTTCCACTTCTCACTTTTCACAGCTTCGCAATAGCTAGTAGGATCACCATTTGTAAACAAGGCTATATGAGCCAAGTTCATATCTTCTTCTTCAGAGAGACCTTCACCAGTGTTATAGTCTCTCATCCAAATTGGTGGCCTTCGAGCTCGTCCCTCTTGAGGTGCACTGCCTTCATTTATGGCATCTTCTGATTCAAGTGAATCATTGCCATCTTACCCATGATCGTCAGTTTCTTCTTCATTTCCTTCATCTTCTTCTTCATTTCCTACATCTCCAGTACCTGTTTCTTCATCAAGATCAGCTAAAATATCTTGCTCATGACTGTCATCCCAATTCCATTGTTGATCTTCTTCAAACACTACATCTCGACTTATAATGATTTTATTTGAAATAGGGTCAAACAATCTATAGGCTTTGGACTCCTCACTTACCCCCAACAATATACATTTGAGGCTTTTGTCATCAAGCTTCAATCGTTTGCTATCTGGTACGTGCACATGAGAGATGCAACCAAAAACCCTAAAGTGCTCTACCGAGGGTTTGCGCCCACTCCATGCTTCCTCAGGTGTTTTGCTCTTTGCTGCAAGGGTCGGACTTCGATTCAGCACGTGAACAGCCCAGTTCACTGCTTCAGGCCAGAAGGTCTTTGGAATCCGCTTCTCTGATAGCATACATCGAACCATATTCATGATAGTTCGATTCTTCCGTTCAGCAACCCCGTTCTGGTTGAGGCGTATAGGCAGCTGTCAACTGCCTATGAACGCCATTCTCATTGCAGAAATCTGTGAATTCATGTGATGTGAACTCACCTCCTCAATCTGTCCTAAAACCTCTTATGAACAATCCAGTTTCCTTCTCCACTTTGGCTTTGTATGTTTTGAACACGGTGAAGGCTTCTGATTTCTCCACCAGAAAGTAAACCCAAGTTCTTCTACTATAGTCATCAGTAAAAGTGATGAAATATCTCTTCTTACTATTTGAGATTGGGTTTATGGGACCACAGATGTCAGCGTGTATCAATTGCAGGATCTTTGAAGCTCTCTATACACTTTCCCTAGGAAAAGAGTCACGATGCTGCTTCCCCACAAGGCAGCCTTCACACACGTTCTGAGAAGCTTTGAACTTTGGCAGCCCCGTAACTATGTTCTTTTGTTGTAGCACCTTCAGACCACTCCAACTTAAATGTCCATATCGACAATGCCAACGATCAGCTTGATCTGTGGTTGTTATGGAGAGACAACTTTGTTCCTTTGCCGGACAGCGAGCAACCAAGGCAAACATCATGTTGTATGTCATCTCAGTTTCAAGAATGAGACCTCTCTCAGGGTGAAAGATCTTACACTTTCCTTGTTGCATGAGGACTGTGAGTCCCCTCTCTTGTAGTTGACCAATACTCAACAAGTTATTCTTTAATTCAGGTACAAAGAAGACATCTGTAATCACATGCACGATCCCATGCACTTCCATTCGTACTTTGCCTTTGCCTTGCACACTGAGACTGAAGTTGTTTCCCAGCTTGACTGACTCTCGAAAATTTGCATCTATTTCGACAAACGCTTCATTTCTACCACACATGTGGTTGCTACATCCTGAGTCAAGAAACCACATATGCTCCGTCTCAGCTTCTTTGGCATCCACCAGCGCCATTAGCAGCATTTCTTCATTTGTTTCTGCAAAGTTACCCTTGGAGTCCCTAGTCTTCTTAGGACATTCCCACTGAAAGTGCCCTAGTTTGTGACAGTTGTAGCATTCTAGAGTAGATTTGTCGAACCAAGATCTACCCCTTCCTCTTCCTCTTCCCCGATAGGAGCCACGGCCACCACTTCTTCCTCCTTGTTGGACTCCAGTGGTAACTTGGAGAGCTTGTTCGTCCATCACATGTTGACCCATCCTTTGTTCATGCACAAGCAGACTGCTCTGAAGTTCATCAATGGATAGAGTATCCAAGTCATTCGACTCCTCAATCGAACAGACCACATAATCAAATTTTGACGTCATAGACCTCAAAACTTTCTCAATGATCACTATATCCTCCATTCTTTCTCCATGCACCCTCATCTTATTAGCTATGGTGAGTGTCCTCCCAAAATAGTTATTGACAGTTTCTCCAGCCTACATATGCAATACTTCGAACTCCTTTCGAAGTGCTTGCAACTGAGCACGCTTCACACGTGCAGTTCCTTGGTACTTCTGCTTTAGGGAATCCCATATATCTTTCGTCGTGTCCTTCTTCAAGATCGTTTCAAGGATTGAACGATCAATGGCCTGAAACAGGTAGTTCTTGGCCTTCAGATCTTTCAACTTCAGCTCTTCCAGTGCCTTCTTCTGTGAATCACTAGAGTCAGCTCCTCCTGCGACTGCAGTGATCCCCGTCTCCACCAGGTTCCAATACTCCTTGGAACGCAGAAAGTTTTCCATAAGCATGCTCCAGTGATCGTAGTGCCCATCAAGCCTCGGAATGGCAGGTTGTACAAAACTGTTCTTAGGCGTCATATTCTTGGTCTTTCACGCAAGCAACTGTGTTTGCTGGTTTTTGGTCAGGCCCCTGTGATGGGGCTCTGATACCAGATGTTAGAACCAAACTAGGTTTACGAGAAGTTTTGTGAACACAAAGTATATTGCACTGGATAACTTAGAAGCATTCTTATTGAACTGAAAGACATCAACCAGCTATTAAATAGCCTTACATCAACAAGAAAATGAAATAACAACCCACGTTAACAACAACCCTAGAATCGTGGTAATCGACTAATTCAAAATAGATAACAAACTTGTCCCTCAAGTATAGGAGGGTTATTCGCACGTCCAGGGAATAAACCCTAGAATGAAGGAAACCTATCAACTAGAAACTTTGACAACTTCAACAATTCAAACATATTTTGAGTGTCACTTGTCGCTAAATGAATAAGTTTCCGGATTTCTTATCTTTATATAATCTCAATATTTTTTTCAAATAGGATGGAGATTGTGTTTAAGTTTAATAACTTCCCGAAGTAGTACTAGGGTGGAGATTGTGTTGTTATTTGTTAAATGTTGTTGAAGTTTCAATAACTCCTCAAAGTAGTACCAAGCTAGAGATTGTGTTGTTATTTGTTAAACATTGTTTAAGTTTCATGTTGTTTAAGTTTCAATAACTCCCCAAAATAGTACTAGAATGGAGATTGTGCTGTTTTTTTTTTTGAAGAAAATATGATATTCATTGATTTAGATTGAAAAACGTACAAACAAACATTGACGATAAGGTGCAAACAATGAGCCTCAATAAAAACCTTACCAAGAATGTCACCCGGTCGAAGGAAAAGAAGTTACAATTAATTACTATCCTCAACGAGAAGGTTTAAGATTACATCGAAAGATTCCTCAAACCAACCTAAGAGTTGTTTTAAACCCAACATAGCCAGGCGATGCGTCACCTTGTTCGAGGTCCGTCGTCCGTAAATAACCTTCCATTGTGCTTGATTCTCCAAGATCCTTCTTGTATCATCAAGAATATGACCGAATGGTGAAGAGTCATTCCCACCCTTGTGAGAAAGAGCATTAATGACCAAAAGAGCATCACCTTCAAGTTCAACAGTGGGAACCGCTGCTGCTGTGCAAAAACAGCAGCTTCCCTCGCTGCCAAAATTTCTCCCAGCAGCGGGGAGACAATCCCAGTCACCTTAATAGATAAAGCAGCCAAAAACTCGTCCTATCATTCCGTAATACGACCCCCAATACATCCAGTCTCCGTACCTTCACCCCAGGCCGCATCAAAGTTGCACTTCACCCAACCACAAGCAGGAGCGTGCCATGGCTGCACCATAGCAGCCCTTGTAGTTTTTGCTTTGTCGATCCATTTGTGAAATTCCGTCAACCAAGTTTGCAACTTGCAGTGTAATTCCAACGAATTCAAAGCTTTACCTTTCCAAAATAGATTATTACACTATGTCCAAATACCCCAAATAATCGTCATAGCTAAGTCGAAACTCTCCCTAGAAAGAGTCTGTGCAAGCGCAGCAACCCAATCTATCAATGGTTGTCGACTATCCCATTTGCTACGTACACCCAAAGGACTAGAGAACCACACCGCCACTGCTCGAGGACAATCCCTTAATAGGTGGTTGATCGTTTCAATGTCCGCATCATAAAACAAACAAGTTGGCGCCAAAGCTATTTTTTTCTTCCTAAGGTTATCTCTTGTTGATAGAACATTCAGGCAACATCTACAGACGCAAATTTTAACCTTCCCTGGCACATTGGTCCTCCATATCGCTTTCGAAAGGAATTTCACATCCCAATCAACATCGATCCACTAGCTATATTCCCATTTACCTCGCCACAAGCTTCGTTAGAGGTGGGTTCAAAAAATCAAAAGTTGAAAAAAAAAAAAGTACCAAACATAGAACCGAAACCAAAAAACCGAAAAAAATCGAACCGAAAAAAAGAAAAACCAAACTGAACCAAACTTTATTGGTTCGGTTTTAGTTTTAGAAATTCGTAAACCGAACGAAACTGAATCCCTTTACACTTTATGTATGTATGCCCGTTATGTTTCTTTTGTGAAACTTTGTTGCCAAGTTTGAAACTAACTAGTAATTTTTTAAGGAGCATACTTGGTTCAATTAGGGAGGATATGTCATTGGTTATGGAAGAAAGTTTTGGAAGGCTTTGGAACTTGGAAGAACTTCTCTATTTGTTTGCTTTTGGAATGGATACAGTGATCATTTTTCTTTGCAATTGAGGTTGTTTATAGAATATAATTGGTTTATATGATCTTGTATATGTACAACTACCTAACCTCTTTTCTCATTTTCTTATTATTAGTGCCAATGCAAGCTTCTTTTCTAAATTCCATATTAAAAAAAGATCAAGTTTGATAAAATAAAATAAAAACCGAAATTGAACAAAACCAAACCAAACTTAAAAAAAACCGAGCCGAAAAACCAAAAGAAAATTAAACCAAACCGAACCAAAGTTTTGGTTTAATTTTGGTTTTGACAAAAAAACCGAATGAAACCAAATCAACCCCTACTCCTCGTTGTGAAATTCCCATTTTTCTCCGCATTCCAAATTAGAACGTCTTCCGTCCTTCCCAAACTAAGAGGAATCCCTTTGATCCAAGAGGCCTCCTCCTCACAAAACAATCGATTAATGTGTGCCATATTCCAAGCTAACGGGCCAGACTCCATAATCGACATACTAACCTTTGAATCGTGAGCCATCCCCAACGGCATATGACTAAGGACTTTGAAGAAACTCTGCCTTGGCAGCCAATTATCACCCCAAATATTAATTTGGATCCATCTCTGACCCTCCATCGCACCCCCATATGGACAACATTACGGGCAGCCGCTATACTACGACAACATTAGGAGGCGTTCGGTTTTACCTGGCTGAGAGGAAGTCCGTCTTTGGAAAGTATTTTTCTTTGAATAACCATGCTACAAGCAACGAAGGTTGATGCAAGATCCGCCACCCTTGTTTTGTTAACAAGGCAAGATTAAAAGCTTGGACATCTTTAAATCCCAAACCACCTTTACACTTGGCTTTAAATTTTTTCCACCGAAGCCAATGATTTCTCTGCCTACCTTGTTCACGCCCCCACCAGAATTGGGAAACAATTTGATTTAATTCTTCACAAAAGGATTTTGGTAGCAAGAAAGTTTGCATCGTATAAAGAGGAATAGCTTGAACAACGGTTTTAATCAAAATTTATTTTCCCGCGTTACTAAATAGGCTTCCTCTCCACCCATTAAGCCTCTTCCACAACTTTTCTTTAATGTAAGCAAAAGCTTGTTTCTTTGCCTTTCCCACAAAAATAGGTAGTCCCAGAAAGCGGTCGTGATAATTGACCCTAGCCCACTGGCGGATGCACTAAGGGGCCGCCGGGGGGGGCCGCCGGGGGGGGGCTGAGTTGACCCCGAACTTCGATGAACGTCCATGGACATTTTAGGTGTTGACCATCCGAACTTCAATACTGACCCTACGAACTTCAATGCTGACCTTCCGAACTTCGGTGAATATTCATAAATACCTAGGGTGCTGCCCTTTTGAAGATTAGAGTTGGTTTCATACATACCCTCCAACAATAATTTGATAAAACATCTGAAAGAAGAGTGGCTCTTCTTAATTTTTTTAATAAATATTACTTTGTCAAAATAACATAGTTTTGGACCCTTTAGTCTAATTAAAAAAAACACAAAAAGCCAACAAAAAAAAACCAAAAACTACCAGCAAAAAAAAATTGTAAAAGAGGCCAAAAAACAAAAGTAAAAGCAGCAAAAAAAAAAAAGATTACAACTTTTTAAAAGGGGAGACTTGTCCGTGTCTCCCAATCCCATTGTCCCATTAGCAAAAAGAAAACCCCAGCCCCAGGTCCCCAGTGGCGCAGCCCCCAAACTCAATTCCAAATTTTCAATTCTCATTCACAAATTCCAATCACCAAACTCCATCTCTACTCTAACCCTAAACTCTTAGCACTCCACTTCAACGATCATTTCAAGGACCACCTAAATTTCATCTTTCAAATTTCAAAGTAAGTTTTTCATAACTTATTCAAATTAAATTTCTTTCATGAATACTTACATTTGATTATTGATGTGAATCATATATGGTTTTTATTTAGATTAGTTGATATGTGTGTTTTAGAATTTCAGTATTTGTGTTGATAAATTGATGAAAGTTCTTATTTAGACTATTGAATGTGTTGAGTTTTGTGTGAGTGGTTGGTTTGAGTGAGTTTATCAAATTGGAGTAATTCCTAATAAAATTGGTGTGGACTTTATTCAAATCATACAGTTATGTTGCGATATTATAAGAAACAATGCACAAATTCTACGGTGAACAATTCGGGTAGTTCAAGTTCAAAAGAAAGTGAGTTAGAAGAAATTTTGAATACTCTTCCCGCGGATCCTGGAACTAGACCTCCAATGTCAGATTATGAGCCTAATATTCGAGATCAAGTTAGAAGAGCTTATCTACAAAAGGCATATTGTCGGCCTATACTAAGGCCCTTTACACAAAGATTTTTTTTTGGAGTTCCTCGACGCTTTAATTCCGAGTGGTATGAAAAGTTCCATTGGCTAGAGTATAGTATCAAAAAGGATGCCGCATATTGCATTTGTTGCTATCTATTTAGTTGCAATTTTCAACAAGGAAGTAATGATGTCTTTGTTGGGAAAGGGTTCGAAAATTGGAAGAAAGGGCTAGAATTACTTAGGAGGCATGAAGGAGGTGTTTCTAGTGTTCACAATAATGCTAGCAAAAAATGCTTGGATCTAATGAATCAAAAGCAACATATCAAAACAATTTTGATCAAGCATACCGACCAAAGCCGTGTTGCCTATCGTATTATGTTGAATGCGGCAATTGATTGTACTAGATTTTTGTTGCGGCAAGGTCTTTCTTTTCGTGGTCATGATGAAAAAGTAGGTTCGGATAATAGAGGGAATTATATAGAGCTCTTGCAATTTCTCGGGGATCATGATGAGAAAATTAAGGCTGTTGTCTTAGAAAATGCTCCTGGTAACCTAAAGTTAGTTGCTCCTTCAATTCAAAAGGACATTGTTAGTGCGTGTGCTATGGAAACAATTGATGCTATCCTTCATGATATGAATGGTGCATTTTTTTCTATAATGGTTGATGAATCACGTGATGCTTCAATTAAGGAGCAAATGGCGGTGGTGTTTCACTATGTAAATAAAAGAGGGGAAGTAATCGAAAGGTTTGTGGGAGTTCAACATGTTGTCGAGACTACTTCAATTGAGTTAAAGAAGTCCATTGATCAATTGTTTTCAAGAAATAAGTTAAGTATTTCCATGCTACGAGGACAAGGTTATGATGGAGCTAGTAACATGAAAGGTGAGTTTAATGGTCTTAAGTCAAGGATATTAAGAGAAAATACTTGTGCTTTTTATGTTCATTGTTTTGCACATCAACTTCAACTAGCTCTTGTTGCGGTGGCAAAGGGAAATGTTGATATTGCCACTTTTTTCACATTGGCAAATAGTGTGGTTACTATTGTTGGAGCATCTTGTAAGTGTCGTGATGCACTTAGAGAGCAACTACAAAAGGATCTTATGGAAGCTTTTGAAAACGATTGTCTTATAACGGGCCGGGGTTTAAATCAAGAAACTAGTCTCAAGCGTGCCGGTGACCAAGGATTTAAATATCGGTAATATCGGAAATATCGGTCGTCCGAAAACACGGAAATATCGATATCGATAAAAATTACATGGAAACCACGGAAATTGTAAGAAAAAGTTGGAAATTTTTATTGAAACTTTGCAGGATGTTTATTTAGTCAATTATCTATTAGTTTATCACAAAAAATTGGAAGGAAATGCATTGCATGATGGATTTAACTGATTTAAGTTGATTATATAGCAAGCTGGCAAACATTGTGAGTGTAGAAAATATGTAAATATTTTAGCATATTTTCACAAGAACATAAGGGATATGGTGGTCAAAGTGTTGAAGGAGTAAAATTGGAGGGGTTCGAATCCCCTTGGTGTTTTAAAAAAGGAACGGGCCAAAGGCCCCAAATTAAAATGGCCCAAGGCATTTTAAACAATTTAAATAAAAACAGAAAAGGAAAAAGAAATGGGTTGGGGCTGCCCAGGTTTTGGGTTTGGCAGGAACGGCCCAAAGGGCCTAAGGTTGATGGGTCGCCGGACCCAAGGAAGAAAAAGGCCGGAGTTCGGCCGAAATTCTACCATAACTTTGAACGTCCATAACTTCTTCGTTACTCAACCAAATTAAGTGATCCAAACATGAAAGGGGCGGTGCTCGTCGGAAAACTGGGTTTGGGGCCGAAGGTTTGGGCAATTTTCAAAGCTTTGTAACTTCTTCGTTTCTTAACCAAATTGAGTGATTCAAAAGCTAAAATGTAGTTAGGAATGTGGAGAAGAGGTTCATACCAAGTGAGGACCGAGTGGTGGCCGGTGTTGACCGGAAAATGACCTGAAAGATGGCCAAACGACCACGGTTTATGAGTTCGGCCGGAATTCTACCCTAACTTTGAACGTCCATAACTTCTTCGTTACTCAACCAAATTAAGTGATCCAAACATGAAAGTTGTAGTACTCGACGAGATGAAGAGATTGATACCCTGCACGCCGGCCAATTCGCCGTGGTTTGGCCGGAAAATGCCTCGAAAGGGGCGGTGCTGCCCAAAGGGCCGGAATTCTACCCTAACTTTGAACGTCCATAACTTCTTCGTTACTCAACCAAATTAAGTGATCCAAACATGAAAGTTGTAGTACTCGACGAGATGAAGAGATTGATATCCTGCACGCCGGCCAATGCGCCGTGGTTTGGCCGGAAAATGCCTCCAAAGGGCCGAAATTCTACCCTAACTTTGAACGTCCATAACTTCTTCGTTACTCAACCAAATTAAGTGATCCAAACATGAAAATTGTAGTACTCGAGGAGATGAAGAGATTGATACCATGCATGCCGGCCAAATCGCCGTGGTTTGGCCGGAAAACGCCTTGAAAGGAGGGTTCCCATCGGAAAACTGGGCAATAGAAGAGCATGCTAGAGTTTGCCAGTCCCACATCGCCTGTGGGTTGGCTGGGAGCCTGCTCGCTGGGTTATAAAAGGTTCATTCCAAATCCTATTTGATAAACCTTTCAGCCTTTTGGCTAATGTGAGGTTTAGTATAAGTTTTTGTTAGTTTAATATCTAATATGTGGACTAATGGTTCACGTGATATTAAATTAATATTTTAGTATTTTTAAGTATATTTGGGGTTTAATATCGCGATATTATCGATAATATCGCGATATTTTTCCTAAATAATATATTAAAATGCTGATATAGTGATATTTTCGGAAATATCGCGATATTTTAACGAAAATCATTTGGATAGTAAAAAAAATATCTTTGGGGGAAAAAACGATATTATCGGCGATATTTCGCCGATAATATCGATATTTAAATCCATGCCGGTGACACACGTTGGAACTCACATTATGGTACCTTGATTAGTATCATTTCCATGTTTGGTTCTGTGGTGAAAGTGCTTGAAATGATTGTTGATGATGGTTCAATGGATAATGTAGGGGAGGCAAATAGGTCATTGGGAGATATGCAATCTTTCGAATTTGTGTTTGACCTATTCTCAATGAAATCTATATTGGGGGTTACAAATGATTTGTCACAAGCATTACAAAAGAAAGATCAAGAGATTGTGAATGCTATGATTTTCACAAATGATTTGTCACAAGCATTACAAAAGAAAGATCAAGAGATTGTGAATGCTATGATTTTAGTCAAGGTATGTAAGCAACAACTACAAAACATGAGAGAGAATGGATTTCATCTTTTGTTTGATCAAGTGTCTTCATTTTGTGACAAGCATGATACTGAGATTCCTAGCATGGATGATCAATATGTTACTCGAGGGAGATCACGGCGTGGAGCTCAAAGAATCACAAACTTTCATCATTACCGTGTGGAGCTCTTTGTTGCTATCATTGATAAGCAACTTGTGGAATTAAATAGTCGCTTTGATGAGGTAAATACGGAGTTGCTTCTTTGTTTGGCAAGTTTGAGCCCGGATGATTCATTCTCGGCTTTTGATGAACAAAAGCTAATTTGTCTTGCTAAATTTTATCCGAATGAATTTACTACTAGTCAACTCTTGGCACTTGAAGATCAACTTGGGCATTATATTCTTGATATGCATTCGAGTAGTGAATTTTCTCAATTGAAAGGAATTGGTAGTCTTGCAAAAAAAATGGTGGAGACGGGGAGGAATAGAGTATATAATCATGTGTATTTGCTAATTACATTGGCTTTGGTTCTATCGGTTACTACTGCTTCAGTGGAGAGAGCTTTTTCTGCTATGAATATTGTGAAGACTCCATTGCGTAATCGAATGGGAGATCAATAGTTGAGTGATAGCATGATCGTTTATATTGAGAGCAATGTATTTTCTTCCATTGACAATGAGCTATAATGCAACGTTTTCAAAATATGAAAATGCGTCGAGGACTATTGTAACTTGTATTGTCATTTGTTCTATAAGCTATGAATGATGAAACTATGGTTTAATTTTAAGGTCATTATGTGTCTAAGAAATGCTTGTAAACTTTTACATGTGACCCCCCGAAATATTTTTCCTAGATCCGCCACTGCCCTAGCCATCCCCAAGTAATCTGCTAGTAGTTGACCGTCGTATTCCGCGAGATTACCACTAAATGCGACACATCTTTTCAACAAATTAATAACTTGACCTAAAGCTTCTTCATATGTTTGAAGTAGAAGTTTTACTCCAAAACACTCCTGAAGTGTGTCACAAGAAAAAATAAAATTATCATCCGCAAAAAGTAGGTGGTGTACACTCGGAGCACTCTTTACAAACCTTAACCCCTCTAATTCTTCCTTGCCTTCCTACACATCAAACAAAAACTGATAGGCCTTCCGCACATATGACAAACAGAAACGGTGAAAGAGGATCCCGTTGCTGGATTCCTCTTTTCGGAAGCACATATCCCACAGGCTCCCTATTATTTGTTAAATGTTGTTTAAGTTTCATGTTATTTAAGTTTCAATAACTCTCCGAAGTAGTACTAGGGTGGAGATTGTGTTGGTATTTGTTAAATGTTGTTTAAGTTTCAAGAATTAAAATAAAATGAGGCAAGATAGTATGAAATGGGGAAAAAGATGAGAGAAATGGCATAGAAATGGTTTAGGTATTTATAGGGAAAAAAATAGAATTAAAAAAAATTCAAATTTCGTCCTTAAAAAAAAAAAAATAATCCAATGGCTACATGACTTTACCTGACGTTATGTGTCTGTTGGCTGTTGACAGACTGAGCCCCTCAAACGGGTTGGTTGGCTAGCTAACAATGCCTAGCCCGATCGCCAAAGGGCTGCAAATGGCCTGGTGGGTCCCCTTTTTTTTGGCCCAACCCTCTATTGGAGTTAGGTTTTGGAGCATTTCGAGCTGAAATTTGGTCTATGGCCCTATAGCTATCTGCATAGGAGATGGCTTTAGTTGTATATGGATCCTCCCACTAACTTAATACTTTCATTTAATTTTTGATATCAAAATAGGTGGAAAGTTCAAATTCCTTATCTACTGAGAGCAGCTTATATGCAATGGATTCACCACCATACCACCTCTCCATCCAATAATACATTATTCTGTGAAGAAAAACTTGCACATATATAGGATTTAAGGATAGGGGTTGTAACAGACGTTCACATTTTTTGTCTGGGTGGAAGATGACGGCAACTTGCCAACATGGCTTACTACATATATATAAGGTTTAGAAATAGAGGACGCCACTTGGCAGTGAACATGTTTCATGTAAGTATTGTTGCCCAATCCACCTAATAAAAAAATTCCTTAAATTACATTTGAAGTAAGTTGTAAGTTATGTGATGGTCCACTGCTTTCTTACACCTGTAGTCCTCCTATGCCCATTAAACACAAGTCTACTGCTCTTGCTCCTCTTTGGAAAAGATCATAACATCATCGATCACAAGACAGAGAAAGAGGAGAGAGCGAGCGAGAGAGAGGAGGGGAGAGAGAGAGAGAGAGAAGCCCAGAGAAAGCTCAAATGGTTGTAGTACCAGCTCTTTCGGTATTCATCCTCCTCAACCTTGCCACAGCCGCCGCCGCAGACTCTCCTGTATGCAACCCCACATGTGGCTCCCTGCAACTCAAATACCCTTTTGGCACAGGCCCTGGTTGTGGCTCCCCAATTTTCCAATCCTACATAACCTGTACATTTACCAATAATCAGCAGCTCCTCCTCCTCACCACCCACACTGGCTTATACCCTATCACTTCCATTTCCTACTCCACCCAAACCATAACCCTAACCCCACCCGCCCTGTTACACTGCACCTCCATGCAACCCTCCCTCTCCAACTTCGGCCTTGACTGGGCCTCCCCATTTCAGCTCGGCCCATCAACCTTCATCCTCTTGTCTTGCCAGCCCCCCACCTCTTCCCTCACCCTCAAACCCTCCGGCATGCCCGTCTGTGATCCCTGCTACTCTCACCTCTGTGCTTCTATCTACACATGTCCATCCGTGGTTGGTCTTGGCGTCCCCTTGTTCCCTCCCACAAACACGTGCTGCGTGTATTCACCTGGGAATCTTGATGCTAAGAATGAGTTGGACCTCCACGGGTTAAGGTGCACGTTTACATCCGTTGTGTCGCTCGGAGACTACCCGATGGATCCCGTGCAGTGGGAGTATGGCGTGGCGTTGAAGTACAGTCACGGTGGTTTGGACAGTGGCATTGTCGATACAAAGTGCAAGATCTGTGAGATGAGCGATGGGGTTTGTGGGTACAGGGTTGATGATCATGATCAGTTCCTTTGTGTGTGTAAGAATGGCTACAACACATCCTCCGATTGCCTTAATAATTACACTCCAGATTCGAAGCCCCTTTGGGGATCCGGCGCGTCTGATGATTTACCAGTTGCTAATTGTAAGTTGTTCTTCAATGTTTTTTTTATTTTTTTTATTTTTTATTTTTTAAGTAAATCGATGATATATAATGAAAATGATTACAGCCATAAGGAAGAAAATTTGATCCAAATCATAGAGATTAGGCAAGAGCTAGACTACACCTAAAACATTTTAAATAACTGTGGTAATTGTTTTTAAATGTTGATGCTAATTTGTCGTCATCAAGTGTGGTTTCATGGTGCGTAAAGTGCGCACCCGATGCCTTTGAGCTTCACTGGAAAGTGTGTATTCCAGTTTTGCAAAACTTTGAATGCTTGCAACTTGATGGGGTTTATTGTGTTCGGGGAATAAAGTCAAGTTTTATTGCGTGAGCAAAAGAGAGAGAATTTAAGCGTTAAGGCGAAATAGAAGTTGTCATTTTATACTACCGTCTAATAATATTTTTCTTTATTTGTAAGTAAGATGTTTTAAGTTCGATTCTCGTCAAAACAAATTTGAACTACATTATTATAGTTAGCCAAGGGTGAGACTTAGACCCCACCCTCTTAGCGTAGATAGTATCGTTTATTCAAAAAAATAAAAAGGAGCAATGGAAGTTACAAATAATTTCAAATGGGAAAATAAATGTAGCTATTGTCACTAGTCATTAGGAACTTCCTCTTCAATACACTGCATAAAGAATTCAAACTATTCTCCTCTTTTTAACATATTTTAGAGTAAAAATTTCGTTTGTATTAAAATAAAATATAAAAAAAACCTATAACTGATTGAGTCGTCATCTGTTCAAATTTGCAGGGAGAATGTGGTCTGCGCTCGCGGCTGGCCTGATGATAATAGCTTGAGAGAGAGAGAGAGAGAGAGAGAGAGAGAGAGAGAGAGATCTATGTAAATTGTAATTAGAAAAAAAAAACTTAAGCCTTCTTACCGAAATTGAGATTTGATTTGTTTGGAAAGGATTTTATTTTTATTTTTATATCTCAATTGTTAAAACCATTAGTTTTTGGGGTTTTTGAACTTTAATCCTTCAAGAAGATTAAAATTTAAAAAAAATCTGGTGTTAGATTGAATATTGATTTTTAGTCCCTAATGTGTCCTTAATTCAAAATAATTAATTTGTATTTTATTTAATATCTCCCATTAAATATTTAAATTTATTAATACACAAATTTTAATTTATTTTTTGACCAAAAAAGAGTTTTTTAATTTATTAATTTTATTTAACATTCTTCAAACTTGAAAGACTCAATTAATGTACCTAAATGTTAGTACCGAAATATATTATATTGAACTAATATATTTAAATGTTAGTACCGAAATGTATTAATATTAAATTAATGTACCTAAATGTGTATACCGAAATGTATGCACCGAAATGTGTGTACCTAAATATATGCACCGAAATGTATATACCTAAATATATGCACCTAATATATGCACCGAAATGTATGTATCTAAATATAAGCACCGAAATGTATGTACCTAAATATATGACTGAAATGTATTAATATTAAATTAATGTACCTAAATGTGTGTACCGAAATGTATGCACCGAAATGTTAGTACCAAAATGTATGTACCTAAATGTATGCACTGAAATGTGTGTACCGAAATGTATGCACCGAAATGTTAGTACCAAAATGTGTATACCTAAATGTATGCACCGAAATGTATTATAATGAATTTAATATACCTAAATAAAGAAGTTACGGTACATATAAATATATTGTATAACAAAAATTAGTTTATCTAAATGTTCACAACAAAAATATATTACAATGAATGAAATGAAAATAAAAATTATAATGAAATAAAATTAATACATTAAAAATTAGAAAAGAAAAAGATAAATAATTAAAAAATAAAAATATAATTAATAAATGAGGTTATTAATGTATCAAGGGACTAAAATTAGATTTTGATCTTACTCATGGTTTTAATCAAAAAGTAATCTTTGCCAAGGACTAAAATGAAGTTTTCTAGTTTTTTTACTAGGATAATGTTTGTGTTCTCCCAATATTGGGAATCTATTTGTCTCCAATTATAATTACCGTATTTTCATAGTATGAAATTTATAATCGGAAGAACTGTTAATCTCTTTATCATTATCTAAAAATCATATTTACAAAAAATATTCAATTTAGAGCTCGTTTAGTCATTTATATATATTAAAGAAATGGACAATTCATCATGAAGAAGATACTTGCTACCAAAACCGTCGATTGATTTGGTATGCATGGATGGCTAAATGAGTTTTTGCATATATGATCTTTAGATGATGATAAAGAGTATGAACAGTTTCGATTATGAAGTTCGTATAATGAAGATACATTAATCATAAGTGGAGGGACATGTATATTGCTCTATGAGTGGTTAATTTGATCTATTAAACAATTGAAAATTGATTTCTAATCTTTTTAGCCAGTTTCCCATAAAAGAAAGACAATGAAATTGACAAAAAGAGTACTGCTTCTCTTGACAATCCCGTTCTCTTAGACCCCATGGTCCAAAAAAAATTGTGATCACCCACCATTCAATCTTAATTGTGCTCAATCTTCCTTCATCCAATCCAACTTTGACATATATATGGAGAAATAATTTATCAACAATACAAAACGAAAAGTTTTTGTAAAAGTGTCAAGTTGTAATAAACAGGTAAATGGAAATAGCTATTTCAAGGGAATATGATAGAGCTAAGTATTTTTCATTGTCAAATGGAAAAAGAGCAGGAATAAATGTGAGCAACATATCAGCAGGCATCTTCTGCGCATATATGTACTACATAGGAAATGCGATGCTCCACTTGAAAGTTGGTTTGTGGGGGAAACCATGAGCATCTGAATTCCGCACTAATGGTAGTAGGGAACTTGCATGGCCTTATAAATATGTTGGGTTAGCCTCCATATTGCCAATTGATTTTATAGTAGAACCTCAACTTTTTTTATGATATTCAAGCAGGTTGTCCCATATATCATGCTCAAATGCCACACGTACTCTACGTCACCTCATTTGTGTTCTCCACATGTTAGGCTTGAAGATTTGTTACAAGTGAAAATGCTTGTTGAGATTGAATCTCACATTGATGGGAGAACGGACCTTAACGAGCTTATAAGTAAGTTGGGCTACCCCCAAAATATTGGCAAATTGCCTTTATGATGGAATATCAACCCATATTGTCAATTGGTTTTATGTGGAACCTCAACTTCCCTTATGGTATCAGAGCAAGTTGTCACATATGTCAAACTCAACAGCCACATGTGTTTCACGTCACCCCGTTCATATTTTCCATGTTAAGCTTAAAAATTCGTTATATGTGAGAGATCGTTTTGAGATTGAATCCTTTGCATGGACTTAAAAGTAAATGAAGCTACTCTCCATGTTGCCATTTAATTTTGTAGTCACAATTAACCATTTTCGTAAATTAGTTAGAACGAATTCGAACTTCGGATATAAGGACCTACAATATCATCAGTCTGCATAAAACTAGCCCACGGAGGAGAGGAGGCTATCAAGAAGAATACTGAGATCAAATCCAAATTATAGCTCCATATATGTCAAATTTCATACATAAGAGATCACAAATTTCAAACGTGAAGATTAATTTAGAAGCACTATCAACAAGAACAAATGTTCCCATAGAAGAAAGGCCACGTAAAAGAAACACTTAATAAGACTTATTCGGGAATCAATAATTTGAATTTTAGTTTCAAAAAAATACAATAATGACACGTAATTTAAATAAACAAAACAAATGCTAATGTGGCTCAATGGCAGCACTCAATGTGGTAGAGGGCCATTTGTGAAAGGAACAAATGTTTGATCTGTTAAAAAGTTCCTTTTCTTTTCCTTCTCAGTGTGTCTGATATCCAGTGAAAAAAACAATTTTGAAGACCTTGAATGTTGATCAAACAGGGAAGCAAAAGGATGGCACAAGTATTTTGAAGACCTTGAATGTTGATCAAACGGGAAGAAAAAGGATGGCACAATACAAACCAGCATCATCCTGATGTAACAAATAAATAGCAGTAACATAATACAATTCAACTATAAGGTTCTGAGTATCTTTGTCAACAGAAAGCTTAAGGCCAAAGTACAACACAAAAGATAGATTTCTTATTTATATTGAGAAGAAAAGTATTGGCTTTTAGGTTTTGGTCCAATTGAAGTCTTGGTCTCTGAATTAAAAATATGTAAGTATTGGTCGTTCATGAACTCATTGTAAGAGTATGAACATGAGATTGGGTGTTTTGACATTGGTTGTTTAAGTCCAATTGGTATAAGAAAGCCTTACAAGAAAATGTATACTAATTCTTGTTGATAAAGGATTTTGTTGTAGCATTATATTGATATGTGTTAGAAAACTTTGTTTTCTATGAGAATTCTAATAGGGAATCCTTGTTCTGTTATGAGAAGGTGATATATATGTGTGTGTAGATAATCTAAGAGAGAGGAGAAGAATTGCAGTGCACTAAGTTTAAGTTTGCAGCATTCATGGCATCTTCAGGTGGAGGTTCTTCAGGTCAGGGTACCGCACCACTCTTATATGTCAAGGTTTTGTGTTTTCTTGATTGTGATTCTAGCAACTTAATCGAGTTCATGGATTTATATTTAATATGGGGTATCAAAGCCATAGGTTTAAGTTCTTAAATTCAATTGGCAACATCAATTGAATCATATATAAAAAATAAAAAAAATTAAATTAAAAAAGGAGGAAAATTGTTGTCAAGTTTCGAAACTGGTTTAAGTTTTGCCAAAATAACTAGGTTTTTCACAAAAAGGGTACGTTTTAATAAAATAAAGTTATTTAAAAATTTGAACGTTACAACTCGAAGTTTGTGGAGTAAAAAATAATCAAGAAAATTGTGGAGACGATGCGTAGACTTTTGGATTAAAAAGACAAAATTACCCTTAAGGCACACTTGGATTCTCATGCGCATGCAACGGACAATAACGGCTCAATCGAGGTGATCAAAATGGTATTTATTCAAAACTCTCTCATCACTCCACATCAAATCTTTACCCACAAGGTAACTCCCAATTATTCTTTTCAAATTGGGATTAATTACCAAATTAATTGCAAGATATTATTTGACATAATATCTTGCAATAATATTCAAAACACCACCATAAGTGGCCGATCCCTATTTCTCCAAAGAGGGCCAACCACACCCCTATACGTAGCTCCATATTTTTCCAAAAAGCTAAGTTGATTCTCTCCCTAAAATTCTCTAAACACTTTCTCTCTCAAATTCTAACTTTGGCATCATAGATTATCCGCCCAAAGTCCCCCCATTCATCATTGGTGCGTGAGGCTCTTGGCCTTGATCTTAGGTGTTATTATTTTGCAGGTATATTTTCGTCAAAAGAGAAGACGGAAAAAATTTGCATCCACAAATTTGTGCTTTCATTAAGAGACTTGATTCCAACGCTCGAAAAAGACATTCGCATTCAACATTTCTAATTTTTCATTCATCCATAAATTTTCCCACATGTTCTTATTTTTAGAATTTTTTATAAATTATTTGAAATAGCCTTGGAAAAGAAATACGATGGCGAATAATTTTAGAACCACGATGAACGATACTCCCTACGGATTTTTACCCACGGAGGGACCGATGAATTGAGGAATGGCGGCCAGCATCGCTGCCAACAACAGCCCACGTGGAGGCAGCGTGTAGCAGTAGGCCTCCTAAGCCATTTCTATCCATGCAGCCCTTGCTGCCCAATCAGAAGCCCAGGACCACGAGGCCCACGGAGATCCATAATGCGGCTCAAGCCGCGAGACGCGGCTAAGCCAAAGCCGGCCTCCAGCGCAGCAAACCCCCAGCGCACATTTAGAAGCCCAAAGTGAGCGAGTCTAAGACGCAACTGCCAACAGAAACGGGCCCAAGCCCCAACCTGCAAGCCTCATCCGTGGGAGCTTAGTGCAAGTCCTCCAAAAAGCCCACTCAACGCGAGCCATGCTCCAGTGCATCAGGACCTCCCATGCGCAAGCCCAGCACGCTGTCCCAGCTTGCAGCCACGTGGGCCAGGCTAAAGAGCCCAATCCAGCAGCGCCCAATTAGAGAACCAAGGAGGCAGGCCCTAGCGCAGTCAACGCAGGTTAAGTTGACCAGGATCCGCGCCCTTGTGCCCATGACCCAGATCCGTGACCCCTAGCACCAATACAAGCCTATTTTTTGCTATTTTGAACCATTTTCGATGTCCGTACACTCTTTCACTCTTTCGATGGTTCGGACCAATTTTTTGGTGTTTTTATGCAGATTTGGCTCATTGAAGCTTAAAATCTTGCATCGGAGTCCATTACACTTCCATTACTCAAGAAGACGCATACCATCCAAGCTTTTTCAACCCAAACGACGAACCTCTCCAACATCTCAGCAAGCAGCCCCTCGACTAGCCATGAACTGAGCGTTTAGGTAGTGTACACTTCCGATTGGGACCCCGAAATAGTGTCACTCTAGTCTTAGCGCGCGAAGGAGCGTGCACTCTCAGTTAGGCCCATGGACGAGCATACATTCATGGTTAAGGCCACACTCTGATAATATACATGAGCAACCTTCCAGGCGAAGTGTTCGTTCGTGGCTAGGCCTGTAAGGAGCATCATCTACCTCACATCGGAGTAGGTAGCACGACGAAAGGATAAAGTCGATATTGTACTTTACTTGAAAGAGATCAAGCGGTCACACAATCCAACTCAAGTTTAACTGGCAGCCTATGAATAATTCGGTCACCTGCTAAGAACATACCTTATGCACTGCAGCTGCGGCATAGACGAGCCGAGCACATGGAAGAGCAGCCTAGACTAGTAGGTCACAACCAGGGGTAGCCGAGAGCTCCGCTACTGATAGGAAATTATAGCGCACCACAAAGTAGCACACTATAATCCTATTGATTTTCCTTATTAACACTAAAATTTGTCGATTGTAGCATATGAAAATAAGGGTCTTTCCCGCAGAAGATTGTTTTATCCAAATACTTAAAAAGATGTCACAAAAATTGGTGGCTGTCTCCACTGACCAGCCACCGAAAACTAATTATTAGACCAACTTACACTTAACCAAATGCAACGAAATTTTATACACATAAACTAGACACACCGAACTATGCTCACACAAATTTTTGGGATTTTTGGAGTTGATTTGCTATTTTAATTAAATCGGACGAAACAGTACAGAAACAAATTTAAAATAATGCCAATAGATTTTAATTCACAAGTTAAGAAAAACGAGTTAGGGGAAATGTTATCCACCACCAAATAATCATGCAAATGTGTTATGTTTTATTCAAATTCCTTTTATTTTCCGGATGAAGATGCTCAAGTTGGCTCAATGTTAGAACTCAACCTATTACTCTTTCTTACGTAGTACATTAAGAGAATGGCGTTTTCAACTTAACTTAGTTCCTAGCATGCAATCTAGAATGGCGTGTTCATAGATTTAACAAGTAGAAATCATTAAGAATGAAAAGAGTTTGAGACATCACAAGGCATCGTAAGTACTGGCGTTGTCTTACTTATCCTAGAAATCGATTCACATGTTAACCATAATTAACAAGTGCTACTCTAGAACATATGTAGGTCCTCATTCAACAAGGGCAGGCACACATATATTCATAGCATTAAAATCCTTAATATGCTCACTAAGTATGCATCCATAGAAACACATCAAGAATTCATCAATGAGATAAGTAGTGAATCAATTTTCATCCTTCATAAAATTCATTCAAATAAAATATCACAACACATTCACAATCATATTCGGGGCTTCAAAACAGCCCCTAACTACTTCAAAATTAATTACACATTATTCTCAAATTAAAACAATAATAAAACATAAGTTTGGAGAAATATAACCGAAAGAGGAGAGTGTAAGGATTAAGGCTGCCTCTGTTTTCTGGCTATTCTTCTGCGCCTGTCCGTGCCTCCATGGCAGCTTGATTGGCTGCCTGCGTTCCTTCTGCTTTCTGATTGGCTGGCGCTGTACCGCAAGCTGCTAAGGCAGCTTTGGTCTGCCTGTTTCTGTCTCCTTTCAGCGCTGCCAAATGCCTTCTCCTCTGAACTGCCCCCTTCTTCTCCGTCTCGCTCTCCCGCTGCCAAGGCAGCGTTGCCTCTCTTCCCAGGCGTCTTAAGCTGCAAAGGCAGCTTTTCTTCTTTTTATTTTCTTTCTCTGTTTTCTCATTTCAGCTCCGAGGAGCTCCCCCAGGAGCTCCCTCTTCTTTTCTCCCCCCTCCTTCTAGTTTTTCTGTTTTTTCTTTTATGCTTCTCAGCTGCCAAAGGGCAGCTCACGTTACTTCCTTTTCTTCCACAGTGCTCTCCACCGAGCTGTATTGCATGCCTCGCAGTGCTCCACTAATTTTCTGCTTTGCTTTTTCTTTTGCACCGACCCACCAAGCTTTCTTCTTCTTTTCCCTTTGTTTTTCCACCAAAGCAGCCTTGCTGCCTTTGTTTTATTTTATTTTCTTATCTTTTGGCCAGCTTCAAGGCAGCTTCCAACAAATAAAGGTAGCCCTAATTATTAGCTTTTCATTTTGTTTTTGTAATCAGCCGCCCACCTTCAAATGTTTCTCACTTTATATTTTTATTTTATTTAACACATAAAACAAACCAACCAAATTACAATCACTCAAACCGAAACGACAACATAAACAAAGAAAATAAGTGAGTAAGTAGTTTTGACGAATTTAGCACTTAAAATTTCACTTATTCAATTTTTATTTTCTTTGCTTAACAAATTCAATTAAAACACAAAAACAAAGTAAATAGCTCGAAAATATAAGGAACTAACTAAGAAAAGACGAGTAAATTTGATGTAAAATTTATATAAATATGATCCGATTAAATACCCCCACACTTAGCTTTTGCTAGTCCTCGAGCAAAACAAAGAAAACCAGAAAAAGTAATAACATGAAAAACATTAACTTCCCCCTATTTGACCCTCATAGGATTTAATTCGAGAACATAAATCAGCAAGAACCATAGCTAACACCAAACAAGCTAATTCAAGCTCATCTTCCTTATTCAAATATTAGCAGTAATCTTTAATCATCCTTGAAGTGTAGTGTGTGAGATAGCCATGCTAATGCAATTTCAAGTTTTTATTTTTAAAATCATCATATGCAAACTAGCAACCTTCTCACGGAATATGCACTCAATCACACATGTGTTTAGTTTTAATGTGTTTCGCTCAAAGAAACAAATGTGAAAGATCTACCATAAGCTTGCATAAAAATCACTTCTCCACAATCATAATTGCAAAACCTAAATCAAGAGGACTTTTATTGGATGTAATGAGGCTTAGGGATAGGGCTATTGAAACGAAAGAATAGGAAAACACAAGTTCCAAGCTACATTGCAGGCAATTCTTTTGTTGAGATTTATAAGAACTCAAGCTCTCCAACGATTCTTTTAATACCTCCAATCACACCCTTAAACTGAAACTTTAGAAACTTTTTATTTTCTTCGAATATAATCTTTCTTTCTTTTTCTTTCTTTTTCTTCTCTATTCTCTTTTTTTTTTAAATAAATAATAATAAATACAAACATGAAATACCCCCACACTTATTCTTTTGCCAAACCTTCCAAGTACTTCACAAACATCTCTCATAAGACAATCTCAAATTGCTCGCTTGGAAAGGGTAAGGAAACATGCTTGAGTTATAAGGGTAGACATATCTGGTGATAAGAAATAAAAGGCTCACAAATACGGCTCAAATAGGCAATCTAATGATAATTTTTTTTTCTTTGGGAAATAAGGTTATTTGGGCCATGGTGGTGAACCTAATGCCTCTATCATTTTCAAGTTCATGCAATCAATGACAAATATTTCAAAAGATCGTTACGCAAGTTCTAGAGATGCATCTCACATAAGTTCATCACACATGAAAGAATAGGAGTGTATGAAAAATGCACACACTTTCAATAGGCTCAAAAACTCACATAGGATGTATATGGTCACTAAATTCACATATGAAGCTTTAAGTCATGCTTAAGTTTCACATCAACAAGGCTATGTGCAATTGGTTTTTCAAGAATGATCAAACATGTACAATACTAACAAGAGAATAAGGAATTTCACATAACACATGTTAACTAAGTTCTTGATAATCATGGTTCAAATTTCATCCAGTTATATCATTGGATCGGGAAACTAATAAAAATCTAATTCAAAACAATAAGAAAAACAAGACAATATTTTAGGATTTTAAAAAAAAATTTCGAAAAATTAAATAAAGCAAAACTAATTAAGAAAACAAAAACAACAACATGGAAACAAATGAAACCAGTTCAAAGTCGAAGGTACAAAAATTTTCAATTTGGTCATTTTTTATACTTGATACCCCCACACTTAAACTAGACATTGTCCCCAATGTCAGAAAACAATAAAATGCAAATAAAAATAAAAAAATAAATAATACGAAACAAAATAAAGAAAAGGGACTGAAAACTTCTCTAATTTGCAGAAAACCAAGCGATGACCCCCAAGCGTAAATTTTGCAATCAACTTCAAGGGAGAAAATAACCAAACGTTCCTGCAAAGAAAAGAAATAAATCAGTGAAGCACGCAAGAAAATATAGAAAATGCACACGAAAATTGAAAATGAAAATAAAAGATAACGAAAAGAACTAATAGGTGGTCATTGGTCATGACTGTTGATTTTCCACAGCTTTCAACTTGAACTGGATGGGCCTTCTTCTTGCAAGTGCTCCTCAGCTTAGTTGAGGATGAATCAGCACGTTGTCTCCACATGCTTCAAGTAGTCCGGTCTCCACGCAGGTGTGGCATATTCTTGAACTCTTGGATCAACCCAGACTCATCTGCTCTTGGGTGCACCTCAGACTCCTCCTGCTTCGTCTGTGAGGTACTTTTGTTTTTGAAGAAGTACCTCAACACAGGTTTATTTTTGAAGTGTGTTGGGAGGGGTCTGAGATGAGTACTCGAGAGCAAGACTAGGTAAGCAATCAGGATCTCACTTTCTCCACGTTCCTCAGATGAAGGAGAGGAGAAAGCATAATATGAGATACTTTTGCTTTTAACCTTTTTAATATGAAATACTTTTGCTCTGGAAGGTTTGTTTTCTGGGGTGATCCAAGGGATGAAGAACACTGAATAACTCGAAAGCTTTCTTTGGGAAGACATTATCGGAGATGAAGAGAGGAAGAGAGGTTGAGAGGTTGAGAGGGTGTGAAGGTGTGCCTTTGATGTGGAAGGCGAAGGTCGACTTTATAGAAATTTTCCTTCACAACCGGAACTGTTCCCTCACTATTTGTCGGCAGCCGGTGGATGGATGAACAGTGCCCGTTACGCGCTTTCTGACAAAGCTTCCGTAATTTCCGCGAAGCTGACTGCGCATGCGACGAGTGACGACAAATTGGAATGATGATCTTTTGAAAATCGGGGTTCAAAACCGGGTGCGGCTCGTGGTTTTCGCAACGCTCCACTCTGCACGTCATGAGTGACGACACATCCGGACAAACCAACCCACGTGATTGCTGAGTCAAGCCCAGCTTTTGAGAAAGGAAACAGCTCTTTTGAGAAATGAGCGTCGAGCTTTTCCGAATTGCGTGAGGACGCGTCTTCAACCTCAGAGGAGCGCCTCTCATTGATTTGCTTCTTTTTATAGAGGCGCTAATTCTGCTTCACATCACACTTGAACTCCCTTCCTCAAACACTCTCCTCTGTAAACACTCTCTTCTGCACTTCTGCAATCTTACTCATTCCGCTCTCTTCTTCCGTTTCAGCAATCTTAATCTTCCCGAACTCTTTTCTTCCTCAACCCCCTCTAAAAATGTCTTGCCCTTCCGACCGTCGCCTAAACTTGAATGTCGGGGAAGACGATGACTCGTCTTCTCCGAACAACATTTGGAATCCATCCTTCATATCCCCCAATGGTCCTCTTACAGTCGGGGACACAATGATGAGGAACGATATAACCGCAACGGTGGTTGCAAGAAACCTTCTTACTCCCAGAGACACTAGGTTGCTGTCTATGCGGTCAGACGAGCTGGCTGTTCAGGACTCACTGGCTCTCAGTGTCCAGTGTGCAGGCTCAGTTTCAAACATGGGTCAGCGCCTGCTTGCAAGATCTCGTCAGGTGGAGTCGCTAATGGCGGAGGTGGTCAGTCTTCGGCAAGAAGTCAGAGGACTCAGGCACGAAAACAAGGAGTTGCACATGCTTGCAACTAGTTACTCCACCAGTATGAAGAGGAAGCTGGACCAGCTGCAGGAGTCGGACGGTCGGATCCAGAGTGATCATGAAAGGTTCATGGCGCTACTCCCGAGGTTTATGTTGCCTTCGTCCTCTGGAGCAGCACCAAGTGTTCCGGCTCCGGAGATTCCAACTCTGGCTCTTCGTCTTCCCGGAGCTCCGTCGACCTCTGGGGCACCACCTAACCAGTGACCAATGAACGCGATTAGTTTTCCTATTATTGTAAAATATTTATGCTTTTATTTTATTTATATATATATTATTAATTTTTTTTAAAGTAAAATATGTAAATCATAAAATATGAAAATTAATGAAAAAAAAAAAAACTTTGTTGAATGCTTGGGTTGCCTCCCAAGCAGCGCTTGCTTTTATGTCCGCAGCCGGACGAAACTTTCCATTAACCTCCCCTCGGCTCCAAAGCATGAATTTTATCTTTTAATGGGAGGTGAATGGTCGCACATGTCATGTCTTGCTCCATTTGTGCCTTCGAGTATGCATATACTACAAAGAGTACCTAAAATAAAACAAAAAAAACAAAAACAATAAAATAGACAAGAAATAAAAAATAATAAAAATAAATAACAAAATACAAATAAACTAAAAATATAAAAATAAACCAAAAACACTCAATAATAATAATAATAAAAATATGAAAATAAATAAAAAATAAAAATAAACTAAAATAATAATAATAAAATATAAGCAATTAGAAATAACAATCCCCGGCAACGGCGCCAAAAATTTGATAGGAAATTATAGCGCACCACAAAGTAGCACACTATAATCCTATTGATTTTCCTTATTAACACTAAAATTTGTCGATTGTAGCATATGAAAATAAGGGTCTTTCCCGCAGAAGATTGTTTTATCCAAATACTTAAAAAGATGTCACAAAAATTGGTGGCTGTCTCCACTGACCAGCCACCGAAAACTAATTATTAGACCAACTTACACTTAACCAAATGCAACGAAATTTTATACACATAAACTAGACACACCGAACTATGCTCACACAAATGTTTGGGATTTTTGGAGTTGATTTGCTATTTTAATTAAATCGGACGAAACAGTACATAAACAAATTTAAAATAATGCCAATAGATTTTAATTCACAAGTTAAGAAAAACGAGTTAGGGGAAATGTTATCCACCACCAAATAATCATGCAAATGTGTTATGTTTTATTCAAATTCCTTTTATTTTCCGGATGAAGATGCTCAAGTTGGCTCAATGTTAGAACTCAACCTATTACTCTTTCTTACGTAGTACATTAAGAGAATGGCGTTTTCAACTTAACTTAGTTCCTAGCATGCAATCTAGAATGGCGTGTTCATAGATTTAACAAGTAGAAATCATTAAGAATGAAAAGAGTTTGAGACATCACAAGGCATCGTAAGTACTGGCGTTGTCTTACTTATCCTAGAAATCGATTCACATGTTAACCATAATTAACAAGTGCTACTCTAGAACATATGTAGGTCCTCATTCAACAAGGGCAGGCACACATATATTCATAGCATTAAAATCCTTAATATGCTCACTAAGTATGCATCCATAGAAACACATCAAGAATTCATCAATGAGATAAGTAGTGAATCAATTTTCATCCTTCATAAAATTCATTCAAATAAAATATCACAACACATTCACAATCATATTCGGGGCTTCAAAACAGCCCCTAACTACTTCAAAATTAATTACACATTATTCTCAAATTAAAACAATAATAAAACATAAGTTTGGAGAAATATAACCGAAAGAGGAGAGTGTAAGGATTAAGGCTGCCTCTGTTTTCTGGCTATTCTTCTGCGCCTGTCCGTGCCTCCATGGCAGCTTGATTGGCTGCCTGCGTTCCTTCTGCTTTCTGATTGGCTGGCGCTGTACCGCAAGCTGCTAAGGCAGCTTTGGTCTGCCTGTTTCTGTCTCCTTTCAGCGCTGCCAAATGCCTTCTCCTCTGAACTGCCCCCTTCTTCTCCGTCTCGCTCTCCCGCTGCCAAGGCAGCGTTGCCTCTCTTCCCAGGCGTCTTAAGCTGCAAAGGCAGCTTTTCTTCTTTTTATTTTCTTTCTCTGTTTTCTCATTTCAGCTCCGAGGAGCTCCCCCAGGAGCTCCCTCTTCTTTTCTCCCCCCTCCTTCTAGTTTTTCTGTTTTTTCTTTTATGCTTCTCAGCTGCCAAAGGGCAGCTCACGTTACTTCCTTTTCTTCCACAGTGCTCTCCACCGAGCTGTATTGCATGCCTCGCAGTGCTCCACTAATTTTCTGCTTTGCTTTTTCTTTTGCAGCGACCCACCAAGCTTTCTTCTTCTTTTCCCTTTGTTTTTCCACCAAAGCAGCCTTGCTGCCTTTGTTTTATTTTATTTTCTTATCTTTTGGCCAGCTTCAAGGCAGCTTCCAACAAATAAAGGTAGCCCTAATTATTAGCTTTTCATTTTGTTTTTGTAATCAGCCGCCCACCTTCAAATGTTTCTCACTTTATATTTTTATTTTATTTAACACATAAAACAAACCAACCAAATTACAATCACTCAAACCGAAACGACAACATAAACAAAGAAAATAAGTGAGTAAGTAGTTTTGACGAATTTAGCACTTAAAATTTCACTTATTCAATTTTTATTTTCTTTGCTTAACAAATTCAATTAAAACACAAAAACAAAGTAAATAGCTCGAAAATATAAGGAACTAACTAAGAAAAGACGAGTAAATTTGATGTAAAATTTATATAAATATGATCCGATCAGCTACCCCAACACAGACAAATTCAAGAGGAATAGAGAAGTTCTTGATCGAATGATTACGCGATTTCCAAACGCAATGAGGTCACAAAGAAGGCACCCGAGCAGCCTCGAAAAGAATCGGCAATAGCTCAAAAGAAGGAGGACTGGAAATAATACAACAACAAAAGTAGGCAAAAGGCCAAGCGCATTGACCGATCCCCAACTAAAGAAGGCCCGACACTCAAGAACTACTCTAAGTTCTCGATCCTGATCCACTAATTCTTCTGCGACATAAAAAACGAACCATGGTTCAAGCTACCAAAACAATCAGAATGAGATACTTCCAAGTTGGACCACACCAAGTACTGCGCATTCCATCGAGGTCCCAGTCACACAACTAAAGACTACTACACTTGGTAGAACTACCTAGCGAAGCTGGTGAAAGAAGGCAAGGTCATTAGACAAGCCATATGCGCATCCTAGGAAAAATGTAGACGTCAACAAAGAGCTACCAACCAAGACAATTTGGATCAATGGCATCTTCGCCGAATCCGAGCTCTTGGAGGCCACCAACAACTCCAAGAAGAAAAAGATCCAGTAGGCTCTACTAGTCTCACATGTCAGGTGGTCAACATCCAACCTGGACCCATCATTAGCTTCACCGAGCAAGATGCTGAAGGCATTGACTTCCCATACAACGACACACTAGTGGTATGTATCCAACTAGCCCACGCTATAGTTGACAGAATGATGGCGGAATACGATAGTTCAGTCAACCTATTCCTACTTTCAGTCATTTAGCAGATGAACCTAGAAAACACGATCATACACCGAGCGGAGGTGCGCACTAGTTTCAATGGTCACACCTCGACTACCATCGGTAAAATAATACTCGACGTGAGAACACCCCTAGTGGTCTCAAAGAAGACATTCACAATAACTAGTGACATGTCTCCTTATAACGAGGTTCTAGGTTGGCACTGGCTAGTGAGACTAAGCGTGTTAACCTCTGTCGAGTATCAAAAAACTTGATTCTGCATCCCAAGAGAATGAGTCAGAGAGATCAAGTCAAACCAAGCCACATCTTGACGATACAATGTGTTAGTACTGAATGAGTAAAAAAAAAAGTCCTTTAACTCCGTAGAGGCTACTGAAGTGTAGAAAGATAACTCTACCTCAATCGAAGATGGGTAACGAGACCCGTATTTCTTGACCCAAAGCAGCGATTAGACCACATCAACAACTTGGCGAAGGCAACGAGGCCCAACCCCGCCGATACACATTCAAGACAAATCCGAGCGATCTTGAATATGAAGTCCCCCACTACTCTGAAAGAGATTCAAGCTCTGACCAGACGAGTAGTTGCACTCAACCGTTTACCCTTGTGATCCATCGATCAACGTGAGCCATTTTATCGACTCAACAAAAAATGAGCAACAAGAAGAATAGAACGACTAGTGCAAGAAAACATTCAAGGACTTGATGAAGTACCTGACATCACTTCACTATCTAAACTAGAAGCAGCGAAAGACTTATTTACATGCTTGACAATATCTGAAAAAGTTATAAGCTTTACCCTCATACAAAAAGAGTTGAGGGCCCGACTATCTATATTCCACAGTTTAAAAGCTCTCCTCGATGCAAAAACCAACTACCAGAATTTCAAAAGCTAACTTTGGCTACAGTTGTTGCAACTTGAAAGCTCAAGTTATACCTTTAAACGCACACAGTCATCCTCATGACGCAATATTCCGCCTAATCCAAACGTGTGACGATAAAGGTGCAGACACTAGTGAATGCCAAGTTTTTTTACGAATACAACAATTCAGCCTAAAATGCACCCCAAAGGCAGACGAACACTAGAAGGACACACTCAGAAACAAGTTTTGTCATCGTTGCCTGTAGAAGATTCTACACATAAGCAACATGTACCAATAGTTGAGCACCACCTCCTGGTGTGCATCACACAGCCCCAGACGACCCTTGCTCCATAATTCAACTCCAAAGTTGCCTAGTACCGGCAGCTGAGCATCTCCTGCTGCATGTAACATGGCCCCAGCTTCACGGCTCCCTATTGTGCCTTTATGCCTAGCCTAGGCGACGCAACAAAGCAATCAAACGATGCCTCGGAGGCAACTGAGCACGCCTTAGCTGCTCCTGCTCCACCCGATGGAGACTTTTGGCATTTGCATGTTTACAGCTCATCCAACTATAAGGGCTCGGGAACAGGCGTGGTCCTTGTTACCCAGATGGTTCGATGATTGAGCAAGCAATCACTTAAGGCTTCAAAGCATCCAACAAGGAAGGAGAGTACGAAGCCTTACTAGCAGGCCTTCGAATGGCAAAAAACATGGCGATGAAAAAGCTTGGGATCCATTCTGATTCCCAGTTAATCACTAGCAAACACTATAAGCCTATGCTAGCACTGTTGGCCAAAAAACTAAACCCGCAGACGAGTCCTTGGTTGTTCATATAATGGGCAATCAACTTGGTAAGGCCAATATCACCCGCTATTAGGGGTAGACGCATGATGATCCTAGCAATTAACTACTTCACCAATTGGGTACAAGCAGAGCCCATGACAACCACAACTCAAACGAAGATAAAGCGCTTCAAATGGAGGAACATCATTTGCCGATTTGGCATCCCTCAATCCATCATCACGGATAACGGCCCGTAATTTGTAGGCAAAGGTTTGGCGAAGTTCTTCCAGAAATATGGCATCAAAAAACACATGTCCACGCCGAGGTATCCCCAAGGTAATAGGTAGGCTGAAGTATCTAACAAGATGATTCTCAATTGCCTCAAGAAGTCCTTCTCTGACAAGAAAGAAAAATGGCCAGAAGAGCTTCCCAAATATCTATGGGTGTATCACACAACCAAACAACGAGCAACCGGTGAGACTCATTTCTCTTTGACATTTGGTTCAGAAGCAATCATTCCTCCCAATGTCATTATGTCAGCACTCTACTGCCAAGCATCGAATATAATAGAAAATAGATGGCCACAAGAATAGATCCGGAAAAAGAGAAATACGAGAAGGCCATCACCGCGTCGTAGCCTACCAACAACGGCTCCTCTCTAGCTACAATGAAAGGGCTAAGATCCAGCAATTCTAGCTTGGAGATGTAGTTATAAGAAAAGCCTTCATCACTGCTCATAGAGAAAGCTCCAAAAAGATGGAATGCCTACAATATGAGGAAGTACCATGCATGACCTCCCATTACATCAAAGCCCAAAAACTCAAGCAGCTCGACGAGCACCACCTCACTAGTCGAAGACTATCCAGTTGTTATGCAGTCCCTACCTTACAACTAAGTTTTCATTCATTTCACTCATTTTTCAATGAGGAATTCAGAAGTAATCTATAACTTGGCTCGGTTGCATACTTACAACAACTGATCGCTCATGCACTTCAAAAAAATATCACGCTCTTCTCAGGGATTTATCGCAGGAATTGCGCCTCCTAGGGACCAACCATGCTCTCCAATGCGAGAGGGTAAAATAATTCCCCGACATCTATATGGGTTTGCTCTCCAATGCGGGAGCATAAACTTTACACTCTAAATATCCATATGTGGATAAGTTGGGTTGCCTTAGTGTAACTAGGTGCACGAAGGCTAGCGCTAGGATTCCTAGAACTAGCCACAATGGTCTTTTTCAAGGCTTAGCTAACGGAAGGATTTTGGGTCTCTTGGCCTAATTCGTGGAGAACCGGGCCTCAAAGACGGAGGAGGCACATTACGCAGTATGGCCTATGGACGACTGCTCTGGAACCCTAAAGCTGCTACCAAGTGCACTAAGGTAGCCTACGGTTTCCAGAAAACTGCTTACGGCTTGCCCTTCGAGCAATAAGCTGCGTTAAACTTATACAACTGCACATTTTTTGTGAGAGGTTAAACAAGTTAGCGTGCATATACAAAGCTTTATCCACTGCTGACATGCTATGTAGTCGATAAGCTCACCTCTGCCAAGTGCAAAATGATCGTTTAGATCCATACTAATTCCTAAAGTGTTGTGATACTTGCTATGCAACCCACGAAATTGGTTACATAAAAGCAAGGAGTTCTCTCGGGCATTTGCTTACGAAATTCCATACAACCACGTACTTTTGATACTAAAGGTTACCAAATTTCATAACCCAAAAATCTTTAGTATGTTGTGATGCAGGCCACACAACTCAAACGATTGAAAAAAGCCAAGGTTAACAATCAAGTAGTCACGTGGACTCGTCTGCTTTTGTAAGTAAGGCGTCCGGCTGCTGACCCTATGGCTAACAACTTTGCAAAAGTTCTACACCAACACCTACGACTGCATAGGTTCCGCATGCCTATCTGCTTATAGAAAAGTAGCACGCATGCCATTGGTCTAAAAGTCAAAGGTTGGGTATGAACAAAAGAAGCGAAGATGAAAAAAAAAATGAAGGAAACAAGTTTATTAAATTTTCTAGCAAAATTGATAAACAACTAGCAAAGACTGAAAGAGTTCAAGCAAAGAAAAAAGAAACAAGAAAAACAAAGAAAATTCTAAAGGCTACCTAGAAGACTACTCTTCAGCAGTTTGGACATCTCAAAACTACTCGATTGCCACACCTTCAGCAGCCATGACGCTCTCAGCAGGGGCATCATCCAGCGCTTAACCTCTGGCTGCCTCAGCTTGGGCACCAACTTCTCTAACTACTTCACCAATGGAAGCCTCAAAAGTAAAGGCAAACAGGTCATCCAGAGAAATAGAGAAGGTCTCGAAGTTTTTTCCAACAACCTCAAAATCAAACAGCCTACCAAAGAGATGATCTACTTAACCCAGCTTGTAGAAATTGGTCTAACTCTAAGAAAACGAAGCCTCGAGCTCTTCAGCTGACTACTCCTCTCGAGCAGACCAACACAGACGCGCTGCTGCGCATCCACTTTTTTCTTTAGACTTTTGTTGATCTTCAATGCACCTTGGAGTTCTAACACTTAGGGTTCAAGCCTATCAACAATCTTTTTGAAGTGGATCACTTGATTATAAGCATCAATCAACTTTTTATCCTTTGAGCAAGCAGCAGAACGAAGCTCAGAAACGGCACGCTCAAGATCTTGAATTTGAGAGGAATAAGCTTCAGTTGCCATAATCTTCGTCACCTTCTTGGTTGCCTTGGTATCCTCTTGGTCAATGAGCATAAACTCAGTTGCCATAGTCGTCATTTTCTGCATCATAGCAAGCAGAACAGTCATTCTATATTGGGTCATATGCTTCGTAAAGGAACTTGGGCAAATAACCCCTCTAACGCCATCAATAAGCTTGGCACGTGCATTCATGTCTTCAAGCAGGTATGGCTTCAAAAGCACATAGATCTCAATAGCCTCTTTAGAAACAGGCTTGGTGGATTTCTCATAACTGCCCATAGAAGAAGTCTCATATTTCTCAGTAGGCAAACCAGTCTCAGCAGTAAGATAAATAGGCCTTGGCACCACTTTATCAACAAAGTCCACCTTATCACTCTTCATAATAGCAAACCTCTCCAAAGGTGAACTGGACTTAACTCCTAACGGATGTCTTGGTACAAACTTCAGCACTGAAAGCATGACAAAACCTCTACGCTGAGTAATCATATCAGCAATTATACTAGCCATTTTCAACATGGTAGGCATCACAGGTTCATATCTAATAGCCTCATTTTTCTTCCCCTTGAAAGAAGTTAAGTCAATCACAGGCCTTTCAGCAGCAAGCAGACCCTCACGAGCAGCAGAGAAAGTCATCAATTTTTTCTCAACCAGCATCTCTTGAGCAGGCAGGCAAGATCTCTTCTTTCCACCTTCATTCATAGTAGGCTCCACAACAGCGATCGGACAAGCCAATGCATCCGCATTGATCCTCTTTATCTCATCTCTCGAGAGCAACCCATATCTATCCCGACGAAGAAGACTAAGCAACTAATGCCGTTTCACAATACTTAGCAGGGGAACTCAACCTATGTTGGTTTTTCCCTCATTTTTTTCTCTCTGACCAGCAGGCAGGAGGCTTGCATGCTCAGCAGTCTAGCAGCCCATGAGGCCCGTGACTTTCTCATTTCTCTCAATTGTCAGTTTGGCCCTCGTTAGGTCCTAGAACCCAAAGGACATGAGCCATGTGTCTCGCCTAGCACTACGCCTTATTACCTCAATCAGTGGCCTCAGCCGCACAATTGTCATTAGCTTTAGTCAAGCCAAGCAGCCCAAGCAGTGGTCCCTGCCACAACACTCATCTACCCATGCCGAGCCAACTCTTGGCCTTGCCAGCTGACGTACCGCACCACCCTGACGGCTTCCCCATGACAGCATTATCCAAGAAAAAGAGAAGGAAAAATTAATTTTTCTTACCTCAATGCGGTGCGAAGAAGACAAAGAGTGCAAAGAAAGACGACCCTTTGCACGAGCAAGTGTAGAAGATTGCTAGGGGAGGGGGAACAAATATCCTCTAGCATTCTCTCTCTTATAAGGTAGAATGAATTGCTCTCTGAAGTTGATTTAATCATTTACTTAAGGTAGAATTAAATAGACTTTAGAAGTAATTTTTCCTTTTCCTAGAAGGATTTAATTTCCAATTAAAAAGGGAATCTACATCAAAATAGGAAACAATCCTATGTTTCCTAAAACAAGAGAAGATCTCTACACCTGCTGCCTTTTCCTGTGAGCAGCCCAACAGGTGTGGGGGCATTTGTGGAGCCAAAAATAATTAAGAAAATTATAGAGGCAACACATGGACTTCTGGGTAAAAAGATAAAATTACCCTTGAGGCACATCGGGATTGCCACGCGCATTCAACGGACAATAACAGCTCAATCGAGGTCAAAGGTGATCAAAATAGTATTTATTCAAAACGCCACATCAAATCTTCACCCACAAGATAACTCCCAATTATTCTTTTTAAATTGGGATTAATTACCAAATTAATTGCAAGATATTATTTGACATAATATCTTGCAATAATATTCAAAACACCACTATAAGTGGCTGGTTCTCCAAAAAGGGCCAACCACACCCCTATATATAGCTCTATATTTCTCCAAAAACCTAAGTTCATTCTCTCCCCAAAATTCTCTAGATACTTTCTCTCTTAAATTCTAACTCTGGCATTGGAGATTCTTCGGCCAAAACGCCCCCCCCCCCCAAAAAAAATCATTGTGGGCATGTGAAGCTCTTAGCCTTAATCTTAGGTGTTATTATTTTGTAGGTGCATTTTCGTCAAAGGAGAAGACGGCAGAAATTTGCATCCACAAGTCTGTTTTGTTTTGGCGTTCTCTGGGTTTGGGTAAAAACTTTACCTTGTTTCCTTAATCTTCGATTTGTGTCTTAGTGATCTAAGTGCATCAAATTATTCAACTTGTTATTAAGTGTCCAATATCTATGTAATATGCTTCAACTATCAGGTGTTGATTCTCATCAATTAAGTGGTTTGTGTTTTTGAAACTCATTAGGAAACCTAGAGAATATATCTTGCTTAATTCTTAATTATGATTCAAACTTTGAATAAAACGTGTTAAATAATTATCTATAGAAGGAAATTATGGTTCAAAATTTCTGCAAAAATGGCTTGTTAATGCCTTTTAAACTATGAATTGTTATGTATGGGGCAAATATTTTTTCTTGAATAAGATGATTGTTTATGATTACATGGTGTTCAATTCTTAGTTCACCATGAAACTTCTAAACCTATATGTGCTTATCAATCATCTGTGGTTAAGATTGTGTATATGGATAATAGTTTTGATGTTATGATGTGCAATATACTAATAAACAAAATCAAGACTCTAAAAGTTCATATTTTGATTTCATTGTTCTTCAGTGTCTGCAATGTCAATGAAGATTTTGAATTTGGCCAACTTCCAATTCTCACTGGTGGGAGCAATTACAAGAAATGGAAGAGGGATATCAATCTATTATTGACTCTTGATGAGTTCGAAATAGCAAATGATAAGAGCTAATAAGGCAGCACTTTCTATTTTGGAATATGGGAAAACAGATACAATTAAAGGTGGAATCAAGAAACCTAAATTGACTGTGGATTACTTAAAAGCAATTGAGAAGAAGTTTAAAGACTCTGAAAAAAGTTGAAATGAGTCAATACATGTCCTTACTTACAACTTATAAGATTGAGGGCATTGGATCCATTAGGGATCACATCATAAAAATGACAGATGCTGCTAAAAAACTAAATTCCATGGATGCGAACATTGGCGAGAATCAACTGGTTTTCACGATTCTCCAAGCATTTCCTTCAAAGTATAGCCAACTAAAAATATCTTACAATACACATGATAAGAGTTAGGATATTGATGAACTCATTGCACAATGTATGCAAGAATAAACTTGACAGAAGCAAAAGAAGGGTAAGGAAATTGAGGAAGCCAATTTTGTGCAATCTGGAAAGGAGAACAAAGCTTTTAACAATGGAGGCTCTTCTGGTTCTAGTAAAAATCCTAAGGGTGCGTTTGTTGCACCGGACTATCTCGGACTAGACTAGCTTCAAGGACTAAACTGGACTGGCTTAGAATAGACTAAGTTTGACTAATTTAGTGAAGTGTTTGGTGCAGTGTCGGACTAAAAAGATAGACTAACTAAAAATTATTATTATATTTTAATTTATTATTATCAAAATTAATATATGAATAAAAAAGGGATATCCCTCTTCTTCTTCTCAAATTGCAAGTATTCTGTTCCAAAACCCATCTGTTCCAAACCCATCGAATTGCAGGGCATATCCCTCATCTGTTCCAAAAACCCATCCAAAATTTCTGAAAGTCTGAGAGCAATTCAAATAACCCATCCAAAATTTCCAAAAACCCATCCAAATAAGACAATCCAAAACAAACCCACAACAATTCAATCAACAAAACACATAAAGAAGAGCAATTCTAGAAGAAAATTGATCCAACTGTGGAGTCTCTGTCGACGTGGAGCGAAGTGCGGGGGAATGGGCGAAGCGAAGAAGAAGACATAGATGGGAGGGGCGCAGGTCTTAGCAGTCCGCCTGATTTTGTTCGGGATCTGGGTTTAGCTTTTGGGTGGGATGGTGAAGGTGAAGGCCCAAGGGAGAGCGCGCGAAGTCGTGAAGGAGAAGGGAGATGGCGAATGTGCGAAGGAGAAGAAGACGGATGGTTCAGCTGCGAGAGAGGACAGGACTGGGAGTTCGCTCGAAATCGAGGGCTCTCGCTAAGAACGGCTAGCGAAGCGTTCAGTCGGGGCGAGTCCCCTTTAGTCCCATTACACGTAGTCTCGGCGTGAAACAAACACGGGACTATAGTCCAGTCTAGTCCAGTCCCCTCTAATCCGGTCAAACAAACACACCTTAATAGATTTAGTGCATCTGCTAAAGTAAATGACTCCCATAGAAAATCTACCAAGTTTAAAACTAAACCTAAAGATGTGTCTAAACTTAAGTGTTTCTGGTGCAAAACTAAGGGTCATTTAAAAGTCAACTGTGAAATCTTTAAAGATTGGTTAAAAAGCAAAGAAAAGGAACGAGTGCTTGGTTGTGTTGAATCTAATTTATGTCAGGTACCTATTGATTCTTGGTTGTTTGATGCTAGATGCTCAGTGCATATAACTAATTCTTTGAAAGGTTTTTAGAAACAAAAGAAAATTGGAAATGCTTTATATAATGTTTATGTTGGGAAATGACTAAGGCTACATTATATTCTATTGCGATTGTGAATTTGAAATTAACTTCTGGTTTTGTTTTACAATTGAAAGATGTGCTCTATGTGCCAAAGATGAGAAGAAACTTGATTTCTGCTTCAAAAATTGTAAAAATGGTTTTGCATTCCTTGCTGATGATGTGTGTTTAAAATTTTTTAAGAAAAACTATCTTGATACGATTTTGGGAACTGCCATTTTGTTTGATAACCTGTGGCGTCTAAAATGTTTAGTTGAGTCCTTTGATCACTCAATTTTAAATGTTGGATCTAAAAGAATGCTAGAATAGGATATCTCACACATTCTCTGGCATAAAAGGCTGACACATTTCTAAAAAGAAGAATAATTAGACTTTCAAAAGTTGAGTTAATTCTAAAATTGGATCTTGCAACTGCAACTGAATGTTTTGACTGTTTAAAGGGTAACATGACTAAGTTTAGGAAATTTGATGCTAAAAGAAGTCAATGATTGCTTGAAGTAATATACAATGATATCTGTGATCTTTTTCCAGGCAAAACAATTTGTGGGAATAAGTATTTTATCAACTTTATAGATGATTTTTCTAGACTTGAATATACATTTTTAATTGCTAAAAAGTCTGAGGCTCTTAAGTGTTTTGTAATCTATAAAGTTGAAGTTGAAAAACAGTTAGGTAAGGTGATTAAAACTGTTAGATTTGATAGGGGAAGAGAGTACTTTGGCAGGTACACTGAATCTGGGCAACAAAAGGGACATTTTGCAATATATTTGGAGAAGAATGGCATTGTGGCACAATACACAACACATAGAACACCTCAACAGAATGGAGTCTCAAAGAGGAGAAATAGGACTCTCATTGGCATGGTTAAAAGTATGATGACAAGATCCAAACTGTCAGGGTTCTTATGGGGAAAAGCTTTGAAACAACCAATTATATATTGAACTGAGTTCTTAGCAAGGCAGGCTCTTCAACACCTTTTGAGTTGTGGCATAGGAGAGTTCCAAGTTTTGCCTATTTCCATGTTTGGAGATGTAAAGTCGAAGCTAGATTCTATAATCTTAATAAAAGAAAATTGGATTCAAGAATAAAGTCTTGTTACTTTATTGGTTACCCTGAGAAGTCAAAAGGATACGGATTCTACATTCCTCAATGCCACATTCCAATTCAAGAAACATACAATGCAGTGTTCTTAGAATACCAAGATATCTCAGACTTGTCAAGAGAAAACTTTATTTTTAAAGAGATTGACCAGAATAATGAAAATCCTGCACAAGCTAACTATAGTCAAATCGTGTTATTTCCTCAACCAATGAACACAAGCATTGATGACTTGACTACAAAAATGGATCTTGATACTGGGAATACCATGGAAATTGAGCAGCCTACAACATAGCATGCCTCATCTATGACATAAGTAAATCATCAGATTTCAATTAAAGTTCCATCTCAGTTTGAACCATGAAAATCAACTAGAATTCAAAGATTAACCGCTACCAATGATTATGTATATTTGCAAGAAAGTGAATTTGATATTGGGATGTTGATGATCCTCTCTCATACACTCAGGCCATAGAGAGTTCACAGTTAATTTTATGGAAAAATGCAATGAAGGATGAATTGGATTCCATGTTCAAAAATCAAGTTTGGACATTGGTGGAGTCAGATTAACATATTAAACCTATAGGTTGCAAGTGGGAGTATAAAATCAAAATAGATGCTCAAGGCAGAATTGAAAGATACAAAGCAAGACTAGTTGATAAGGGATACTCAAAGAGAAGGGATGGATTACAATGATACTTTTTCTCTATTATCCTCTAAAGATTTCATGAGAGTGGTTATGTCTTTGGCTGCTCACTTTGATTGGAATTGCATCAAATAGATGTTAAAACTGCTTTTCTTAATGGAGATTTGGAGGAAAATATCTACGTGAAACAGCTAACTTGATTTATTGAAATGGGGAAGGAAAATATGGTCTGCAAGCTCAATAAGTCAATATATGGCTTAAAATAGGCTTCTAGACAATTATACCTGAAATTTGATCAAACTGTTATTTCTATGGGTTTTGTAGAGAATAAGTTGGATGATTGTATATACATCAAGTTTTCTGGATCAAAATTCATCCTTTTAGTGCTTTATGTTGATGAATTCAATTCAAAAGCCTATGAAAATGTTTTGTGACAATAACTCAATTGTATTCTTTGCCAAGAATAATAAGAGAACTTCAACTTTAAGGTTGATGGATGTAAAGTTTCTTAAAGTCAGAGAACAAGTCAAGAAATAAGTGAATGAAGTATAGCATATTAACACTACTATGATACTTGCTGATCCCTTGACTAAAGAATTGCCTATTGGAGATTTAAACATGTTTCTTGGACGGGAGTACTAGAAAGTTTTGATCAGTGGGAGTAATCAATCATCTTTCAAGAGCTTGGGATTACAGGTGTGTGAATGGTATGATATGGAACAATGAGTGCAGTCCTGATCAAGCTGAAGGTAATTTATTTAATTATAGCTAGTTTTCTAGTTCAATTTTATGTTTTCAATAAATGTCTTTGTTTCAATGCTCAATACTTCAGTTTTTTGAAGTTTTGTAGTTTTTGGATGGCAGGCAAAGTTTAGAGTTAGATCCATTTGATGATTTGGAAAACATTTTAACTGTTTTAAGCTTATGGTTAATGAATTTTATTTAGTCACTGATATGTTGCTTTTCGTTGAGATTGATATATATATGTTTTGATCTTTTGAAAAGTGGGAGCATGTTCTTTTAATTGATTGTTCATATCAGCTTAAGTCAAGAGTTATACTTGCAGATTGGATATATAGGAGCTTAGAATCAATACTGTATTTTGTTTGTTTATGGTTCTTAGTTTCTGTATTTGGAAATGCAATAGGACGTTGGTCATGATGGTGAATTCTTGAGTAAGGCCCTGTGATCACTTCTTATAATTCGTAAAGCCATCTCTGAAATTGATCTCATGCTCAAGTGGGAGAATGTAATAGTATGAACATGAGATTGGGTGTTTTGGCATTGGTTGTTTAAGTCCAATTGGTAAAAGAAAGCCTTATAAGAAGATGTATACCAATTCTTGTTGATAAAGAATTTTGTAATAGCATTAAACTGATATGTGTTAGAAAACATAAGTTGTTTTCTATGAGGATTCTAATATGGAATCCTTGTTATGTTATGAGAAGGTGATATATTTGTGTGTGTTTGTGTTTATATATATATATATATATATATATATATATATATATATATATATATATATATATATATATATATATATCGTGACCTCTGCTCTCAGAAATTAACGCTCTCTTTGGAATCAAGCCCTATTCTTGGTTCGAGCTCGAGATAATCTAACAAAGAGGAGAAGAGTTGCAGTGCACTAAATTTCGGTTTGCAACATTCATAGCATCTTCAGGTGGAGGTTCTTCAGGTCAGGGTATAGCAACACTCTTATATGTCAAGGTTTTGTATTTTGCTTGATTGTGATTCTAGCAATTTAATCAAGTTCATGGGTTTATGTTTTAACACTCGTCACAATGTGAAGCAATAGTCCTTATGGGTAACACCAAGAACTTTCGTCCAAAATAAAGAGTTTTACGGGGCAAATAAGGGACGAAAATTCTAACTGGTTAACCAAAAGAACCATTTGCTCTAAACTGTGATGAGTTCAGGAACTGAAGCTCCAATTGAATCAAAGTTCATAGACCAATGCTCCAATTTTCTCTAAATGAAAATAATCCTGGCCAAGGTCTCGATTCAAAATCCGTTACTACAATTAACTTAAGTTGCCAGTCAATATGGTAAGGAAACATTTCACACTGCTGATCATATGCGCATACAAGCATTAAAAAGATCTGCATAAATCATGTTTTAATGGAAAACGAGGCATTTTTCTGTCTTCTGAATATACAAAATAATTACTAGCATAAAATTCAACTCGCACAGACAATCCACCATAAGGAACCTCATATCCAATAGTGTAGGTTCAAATGAAAATCAGAAAATGATCATCTCGATTAGTCGACACCTTTTCTTGGCATTTCAATCCACCTTGCGGCCGTTGCTGTGGTTTTCATGTTTAGCTGTAGCGAGAGGACCGATGAGGAAAGTCTTCATGTGCTTGCACATCTCTTTCGGTTTCTCTGCATTTATAGCATGCCCTGCGTTCTTTATGATCACTAGGTCTGCACTCTCACCTATTTGCCTGCAAAGGGAGAACAGTAAGACTAAGTGCTTTTCCAAAATTTGATTTGTAGACCTGCTCAATTTCTGAAAGGATCTCTATGTAAGGATTTTAAGATCGAGAAGTCTTCCCATTGAAGGATGTACAATCATTCGTTTTGCAGCAGTAACTTAGAGCAACCAAAAGAGTAGAAGTGGAGATAATCAATGATTTTGGTTTATCTCAATCATAATGTTCTGTACTTTATTTGTGAAGCAAATATTTCTAGAAGTGACAATGATATTGAAATAATTAAGCTGCGTGATTTACCTTTTTAATCGGTGCGCCAATTCCAGTGGGAATACCAGGTCATGCTCTCCCCAGATGATTAGTGTAGGCTGCATCAAGAAGAAATTAAGCCTTTGAATACTCTAGAAAACCTAAACAGCCACTTTATTAGATTAATAACTTGAATATAATGCAAAATTACATGGTTTATCTTCGGAAGATCAGACAATTTTCTGTCCTTGTGTAGTGCTTGAATCAATTCTCGCCTCTCTTGAAGATGTTCTGAACACATCACCTGCAGCCAGTGCCAACCAAACTCATAAGACAAGTTTCAGGTTAAACTAATATCGCACCCGGAGAAGAGAACATTTAACACTAACATCTTAAATTCATATGAAAAAAAAAGGACTGACACCACAATCACGTGGTGGGAAATGAAATTTATGTACCACTATTGCCGCCCAGCGGCAATCAAATATTTTATAAGCACATTATTACAATGAATTGCAGTTTCTAGCAGCCTAAGGACTCCAATTCACAGTGGGGAGTTGTTATCGAGTCGCACATACTCCTGAATTAACAAGGGAAAGCTGTGTGTCTGTGATACTACTTGTAATGCGAGGCGAAGCAAAGTCCAAAACAGACATCAAAAGGGACAAATTATTGTCGCTGACGGTGATAGACCAGAACAGAAGAAAGGTATGTTTACCCCGAAAACTGATGGTGATAGTCACTAATTCTTAAAAATTGGTATTTGCATCACAAACACAGACATTGCTTTCAATGTTTGCTTGGATGCTACCCTCTCACAGTTTGGAAGCCTGATTCTATTGGTCACTGGTGAAGGAATCGAGAATTTATTTAGTTTTTGATTCATGTATGATCCCAGAAACTGTGAATATGCTATAAGCTTCTTCCACCTACTCCTCCTCTCCGCTCTTTTTCTTTTTAAAGTTTGTTTCAAACTACTTTGAATATATAAAACAAATGCATACAGTACTGAAATGTATGTTTCTGCAAAGCAGCAACAGCATTAATTTGCACACTTATCAGGCTTCAATTATTAGGAGGAAGAATTAAAACTTTAATTTGACTTTCTGAATAAACTTATAAATTGCTAACAGGAATCAAACCCAATACTAGGCACCAAGAAACATAGAAATTCATTCTCAATCCAGAAAATGATTAAAAATCAGAATCTAGTTGGGGAAATGAATCAAAATCAAATCTCGACAACATATCAATCAAATATACACAACTTTGACTATCAAAATATCAAAACTGATCACTTTAGCAATTGGGATTCGGAAAATGATCATTCCGGCCAATTTCTCCATAAAATATGTAACAAAACTATTATTAAAAAGGAAGTAAAGTAAAGAAACGAAATCAAGGCAGAGAATGGGTAAATTACCTCAATAAAATCATTGAGAAAACAAGAGGGGACGTTCTTAACAGGCTTGTAAAAAGAGATCTTCATCAAGTCCCTAACATGCTGAGGCTTCTGGGGCAGCAAAACATTCATGGCCTCCTCCACGCTCTTCACCTGAAACATCCCATTCTCCATATCCTTTTCCTCCGTGCACACCCCGGCGCAGCACAGCACCAGCCTGTCTATCCTCTCCCCAAACTGCGCCGCCATGCGGTAGGCCACGAAGCCGCCGTAGCTGATGCCTGTGACCATCATTTTCTTGACTCCGTGGGCGTCCATGAGGGCCATGACGCAGCGTGCCTGGAAAATCTCAGAACGTTCAGGGCGGGAGGAGTAGGAGTCGCCGAAGTAGACGAGGTCAGGGATGTAGAGGTTGAAGCGGGAGGCAAGAGGGGAGACGAAGTCGTGCCACTGCCACATTGCGTTGGCGCCAATGCCGTGGATGAGGAGGAGGGTGGGTTTGGATGGGGAGTGGTTTTTGGGAGCCCAGCAGTGCATGACGGTGCCATCGCCCAAATCGGTGGTGGTGGACTTTAGGCCGGAGGAGGAGAAGGAGTAGCGGAAGCAGCGGTCGCGTGACGCTACTATGCTGAAGCACCCCGGCATTTTTATTCTTTATTTTGTATGAGAGTTCGGGGGAGAAGAAGAAAATGGCGGGAGGTCGGAGAGGGAGGGTGTGTCAATGGCGGGAGAGGATCTGTGGTATGGCGGAGTAGTTAGCTGCCTCTCTCTATTTAGTTTTTACAACGAGTATTTTATGTGGTTAATGGTTGAGGGCAGGATATAAAATTCAAAGAGAAAAACAAAACAACGGAAAATGGATCTTCTCTTCCCCACTTATATTGACTTGGTGGCATCTGCAGTCTAGAATCTAGAACCCAGTCTCTGCCCTCGTCTTTATTTTGGAAATATTTTATTACTTTTCGCCACCACTCCGATTAATATCTAGACGTTTGAAAATTAAGAAATGACACTTAGACCTACTGAGGCGCCCTTCTAAACCACCTAGTCCGCCCACACCTGCCTAAGTTGCGACTCACTTAGACAAAAAATAGATAATTTTCATTTTGCATTTTATTTTTTCAATAAATTGTAAGAGACTTGTTGAATACTTAAATGAACACACATTATATGCTTGTTCTCACGTTTTCATTATGTTTCAATATCTCATAATAGATATGTCATTCTATTTTGTAGTCTATGATAAAATCATATATATTTCAAGCATAATTGTTTATACAAAATATAATAAATTTAATTAAATCTGCCTAGTCCGCCCAGCGCCCGCCTAAACTCCGCCTAGCCACCTAGGCGCTAGGCCCCAGCCCACCGCTCGACTAGCGCCAGCGTCTTTTGGAACCTTGCTTTTCACATTCCTCCTCTCTTTTTTTGAACAAACGATGGGTTTATGTTAAGGGGGTGGGGAGTGGACTCAGCCTTTTAATGAAATTCCTATAATAATGTGATTCAACTTTACTTTTGGCGAGAATCAAACATAAAACATCTCACTAACAAATGAAGAGGAATAACACTAGACCTTAGTACTAAGTATCACATTCTCCCTTTTGTATATGTTATCCATGGAACGAGTAAAAGTGGAAGTAAAATGTTAAAAAGAAGAATTCTCATTAATTATTGTATTTAGAAAAGATTAAAATTTTAATTAAAATTAATTAGTAGGACAAGTGGCAAACTATAATAGGATGGATAAAAGAGAGAGAACGTGAATAGCAAAAATGCACCCCCTTTATTTTATTTCATAGTGGAGTAGCTAACTTGTTTTTTTTTTTGTGTGTCAAATAGTGGAGTACCTAATTTGAGATGTGAAATTAGTTGGTATAATTTTATAACATTCAAGTAATAAATTATCTCAAACAAATGAAGGATCTATAAAAGTATTCGATCAATTTGACGATCAAAATTTAATTTTTGATTATTTTAGTTAATAAGCTATTAAAGATCTACCTACCCTATAATGGTGTCCATCAATTTAGTCATTTTCTAAATTTGAAGGTCTTAATGGTATAAGTAACTTTAAGCTTGGCACATATTTAACTCAATTGGAGCAATGGTTCTTTAACTTTAACTCAATTGGAGCAATGATCCATCAACTAAAAATTCATTACCATTGGTCCCTCAACTCATCAAAACGTGCAGTTATGGTCCCTCAACTAGAAATCCATTACTATTGGTCCCTCAACTTTAATCCAACTGGAGAAATGGTCCCTCAGCTTTAACTCAATTGGAGCAATAGTCCCCTAAACTTTAATCCAATTGTAGCAATGGTCATTCCAATATAACTCATTTTGACAAGTTAATGAAAAGAACCATAGAAACACGTTTTGATTAGTTAAGAGACCCCAATTATAGCAATGGTCCTTCCAACATAACTTATTTTGACAAAATTTTGACGAAATTGACGAAAAAGATCATAGCTACATATTTTGATGAGTTGAGAGACTAATGATAATGGATTTTTAGTTAAGAGACTATTGTTTCAATTTAATTAAAGTTGAGAAACCATTATTATAATGTACTCAATGGTATAAGTAACTTTAAGCTTGGCACATATTTATGCTATATTTTATTACTATGTCATCCACGTGATGTAACATGTAATATATCGGATACTCAATCAACATTTAATGCGATGATATTAAATTAAAGTTTTAATAAGAAATAAGGGTGCGAATTTCTAAGTTTTCTAACATTTATATTTTATACCATAGTTTAATGCCACACGATGTACTTTCACTAAAAAAAAAAACAAAATGCCACATGATGTTTCACGAGACGAATTCGGATCCTGTGGGAGGATTCTGGGGATCCGTGAGGCGAGGATTTATGAATCATATTCGTTTATCATATATCGTGCGACCATAAATTATTTTTAATATTTTATTTAAAATTAAATCCAAATAGTACTTGACAAAAAAGAACCGTACTGTGAACATGGAAAATTCCCGAATGAGAGACAACGAGGACATAACGCGTCTACAAAATAATATTTGTATTTGATGATTTTGGGTTACAATCTTTATTTGTTCCTCTGATTCAATCACCGTAAAACTTTGATATGTGGGCTTGATCCAAGGGCCGTCGGGGCTTTGATCTTGGATGAACAAGGGGAAGTTTCTTCAAGGGCAGTTGGGCTTGATCTTGAAGTTTGGTGGATGAACATTTCTTCAGGGGCCTTTTGGGCTTGATCTTAAAGTTGGGTGAAGTTTCTTCAAGGGCCGTTGGTGGCTTGATCTTGAAGTTGGATGAACGGATCTTCAGGGGCCGTTGGGGCTTGATCCTGAAGTTGGATGAATGTTGAATAACAAACAGATCTTCAAGGGCTTTTGGGCTTGTTCTTGAAAATAGATGAACGACGAACGACGAACGAAGAACAATGAACGATGGGTGAACTTCAAGGGGCTTTTGGGCTTGATCCTTGAAGGTGGATGAGCGGATTTTTAAGGGCCTTTGGGGCTTGATCTTGAAGGTGGATGAACGGATCTTCAAGGGCCGTCAGGGCTTGATCTTGAAGGTGGATGATAGGAGCTTCAAGGGCCGTCGGGGCTTGATCTTGAAGTTTGGCAAAGTTTCTTCAAGGGCCTTTGGGCTTGATCTTGAAGGTGGATGAGTGTTTCTTCAAGGGCCGTTGGGACTTGATCTCGAAGAACGAACTTCAAGAGAATTCTCTTCCAATTTGGGAGTAGAGAAATGTATTTATGAATGGGTGGTTTGGAATGAATGAAATTGGCTTCTAGTTATAGAATTTTCCAAGGCCTAATTTTGAATATAATATCCCAGATGAAATAGGTCGTCTCTGCCAGGTGTTGACATGTGTCCTATTTGACGGCTTTTCTCACTCATTTCTGTCGAATCACACGCTACGTGTAAAATTTATGTAATACATGAACGTTGAAACTTTGACTATCAGTCAACATTTTATTTACCAAAATTTCGATGTCTACAAATGCCCCCACTTCAAGGCGCGCCGTATACATGTGCTTGTCACGTGTTGAAGGTGCGTTTTGAAGTTTTCTCAATGTAGACGTCGATCCAAGGGCCGTCGAGGCTTGATCTTGGATTGGGCTGGGATCTATTCAACTTTGTTGGGATGAATCGGCACGTGTATTTGTTGTGCTTGTTGACTTTCCACAGGCTTCATCTTGAACTGGTTTGATTCAAGGGTGATGGACACTTGATCTTGAATTAGGATTGCAATTTCTCCAAGGGCTGTTGAGGCTTGATCTTGAAGGTTGATTCAGGGGTGTTGGACACTTGATCTTGAATCGGATTTGTGATTTCTCCAAGGACCGTTGAGACTTGATCTTGAGGGTTGATTCAAGGGTGTTGGACACTTGATCTTGAATCGGGTCTTGATTTCTCCAAGGGCCGATGTGGCTTGATCTTGAAGGTTGATTCAAGGGTGATGGACACTTGATCTTGAATCGAGCTTTTGATTTCTCCAAGGGCCGTTGAAGCTTGATCTTGAAGGTTGATTCAAGGGTGGTGAACACTTGATTTTGAATCGGGATTTGATTTCTCCAAGGGCCGTTGCGGCTTGATCTTGAAGGTTGATTCAAGGGTGATGGACACTTGATCTTGAATCGGATCTTGATTTCTCCAAGGGCCATTGTGGCTTGATCTTGAAGGTTGATTCAAGGGTATTGGACATTTGATCTTGAATCGAGCTTTTGATTTCTCCAAGGGCCGTTGCGGCTTGATCTTAGATATTGATTCAAGGGTGGTGGACACTTGATCTTGAATCAGGCTTGTGATTCGTTCAAGGCCCATTGGTGGCTTGATCTTGAAGGTTATCGGACCACGAGCGGCTTCATACGGCAAGCGATCTTCGCGAGCCGACTCAAGAATTTGAAAGTCAAAACAAGTCCATCAAATCCAGAGTACGTCAGATCTTGGTGATATGAAATACTTTTGCTTTTGAAGAAGTAGCGGACGGCCCGACACATGCTTTGTTGTGCTTGTCTCTACATGCTTCAATGTATCATTTTCTCTTGCCTTATCTGTTCCCCTTGCAAAAGCGCCATCTTCTCTGGAAGTACATCAGCCGTTTGAAGATGACTATTCGAGAGCAATGCTAGGTAAGCAATCAGAGAAGGTTTCCAAGCAGTCAGTTCCAGATCGGAAGTTTGATCTCAGGTTTTGATTGATTGCTCTCTTTCTCCTTTCCCTGCTGGTGAGAACAAGGACAAAGACAAGGACAATGAGAAAACATGATATGAGATACTCATGCTTTCGACCCTGATGATATGGGATACTCTTGCTTTGGTGTCGCTTGTTTTGCAAAGGTATTCCAGGGGATGAGGAATACTGGGTATTTCGAGAGGCTTTGTTGGAAATGCATTCTCGAAGATAGGGAAGAGTTTGGCATTTTTTGCAGGTCTACCTTACCGTAACTGATGAGGGTTGGCCTATATAGGGATTTCCGAGTAGCTGGTAGTGATACTGTTCGTTTACTCTTGTCAGCGACAGTAGGTAACTAGAACAGTAAGATTCACGCATTTTTAGACTCGTCCGTGACTTCTGTAAAGCTGAGACAGCACGTCAAGGGTGGCGACAAGCTTTTGAAGAGGTGACACCTCTTCGATTTCTGGGTAAGCAACTCTTCGACTTTTTAACAAACGGCATAGCTTTTGAGGTTTGGAGGATAGTGTCGAGTTTCCTTGATTTTGGCCCATGACTACCTCAAAGTTGAGATTGCACGTGAAGGGTGCTGACAGATTGATCCAGAAAATTTGGCTTTTGAAAACGTGGTGCCTCTTCGATTTCTGAACGAGCAACTCTTCAATTTCTGGGTAGGCAGCTCTTCGATTTCTGAGCAGGCTGCCTCATTGCTTCTTCTTTTTATGGAGGCATCGATTGCTTCCCAAAGCACACTTGAGAATTGCTATTTGCAGAAGTTCCCCTCGTAATTTTGAGATCTTGATTTGTCCAACCTCTTCTTTTCTTCAAAACCTTCGGAAAGTGTCTTGCCCATTTGACCGTCGTCTTGACTTGAATGCCAGGGAAGAGGCTGTGATGTCTTCTTCGGACAACGTATGGCACCCATCCTTTTTATCCCCGAACGGTCCTCTTACGGTTGGGGATTCGGTGATGAAGAATGATATAACAGCCACGGTGGTGGCTAGAAATCTTCTTACCCCTAGAGACAACAGGGTGTTTTCCAAGCGGTCCGATGAGCTGGCTGTCCAGCACTCTGTGGCCTTTAGCGTCCAGTGTGCGGGCTCTGTATCAAACATGGGCCAACGCCTTATTGCTCGAACTCGTCAAGTTGAGTCGCTGATGGCGGAGGTGGAGAGTCTTAAGCATGAAAATCGGGAATTGCATATGCTTGTCAACAGTTACTCGACGAGCATGAAGAAGAAACTGGACCAGCTACAGGAATCCGATAGCCGGATTCAAAGTGATCATTAGACGTTTATGGCTTTGTTCCAGAGGCATCTTTTGCCGTCGTCATCTAGAGCTTCACCAAGTGTTGAGGCTCCGGATAATCAAACTCCAGCGCCTCGTCTTTCTGCAGCTCCACCAAGTAATGAGGCTTCTCGTGACCGTCTTTGAAGAGTCACTGCTTGTTTGCACATTTCTTTGTAATTTTTTTTTGGCATGTAGAATGTAAAATTTTAGAGAAATAAATAAAATAGCTTTATTTCACTCAATGTATTTTTTTTATGTGGTGTTTTTGTTACCACATATTTTATTCATATATATATATATATATATATATATATATATATATATATATATATATATATATATATTGCACCACTCACTTACACTTATTATTGTTTTTATTTCCTTTTCTTTTCCGGAATGGTGCCCATGCCCAGATTCATTCTCCTTTTTTTTCTTCACGTGGATGGATCCACCATCTTCTTTTCCTTCTGCTTTCTTTCTACTTTCACATGGTGCCCATGCACCCAAATCCATTTTCACATGTGCCAGCAAATTTTACTCCACCATCCCCTTTTTTTATTATATTTTTTTCTGTATAAATTTGGACGATCGACTGAGGAATTTTGCAGGGAAGGACGAAGACGGACGAAGGTGTGCTAGAGGCGAGCCAAGCGTCGAGCTTCACGACCAGCTAGTCGTTTGACGACGGTTATTGAAGTTCTTCGTGGCTACTTGCAGTTGTTGTAGAGGAAGATGGAGGTAAGAAACGGAGGGCATGGGTCTCGCTAGGAGGTGAGGAAGGGCTTCTCGGCCGGCTAGTCGTTTGACAGCGGTCTCTGAGGTTCCTCGTGGAGGAGATGGTGGAGTCGAAGGAGAATGAGGTGCACGGGTGGAGCTGCTGCAATAGTGATGACATAGAGGAGTTAGAGCCGGAGCTTGAGGAGGCCGAAGACAGAGGAGCTATGGGAGAGCTGTGGTTGTTTGGTAGGTCGGAGCTTGAAGCTTGGAGCCTAGAGCTTGGGGCCTAGAGCATTCAGACACCTTGCTGGAAAGAGGTCACAGAAGCTGTCAGCGCATTACCACCACGCCATGTCCAATCCCGGAAGGACTTCTGCAGCTTGTCGCTGCGACTTTGCAGCCACGACTTCATCATTTATATTCCCAAACACCATGTTCACCAACCACGAGTCTTTCTCGTCTTTGCACGAGTCTTTTGCTGCTTTGATTATATTGGCATCGGCTTCTTCTCCTCTTCTCAGCTGCACAAGCACGAATCCTCTTCTCAAGTAAGTTTAGATTTCCCTTTCTTAGTTTGTCTTACAAGACGGGGAGTTTGAAGACGCAACTGCTTCATTGCGGCCGGGAATCAGAGATGGAATCTGCAATGAGAAACAGGATTATGGATTTTCTTAACATATCGGAAAATGATTACAGCATGGTTTTCACGGCCAACAGTCCATGGCAGAGAGGAGGAATGAGGCTTGTGATGATTGTTTAGCGCCGGCGAGGTGAAGGCGTGAGATTGTTCACAAAACTCAGTGAGGTCGACGCGATCGCAGAAGACCTGCAATGACAGCCTTCTTCGCTGATACATTTGAGGCTCAAACCGAACCTGCGCCGTCACCCCGACTGTGAATCTCACCGAGCCGCGATCTTTCCCGTCAGCGATTCCCCTCGCCACCTTGTCGCCGACGTAGTCCCCCACCATCGCGAGCTTGAACCAGATGATAAAGAAGAAGAACTAGTTGACAATGGCGATGACGGCGACAGTCGTGATGATGCGGTCAAGGATGTTGGGCTGGCAAGTATTGTGGTTGAGGTGGTAAACGGCGCCATAGAGGAAGAGTGGGTGTCTTGAGGAATTCTTCAAGGAAGGGGATATGGTTCTGTTGGGAGTTTGAAATGCGGATGGTCCAAGAAGAAGGGAAAAACGCTGCGAGACTTGAGCTTGGGGACTTCAAAAAGTCGGGCTCGGACTTGTGCTTTGAGGAAGAAATAGGCCAGGGCTCAAACCTAAATTTGTGGGGTAAGTTAGGAAGAGATGGGAGAGCCTTGGGCTTCTGGAGATGGGCCACGAGAGTTTAGTGTTGAACCTAGGCCGAAGCAATTGCAACTATTTTTTTTTTCAAATTTAAATACATAATAACAACACTTTTTTTTTTTGTAAATACATAAGACATGTAATTAATTTTTTTGGTAAATACATAAACATATGTATTCATTTTTTTTTTACAGGTTCTCCTTGCAGTTTTGGCAGATTACCCGTCTTCACAATTAGTGCCGAAGCGAGCAGGATGTGGGTGCAACGTGTTGAACTTCTTGATCGGCAAGTCGTTTGACGGCGGTCATTGAAGTTCTACACTGGTCTTGCTGTTTGTGATGGAGCGAGCAGGACGTGGGTGCAACTGTGTTGAGCTTCTTGACTGGCTAGTCGTTTGACGGCGGTCATTGAAGTTCTTCACTGGCCTTGCTGCTTGTGACGGAGCGAGCAGGATGTGGGTGCAACTGTGTTGAGCTTCGTGACCGGCTAGTCGTTTGACGACAGTCACTGAAGTTCTTCACCGGCCTTGCTGTTTGTGACGGAGTGAGCAGAACTTGGGTGCGATTGTGTTGAGCTTCGTGACCGGCTAGTCGTTTGACGGCGGTCATTGAAGTTCTTCACCGGCCTTGCTGTTTGTGACGGAGCAAGCATGACGTGGGTCCAACTGTGTAGAGCTTCGTGACCGGCTAGTTGTTTGACCGTGGTCACTGAAGTTCTTCACCGACCTTGTTCTAGTGCGTCACTTTTACCGTGCGGGGTTGTGCGGAAGACTGTACCGGGGTTTCGTTGTGTGGTGCCTTTTGATCACATTTTTCCTCGGTGATGCGCTGCCGTGTGGTACTGTGCAAAAGGCTGCATCGGGGCCTCGTTGTGTAGTACCTTTCGGTCACAACTTTCCTTGGTGGTGACGTTACCGTGCGCATCGACCTTGCTGCTTGTCGTTGCTGCTTCCAATGCATCACTTTTACCGTGCGGGGTTGTGCGGAAGGCTGTACTGAGGTTTCGTTGTGTCGTGCCTTTTGATCACAGTTTTCCCTCGGTGATGCGCTACCGTGTGGTACTGTGCAAGAGACTGCACCGGGGCCTCGTTGTGTAGTACCTTTCGGTCACAATTTTCCTCGGAGGTGACATTGCCGTGCACATCAACCTTGCCGCTCAAGCTTTGTGGCTGGTCCTTTTTTCCGTCGTTGTGACTTTGTCATTGTCATCCTTTAACGCTCACGAGTTTTGTCTCGCATGTCTTTTGCTCTTTCTTGTAACAAGTTTTGTAACCAAATCATTCCTTCAAAGAAATGAAGTATTCACATTGATGATATAACTGTACTTGAAGTTTTGAAGTTTCAAGTTGCCTACGTACCCTTCCAACGAAAGGGATCAAGTCAAAACGTAGTTCAAAATACATGCATATTTTTTTGTATTTTCTTTTGGTGTCGTTTGTAGTTTTAACTCGTGTAGGCAAGGAGCATCTTGTTGTCGCCTTTTAGACTTGTGCAAACGAGGAGCGTTGTTGTCGCTTTTTTATGGTCGTGCGGACCAGGAGCGTTGATGTTGCCTTTTATGCTCGTGCAGACCAGGAGCGTTGGTGTTGCCTTTTTATGCTCGTGCAGACTAGGAGCCTTGATGTTGCCTTTTATGCTCATGCAGACCAGAAGCGTCGGTGTTACCTTTTAAGCTCATGCAGGCAAGGAGCGTTGATGTCGCCTTTTATGCTCGTGCGGACGAAGAGCGTTGTGTGTCGCCTTTTAAGCTCGTGCGGACAAAGAGCGTTGGTGTTGCCTTTTATGTTGGTGCAGACCAGGAGCATTGTGCCATGCAGTTTGGGCTCATGCTGGCGAGGAGCTTTCGTTCATGTAGTTTAGGCTCGTGCGAACAAAGAGCATGGTGTCTTGTAGTTTAGGCTCTTGCAGACAAGGAGCATTCGTTCATGCAGTTTAGGCTCGTGCGAACAAGGAGCATCCTGCAGATTTGTCAAGCTATTTTGTAGAAGCGTTCCTCTCAATCTTCATAGCAAGGAGCTTTGACCGGGTAATTGAATAATTTTTCGAGGAAGAAAAGTTTGCGCATGGACGATCTTTGTGTCGAAATTTCCTCATCTTCAACACTTTCTCGTTGCTTTGGATGTTGACAAAAGCTGCTTTGCCCCCTTTCCGGTTGGCGAACTTGTGGTGGAGATGTAGGCTTCATGCGTCTTTTCTTTGGAGCGACATGAATTCATCCTTCAGCTTCACTTGATTTGGAGTATACCCCCAGCGGCGGCGATGAAGACTTCGAATCAAACGTACCGGAAGTGACGGTGGTATAATTTGACTTTACCACATTGTCGAGATCCAACTCGATGATCCCTTGCTGGGCCAGCCTCATGATGAGATCTTTTAGCATGAAGCATTTTCCTGTCGGATGATTGACGAAGCGGTGGTACTTGCAGTACCTTGGATTGTCGGTGCGATCTATTTCTTCAGGCCATCTGCATTCGGGTAAATCGATCACCTTCTTCTCCAATAGGTCATTCAGCATTGTGGCCACGTCGGAGTCCGGAAAAGGATACGTCTTCTGCTCTAGTTCTCTTAAGGTGTTTTTGTACCTGCCTTGGGTGCGAGAAGGCTTTCCTTTCTTTATCTCCCCCACTTTGTACTTGGACGAGATTTTGACGGGCGCATATGAGATTTTAACGGCAAAAGCTTCTTTGGCAGGCTTCTTCCCAGTCTCGTCCACCTTCGGAGCAAACACTTTCTCTTTGAAGTTGGTGGTTGGATTCTTTTTTTCCATGGTTGACGATGCTCAACTCCATGTCATGGGCGCGGGTTGCTAACTCTTCGAAGGTCCGCGGTTTTATGCCTTGAAGGATGTAGTGCAATCCCCATTGCATGCCTTGGATGCACATCTCGATAGAAGAGCGCTCCAAGAGTCTATCTTTGCAGTCGAGGCTCAGAGTGCGCCGTCGGTTGATGTAGTTAACGACTGGCTCGTCCCTCCACTGTTTTGTGCTTGTCAGCTCCAGCATGCTGACTGTGCAGCGAGTGCTGTAGAAGCGGTTGAGGAATTCCCGCTCCAATTGCTCCCAGCTGTTGATGGATTCGAGCTCGAGATCAGTGTACCAATCAAAGGAGTTACCTTTCAGCGAACGCACAAACTGCTTGGCAAGGTAGTCCCCTTCAGTGCCCGCGTTGTTGCAAGTTTCAACGAAGTGGGCGACGTGCTGTTTTGGGTTTCCCATTCCATCGAACTGCATGAACTTGGGTGGTTGATATCCCCTTGGCATCTTCAGAGCATCAATCTTCTTGGAGTAAGGCTTCGAGTATAACCCGGAGGTATTTGAGCTCCCTTGGTATTGTGCCTTAACGGTGTTGGCGATCATCTCCTGCAACTGCTTGATGGAGAGAGATGCCATGAGTGCTGCTGCTTGGTCTGGCTTTGGATCTTCTTCAACCTTTTCCACCGGAGGCTCTTATTCTTTGTCGCCGCCTTTCTTGGAGCCGGAGCCAGACCCTTCATCATGCCTTGCCCCCAGTTTGCCCAGAAGCATAGCGATCTTCAAGTTCTTCTCTTCAAGGGTTCTTGCCATCATTGCAATCATTTCCTTCATTTGAACAAGCCGTTCTTCCATGGAGGTAGCGTCGATGACTTCCTTGTTTGAAGACATTTGTACTTGAAGCTTTCTTTGGATTTCTTGAACGAAGAAAGAGATGAGAGGTAGAGATTGTCCCACTGGGCGTGCCAAATTTGTGAACACGGAAAATTCCCGAAGGAGAGACAACGGGGACAAAACGCGTCTACAAAATAATATTTGTATTTGATGATTTTGGGTTACAACCTCTATTTTTCCTTTGATTCGATCTCCATAAGACTTTGATTTGTGGGCTTGATCCAAGGGCCGTCGGGGCTTTGATCTTGGATGAACAAGGGGAAGTTTCTTCAAGGGCCGTTGGGCTTTATCTTGAAGTTTGGCGGATGAACGTTTCTTCAGGGGCCTTTTGGGCTTGATCTTGAAGTTGGGTGAGGTTTCTTCAAGGGCCGTTGGTGGCTTGATCTTGAAGTTGGATGAACGGATCTTCAGGGGCCGTTGGGGCTTGATCTTGAAGTTGGATGAACGTTGAATGACGAACGGATCTTTAAGGGCTTTTGGGCTTGTTCTTGAAGATGGATGGACGACGAACGACGAATGAAGAATGATGAATGGTGGATGAACTTCAAGGGGCTTTTGGGCTTGATCCTTGAAGGTGGATGAGAGAATCTTCAAGGGCATTTGGGGCTTGATCTTGAAGGTGGATGAACGGAGCTTCAAGGGTCGTCGGGGCTTGATCTTGAAGTTTGGCGAAGTTTCTTCAAGGGCCGTTGGGCTTGATCTCGAAGGTGGATGAGCGTTTCTTCAAGGGCCATTGTGGCTTGATCTCGAAGAACGATGAATGATGAACGAAGAACGAAGAACGAACTTCAAGAGAATTCTCTTCCAATTTAGGAGTAGAGAAATGTATTTGTGAATGGGTGGTTTGGAATGAATGAAATTGGCTTCTATTTATAGAATTTTCCAAGGCCTAATTTTGAATATAATATCACAGATGAAATAAGTCGTCTTTGCCAGGTGTTGACACATGTCCTATTTGACGCCTTTTCTGACTCATTTCAATTTCCGTCAAATCACACGCTATGTGTAAAATTTATGTAATACATGAGCATTGAAACTTTGACTATCAGTCAATATTTTATTTACCGAAATTTCAATGTCTACACATACGATACACGATATACGATAAACAGACACAATTTACGAAAAATCCTTACCAAAAAAATCTGGAGAGAATCCTATTGGCCACGAGACATATTGAACTAATATTCAATGAAATAAAATTATTGATTGCCCTATTATATACAAACAACCTGATGTTTACAAATTTCTTATCACATCATGTGGTATTAAATTATAGTATTATAGTCATTACTCCAAATAATATACAACTTATATAATTTATTTATTATGAGCAGAAACTTAAAATGTAGATGATTCAATTCGAAAAATCAAAATAAAACAGAGTGCCGTATTCGAAGGGAATGTTATGTCATATTTGTTTGATTACGTGGAATCATGTATAGAGCTAATCTTTTCTTACTTGGTCGTGATACATACATGTATTAATGTAAAATAGTAAAATGCAATTGCAAGTGGTGAAATTGTCGTAAATGATTAGGGAAAATCTAAAACAAGTTTGTTTAGTTAAACAACTCTGTTTAATTAAGAACAATGGTTTAATTAAACCGGGAAGTATATAATAAAATAAAACGACGGTTCTATTGTAGGCATAATTTACTGAACAATTATGGAGGCCTAAAGAGAGAAAGGTGCGGCACATAGAGATAAGAAGAGAGATGTGTAATTGTGAGGTGTGTTTGATTCACCCCATTGTGCCTCTATTTATAGTAGTAGAAAGGGCAAACCCTTTCCCATAAGGATTACAATACTTAATAAGTAATCTACTCCTAATAGGAATATAAGATACATTCCTAATCTACTAGGATTTACACAATCACATTCCTATTCTAAGTAGGACTGCAACACTCCCCCTTGAGTGTGTAAATACTCAAGTAAATGGCGCATCAGGTCTTCAGTGATGAAGCAGGTACAATTGATGAAGTCGTCAGCACAATGGGCGAATGCGAGTCTCAAATCAACGGAACAATACATAAAAAGTAAAACTCACAAAACCTCGCTATGGTAAAACCCAAGGTGGAAAAAAAAACCCATAGTCTAAGGAGAAAAGTGAGAAGTTGCATTAAGTCAAAACTATACGTCTTTTGGACGCAAGTAGAAGAGCTCACAAGGGTATGATCAGCCCTGGATGGGTGCCTCGTTAAAACCTAGTCAGGTAGCAAAAACCCAGTGGGAAAAATGCTCCTAATCATAGGGAAAAAGAGTACATTAAGATCAAGTGAGTATACTTCTGGATACTCCCCCTGAGTTTGACATAACTTCTAAATGAGAACTACAAGCATTGCATATAATAGTTAGGCATACCAATTCCTCGGACAAGCTTCTGGAAGGTTGACTTCGGTAGTGACGTCGTGTAGAGGTCGGCAAGGTTGTCTGGGATCGGCTTGGATGACTTCAATCTCCTGATGCTTTGCTGATGTAGATGTAGTCGCAATATGTCTTGGCGTTGACTTTGTTGATGTATCATGGCTTGGCCGGGTTGATACATGCGGCATAGTCTTCATGGATCGTTAATGAATGAAAACACAGCAAGTACTACGAACATGCTCAACAAGAACTCCTAACCATGTCTCACTTGTGGCGTAGTGAAGTGAGGTGAGTCTTGGAACGATTCGAAGATTTCGCAACTAAGGTCATATCATGGACCTCCAAGATATTGCGATGTCCCTAACGGTAAAGACATAACCATTTGGGGATTTTGCCTTGTGCGGGTTTGATAAGTAACCTGCGTCAGCATAACAACAAGGCAAGCATCATTTCAAGGATCAGGGGGTTGGATCCATTGAGATGCGTTGGGATTTGCCTTCGTAATACCTTCAAGGTACGTCTTTTAATACCAATTCAGTGGTTGCGTGTAGGCGCGGTGCTGCATTTTTACCAAGATCAACAGCGAAGGAGATGTCCTGTCTAAATACAATGAGCTAAGTACAACGAAGTGCAAAGTTGAACTTAGATATGGAATTTCAGATTCCATAACCTCTTCAAGGGTCTCATTTGCATATAACATATGGACGATCAAAGGTATACTCAAAAGTAACACCTTCGGGGTGTAGTTCGACTGGTAGACCGAAATACCGTCAGAACAATGCTTTGAACTTCAAGTCAATGCATAAACGAGTTTTCCTAAGATCCTTCATCTCAAATTCCATCTTCGGGTGCGAGGCAGTTTTCTCAAGCTCTTCAAGAGTCTTAGTGAGATTCGTGTTAACGACATAAATTGTAACTCTAGCAATTTGGAATAAGACTTCATAGTTTAACACGCAAGGGCATAATTCATATCCCTGACTGATCAAACAATCACTTAAACAGGTATACCACATTCGTCGAATTTAAGTGAACGCCTCAAAACAAGTTAAGAGGGTGTTCCGTGATTTTGGAACTTTTTGAACCAGTCCATGTAATTCTTCGGGAACTTACATGTAAATCTCCGTATCTATATCCCCATGGAGAAAACACTAACCATATTTCATAATGCTGCTATCAATCACAGGATGTTTGAGAGAAACCTTGCGCCGTAAGGCGTGCATCATATCGCACTATTTCATTCATCTCATAACGCTTCCTTTCCCACTTGTAACACAATAGGGTTACCTTGGGCAGTGTAGGAACGACAGGTCCAATACACACTTTGGTAAGGAATTTGACCTAGATTGTAATCTCAGTTGTCCAATCAGTTCTACGTTGTCACTTAATCAACGGAACACGGTTCGATATCGTCGCTTTTCATTTATGTCGGTAGCTACCATATAAGTGAAAACATCATCGATGATAATCTCATTTCAATTCCATTTTTCTCATCCAAACTAGTATACTGCACCAAAAACTTCATATCTCGGGAGTAATCCGGATTAATCTCATGAGATGGAAATGATTTGAGACAGCGATCGAGTTTAGATTCATAGTTGTGCCGTGTCTTCCTCTTCTAGGGAAGTGAATCCTATGAACCGAATGATCTGTCGTGCTCCAGGCCAAGACAGATTGATTGGCTATCCGCCGTTGTACCGGACCGTCCAACAGGGGCGTCCAAACCGTCCAACAGGTGCGGCACACCCTTCAGGGATGTTGACTCGACGTCCGTTAAGTACGTCTATCCTTGCAGGCATATTTGCAGCTGGTATATGATCTTGTCACTTTAGCTAGATCAGAGGAATGCGTCTGGAGCAACATTCTGAAATCTAGAATTCATCGCACTTGCTCATCACACTTGTGCGGTATGGGGATTGAGATGAGACATAGTGGGCAACGTCCACGCAACTTCGCGCCGTTCTACAGGAACATTGACGTTCTTATCTCCCCCTAACGGCGGGAAGAGTGTCTCATTAAAGTGACAACCCGCAAATGAGCGGTAAAGAGATCGCATGCAAGGGCTCGAAGAGAGCTAGTGTGAAGGAGAATCATGATCGACAAAAGATACACTTCCTTCTTTGAGGATCCATGGTGGTACGTAGCGGCGGCGCAACTTGGCACATGGAATGCACACCCAAATGCGTAAATACGAAAATCGTCAAATTCGTACCCAGTAACCAACTGTAACGTCATATAGGTTGAGTGGCAATGGGCCTCAAGGTGGACCAACATAACTGCGTACAAGGATTGCATAGCCCTAGGCAGAAACCAAAAACTTGGTATGTTCACCAAAATTCGGGCGATCATTTAAATTTGCGCTTTATGATCACTAGGCGAGGCTATTTGGGGTGAACATGGGAATTCAATGTTCAATTAGAAACCCAAAACAACATGCAATACTTTATCGAAAACCGTCGATATAAACTCTTCGGCATTATCCAGTCTCCAGGACCTTAAGGGATAAGTAGGGTGGTGAACCCATAATCGGCCAAGAGGTTTAGCAGTAATGTGTGTGGACAAACATGTGACCAGTTTGTCGATTCATCAATCAAAACCATAAGTCTTTATATGGTCCGCATTTTGATTGGATTAGTCCACATATATTCCCTTGAATCCACTGTGGAAATGAGGTGATTTCGTATCTTTGCGAGGAATGATATAGAAAATCAATTTCCTTAATGAGCAGGCTTGACAAAGTGTGCTTGTAGGCACAAGATCCTTACTTCAGGTAAGGAGATGCGTCGTAGCGTCATTGTTCGACCTAAGTGTCCCAAAAAGGTCATGTCAAAGTAAGGAAACTGCTCAATCACCCAGCACTAGGCCGGCCACATATGGCATGTTCCCAATTGGGAGACAACCCATTGGCCCCAAATCAAAACTTTAGGCTCATTTTTGGATGTGGTGCAAAGATATTTCACTCTATTTTCTTTAGTGGTTTCATTTATGATCATTGTCATCTCGAATATCCTTAAAAACTCAACGTCAGGGAGAATTTAAGGTCCCTTAAATGGTGATGCAGTACCATTCATACAACGAGGAGCGTGCCAATGCTCTTAATCAGGTTGGATAGACCTGAAGTCGTTATTTAGAGATGTGATTTAGGTGTAAAGTTAGTATGCGTAGTACACATTTGTCCAGACAACTAACTTCCCCACATTCATACCTAATCACGTGTTTAATTGAATCGGTCACATGTACTAAGAAACATGATTCAATTAACTCATATTCGAGGACAATATCAATAAGATTATCCATAAGTAAAACATACACCAAACTTGAATCCAAGAACATGGAAAAATGTTCACAAAGTAAATGGTTTACTAAGGGAATTCGGCCAATAAGGCCAGCCATGTCATAATTATGCTCTTCCAACAGTGTTTGGTGGAGCAAAATTAATCTCACATATTGACTACGAGAATGGTACTCCTTAACAACATTGGTAGGGGCACGAACAAGTGCATAACCAATGATCTATTCCATCAAGACGGAAGTAGATTCTGCAGGGTTAAGGTTCGGGAATACTATCCCTTATTCTTGAAGTTTTTAGGTCTTAGGTGCCAAGGATCATGCTTCGGGCATGATGCCACACCTTGGCATGCCCTGATTCTACCATATGATTGTGGTAGTAATCAGATTCGAGAATTTGGTAAACTTTCGCTTTCTACACTTGTTGCTTCAGGAGCAAGTTAGAAATAGGAAGGACGAGAAAAGTATTCTCTAGTCAAAATTCAATCGGATTTATAAACTTCAGAATTGTACTCATTCATGGACGTAATCATGATATGCTTTGGGCAATATCTTTCATGATTAAACAGTCCGTAGAAGCGAGCCAAAGAGCCATGGAATCCTTGTTCGGGAGGTATTTCCATTTGTAATGCTTCGGGCATAAGTCTTCGAATGAAGATCATGGCGGAGGCTTATTCAGCTCTTCCATGCCATTGTTGGCTTCAATGGTTTCTCAGCTACTTTAATAGTCAAGTGGAGATTTATGTCTTGTACCTCACATAAAGTGGTTTCTAATAGAAACGTCCAAATTAGGAAAATCAAACTTGTGACAGTTCAACAATCTACTGAATTGGAGCGAACAAGATTGTGATTGGTGCTATGGGGAGGAATCATCCATAAGCATCAAAGGTAGAACATTCGAGTTCTAAGACATAGTTTCATGAAAACGTCGGGTTTTTCATAGGTGTATTGTTTTATGAAAACTTCGGGTTTCAAAGGCACTAAATTCGAAACTACAGGTTCAATTTAGTTTATGAACGTTTAGTTCATAAAAGAGAGGTTCCTGCAAGAACACAGAATGCAATATACAACTAAGTGTAGTGGATTTTGAGGTTCTTCGGGAACTCAAGTGTGAGTGCTTCGGGACTACGAAAGTGAGTCAACGGTTCTAAGAAGAGAAATAAATTATTGAATCGTTAATGTCCAAAAGTGATCTTCAGGTCAGTAATTTTGGATTCATTATCAGATTAATGGACTGCATGTCACTTTTAATTAATTCAATAAATCGGGACCAAACGGGGTCGATTGTAGAAACAAAATAATATTACCATACGGGTTAAATTATTTTATAATGCTAAAATAATAGCATGTGGGTTGAAAAATATATCCCAAAAAAATTTGGGTATGGGTGCCGTGCAAAAAGAAAAGCACGGGGTGCCTTAATAAAATGGGTAGGGCCTAAAAGACCTCAAAGGGAGTGGCTGCAGGCCACGGGTGAGGGACAAAAAAACCTCCAGCCGAAGCTGGGTTGGGTCTTTGGGCCGCAAGAGGGGCATGGAGACGGCCCAACAAAAGCTAGCCGTGTGGTCTGCTCGGGACAAGGTCCAGCAGAGGCTGGCCTTTGGTTGTCACGGGGGAGCCCAGCCACGTGGGCTGGCAGTGTGTGATCCAGAATGCAAGGCCCAACCACGTGGGCTGGCTTCATGCAGGCCATAAGCACAAGGCCCAGCCGCCAGGCTGGCCTTCATGGTGCGCGCGGGAGAGCCAAGCCGTAAGGCTGGCGTCATGCGGGCCAAGGAAACCGTGGGCTGCAGGCTCAGCAGGGAAGGTCCAGGTTGAAGCCTGGTGTCCTGGCTCCACTAGGATGGTGCGGTGCCGCACCAAATCCGGCCCTCTTTTGCCGGTTTTTTTTTCTTTTTCAATACCCTTAGGGTTTAGGAACCCTAATTTGCTTCTAATTTAATTCGATTCTTTGACTCACAAATTCCACATAGCGATTTGTAATTGCGTAATGCATGAAACAAATATATATATTGACAAATATATGAACATATACAATATATATATCGGAAGGAAAATATAAACATAGGGGGTTCATGCATCATGGGGAATGTTTTCATGCTTCACGGTCGTTTCAAATATCTTACTTTATTTTAAGCGTACCTGATTGGCAGAAAACAAATAAAAGCCTTTGAATTTGTAAAAGATCCTTCTTAAAAAGTTGGAATTGCGTCTCCAATACGGTGTATCAAGTTCAACAAAAAACAATTATATTGAATCAATAACATGTAGATTAATTCAAAATAATAATAAATTAATCTAAAAAAGAATAATTAAAACGTAATACTCCCTTAATTGAAGAATATACTATCTTTAGCGTAGCGTCAAGAGCGTGTTGATAACATGTTGTAGGCATAATTTACTGAACAATTATGGAGGCCTAGAGAGAGAGAGGTGCGGCACATAGAGAGAAGAAGAGAGATGTGTAATTGTGAGGTGTGTTTGTGTTTGGACCCGATTTTACAATATCGGCCCGCGCAATCAAGACTATTGAATGGGCATAATTCCCAACCGTTGGATAAGAAGTAAAGATAATTTTACTTTTTAAAGGATAATATTGTGGTTTTTATCATAATAATTGTCTTTTAATATGAATTATCTTGGCATATTCTTAAACGAGATAAGGATACTAAGACATAAAGATGAACCTGGTACATTTTGGAGGTTTGATTCAAAGTTCTATGAAGATTAGGATTGGTCGAAGTTTAATCTGATTGGGTTGAGGAGTTCTAATCGACATGTATTTCTAGCCCATCCATGGAGGTTCTTGCTGCTATAAATAGAGGGGAAGTACAACATTCAAAGGACCTCCAACTCAACACACAAATCTGCCCTGCGCAATTTCTCGCTCTACGCGAAACCTCTCAACACCCTTGAGATTTTTTATTTCCTTTTTCGCCGACACACCTTCAGTTTGGATAAACAGTACTGTGAAGGCAACCGGTGGTATCTTCAGTTTGGATAAATAGCACTACCGCCGTAGAATCAGCCGAACTCGGAACACCTTCAGTTTGGATAAACAGCACTGCGTCGAGGCCGACTGATTATCTATCCAAGTCTCGGTCAAGAAGGATTTTTGAATCTTTTTTTCCAGAGGTCATCTTATTAGCCTTTTGGGCGAAGTGAGGTGTTACCAGGTTACTACATTCGGCACATTGAAAGCCGAATTTGATATTGAACTTCGTAAAAATAGCAGCCTTGTCTTCAGGCTCTAGAACCCAAAGTCCGAGACGTGTTCCTTCCTCGGCCGCAATCGCAAGACGTAGAAGTCAGCAGCGCGCTCAACGCAACATCAACACATTTTACTCCTCGGCCGAGCTCGGCCGACGAGTTGGCACGCCCCGCACACATTTGAAGGACGTAGTTAGCTTACTAATTACCCGGCCTGCGCGCCACGTAGGCTAGGTGATTTTTGTAGTCAACAGTTTGATTCACCCCATTGTGCCTCTATTTATAGTAGTAGAAAGGGCAAACACTTTCCCATAAGGATTACAATACTTAATAAGTAATCTACTCCTAATAGGAATATAAGATACATTCCTAATCTACTAGGATTTACACAATCACATTCCTATTCTAAATAGGACTGCAACAGGTTCTATATTTTTGTTTGCAATTTTGTAATAGAATTTTCCTCAAATGGTATTATTGTAAGATAAACTCATAAAACTGCATGTAAAATACAAAAATATAGAATTGCGCCATTAAAAAATACATGTAAATTTTTTTCAACGGTGTTGATTTAAAAGCAAAAAATCAGCAGACGGTTTCAAAACACTTGACCAAAAATAAATAGAAAAAGTTTTATAGCATTGGTTGACCGTAATTTACAAATATACATATCGCAACGGGCATCGTATTGTAACATTTGTAACCACAACTCTCTTTTTTCGATAGCCATCATACACTCGTAATGTTGTAAAGAGAAATGATAAATACATTTTTTTTTAACTTTTCATGTATTTATGTTTAATTATGTATCTTATTTATTCAATTTAATGAATATTATACGGCAAGAAAATCACCTCCGGTTATATTTTGAGAATTTTTTTTTAATTCCAGTGTAGATTAGATTCGTTGATCACGGGTTTATGTTTAGCCCTTTACATATTGGTTCGAATCTAAAATTTTAGTCATTTTAATTATAGTAAAATAAAAAATAAAAAAAACACTCAGATAAAAAAAAAAAGAAACAAAAAGGTCACTCATTATGGTTTGGTGGTATTCATCTTCACATGTGAGTGAGAGATCTTAGATTTGAATCTTGTGGATGACAAATTCAATACCAAATTAGGTTGCCTATTGTGTGGCTTAGCTGAACTCCTCCTCCCTTTAATGTAAAAAAATATCAATATATTTGTTGACTACAAAAATCACCTAGCCTACGTGGCGCGCAGGCCGAGTAAATAGTAGACTAACTAAGTCCTTCAAATGTGTGCGGGGCGTGCCAACTCGTCGGCCGGGCTCGGCCGAGGAGTAAAATGTCTTGATGTTGCGTTGACGCTCGCGGCTGACTTCCGTATCTTGCAATTGCGGCCGAGGAAGGAACACCTCTCGGCCTTTGGGTTCTAGAGCCTGAAGACAAGGCTGCTATTTTTACGAAGTTCAATGTCAAATTCGGCTTTCAATGTGCCGAATGTAGTAACTCGATAACACCTCACTTCGCCGAGAAAGCTAATGAGATGACCTCTGCCAAAAAAGATTCGAAAATCCTTCTTGACCGAAACTTGGATAAATAACCAATCGACCCTGTCGCAGTGCTGTCTATCCAAACTGAAGATGCTTCACGGACGGTTGGTTCTACGGCAACAGTGCTGTCTATCCAAACTGAAGATGTTTACCGGTTGCCTCCACAGTGCTGTCTATCCAAACTGAAGGTATAGAGGCGAAAAAGAAGATAAAATTCTCAAGGGTGTTGAGAGGTTTCGCGTAGAGCGAGAAATTGCGCAGGGCAGATTTGTGTGTTGTGTTGAAGGTCCTCTTCTCGCTGTCACTGCCTTTGTATTTATAGAGGCTGAAACCTCTCCTCAGATCGAATCATAATTCCACTCGGATTGGGACTCTTAGTCTTTCCCGTTTCTACTAGGTCTTTCGCCGGGACTCCTTCCTGCATTGGGTTTCCTCCGCCTTCTCTAGAAATCCTTCTTCGAATGGGATTCGGCCGGCCGCATCTTTAGCCGACCCATCTCCTATATCTTCTGTCCCTGGCATTGGGCCTTTGGGCCGAGACATCCTTTGCGCCCGGCCCAAAACGCCATTTTGGGCCCAAACATTGCCCCCTCGCTTCTGAGGCCGTCGGCCTTGGTCGAGCTGCGGCCTTGAAGAAGCGTCATCAAATCCTCGAATCATGTGATCATGCGTCCTTTCAATCTCTGATTCTGCCTCATCTCTCCGCCACGCATCAACTCCTATCGTGCTGAGCAACCCTAATGACGTCCCCTGAGACACGCGGTCGGTGAACCGTCTCCTCATTATGGTCTGCCGCCACACGCCATCGTGGGTTTTTAATTTTGCAAGACGTTCGGTCTTTTCGCCTGGATTCGCTCAAATATTCGAAATGATTAGTGCTTTTCCCGATCGATATTATCCAGAATTTGAAAATCAAACGTCTTATCTTCCCACCATTTGCCTATAAATCCCTGAATGCTTTTCCACTGACGCTTTTACGCTTCCAGAATTCTCGAGCTTTTCTTGATTTCTCTCTCCCAATTCTTCATCGCCCAAAAGACTCCCAGAATTCCCAATCTCCTCTGCAACTTTTAATCTTTACCCAGAAATTCCCAACTTTTTCCCCCAATGGCCTCCTTCATCTCCAACATCGCCGCTGAGTGTGAAAAATGCAAGAACATTATCGACAAATTCTCTGTCAAGTCCATGCATTTTGAGAGTGAGCCGAGCATTACCCATCAGATTCTTGGGCCGCTCTTCAGAGAAACGGTCCCTCCGTATTTCACCAGTATGTGCAAGGAGCACTGCCTTGCCCCCTTGTTACACGGAGCTGACTGGTCCAAATGGGACACCAGCAAACCCCAAGGCTCCTGGCCCTCTCCGACAACAGCCTGGGTGTCTTGGGTGGAGCGTATGTCCTAATTTCACGGAAAGCAGTGGAAGCTCCAGGGGATCTTTGATGCCATTTGGCTTTCCACCAAGGAAATTGCCATGGACAAGGAGTTGCTCAAAGCGGCTCTCAACTTCTGGTGTTCGGCTACCAACACAATGGTCCTCCCCTTCGGTCCTGCCGGCCCTACCGTCCTTGATGTCACGGCTATTTTGGGGACATCCCCTTCTGGGACCTCGGTCGATGTAGCCCTTGCTGGTCATCCGAAAAGGCTAGACTTCAAAGGCTGGCTTGAGGTCCGAGCCCTCGAGTCCCTGAAAGAGGAGGAAAATGATACCTCCAAGGAAGAAATTCAAAAGCGCTTCAAGAATTTCTTCAACTACCACACCCTCTACTACTACTTCGCCGGCCAGGGGCAGGACCTGGCCAAGAAGGGAAAACACGAGGCCTTCCTCTTCTACTGGTACAATAGATTTATCTGTTGCCCCAGATCCAACAAATGTTTGGTCGAGAATATACCGATGGCCGAGGCTCTAGCGACCGGTCGATCCCTGGCCCTTAGCCCGGCCATACTCGCCAACCTCTACCGCTGCCTGGCCAAAACCACCTCTGTCAAAATCGACCCCCAGCAGAGTGGGCCCCTCTGGCTTTTTCAACTCTGGCTGCAAGTCTATTTTGCACAACTTCGGCCGGATATGCCTGTCTTCCATCCGGCCGAAGCGCTCGGCCCTCAACTGGCCTCCAAGCCAACGCCACCTCACCGGGTCGAAGAAATCTTCAAATTTTTCTTCGGCCTCAACGATCTGTCCGGTGACGAATTCTTAATCTGTCGTTGCCGAGATTACCCTGCTTCTATCCAACTTCCAACCTCGGCCTGGGATGCGGAGTCGGATTTGAGCTTACGCCGGCATTGGGGGTCGTTTGTTCTGTCACACAACCTTCCTCTTGGCTGTGACGCTCGTCGAGCCAGTTGGGAAGTTTATCATCCGCAATTTATGGCTCGGCAACTTGGCTTCGTCCAAGGCGCTCCACTGCCTCTTCTCTCTTCTTGCTCCCTCCTCGACCGAGGGCGTCGCTCCGGCTTCCCTGACAAAGACTTCAAGTCCAACGACGCGGACTTTCAGGAGCGATGCTTGAAATTTCGTCTGAAACAGGCCTTTCCTGAAGCCATCTGCACTGACACGTTCGGTGACTGGTGGGAAACTTATACACACGAATTTTTTGGTGCGCCAGTTGAGGACGTCGTCGCCAGGCTCTTTGGTGACAAGCCCAAGAAATCCCTCACCGCGACAAGCACTGCTGCTCCGGCGGCAGCTAAAAAGAAGAAGACTGTCACTTCTTCTAAAACTACTGCGACCGCGGCCGCCAAGCCGTTGAGCAAACGGCCACGTCAGGAGGTCGAGGCCACTGGTCCTCAGAAACGAACCAAGAACCGAGAGGTGTCGGTGGACCAGGGGAGCCCAGTGGCTTCTGATCAAGTGGTCAGACGGTCGGCCCCTGCTGCCCCGGGTATCAAAATTGGCGCTGCCCGGTCGTCGTCTGCCACCCGGGCCGCACCCGCGGTTCATCCGGTTCCCTTGGTGGAACCGAGGACTGCTCGGTCTTCCAACTCTCCAGTCATCCAAAACCCTTCCGTCGTCCCTGTCCTGGAGAAAACCAATCCTTCTACCACCAAGTCTCCCAAAAAACAAGCCACAATTGTTTTGGAAGAGGTCTGAATACCTTGTTGCCGTTTATTATCCGCATATACACCTATATTTTTTTTTTATTAACGACCTTATTTTCCAGGACGACGATGAGATCCCGTTCTCAGGACTTCTTCGACTCCCTTCCCCACCTCAAACCTTGGCGACCGAGAACCCCCCGACTGGTCGTGTGGCTGACAGAGGAAAAGGGGCCGCCATCGAGGCGGAAGCGCCATCATCAGTGGTCCCCTCAGGTGGGACCGTCATTTCTTCTCACGACGCCACTCCAACCACTGTAAGTTCTTTATTTGCATAGGCTTTTTTCCGCCACCTTGGATCTTGGCTCATGCTCTCACGGTCGTGTTTATGTTTAGTCTGATTGGCAGGCCGAGCTTGACACCTTGTTTTACACTGCTTCCGGCGGGGCCGGCGCCTCTGTCTTGCCGGCCGAGACAGCTGAGCACCCTGCGCTTGCTCGGCTGCAAGGCTTCCAATCACTCTCCGCTTTGGAAGTCCTTCAGAGCAAAGGCCTTGATGGTGTTGGGGAGTGCTTAAATGCTCTTGCTTCTGAGGGTCAGCTGGATGACGCCACTGTCAGTCAGTTATCTTCCATTTTGGAGAAAACTCGAAACTTCTTCCCAATTTTTGAGAACGCCCTCCGCTCTAGCGACGTTCTGAAGGCCGACGAAGCTACCCAAGAAGCTGCCCAGCCAGAGCTTGAAGAAATAAAAGCGAAGAAACTTGAACTGATGGCCCTTGACGACCAGATCGCGGTACTCCAACGCAAACGGTCGGATGTTGCTTCAGCTCTTGAAGCGACATTTGAGGCCAATAAGGCTAGGCTGACGGAGCTTGCGGCCGGCGCCCGGCGGATCGCACTGATGAGGTCTGAAAGGAAGATGCGCGAAGCCGAGATAACTCTGGGGGAAGTGAGGTGGTTGGAGCTGGTGGCGGCCCTCAAAGCTTATCTTCCTTAGTTGTTTAGGATTGTGAATTTACTTTCCATAAGCTGTAACCCCTTTTGCTATAAATAAAATGCTCTATTCGTGCATTTCCTAGCTCGTCGGATAATACTTTTTCAAGAATTTCCCATTAATCGGCAATTTATGCATTAAACCACTCCGATCTTTAAGATGATATGCCCCCCTGCCGAGAACCTTATGAACAATAAACGGCCCCTCCCAATTCGGCGACCATTTGCCGAATCTAGGGTCTTTTAATCCGACTGGTAGTACTGTCTGCCAAACCAACTCTCCTTCGCCGAATGTCTTTTGTTTAACTCGCTGATTGTACGCTCGTTCGACAATCTTCTTTTGTGCCACAAGTAAATTATAAGCGTCAAGGCGAACTCCTTCTAGTTCTTCCAACTCCTGGATCATAGCTTGACGGTACTCATCGCTGAAAAGACTGCTGTGCTCTATCATCCTTGCCGAATTGACGCTCAACTCGACCGGTAGCATAGCATCATGCACATAGGTCAATGCGTACGGAGTTGTCCCGGTGGCTGACCGTGGTGACGTCCGGTAGGCCCATAATGCCTCATTCAATTTTAAATGCCACATTGCCGGTCGTTCTTTCACCATTTTTTCCAAGATACCAATCAAAACTTTGTTACTTGCTTCGGCTTGACCATTTGTTTGTGGGTAATATGGCGTGGACTGCTCGAGCCGAATCCTGAGATTTTCTGTGTAAGCTTTGAATCGGCCGGACGTAAATATAGTGTCGTTGTCTGTTATGATTGTTTCTGGCACGCCAAATCGGGTCACGATATTTTCTTCGACGAAATCACACAACTCTTTAGCCGTCAGCTTGGCATATGATTTTGCTTCGACCCATTTGGTAAAGTAATCCGTTGCTACGAGTATCCAAGCGTGCCTTGCCGAGCCAGATGATGGTGTAATTTTGCCGATGATATCCATGGCCCATCCCCGAAACGGCCATGGTTTGGTGACCGAATGCAACATTTCGGCCGGGACCCTCTGTATAGGGCCGTGAATCTGACACTGTACGCATTCCCGCGCGTATTCAATGCAATCTTTTAAGATATTCGGCCAAAAATAACCGTGTCGGCGAAGCAACCAACGCATCTTTCGGCCGGATTGATGGGCTCCACATATTCCTTCATGGACTTAGGCCATTGCTTGTGCGGCCTCTTTGGGGCCGAGACACAACAACAGCAAGCCGTCGTTGCTCTTCCTATATAGAACATTTTGGTACGACACATAGTTCGTGGCATGAACCTTCTTCTTACGCTCGTGTTTGCCACTGGGATTATCAAGGTACCGCATGATTGCGCCTCTCCAATCATCTGGTAATGCTTCAACTGCGCAGATTTCGACCGGGTCTTCTCGTTCTAGTAGCGATGGTAACGACATTACTCGTGTTTGGATCACATGATCCTAGCTAACAGTCTGTTGATTAACCAGTGCCGGGTACGAGCGCCGTACGACTGGTATTGCTCGACCTAGTTTGCCCCCCATGAGTTGCGCGCCGGAGGCGATTTGGGCTAATTCATCTGCGTCAACATTATGGACCCGGGAAACGTGCTGGAATGTGATACGGTCAAAAGACTCGGCCAAATAGCTAGCGACCATGTGATAAGGAACTAGAGTGCAACTCATGCAGCGAAAAATACCGTTGATCTGGTTAATCACAAGTTCAGAGTCGCCGAAAACCAGGACGCGAGGTGCTCGTAAGTCATGAAGGATGCCGAGGCCAATGACAAGAGCTTCGTATTCAGCTTGATTGTTGGTGCAGTCAAAGTCAAGTTGGAAAGAAAAATACCATCGTTGGTGCTCAGGAGACTGAATGACGAGGCCTACGCCGGCCGAACAAGAAGTGCTGGAGCCATCGAAATACATTGTCCAGAAATTGTCCCGTGCGTCTACCATGCCGATCTCGAGATCAGTGCCCCCGAAGTCGTATGGGGATGGATGTTGGGCCAGGAAGTCGGCCAAGGCTTGGCCTTTGACGGCCTTCTGGGGAACATATTGTAGACTAAACTCGGATAGTGCTATTGTCCATTTCCCAATTCGACCTTTGACAATTGGCCGAGTGAGCATGTAACGGATGACATCAGTCTGGGCAATGACTTGAGTGACGGATGGGAGCATGTAGTGCCGAAGCTTGAAGGCGGCAAAGAACAACGCCAAACAGAGTTTCTCAACAGCCGTGTAATTGATCTCAAGAGTATTGAGGTGGCGGCTAAGGTAGAAAATAGCTTGTTCGTGGCCAGCCTCGTTGTCTTGTGCTAGAAGGCAGCCGATGGATTCTTCGGCCGCAGATATGTACAATTTGAGAGGTTTGCCGCGGCGGGGCGGAACAAGGACAGGTGGGGTAGTTAACGCTACCTTGATTTGGGTGAAAGCGTCGTCGTGCTCGGTACTCCACGCAAACTTGTCGTGGTCCTTAAGTTTGAGCAAAGTAGAGAAAGCTCGCATTTTCCCTGCCGAATTGGCAATGAACCGGCGGAGAAAATTGACCTGACCGAGCAACGACTGTAATTGTTTCTTAGTCCTGGGGGCCGGCGCATTGATGATTGCACGGGCTTTGTTTTCATCAATCTCGATGCCGCGGTGATGGACTAGGAATCCCAAGAAATTTCCTGCCGAGACGCCAAAAGCACATTTGGCTGGGTTCATTTTGAGATTGTGCCGGCGCATGCGTAAGAAGGTTTGGCGGAGATCCTCCAAGTGTGTCTGCCGACGCTTGGATTTGACCACAACGTCATCAATGTACACTTCGACGGTTGTACCGATGAGGTCGTGAAAGATGGTATTCATGGCTCGCTGGTATGTGGCGCCGGCATTCTTGAGGCCAAACGGCATAACGACCCACTCATACATACCGAGTGCCCCTGGGCATCGAAAAGCAGTCTTGTGGACATCGGCCTCAGCGATGAAAATTTGATTGTAGCCGGCATGTCCGTCCATGAACGAGAAAATGGCATGGGTGGCGGCCGCATCGATTAAAAGGTCTGAAATTGGCATAGTATACTCATCCTTGGGGGTTGCCAAGTTTAAGTTCCGGAAATCTATACAAATGCGAAGAGCGCCGTTCTTCTTGAGGACAGGAACTATGTTTGCCAACCATTCGACATATCTGGCTGTCCGAATGAACCCGGCATTCAAAAGGCGAATAATTTCGTCCTTGATGCCAAGCTGAACTTCGGTCGAGAACCGTCGAGGGGGCTGTCGAAACGGTTTGCAGCCGGGCTTAATGCGTAACTCATGTTCAACGAGCGTTCGGTCTAAACCAGGCATCTCGTGATAACTCCAAGCGAAACAATCTTTGAATTCGTTTAATAAATCGCGCAGCTCGGCTTTCATAGGTTGGGGCAACAAAGCACTAATAAATAAGGGTCGTGGTTCCTCGGCTGTCCCAACATTGATTTCTTCCAACGGGTCCTTAACCTGAGGCCGATGGTCTTCGAGTTCGGCCGGTGCAGGTTGGATCTTATCTAGAGACACCACCGGGCCATTGTCTCCCTCTGCGAGAAACTGGACCAAGTTAACGCCGGAGTGTGGTTGTTTGGAGACTGTATACCAATGGGCCAGCAGTCGTTCCATGATTGAAGAGACTGCGGCCTGGCGTTGGTCGTGGCTGTCGTCACTCATTAATAGTTGGGAAAAAAGTGGCCAACCCGAGTCTCGCCGAATCCTGGTGAATAGTCTCGGCGGCTACGTCGATAGCCTTTTGGACAGAAATCTTCGTCGGCCGACCCTCCTCATTGAAGTCATGGAGGGTGATGTAGCCGACGTGATCATCATAGTATCGAGCTTGAATCATATTGGCCTCGAACGGCTGGGTGTCGGCCGGGTGGACGATGACCGACTTGCCATCCCAGAAGACAAGGACTTGGTAGAGAGAAGATGGAATACAACCAGTCTGATGGATCCAATCACGACTGAGGAGAGCGTTATACTCGGTCTTCGAATCAACGATGAAGAATGCAGTCATGTGGTTGCGACCAGCTACGGTTACTTCTAGAGGCAGCACTCCTTTGGTCTGGGATCGGTCACCCACGAAACTGCTCATAGTAACTCCAGACGGAATGAGTTCATCGTGCGATCGTCGCAGAGCGTGCATGACGGATACGGACATGACATTGACCGTCGCGCCGCAATCGACGAACACCTTAGAAACTGGGTAGCCTTCAATATGAGCCGTGACATACAACGGCTTTAGATGTTGTAGGTTGGAAGTGGGGGATCGGGGGAACAACTCGGCGAAAGCTGCCGCTAGTGTGTCGATTTGGCTGTTCGTTCCTTCTTCTGTGTGGACAAACTCGACCTGTGTCGCTTCTTCAGTCACGACATCGCCGTCCAAGGATGATGGTTGGAGATCCGTTGTTTGAAACTTGGCGGGTAAAACGTGGACCATGCTGATTTCCATGTTGTCCAGGATAGAAGGGCCGAGTGGGTCGTGTTCCTCTGTGCAAGAAACACTAGCCGAGGCCGCTTGCTGTGGAATATTCTCGGGGGGGGGTGTCCGTCGTATCCTCGGCAATTGGTAGCTCGTCGTCTGGGGTCGCCTTGATTTGGATATTACCCTCGAGCACACCATGTGCAGGGGCAGTGGTGGATTGACGGCTTTGCTCGTGATACGCAATTAAAGTGTTCCTTGTGTCCAGATACGCGTCGAGGCGCCTTACCCGTTCGTGTTCATCGGCCGTGAGGCCGAATAGCGCTACTGCTGAGAAGACTTCGAAATGATACCTCAAAATCTGAAGGTCATCGAAGGAAAAAGGAAGCTCGGCGGGTGGTAGGTCTGTGTATGGGTCCACCTCAAAACCAAGCACTTGAGCCTCCCGTATGTGTTGGAATCTTGCCTTGATGGCCGGGTCCGTGGTCTTTTGAATGATTTGCTCGGCATCTGGGGAAGTCAGGGCTAAGTCGAGGACTTGTTGACATTCTTTTGGTAGGCCGTATAAATCATTGGCAGAGTGCGTCTTATGGAATTCTATCATATACTCTAGTGCTTCGCCAACAAAGGGAGGATGGAGATTCCGCCGTATCCGGATCAGTGGTTCGGATGTCAGTGTTGGATGAGGATTTGTTTCCGATTCTCGTTGAAGTTTCTCAAACCGAGCCTTCATTTCTCCTGATCGGAGCAGGATCTTGATCCGTTTGTCGGACTCTTCAAAGGCCGTCTCGATGTCAGGGGTCGTAGCCTGCTTTCCTTCGAGTAACTCGGTCATGACCGCCGGGAGTGGATGCTCATTTCTGGGGTCTGTACCCTTAGGCTGCCACTTAGGAATCGATGAATTTTAAGTTGCCTGTCGGCGAGCCATGCAATCTATCCTTTGGCGTCGACGCTTCTGAGACTTGGATAGGGCAGTGTAAACACCGGTTGGTGAATGGTATGTGTACCAGCGTTGGTCGCGCGTCTCTGGCGGTTTGAATGTTTTTGACTTAGCTGCCGAACCGGAACTACTGGAACTTCGTGCATAATACTCCTCATTGTAGAATGGGGCATCGAAGTCCAGTCGTCGCCTGGCCGAAGACGACTCCCCGGCCTGTGTTTGAGGTCCGAGTCTATCGAACACTTTACGTCGCTGACCCGAGCCGAGTGCTTTTGGCGGGGTTGGGACAATCACGGGTGTTGGCCGAGGTTCTGCCTCGTTCGGCTGTAATTGGTGTGGCATCGTTACCTGAGGTTGTGTGGCCTGTGGCTCGGTGATAACTACTTGGACTTTGCAACGATTGCACAGTACCTTTGGTTCCTCAGGTTCCTCTTTACTAGCTTTTGTCGTGGCCTGGACAATTTCAATCCCCGTCACTTTCGTTGAAGAGTTATGACAATCTAGGTCGACCTTGAGTCGTGGCCGGGAGTTCTGTTTTGGAATATGATGTGTTTGCACGAACTCGGCCTTTCCTTTGCCCTTGCTTTCAGGAAAGTGGGCATCTACCATGCCAACTGTTGCTGAAGGGAACGGATTAGCGTCGACACCCATCTGTTTTTCTGGGAATTTTAATTTGCCTTTGTCGATCCATCCCTGAATAGCATCGCGGAACACTACACAATTGTTGGTCGTATGCTTACTTGAATTGTGGTACTTACAATAGACCTTATCTTTCAATTCTTCGGCCTTTGGGATGTTATGTCCCGGCCGAAGCTTAATGATCTTTGCCGACAACAACTGATCGAAAATCGCGTCGGCCTTGGTGATGTCAAAAGTGTAAACTTTGGATGATTTGGCCGTTGAGTCTTCCGAGGCCAAGCGAGGTTTTGTATCCTTCGTATGAGCCAAAGCTTTGCAAATGTACGGCTTATCAATGACGATTTCAGCCGCATCTATACTGGCGTACTGAGTACCGTCTCCTTCGGTCGCGGCATAATTAACTGAAGGATTTTTGTATATGGCCCCTCTGGCTGAAGATGCTGATACCTTTTCTTCTTGGAGTAAGTACTCGTATTGTTCCACATGTTGGGCTAATTCGTACATATCGCGGAAGTTTGCCCCTAAGAATTTCTTCTTATATTCCAAGTCGAGGCCATTAAGAGCGATTCTGACGAACTCTACTTCTGGAAGAGGTACTCGGCACCAGTTTCGAGCCGACTTAAACCTCGTTAGGTACTCCATTGGTGACTCGTCAGATGCCTGAGCCATCCTAGCCAGTGAAGACACCGACATCTCCATTCCTGGTCGATAGAACTGCTCGTGAAACTTTTCGACCAACTCTTCCCAACTTTGGATTGAATTTTGGGGAAGGTTGATGTACCACGCAAATGCTGGCCCGGTCAATGAGAAGTTGAACAATCGTAGTTTATAATAATCACTGTTGACATCCCCACATTGCGCAGTGAATCGCGCCACATGTTCCAAAGAAGACAATGATGACTCCCCCGTGAATAAACTGAAGTCTGGAATCTTGAAACCTTTTGGGTACTCGAAATGCTCCACGAACTCCGGGTACAGATGGATGAACTTGGGGAACTTCGGCCCTTTCTTCAAGGCCGAATCAATCATTCGTTGTACTTCCGCGGTGTTCACACATGTCACATCAGCTCCAAAATCATTTGTTGTGCTGGTTGATCCGTTCCTTTTTCCCAGATCGATTGTTCGAGACCGAGTAGATCCTCCCTCGGCCGTGGATGCGATTACCATGTTGGGTTTGGGCACAAGCTGTCGCGTTCGATCGGTCAATCCTGGATTGGGAGTAATATCGATCAGGTGTTCGAGCAACCTGTTCTGCATCGCACCTTGCCCCCGTACTTCTTCCAGGATTGATTTTATGTCCTGGCCGAAAGTCTGTTCAAAATGCCGAGATTGCTCTTCCAAGCGTCTCCTAAAGAACGACCTGGATGGTGGGTCAGTGGCGTCACCCCCATCCTCGTCACAGTCTTCTACTATTCCGTCGACTTGCTGGTCCTTTATGACCTTAGTAAGAACTCCTGTGTTATGAGGGGGTTCACCGAGAAGTATTCCCCTTTCTCGGCGTGGATCAGGTGTCATGGCATCACTGGTGTGTGCCTGTGATAGATTTTTAGATCCCGTGTTGTGGATTACTGGTACGGTAGTGGATTTTCCCATTCCTATCTTTTGCTTCACCGAACGAGTTTCAACGGGCATGAACTTTGTAGTTTTAGCAGAGGGTCCCACTGGGCGTGCCAAAATGTTGACTACAAAAATCACCTAGCCTACGTGGCGCGCAGGCCGAGTAAATAGTAGACTAACTAAGTCCTTCAAATGTGTGCGGGGCGTGCCAACTCGTCGGCCGGGCTCGGCCGAGGAGTAAAATGTCTTGATGTTGCGTTGACGCGCGCGGCTGACTTCCGTATCTTGCAATTGCGGCCGAGGAAGGAACACCTCTCGGCCTTTGGGTTCTAGAGCCTGAAGACAAGGCTGCTATTTTTACGAAGTTCAATGTCAAATTCGGCTTTCAATGTGCCGAATGTAGTAACTCGGTAACACCTCACTTCGCCGAGAAAGCTAATGAGATGACCTCTGCCAAAAAAGATTCGAAAATCCTTCTTGACCGAAACTTGGATAAATAACCAATCGACCCTGTCGCAGTGCTGTCTATCCAAACTGAAGATGCTTCACGGACGGTTGGTTCTACGGCAACAGTGATGTCTATCCAAACTGAAGATGTTTACCGGTTGCCTCCACAGTGCTGTCTATCCAAACTGAAGGTATAGAGGCGAAAAAGAAGATAAAATTCTCAAGGGTGTTGAGAGGTTTCGCGTAGAGCGAGAAATTGCGCAGGGCAGATTTGTGTGTTGTGTTGAAGGTCCTCTTCTCGCTGTCACTGCCTTTGTATTTATAGAGGCTGAAACCTCTCCTCAGATCGAATCATAATTCCACTCGGATTGGGACTCTTAGTCTTTCCCGTTTCTACTAGGTCTTTCGCCGGGACTCCTTCCTGCATTGGGTTTCCTCCGCCTTCTCTAGAAATCCTTCTTCGAATGGGATTCGGCCGGCCGCATCTTTAGCCGGCCCATCTCCTATATCTTCTGTCCCTGGCATTGGGCCTTTGGGCCGAGACATCCTTTGCGCCCGGCCCAAAACGCCATTTTGGGACCAAACAATATTTAAAAAAAAAACTTATATTACAATTTAGTGATATTCTTTTTCATTTATAAGTAAGTTCGACTTGTCATTTAATACTGATATTCTTCTTTACTTGTAAGAGAGATCTTCAGTTAGATTCTCACCAAAAACAAATTTGAACTACATTATGATAGTCTATTATGATACTTAGCTTACTTTCTTATATTCGGGACACAAAAGAAGAGACCGATGGGGAAGGAAAGGGGTCCTCTCTGGTTCGGATCCCTTCCACCAAATCCTCTTATCAAACAATCTAGACCCTTAAAATTTGATCAAATGGCTAAAGTTATTATAATTTTTAAAGTAGACTTCTATTTTTAGTCGTTAAATTAAATTTTAAATTATCAGATTAGTTGATGGAGATGATTTAGTGAAAATGATTCAAAATTATTTTTCAACGGGGAGACCACGCCAATGACCAAAAGCGTGGGTCAGGGTTAACCAGCTCCAGCGGCAAAAGTCTTTGATTAGACGAGATGTGGGTGCACGTCCACATCAAATATGTGTGTGTTTTCCACAGGCCGCATGTTTTGACCGACCAAACAAATAACGTAGGTGACCGGCACTTCTGTCCGTTTGTTGAATTAATAATAAATTAATACATTTGTTAATGTTAAATCACCTACTTTGATTGAGATTATCTGATTTAACCACCTTTTTTTATTAGAATTAGGACGCTTAAATCTAAAGGCTCTTTTGTTATTTTCTGTATGTTAGTTAAATAGGCTTTGCCATTTTCGGTGCTTTACGCTTTTATTTAAACACAAATGGTGTTTTCTTTCACTCTATAAATAAATTACAAGTGGGTTTTGAACAACATGTATCGCATTTTTTTAGGTCGAAAAAAGAAATGTCATACATCTTTAGAAATCAAATTAAATGGTGTGGTTTCAATGTTACATGTGTTTTAGTTATTAGATTTGATTTTTACAATTATTTAAACTTTCTATTTTCAATCACATTCATTTATATTTCCGTATCATTCAATCCTAAGCAATATTGTAGACATTTCCATTTAAGAGAACATAGTTTTTTTTGTCTGTCAATAGTAGATTGTATAGCAGTGGATAACACGACTTACCCTAAACCCCAAATTTCCCTTAGTTTATGAAGACAATCGGGCAATTCGAACAGAGAAGAACTTGCATGTAATTGGTCACGTGGCATCTCAATTGCATGTAAGTCGCTCTCGATCGGATGTGTTTAAATTCTAGAAGCCTTAGGCAAACTAGGGATTTCGTACAAGTGTAATATAAGAAAGGCCTCTCTCCCATGAGGCATTTCTTCAACCTGAAACATTGAATAAATACTTCATTAACATTGAGGTTCAAACGTTCTGTAATCACTTGGGGATTAGAAAACTAGTGAATCTCCACTATCCTGAGGCGACGATGGGAGCATTTGGCATTAGCAGTACTTCGAGATCGGAAATTTGCTAAAATTGTATGGTACAACTGCACAAGGAAACAATATGAAAAGCTATATCAATGTTCCAAGTTATCATATGTTTCTGTGTCACAGAAAAAATTCTCCTTGCAATAGTCAAATAACCACTTTTTTCATACATATCTATGAGTGAGTTGGCTACCAACACATTTTCATCTATACAAACCTGAATTATAAAGCAATGAAGTGATCGGCCAAGATGGATTGCTCCCATCTGGAAACATGAAGAAATCACAGATACCAAGCTATTAGAATCAGCTTCAATACCTCAATGTTGCATCTTCATAAACAGTTCTATGCATTTTGTGTGCAGTCCCATCTTACCATAGCCATAAATCATAGTGTTACAAGACTCTTTGTTCTGGTGCTGCATTCCACTGAAGAGCTTCTCTGCAAGAGTCAACAACTCAAACTTGCAGTACATGGACAGTAGTTCACTATGAACCATCTGAATCGATGCATAATTTTGCCTCATGACTAATCCTAGGAAGGCTTTTCCTTCATTGATATTTGTGGAATTTCTAAGACCTGATAGCACACAACTGACAACAATTTCATCTGGGAAAATACCATTATCCTGCATTTCCCAAAACAAACTTAAGCATTCATCCATTAACCCAGATCTAGAATAAACACCGAAAACTGAGGTCCAAGATATAAGATCCTTATTTTCTATGTCACAAAACGAAAGATAAGATTCTTCAGGTGTCCCGCATCTGGAATACATGGACAAAAGCAAAGATTTAACAGCTTCAGAGCACCCAGTTCTACTTTTTACTACAAAACCATGCAAGCATCTACCTTCTACTAAAGCACCCAGATCCCCACAAGTTTGAAGACCAGCTTCCAACGTTCTGAAATTTGGGCTTTCACCAACGCCACTGATCCTATGCATCTCACAAAGACACTTCAAACCCTTCTCACTCTCATCATTTTGCACATACCCAATTATAAGCGCGGTCCAACAAACCACATCTCTCACAGTAATTTCATCAAACATAAGAGATGCATCCTCCATTCGACCACACTTTGAATACACATACACAAAAGCAGACCCAACGGCAGAATTACCTGCAAAGAGCCTGAGTTTCTTACCCAACCCATGAACATTGTTGCCATGGTCAAACACCATTAACTCGGCGCACGAGGAAACCACCATTGGAAGAGTACAGCCCGCATTTGGAAAAAGAGGAAAAAGAGAACGAGGGCTTTGGAGTAACCGCCATTGGAGAAATGGGTTTTGATTATGGAGTTCCAAAGAAAGGTATCCTTGGGAGAAACTGAAGCGGATACTTTGGTGGAAGAAGTGGGTTTGGAGAGAGATGAGCTTTGCACATATGAAGATGTTGTTTGAGTTTGCAGAAGTGATGATGAGAGTGTGGGATTAAGAGAGATGCTGGAGGGTTGGAATCTGGTTGGAAAGGAAAGAATCCAGATGGCAGTTAAGGTAGTTAGATGCGGAGAGTGAGGGAAGGTGTTTGAACAAGTGGAGGGATTTGTGTCTGAGGTTGAACATGGGGATTCTCTAACGGCTAGGTTTTCTGGGGTCTTCGGACTCTTGGCCCTTTTTTTTGTACTAGCCTCAATTAGCCTTTTTTTATTTTATTTAAATAATTAATTTAGGTATTTAAAAAAATTATTAAAAAAAAAGAAATGAATTAAAGATGCGAAACCACCCACTAACGTGGAAGTTTTTGTTTTTTCTATAATTTTAAATATTAAATTCATTCAAAATAAAAATATGGTTAAATACTTTAGCTTCTTTTGGTTCAATTGTAATTTATGAAATTTTTAAAAGGCAATTTATGGTATTTTGAATGTTTCAGTATTAGGGTGTTCACTTTATATATATAGATAACTTTACGCCATCTCCAATAGAAAGGATTGTCCATAATTATAGCCCTCTAAAATATTATTTTTAAATGAATACTCTTATCTCATCTCCAACCAAAGAGATTAACACATAGTCCCTCAAGAATTTACTAGTTTTAAGTTTTTTTTTAACAAACGATATCATTTACACTAAGAGGGAGGGGGTGGGCTTATCCTCACACTAGATTAGTAAAAATGTAGTTCAAATTTGTCTTTACTAGTTTTAATTTTATACTTTAAATTTATGCTTAATTTAATTAAAGTACTTTTGAATATTTTCAAATATAGTCATTGAATTTGGATCAATTATTGTAATTGAAAAGCTGAGTCCCAATAAAAAAAGATTAAAAGGGGAGCTAGATTTAGCTAGCCTGATGCCTCTTTAGCCAAATAATGACTTGATGGACTCCATAGAATTATAGCACAACATTTAATTGGATATGAGTTTTTGGGAAAATCAGGTTATTTTTTAGTTTTTGAACCTTTAATCATCTCCATTGGAGATGACCTTAGTGCCAATTTTAAAGCGGATAGGGTCCGGTTCCTCCAAATTTGAGCCGGCCTAGCTCGTGCCTAACCCTAGTAGAAAGTGGAGCAAATGGCACTATTTATTTTTGGCCTAAATCCTAATGAATTTGACTAGTCGCAATTGCATGGTCCTACAAAGCAATAACAATAGTTATATTTTTGTTTTAATTATAACCACCTCTTAATTCAAAATGAGTGCAATTAATTTGTCTCCACAATATTTAATCAATAATTTAATATATTAAGTTTAATACTAATATCCGTCCAACTACTTACACCTCAAAAGACATATTTTAAACATGTTTGGTTCCATTCACATTAAGAGGAGGCTTGAAAGGCGTGGGAAAGAGCTTTTGATGCGGGACTAATTGGAAAGGGAGGGATAGTTGCGCCAGGAGTTAAGAATGTGGTCTTCGTCGACTTTGTTGAACCGGAGATGACAATGGGTGGCGCAGCGGAAGGGGACCGACGGGGTATTCAGGTGGATCTAAATGTTCCAGTGAACATGGTGGAGGAAGGTCTTTCCGGTATGGTGTGGCAACTCAGGGGTACGGAATAGGTGCAGCAGGTACGGGATGAAGTGCAGGAGGTGAGGGTGAATGGTGAAGGGTGCAACAGGACCCAAGACTCGAATCCTTTTCAGTTGGGCCCTATTATTGAGGCAATAAGTTGAGAGAGTAGGCGAAGGAAGAGGCGAATAGAGGAAGTGGAGGAGGAGGTTGATGGGACGGGTAAGGAAGTTGCTAGTAATGGTAACAAGCGTGCTTTTGTTTTTCCTGAGGTGAAGGAGACCAGCCGTGAAGGATCTCCACGGTCGCCATGAAAACATTATGTTGGAAGTGTCAAGGAATTAAGGGTTCCTTGACAGTTGATGCTTTGTTGTTTCATGACGAAATTACATTGATACTCAAGAGCATAGGTAGCTAGTATTTTTCTTCAAAATTAGTAAAAATTGACACCCAATCTTTGTCACATTCTTTTTTTTTTAATTTTTTTTTAAGGTAATGAGATTTTAATTTAGAATAGTCAAGACCATACATAACACGAGACATGTCAAACATGTTTCTTAGAAAATTCTCGTAGGTCTAACATACCAAAAAACATTACAATTCAACAACCATAAACTCGTGAGAAATACATTACAATTTCTTAGTCACGAAGTACTCTTAGGGTGCGTTTGTTGCACTGGACTATCTCATACTGGACTAACTTCAGGGACTAAGCTGGACTGGCTTAGACTAGACTAACATGGACTAACTTAGTGAAGCGTTTGTGGCAGTGTCGGACTAAAAACAGGAAAATTAATAAATTCTAATATTATATTATTTAATCCCTTTTTATTAATATTTTATTATTAATTATCTCTTTTGTTTCTCAAAACTTTCCTCCTTCGAAAACCAATTCTACAATTTGAGACCACAATTTGAGATCAGATCAAAACAACTCCAATTCCACACAATTGCAGTGTGTCCCGTCGTCGAAATAGTGTCCCAAAACCAACTCCAATTCAACAAATCAGAGCGTCTCAGGCTGCTGCCTCCATCTTCTTCGCCAGTCCCAACATCCTAGCATCTCAGACGGCGACCCCAAGCCGCTTCGCCGTCGTGGACGTCGACATTCTTGGCTTTCCAGATTCCTCCATCGCAGTCATGTTCCTCACCCACTACTGGGTTCACAAAGATCTTGTGATTTGGGTTTCAACGAAACCATCTGCGTGCCCACGACGGTCGGAGGCGGTAGAGGTTATGGGTCTTGTCGGAGGAGGAATAGATGGAAGAATGGCAGAGAAGGAAGACAGAAGAGAGGGCTCTGGGACTTAGACGAGGAGAAGACGACAGAGAAGGAGATGGTCTTAGCAGTCCGGCCGAATTTGGGGTTCTTGGCGAAGAACTCCTAACGAAGTCATTAATCCGAGCTAGTCCTATCTAATCCCATTAAACTTAATCCTTTTAGCAGACCAAACATGGGGCTATAGTCTAGTCCAGTCCAGTCCCTCCTAGGAAGGTCAAACAAACACACCCTTAGTTCTAAACTTTAGTCAGGAGGACTTAACTTTGATAGCTAAAGAACTAAAAGCATCACAAGAAAAGGACGTCATCAGTGCACCACCCTTCGTTGATCTTACAATCGTCTATAAAGAAGCCATGCTATGGGTAATGACACACCTCGACCAGAGTCGAGGCATACTAGCTGTCATCCAAAGGTGACGTAACCAAAAGTGTGAATGATGTAAAAAATGTGGGTAAATTAAAACTGAAACTAGAACTTATTTAACTAATAAAATGAGTGCGTAGTAGTGTGTAGAAGCCATAGAATACAATGTTCAGAGCATAGATGACAAATACTGCAGTCGAAACTAGTTAAGTACTTAATACACAGCTGGGAAGAGTTCCTATGTTAAATGGAGATATGTCAAAATCGCCGGATGTTCCTCGAATGCTACGGAGAATTCAGCTAACTAAGACCCGGAGGGGTGAAAAACAGAAGAGTGAGTGGGCACAAAAATAAAGGTTTATAAAATCCATTTATTTACTAAACATACTAACCCATCACTATAAAACATGTATAGTTTCTAGAAAATATACTACATAGAAGTATGAAATCAAATGCAACTTGGCAGTAAATCCAAAAGCATGCTAAATCACAATATCACAACAATAGCATAAGTGAAATCAAATGCTCAACAATCTATGATAGCATACCAATCAAAGTCACCTAATATGACCTGTACGACTGACCTAATTTGCTCATCAATCTATGCTAACACACGAGTCGGAGTCGCCTAATACGACCTGTACGACAAGACTGGGTGTAATTATAATATACGCTCTAGTGTTATGATCACGTGAAGACTGGCGCTATGCACGGTCACCTACGCGTAGAAGTTGCCTAATACGACATGTATGATAGGATTGGCACCTACTTGGATCCAAGGCAAGTGTGCGGTGCGGGAGGTGAACATCACGTGAAAGACTAGCCCTGGCCTGGGGCGAGCACTAACACCGTGGTGTAGCAATGATGAGCGGACTACATGAATATATGCATGCCATAATGATTCAATGATTCCAATCAACATAATAAACTTACTTGCGCATCCCGTAGGATTATTTTAGCATTTCACAACAGTGCAACATTTATGAGCAAGTAAAATGCATATGAATATGCCATGACAATATATAAATCTCAACCACATAACGGCATTTTTAAAATTAAATAAACCATGGCATATAAGAATAAATCAATTTAAAAGCATTTGTGGAAACTATAAAGTTTATATATATATATATATGAAAACAAAATGCCCACTCACTGATATGTCGATGGATCGTAGCCCCTTAGCCTCGCTTGTCCTCGTACGTCTTTGGGGCAAGTCTACCTTATATGCGAAACAGCTAACAATAATTACTTAATTAACACATATACGAAAAAGCTAGGAAAAACTTCCAATAGCTTGCTCAAACGGAAGGTTTGAATATACAAAAATGTTCTACTCGAATCACGGACCCACACATGTCAACCACTCGTCGGCCGGACGTCGAATGCGCCTTCACGCACCACCCAACCCACGGCCACACGCGCTGCCACGCACCTGCAGAAACTGACAGAAAACAGGGAATATTCCGTTAAAGTTGACGGAATATTTCGTTAAGTAGTAATGAAACCTAACGCCATTACCTGATGCCGTTAGAATATTCCGTCAACTTTGACGGAATATTCTTCGTCTTCTCTGGTGATCCTCGCCATCCGTCGCAGTCTGGTTTCGCCAAAAATTGAAAAAATTTCCAACCTTCATAACTTTGTTGATTCTTAACCATTTTCAACGAAATTTATATGGAATTGAAGCCCATGACGAGGAGAGCAAGATTTTACCTTCCAAAAGTCCAAAAAGGGACGAGAAGAAGCCTATAAATGCCTCGAAAGTCTCGGCCTAGTTTTCAAGTTCTCGAAACCGTGTGTTTTGACGTTGTCTCCACTCCAAACTTAGCCTAGGGACTCCAGGCAGTTGTGTGGATGCTTCCACAACCTTCAAAACTTCATAACTCGGCCGAGATCACATCGAAGCTAAGTCATCTGAGTCGAAGCTTCCCAATTGACGGGGTCAAAACTCGGTCATTTCACCAACCGCTGGTACAGCTGGGTTCATGTGTTCGAGAGGAGTACAATGGTGGAGTTTGTGAGCTCAATCTGTGAAGATTTGATGTTATTCTTCTTTGATACAGAGAAGGGTAGAGTACGGGTTAGAGAGAAAGAAAAGGAGAAGAGAGAAAGGGAGAGTGAGAATGAAATCTGATTGGGGAGAGAAGTGAGGGTGATTTCTGATTGGTGGGGAGTGAAATGAGAGAAAAGACTTTATTGGTTGTGAGGGATTTGAGGGCACACGGGACAGTTTTTTTTATTTTTAAAAAGGATACATTTTTAAGATTTGCACAGTAAAAAGTACTCATAAAATCTATCCCCTTATCAAAAACAATGTTTCCAACACTGATAATTTAGCACACACACTTGTACACTTCTACCCTCTGTTAATGCCCTTTAACAGTGGGTAACTTTTTCGTTACGAATCCGATTCGGGTCTAACTCGCACTCACGCGTTCGCAACGATGAGTACTAATTAATTACGATAGCAAGAAAAAATAATTTAAAATTGCATAATCACGTCCACGTCACTTTGCCAACAAGGGCATAAATGTCAATTTTCACACTCAAGAAGAAATTATATAGGAAATTAGGGACAGGTCGTCACAAGTAACCTCCAACAACAAAAAAAGACGAGATTCCTCTTCATAGTCAATTACCAAGTGCACAAACCATAACCACAATCATGAAGACTTTTTTCGACAAAAATGGGAGAACGACATAATGACAAAAGCTATCCCCAACAAAGGAAGAGAGTGAGTACAACCAAAAACCCCAAAAAAAGGAGGAAGAAAGAGATCGAGAAGATTGCCTTTACCTCAAAACAAAATGCACGGGTCTGATCGGTGGAGGTTTTTTTACTCTCTGAGACTTCGACTGCTTGGTGGGTTTTTGTCACATTCATGTGATGTGGAAATAGGTAGAGGAAATGCCAAAATGGATTCATGTCTGTGTTGCCGACAATGAGAAGAAGATGAGGAGGATACTAGCCACAAAGTGCTCTCAATTAATTTACAGTCACCGTGACGTCTCATTTCATGAAAATATATCATGTATAAGTTTATTAGCACAGTATTACATTATTAATTTGAAAAGCTACGTTTCATATAATTTGTTACACTCTTGAAGCTGCATATAATGATGAGTGTTTTCTTTGTATTTTTTTTATCAAGACCATAAAGCGTCCCAACCATTGAAGGGTGGGACCAATCTTTAAGATTCGGCTTACCTCTAGCCACAAAGTGCTCTCAGTTAATTTTGAACCCTGATAGGAAGGCACCCAGAATCTGCCAACTCAAGGTGGCAATTTACCAATTGCACCACCACACCTTCTGGTTAATGATGATTGATGAGTGTTTTCTTTACCAAAGAGCAAAGATTTATCATGTCTGCTGGTCTCTATTCAACAAATTCACCAATTTATATTTTAAATCAAAAAATTCACCAATTTATATTTTAAATCAACAAATTTATGAAATTACAAACACCAATTGTAACTCAATAAGTAGGTGATAAGTAACTGATACGACCCAAATCTACCCCTCTCTCTTCACCAGAAAAACTTGAATGGAACCGTTACAAAGATGAGGATTCTTTCCGGATCTTATTTATGAGGATTTCAAGAATCTCACATATTATCTGTTTATTGTACATCGTACGATCAATTTTCGTTAAATTCTATTTGTGTTTAATTTTAAATAAAAATTTAAAATAATTTATAGTCGCACGAAAGAATTCGAAAGGAATCCAAATCCAAAACCCAAACAACAGCAGATAGTGAGAGAGAGTAATTAGCTAATGTATTTTTTCGAGGTTTAATTCTTTCATTTCTTCTCCCTAATTAATTATAAAATCGAATTAGAAAATGTTTTCACGAAAGAGAAGCAAAAAGACAGAGAAAGACAGAAAAGAAGCGTCTTTGACTCTTTTGCAGATTACATATTGCAGATTTGCTTGCTGCTCAGATTAACCAGAGCCTCTGAAGTCTGAACTCTTTCTCTCCCTCCGCTGTCAACTCTCTAAGTCTCACAGTCAACCCGGACATGGGAAAAAGTTAAGAAGCTTGTGGGGTAATTAGCTTCACTCAATCTTCCAGAAGCTCTGCCATGTCTTCTTGATTCCTCCTTAAAGGTACATCTCTTCTTCCTCTTCTTCTCCTTTCAGCTGAATTTCTTCTTCTTTTCATTATTTGCAGACATGGGTTTTGCTTGTTTTTCACTTTTGTTTGGTTGCTTGGAAAATTGATGGGATCGTGAGAATGGAACTGACAAAAAACTTGAACTTTTCCTGGAATGAAGATTGAACGGCAATTTCCTCCATTTTTTTTTATGTTTTGATTTGAATGGTTTTGATGGCTGAGCTGAATTTGTGTTTCGATTTTCGATAGTTTCTGCCTTGTGTGATAGGATTTAGTAATGTTTCTGCTACTGGTTGCAATATATGAATGATTGTTGAGAAGAGAACAGCCAACAACATGATGTGGTAAATAAAACAATGAGATCCCAACAAAGATGGAGGCATATCGAAAATTGAATCTCTTATATTGTGCACTTAAAACTGCAAGGGATGATGATTTCCGCTATCTTCCCAAGTATGAAGTTCATTGTAATATTAAACTTTGCTTCTTAAGAAAGTCCTGCTCGACGAAAAAATTTAGGCTTTGTACTCAAATATAGACTATGGCTGCCAAAAAACTTACACATGTTGGTTTCCATTAAGTTCTTTTTTTGCTGTTTTGTTTTTGTGACTGAAACTATACTTTGGTAGCAAACTGTAAAAGGTCTTCTACTTAGGCTTGCCTCAAAATTGTTATTGGTGCAGTTCCTACCGTTTATCTGAATATTTATAACTCACTGAAGGATTTTTGTCCCTTTTTGGAGATATGAAATTGATTCAACTGCTCCTTGATCACTGCCAGGCATTTCATTGCGTCCATAACTAGCAAGAATGATGATGTCGAAAATAGAGCCAGTCTTTGCAGCTTTGGTATTGGCTTGCTTACAGTCTTTTGTATTACCTGATGCACAAGGTACGGTTCTGAGTTTATGCGACATTTACTTCATTCAGACAGCATCTGGGATATGCTATGCACTACAATCTTCCCATTTTTTTCAGTTGTTATATATCATAAGAAACAAGACTAAGGCTAACAAGTCTGATATTATTTAATGCAGTATTGTCCAATAATGTGACTTTGATGCAATTAAAATATTCAAGCTTTTGGGTCCTCTCTGCACCTCTTTCTTGCTCTCTAGGATATTATAGAAAGAACACTGAACCAGGTGGTTAGTGGAGTGTCTTGAGGTCTTTGTGTGTGTGTGGGGGGGGAGTATGCTTCTCTTGCTCTCTAGGATATTATAGAAAGAACGCTGAACCAGGGGGTTAGTGGACTGTCTTGAGGTCTTTGTGTGGGGGAATATGCTTCTCTTGCTCTCTAGGATATTATAGAAAGAATGCTGAACCAAGGGGTTAGTGGACTGTCTTGAGGTCTTTGTGTGGAGGGAATATGCTTCTCTCGCTCTCTAGGATATTATAGAAAGAACGCTGAACCAGGGGGTTAGTGGACTCTCTTGAGATCTTTGTGTGGGGGAATATGCTTCTCTTTCTCTCTAGGATATTATAGAAAGAACGCTGAACCAGGGGGTTAGTGGACTGTCTTGAGGTCTTTGTGTGGGGGAATATGTTCACTATTTTCCTTTTCTAGTATTTATGTGAAGTGGCCGTGCATTTCTGTTAGCGAATTTTGATTGGATGATGAATATTTGCATTTTCGGTTTCAGGAGATGCGCTGTTTTCGTTGAGGACTTCTTTGAATAGTTCACCCAATCAGCTCAAGGACTGGAACTTCAATCAAGTCAATCCATGCACTTGGTCCAATGTGAATTGCGACCCTAACAATAATGTAGTTTCTGTGTAAGGCATCCTTTGCTCATCGTGATGTATTGTTATCAACGGATCACTTCACAATACAGAATTCCTCCTTTCATAGATTAATGTTTTTCACTTGTCTATGCTTAGTTTTGTCTTTTTCATTTTGCAGAACGTTATCAAATATTGGATTTTCTGGCATCTTGTCTCCTAAATTAGGAGCCTTGAAAAATCTTCAAACACTGTAAGTAAGGAGAATACTTGTTACGTTTATCATAATTTCTGTACACTCCATTTTCTGGAGTCATTTCTAAAACTAGCATTGTCACCACAGATCCTTTATTTCTCAATATCTGTTGTTTGATATTGACATGTAAGAATCAAATCTCCTATATTTTTGTTAGAGCAAGGAAGATGAGAGGAGGGCAGGCTTTAAGGCATATATAGTTGGCCAGTTATTTGTTTTTTGTGATCAACTTTTATTTTTATTTCTTTTAACAACAAGCAACGCAATTTTGGCCTACTGAAGAATAAATAATGGCATGCATCATTGGATGAATAACAGCGACTTGGGGTTCTGTACTTGAGTTATTGAAGTCAATTTATTTATTTTTAGCTTAGTCTCCGAATCACATGCTTTACAAGTAAGGTAATTGTTAGGATAGTATCATCAAACTTGTTTGTAGAGTATGACAATGTCAACTTTTTATGATCCTAACGACTTAAGCTTTCTGGAATTGCGGCACACCAACGTACTTATGAAGAATAAGTGAATATTGTTTTTCTTTTTGGATTTCTATTGATTACCATAAGACATAACAGGCAGGATGAACAGAAAGGCAATGAAATTTTCCAAAACCCCATATGTAATTCCACGAGTTTGCGTGAAGTTTACGTTGTGCTCATTTCTGTTTGTTAATATGCGAAGAACTAATCCATTAGAATAATACATGTGTCCCATATTAGCTTAGTATGAATGGATTTTGAGATGAATTCTTATTCACATGAGAGACCATTGTTAATGCTATTGGTGGCAATCCAACCCATTGGGTTGTTCTTGGGTAACCATTAAGACCCGTCTAGTTTGATTTCACCATGATATGGTGGTGAGATGGGTAGTTGTGATGATGGTGTGAAACCTTATTATCGTGAAACCAAACTAAATGGGTCTCAGTGGTTAGTTGGTTACTCATTAATAATCCAATTGATTTTCCACCTCTAGTTAACACCGTTACAAAATTATTTTTCAAGGGTAGCAATTAATTCTTTATTATGCTTAAAGCTTGGGCAACAGTTCTCATTTGTCTATGTTTTGGTTTTTTGCCTCTTCTATTTGTAGACATATAAATGCATGCCGTATGGCCGTGATTCTAATATGTATAAGGTGCATTCATCTTGCAGTTCATTAGAAGGAAATGGCATAACTGGTGAAATACCAGAAGAGTTTGGAAATCTGACAGTTTTGTCCACCTTGAATTTAGAAAATAATAATTTAACTGGTGAAATACCAGCTTCTCTTGGCAATCTGAAGAATCTTCAATTCTTGTAAGTTGTTTCATCCGTGTTGTTTTATGTTTTCACTAATATCTAATGAGCCTGCATTATCCTTAATTTTGTCTGACAGTGCTTTCTTGATGATGCAAACAGGATTTTGAATAACAATACTCTGAGTGGTACTATCCCAGAGTCACTTTCAAGTCTTTCAAGCTTGATTAGTCTGTACGTTATCTTTTCTTGTACAATGTACTTTGTGATATGAGAAATCAGGGTTTGTCCATTCAAGTTATACTATACGACTTAATTTGGCTCTCTATCTTTTAGAATTCTGAACGTTATCCATGTGAATTTGTATACTTGGGGATCATTTCTTCAGTATTTGATGCCACAGTTCAAACTTTGTTTGCAGTCAGCTTGGCTCCAATGCTCTCACTGGTCAAATACCTGAGCGGTTGTTTAATGTCCCAAAGTACAAGTATGAAGAACTTGTTAATTTGACTGTTTCTATCATTACAAGACTGCGTGCCACTCTTTCTCTCTCTCTCTCTCCATGTGTCCACACACCCACACATTCAAAATATAGTTTGCAGCATGAATTTTGATCTGATCCGTGTTGCTTGTTTCAGTTTTACAGGAAACCACCTAAACTGTGGTGTGAATCTCCCTCGCCATTGTGCGCCTGATAATGATGGTTCAGGTTAATGGGTCAAATAACAATATCCGAAATTGAACTGTTCTGTTTACCTTTCCTTTTTGTAAGCTTACACGATGGGGTTTTCCCACTCTTGACAGGCCCTAAAAGTAAGCCGAAGCTTGGAATCATAGTTGGAGTTGTTGGAGGGCTTATCATTTTAGTTTTACTTGGAGGTTTACTGTACTTTATCTGCAAGCGTAGACACAAAGGCAAGCGTGAAGTTTTTGTGGATGTTGCAGGTACGCATTGCTTGCTAATTGTTGAACTGATTGGAACCTTCATTTTAGTTTTGACCAATCATGCTTTAGTGGTTCAACCATAATCTTATAATGGCACATTAAAAATTTCCTTTTTGTCAACCAAGTTGGGGTTATTATTGAATTGGTTTATCGCTATGGCTGAAATTGCACAAGGGGTTCCTCTTTAGGGTAAATATTTACATATTCATGGTATGTTATGCCATTGCACATTAGGTAAGGTTGAGAGTGGTGGGGGTGCCAACATCTTGTAGTTTCATAAAAGAAAATATCGTTTATTGGCCGGCCATTGTTAAAAATTGAGTTCTCTTGGAGGGCTAAACTTCATGAGTAGCAACATTTTGGTTGGGAGGCTAGATTTGGCCTCTGGCCAATGCCGTTACCATTAGACATGCTCTAATAGGTAGTGCGTTTCGGCCCTTCTGAGCCACGAGCTTGCCCTTTGGGTGACTGGGCATCCCACAACCATTAGGAAATCTTCATCATTGTAAAAAGATTTAAGGAAACAGATTAAAAATGCTGGATCAACTCCTAGTCTGAAAGTTGTACACAACGTAAATTATCAGAATAATGGACATAAAAGGGACTCCCGAATAAATTAAACAAATTTCTAAGTGGAAATCATGCCCATCTTTTTTTGTATATTTTTTTTTTTTTATGAAATTAAGCAACAAATATTGGAATCATTTTTGGTATTACAATTAAATGACAGAAACAAAGAGGTAATAGGGGAAAGTATTGATTAGAATGGGAATGCGATAAAAACTTGATTTTGGTATACATCGGATCATATGAAATGAACCCTGTACTCATTACAAGAAAGATTGTGTTTTCTCCACGTGACTGCACAAGTTGCTGAATGATGCAAGAAAAAAAAATGTAAAGTATTTGTGACCAAATTGATCGGATCCAAAAGGTACTCATTACAGGGCATGGCACATGTCATCTAAAACTGTGTATTTTAGATTTTGTTGTCAATGAACTTTTTATTTTCACCAATTTCAGTCTATAGGGCCTGGGTGAGCCCTGCCATGCCTAATTTAGCTCATTTGGGTTTTTTTATTTTGTTTTTTTTGTCTAAAACCATTTTTAATTGCTGCACCCCAGGTGAAGTTGACCGAAGGATTGCATTTGGCCAGTTAAAAAGATTTTTGTGGAGGGAATTGCAGCTAGCAACAGACAACTTCAGTGAGAGAAATGTTCTAGGACAGGGAGGTTTTGGAAAAGTCTATAAAGGAGTGCTATCTGATAACACAAAAGTTGCTGTTAAGCGTCTCACAGATTACGAGCGTCCTGGGGGGGATGCAGCTTTCCAGCGCGAAGTAGAAATGATAAGTGTAGCTGTTCACAGGAATCTATTAAGACTGATCGGGTTTTGCACGACTCCAACAGAACGCCTTCTAGTGTATCCCTTTATGCAGAATTTAAGTGTTGCCTATCGGTTACGAGAGATTAAACCTGGTGAGCCCGTTTTGGATTGGTCTACAAGAAAGCAGGTGGCATTAGGCACAGCCCGTGGGCTAGAGTACCTACACGAACATTGTAATCCTAAGATTATTCATCGAGATGTAAAGGCTGCTAATGTTTTACTTGATGAAGACTTTGAAGCAGTTGTGGGCGACTTTGGCTTGGCAAAGTTGGTGGATGTTAGAAGGACTAATGTGACAACTCAAGTTCGTGGCACAATGGGTCACATAGCACCAGAATATTTGTCCACTGGGAAGTCATCAGAAAGGACAGATGTTTTTGGCTATGGGATTATGCTTTTAGAACTTGTAACGGGACAACGGGCAATTGATTTTTCACGCTTGGAAGAAGAAGATGATGTTTTGTTGCTTGACCATGTAAGATAAACTCTTCTGCATTTGGGTCCCTCTTTCTCTTCCCCACTCCCCCTCTCCCTACCTCCTCCAAGTTTGCATTTATTTAAACTTGTTTTGTTGCTTGACCATGAAAAATAGACTTGTTTTCGTGCATGTGTTTCAATTTTTACTCGTAATAATTGTTTTGATGGTATTGGGAGCTTTCCATGCTCACGGATGATATGTAGTATGGTCAAAGACTTTCCAATTCTATGTAGGTATGGTATGGAATTTTGTTTGTAACATATGCTCAACACACAATGATATCACACTTGAGGAAGAAAATGTGGGGGGTTTTTCGTCCATGGAATGTGTATTTTTGCTTGAGTTTGTTCTCACTGTGCGAACCTTCTTTGCTTATCTGCTCATGAAGGTCAAGAAGCTGGAAAGGGAAAAGAGACTGGATGCTATTGTTGACAGCAATTTGAACGATAGTTACAACATCCAAGAGGTAGAAATGATGATCAAAGTTGCACTTCTTTGTACGCAAGGATCTCCTGAAGACCGCCCGTTAATGTCAGAGGTGGTACGGATGCTAGAAGGAGAGGGTCTGGCTGAGCGATGGGAGGAATGGCAGAATGTTGAGGTTAATCGTCGGCAAGAGTATGAAAGACTACAGAGGAGATTTGACTGGGGAGAAGATTCTGTTTATAATCAGGATGCTGTTGAGTTATCTGGTGGACGTTGAGGTAATCAGTAATTCTGTGCTCATTTCCTCTTATACCATCAGCATGTAATATCGTTTTTGGTAGGTTAGCTCGGTGAAACCCTGAATGAAGCAAGCATATATGTATACCCAAATCGTAATGTCAGGATTTCATCCTTTAACCTTGTGTTTGTGTATCTTGTGGGTGGATGATTTTGTTGGTGTGGCCAAGCCGTGGAATACAAACCTTGCAGATTGCATAATCAACGCTGTTCTGAATTTAGTATTTATCTTAGAGAAAGTTTGTGGCCCATTTTCTCCATATTTGTATGAACAATTGAGACGCCACTGTTGTGAGTGATTCCAACTTGACATTTTTGACGGGTCGCCTTGTAGGATTTCGTAGCAAACACGTGAAAATTGTTGGCACTCTATCTTTTACATTAACAAAGATCAATACTAACCATTCAAATAAGCCATCCTATGAGATGCTTATATTTGGCATGGACTATGACTCACCAAGGATAAAAAACTGAGTGATACACATGGACTCTGATCCAATGGTCCACGTTACAAGTTTTAAAACTCAAATAAAACAAAGATTAATAGAATTATTGACACTAAAGTAATCCACAAAAGTATTTATGTCACATCCCGGCCCGGGCGGGACCACTTTCCGGGCCCGCTCCACTACCGTAGCACGATATTGTCCGCTTTGGGTCCCGACCACGCCCTCACGGTTTTGTTTCTGAGAACTCACGAGCAACTTTCCAGTGGATCACCCATTATGGGAGTGCTCTAGCCCCCTTCTCGCTTAACTTCGGAGTTCCTACGGAACCCGAAGCCAGTGAGCTCCCAAAAGGCCTCGTGCTAGGTAGGGATGGGAATATACATTTAAGGATCACTCCCCTGGGCGATGTGGGATATCACAATTTATACATCAACACTCCCTTCTAAACCCTTCGCAGATTTTACCCCAAGCATTCCTCTCAAATATGCAAACCTGTCTTTTAGAAGTGGCTTGGTGAAAATATCAGTCATCCGTTTCTCTGTCTTGCAATATAAAAGTTCAATTTCTTTATCTCATGCAGCTTCTTGAATGAAATGGAACTTTCTGTTAACGTGTCTTATTTTTTAGTGGAAGACATGTTTCTTAGGAATGGTTATAGCAGACGTGTTACCACGTAGCAAGTGGTGTTCCCTCAGTTGGGTTGATTAGCTGCCTCATATTTGGATTACTATATATCCATATATTCTTAGGAAAACTAATGAAAAGGGTTTGAAAACTTTGAGTTTTAACGATAAGGACAAAATAAAGGGTAAAGTGAATAGTATCAGGATTGACTTTTTAGTGTAAAAATGTGGTTTTTCGTTAAAGTGAACAGTACCGGGAGCTTTTCGTTAAAGTTCCCATTCTTCTTTTCTCACTTAGTATGATTTATATATTTTGTACAAATCCAAATATTTTATTTATATTTTAAATACCTATCACTATATGTTTAGTCAATAACCATATCGATTGATGTGGTTTTTTCGTCTGAGGCCGTGTATCGGTCTTGTTTGTCATTGGACCACTCCTTTGACAAATCACCTTTTTAGTCTATTTTGGTCTTTAGCTTAGAAACTTGAACTTTTTCTTCCAAGTCCATGAAATTTTTAGTCTCAATTGACAAAATAAGTGGCCTAGCTTTTTCTTTGGCCGAATTGACAGTTTTCTTGAGTTGAAGCTTAATTGTGGCTAGAGCGAGAAGTTGCCCCCTGACATTTTGATCCAACCAAATCTCAAACGGAATTGAATTGTATGCAAAATCAAAAGGCAAAGTTTTCTCATCAAGCCACGTATTAAAAATGGCTCTATCTTCTTTTAACTATTGTTCTTACAAGGTGCCATGAGCATTCATCCTTATCATTTAAGAGAAGGATTTTCGCCTCTCTTCATATGTGTCAAGGATTATTTTCGCCCCGTGTTGATCTAGGATCTCCTTCAATCGGCCGTGATTTAGAATCTTGATATATCATATGAACTTTGTTGCTTTAGCAATAGGTCCCACTAGGCGTGCCAAAATGTTGACCCTAAAAACTACTTAGCCTACGTGATGTGCAGGCCGAATAACCAATGAACTAACAACATTTTTCTAGTGAATGCAGGTGTACCAACTTGTTACTAAGCTCGGTCTTGAGTAAAATGAATGTGGTGGTGGTGTAGAACGCGCTGCTGACTTCTATTGTCCAAACGATCGTAGCCAAAGAAGGAACTCATCTCGGCTTCTGGGTTCTAGAGCCCTAAAGACAAGGCTACTAGTCACTATGAAGTTCAAATAAGGTTCGGCTTTTAATGTGACGAACACTGAGTAACTGCGAACACCTCATTTCGACGAAAAAGCTAATGAGATGACATATTTTAACAAGGACTCAAAAGACTCCTTGTCGTCAAGGATAATTTCAATTATTTTGAAAATAACTATTATGGTTATCACAACCATAATAATATAAAACAATTGAAAATCACCTTAATATTTCTTTCATCCAACGACCAATAATCCTTCACACTCAATTGCCTCGATTGCACGGGCTGATATTGTAATATTGAGTCCAAATTTTATAAGTTGTGCAAATGTACAATGGGCTAGCCCGACCTGCACAGCTTTCGGAGTGGATGTTAGTAATTCGATTTTTTGTTCTTAAAGGATATTACTTGCACATTATTATATACTCATGTCATGATATCACATGATGAACGGTGATCATTTCATAAGAGAAAAGAACCTAGTGTTGGGAAAAAAATAATATGAAATCATCAATATTAGTTGGAAGGCATGATTGGATTAATAGTCCTTGTGGTGACAGGGTAGTCGGAAGATAGCACTTGTGGTAAAAAAAAAATTAGGATTTAAACCCTGTGGTGAAGTCTGTTAGGATTAGGCCCAAAATTAAAATTTTTGACAACTCTCCGTTAATTGTTAACACATAAGGCTCACATATATGGCTAAATGGATAAAGTTAGCCTCATATGTAACCCTCATGTGCTAACAATTGACAAAAAGTTATGCTTTAGCCTCATATGTGTGGCTCACATGGTATTAATTAACGGAGAATTGACGAAATTTTCAATTTTGAGCCTAAATTCTAACAAACTTCACCACAGGGGTTTAAATCTTTTTTTTTTTTAAATTTTTTTATTTTTTATATCACAAGGGCTATCTTTGGAATATCCTATTACTATGGGTACTAAAAATCCAATTAGGCCTAATTGGAATAAAACTGAAAAGATTACATGAAGAGTTACCAAGGAGTTGGAAGAAAAATATAGACGGATAAAGCATGGAATGACGGCTCCAAATCCAATTGGGTACCTTTTGAATATGGTTACATGAAAGGTCCAAACTTATCAAACTGGTTTGTTTTCTCAAGAAATCTGGGCCTCCTTCGAGCAGTTGGGGTTCGACTATGGGCTCGACATCGTGGTCAGCTTCAATAATTTCGTTACCAGTGCTATGGGCCTAGGAATAAGGCATCCGATAAGCCTCTTGGAGCAACTCTTCTTCTCTCGAGTATCTTATTTGTTGGATGACGATGAAGAGACGAGTAAGAACCTAAGCCACCTTCAAAATTGGATGGGCACTGTCTATTGCACTAATCTTATTATAGCGCTAGATCGCTACTACATCCATCTCACTGGCTCCATGTCATTGGATTGTTTCTCAACATTGACCTGGTGCTCATCCTCCACAACACCCCAAGCAGAGGCAGAGGGTTCGTCATGAACCCTTCCACTCCTTTCACTCTGTTGGTGGATGAGTCGTACCGCAACTCAAGGGGAATGTGGTCTGCTGCTCTGTGAGGAAGTATGGATGATCCCAGTGGAGGAGAGAGAGAGAGAGCCGCCTTGAATTTTATGGAGGCTGCACTTCCCACCTTCGATCTCTAATTCTACAGTGGCGTGAGGCTTGCACTGGCCAAGGCGTTCGGCAGCTTTCCCACCACCATAAGTGGCGGTGAGTTTCATATGGTCTTTAACCTGCTTCATGGAGGGGAAGCGAGCATCATTGGAGAATCTAATTTTTGAAGGGTTAAAACATAACTAAAGGATACGTTTATGCCTCCATGACTAGATATAGCACAATGTGCAAAAGAAAGTGTTCGGGCTAGATTGTCCCTCGCACAACTCCCCTTGTCTTACCTGTCGAGCAAGTTTTGCTGCTTGGTTTACTGCAACATGAGTTTGAAGTTAGTTTGAAAGGTGCATTTGTTGGGGCTTTATTAGGCCATCAGGCTTACTGATAGGAGCATATTTATGTGATTTTGTTATCTTATTTCTTTGCATTTATTTAGTTAATCTCCATTTGTTTTGGTAATTTAAGTTATTTTTCGTATTATTTTAGGTCAAGTTGGTAAAGATGACAATAAATAGTCAAATGGAGTTGCATTTATTTAGTTAATCTCCATTTGTTTTGGTAATTTAACTTATTTTCGTATTATTGTAGGTTCAATTGGTAAAGATGAAAATAAATAGTCCAATGGAGCAATTTGGAATAGGTTTGGACTTGGATTGGATAGCATGCGTGGATAGCATATGGGCTGGACATTTTTGGCGTTTAAATGGTGTTAGACATGTTATAAAATTTGGAGAAATTAAAGTTGAGGCTTGGAAGGTAAGGAATTACACAAGAAAGAGGAATCCTAGTTGGAGAGGAACATTATCTTATCTTATCTCCAGCTGCAAGGAAGAATCCTAATCACATTCCAACACTCTCCCCAATCTAGGAAATGAACGACAAGCCTTGGGGCAACAAAAAGACGTAAGAGACTCGGGGGAGTTTCAACAGCCAACATGTTGAGTCCAAAGAAAGGCCACATGACCTTGAGCGATCTTCCCTACTTTCAAGAAATGATGAAAACTTACAAAAGAAAGCTTCAATGATGCCTGACTCCACTCAAGACCCCCTTATCCTATTGGAAATGTGCCCTAAAACCAATCATATGATACTTTACGGACATTTCACATGTTAAATTAATCTAATTTAATATAAAGGCCAAAGATTATTGTTTAAAGCGGTCCCATATAAATGTTATATACTTAAATGATAAGTACAAGGAATAAGTAATTGGCAGAATGTGATCTAAAAAAGTTAGATTCATGAGACCATTCTTTTTGGTATACATACCCTAAACGTTCATGATCATAGGATTCCCAATTAGGCATTGACAGTCCGTTAAGATCAGTATGTGCTATGTCTTCTCGTAGAGAAAGAGTGACTAGTCTTGAGTCATTGGTGTGACTGACACCAAGACAAGCATGTAGGTGTTTAATAAAGCATGAGTCCACTGAACGCGATCAACAAGGAGTTCTCATACTCATGTCACATGAGAACTCATGGTTGGAATAATGCAAAGTAGTCCTTTGACCTGAGGCATCATAGTTGTCCTGTGGTTAGGTCTTTGATCTTTGACTATGTTAAAGTCATTGCATCAAATGGTGTCCACGACATAGTTGGGGTTAAGCCACTTAGTCATGGAGGCAAGTGAATGCACAACAAGGGATCTTTAACCTTCAAACCGTTTGAGGGAAAATACTATATGATATGATTAAGAATCTCTGGCCAGAGTACGAAAGAGATTTAGGAAGTCGTTCTAAATCACATTCAAGGTAATCATTTAAGTAAAAGAATCAAATTAGATAGTAGACATGTATTAGAGAAAGACCGTATTGTATTGGAATCCTAAATTTAATAGGTTCTCCACCTCTTCTGATTAGCTTGGATAGCCATGATATACTGCTAGGTGTCACTGATGGTTTGTGGAAGCCCTAAAGGTGTACAATCTCTAAAGGGAGAATTGAAAGTATGTTTCAATTCACAATCGATTTGAAGAGTTATAATTTCCCACTGCCTTGCTAAAAATGAACCTAATGGATCGTAAACCGTGTAAGGTAGGGATTGAAGAAACAATGAAGATGAGTAAGGATAATTAAATGGTTTAATTATTTAGGGCTAGGATTAATTAATATGTTAATTAATCAAACAAATAAGTTTGTATTAGACCTTGGGTTAGTTTTGGGTCTCAAGGTCCAATGGGATTTGAATGTCAAGTCCAATAATTCAAGTTGTATGACAACTTGAAAACACAAAGGGCTGGAAAGCCCAATAAACCCATCAAGGCCATATGAGTGAGGGGTAGTGAACTTGGCTTAATTGTAAGTTTGCCACTCAAATGTGAGGTGGTATAAATTCATCTTTATAGCCATTTTATCATTAGGGGTTTTCTTTGAGGAAATTGGAGAGAACACAAGCTCTCCTTTTTTCTCTCTAGGAGGCCGGCCCCCTCAGAGGGGATTTACTAGTATCAATCCTCCTCCAAGGTCATTCATTTCTTCTTCGAGTACCTCCTTGGTGTGGAACTTAAAGGTTCCCTTTCTTGGGAACTTGGAGAATCCATTCTACCATCCTCATCCAAGAAATCCATGGAGCTAAGAAGTAAGGAATGAAGGCCCTATCTCTTGGGTGATTAGCCTTTGTTTATGCAAAGAGGAATCAACAAAGGTATAATATTTCTCAACTCACTTTATTCTTGAGTTGAGTCTTGGTTCACCACAATTACTAGGCCTTAAATTTCATGGGCAAAGTTTTGTTTTTGAGTGCATACAAGCATGATTCCGCCTTTTAATTGTTAATTGCATGCATAGATGTTGCTCAAATGAACTAGTTTTCACAAATATATCCTTCAAGTAGTATCAAGAGCCTAGGTCTAGTAGTTGGTGAATCCTTTTGGGTTTTGAATTTTCATAGTTTATGATTTGAATGTTGCAATTGTTACAAGCTTTATTCTTGCTTCTTTGAATGTAAATTTTGTTAGAAAATTTGCCCTCTCAAAAGTTGTGGATGTCGTTCATTTAACCATGAATTTTGGAGCTAAAATTTGGTGCCATGTTTATGGGGAAATTCGGCCAAATCCAAAGGGTGGATTTTTGGGTTCATGTTTGTCTTGTTAAAAGTGTTTTAAAGGAACCCCCAAGTACCCTAGTATGGTAATATGTTATTTCCCATAAGTTTGAGATTTTTTGGGGTGTCTTTGGGCAAAAAGTGTTCATGGAGCTCCTATGGGTTTTCATGGATGTTCTTCATTGTTTTTGTTATGTTCTTGGCAAGAACAAAAAGGTTGGGAATTTTGATTCAAAGTTTTGGTTGTTTACATAAAATCTTGTTTTGTGATGGATGGTATGATTTTTTTCAATCATCACTAGGTGTGGACGCCCATACCTATTTTTTCAACACCATACCCATCACCTTTTCAACATACTTGACCTTTATTTTTTCAACAAAAACCGACCCATCACTCATTACTTCTCACCATGACTGACCACCCCTATAATGGGGGTACTTTTGAGGCTTTTATACAATTACATAAAGTTTTAATACTTTTGTGTATTTGCACTTTGACCCGAAAGTTTATATTTTTATGTAAAGGCCCAAAATCACTGAAGGACAAATTGTTTTGCTCTTTGAATGAAGTTTTTGTATTTGTTGAAATTTTGGGTTCTAGTTGTAATTACATGAAGTAGTGAACTTTTTGTGTTTTTACAAAGTGACCCCAAAAGTTGAGGTTATTGCATTTTGGCCTAAATTAGGTTGAGAGCAAAATAGTTTTGTCTCTTTAAATGAGAGTTGAATTTTTCATTTCATTTAGCTTCATTTAAATTAGTTAAGGCGCTAATTAATTAAAGAAAGGGTGATTATGAACCTAAGCCTAAGATAATTAAGCTATATGAAAGGCTGTCTCTCAAATTTGTTCAAAACCATGGGAATGTGTAGATTAAATTTTGATTGTAAATTGATATGATCAAATGTTGTAAAAGAGCAGAAGCTCTTCTTTACTTTGAAGTACTCATTTCTCGTTTTATTTGATATGCATGTAATTGGAGTAGTTGGGTCCAACGCATAATAAGAAAACATGCCTTAATATGATTTAAATGCATAACTAAAATCAATCACCATCCCTAGACCGAGATCCAACACTAGGCTCGTGTTGGATCGAATCAAAGGTTCATAGTCATCCTAAGACCCTAAGGCAACTATATAGTCCATCAAATGAATGCAAAGCTTATGTTAGTAGTACCATATATTCTTGCTTTAAAAACCATTTTACAAGAATAGTGGGAGTATCATATACTACTAAATCAATCACATGGACCAATAGTTGTAATAGAACCAAATTGTTTAAATGAGATTAAAATGCGTACTTATATGTGATGAGACCTAAAAAGCCTCAACTAAATCATTATTAAGATGATAAGCGTGGGAGTGCTTTGAACACTCTTTCGTGGCCTTCCACCGTGGTAGGCTCCAATCGTTTGTGACTCGTACAGCAACTTCACCCTATCATGGGAGAGTACAAAGTATGTGCTTACAATCACGAGGAGTTCTATATGCATACATGATGTTATGAAGGTAGGCAACGAGAATGATCAACATTATAGCATTGTGAACCCCTACCTGAACTTGCATGGTGGGAATGACTTAACTAAGTGCAATGGAGCTAACATTATATCATTGTGAGACATCATTCTCTAGAGGCCGAATAAGATGGGTACTTACATGAGATGTAAATGAGTAAGCGTACTCTCTCATTATTATTGATGCTAGCCAACATCATATTATTGTGAGGTGGGCTTGGTAATAGTGAGCCTCCCATACACTATTAAGAATTTCCTCCAAAACTCTTGAATTCCGATGAGGGATATGGAATTTCCCAAAAATAGTGGGTGGTGCTATTTGATTTAACGATCTAGATCAAATAGCTTAAAATCAATTAATTTATATTCGTTATATATTTGTTTACTAATATATTTGCAAACGCTATCCAAAACTTGACAAAATTTTTTTGAAGGCTTTAGTTTATGGACCTAGTGCTACAATCCCATAGATTGTATATCTACCTAAGTAGTCTCATCCTCACAATCTTCATATTGATAGTGTATCATTGGAAGAACATGTTAGATAAGTTTATCACAAAGATGACAACACAAACAACTAGTGCTTATTCCTTTGTTGTATGAACAAAGGAACTTGAGAAGATTAGCACAAAGACATGAACACTTTTAGTGTCATAATTCTTCCATTACAAATCGTTGTGTGAAGAAATAAGAGTTGCTTTGAACAACTCTTAATTAACGCAAACACTAGTGCTTGTTTCTTTGTTACATGAAAAGGGAACTTGAGAAGAAAGCACAAGGGCATGGACACTTTATGTGCCATGATTCTTCACTTACAAATTGTTGTATGAAGAAATGAGAGTTGCCTTGAACAACTCTTGAAAGTTTGTAATCATGTCTAGAACATAATGGTTGGTTGACAAAAATAGTCCATTAATATGGACTTATGATGATTTTGAATAATTGAGTGTTGAAGTGTTAAAACACTTCACGAGATGAAAACGAGGCTAGGACTTCACCTTTGAGTCCCTATCCAAATGATTCACTAAGTTTATTGTAAACTATATAGTGAACAATAACCGCACGCTCTCCAAATCGTTTAATGTGTATAACACAATTGAAATAAGTTTCAAGAGAGATATTGGGAGTTTCGGGACCATGACTATTGTAGTCAATGGAGAAGTCAAATGAAGAAGGCAAAATAACTCCAAGGGAACAAACTTTCTTTATGAAAGGATGGACATTGAAAGGGGTATTTGCAAGAAATGTCTTGCAAGTGTCAAGAACACACCTTTTGAAGGTGTTATATATTGTTCTTGAATAATTCAAAATAGTTGGTTCTTCTACTTGAATGCTTGATTTAGTATTAGTAACTAAGTTTTAGAATCGTTGTAAAAGTGTAGCTAGTAAGAAGTAGAAGATTAATGAGAGAAGAGAAAGTACTTCACATTCGGAACATGAATAAGATATAGATCTCTGCGAAAGCAAATAGTACTTGCTTCCTCATAAAAACAACCAATGAAATTGGAAAAACAAAGATTGTTTTTACATTCTAATTTAATGTAAGGAACATAATTCCGTCACTATGATTTTAAGACATTCACTTAGATGTTGTTGGGGTTAATTCACTTAGATGTTGGGGTTAATTCACTTAGATGTTAATGGCACTTGTCCACAACATAATACTACTCATGTTGTAAGACATTCACCGAAGATCGCTCTTGGTTGGACTATCGTTTATTTTGAATAAACACAAGTCCGAATACTTTGTAAAATGTTTCAAAGAATTCAAGAATGTAAGTTGATGAGTAAGACATCTAAAGTATTTACCTCCTTAGATTTGATCCAAGGAAAAAGAACATTTTAGAAGAATTTCCTTGAAAGATATCAATGAAAGTAGCATCGTAAGATAATGGATTTCTCCATTGGAGAAGAATGAACTCTAATAAGATGTAGTTCGTTGGATATTATCAAATTACCCATATATAGGATATATATATATATATACTTCTAAGACAATATGATTGTCGATTAGAATATCTTCCAAAATTTTCATGACTCCATAGGATGTAGTTGGAAAGAAAGACAAATCTTAATTGTGTTGAGATTTGCTAACAAAGGTTGTTTGTTGGGTAGTTCATTATAATCCTACAATAGGATTTGCCTAAGATAGAGCAAATGAATGAGAGATATAACTCAAAGAACGGGTTCTTTGAGAGACAAGATGATAATCAACAAATATAACAACCTAGTTCCTACACCACTAGCGCCAAGGTGGTCGAAAATGATCTATAAACCGTCTCAGTTGAATGGTTTGAATTTTATGACTATGTCATAGAGTTACATCTCTTAATTCAAAAGAAATAAGAATGGATATCCTTATGACTACATTGACTGTATGTACGACATATACTAAAGAAAATGATATAAAACCATTTGATTATAATAATGAAACCTTCAACGCTAATTGGTAGCTTAAGGTGACTACAATCAAAGAGATTGGTTGACTTGGAAGAAACCATCTTTGATATAGTCTTGGTTTCTATTAATTCGAAGATTGCTTGCTACAACTAAACGGTGATTCAATGTTTGGACATAATATGAGTTTCCAAAACCATTATCAAGATAGTCTTGATAATATATGTCTAAAACTAGGAATCACAAGACATGTAAGTTGTAGAGATCCATCCATCATGAATCTTAGCAAGCTAGTGGGAGCTATAAACATCTTATGAGAAAAAGATCAAATTGTTTGATTTCTCATAAAAATGTAAATGAATCTTTTGTTTACTAGGTTTACAAAAGATTAGTGGGAGTTAATCATATTCCTAAATTTGAACATATATATGATGTATATTAATTTTAGAAATGAAAGGAATTCTTCTTTGTTAAAGTTATGACTTTAAACATTCTATAATGATAGAATGTATATGGGAGACATAGTCTATATACATGGGATGGAAATCTATAATGATAGATTTGAGGATATAATTGGATTATATCAATCCCTAATGACAGACAAAAGATGCTAGGAAGTTTCTCATATGATGATAAACTTCAATCAGAAGGATAATCCTAGTGAGACTAGGAAGTTGCTCTGCACAAAGGGAATGTCCCATTTTGACTCCCAAAGAAATAATGCGTAAATAGAATCCTTTATGCATATGCGGAAAGGTGATTTACATATTTCATGTTGTATGAAAAACATTGATATGAGTTGTACCAAGATTAGTACAAGACGATATCAATGCAAGCCCGGGATCAAAACCATGGCAACTGTCAAGTGAATCCTTAAGTATTTAAGAAATACTAAAGGATGGATTCCTCAAGAATGAGGAAGAATTAGAGTAACGTAATGGAAGCGTAAGTGTATTAGATTATGAATCTAATCCATCAATGGATATCTCTTCATTATGAATAAAGAGATAATAGGATATCTCTTTATTATGACTAAAGAGATATTTAGGTGGCAATGTTATAAGTAATGACTTTAGTACGATCCATCATGCATGCAAAATATATCGCTATATAGGAGCTTATAACATTGTTGTTTGGATGGGAAAGTTCATTTATGAACTCTCCATTCGGTTCCAACCAGAAAGTGACTTTAGTGTGCTGACACTACGATACTAATGGGACGATAGCTCAAGCCAGGGAATCAAGGTCTCATCAAGATCTGAACTCAAATAAGAGACTGTACCACGTGATTGAGAGTCATGTATAATGGTGACGTCGTTATTCTCAAGGTTGCTTCTGTGGATAACATATAGATATCCATTGTCTAGGCCTACTACTCAGCCATTTTTGAAATGAATTCAGAAGAGGTATCATCACTGATGACCAAGCTGATTAGCTCTAGTGCAAGTGGGAGATTGTTGGAAATGTGCCCTAAAAGCCAATCATATGATGATACTTTACGGACATTTCACATGTTAAACTAATCTAGTTTACTATACATAAATGGCAAAGATTATTGTTTAAAGCTGTCTCATATAAATGTTATATGCTTAAACAATAAGTCCAAGGAATATGTAATTAGGAGAATGTAATCTAAAGAAGTTAGGTTCATGAGACCATTTTCTTTCGTATACATATCCTAAACGTTCCTGATCATAGGATTGCCAATTGGGCATTGACAGTCCGTTAAGATCAGTACGTGCTATGTCTTCTCTCAGGGAGAGTGATTGGTCTCGAGTCATTGGTGTGACTAACACTAAGACAAGCATGTAGGTTCTCAATAGAAAATGAGTCCACTGAACACAATCAACGAGGAGTTCTCATACTCATGTCACATGAGAACTCATGGTTGGGATAATGCAAAGTAGTCCTTTGACCTGAGGCATCATAGTTGTCTTATGGTTAGGCCCTTGATCTTTGACTATGTCAAAGTTACTCCGTCAGAGGGTGTCCCCGGCATAGTTGGAGTTAAGCCACTTATGAAGATTAGCACAAAGGCATGGACACTTTTAGTGTCATAATTCTTCCATTACAAATCGTTGTATGAAGAAATAAGAGTTGCTTTGAACAACTCTTAGTTAATGCAAACACTAGTGCTTGTTTCTTTGTTAAATGAACAAGGAACTTGAGAAGTAAGCACAAAGGCATGGACACTTTATGTGCCATGATTCTTCACTTACAAATTGTTGTTTGAAGAAATGAGAGTTGCCTTGAACAACTCTTGAAAGTTTTTAATCATGTTTAGAACATAATGGTTGATTGACAAAAATAGTCCATCAACATGGACTTATGATGATTTGAATCATTGAGTGTTGAAGTGTTAAACCACTTCAGGAGATGGAAACTAGGCAAGGACTTCACTAAGTTTATTGGAAACTATATAGTGAACAAGAACCGCACGCTCTCCAAATCGTTTGATGTGTATAACAAAATTGAAATAAGAGAGATAGTGGGAGTTTAGAGACCATGACTATTGTAATCAATGGGGAAGTCAAATGAGGAAGGCGAAATAACTCCAAGGGAACAAAGTTTCTTTATGAAAGGATGGACATTGGAAGGGGTATTTGCAAGAAATGTCTTGCAAGTGTCAAGAACACACCTTTCGAAGGTGTTATAAATTGTTCTTGAATAAGTTCAAAATAGTTAGTTCTTCTACGTGAATGCTTGATTCCGTATTAGTAACTATGTTTTACAATTGTTGTAAAAGTGTGGCTAATAAGAAGTAGAAGATTAATGAGAGAAGATAAAGTACTTCACATTTGGAAATGTGAATAAGATATAGATCTCCGCGAAAGCAAATAGTACTTGCTTTCTCATATGAACTATCAAAGAAATTGGAAAAACAAAGATTGTCCTTACATTCTAATTTGAATAAGGAACTTAATTCCATCACTATAATTTTAAGAGATGGATGAATGTTTTGACAAAACATTCTTCTTTATTAATGAATGATTGGATTATTGTAATCTGATTGATTGTCTTTATAATAGAAATGATGTGGTAGTGTTAATTGTTTAGAACATAACAATGCTTAAAACCCAAAAGGTTGCAAGGTAGTGACTAATCCCACTGAGTTGTGACACCTCTAAAACATAAATAAGTTGGTCATAAATGTATGCTTTGGATCGTTAGATCTAGATCCAATGCCTTCTTGTTAAAATTGTATAGAGGCGAAATGTTCGAATCTTTATTCTTTTGGAAAGAAGAAAGAATCACAAATTTGTTGAGGTTAATTCACTTAGATGTTAGTGGGACTTGTCCACAACATAATACTACTCATGTTGTATGACATTCACCGAATATCGCTCTTGGTTAGACTATTAATACTTGCTATGTCTTCTCTTAGAGAGAGTGATTGGTCTCGAGTCATTGGTGTGACTGACACCAAGACAAGCGTGTAGGTTCTTAATAGAGAATGAGTCCACTGAACACGATCAACAAGGAATTCTCATACTCATATCACTTGAAAACTCATGGTTAGGATAATGCAAAGTAGTCATTTGACTTGAGGCATCATAGTTGTCTTATGGTTAGGTCCTTGATCTTTGACTGTCATAGTCACTCCGTGAAAGGGTGTGCACAACATAGTTAGGGTTAAGCCACTTAACCATGGAGGCAAGTGAATGCACAGCAAGGGGTCTCTAACCTTCAAACCATTTGAGGGATAATACTTTATGATATGATTAAGAATCTCTGGCTGGAGTATGAATAAGATTTAGGAATTTGTTCCAAATCACATTCAAGGTAATCATATAAGTAAGAGAATCACATTGGATAGTAGACATGAATAAACTATCAAGTCAAACAATGTGGTCAAGAGTATTGTATTAGAGAAAGACCGTATTGCATTGGAATCCTAAATTGAATAGGTTCTCCACCTCTTCTGATTAGCTTGGGTAGCACATGACAGACTGCTAGGTGTCACTCATGGTTCATGGAAGCCCTAAAGGTGTATAGTCACTAAAGGGAGAATTGAAAAGTAAGTTTCAATTCACAATCGATTTGAAGAGTTTTAATCGCCCACTACCTCGCTAAAAGGAACCTAATGGATTGTACACCGTGTAAGGTAGAGATTCAAGAAACAACGGAGATGAGTAAAGATAATTAAATGGTTTAATTATTTATGGCTAGGATTAATTCATATGTTAATTAATCAAACGAATAAGTTCGTTTTAGACCTCGGGTTAGTTTTGGGCATCAAGGCCCATTGGGCTTCAAATGTCAAGTCCAATAACTCAAGTTCTATGACAACTTGAAAACACAAAGGGCATGAAAGCCCAATGAACCCACATGGCCGGCCATAGAGAGTGTGAGGGAGAATTGGTTTTAATTACTATTATGCCACTTAATGTAAGTGGCTATAGAAAGGAAATTATAACCCATTCCCTCATAAAGGGTTTTCTAGAGAGAAAAGAGAAAAACACAAAGAGCTCTCTCTTATCTTACCAGCCACCCTAGGAAGAATGGCCTAGCATCTATTTCTTTCTAGGTCACTTATCTCTTCCTCAATGCTCTCATTGGTGTGGAAACTTAGAGGTTCATTTTCTTGGGAACTTGGAAAATCCCTTCCTTCATCCATATCTAAGAAGTCATGGAGCCAAGAAGCAAAGTTCCTCCATCTAGATCCATGGAGCTAAGAAGCAAGGAGACTAAGGAAAAAAGGCCCTCACATGGGTGAATATCCTTTGCTAAGCAAAGAGATTCTTCAAAGGTATAAAAGTTTCTGAACTCTTTTCTTTAAGATTTGAGTTGAGTCTTGGTTCACCACAACTACTAGGCCTTGAATTTCATGAGTAAAGTTTTGTTTTTGAGTGCATACAAGCATGATTCTGCCTTTAATTGTTAATTTCATGCATAGATGTTGCTCAAATGAACTTGTTTTCACAAATTTTTCCTTCATGAATATGTCAGTCACTTCAACCACGAGTACTCTCGTTGCGCTGAGGTAGATGACAAAACAACACTTAGGGCATTCACGGTAAGTGATATGAGCATATTTATGCGACTTTGTTATTTTATTTCTTTACATTTATTTAGTTAATTTCCATTTATTGTAATAATTTAAGTTATTTTCATATTATTGTAGGTCTAGTTGGTAATGATGACAATAAATAGCTAAATGGAGCAATTTGGAGCATTTTTGGACTTGGATTGGATAACATGCGTGGATAGCATATAGGCTGGACGTTTTTGGTTTTTAAATGGTGTTAGACATGTGCTAGACTCTGGAGAAATTAAAGTTGAGGCTTTATCTTATCTTATCTTATCTTATCAGATCTTTCCCAACCTTATCTTATCTCCAGCTGCAAAGAGGAATCCTACTCACATTCTAACATTTTCCACTTGTTTCTTGGAGTCATAAAATAACTCAAAACACCTAATCCCTTTCCGCCTTGGATTCAACCGTTCCCCCTATATATATGAAATTCCTGCAGCCATTTAGATTGTGACACGCCTGCCATTCATCCATTGAAGTTGATGGAATTTTCAGAATTCTTTCTATCTTTGTTTTAAGTTTCAATGTTTATTTTAGATTGTTTTTCAGTTATGATGAACATGTGTAACTAAGTTTCTTTTTAGCTAGAGGTGAATTTGAAGCCATGATCATATGTTTTATATAAATTGATTACATCCAGTTATTGTTTCATAAAACATGAATGCAATTTACTTATCTGCTTTATAGAGAACTTATTCTTATATGTTCATTGAGGATGCACACTTAGTTTGCATGCAAGGATTTGATGCTAGAATATAAGGGAATTTCACTTAATCGTTATGAACTTATATTTGTAGGTAGTAAAAGTCACAAGTCATGATTGAGTTAAGTAAATTCTTGGTTGGAGTATCATGCTTTTCCTATGAATGCTTTGTCAATGCTTATGATTTTCACAAAACTTAATGATCTTTGAGATGCATCTCTATCATGCTTCTCATAGTTAGGAAACTTGAGAAGAATAATTTTGTTGCGTCGCTGAGTCCAATTCAATGAACTTAGGAAAATCTGAGAGTTAATTAGTGTGGTTCACAATTAATTTGGGGCATTGTCATTCATGGTTTATAGGAAGAATAACTGGAAATCGATTTGTATGCATATATTTCATGTGTGGAGAAGAATCCTTTAGCTATCATTTCATCCATATTTCATTCACAACTTAATTTACTTGCTGCCATTTACTTTTGTTTTAATCAAATTCATCCAAAATCCCCTGATTCATTGTTTTGTTGTTGGTTTAACATAGTTTTCAGATTTATAAGTTTAATTTGTGTTGATTAGCATCCCTTCTAATCCCCATAATAGAACGATCCCTACTTACTTGTGCTACAATTGCATAATTTATAAGGTTTAATTTGTGTGTTAGTTTTTACCACATCAGTGGGCATGCATGAATGCTTCAAGTACATGATCAATGCTAATACTTGGAAGATTTACTCTGAGGTGATGACGCAAGCTTACAATCATGCCTTTACCGAGGCAATGACATACCAAGGGAACCCTCATATGGTAAACCCCTATCAAAAAGTAGGGAATGAATGTCAAGTTCTACCAAGTGAGAAGGTTTTGGCCATCCAGACACTCATTGCATCCTCTGTTGCCCCACTTAGCAACATGCCAGGTCATCAAGCTTATTCGCCTCTTAGAAAAAGGAATGATTTTTACTCTCAGCAAGCTTATTACAACAAGAGTAATAAAGGTCCATATTAAGACATTCAAGGGTGAACTTACCTTCAACTATTATGACTAGACCTGGGCACGGTTCGGTACCGGAGTGGTACCGAAACCGAACCTGTAGTAAAATTTCGGTACGGTTCAGTTCGGTCCAAGTGTAGGTTCGGTTCGGTTTTCGGTTCGGTCCAAGTGTAGGTTCGGTTCGGTTTTCAGTTCGGTAGGAATAAGACCTATTTTTCAATTTTTGTAAAAAAAAACCCCAAATTAGTTCTTTGTTCAAAACTAATTTGGTACGATTCGGTACCGAACATAGAACCGAAACCGAACCGAAACCGAACCGACTAAGTACCAAACCGAACCGATTTTGTACTGATACCGAATGAACCGAAAAAAAGAACCGAACCGACCGGGTTCGGTACGGGTTCGGTTCGGTTCTCGGTATTTTTTGCCCAGGCCTAATTATGACCATAGGGTCATGCATCACTTTTTCAAAGTGGAGGACTGGGTACTAAAGAAAATGCTATTATAAAAAGGCATACACAGGACAAATGTTTTGATCTTTAACTATTCAATAAATATTTAATGAAGAGGCAAGTCAGACAACTTCGTCTAAGTCTTTTGCATTCCTAACATTGGAACACTTGGTCTAAATCTGACCTACCTCTATACTCGCTTCAACATACGTACTTCAACACCAAGTAAGTGAAACTAAGTGGTATAACCAAACACGGTTCACATATCCAAACTATGGATTCCTTCATGCATAGTATAACATTCACAAACAACATGCATGTCATGAACATCACTCATGTCATATGCATCACTCATGTTAATCAACATAAACTTCATACCCTTAAAAACATTCATACATAAGCCAACTGGGCTACGAAAAGGTGCCATTTTCCTTTTGACATGTGCTACAATGTGCCTTGGTAACTTGCCATTCTTTTCACGAACTAGGTGATGAAAGCACTCATCTTTGTATCACCAACCAGGTGATGAAGAGTACAACCAGTACTTTAAGAAACAATTTTGAGTTTCGGTAACTTGCCACTTTTCTTACCAACCAGGTGATGAATGAACTCACCTTTATATCACCAACTATGTGATTAAGAGCACAACCAATACTTTAATAAACAATTTTGAGTTTTGGCAACTTGCCACTTTTCTTATCAACCAGGTTATGAAGGAACTCACCTTTGTATCACCAACCAGGTGATGAAGAGCACAACTAGTACTTTAATAAACAATGTTGAGATTCAGCAACTCGCTACTCTTCTTACCGACTAGGTGATGAAAGAACTCACCTTCGTATCACCAACCAGGTGGCAGAAGATACAACTAGTACTTTAATAAACAGTACAACCTGCACCTGTGGATTCTTAGCATTCATAAGCAATCAAAAATTTTCAAGTTGAAAATTTTCAAGCCTTACAACTAAAAAAAGGCGTATACAAACTCAGCAAAGCCTTCCACACTCTTGCTCAAGAGTGTGGAAGGAAAATCGTATTATATGGTTCAACGAACCTCAATGACTACAACACGTAGATTGTCTTCTACACACTTACTCAAGAGTGTTGAAGCAAAATCGTATTGTATGGTTCAACAAACCTCCAACAAAGACAACATGTAAATTGCTTTCCACACTATTGCTTAAGAGTGTGAAAGCAAAATCTATTTATATGGGGCTCAAGAGTGTGGAAACAAAATCTATTTATGTGGTCACTTCCACATTTTTTACTAGTTAAAAAAATGAAATTAATTAAAAATTAATTAAGTAAATAATTAGTTATTAATTAAGAAATTAATTAGTTATTAATTAATTATTATTTATTCAAATAATTAATTCATAATTAATCAATTAATTAGTTATTAATTAAATTCAATACGTGGAGGAATGACACTTTACGTTGTTCCAAAGTCTCGATGATTCTGTGCATCAACATTTGGCGTCATTTGTGGGAACGACACTTATTCATACTCTCACCAGCTTCATCAAGCTAGTTTCCATTGTTCATACACTCTTTTTTCATTAGGCATCCTTTTCCAACATGGGGAGCAAGTGAAGCCACAACACGCAGAGCGATACCCCCTTGTGCCTAGCGTGAGGGCACCGAAGAAAGGAAAGACAAAAGTTTGCTCTTAAGTTTTCTTTTCAAGCTAAGGTCAAAGAGTTGGAGGCTCAGAACAACAAGATAGTAATGAGGAATGAAATCCTCCAATAACAGTATGAGAAGATCTTCGGGATGCTCCACGAGGCTAGGCAGACTCAATCTCACGAGCCCATCGCCTTTGTGGATGTTAACTATCATATGGGTGCCCCCAACACGGAAGGTCACCTGTTTTTAACATGGATGCTGCTAATGAAAAGTGACCTCCCCATCAATGTCTTAATCAACACGAGACTTCTCTCAACCCAACCGTTTTGACCATAAGCAGGAGAAGTGGAGGGAAGCACCTCCTTGCAAAATGAGTGGAAAGATCAAGAGTATTTTTACCATGACTATCGAGACTTCTTAAGGTAGTGTCAAGAAAAACTTATCCACATAGGCTCAAAGAAACACCTCCCTATTAATTAGTTATTAATTAAATTCGACATGTGGAGGAAGCCAACAAAAGCTTCAATATGTGAGATGCAACTACAACATGTAGATTGTCTTCCACACTCTTGCTCAAGAGTGTGGAAGAAAAATCAATTTATGGGGTCCAACAAACAAAGCTTCCCACACCCTTGAAGGAAAAAGGCTTCCCACACTTTGAAAGGTAGATGTAACAACTCGTCCCGAATAATTTTACGGATTTTTTATCAGAAAAGTATATTGGTAATTTCATCATGATTAGGCTATATATTTTGAATGGGTTACTTTTTGGGTCTTATTTGGTGTGCCCAAGGAGGCCCACCCTTTGGTTTTGTCCCCCGACCCATCAACTCATCTTCTCTTTTCTTTCCCCGTAAGGACCTCTTTCTTTCTTTCTCCCGATCCAACAACTCATATTCTCTCTTCTTTCCCCGTAAGGACCTCTCTCTTTCTCTTTCTCTCTCATTCTCTCTATCTGTCCCCTATCCCTGAGCCCTCTCTGCAAACTCTCCCTTTCTTCTCTGAACCACACATATGCAGCAACCCCAAACCACCACCACTTGGACGGAGAAGCTTCGAAAAGCCAGTATCAAACATTGAAGAACTCTATAGTGATGTTGTCACTGTTCATCATATTCCCTAACATGTTTCGTGATTCTCGACGTAGGTAAGCTTCTAGAAACCCTTGGGATGTGTTTTATGGAGATTGAAGCTTGTTTTTAAGTTATACATACGTGTTAACCGCATAAAATAGCTCCGAGTAGCTTTTCCTAGTTTTTTCGGGGAACATCACCACTTTCAAGGTGTTTTTCGGCCAAACGACGGCTAGGTAGCTACCGTGCAAGGTACCATTTTCTTCATCTCATTGAGTACTACTAGTTTTCTTTTTGAATCACTAGATTTGGTTGAGTATCGAGGAAGTTGTGAACATTTGAAACCTTGCCTAGAAACTGGCCAAACCATGGCTTGAAACTGGGTTGACCCGACTCGATAACCCTCAAACCCAGATCCAAACCCAAGGGGTAACCTAACCCAACCTTGATACCCAACCCAGAACCTTTGAGCCTGGCTACCAAGCCTAATCTAAACTTGGGCCCATGCGCGGTTACTTAACCCAGCCCAGATGACAACCCAAACACAAACCCTATCGCATCATTCGACGCAACCTAGAAACAAGCCTAAACCAAAAACTAGATCCGACCCGACTCGGTCGGATCCCAAAACCCAGTCGACGTGTGGGTCCACGCGTGGGCCTACACGTGGGCGCACGTGGACGTCTATCCTGGCCAACACGTGGAGCACACGAGTCTTCACCGGAAGTACTGTGCTCGGCCAACTTTCCAGCTACCTAAATCGGCACATGCGGCGGTGAGTGGCCGTCTGGGCTGCAGCCCCATGGTGTCACATGAGGGTGTGTGCAGTGGCGGGTAGGGGTACCCAAGGTCCTCCTTTATATTTTTCGACGTCCTGAATTCGTTTATGACGTCCTTTTTCCAAATTTAACCGTTTTAGTATAGTTTTGTTAATTGGTATCTTTATGTGCTTAGGTGTAATTGTTTGTGGTGTTTCTGTCATCTCTAGTTTGCATGGCTCTTCGACGATGAAGTATCTGTGAATGGACCCCTTCTAAAATGAATATTTTACTATTAAAAATGCATACATGAAAAGCATGATTTAATGGCCACATTTTATGAAACGTTTATGAGTAAATTAGTTTCACGCTTTATGAAGTATCATGCTTTATCGACTTTATGTTCTTTGTGGTATATCTGATTGATGACTATATACCTACTTATGAACTTGGTTTTACGATATGATGTTTTAGTTACTGAGCTTCGATTTGAGATATATTAGTAATATTATGTTATTGTTTTTATGAGCTTCAGTCGGGTGATGTAGGAGCCTACGGGCAAATGATACTTATATATTGGCTTCGTTAGGGTGATGTAGGAGCCTATGGGCGAATGATACTGCCTATGGGCGAATGATACTTATATATTGCCTTTGGTCAAATGATGTAGGAGCCTACGGGTGAATGATACTGCTACAGGCGAATGATATCATTATATGACTTTGGTTGGGTGATGTAGGAGCCTACATGCAAATGATACTGCTTATAGGCGAATATACTTATATATTGGCTTCGGTCGGTGATGTAAAAGCCTACGGGCGAGTGATACATATATATTGGCTTCGATCGGGTGATGTAGGAGCCTACAGGTGAATGATACTGCCTATGGGTGAATGATACTTATATATTGGCTTCGGTCAGATAATGTAGGAGCCTACGGGCGAATAATACTGCTACGGGCGAATGAAGGCCTATGAGCGAATGATATCATTATATGGCTTCGGTCAGGTGATGTAGGAGCCTACGAATGAATGATACTACCTACAGGCGAATATACTTATATATTGGCTTCGGTCGGTGATGTAGAAGCCTGCGGGCGAATGATACTTATATATTGGCGTTGATCGGGTGATGTAGGAGCCTACGGGCGAATGATACTGCCTATGGGCGAATGATACTTATATATTGGCTTCGGTCAGATGATGTAGGAGCCTACGGGCGAATGATACTGCTATGGGCGAATGATACTGCTACGGGAGATAATACTACTACTTAGCACACTATATATAATATATGTTTTACGAAGGTTTTATGGCATGCCAGGGCTTTTGGAAAACCTATTACATATTATGCTTTTGAGTTTTCATAAACTTTAGGGGTTACAATGTTGTTGAATAATTGTTTTAGTATTACTTATATATCAACTTAGTCCACTCATGTTTTGTTTTGCGCCCCATCAGGACTTAGAATCGAGGCATACAATTTTGGCGTCAAGGCACTCCCGCATCGGCATCTTCTAGTCCTCTCAGTGTAGGACCCATCTTTTTGTTCATTCAATTTTATATTATTCCTTTTTAATTGTCTTATATTAGTTGTATGCTCTTAACACGTTCCACAATTGCATATTCCTTATACTTAAATTTACAAGTTTTATTTTTGTCAGTTAATTGTTTCTAGTTCTCATGCATCCTAATATGGCTTCATCACCTTCGGGTGTCATTCAGTACGTGCCTACCCTGGTGTTTGGAGAATATCATGGTCGAGCGTGTCAGTAGAGCTTCCCACACCCTTGAGTGGAGAGAGCTTCCCACACCCTTGAAGGAAGTGGAGCTTCCCACACTTTGAGGGGTAGAGCTTCCCACACCCTTGAGAGAAGAGAGCTGTCTGGGGGAGGGAGCTTCCCACACCCTTGAGAGGAAAGAGCTTCACACAACCAAATCTAAAAATTCAAACTTGCATAAAACCCATTTCCAAATCCAAAGTTACAATTCTAAACAAAAATTAAATTTGACAGAAAACTCATAAATCATCAAGAACTCAATAAGAAAAAAGGGACCTAGTTAGTCTAATCACCTTAGAATTAAAGGTATTCCCCCCTAAGTTTAACCAACAACCAACCAATCCAAATATCGAAACTTGCACAGAAAACCCATTTTCCAAATCCGAATTTACAATTCTAAACACAGAATTTTTTTACAAAGAAAAGAGTGACCCAGTTAATATTATCACCTTAGAATTAGAGCCATTGCTTTTTGGCCATCCAAACCCGAATCCTCTGCCACCATTGCTCGATAACAAATCATAAATCTCCTCATTGTAAATCTCCAAAATAGTGACCTACACAAACGACCCAACTGCCGTGCCACCATCATCTTCTCCGTTTCCAATAATATCTTTCAGCGACCTGTTACAGAAATGGAGGGAAGGTTTGTGTGGTTTTGGGAAGCAAGAGCCGATGCTATTGCAGAGGTGGGCTCAGTTTTGGAGTTCTGGCTGCTAGGGTTTGTTGAAATTGTTGAGGTTCATCCCACATATAATCTGAATAATCTCTCTAATCCGAATTGTAAGCGTTGGAAAACATGTTGTTGCTTGGTTGATCATAGCCTTGATAACCCCAAGCATCTCCGTTTGCAGCAAATTGAGGAAATTGATGAGTTTGATATCCTTGCTCAGAGGGCACATCAAATGTAGGGACACTTGACATTGTGGTCCTTTCGGCATTATGAGTCAACTGAGAAGTGAGATGCGCCAATTGAGCTTGAATGGTCGCAAGTGCCATGTCTTGCTCCATTTGTACCTAAAATCAAAGAAAAAAACTAAATCAAATTTCAAAAGTAACAGACACAAACACAAACATAAACATAAACACAAACAAAAACAAAGGGATTAGCAAATTTGCTAATCCCCGGCAACGGCGCCAAAAATTTGGTGCGATGTAAAACAACACACAAATTAAACCCTCTTTTTGACAATTGTAGTAAAGATGTAAGTAGGGTATCGTTCTAGACCGGGGATTAGGAGGGATTGGTAATGCACCTAACTGACTTAAAAATATTAAACAAGACTCAAAAACACAAAACAAAACTCTAAAACAGAAAGCTAAACTATAATAATAACTTAAAACACACCAGAATAGTCAAAACAACACAAAACAATCAAATTGACCCAAATTAGACACTAGGGACTGATTTGGATGAAAATAAACTCAAAAGACTAACTAAACACAAATCTAAACATATTCTAGCTAAATTAATATAACTTAAAGATGGGGGATTGGTTTTTGACGAAAATTAAAAGACAAAGTAAATAACTTGCAGATTCTAACAAAGACATAAAACTAAGTGAATTGATGGATAGATGGACTAGCTAGAGGGTTCTTCTCCACACATGACACACTTGCATACAAACCAATTTTCAGTTGTTCTTTCAATAAACCATGAATCTCAACACCCCAGATTAACCGTGAATAACACTTTTTTAACCTTTAAGTTTTCCTTAAGTTATTGAATTGGACGGAAAAACGCATACAACAATTCAAAACATTCTTCAAAAGTTCCCTACGTGAACAACACAATAGAGATACAATCAAAGATCATTAAGCTTTGTGAAAACTATAAGCATTGACGAGGCATTCGTAACTATGAACAGCATGATACTCCTGCCAGGAATTTACTTAACGCGATTATGACTAGCAACCTCCACTACTTGTGAATATAAGTTCATAACGATTAGGTGAAACTCCCTTATATTCTAGCATCAAATTCATGCATGCAAACTAAGTATGCATCCTTAATCGACATACAAGAATAAGTTATAAATCAAGCAGTTAAGCAAATTGAATTCACAACTCATGAAATCACAACTGAAGGTAATCAATTCATATTACAAATATGTTCATGGCTTTGAATCAACCTCTAGCCAAAACGAATTTGGTTCCACATATTTGCAATTAAACAACTATAATTGAATTTAAACATGATAAACAAAAGTAGAAAACACCTAGAACGCTCCAGCAATCCAACGTCTTGAATGGTTAGCACAGCTCCAAGTCCTCCTCCTTTCTTGCAAACATGCGGCACCAAGGTGGGTGTGGTGTTTGGATGGTCTAGGGGATGTGGCAGAGATTGGATAGGTTGAGAGAGTATGGAAGGGTGGTAGGGGATGGATAGGAAAATAGGTGGATGGAAATGGATAGAGGAAGAAGGAAACTTGCGGCAGAAATTGTGTTGTTTATGGAATGTGTTGTAGATGTGTTCCCCCTTTGTCTTGCGATGGACAAGCCTATTTATAGACTTTGAAAATGAATCACCACCACAAAATTTCTTGGTGAAGTGGGTGGATGTTGTAGGTGGATGTTGTAGGTGAAGTGGGTGGATGTTGTAGGTGAAGTAGGTGGATGTTGTAGGTGAAGTGTGTCCATATTTTAGCATATGTTTGAAGCCCTTTCATGCACCAAAACATCCATCCTTATGCATGCAATCCATCCCACCCCAAAACAGCTCCAAATTGCACCAAAATGCACTTCTTTGCTAACTTTGTTATTAGAACCTACAAACACACGAAAATAGCTTAAAACATTCTAATAAGATGAAACTAATTAAGTAAATGCAAGGAAACAAACTAATAAAATCACATAAATATGTTCATATCAATGGTGGGCACTTTTGTTTGGTCAAACTAGATGGTGAGCCCTTAAAATGAAAAGATTGAATAAAAAACTCAAATAGCAACTGACAACTTTTGGCAAAACGACATCGTGTATACAAGCCATCCTCTTCTTCGATGCGTCGTCGGTTTGCATCTGAAAAATTCCAGTTTCATGCATAGATTTTTACAAACCCTCACCTAGCCCCGGCTAGTCCCGTCAATCCCCGCCTAACTCCGCCCAAGAAATAGCCTAACAAGCTTCTTGATTTTCTAACCAATTAAGAATTAGTCGCGACGGGAACTCACCGTCTAACGCTTAGGCGCTGCCTAAGCCACTTTTTAGAACACTGATACACTGGCAATATGTTTAGTCGAGCAATGGATCCCACTCGCGTGCCACCCTAGTGGACTAACATATTTCTTGATGAAATTCTAACATATGGACCACATTAATTTTCGACAATTAATTTCAAGGGCGGTATTGATCAATTTTCAATCTCAGGAACCAAATGAGAATCTAGATTAATTTCAAGGACCACTAAGCTCAATTGGAGTTGCATTAGTCAGTAATTATTCATAGGTTTGACATTAGTTTTATAAGAACATGAAATTAAGCTCATTCAATATGGATTAGGTGTGCAAGTTGGATGACATTGCAATCCAAATTGAAAATTTCCGTTCTGAGTCCAAACATTTTAAATTCCAAAAATTTGGATGACAATTGGCATTTACATATCTGATTTCAAAATTTTGACTTTCAGATCCGAAATTTCTCAAACTCAGTACTATAAAAAAATTCATGCATTCTTATTTTATAATATTTGTTGTTAGGTTTAGATTTTTTTTTCCTTTTCTAAATTTGTATATTTAATCATCCTATTATAATAATTTAGGGGAGAAGAGTTTCGAACCTTGGAAGCATGGATAGAAACCCAACACCCTATCCACTAGGATATTGGACCACATGCATTTTATCTTGTCTAGTATAATGTTATGTCATACATACTTGTAACAGCCAACAAATATGGCAAAAATTTAGAAAAAAAAATATTGAATAGTAGATAGATAAAAGTTTGAAAATTTCTAAAACTTTACAAAATGTAGAAGATCCAAATTATGTTCTGAAAATTTGAATTCCGAAACCTTTTGAATTGACATTGGAATGCTTATTTCCATACGATCCGACATAAATACTATCGATTCCAAAAATTCTGATTACTCGAAAATTCCAAAATCAGAACTACAATTTGATTCTGAAACATTTTAAATTGGCATTGGAATGCTTATTTCCAGTACGATTCCACCGTAAATGGAATGAAAGAATTACTTCATATAGTTTCCACCGTAATCTTAGGCTTTAGTGAATCATCCACTTCCCTTTTACTTTAGGGTGGACTAAGAGTTTTTAACGATTGGTCGACAAAGGTATTTTACTTTCTTACTTGTTAAAGTGAGGAGACAACCCACTTTCTTACTTGTTTACTTTCTTACTTGCTAAAGGAAAATGGATGGACTTAGTCTCACAGTAGGCTAGCAATAATGTGGTTCAAATTCGTCTTTGGCGAGAATCGAACATAAGACCTCTCACTTACAAATGAAGAGGAATACCACTAGACTAAGTGACAATCCGCTCTTGAACTTAAGACTGTGGGCGTCGCGTGCTCGATCTAGTAAGTTATCTTGGACAAATATTTTGATGAACTGTCATTAAACTAAAATGAATTTGTGATAGAAAAAACCCAATTTGTTAGAGGACCCCCAAGCCTTTTGACAAAAAAAGAAAAAACCCATATATGTTGAAAATATCAGCATTGTTGACAACATTGGCTGATAATTGAATGCCCACAAATGGATTTTCAACATTGCAGACTAATGAGAATATTGGCAGTAGACTTTGGAATTGTAGGACTCACATTTTCAAAGTATATGTTGAAAATTTCAAATGTACAATTAATGAGTTTGATCGGAGCTGCTCTATAAATAGAGCGCTCCGTATGCTTGCAAGATGATACAGAGAGAACACAAAACGTTCAGAGAAGAGGAAGAGAGAAAAGAGAGGAAGAGGATAGGAGATAATAGAGAGAGTTATTTTGTACTCCTATTATTCTAAATTATAATGAAATCATCACTGCTACCTCGAGGACATACTCCAGTCACACTAACTGTAGAGGAACCTCGTAAACTTTGTGTCTTGTTTATTTATTCCACTGCACACACCATCAATTTTACAACACGTTATCAGCACGAGAAGCTCTCATGTCAGTGGAAAACATAATACCATAAATCAGGTGAAGCACTATTTACCTCTCACCTCTGTCAGCTAAAATCTCACAGAATAAAAGGTATGTCTATTTTTCATCTTTCCCAACGCGCCAGAAGCGCCCCACCAAGTTCCAGTGAGAATTGAAATTTACAACGACCTGTAGTCGTCATGAGATAAGAAAACTCGTACTTGACAACTGGTTTCCAGAGATCCAGAAGAATCTCGTTAGACTTGGAAACCCAGATCGTGTCTTTTTCGACGGATCTCGAGAACTCCCATGAATACTCGGTTGTTTGAGATGGTGATGGCAAGACTGACTCCACATAGTCTTCCCTCTCTTATACATCCATCAACCCCGTTGTCATCTATAGGGAGGTTCTTGCTTCGTGATGCCATGTTCCCTGGGTCATGCAAGAACAACGCTAGCCCTGAGTTTTGAGATTGGCAGAGACAAAGAAGGAAAAATGATGGTGTGTCAGACACCATGTGGAAACTAAGAAAAAGTAATTAAAAAAAAAACAAACAAAAGAGTAAAGACTTTTTGGATGGTGCCGTGCCATTTGAAAAGAAAGAAGAAAATATATATATTTATGTGAATGGTGTTGGTTTAAAACACTTTCACAAGTTCTATTTACTTTAAAGCAATTTATTTATCATGAACGGTTTTACCGCCTACTGCTTTAAGTTTTGATTTATGTGAATGGTGCTGAATTAAAGCCCTTTTCACAAGCCCTATTTACTTAAATGCAATTTATTTCCTATGGTTGGAATTACCACCTATTGCTTTAATTTACTTATCGTACTTCTCTTTTATTACGATGAGTATATATAGGACCCGAAGTTCCTTGATCAGATTAGAACCTGAAGTTTCTTGATCCTCATCATATAAAAATGATTGGACCAGAAGTTCCATCATGCAAATATAAAAATGATTGGACCTGAAGTTCCATCATACAAAAAGATCAGACATGAAGTTCCTTGATCCTCAAGATCAGGACATGAAGTTCCTTGATGAGAACAGCAAGTTTGAAGTGCCACCGTGCCTCAACTTAATTGTAATAAAAGCCATTAGAGTCTTAGTCGACAAACTATTAAATGAGGACCAGAAGTTCCTTATGTCTATACTCAAAATGGTTTAGTAGAAGTATTTATTAAGCGGATGAAATTAATTACCCGCGCTCTGCTCATAAAAACGAAATTGCCAGTTTTTACATAAGTACATGCTTTTCGCAAATTGCCAGTTTTTACAACTTACTAAAACGAGGCATCATCGCAAATTGGGCATTGATGTTGATTCACCATCTATCATTCAACATTTGAAACTTGTGACTGGGGATATGCTTACCGCATGGTTTGCGTACTATGATTTTGATAAGATAGTTTTCCCGCCATTGGGGGGGGGAGAAAATATCATTCCAGAAGAATGATGAGAAAAAACCGTTCCAGAAGAACGAAGAGAATTTGTCTTATTTTGATTCATGAAGCGATCAATTGAGAATAATTGAATGATGCATCGATATGCAAATCAAGTGCCAGATGCATTTAATGATGCAACGAAAGTAATGAAATCACATATACTTGCTGCAAATGTGCCTATAAGAATTGATGTCCCTATTGGACAATATAATGAAGCAGCAAATGATTTATATGTTGCATGCCTGAAGCATGGCAGATAATGTGGTAGTAAATGATTTATTTGTTACACGCCTGAAGCGTGGCAAACCCTTAGATTCAGAAGGTTTAGTCATTTAAAGGAAGAAGAATATGGCACTACTAAACTATTGCATTCCCAAAGCATAACTGTTAACATGCCGAAATCATGAGAGTCGTCATATGGATACACGTCCCAGAAAGGACAATCTGCGGACATGGGAATTTTGATGTCTCATGCATGAAGCATGATAGACATATAGGTTCCAATGACTCAACTCTTGGAAGTGAAGATTAAGATCCCAGCTCTATAACGCTCAAGAAGAGGTTATGATCCGCATTCTCTAAATTATGGCTATCCTGGAAGAGATAGTGTAATGCCCTTGAAGATGCAATGGATATCCAAAGAAATGAAAAGTTTTTATGCATGCGCATGCACATGAGAATATGGGATCACGGATTGATGAAAACCAATGATAATTTTGGTCTTACAAGTAGCTACTAAATTTCATCAATGAGTTGTGTTGATATTGAGTCATGTTCTTTTCCACCAATAAAATTTATTGGCAAAAATGGAGAAAGGCGATTCCATTACAATTTTGTAAGAACGTGAAGAAATGGACCTATATACTTGAATATAATACAAATAGCCAAAGGATGTTGAACCAAAGAGGTTACATATGGGTATTTGTAATACAGTGAAATACACTCACATGATATGACACAATGTTACTAATTGAAACCTGAAATTATACTCATGTAAACGAGTTCATATGACTGGAGAATCATATACGAAGGGTTTTGAATCACCCACATCATATCTCCATAAGTAAATCCCTCAAGTATACATGGAAGCAAATTGCTATGTATAAATTCCAAAGGAAAATGTGTCATGAAGTGTAGAAAATCCCTGAAAGATTCAGATTGCTTGAAGTAAATCCTGGAAGGATAAAGCATAAATTATGTACTCAATACCAATGGATGGTATAAATTGCCTGAGTGAATACTATCATTATGATATTGTTGCAACATATTAAAATCTCTTGAAAGAGTCGATTAGAACTCATGAAGAGTCAATGATATTAAATTAGAACTCCTGAAGAGTCAAGAAAAGTGTTGAGAGAAATATTGTCTCGAATTGCAGATCGAACAATATGCCCACACGAATCTGATCCATGATGTTCATGATATTAAAGAATCATATGGATTCAAGATTATGAGTTGAATTTTCAAATGATTTAGACACTAAGAATGATCATTTATCTTCACGAGGGTAAACATAAATTGATATTTGGTCCAGAAGTACCACATCTTAGTAAAGTATATGCTTTATTGTATTTGGCACAATACATTGAATAAAATAAAGCTTATTTATTAATATCTCCGAAAAATTACAGACACCAGGAGATATAACTTCACAAAAGTTGCTCATGTGAAGCCTCAGTACTCGGAGATACCCCAGAAGGGGGAGGCACGGTTGATTATTTGGAGCCTCAATACTTAGTGGAACTCCAGACGGCTAAGACAATGGGTGTCTTTGGAATAAAGACTCGAACCTCTGATTGTCATTTTGGGTTCGACCTTCGGATTCCAGCAGGTGGTCGAGCTTTCTTTTCATGCTCGTCGAGTAATTATTTGCAAGCATGTGTAACACTCTATTCTCATGCTTGAGCCCTTTCATATCTTGTTTAAGACTTGCCACCTTAGCCATCAATGATTCAACTTGGCGAGTTCGAGCAAGTAGGCGTTCTCATATTAGAAATAGAGCCCACACACTGAATACTGAGAGCCAAAGACTCTTGAACGGCCGCCTCATCTGACCGGTTTGAAAGGATTCTGTTATCCTTGGGAGTGAGAAGATTCCTAGCTACCACTGTAATAGTTAAGTCATTCTTCATCATAGAATCCTTAACCGTAAGATGACCATTAGAAGATGAGAAAGATGGACGCCATATATTATCCTGACACGGCTCGTCGGTATCCCTCCCTAGACTCAAATCTAAACAAAGGTTAGATGGGCAAGCCATTTCAGAAATGATGAAAAGAAAAGAAGGTCAGATAAAATCTCAGAAGTGCAAGAAGAGGAAATTTCTGCAAGCATCCATTTTCTGAGTGTATCTGAACAAAATTGATATCTCTATAAAAAAAAGAGGCAACAGGGTCACATATTCAAAAATCGAAGAGACACCAATTTTCGAATTTCAAAAGCTGGATTTCCCTACATGACGTCTGCCAACATTTCTCAGAAGCAATCTCAACTCTTGGATATCACGTGCAACTTTATCAAAGATCTCTGATAAAGTTGAAAACGCGTGAATCTTACTGTTCTAATTACACCGCAGTTGCTGACAAGAGTAAAGGCACATCACTACTACCTGCTATTGAGAAATCCCTATATATGTTAACCTCTGTTCTCCATGGCAAGGCAGACCTGCAAAAATATCTAACTCTTCTTCCTCTTCGAGAATGCATCTTCAACAAAGCATCTCGAAATACTCAGTTTCTTCATCTCTGAGAATACCTCTTCAACCAAGTCACACCAGAGCAAGAGTATCTCATATCATCAGGGTCGAAAGCAAAAGTATCTCATATCATGCAATCTCCCTGTCCTTTCCTTTGCCCTTGCTCTTACCTACTAAGACAAGGATAAGGAAAGTAATATGTCGGAACCTCCACTCAAAATTCTGCTGCCAAGCATGATGAATCGCTGAGAAGTGATGTTCCGAAGGACCATCCAAATGCAAGGTTTGCATTCCACTCCTACATCAGAGGACAAATACAAAAAGAGAAGATGCCAAACCTGCATGAGGAAAAACTAGGGAAATACCACTTCTGAAAGGGGAACAAGTAAGGCAAATGAAAATGATACATTGAAGCATGTGGAGACAAGCACAATAAAACACATGCCGATTCATCCTTGACAAAGCCGAAGATCACTTACTGCATGAAGCTCCTCATGGTCCAATTTCATTCAAGATCAAGCCTCGACGGCCCTTGAAGAAATCACAAATCCGATTCAAGATCAAGTGTGCACCACCTTTGAATCAAATTCCGCTCCAGATAAAATGAGTAAATTCAGACGTTTGGAGGAAGTCTAACAGAAGGTCCTCCAACCCAGTTCAAGAACAAGCTTGTGGAAAGTTAACTACCAGTAAAGCACCTCAGTTGGCAACTCTTCTTGCTAAGAGACTGAAGCAGAATGATCAGCCTAAATGATTTGAAATCAGGGGGAGATACTCATCAGGGGGAGTGTTGAAAATATCAGCATTGTTGACAACATTGGCTGATAATTGAATGCCCACAAATGGATTTTCAACATTGCAGACTAATGAGAATATTAGCAGTAGACTTTGGAATTGTAGGAATCACATTTTCAAAGTATATGTTGTAAATTTCAAATGTACAATTAATGAGTTTGATTGGAGCTCCTCTATAAATAGAGCGCTCCGTATGCTTGCAAGATGATACAGAGAGAACACAAAAAGTTCAGAGAAGAGGAAGAGAGAAAAGAGAGGAAGAGGATAGGAGACAATATAGAGAGTTATTTTGTACTCCTATTATTCTAAATTATAATAAAAGCATCACTGTTGCCCCGAGGACGTACTCCAGTCACACTGACTGTAGAGGAACCTCGTAAACTTTGTGTTTTGTTTATTTATTCCACTGCACACACCGTCAATTTTACAACAGTGTAGTCAATGTAGGAGGATTTTAATAGACTTTAAAAGTAATGGATTTGATGGAATTTGAAAAGTCCTACAAATTCCATATGGACTTTTAAGGATTTCAAGATGGATTTTTGTTGATTTCGTTTATGATTTTGGTGGATTTTTAAGGCAATGGAAATGTAACCCAACAGCCAACAGCCAGCCGAGAGCAACCATTGCTCCACTACTTGTATGGGAAATTCACCATTACCCACCAAGTCTATGTTCGACTTTCCGATAGAAAATTACAAAGTAAATATTACAAACAGTGAATTCAACAGCATAATTCCATGAAAATTTGAATTGACAACACTAAGATTTTAAACTCTTTTGGAGGCAGATCAACTACTATACTAGTTTTGGAACCGAAATGTAGAGAATCGGGTTTCAGTTCCAGGATTGAGAGCATATGTTTATCCAACTCAAGTGTAAAAGCTGATGTGAATATTGACATAAAGCTGCTAGTGTCAAATGGTTCATTTTGATTTTGTAAATAAGTATAACCAAGAAATGGGCATTTCTTCAAATTATTAGAAATTCAAGCCACCAGAGAAACGTGAAATCTCTCATCACAAAAATTATTACATCCATATACACACAACTCAATAATCTAAAGCACTAAAGCAACAAATCAATTAAACCCAAAGCTGCAATTTACCTTCTCATCGCTATCACTCTTACAAATCAGTCAACATATCCTGCCAAAAATAGTCATCAATCCACCCCAACCCATCAACAAACTCATCAGGAAACTCAATATCCTCGTATATATTCGGAATTCCCTTCCGCGACGTCGTCACGCCCTCCTCCTCCTCCTCCTCCCCCCCCCTCCTCCTCCTCCTCCTCCTCCTCCATTGCTGTCACAACCTTACTCCCACCACCACTCTTCTCGTCCTCAACCGCCGGCATGTGCCCTTCGAACAGCGCCATGTGCCCGAACAGCTTGCTCTTCCTCGAGAAGCTCGTACCGCACGTGCACCGCCACCTAGCCTCGCCGCAGTGTTTCAAGTGGCTCTTCAAATCCGCCACCACCGAGAAGCTCCTCTTGTTGCACCGGTTGCACGAGTACATTTTTGGGCAGTGGATCCTCTTGAAATGATTCTTCACGCAAATCACCGACTTCAACGGCCGGAACTTCCCGTGCGCCATGTTCCGGTTGCACCCGACGTACGGGCACGAGAACCGGGAATTCCTGCTCAACTCGGCCGGGGTCTTATCCGGTTTGGTCAACGCCTCGGGGGTCTTGAACCGGTTCCCGTGGGCCCGCATGTGCATTCTCAAATTCGCATCTCGCTTGAAACCCTTCCCGCAAATCTCGCAATAATGGATGTGCTCCGCCAGCAGCTCCATCGCGTCCACCTCCACAATCTCGCCGCCATCTGGGTCATCCTTTCCGCAATCGTTCACTTCGATCTCTTTCTTGACCTCGGAAGCCTCGATTTTAGCGGAGTGTGTTCGGGTCGGGTCCGATGAGGGTATCGGGTTCTGAGAGAAAGCCAACAGAGCGGCGCCGTTTGAGATGATTTCGTGGATGGCGGAGGCGATGCCGGCGGAGACCATGTCCATCTGGTCCTTGCTGATTAGAGCGTTGGCGTGGATTGATTCGGTGAGGAAGCTTTGCAGCGAATCCATTCTCGTTCGGACCATCGAGAGATTCCGGAGAGGGGCTGCCGGATCCTCATTCGTAGACTGGACGAGGTTCTCCGGCGGAGTACGAAAAGGTTGACCTGGAAACGACATCGTGCGGACACAATCTCTAGACTCCAACAGAGGTTCTTTTGGTCAATACCTCATTATGAAAGGTTGCGAAGCATATGAGCAGAAAGAAACCATTACAAAGATGGGGGCCACCGAACAAGTGGGGCAAAGATGGGGAGTTCATCTGTAACCGTTGAATGAGGCGGAGATATGTGGGCCAAAGGCAACACTGGCCCCCGAGTAATAGGTCGTGTGGACCCCAAAGTGGGTTGATGGCAAGTTACAGAAAAGGATTCATCTTTTCCGCGATAGTTTTAGGTCTTTATTTTATCCAATAGTTTTAGGTCTTTTTGGTTTTAGGTCTAATACGGTAATGCAATATTCATTTATACTCATAAGTGAAAATTTTTAAATTCGATTATTGTTAAATATGAATTTGAATCATATTATTACTAGTATATTGTGAAGCTAAGCTCACATTCCTCTTTTTTAATGTAAATAATATCGTTTGTTAAAAAAAATTTATAAAAAAAACTAATCCGTAATACTGTGTATTATTGGTTTTGGTGCTTCAATTACTGTTTGTAGTATAAAAGGGAGAGTAAATTGTAGCAATGATCCCTCAACTTTAATCAAATTGGAGCAATGGTCCCTCAACTAAAAATCCATTACCATTGGTCCCTCAACTTATCAAAATGTGTAACTATAGTCCTTTTCATCAATTTAGTCAAAATTTAGTCAAAATAAGTTATGTTGGAATAACCATTTATATAATTAGAGTCCCTCAACTCATCAAAGTTTGTAATCATGATCATTTTCGTCAACTACGTAAAAAATTTTGTCAAAACGAGTTATGTTAGAAGGACCATTGCTATAATTGGGTTAAAGTTAAGGGACCATTTCTCCAGTAGAATTAAAGTTGAGGGACTAATGGTAATGAATTTTTAGTTGAGGGACCATAGCTACACGTTTTGATAAGTTGAGAGACCAATGGTAATGGATTTTTAATTGAGGGACTATTGCTCAAATTGAGTTAAAGTTCAGGGACCATAGCTACAATTTACTCTAAAAGGGAAGGTGCAAGCAAAGAATCTTCAGTTCCAATATTATATGTTACAAGTTCATTGCATCAGGTGAGGTGCTTTATCGGCCAAGCCGCATACCAAACCAGAAACCCTCTGGATTCTTGAAGCTTTCAATAATTACCAGGTGCTTAATATTCAAAGTCGAGTGTATTGTGTAACGGAGCAGAGGGACTATTCTACTTGACTAGTCTAACCCGCATATTCATTGATAACGTCAATTCTTGCTTATAAATTTTGAGTGACACTTTCCAAAGAGACGGCGGTCAATGATTCCACCGACAAAATCTATCTAATTTCTAATTTAAAAACAAAAAATTGCTAAGCGCTAAATGTTAAAGGCTAACGAAATCACATTTTTGTACCAAATTAATGTATCACCTGTTCTGCTGTGTTAAGTGATGTGTATAAGTTACGCCAACCAAAAAATTTATTTGATAGAATGTTAATTAATCATGTGGTCTCTTTAAAAATATAATTGCGTATCTCATAACTTTAACTTAAACCATATTGGTCAATTTAGCTTAAATAGTATAAGCAGCCAATGTATATTTTATGCCTAGAAAGTGAGATAATATAGTTTTGTTTCACTAATACAACATAACCGTGGACGTACAAGTCCACAAGTCTACCTTTGATTTCGTCGTCAAACAGAATAGTCGTGTGCTCATGTAAGCTTGTCCCATACAATATAAGCTCTATTTTTCTAAAAATTCTATGATGTGCCATAGTATAGGATATTATAAAATTTTTAATCGTTAGATGTTTATTGGTGAATTACATTTTGTTAGGGTAAAATTGGCTATTCCTAAACAAAACGCCTGAGTCTGTAATAGCTTAGACTTGTTATATATTTTTTCGATTGTAATTGCTTAAGTCTAGGGAGATCTGTTACACTGTTGATGAGAAGATATTCGCAAACAAGATACGTTTTCAGGTATGTTTGCATGCATGCATCCAACTACATTCATCTATATCTTAAGGTAGTGTGTTTGAGATAGGTTACTATTTCTTTGGATGTTTTATCTTCTTAAAAACTGATTTATCCCTTTTATATTAATTATTAAATCAGTTTTAAACCTAACAGATTGCATGGTACTTATCTGATGGGTTGGTTGGACTTATCTGAAAGCATGAATTGCCACCCTTATCATTGTTATCGGTGCGGTGCTTTAGGCTATATATATATGAGTTGTTAGGTTTAAGTGGTAGAGCCGCATATGCATAATTCTAAGTTTTCCTTTGAAAGGTTTTTTAAAAGGCAGCAGCCTTTCTCATATAAACTTTAAAAGGCAGCAATCTTTCTTATATAAACAATTGGTTGTTTATTTTGTTGCGACCTTTCGGCAAAGATTGAATTAGAACAATTGGTTTTTATTGCTGCTACTTTGCGGTTTCATTTTCTTGCAGGTTAAAAAGCATGCGTATTTAAAGAGAAAATATTATTTCAGTGCTAATTTCATTTGAGTTTTAATTGAGTATCAATTATGAAAATGTGCCTTGTGATTTTTGTGATTGATTGGTTTTCAAATAAACATTTCATCATATAAACATTCTGCATGATCGAGTTAGCATCTTGCAAAGTTCGAGGGAAAGGTGATTGACGGCTGCGTTAGTGTCGTGCCACTTCAACTCGAAGACTGAAGAAAGATCGAGTAGCAAAGCGCGGAGACAAAGCTGCCAACTGGTATGAGTGTCTAGTTGATGAGTTTTGTAAGTCTTTATGTATTCGTTCTTTCTTAGTGCTTCCTGGCTTGGTAGCCCGAGGATTTTCCCAGTGGTGGGTTTTGCCTCGTTAAATCCTACATCCTTGTGCACTTTTTATTTATTGTTTTAATCGCATATGAGTATGATGGTTTGATATGTGATATGAATGTGGTTTTAATTTGAGAACTGAAAATTGAATTGAAACTTGAATTGGTTTTTTAAATTGGAACCTATTCACCCCCTCTAGGTTAAACTAGTACCATCCTAGAACTTTCAATTGGCACCAGAGCAGGTCACTAAAAATACCTAGTGAGATCCGTGGGTAGTCTAGGATGAATCGTGCTATGGGTTCAGTATCTCATCCACCATATTTTGATGGTGACAACTATGCTGCATGGAAGGCAAAAATGAAATCGTTTTTGTGGGCGCAAGATGACAAGGTGTGGCTTGCTGTTGAAGAAGGTTGGGAACCTCCGACGATTGAAGAAACCAAAGGTAAAGGAGAGTCCTCTGTGTCTATATCTAAGCTTAAGCCTAGGAAAGAATGGAGCAATGATGAGCGTAGCTCTAGCACTTTTAACCAAAGGGCTTTGAATGCTTTATTCACATCCGTTGCGCCTGAACAATTCAATTACATAAGTAAGTGTACAACGGCGAAAGAAGCTTGGGACATTCTTGAAGTTACTCATGAAGGTAACTCAACTGTTAAAGAATCCAAACTTCAACATCTCATCACAAAATTCGAAAATATCACAATGTCTGATGATGAGAGTTTCTCTGACTTTTATGCTAAACTTAGCATAATTGTCAATGGCTGTCACAATCTTGGTGACAGTATTCCAGAGCATAGGATTGTGAAAAAGATCTTAAGATCACTTCCTATGAGGTTTCATGCTAAGAGGACAGCGATTGAAGAATCGAAAGATCTAAACACCTACAAGCTTGAGCAATTGATTGGGTCTTTGCAAACGTATGAGTTAGAGCTTCCTGATTCCAAGAAGATGAAAAGCATTGCTCTCAAAGCTGTCAAAGAAGAAGAAAGTGATGGCTCAATTGAAGACTTGTCTGAAGATGAATTGGTTGAATTAACCATGCAAATTAAAAGGTTTCTCAAGTCTCAAAATTCCAAGGGTCGTGAGCAACGATCCAACTTAGGTTCGAACTCAAAAAACTTTCGTTCTCTAGATGTCTCACATGACAAAGCATCTAGATCATCTAGAACTGGTGAACATAGGAGTTCTAACAATAGAATTCAGTGCCATGAGTGTCAAGGCTATGGACACATTGCTTCTGAGTGTGCAAACACTATCAAGAGAAAAGAAAAGAAGAATAGGGCAATGAAGGTCACTTTGAGCGATAGTGATCCAGGGGATGGATCTACATCGGAAACTGAGAAGGATACGATTGCGTTTATAGGAACTGTTGATGGATATGACACAGAAGGTTCATTTGTTGAAGAACCTGACTTGGAAGAAGTCTTGAGAAAATACTCTGATCTCTATGACATCAGTGTGCAAGTAAAGAAGGATAACTCTAACTTGAAAAAGAAACTTGCACTTGTTGAAAGTGAAAAGAAAGAAGCTGAAGTTGAGCATCAATCTCAGTTGGACAATGAAGAAAAACTGCGAGAGTCGCTGTTAGAGAAGATTCACATTATACAAACCACAATTAACACTCTCTCATCTGATAAGAAAGCTCTTGAGGACGAAGTAGTTGAGATGAGAAGAAAAGTTCAGGAATTGAGCATAGGTTCCGGGAAAATTGACAAGATGCTTAGCTATGGAAAAAGTTTTGGAGACAAAGGAGGTCTAGGATTCGAGTCTGCAAAGACTACAAGTTATTCTTCTGTCACAAGATTTGTTAAAGCCTCTGATATTCCTAGCTTGAAAGTAGGTGACAATAAATGTTTAGGTCTTACTTCTGAAACATCTACAATCTTTGCACAAGTGTCAAATCCTGTCAAGACTTTAGTTAATCCTAACAAACCCAAACAATCTAGGAAGTTCATTCCTATATGTCATTTTTGTGGGATTCCTGGTCACATATGGCCTAAGTGCAATAAGCTTAAAAAGAAAAATTCTTCTCAAGAAAAAGTTTCAAGGAACTTTGAAAAAGCAAATCTTAAGGAACAATTTGTGACTTATTTGAGAGAGATTAATCGGATTGCAAGAATTATATCTGTTCCGAGTACGGAAGTTCCAAAAGTGAGACAAGTTTGGAGAATAAAAGAGAATCAAAGTGGTGTATTTGTCAATTTATCTCCACCTTCAAGTTGTGTCTATTGACTGAGCTCTCTCTTTGCAAATGTTTTCATTAATGTATGCTTGCATGTTCATATAGCATAAATATTGCACTTTTTTTCCTTTCTTTTTGTTAAAAAAAAAAAAAATGTATGAGGTAAAATGGAAAAGTATGATTTCATATGAGTTCTAGTTTTGTTCACTTAATAACATGACCCTAGCATGATATGTTTGACCCAATTGTGGACAATAGCCTCTTGTTGATAATATATCAATGTTAATGAGTTGAACATGTTTAACTTGAGTAAAACCCGCACCCTTGTGAGCTTTTGTGCCTAAATATAGTGTGTGCATTTTTCATACACTCTCATTTTTTTTCATGTGTGCGATCTTATGTGTTTTGCTTCTCTAGAACTTGCTTTGAGACCTCTCAAAACTTTGTATCATATATTACTCTATTTTGGAGATGATAGTAGGCATTAGGACTTACCACCATTGCCATACATGCCAGTGCCTTATATTTTTTTTCCTCTAGTTAGCCATTTTGAGCCTAAATGTAAGCCTTTTGTTCTTAAACCTACATTTTCCTAACCTAGCCTCTTATATTAAGAATTCCCTGCCCTACTAAGAAGCTAGTAGAGTACGTTTTTCAAAGGAGAGAGTTCAAGGTTATTTAAAAGTTGACGATGCAAATTTTGTGAAGAAAGCCAACTACAAATGAAGTGCAAAAGAAGAAAAGAGGAAAAGAAGTCACTATGAATCACAAGTGAGCTGCCAACATTATAAGAGATCAAGTGTGTCATTGCAAAATGAAAAGGAAGAATCATCAGAAATCATCTGTGCAGTTATATGTCGTTCATCCAACTACTCAATTTACTGCCAAGTTGCTTGGTTAATTGTTGCATGCTTCTCTCGGTTTCATTTCCAACTACTCTATTAGTTTCTTAGACATTGTGTTTCCTATATCCTTCATTTCTTTAACCGAGTACCCCAAGCCCCATTGCAACCCTACACAAAGACCTACTTGATCCAAAAAAAGGTAATTTTTGATGTGTGGAGATAAGATCAATCTGCAAGCCTATGGTAGAGCATTTATGTAATGATCTTTTGAGCGTATACACTTTCCCCCAAACACTTTGAATGAAAATTCGAGCGTATATCTTGTGAGCTTAAGGGTTAAAGTTAAGTTGGTCATGTAAGACTTAATTACATTTGTGTAGTATCAACCTTTGGCTATACTTGCAACTACACTCATACATGTTATGTTTTAGGGACAATGTTAGTTTGTGAATGAGAATTTAGAACTACATGTGTTTTTGCACTATTTCATTCTTGTTGGTTCAATCGTATGCTTCTCGTACATTTAAAAAAAAAAAAAAATCATATCATTTGTGTGCTACATTTCATTATTTTTATTTTTTAGCATTTGTTTAGGGGGAGCTTAACAATATGAAAGATGTACGCTTCTTTCCATGTTTATTATTTCGATCGTTACTTTGTTATTCTTTTTCTCTCGATTTCGTCTCCACTTTTATTCTTCTGAAGAGGTTCTAGCCCACAGAAAGGAAATCTTTCTCGATCTCATTTTGTTATGTTCCACTTATCTTCCGCTGACTGCACCTGATGGTTACCTTTAAGGCCTTTGACCTTTCTAGACAAAAAGGGGGAGAAGTAGGAAGCTTATATTTAGGGGGAGAAGTAGAATTTCGAAAATCTGGTTGTTTTTTGTTGCTTGCTTTTATAGATAAATGCTTTCATTTACAGCAACATATATCTTTTGTACGTCACGGGTTTTCTTGTTTGAGTGTGTGCAGGTTACAGACTTCAATGTTATGCATGGTCGTTAAGTTTATTAGTTGTCTGTAATACTGTGATTGAGGGTTTTGTCTAGAAAATGCCAAAGGGGGAGATTGTTAGGGTAAAATTGGCTATTCCTAAACAAAACGCCTGAGTCTGTAATAGCTTAGACTTGTTATATATTTTTTCGATTGTAATTGCTTAAGTCTAGGGAGATCTGTTACACTGTTGATGAGAAGATATTCGCAAACAAGATACATTTTCAGGTATGTTTGCATGCATGCATCCAACTACATTCATCTATATCTTAAGGTAGTGTGTTTGAGATAGGTTACTATTTCTTTGGATGTTTTATCTTCTTAAAAACTGATTTATCCCTTTTATATTAATTATTAAATCAGTTTTAAACCTAACAGATTGCATGGTACTTATCTGATGGGTTGGTTGGACTTATCTGAAAGCATGAATTGCCACCCTTATCATTGTTATCGGTGCGGTGCTTTAGGCTATATATATATGAGTTGTTAGGTTTAAGTGGTAGAGCCGCATATGCATAATTCTAAGTTTTCCTTTGAAAGGTTTTTTAAAAGGCAGCAGCCTTTCTCATATAAACTTTAAAAGGCAGCAATCTTTCTTATATAAACAATTGGTTGTTTATTTTGTTGCGACCTTTCGACAAAGATTGAATTAGAACAATTGGTTTTTATTGCTGCTACTTTGCGGTTTCATTTTCTTGCAGGTTAAAAAGCATGCGTATTTAAAGAGAAAATATTATTTCAGTGCTAATTTCATTTGAGTTTTAATTGAGTATCAATTATGAAAATGTGCCTTGTGATTTTTGTGATTGATTGGTTTTCAAATAAACATTTCATCATATAAACATTCTGCATGATCGAGTTAGCATCTTGCAAAGTTCGAGGGAAAGGTGATTGACGGCTGCGTTAGTGTCGTGCCACTTCAACTCGAAGACTGAAGAAAGATCGAGTAGCAAAGCGCGGAGACAAAGCTGCCAACTGGTATGAGTGTCTAGTTGATGAGTTTTGTAAGTCTTTATGTATTCGTTCTTTCTTAGTGCTTCCTGGCTTGGTAGCCCGAGGATTTTCCCAGTGGTGGGTTTTGCCTCGTTAAATCCTACATCCTTGTGCACTTTTTATTTATTGTTTTAATCGCATATGAGTATGATGGTTTGATATGTGATATGAATGTGGTTTTAATTTGAGAACTGAAAATTGAATTGAAACTTGAATTGGTTTTTTAAATTGGAACCTATTCACCCCCTCTAGGTTAAACTAGTACCATCCTAGAACTTTCAATTGGCACCAGAGCAGGTCACTAAAAATACCTAGTGAGATCCGTGGGTAGTCTAGGATGAATCGTGCTATGGGTTCAGTATCTCATCCACCATATTTTGATGGTGACAACTATGCTGCATGGAAGGCAAAAATGAAATCGTTTTTGTGGGCGCAAGATGACAAGGTGTGGCTTGCTGTTGAAGAAGGTTGGGAACTTCCGACGATTGAAGAAACCAAAGGTAAAGGAGAGTCCTCTGTGTCTATATCTAAGCTTAAGCCTAGGAAAGAATGGAGCAATGATGAGCGTAGCTCTAGCACTTTTAACCAAAGGGCTTTGAATGCTTTATTCACATCCGTTGCGCCTGAACAATTCAATTACATAAGTAAGTGTACAACGGCGAAAGAAGCTTGGGACATTCTTGAAGTTACTCATGAAGGTAACTCAACTGTTAAAGAATCCAAACTTCAACATCTCATCACAAAATTCGAAAATATCACAATGTCTGATGATGAGAGAACCTATTCACCCCCTCTAGGTTAAACTAGTACCATCCTAGAACTTTCACATTTTACATTCTTAAATTTGAGTGTGGTTGTAACCTCATACAATATCTTTAAAAAAATTACAATCTCCTATACAAAATTATGTTTTGGTAACAATGATTGACACACCCCGACCCGAAAGTGGGGCGTGCTGGCCGTCACGTGAGCGTGACATAACCATATGCACAGTGCGGAAGCAAGATTGATTAGAAAGATACGAACCAACTAAAACCAAACCACTAGCAATCGAATAAAAGAAAGTGTGCTAGTGCGAGAGTTTATAGTGCTTATACAAAACCAGAGCATAAATGGCCTACGTGCAGTCAAGCAGAAAGTACTAAATGGAAATGACACCAGCAGGTGATGCTACATAAGTGAATTCTGTCAGAACGTCTGGGAGATCCTCGTATGCCACCAACGAACACTACTTAATACTTGGAGGGGCGAAAAACAAGTTGAGTGGGTCAGTAAAACAAATCTTTTTCAAAACCATTCTTTCTCAAAAACTGTAACCCCTCTCCGTAAAACCTGTATAATTTCCCAGAATAAAATATACTCATACATATATATCTCAAAATCATGCCGAAAATATCTATAGGTATGCCATGCAAAAGTATCATAACTCAATCTCAACTGTATGCTCATATCGTAAATCTGTGATGTGAACAATATCTGATAATCGTCTCAGCCCTCGGCTGCATATATATATATATATATATATATATATATATATATATATATATATATATATATATATATATATATATATATATATATATATAGCTCATAACATCTCAATCTCATCATATATATACTCTGTACATACATCAATATCCTCATGAGGTCACTATCATATCACTGTATCAATATAAGAATGCTCTAGTGCTACAATCACGTGAAGATTGTGCGAATGATTCGCGGGTCGCCTACGAGTCGAACCCATCGGATCATATTTATATATATTTTTATATCAAATTCACTCGTCTTTTCTTAGTTAGTTCGTTATATTTTGAGCTATTTACGTTATTTTTATGTTTTATAAATTTATCTAGTTAAGAAAATAAAAATAGAATAAGTGAAGTGTTAAGTATTAATTTCATCTAAACTATCTTGTCTGCTGAATTATACTTATCATTTGGAAAATAATATATATATTTATATATATATATATATTTATATATTTATATATTTATTTATTTAAATATAATTTGTTGTGTGTAATTGATTAACAGCTGGTGGAAAACAGAAGCATGTGGGGGGAGTCCACCGAAAGAAAATAATGATGAAGACAGTAATGATGCAATACAGTCGGTGGAATAAAGGGGAGGTCCTGTGGAGAAAAATAAGAACCAAGAAAAACAGAAGCAAGCAGCTTCTCTGTCCACTGCCTTCTCGGTGCCTGCGGGCTGCCAGCTTGGGCAGCGCAGCAAATCAGGAGCGGGCCATTGGAGGAGAGCCAAGGAATAAAGGGCCTCGGGAAGCACTCAGCGGTGCTGGTTTTTAAAACAAACAGAATACAGGCTGAGACTTGAGGGAGAACACGAGGGAGACCTCGGGGATAGAAGAAGAAAAGTCACGGCTGCCATTTGGCATCCAATCAAAGGCAGTCTCACGGGGTCAGCTTGGGAAGTCTGGCAGAGGACCAACTGAGGCAAGGCCTCGGGAGCTTAAAGGCACTGGAGAAGGCGGCTTGGACTGGCGTGCACAGTTGGAGAGAGGTATTAAAACTGCCGTTGGCAGCTTTGAGAAGAAAAAGAAGGTCCCAATTTTAGAGGCTGCTTTGGAGCAGCGCGCAGAAAAACAAAGGCTGAACTTGGCAGCCAACCATTCAGCACAGTGACACCGAGCCAATTGCACAGATCTTTGACTTCACCCTGTTTCGGTTTAATCCTCCAAACTTATATTTTTAATTTCTGTTTTTAATTTTTAAATAATGTGTAATTAGTTTATTTTGGCTAGAGGTTAATTCGAAACCATGGATATATTTGTAATTTGAATTGATTACTTTCAGTTGTGATTTCTGAGTTGTGATTTAATTTGCTTAACTGCTTGATTAATAACTTATTTGTGTTTGTCGATTAAGAATGCATACTTAATTTACATGCATGAATTTGATGCTAGAATATAAGTGAATTTCACCTAATCGTTATGAACTTATATTCACAAGTAGTGAAGGTTGCTAGTCACAATCGCGTTAAGTAAATTCTTGGCAGGAGTATCATGCTTTTCATAGTTACGAATGCCTCGTCAGTATTTATAGTTTTCACAAAGTTTAATGATCTTTGATTGTATCTCTATTGTGCTTTTCACGTAGGGGACTTTTAGAGAATGTGTTGAATTGTTGTATGCTGTTCATCCAATTCAATAACTTAAGGAAAACTTGAAGATTAAAAAAGTGCTGTTCACGGTTAATCTGGAGTATTGAAATTTACAATTTATTGAAAGAACAACTGAAAATCAATTTAGGTTACATTTGTGTCATGTGTGGAGAAAAACCCTCTAGCCAATCCGTCGTCTATCCGTTCACTTTTAATTTTATGTTTTTGTCAATTTGTAATTTATTTAAGTTTAATTTACTTCGTCAAAACCAAACCAAACCCCCCATTATTATATTATATTATATTATTTAGTTAATTTTTATTATTTCTTATCTTTTAATTCGATTTCCGTCCATTTTGATTTCCTAGTGTTTATTTAATTTGTTTTCTTTGTTTTGAGTCATTTTTAGTGTGTTTTGAATTATTAGAGTTTTTAGCCTAATTTTGTATCCTTGAGTCTTGTTTAATATTTTTAAATTAATTTAGAGTAGATTAGCAATCCCTCCTAATCCCCGGCCTAGAACGATACCCTACTTACACCTATACTACATCTGTCAAAAAGAGGGTTAAATTTGTGCGGTTTAAAATCCCGTCAAATTTTTGGCGCCGTTGCCGGGGATTAGCAACTTTGCTAATCCCTTTATTTTTGTTTGTGTTTATTTTTTTATTTGTGTTTGTGTTTATTTTTATATTTGTGTTTGTGTATTTTACTTTTGATATTTGATTTGTTTTTCGTTCTTTAATTTTAGGTACTAGAGAAGTATGTCATGGATTTTGCTAGCATTCACGCTCAATTGGCAAATCTTACTTCTCAATTGTCTCAGAATGCCGGAAGGTCTACAATGCAAAGTGTCCCTACATATGGTGGGCAAGATCATTCCAATTCTATGTGGTGGGAAGCTCAACAAGTTCAACATGAAGAATATTGGCAGCCGTATGAGGAGTTCTGTCAATGGCCATATGAACCACCACAGCCTCCCCCTCAACCTTCACATCCAAATTCAGGTATATCAAATTATTATAAGGAAGTTATTCAGCAACTAAATTCTTTGGAGCAGGGCAGGGAAGCTCAACCATTTCAACAAGACGCATTTTGGCAACCAATTGAGGATTTCTATCAAGCAAAGGAGTTGGCTGAGTGGAACAATCAATTTGGGCAGAATGCAGAATGCATGGAACAAATTCAAGAACAAATGGTTGAAGATGAGCCTATGGATGAATTGCTACTGCTCAAAGAGGAGGAGGATGCACAAGGCACGGCAAGGGAAAAACAACCCTTGCCGCAACTTCTAAACGAGGAAAAAGTGGTTGAGGAGCATCTTGAATTCATCAAGGAGGAAATTGGAGTGGATCACACGGCCACAATCATCACTTGCAATTTGGCCAAAATCAAAGTCCCTGAGACTTTTGAAAATGTGGTTTTTGTTATTGATTTTGAGTCGGAGAAAGATAGTAAGCCATCTTCTCCAATTTTAATTTTTATTTCATTTTATACTAACATGTTTCTAATTTTGATGATTCAGGCATCCACCCTAGAATTCAGACCATTGCCGAATCATTTCAAATATCACCTCCCATTAAAAGATAAATTCCGTGCTTTGGAGCTGAGGGGAGTTTAAAGGAAAGATTCGTCCGGCTAAAGACGTTAAATCAAGCGCTTCTTGGGAGGCAACCCAAGCAACCAGATTTGCATTTCTTAACCCTACTCTTTATTACCTTTATTTTGAAATTTTTGTTTTGTTTAGATAGTTGTGTTATTTGGTTGATTTTTGTTTAGTTTGTGTTTAAATAAATTAAGGGCCTGGTTTATTTTTAGTGCGGATAAATAAAGTCTTTTTACATTAATTTACATATTTTACATTTACATATTTTAATTTGCTTAAAATTACCCTAAAAAAAAAAACAAAAAAAAAAAAAACAAAATAATAATAATAATAATAATAATATTAGTAACATATATATATATATATATATATTTATTTAAATAAACATTAAAAGCAAAAAAAAAAAAAAAAAAAAATTTACAATAATGCGAAAAACTGATAGAATTCATTGGTCATTGGTTAGGTGGCGCCCCAGAGGTCGACGGAGCTCCGAGAAGACGAAGAGCTAGAGTTGGAATCTCCGGAGCCGGAACGCTTGGTGCTACTCCAGAGGACGAAGGCAACATAAACCTCGGGAGTAGCGCCATGAACCTTTCATGATCGCTCTGAATCCGACCGTCCGACTCCTGCAGCTGGTCCAGCTTCCTCTTCATGCTGGTCGAGTAACTAGTTGCAAGCATGTGCAACTCCTTGTTCTCGTGCCTGAGTCCTCTGACTTCTTGCCGAAGACTGGCCACCTCTGCCATCAGCGACTCCACTTGACGAGACCGGGCAAGCAGGCGCTGGCCCATGTTTGAAACTGAGCCTGCACTTTGGACGCTGAGGGCAAGAGATTCCTGAACAGCCAGCTCGTCCGACCGCCTAGATAGCATCCTATTGTCCCTTGGAGTGAGCAGATTTCTGGCAATCACCGTAGCGGTGATTTCATTCCTCATCATTGTGTCCCCGACTGTAAGAGGACCATTGGGGGATATGAAGGACGGATTCCAAATGTTGTTCGGAGAAGATGAGTCATCGTCTTCCCCGACATTCAAGTTTAGGCGACGGTCGGAAGGGCAAGACATTTTTAGAGGGGGTTGGGGAAGAAAAGAGTTCAGAAAGATTAAGAGTGCAGGAAAAGTTCGGAAGGAATAAGAGTGCATAAGTGCAGGAAGAGTTCGGAAAGATTATGTGTGTTTACAGAAGGGAGTGTTTGAGGAAGGGAGTTCAAGTGTGATGTGAAGCAGAATTAGCGCCTCTATAAAAAGAAGCAAATCAAAGAGAGGCGCTCCTCTGAGGTTGAAGATGCGTCCTCGCGCAATTCGAATGAGCCAGACACCTTTCTCAAATGCCGGAATCCTTTATCAAAAGCTGGGCTTGACTCAGCAATCACGTGGTTCAGTTTTTCCAATTTTGTCGTGACTCATCACGTGCAGCGTGGAGCGTTGCGAAAACCACGAGCCGCACCCGGTTTTGAACCCCGGTTTTCAAAAGATCATCATTCCAATTTGTCGTCACTCGTCGCATGCGCAGTCAGCTTCGCGGAAATTACGGAAGCTTTGTCAGAAAGTGCGTAACGGGCACTGTTCATCCATCCACCGGCTGCCGACAAATAGTGAGGGAACAGTTCCGGTTGTGAAGGAAAATTTCTATAAAGCCGACCTTCGCCTTCCACATCAAAGGCACACCTTCACACCCTCTCAACCTCTCAACCTCTCTTCATCTCCGATAATGTCTTCCCAAAGAAAGCTTTCGAGTTACTCAGTGTTCTTCATCCCTTGGATCACCCCAGAAAACAAATCATCCAGAGCAAAAGTATTTCATATCAAAAAGGTTAAAAGCAAAAGTATCTCATATCATGCTTTCTCCTCTCCTTCATCTGAGGAACGTGGAGAAAGTGAGATCCTGATTGCTTACCTAGTCTTGCTCTCGAGTACTCATCTCAGACCCCTCCCAGCCCACTTCAAAAATAAATCTGTGTTGAGGTACTTCTTCAAAAACAAAAGTACCTCACAGACGAAGCAGGAGGAGTCTGAGGTGCATCCAGATGAAAGCGGAGTGTGAGAAGATCCTAGAGTTCAAGAAGATGCCACACCTGCGTGGAGACCGGACTACTTGAAGCATGTGGAGACAACGTGCTGATTCATCCTCTACTAAGCCGAGGAGCACTTGCAAGAAGAAGGCCCATCCAGTTCAAGATGAAAGCTGTGGAAAATCAACAAGCGACCAATGACCACCTATTAGTTCTATTCATTGTCTTTTATTTTCATTTTCTATTTTTCGTTTCCATTTTCTATATTTTCTTGCGTGTTTAACTGATTTATTTCTTTTCTTTGCAGGAACGTTTGGTTATTTTCTCCCTTGAAGTTGATTACAAAATTTACGCTTGGGGGTCATCGCTTGGTTTTCTGCAAATTAGAGAAGTTTTCAGTCCCTTTTCTTTATTTTGTTTCGTATTATTTATTCATTTTATTTTTAATTGCTTATTATTGTTTTCTGACATTGGGGACAATGTCTAGTTTAAGTGTGGGGGTATCAGAGTATAAAAAATGACCCAATTGAAATTTTTTGTACCTTCGACTTTGAACTGGTCTCATTTGTTTCCATGTTATTGTTTTTGTTTTCTTAATTAGTTTTGTTTTATTTAATTTTTTTCGAAAAATTTAAAAAAATCCAAAAATATTGTCTTGTTTTCCTTATTGTTTTAAATTAGATTTTTATTAGTTTCCCGACCCAATGATATAATTGGATTAAATTTGAACCATGATTATCAAGAACTTAGTTAACATGTGTTGTGTGAAATTCCTTATTCTCTTGTTAGCATTGTACATGTTTGATCATCTTTGAAAAACCAAATGCACATAGCCGTGTTGATTCGAAATTAAAGCATGACTTAAAGCTTCATATGTGAATGTAGTGACCATATACATCCTATGTGAGTTTTTGAGCCTATTGAAAGTGTGTGCATTTTTCATACACTCCTATTCTTTCATGTGTGATGAACTTATGTGAGATACATCTCTAGAACTTGCGTAACGATCTTTCGAAATGTTTGTCATTGATTGCTTGAACTTTAAAATGATAGAGGCAGTAGGTTCACCACCATGGCCCAAATAACCCGATTTCCCAAAGAAAAAAAATGATATCATTAGATTGCCAATTTGAGCCGTATATGTTGAGCCTTTTATTTCGTATCACCAGATATGTCTACCCTTATACCTCAAACATGTTTTCTTACCCTTTCCAAGCAAGCAATTTGAGACTGTCTTGTGAAAAATGTTTGTGAAGTACTTGGAAGGAGTTTGGCAAAAGAATAAGTGTGGGGGTATTTCATGTTTGTATTTATTCTTTAAAAAAAAAAAAAAAAAAGAGAATAGAAGAAAAGGAAAAGAAAAAGAAAGATTGTATACAAAGAAAATAAAAAGTTTTTAAAGTTTCAGTTTAAGGGTGTGGTTGGAGGTGTTAAAAGAACTGCTGAAAAGTTTGAGTTCTTATAAATCTCAACAAAAGAATTGCTTGCAGTGTAACTTGGAACTTGTGCTTTCTTATTCTTTCGTTTCAATAAGCCCTATCCCTAAGCCTCATTACATCCAATAAAAGTCCTCTTGATTTAAGTTTTGCAATTATGACTATGGAGAAGTGATCTTTATGCAAGCTTATGGTAGAACTTTCACATTTGATTCTTTGAGCGAAACACTTTAAAACTAAACACATGTGTGATTGAGTGCATATCCCGTGAGAAGGTTGCTGGTTTGCATATGGTGATTTTAAAAATAAAAACTTAAAATTGCATTAGCATGGCTATCTCACACACTACACTTCAAGGATGATTTAAAGATTACTGCTAATATTTGAATAAGGAAGATGAACTTGGATTAGCTTATTTGGTGCTAACTATGGTTCTTGATGACTTGTGTTCTCGAATGAAATTCTCTGAGGGTCAAATAGGGGGAAGCTAATGTTTTTCATGTTATTACTTTTTCTGTTTTCGTTGTTTTGCTCGAGGACTAGCAAAAGCTAAGTGTGGGGGTATTTGATCGGATCATATTTATATATATTTTTATATCAAATTCACTCGTCTTTTCTTAGTTAGTTCGTTATATTTTGAGCTATTTACGTTATTTTTATGTTTTATAAATTTATCTAGTTAAGAAAATAAAAATAGAATAAGTGAAGTGTTAAGTATTAATTTCATCTAAACTATCTTGTCTGCTGAATTATACTTATCATTTGGAAAATAATATATATATTTATATATATATATATATATTTATATATTTATTTATTTAAATATAATTTGTTGTGTGTAATTGATTAACAGCTGGTGGAAAACAGAAGCATGTGGGGGGAGTCCACCGAAAGAAAATAATGATGAAGACAGTAATGATGCAATACAGTCGGTGGAATAAAGGGGAGGTCCTGTGGAGAAAAATAAGAACCAAGAAAAACAGAAGCAAGCAGCTTCTCTGTCCACTGCCTTCTCGGTGCCTGCGGGCTGCCAGCTTGGGCAGCGCAGCAAATCAGGAGCGGGCCATTGGAGGAGAGCCAAGGAATAAAGGGCCTCGGGAAGCACTCAGCGGTGCTGGTTTTTAAAACAAACAGAATACAGGCTGAGACTTGAGGGAGAACACGAGGGAGACCTCGGGGATAGAAGAAGAAAAGTCACGGCTGCCATTTGGCAGCCAATTAAAGGCACTCTCAAGGGGTCAGCTTGGGAAGTCTGGCAGAGGACCAACTGAGGCAAGGCCTCGGGAGCTTAAAGGCACTGGAGAAGGCGGCTTGGACTGGCGTGCACAGTTGGAGAGAGGTATTAAAACTGCCGTTGGCAGCTTTGAGAAGAAAAAGAAGGTCCCAATTTTAGAGGCTGCTTTGGAGCAGCGCGCAGAAAAACAAAGGCTGAACTTGGCAGCCAACCATTCAGCACAGTGACACCGAGCCAATTGCACAGATCTTTGACTTCACCCTGTTTCGGTTTAATCCTCCAAACTTATATTTTTAATTTCTGTTTTTAATTTTTAAATAATGTGTAATTAGTTTATTTTGGCTAGAGGTTAATTCGAAACCATGGATATATTTGTAATTTGAATTGATTACTTTCAGTTGTGATTTCTGAGTTGTGATTTAATTTGCTTAACTGCTTGATTAATAACTTATTTGTGTTTGTCGATTAAGAATGCATACTTAATTTACATGCATGAATTTGATGCTAGAATATAAGTGAATTTCACCTAATCGTTATGAACTTATATTCACAAGTAGTGAAGGTTGCTAGTCACAATCGCGTTAAGTAAATTCTTGGCAGGAGTATCATGCTTTTCATAGTTACGAATGCCTCGTCAGTATTTATAGTTTTCACAAAGTTTAATGATCTTTGATTGTATCTCTATTGTGCTTTTCACGTAGGGGACTTTTAGAGAATGTGTTGAATTGTTGTATGCTGTTCATCCAATTCAATAACTTAAGGAAAACTTGAAGATTAAAAAAGTGCTGTTCACGGTTAATCTGGAGTATTGAAATTTACAATTTATTGAAAGAACAACTGAAAATCAATTTAGGTTACATTTGTGTCATGTGTGGAGAAAAACCCTCTAGCCAATCCGTCGTCTATCCGTTCACTTTTAATTTTATGTTTTTGTCAATTTGTAATTTATTTAAGTTTAATTTACTTCGTCAAAACCAAACCAAACCCCCCATTATTATATTATATTATTTAGTTAATTTTTATTATTTCTTATCTTTTAATTCGATTTCCGTCCATTTTGATTTCCTAGTGTTTATTTAATTTGTTTTCTTTGTTTTGAGTCATTTTTAGTGTGTTTTGAATTATTAGAGTTTTTAGCCTAATTTTGTATCCTTGAGTCTTGTTTAATATTTTTAAATTAATTTAGAGTAGATTAGCAATCCCTCCTAATCCCCGGCCTAGAACGATACCCTACTTACACCTATACTACATCTGTCAAAAAGAGGGTTAAATTTGTGCGGTTTAAAATCCCGTCAATATATATAGCTCATAACATCTCAATCTCATCATATATATACTCTGTACATACATCAATATCCTCATGAGGTCACTATCATATCACTGTATCAATATAAGAATGCTCTAGTGCTACAATCACGTGAAGACTGTGCGAATGATTCGCGGGTCGCCTACGAGTCGAACCCACCTATAGTGGTCTATACGACAGGACTGTGCACCTACTTGGATCCAAGGCGAGCATGCGGTGCGGGAGGTGAACAACACGTGAAAGACTGTGACCTTAACTCTGGGCGTGAGCACTAACAATATGTGCAGGTGTATGAGCTCAAATCACATCATTTCATTCGTATCACATCACATCATTTCATTCTCATCATAACTAGCATAGAATCTTACCTGATACTTACTTGTGCGTCCGCAGCACCATCACAATTATATGCAAGTACTAATGCATAATTAAAATAAATAGATACTTGCACGGCATCTCAACTCATTTTATCGTTTAAATTCATTTTCTGGGAAAATAGCAATATGTATAGGTAAACTGCCCACTCACTGAATAAACGTTAATTAACGTACATAAACGTAACTTTAGAAATAACTTCTCATACGTTGATCAATTTTGGCATACGAATATACCAACGTGACCTACTCGACGTCACGGACGTCAACATATTTTTAAAATAATTTTTTGATGCGCCACGCGCCCCCACGCACCTGCCAGGGCACGGTGCAACGCGCCCCCACACGCGGCACGTGTCATCCCTAACCTTGGCTCGCCGGAAAAGTTCACCGGCGCCGGAAAATCTGGGCAACTTGTAAATGCCTTTTTCTCGCTCATTTTTGCACCATTTTTCATGTTTTTTTATATACCAAAATGAAGCCCTCAACATGTAGATTAAGTCTATACCTCTTTGGAGCTTCAAATCCTTCGAAATCTCGTCGGGAAATTTCCACCAAAACCGGCCACCTTCGTGCAGGGTTATCCCGACGTCCAAATCGTGCCAACGAAGGTCTCCGAGGTTCGTGGGAGCCTTCTAAGGCTCGTGGTGAGCTTGGTTTTGCCTAAAACACATCCAACAAAAACTTTGTGAACAGTGACCAAATCTGAGATCGAGTGTTTTCGAGAGTTCTAAGGTTTAAAACTAATATGGATGGATTCGAAATGACATAAGGAACAAGAATAACCTTACCAGAAGTTCGATATGCGTCTGGAAGCTTGGGTGTGTGTATGTCCGTACATTTTTGTGCGAAGAAGAAGAAAGAAGTCGAGGGAGGAGAGAGAGTGTGACTGAGAGTAAGAGAGAGATACGGAAGTGAGAGGAGATAGAGAGGATGTTGATTGGTTGTGTGGTCTAAAAGCCACCAATCTAAACAAATATCTCCTTAGTTTCTAATTGGTCCCAAAATGTATGAATAATGTATAATTGGACCAAAACCTTTAACAAAATTCACAAACATACCTCAACGCTCGAGGGCAAATCCGTCAATTCACATTCTCATGAATAATATTTTGGGACGGGCTGTCACAATGATATACATCCGTGAGTCAATCCATTCAATTGACCATTAGGTGATGATATGGCAAATATAAGTTCCACATGTTTGCTGACATAGATGTCACATTTGCACCATACGAACAAAAACAAATTAAATCTTTAAAAATGTGAAAAAACCAAAAAATTCAATTAAAAATACAATTATTTGAAGAACAAAATATGGCAATTAATGATTGGATTCATGAGGTTTCATTATCATCATTCATCATCTTGCTCTTGTTTTGCTCTTGTACAGACAGGTTTCATCATCCTTATCTTCTTGTAAATGAATATATGAATTAAGGATTGGCTTAGGGTTCGATCCAAAGGAGAAAAGGAAGCCAACCGCTCGAGCACTTACCAGAGTCCCAATTTACTCCAATTCGAAATATCAAAGTCCATTGACATCTCCAAAGTCGAGGCATCAACCACATTTCGAAAGTCACTCCTCTCCTCCTATTGTTTAAATCAGCTGGTTTAAAATCAATGGACACATAATTTATCAAAGGGTGCCATGAGTTTTATAGAAACTCAAGCACACTCCACTCTGTGTTTTTTCGTATCATATCAGAGTTATGCCTTGAGAGTACGAAATAAAGTTCGCCAGAGTCCGAAGATTGCAATGTATCGAGCTCGGATTATAGATTATTCAATCTTAAGAGGTGGACGCCTAGCTACTGAACTACAAGCACAAGAGTATAGGCGAAGTTCTGTTTTTAGGGCATCACATTTATGCAAGCCTCATTCTCTAAGTTTGTCAGTATTTCTTACTTCCTCTAGTTGTTTTTATTAATCTTGTACACAATTGATATTGTGATTTTCTTTATGATTATTGTTACTAGAATCCTTGTATTATTCTCATATTTTCTGTATGATATTGCAACGAAATTGTAATTTTGTGTATGAAAGTGCAATATTTTAAAGATGATTTGTGGGTTTGCAATTGCACCTAAACTTGAGAGTGCAAAATTTTATTAACCTATATTTATTTATGTGCTTTTGACGAAAGAACTAATGGTTAAAAGTTGAAATTATCAAGTGACGACCCGTCACTATTTTCTATATAATTTTCTCTTCGAGTATGTAAAATGACGATTATGCCCTGGTTGGTTGAATGACGTGGATGTACATTGCAAATTTAAATTATTTTTCTCGTTGCCGTAATTAAATAGTAATCGAAGTCACAAGTGCGTTGGTGCGAGTTTGACCCGAATTGGAGTTGTAACGAAAAAGTTACGAAATTATATCGTTTATTTCTTTTGGAGGTTTAACCCGTACTTATCCTTACCCACCAATTATTTTAGTTCCTATTTTCCCTAGCCCAATTAGATATATATATATATATATATATCTCTCTCTCTCTCTCTCTCTCATCTACCCAATCAAGTACACACATACTCTTTCTCTTCTTCTCGCACCTTCTTCTTCCTTTTCTCACCCGAGCCACCATCACCACACAGATACATTAAACCTTGACAGATCAAGTAGGAAACCACCACCATCACAACAGTCGAACTTACAAACCCAACCGTACCATTTGATTGAAGAATGGACGAGTTTTGACCCGTAAACTCATAAGCTCTGACTCGGTGGATTTTGAGTTGACGCGATCGCGGACAAGTTACAAGGTTTTAAGACTCGGGATAGCCTCTACGCAACTCCCTTAAGATCCTAGACTAAGTTTGGAGTGGAGTTAACGTCGGTTCAAGGGAGTTTGAGGAGTTTGAGTTTTGGCCGAATCTTTCGCGGGATTTTCAAGTTGGTTTCTGTTTAATTTTGGACTTCCAAGAGGTATGAACTTGTTCTACTCCTCAACAGCTTCAAATCCATATAAATTTCATGGATTTTGCGTTAAGAAATGACAAAGATATAAATGTTTGAAAATTTTCTAAGAATCTGGCGAGATTTTCCAGAAACTGGCGAACCAGATGGCGGGGCCAGCGACAACGAACGGTGAAGCTCATCGGAGAAGAAGGCGAATATTCCGTAAATTTGACGAAATAATCTAACGACGTCAAGTAACGCCGTTACTATTTAGCGAAATATTCCGTCGATTCTAACGAAATATTCCTAACGTACGTTAGGGTTCTGTCAACACATGCCATGCACATGCCTGGGCGTATGGCCATGGGTTGGACGGCGCGTGAGGACGTGTCCCTCCTCTGGGTGGCGAGTGGTTTTTTACGTGCTGGTCTATGACTTCGACTAGAACATTTTTGTATATTCAAACCTTCCATTTGAGAAAACTATAAGAAGTTGCTCCTAAAGTCTTGTATATGTGCTATTTAATTAACTAAAAATAGTTGTTTCGCATGTAGGGAAACCTACCCCAAGGACAAACGTGGACTAGCGAGGCTAGAGGGCTACGATCCTTCGACTTATCAGTGAGTGGGCATTTGTTTTATATATATATTACGGTTTCAAGAAACGTTTTAAATTAAGTTATGCATTTCATGCTATGTCTAAAGTGTGTTATATTTTAAATGTTGCATTGTTATGATGTGTGTTTATGTTAATGGTGCTACGAAGGCCGGTAAGTTCAGGTGAGTTCTTATGTGATTGAAATGGTTGCATTATGTTGGCACGCATATATTCATTTAGAGTTGATCATTGTTACACCCCTGGTGTTAGTGCTCTCGGCTCGGGCCAGGGCACAATCCTTTACGTGATGTTCACCTCCCGCACTGCACGCTCACCTTAGATCCAAGTTTGGTGCCAGTCTTGTCGTACCGGTCACATTAGATGACTCCGACTCGTAGGTGACCCGTGACCTATCGCCAACCTTCACGTGATCATAGTACTAGACGGTACATTTATACCCAGCCCTATCGTACAGGTCACACAAGGTGACTTCGACTCGTGTCTTAGCATAGATTGATGAGCTATAGGTCTAGTCATGCAAGTCACATTAGGTGACTTCGACTGGCATGCTAGTTTAGATTTATTTCACGCCTGACTTACATTTACTATTGCTGAAATGTTGTGACGTGGCATGCTTATGTTTTCACTACCTTGGTGCATTAATTTTCATAGTTACATAGTATTACTTTATGGAAACTATACGAGTTTTTACAGAAAGGGTTAGTATGTTCAGAAGAGATAAATATGTCTTCTAAATGTTTGTTTTTGCCCACTCACCTTCTGTTTTTTCGCCCTTCTAGGTCCTAGATAGTTGTTCTTCTTTGTGGCACACGAGGATTACCAGACGGTTCTGACATTCCACCAAATAATGTAGAGAACTTCTCTCTACTTGTGTATTTAGTACTTAGTCAGTTCAACTGCAATTTTACATTACCTATGCTCTGAATGGTTGTATCTTGAATTTGACCACTTCCACATACTCACTTATTATTTCTAGTTTAAATAAGTTTAGTTTTGGTTTTTATTTATTAACATTTTTAATTACTTTTGTTGCGCGCTTGGCTGCGTCACTCTCACGTGATGGCCATCATACCTTGACTCCGGTAGGTGTGTGTTAGTTTGGTATCAGAGCTTAAGTTTGGTAGTCATGTATTCTTCGCTTGTATTATAAGTCCTAATCATTTTTTATCCTTTATGTTAGAACCATGCCGCCTCATAAAGAGCCACGTGTTCTCTCTGATTCTAATTTTCCTAATTTAGGACAACTTGGTGAAATTATTACTAATGATATTCAGTCCTCACTTCGTCATCCTTAAAGAACTAGTTTGGAAGTAGCATCCCATCTTCAGATTAGTAATTTCTTGGGTAATGAAGGACCTGAGAAATCTGAGTGTGAAGAAAACTTTTCGAGTTATGCAGCGTCAGGGAACTCTTTCAGAAGAAAGGTGGGTTGAGACAGCCACTTAGTTTTTACGTTTGGGGGCCACATCCTGGTGGATTTAGGAATCACGACCATTGTTAGTTTAAGATGCCATGAATTGGGAGGTTTTTAAGCAACGGTTCCAGACTACATTTATATTACCGGAGTATCTGGATCATAAGAGAGATGAATTTTCTGAATTGAAGCAGGGGAAAATGTCAGCCACTGAGTATCACTAAAAGTTCACAAATTTGTCTAGATATTGTCCCGAGATTGTTGCAAATCCTGCTAAAATGCTCAGACATTTTAAGAAGGGGACTCGCAAGCGGTTGCGTTCTATGACAACTTTGACTCCCTGTTCTACATATCAAGAATTCTTTGAGGTTCTACTTAGGCTTGAGGACTCTGAGAATGCTCTGGATGATAGTGATGACGAAGAAGAAAAAGGTAATGTTTAGAAAAATAATAATAATAAAAGGCAGTCATCCTATGGTCTTCGTAAAACTCAGAATTTTAAGCGAAAGTGGTAATAGTTCTGGTTCATCCAGTGGTGGTTCAAATTCTAATACGCCGTTGAGGGGCTAGGTCCACATGTGGTTCTCGTTTTCAAAAAACAGAGAAATTCTAACAGTTCTGGTGCTCCACTTTGTCGTAGATGCAATAACCGTCATTTCAGGAAGTGTAGAAGAGGTAGTAGTGGATGTTTCACTTATGGTCAGATGGGCCACAGAGCTAGCCAGTGTTTGCAGAATCAGTAAAAATCTCAGCCTCCTACCCTACCACCTACAGTTCCCCTTCTGCAGATTTAGGTACCTAGTGCCTATAATCCGATAGATTATAGTGGTGCATACCACTACCAGGGGATGTAGCTCAGTATCCCGGAAGAGTATATCAGTATCTACCTGATCGTTATTATCAGGGCAGTTATCCTCAATACCAGGGAGGCTATACGCCGTATGTGCCGTATTAGGGCAGTGGACCGCAATGACATACTGAAGAACAGTCCCAAAATCTTGATGTCGCCCCTAGCTGTGGTCACTTTTGTCAGTGAGCGTAGTGGGTTGAGGCATGGCGTTATCTCTGCCATGAGAGCGAAGTAGCTATTGAGTAAAGGTTGTCAAGGCTACTTAGCTCATATGGTGCTAAACAAGGATACTTCTGCTCGTGTGGAGGATTTCGGGTATTCAGACACTTTCTTGATATTTTCCCTAATGATTTACCCAGACTACCATCGGATCGTGAAGTGGAGTTCACTATTGATCTAATTTTAGGTACAGATCCTATTTCTTTAATCCCTTATCGAATGGCTCCCACTGAATTAAGAGAATTGAAAAACCAGTTGTAAGAACTTGTTGATAACGATTTTATCCAGCTGAGTACTTCTACTTAGGGAGCTACAGTTTTGTTTGTATGAAAGAAAGACGGAACTCTAAGACAATGTATTGATTATCGATCGTTGAATCGGGTAACGATTAAAAATCGTTATCTGTTGCCTTGCATTGATGACCTTTTTGACCAGCTTCGTGGTGCCTATGTCTTCTTAAAGATTGATCTAAGATCTGGTTATTATCAGATGAAGATCAGGAGTGATGATTCCCAAAGACAGCATTTCAGACTCGATAGAGTCATTACGAGTTTCTGAAGATGCCATTCGGGTTAACGAATGCTTCAGCAACCTTTATAGACCTAATGAATTTGGTATTTCGGTTGTATCTGGATAGTTTGGTCATTGTCTTTATCAATGATATTCTAAAACTAAGGCGGAGCATGCTAGACATTTATGTCTGGTTCTGAAGAAGTTAAGGGAAAATCAGCGGTATTCTAAATTTAGTAAATGCCAATTTTGGTTCAATCAGGTGTCATTCTTGGGACACGTGATATTAGCCTAGGGTATTCTTGTGGATCTTCAGAAAATAGCTGCAGTAGAGAATTGGGAATAGCCTTGGACGGTCACGGAAGTATGGAGTTTTCTTGGTCTAGCAGGCTATTATCCACGCTTTGTGAAAGATTTCTTAGCTATAGCTCTGCCATTGACAAGGTTGACCAGGAAAAGAGTTAATTTTGAGTGGAGTGATGATTGTGAGCGAAGTTTTCAACAGTTGAAATATTGTATCACTCATGCACCTGTTTTGGCACTTCCTGATGACAGTAGGAACTTTGAGATATATAGTGATGCTTCTTTGAATGGTTTGGGCTATTATTAATGCAGCATGGGAGAGTAATTGTGTATGCTTCACGATAGCTGAAACCCCACGAGATGAATTATCCTACAAATAATCTTGAGTTGGCAGTAATCATCTTCGCTTTGAAAATCTGGAGGCACTATCTTTATGGAGACAAGTGTAAAATCTTTACTGATCATAAAAGCCTCAAGTACTTCTTCACTCAAAAGGATCTTAATCTCCGGTTTCCAGAAACATTTTAAATTAAGTTATGCATTTCATGCCATGTCTAAAGTATTTTATATTTTAAATGTTGCATTGTTATGATGTGTGTTTATGCTAATGGTGCTACGGAGGCAGGTAAGTTCAGGTGAGTTATTATGTGATTGAAATGGTTACATTATGTTGGCATGCATATATTCATTTAGAGCTGATCATTGTTGCACCCCAGTGTTAGTGCTCCCGGCCCGGGTCAAGGCACAGTCCTTAACGTGATGTTCATCTCTCGCACCGCATGCTTACCTTGGATCCAAGTTTGGTGCTAGTCTTATCGTATAGGTCACATTAGGTGACTCCAACTTGTAGGTGACCCGTGACTTATCGCCAGCCTTCACGTGATCGTAGCACTAGAGCATACATTTACACCCAACCCTGTAGTATAGGTCAAGGTATAAAATATCGATGATATCGGAAATATCGGTAATCCGGAAACACGGAAATATCGACGGAAATATCGGGATAATATCGATATCGATAAAAATTCAATGGAAACCACGGAAATTGTAAGAAAAAGTTGGAAATTTTTATTGAAACTTTGCAGGATGTTTATTTAGTCAATTATCTATTAGTTTATCACAAAAAATTGGAAGGAAATGCATTGCATGATGGATTTAACTGATTTAAGTTGATTATATAGCGAGTTGGCAAACATTGTGAGTGTAGAAAATATGTAAATATTTTAGCATATTTTCACAAGAACATAAGTGATATGGTGGTCAAGGTGTTGAAGGAGTAAAATGGGAGGGGTTCGAATCCCCTTGGTGTTTTAAAAAGGGAACGGGCCAAAGGCCCCAAATTAAAATGGCCCAAGGCATTTTAAACAATTTAAATAAAAACAGAAAAGGAAAAAGAAATGGGTTGGTGCTGCCCAGGTTTTGGGCTTGGCAGGAACGGCCCAAAGGGCCTAAGGTTGATGGGTCGCCGGACCCAAGGAAGAAGAAGGCCGGAGTTCGGCCGGAATTCTACCCTAACTTTGAACGTCCATAACTTCTTCGTTACGCAACCAAATTAAGTGATCCAAACATGAAAGGGGCGGTGCTCGTCGGAAAACTGGGTTTGGGGCCGAAGGTTTGGGCAATTTTCAAAGCTTTGTAACTTCTTCGTTTATTAACCAAATTGAGTGATTCAAAAGCTAAAATGTAGTTAGGAATGTGGAAAAGAGGTTCATACCAAGTGAGGACCGAGTAGTGGCCGGTGTGTACCGGAAAATGACCTGAAAGATGGCCAAACTACCACGGTTTATGAGTTCGGCCGGAATTCTACTCTAACTTTGAACGTCCATAACTTCTTCGTTACTCAACCAAATTAAGTGATCCAAACATGAAAGTTGTAGTACTCGACGAGATGAAGAGATTGATACCCTGCACGCCGGCCAAATCGCCGTGGTTTAGCCGGAAAACACCTCGAAAGGGGCGGTGCTCGTCGGAAAACTAGGTTTGGGGCCGAAGGTTTGTGCAATTTTCAAAGCTTTGTAACTTCTTCTTTTCTTAACCAAATTGAGTGATTCAAAAGCTAAAATGTAGTTAGGAATGTGGAGAAGAGGTTCATACCAAGTGAGGATCGAGTTGTGGCCGGAGTTAACCGAAAAATGACCTGAAATATGGCCAAACGACCACGGTTTATCGCCGGAAACTGGGTTAGATTCAAACGAGTATAACTTCTTCAATACTCAACGAAATTGGGTGAAACAAAAAGGAAAATTGTAGTTCTCGAAGAGACGAAGAGAATGGTACCTCACACGATGTCTAACTCGTCGTGGTTTGGCCGGAAACTACCTCTCCGTCCGGCCTCGTCCCACATCGCCCAAAACCGGCCTCGTCAAGCTGGTGTAGAATTATAAAAAGGACCCGAGGCCCAGCCATCCTTACCTCTAAGGAGAATATGGCGATAATATCCAAAATATCGTGATATTTTCGATATTATCGCGATATTGTGACGATAATTAAAAGATAAGTAAAAAAATATCGATATTTAAAAAAAACGATAATATCGGCGATATTTCGCCGATATTATCGATATTTTGGTCATTGGTATAGGTCACACTAGGTGACTCCGACTCGAGTGCTAGCATAGATTGATGAGTTCTAGGTCCAGTCGTACAGGTCACATTAGGTGACTCTGACTGGCATGCTAGTTTAGACTGATTTAACGCCTGACTTACATTTACTATTGTTGAAATGTTGTGATGTGGCATGCTTCTGTTTTTACTGCCCTAGTGCATATCATACTTATGTAGTATTACTTTTTAGAAACTATACGGGTTTTACAGAGAGGGGTTAGTGCGTTCAAAAAAGATAAATGTGTTTTCGAAAGCTTTGTTTTTGCCCACTCACCCTTCTGTTTTTCACTCTTCTAGAACCTAGATAGTTGTTCTTCTTTGTGGCACACTAGGATTACTAGGCGGTTCTGACATTCCACTAAATAATGTAGAAACTTCTCCCTGCTTGTGTATTTAGTACTTAGTCAGTTCGACTGCACTTTTACATTACCTATGCTTTGAATGTTTGTATCTTGGATTTGACCACTTCCGCATACTCACTTATTATTTCTAGTTTAAAGAAGTTTAGTTTTGGTTTTTATTTATTCACATTTTAAATTTCTTCTGTTGTGCACTTGGCTACGTCACTCTCACATGATGGCCAACACACCTCGACTCCGGTCAGGGTGTGTCATATCAAATACTACAAAGTACTATAAAAAATAGGAAAACTAACGAAAAGTCCAAAAAACTTCTCTATTAATGAAAAGTTCTTTTTTTAAAGATATAGTGAATAGTACCAGGAAAAGGTAAAAATGTGATTTTTCGTTAAAAGTGAACAGTACCATGAGTGTTTTGTTAAAACTCCCTAAAAAATTTTCATATTTTACTTCTTACCTACCACACAAGTAACCAAACTTTTCTTCATGCGAACCACATCGTTTATAGTTGATTTCACACGCGTTCCTAGTGATATGTTTTAACATTATAATTTACTGGTCATTAAGATTCGACTTTTGAATCTCCTTCAATATTGAGACAAAAACTACATAATCAAAGAAGTAGTTGGCGCGGAAAAAGCGTATACATTGATCTTTAATAGTAAAAAACCATATTATTATTATAGAGACAACGCACTAATCTTGTGATTGTTTCAATTAATTGTTAAATGTCTACATCATGTTCATGGTCTACTAATTTTGGATGCTAATTTTCTAAGTAACATTTATTTAAAACATTCATTTTATAGTTATTTTAAAGATTCAAAGAAATCAACAATAAAAACTGCGCACTACGTGGACATCTTTTATTTTTCATAATTTTTAATTCACTATTTTAGTTTCAACATTAAGTATAGAGGGGTATTTTAAGTGAATTTAAACCACATAATTGCTACTCTATTATGAGGCTTAGCCTATTTCCTTACGTTCTAAGTGTAGATAATACTATTTGTTCAAAAGGAAAAAAAAGAGTATAGAAAGGTATTTTGGTATATACATATATAGATAATCCTGCAATACCATCACAAACCATTTCCAAGGAACCGAACAAAACATATCGATAGGCCTTTAATTGGGCCTCATGGTCCAGTCCAACTATTGACTCAGCCTCCTACTCAGTGGGCTTTAATTCCCCATTCTCTAGCAGTCTCTTGTACTGTGGGGATTTAATCTTTAGAGAGAGAGAGAGAGACAGAGCACGACAAAGAGAGAGAGAGAGGAAGAAGAGATGTGTTTGCAGGGTTGTGTAGAGAATGTGTTATTTCCACTATGCAGTACCTTTATTTATATTAATAAGAGGGAAGAATCCTTCTCCTCCAAGGAATACAAGTCCTAATGGGAAGAATAACTAGTATCAAATATAATCTAGGATTTAGACAATCACACTTAAATACAATGTTTATAACACTCCCCCTTGAGTGTGTAAATACTCAAGTAGATTTAGCATTATGTAGAGTTGAGGAAGTTGACTCATCGGCAATGATTATGGGAACATGCTAGTCTCAAAGTAAAGTAGGAACTTGCATAAGGAACTAAGTCTCACAAAAAACCCAAGGGCTATGGTAAAACCCGAGTAGGAACAAAACCCATAGTCTAATGGGTGCCTCGCTAAAACCTCGTTAGGAAGCAAAAATCTAAAAGGAAAAATGCTCATATTCGTAGGGAAAAAGAATACTGAAGATCAAGCAAGTATACTTCAAGATACTCCTTCTGAGTTTGACATAATTCCAAAGAGAACTAATAATGTTACAACTCAAAAAGTTTATGCATACCTATTCCTTGAATAAGCTTCTGAAACGTCGCCTTTAGTAGTGATTTGGTGAAAAGGTCGGCCAGATTGTCTTGTTAACGGATTTGCATAACTTCAATCTTCTGATGCTCTTGTTGTTGATGTGAGAAAAAGAATTTCGGCGTGTCTGGTGTTGTCTCCTTTAATGTAACCCTTCTTGAGCGGTTCGATACTTGCTTTGTTATCTTTATAAATCATCGTCAGAATGTCAACGAGGGGGTAAAGATCGCACGAGCTTTGCATATAGCCCACAACTGCTCTCAGCCAGAAGCTTTCCCAAGTAGCTTCATGTAAGACGATAATTTCAGCATGGTTAGATGAAGTGGCAACTAAGGTCTGTTTAGTTGACCTCCAAGATATTGCGGTGCCTTCAACGGTAAAGACATAACCCATTTGAGAGCGTGCCTAGTCCGAATTAGATATCATGTGTCGGCATAACCAAAAGGCTAGAATTGACTCGAGATAAAGGGGTGTGGCATCACTCGAGTATCTGTAGGGATAAAACAAGCCCAAATCTATAGTACCCTTAAGGTAACGAAAGATGTCTTTAACACTAGTCCAGTGTCAGCATGTTGGTACATTACTGTGTCTTGCCAAAAGATTAACAGCGAAGGAGATGTCGGGTCTAATGCATTGAGCTAAGTACAATAAAGCACCTATCACACTTAGATAAGGAACTTCGGCTTCCAAAATCTCATCATCATCCTCCTTCGGATGGAAGGGATCTAGTTTTGCATGTAGCAATCGAACGACCATAGGAGTACTCGAAGGCTTCACTTAATCCTCGTTAAAGCGGTGTAACACCTTCTAGGTGTAGTTCGATTGATGTACTAAGATTCCATTTGAACTGTGCTCTATCTCGAGACCGAGATAATATCGAGTCTTTCCTAGATCTTTCATCTCAAATTCAGACTTCAGGTGAGCAGCAGTTTTTGCGAGCTTTTCAGGGGTTTGAGTGAGCTTTTCAAATGGCATAGTTCGTTGTTCACATATCCTTGACTAGTCAAATGCTCACTCAAACAGTTATACCATATTCTTTCAGATTGCTTCAAACTGTAGATTGAAAGCCTCAGCTGAATTGAGAGCATGTTTCGGGGTTTGAAAATATTTGATCCAGTCAATATAAGTCCTTCGGGGACTTTCATATAAATTTCCGTATCAAGATCCCCATAGTGATACACAGTTACTACATCTATTAGCTACATACTCAGTTTTTCAGAAACTACCAAACTGATAAGGTAGTGAAAAGTAATCACATTCATAACTGCTGAATAAATTTCATCATAGTCAATCTCGGGGCATTGGGAGAAGCCTTGTGCAACAAGATGAGTTTTGTAATGCACAATTCCGTTCTTTTCATTATGCTTCCGAATGAAAACCTACTTGTAGCCAACGGGCTTCACATGTGGAAAAGTAGGAGCTACACGTCCAAACACTTTACGTTTTGCAAGCAAATTGAGTTTGACTTGGATTGTTTATTTCTAGTTTGACTAATTGGTTTTATGCCGACATTCATCCACGGAATAGGATTTAATGTCATCGCTCAACATGATCTCAGTAGCTATTGCATATGCTAATGCATCGTCAATAATCATATCATTTCTACACCAAATATCATCCAAGCTAGCATAATGGACCGAAATTTCACAATTCTCGGGAGGTGGATTCATCTCTTCAAGGATGCTTCCATAATCTAGAATTTCCTCATGAGTTGGATAGAATGAGTAGGCGACAGTCAAATTCACGATAGGCTCAACAGTTGTGTCGTGGGTTTCCTTTTTTGCGGGTGTGAATCCTTTGAACCAAGAGGTCTACCACACTTTTATGTAGGAGTACAAAATTGGCTAGCCACTAATGTACGTGGATCGGCCAAATTGGCGCCCCGGGCCTCTAGGAGGAAAATCCATTGTAAATTTGGTACATCCATCTTTTCAGGCACATTTGCAGCTAGAATATGTGATTTTGTCACTCCCGCTAGATCCGTGAAAGCATCTAGCATACTCTGAGCTATGCTTTGAAGATTTAATATGCGCTGCACTTTAGGAAAGGTGATGTTCTTATCTCCCCCTAACGATGGGAAGACTGTCTCTGGAAATGATCCGCGAAATGAGCGGTAAAAAGATCGCCTGTCAAAGGGTCTAAATAAATAATGATTGAAGGAAAATATATCCGACATAGATTCTCATCCTTCGTCGAGGTCCCACTTTTGTATGTAAGGGCCGCAAAATCAGCACATAGACCGCACAACAAAAAACACGCAGATGCGATATATCGAATTCGTATCTAGTAACCAACTGAATGATGCTATATGGTTGGGTTGCAACAAGCCTCAGGCGGACCAACATGGTTGCGTGCAATATTACATGACTCGAAGCATCGATTGGGAGCTTGGTACATATGACCAACGATCAAGTAATCATTTGTAAGCGCTTACTGAATGCTTTTGCCAAGCTATTTTGGGTGTGAACATTAGGTACTAGATGTTCAACTCAACCCCAACTGACATGCAAAATTCATCAAAAGTTTTAGACGTGAATTCTCTAGCATTATCCAATCGAATAGATTTGATTGGATAATTCAAATGGTGAACCTTGAGCTTGATAACCTGAGCTAACAGTTTGGAGAATGCAGCGTTCCTTCTGGACAACAAGCACACATGTGACCAAAGTGTGGAAGCGTCAACCAAAACCATAAAATATCTAAATGGTCCGTATGAAGGGTGAATCGGTCCACAAATGTCACCTTAAATCCTTTGTAGAAAATAAAAAAGATTCGGATGAATCATGTCATAAGAAGGCTTAAAAATAAGCTTTCCCATAGGACAGGTTTGACATGCAATTTCTTGAATCAAACCTAAACTTCAGGTTAATGGATGCTTATGTGAAGATTTGAGGATACGGCGCATCGCTATTTGTCTAGGGTGTCCCAAACAATCATGCCAAAGTGTAATTTCATGCACAGTCCATGAGGTAGGGTCGGCACAAGTGGCTCTCTATAGGGCGTATGGTTATAGTATAGAGACCATTCGGGATATGCTGCATCTTCTCTAGAATACGCTTCTGGCCATATTCGTAAGAAGTGATGCACATAAACTCAACTCAATTTTCTACATAGGTTTTAGCATGGTAATTATTATCTCTAATGTCCTTGAAACTCAACAACGTTCTTCTGGAACAGGGAGAATAAAATGCCTCATCAATGGTCAAGATTGTACAATTCGACAACATTATATGTGCCTTATTGTATCATTCAATCAGGTTGGATGGGCCTAAAAAGGTTGTCAGAAATGCATTCTTAGGTACGAAGTTAGTGAAATAGATGCATTCAAGCAAAACAGTATGCGTGGTTGCACTATCTGCCAAACAAATAACTTTCCCATTAGTCATACTTAGAAATAAAAATTTAGTTGAATTGGTCATATGCATAAAAGTTTTAAACACAAATATCCATTCAAAACGATTTAAGTATTCAAAGATGGTAATTAAAAAAACTTAATATCAAAACAATTTAGTGCGCTTCTAGGCTCAGTTTCCTCCCTTAGATGAGCCTTGGCTCTTTTGACCTTGACGAGGTGGCTTTTGGCCGCCCCTACCACATCTATGTTGGCGTTTTAGGTGTTGGTTTGTGCTATAGTGTGCTTCAAGCACAGTAGTCGCCCTAGTAGGTCGAGCTTGATGATTTTTCGACACAACTAATTCTTTTTTTCAGCAAGAAGTAAAATAGATATCAAATTAAACAGCTTAGTGAACTTCTAAGCCCTATACTGTTGCTGTAGAACAATATTGGTAGCAGAGAAGATCGAATAATTCTTTTTGAGCAGATCTTTTTTAGTCAAGTTCTTGTTATAGAACTTGAGAAGTGATAGGATTCGACAAACTTGAAAATTATATTCTTTCACAAACTTAAAGTCTTGGAAGCTCAAATGCTGCCAGTCGTGTCTTGCTTCAGGTAAAAAGATGTCCTTTTGGTGATCGAAGTGATCAACCAAAGTGACCCAAAGTGCTCATGGATCTTACTAAGCAAGGTATTCGGTTTGCAATGCATCATGAATGTGTCTTTAGATGAAGATCATGGCAGTTGCTTTCTCAGCTTGGCCAACCGGGTTGTCCGTTTCATCTTCAATAGTGGGACGTATGTTCTTTCCGGTGAGGTAGAGCTTCACATCTTAGACCTACTTAAGGTAGTTTCTTCATGAGACTTCTAAAGCGGTGAAGTTGAGCTTGTTCAAATTTGACATGTCCCTATCACAAAATAAATGGACAAGAATGTGGTTAGTGTAATGGAGAAAATATCAATCCATTCACATTGGAGTAGAACATTCAGGTTCTAATAGACATGTATTGGTTTAAAGTTCCATGAAAAGACTTTGCGTTTTTCATGGGTGATGTTTTTAAGGAAAACTTTTAAGTTTTAACAATTTCTAAAAACTTCAAGTTTCGAAACAATTATAAACTTCAAGTTCATATGTTAGACAAACACAAATATATATACAAAAATATGCAACAAGAAAATATGCAAATAGATCTTTAGGTCCAAAAATTATAATTGAATTAACTATTTGGACTTCAGGCCAAAATTAAAGTGTGGGAGAAAAATTGTAAAACCCAGATGGCCTAGAAAATGTAGGCAATTAAACTCGGGGCCCAAAAATATAGGCCATAGCCCACAGGTGGGCTGAGTTAACTGGTGCAGTGAGGTTCAAGCCCAAAAGTGGGCTAGGGTAGGCACGGGCCTAGTTGCAGCCAGGCCTAGCATCACAAAAAGGGCTGCAGGTGCAAGCCCAAAGACAAAAGCCCAAACATGTCTCTAATTTGGGACATGGATACACCAGTGCATGAGCTGGGATCTAGTGCAATGTGGATACAGATACACCAGCACGTGTGCTGAGATCTGGTGCAACATGGCTAGAAGGGACACCATAGCCCTTAATTTGGTGTCATGCTTAGGCTGAGCTCACTGCTTGGGCCACAGCAGGCGAGCCCAAAAAGAGAAAAAAAATTCTTAGGCCGAGAGAAAATCAAGGCCTAACTGGGCTTGAGTTTTAGCCAAATAACACCCTAGATTCACTGGGTGTGGTCACCGAGGATGAAAACTGGATCCGCTGCCTTATGTGGCCGTGTTCTGGTAAAAAAAAAAAAACTCGAAACGAGTCACGAATTTGACATGGAACCTCGATGGTGGGATCAAGAAAAGGAAATCTCGATGTCCATAAACCAAAAACCCTAAGATTTGAATTTGGGGTTTTCGAAATCCATGGAGATTCAAATGAATCTTGGCCGTGTTCTGGTAAAAAAAAAACTCGAAACGAGTCACGAATTTGACATGGAACCTCGATGGTGGGATGGAGAAAAGGAAATCCCGATGTCCATAAACCAAAAACCCTAAGATTTGAATTTGGGGTTTTCGAAATCCATGGAGATTCAAATTAATCTTGGCCTAATTCATGGTCAACGACGACTGCAGGTCGTCGGAGATGGTAGCCATGGTGGCTGGGCATGGTTGTAGGCCATGCATGTGACGCCATGACGGGGCTTCAGGATTTTGGACTGGGTTCCAAAGGCCTGGAGCTTCTGGCTTCGGTGCGGGCTTTGGTTAAGGTTTGAAGAACCCTAGAAAAAAAAATTGAATTTTTTTTCTTTCAATTTTCAGATTAATTCAATGCATATTCAATATATAATTTAATGCATGAGTAGATATCTAATGCAATTTATGGTAATATTAATTCACATAATTCAACAATTATGGATATAATGCATACACAATTATGTAGAATCTAAAATTCAAAAAATGTAAAGTTGAGTCATGCATTATGGTGAATGTTCATGCTATCAAGGCTACAAAAATATTGAGATAAAAACTGTTATTTTGGAACACCATGATTGCATGATGATATTGATGAACTGGTTTGGTGCAGAAAAACTTCCTGGTCAGATTCCTAAGCGCAGCGGTAGAAGCGTGCTGTTAACGTGTTGTGGCTTATTTTAATCTAACAGGGAGAGAGGGGGCACATGGTAGAGAGAGTAGGGAGAGAGAGATGTGTTTGTAGGGTTGTGTAGAGAATGTGTTATTCCCATTATGCAGTGCCTTAATTTATAGTAATAAGGGAGGGAAGAATCATTTTCCTCCAAGGAATACAAGTTCTATTAGGGAATAATAACTAATATCAAATCTAATCAAAGATTTACAGAATCACACGTAAATACAATGTTTATAACACTTTACATATTGTTGAATGTATTTATAAATTTTTTAATATTAAATAACTTATATGCTCATAGTATACACTGTTCTAAAAGTTTTTGCCTAAGGCAGTTTAGGTTTTTTCTAGGCGCTAAGCGGTTGGACACCGCCACAATTTATCTCTAGCGGTTAAAAAAAGAAGAAGAAAGGGCACTAAACCCGCCTAGGCACCCGCCTAGGTTCCTACTCTCACATAGACATAAAATAAATAACTTCTAGTTCACACTTGTGTCTGAACAAATGATATTATCTATACTAAGGGAAGGGGGTGCGTTTAATTTCTATTTTACATTTTATTTTTATAATAAATTGTAAAATACTTGTTTGATATTTGGATGAACACTCATTGTATGCTTGTGCCCCATACTTTCAATATGTTAAAGTACTTTATGATTTATATGTCAATCTATTTCGCAATTTATGTATTCCATTGCAATTATATAATTTTTTAAGGGAACTTTAACGAAAAGGTATTCACTTTAACGAAAAACCATATTTTTATACTAAAAAGTCAATCCTGGTCCTATTCACTTTACCCTTTATTTTGTCCTTATCGTTAAAACTCAGAGTTTTCATGCCATTTTTATTAGTTTTATTTTTTTTTAAATTATACATAGATATTTATTTATGGGGGTGGATCTGTGGCACCACCTTTTTACATAAATTTTGACACATGTTTTGTGGATCCACTTTGTAATGTATTTCAACAATTCAAATCCTTTATCTTTCAAAACATCATTCATAGGTCATCTTTGCAAAGAATTAGACAAATCCAAACTCATTAAAACATTTATTTGTAGTGAAGAAAATGGACGAATACAGTTCTAAACAAAGAAACCTTAAACCCTTAATCCAAGGATCATGGTTTTAGATTGGGGTGATTTTTGGTAGACATGATCTTTGAGAGAAAACCTAAAAGACAGACGATTCAAAATGTTAAATACATATGGAGTGGGCCCCACAAAAGCGTGTGCCAAAAGTAGTATAGAAAAAGTGGTTCCACAAATCCGGCCCTTTATTTATATGTTACATATGTCTAGTTAAAATAAACAAAACCGTCTAGGCTTCCACCTAGATGCCAACAGTAGGTTCCTACTAGGCGCCCAACTAGCACCTTTCTGAATACACCCCAAATCATAACACGAACCAGTTACCAATTTGAACATTTCACTCCCAACCTACTGAAAAGTTGTAACGAGCATGTAACGTTTGAAAAATGAATGATATTCACATAAAATGTTTATACTTTGTATATTAGTAAGGTACCTTTGACGAAAAAAAAAAAATTCAAGATGACAATGAATTAATTAAAAATATCTTCAAAACGTACTGATAAACAAGGGGATGACTAATTACTTTAAAACTACGGTTTTCTTCTAAGGCCGGATTAAATTTTGGTTATAAATTTATCCAATTGATCTAAAATATGCAGAAACAATCCATGATAAACCAGTGAACGACTAATTACCAATTCAGATCAAAATACGGTTATTAAATTCATTCCATGATAAACAAAGTGATAGATGTGGCCACTCTTTGTTATAAAAATTGGGTTGGTTAAGTGAGAGATTTTGGGTTCGATTCTCGTCAAATGCGAAGTTTAACCACATTTTAGGACAAGCCCATTGTGAGGCTTAGCACACTCCCCCACGCCCTGAGTGTAGATAATATCATTAGTTCAAAAAAAAAAAATTCAGGTTCTTATACTTCTTCGTGCCTTTTGTTCGTGGTCAAGAAGACAAACACACTAGTTATTTTTCAAACAAACAAAGAGTTTGATGTTGGTTTAACCATTTTAGTACCGAGTATCGATGTACATAGAGCCCATGGGGGTCTGAGGGTGGAATGGGAAACTACGTGGATATATTAAGATAAATTTTAATGTAAAAAGTAGATGTGAGTTGTTTTAAATATGTGGGGTATAGTCAAAACAACCGTTTTGCAAATGGCGCTTTATTGCAATAACATAAAGCAATCATACATATGCACCTTGATGAGGGTTTAATACCCCACTACTCCCCTCCGCCCTAACAACTTAACTCACTAATCATATCGTTTGTCCAAAAAAAAAAAAATATCCTTTTGTTTATTTATCAAGGGTGGCTGTAATAACTTAATATAGAGTTAAGCATGCGTTTGGGCTCACTCAACAATATATTTTTTTTCATTAAATAGTCCGTTCATTTTTAGATCAACATTCATAAATCATCCTTAAAATTTTTCGTTCAAATGAGAAATCATTAGTCCTTTCGTTCTTCCCGTAAAAAATTCATTGTTTTTGGGTGACAATGTGTTAGTCTATTTTTCTTTGTCGTAATTAGATTATGAATGTTGGTCTAAAAAATAAGTAGTTCAAATCATAAAAAAATATGTGGACTGGGCCCAAATTACTAGCATCGTATTAAATTATTAAATAGTTAGCGTTCGAGCACTTTGCGTTTGAGCACTGGTCTCCCCCACAATACACACACAGAGGAGGATTCTCTCCTCCTTTTTTCCCATCCACTTCCCTCCTCTCCCTGTTTATGGGGTTACGGTTAAGCCACATTTTTTTGTCGTATTATCTCTATAAAAAAATGAATATAAAATGTTGACGTGGCTTAACTGTGACCACCCAAACAAGGAAAGGATGGAAGTGGATGAGAAAAAAATGAGGAGAGAATCATCATCCTACACACACACACACACACATATATATTACTTTTAGTTAAACAGTGCATTTTGTTTTTGTTTTACCATGACTGAAACGATGTGGTTTCGGCCTGGATTTAAAAATCAATAAATAAAGCGGCACTCAGCAATAGCAATGGAGAACGACTTCTGAAGTCTGCAGATTCTGGCGAGACCAGAGCAGAGAGGCGGTAGCATATCAAACTAAGATTTCTGGGGGGATTTTCTGGCGAAATGAGGGTGTAGACATTGAAATTTCGGTAAAATAAATGTTGACCAATAATTAAAATTTCAATGCTCACGTGTCACATAAATTTTACACGTAGTGTATGACTCGACGAAAAATCGAAAAAGAGTTAAAAAAGCCATCAAACAGGACACGTGTCAACACCTGGCAGAAAAAGACTTATTTCATCTGATTATTTAAATCCAAAAATCAAGTTTTGGAATTCTATAAATAGGAAGCCATTCCATTCATTTCATTCACCAATTCACAAATACATTTATCTACTCCCAAATTGGAAGAGAATTCTCTAGAAGTTCGTTCTTCGTTCTTCGTTCATCGTTCGTCGAGATCAAGCCCCAACGGCCCTTGAAGAAATTTCACCAAAACCTTTGAAGAATCAATAAGCACTTTGGTCACATGCCGATTCTTCATCCAAGATCAAGCCAACGACCCTTGGATCAACACAACTGTTCTTTAAGATTAAGCCCAGAAGCCCTTGAAGATCCATTCATCGTTCATCTGTTCATCCACCTTCAAGATCAAGCCCCAAAGGATCGACCACCGCGAGCCCAGCCAAGGCCGTGACGCCGACGACAACGTACGACGGTGCCGCCACAATAATCCGCCTCCGCCGGAGATGAAGGCGTACCCGGAACCTGAGGGGATCATGTGAGTAGGGTTGTGAATGGTAGAAATACTTGTGTGATCTGCTGCATCTACTGCTTCTGGTGAGAGCAAGAAGGCTGTCGAGAACTCTCCATTCCCCGAGAAGCTCACTTTGCCGGTGGTCCAACCGGTGCTTGCGCCCGCAAACGTTCTCGAAAGAGCTCAAGGTGTCGACCTCGACGGTGTCTCTGACCTCCGTTTTTTATCGAGGCAGCATTGCATTTGAACTTAAATGTTACAAATTGGTTCCTGCCGTCTTATCCCATCGAACACAAAGATTTCAATGTTTATTTTGTAGACCATAACACTTCTGTTCTGTTATCCTATGTCAAAAAGCCAAGAATCACCTATGTTTATCATCCAGGGCTGGCTGGAATCAAGCCGAAAACCAATGTTACAGTCGGTGGAAACACAGATCCATATGTCAGAGATGAAGGGTTTGATTTCCTCGTTTGGTTCAAAGAAACTGTGGGGTTTGCAGATTTCGTGGTGCTAAATATGAATGCAGACAGTGTAGAACTGAAGTTCCTCACGGAACTATTTGAAAGTGGAGCCATATGCTTTGTGGACGAGTTGCATCTTCACTGCTCAGGTCAAGTAGATGCTGAAGGTGCAACGCCGATGGATTGCATGGACATCTTTGGAAGCCTCCGAAGCAGTGGCGTGTTTTTCCATCAGTGGTGGGGAGATGGCAACCCCGGTGATGCTCTCTTATCTATTAGTTGATCATGATGTGATGTTGTTAGTTCACGGCGGCGACAACGTCCTTTGTGAGCCGACGTGCATGGAATAGCTGTACAGACGCGCATCGAGCAAGACGACCAGGACCACGTCGGTGGAGGACTGGAAGTGCAATGCCATTGAATCGTTACAGCGATTGTAGTGCACCGTCACCAACTCTCCTCATTTGTCTTCTCTCGGACTCGGCCTCGGTTTCCACCCATAAACCCAGCCTTGCAGAGCACCGTATATAAAGAAAAAGAAAATTATGGGTGCATGTGGGCTTGTCGGCCTCCACCATCTCTGCCCATCTTCATCCACAACACTAGCATCATATAAAGAAAAAGAGAATTATAGGTGCATGTGGCTTGTCGCACCGAAAGAAGAAAAAGAAAGAAAGAAAAAAAAGTATATATATTTATAAAAAAATAAAAAAATAAAAAAAAAAAGAGAGAAGAAGTTATGTCGCGTGTGTGTGTATAATATATATATATATGTGTGTGTGTGTGTGTGTGTATAAAATATGTGGGATAAAAAACACCACATTAAAAAAAATGCATTTTAGAGAAACAAAGTCCATTTTATTTATTTCCCTGAAATTTTACATAAATTTACATTCTGCAAAAAAAAAAAAAAAAAGAAAACGTGCAAACAAGCAGGGACTCTTCAAAGACGGTCACGAGAAGCATCATTACTCGGCGGAGCGGCAGAAAGACGAGGCGCTGGAGTTTGATTATCTGGAGCCTCAACACTTGGTGAAGCTTCAGACGATGACGGCAAAAGATGCCTCTGGAACAAAGCCATAAACATCTGATGATCACTTTGAATCCGGCTATCGAATTCCTGCAGCTGGTCAAGTTTCTTCTCTATGCTCGTCGAGTAGCTGTTGGCAAGCATGTGCAATTCCCGATTTTCATGCTTAAGCCCTCTGACCTCCTGCTTAAGACTCGCCACCTCCGCCATCAGTGACTCAACTTGACGAGTGCGAGCAAGAAGGCGTTGGCCAGTGTTCGATACAGAGCCTGCACACTCGATGCTAAAGGCCAAGGGGTCCTGGACAGCCAACTCTTCGGACCGCTTGGAAAGCACCCTGTTGTCTCCGGGGGTGAAAAGATTTCTAGCCACCACCGTAGCTGTTATGTCGTTCTTCATCACGGAATCCCCAACCGTAAGAGGACCGTTCGGGGATAAAAAGAATGGGTGCCATACGTTGTCCGGAGAAGACATCACAGCCTCTTCCCCAGCATTCAAGTCAAGACGACGGTCCGATGGGCAAAACATTTTCTGAAGGTTTTGAAGAAAAGAAGAGGTCGGACAAATCAAGATCTCAAAGGTATAAGAAGGGAACTTCTGCAAGTAGCAATTCTCAAGCGTGCTTTGGGCAACAATCGATGCCTCCATAAGAAGAAGAAGCAACAAGTCTGTCCGCTCCGAAATCAAAGAACTGCTTACTACAAAATCGAAGAGACGTTGTCCAGAAATCGAAGAGGCACCACTTTTTCAAAAGCCAAATTTTCTGGATCAATCTGTCAGCACCCTTCACGTGCAAGCTCAACCTTGAGGGAGTCACGGGCCAAAATCAAGGAAGCTCGACACTATCCTCCAAACCTCAAAAGCTCTGCCGCTTGTTAAAAAATCGAAGAGTTGCTTACCCAGAAATTGAAGATGAGTCACCTCTTCAAAAGCTTGTCGCCGCCCTTCACGTGTTGTCTCAGCTTTGCGGAACTCACGGACGAGTCTAAAGACGCGTGAATCTTACTGTTCTAGTTACCCACTGTTGCTGACAAGTGTAAACGAACATTATCACTACCAGCTACTCGGAAATCCCTATATAGGCCGACCCTTATCATTTACGGTAAGGCAGACTTGCAAAAATGCCAAAGCTCTTCCAAAATGCATTTCCAACAAAACCTCTCGAAATACTCAATATTTCTCATCCCTTAGAATACCTCTACGAATAAATCACACCAGAGCAAGAGTACCTCATATCATCAGGGCCGAAAGAAAGAGTATCTCATATCACGCTTCCTCCCTGTCATTTTCCTTGTCTTTGTTCTCACCTGCAAGACAAGGAGAAATAACGCAATCAGTCGGAACCTTTGCCTGGTTGCTTACCGTGCATTGCTCTCGAGCAATCATCCTTAGCTATTGTGAAGGTCATGAATTCCTTCGTCAACTACTTTAGCGCAGTTGATACGGTAGTGGCTCACCATTCAAATGCAAAGGTTGCGCACCACTTCTGCTATGCAAAAAGATTGAAGTAGAAGGATCAACGATGAGCTAGCACCATCACTGAAGAGCAAAGGTTTGCTGTGCAACGCTGGCAAATCCTCACCACTTCTTCAAAAGAAAAAGTATCTCATATCACGTTTTCTCCCTTCCTTTTCTTTATCCTTGTTCTCACCTGCAAGACAATGAGAAAGAGAGCAATCAGCCGGTATTTGGAATTAACTCTCCGATCCAGAACCGACTGCCTGGAAACCCTTCCCTGATTTCTTACCTAGCATTTGCATTCCACTCCTGCATTAGTAAGGCAAATACTGCAAGAGAAGATGCCACATATGCATGGGAGAAAACTGGAGAAGATGCCGCTTTTGCAAGGGAAACAGATAAGGCAAGGAAAAATGATACATTGAAGCATGTAGAAACAAGCACGACGAAACATGTGCCGGGTCGTCCGCTACTTCTTCAAAAGAAAAAGTATTTCATATCATCAAGATCTGACGTACTCTGGATTTGATGGACTTGTTTTGACCCTCAAATTCTTGAGTCGACTCGCAAAGATCACTTGCCACATAGAGTCGCTCATGGTCAATTTCCTTCAAGATCAAGCCACCAACGGCCTTTGAAGGAATCACAAGTCCAATTCAAGATCAAGTGTTCACCACCCTTGAATCAATTTCAACTCTAGATAAATGGGTAAGCTCAGACTTTTAGAAAATCTAGCAGAAGAAAAAACTCTCCAGTCAAGTTCAAGAATAAACCTATGGAAAGATACTTCTTCAAAAGCAAAAGTATCTCATATCATCAGAGTCAAAGGCAAAGATATCTCATGGCATGCTTTTCCTTTATCCTTGCTTTTGCTTATGGGACAAGGAGAAATAGAGCGATCGGCCGGCACTTGGAAAGACTGAACAGAGAAACAGACCAACACTTCTACCTCATGCCTGCCTGCCATGCAAAAGAAACAAAGGCGAGAAGAATGCAGCATGGGCCGTACAAATGCACGTGCTGATTCATCCTCAAATAAGCCAAAGATCACTTGCCCGTTGTCCGACAACCTTCAAGATCAAGCCTTAACGGCCCTTGGAGAAATCAAAATCCCGATTCAAGATCAAGTGTTCGACACCCTTGAATCAACCTTCAAGATCAAGCCTCAACTGTCCTTGGAGAAATCAAGCTCGATTCAAGATCAAGTGTTCATCACCCTTGAATTAACCTTCAAGATCGAGCCTCAACGGCCCTTGGAGAAATCAAAAGCCCGATTCAAGATCAAGTGTCAACACCCTTGAATCAACCTTCAAGATCAAGCCTCAACGGCCTTTGGAGAAATCAAGACCTGATTCAAGATCAAGTGTCCAACACCCTTGAATAAACCTTCAAGATCAAGTCTCAACGGCCCTTGGAGAAATCACAAATCCGGTTCAAGATCAAGTGTCCATCACCCTTGAATCAAAACCAGTTCAAGATGAAGCCTGTGGAAAGTCAATAAGAACAACAAATGCACGTGCCGATTCGTCCCAGCAAAGTTGAATAGATCTGAGCCCTATTCAAGATCAAGCCTTAACGACACTTGAAGGAGATCCCAGCCCGATCCAAGATCAAGCCTTGACGGCCCTTGGATCGACGTCTACATTAAGGGACTTCAAAACGCATCTTCTACACGTGACAAGCACATGTATACGAAACGCTTTGAAGTGGGGGCATTTGTAGACATTGAAATTTTGGTAAAATAAATGTTGACCAATAATTAAAATTTCAACGCTCGCGTTTCACATAAATTTTACACGTAGTGTATGACTCGACGAAAAATCGAAAAGAGTTAGAAAAGCCATCAAACAGGACACGTGTCAACACCTGGCAGAAAAAGACTTATTTCATCTGATTATTTAAATCCAAAAATCAAGTTTTGGAATTCTATAAATAGGAAGCCATTCCATTCATTTCATTCACCAATTCACAAATACATTTCTCTACTCCTAAATTGGAAGAGAATTTTCTAGAAGTTCGTTCTTCGTTCTTCGTTCATCGTTCTTCGAAATCAAGCCCCAACGGCCCTTGACGAAATGCTCATCCACCTTCGAGATCAAGCCCAACGGCCCTTGAAGAAACTTCGCCAAAACCTTTGAAGAATCAACAAGCACTTTGGTCACGTGTCGATTCTTCATCCAAGATCAAGCCAACGGCCCTTGGATCAACACAACTGTTCTTCAAGATCAAACCCAAAAGCCCTTGAAGATCCATTCATCGTTCATCCGTTCATCCACCTTCAAGATTAAGCCCCAAAGGCCCTTGATGATCTGTTCATCCGTTCTTCAAGATCAAGCCCTGACGGCCCTTGAAGCAACGTTCATCCACCTTCCAAGATCAAGCCCCGACGGCCGTTGGATCCAAACATCCATTCTTCAAGAATCAAGCCCAAAAGCCCCTTGAAGTTCATCCATCGTTCATCGTTCTTCGTTCTTCGTTCATCGTTCATCCATCTTCAAGAACAAGCCCAAAAGCCCCTTGAAGATCCGTTTGTCATTCAACGTTCATCCAACTTCAGGATCAAGCCCCAACGGCCCCCTGAAGATCCGTTCATCCAACTTCAAGATCAAGCCACCAACGGCCCTTGAAGAAACCTCACCCAACTTCAAGATCAAGCCCAAAAGGCCCCCTGAAGAAACGTTCATCCGCCAAACTTCATGTGACAACCCGTCCCGACATATTTAATTATTAATTGTGAAATGACGGAATTACCCCTTCGGGGATTATTTACGTGTGCATGCATGAGGGATATGTGAGGACCTATGATGGTGGCCCTCAATTATTGGAAGCATTGTGATATTTGTGTGTAGAAGGCTTTAGGACCACACACACCTCCCTTACACTCTCTCTCTGCCTCTATTATTCAGACTCTCTCTCTCTCTCTCTCTCTATCATAGACCCTCTTTCTCTCTCTAACTCACACTCTCTCTCACCTTATACGTACGGAGACACCACAAACCCTTGCAAACTTAGTAGATCGAAGAAACAAAATACATATTCATGCTCGTGAGGTCCATACGAACTCAACCATACCATTTTCAGGTAAGATTTCATTCATTTTCACGTCGAAATCACGACCTCCGATTATGAGCACTATTCATCAACTTTATAATGGTCGATTTTTAGGACAATCTAAGATCACAGCGAGCTTTGTGAGATCCCAAAGAGACTCAGAGTAGTTCGTTGGAAGTGTTTGGACGTCGGGATCACGTACATCGGAGTTGGCCAGTTTTGGAGTTCGTCCCCGAGGAAATTTAAGACATTTTCAAGGTTTTTGAAGGTATATTTATGTTCTACACTTAATTTGAAGCACATAGGAAGAAAAATGGGTCAAAAAGGATGAAAAATGAGCAAGATATGAAACTTAGAAAAATTCCCAGTTTTCCGGCGAGAAGGAGACGGAGGGGGAATATTTCGTCAAAATTGACGGAATATTCTAACGGCGTTAACTGATGCCGTTAACTTTAATTTAATATTCCAGGAATATGCCTGACGGCGTTAACTGACGCCGTCAGTGTGCCAGGCGCGTGGGGGCGCGTGAGGCCGAGAAAAATTATTTTAAAACTATGGGGATGTTCATGACGACGAGTAGGTCACGTTGGTATATCCAAATACCAAAATTGAGCTATGTATGAGAAGTTATTTCCGTAGTTACGTATATGTACTTAAATGACGTATTTTTAGTAATTTCTCATATAGGTGAAACGTATTCAGAGGACGACCGTAGCCAGGCTCGACATGGGGGCTACGACCTAGCGACTTACCAGTGAGTGGGCAGTATTATTTTCCGTATAACCTATATATATATATATATATATAATGATTTTCCTAGAATCACATTTTAAATGAAAGGTACGTTTTTAACGATATGCACATGACTTGATTTTGATGCATGAGTATTCATATATACATTTCATGCATATGTTGGTGCCGAGGACGCCAGGTAAGTACTAGGTAGGTACATGCATAGTTGAGAACGAAAAGTTGATACATATGAGATACGATGTGATATGATGTGATTTGTTAGCTCATAAACCTGCACATATTGTTAGTGCTCACGCCCAGAGATAGGGGCACAGTCTTTCACGTGTCGTTCACCTCCCGCACCGCATGCTCGCCTTGTATCCAAGTTAGGTGCACAGTCTTGTCGTATAGACCACTTTTGAGTGGGTACGACATGTAGGTGACCTGCGTTCATTCGCACAGTCTTCACGTGATTGTAGCACTAGAGCATTTATTATTGATACAGGGATGATGATGATGATATGATGTGATATTGATGTATGTGCAGCGTATATACGATGATGAGATAGAGATGTTATGAGCTATATTTACAGCCGAGGGCAGAGATGACATATAGTAGCGATATGATTATTGAAATGCATAGCATGACATTATTTATGACATTCTGATGGCATTGAAATGCATTGCACGACATATATTGAGATATATTGAAAACGTTTTATGCTGAGAAAGTTGTGATATATATATGTACGTATTATTTTCTGGGAACTATACAGGTTTTACAGAGAGGGGCTAGACTTTTGAGAAAAGAATGATTTTTGAAAAGATTTGTTTTTGCTGACCCACTCCCTTTTGTTTTTCACCCCTCCAGGTTCTAGATAGCTTGAATTCCTGAGTTTGGCAACTTCGAGGATCTTCCGGCCTTTCTGACAGATTTGATATATGTAGGGCACCAATGGTGTAATTGAACTCTTTTAATTCATGCTTGACTGCACTGACCTAGTCTGGATATGTATAAGTATTGTAATATCTCTAGCACACTATCTTATCTAGGTTGCTAGAATTCGATTTTAATTAATTCGTACTACGTTATCGATCCTTGCTTCCGCACAGCGCACTTGGCTACGTCACACTAACGTGACAGCCAGCATGCCCTACTTTCGGGTACGGGTGTGTCACTTCAAGATCAAGCCCAACGACCCTTGAAGAAACTTCCCCTTGTTCATCCAAGATCAAAGCCTCGACGGCCCTTGGATCAAGCCCACAAATCAAAGTCTTACGAAGATCGAATCAGAGGAACAAACAGAGATTGTAACCCAAAATCATCGAAATACAAATATTATTTTGTACATGTGTTCTCGTTGTTTTCAGAAATTTTTCGTGTTCACAAAGGGATGGCCGCACCTCTCTGTGCCTTAACAGCTTCGCCACTGATTAAGAAAAAAAGTGCTAATAACATGTTGTAGAGGAAAATAATTTGAAAGAGAGTGAGAGAATTCTATTAGAGAATTATTGTATTGTTTTGTAATTTGAGGCATAGCCACCTATCTTGGCAAATTATACAAGTTCCCTAATTCAATAGGAAAAATCAATTGCCTAATTAATTGAGAAATGAATAGCCTATCCGTTCGAAGAATAAATGGCCTAACAGTTATAACAGTTAATTGAGAAATGAATGACCTATTTATTTACGGAACAAGTGGCTTATGCATCACAATATTAATTTATTTTTTTGTAAGATTATAGGTTCATTGCTTCTTATCTTTTTATATCATTTATCATTAATATTCGCAAGGCAATTTGATTAAAAAGATACTTATTACTCTCCTTTTCTTGTTTTCAATTCTTACGTGCACTTAAACGGTTCTTGATAAAATCCTCTTTTCGGAGATAATCGAAGTTGCATTTCCTTCACAATGATTACCATAATGTTTGTTTAGAGATTTTTGCTCCATTATACTTAAAAAAGACAATGTTAAACAATACATTGGTGCTATAGAAAACGAAACACTTAAGTCTCAACCAAGTAATTATGTAGGATTAGGTGGTAAGCTTTTGGTTTTTTTTTTCTTTTTAATTTTTATAGTACAACATGCGATTCATGCAAACATATATATTATATCTAATTAGCCTTTCAGAGATGTTGCTTTTGACAAGGATAACCTTCTTGACTTTAATGGCTTGCAAGCATTTTAATTTCCACAACAGCTAAAAGTTTACCTTACAGATGAACTAAACAGCATATGATGTTGATAGTGCCGGCACGGCACCCATTAATCTTGTAGCAGTGGATAAAATGAAATGGCTTAATTTGATTAGTGATGTTAATGGATCAGTTAAGCATTGCAGTCAAACCCTTAGAAAAGTAACAAAGTCTAAACTCAACAAGGAAATTACGCATCAAGCTTCTATACTTTGCCTTCTTTTACACGATATATATATACACACACTATTATTTTACGGACATATTTAATTCAAATTCTCACCTAAACAGATTATAGTGATAGTTATTGTCAATTGTTGTTGTTATTATTGTGACATACGTACCTGTTTTTAGGAAAAGAAAGAAATTTATGTGGGAACCTACTCACAAAGAAGTTCATACTTTTGTCTGTCGGCACTTAACCTCTAGTTCCTACATGTTTTAATTGTGCTGGTATTCCTTTTTACTTGTAAATGGAAGGTCTTATGTTTATCTCTAGTAAATGATGAGTTTGATATCAAATAGTTAGATTGTTTCATTGTGTGACTTAACCTAAAGTTCTCACTCCTTAATCTAAATAATATCGTTATGTTAAAAATGTTATACAATTAAATGATTTTCAATTTTATTTTTTCTGTTGACTCTAAAAACTATCTAGCCTACGTGGCGCACAGGCCGAGTAATTAATAAGCTAACTACGTCTTTCAGTTGTGTGCGGGGCGTGCCAACTCGTCGGCCGAGCTCGACCGAAGAGTAAAAGTATGCTGATGTGCTACATTGATGCACGCGGCTGACTTCTATGTTCTGCGACTGCGACCGAGAAAGGAACACATCTCGGCCTCTGGATCCTCAAGCTTGAAGACAAAGCTACTAATTACAAAGTTCACGACTCGTCGTCGTCCGACTCGGCCACAGTAACTGTATTTGTGAAGTTGAATTCACGCTGAATCGATACTAGAGTATAAGGGCACAGATACTCAAAGCGAATTAAAGTTTTGATGGTGAATGTAGTTCGGCTGTCCGAATGCCGAACTCTAAACCCCACTTGTAACTATGCAATCATAAAATAACTCGGCGTTTGACGTGCCGAGCCCAACAATAAGTAACACCTCATTTCGCTGAGAAGGCTGATGAGATGACCTCTATCGACAGGAATTCGAAAAACCTTGTTGACTGAGACTTGGATAAATAACCAGTTGGCCTCGTCGCAGTGCTGTTTGTCCAAACTGAAGGTACTTCAAGGTCGACTGGTTCTTCGGCAACAGTACTGTTTATCCAAACTGAAAGTGTCACCGGTCGCCTTCACAGTATTGTTTATCCAAACTGAAGATGTGTCGGCAAAAAGGGAAATAAAAATCTTAAGGGTGTTGAGAGGTTTCGCGTAGAGCCAGAATTTGTGCAGGGCAATTTATATGTTGAATTGGAGGCCCCCTTCTCGTTGCCATTGCATCTGTATTTATAGTAGCTGAACCTCCCCTGATGGAATCATAACCTTACTTGGACTAGGACTCCCTATCCAGATCAAACTTTATCTCGGCCACTTCTTCTTTCATTAAAACTTTGAACCCGGCCCCTTTATCAGGCCATATCCATATCTCCACATTTCCATCTAGCCGAGACTCTTTGCTGCACTAGGACTTCACTTCTTTATCCATTTAACCATAGGATTCCACACTCTTTATCTCTATCCGGATAACTCATTTTCCTAATAGAACTCGACCGTCCCCAATTAGTCGGCCCACAAACTGAATATCCCGTAGCACCTTTCCGACTAAGCCTCTGAGCCAAGAAACACTTCACGCTCGGCCCAAACCATTATTTTGGGCCCAAACATTGCCCCATCGCTTCTGAGATCATCAGCCTTGGTCGAGCCTCGGCCTTGAAGAAGCAAAACCACTCTACTTACCTCAAAACACGCAATCATGCGTATTTATGAAGCACGATCGCTTGTCTTTATACTCATTAACTCCTTACCACATGGCAATACCCTAGCATTCTCAGCAGCCCTAATGATGTTTCTTGAAACACGCGGCCACTGAAACGTTTCTCCATTATTGTTCGCTATCACACGCAATCGTGCGTTTTCAATTTGCGAGATGTTCGGTCTTTTCACCTAGATTCCCCCACAAAACTCACCAATTCACACAACACTTCAATTCTACACTCCCTAAACTATCCTAGCCACAACCCCCTCTTCTTTCTTCCAAAAAATCTGGTTCTAACCTATCCTAGCCTTACCCCTACCTACCCATCGTAAACACCACCATACATCCCCCTATCCATTCCTCTATACAACCAAACCTTCAACCCATAACCACCCCTTGTGCTGTAGCAAAGGAAGGGAAGGAAAGTGCTTGGACGTGCTTGCCACTCAACGAGGATCGTTCGAGCGTTTAGGTGTTTTCTTTCTTTTATTTTCAATGTATAAATCTATTTACCTTTGTTTTACAATTATGAGGAACTAAACCCCCCCCCTTTTGCTAGGGGGGATTCAAAGCCATGATTACATTTGCATTATGAATTAATTACTTTTGGTTGTGCTTTAATAATTTGTGATTTCAATTCGCTTAACTATTTGATTGATAAATTATTTGTGTATGTTAATTAAGAGTGCACGCTTAGTTTTCATGCATAAGTTTGATGCTAGAATATAAGGAAATTTCACCTAATCGTTATGAAGTTATATTCATGAGTAGTGAAGGTTGCTATCCACAATCGTGTTAAGTGAATTCTTGGCAAGAGTATCATGCTTTTCATAGTTACGAATGCCTCGTCAATACTTATAGTTCTCATGAATCTTAATGATCTTTGATTGTATCTCTATTGTGCTTTTCACGTATGGAACTTTTGAAGAATGTTTTGAATTGTTATATGCGCTTTCCCATTCAATTCATTAACTTAAGGAGAACTTGAAGGTTAAAAAAGTGTTATCACGGTTAACCCGCAGTATTGAGTTTCATAAGTTATCGAAAGAACAACTAAAAATTGGTTTATGTACAAGTGTATCATGTGTGGAGGAGAACCCTCTAGCTAATCCATCATCCATTCAAACAACCATATTTTGTGTCTAAATTTGTCTAGTTTATAATTTGTTTATTTTCAAGTTATTCCCATCAAAACCCAATCCCCTTTTTACAATTTATGTCCTTTGATTTGAATCTACCTTATTTGATTTCTTTTCAGTTCTTTGAGTTAATTTAGTTTAGAGTTGGTTAATTTTCATAATTTGAATCTTTTAAATTCAATTCACGTCCTAAAACAACCCTAGAATCTGTTTTAGTTTATTTGTTAGTTTTAATTTGAGTTATTCTAGTTTAGTTGGAATCATTTGAATTTAGTGAAGTGTTTTGATTTTAGATTTGTGTTTTTAAAGTTTTATTTAGTGTTTCTAAGTTTATTTTATATAGATTAGCAATCCCTGAACGATCCCTACTTGCATATAAACTACAATTGTCAACAAGAGGGTTAATTTGTGTGTTTGCTTATTCATCGCACCAACAACAAATTCATTTGTTGTACCAAGTCCAACAAATGTTTGGTCGAGAATATGCCAGTAGCCGAGGCCTGGCAAGCGGTCACACCCTGGCGCGTAACCCGGCTATCCTTGCCAATCTCTTTTGCTATTTGGCCGAAGCAACCTTCACCAAGATTGACCCACACCAGAATGGACCCCTTTGGCTCTTCCAACTTTGGCTGCAGGTCTACTTCGCTATACTCAGGCCAAACATTCCCAGCTTTCAACCCGTCGAAGCGCTCGGCCTCTAGCTGGCTTCTTGACCAGCACCACCTCACCAGGCCGAGAAAGTCTTCAAATTCTTCTTCGGCCTTAACGTCCTGTCTGACGACGAATTCCTGATTTGTCGTCGTCAAGACCACCCCGCCTTGATCAAACTCCCAACATCGGCATAGGGCGGGGATGAGGACGCTGCCCTTCGCCGACACTGGGTATCGCTCGTATTGCCACGCGATCTTCCCCTCAACTGCGATGCTCGTCAAACGAGCTAGGAGGTCTACCACCCCCACTTCACTGCTCGGCAGCTTGGCTACGTCGAAAGTTCTCCAGTGCCTCTTCTCTCCTCTTGCTTCCTCCTAAGCCGATGATGCTTCTCCGGCTTTCTTGAGAAGGAGTTTAAAGACACTAAGAAAGACTTTCAAGAGAGGTGCAAGAAGTTCCGTCTTCGACCGACCGTCCCTGAAACCCTCTGGACTGACACTTTTGGTTATTGGTGGGAGGAATACACCAAAGATTTCTTTGGTGCGTCAGTCGAAGATGTTGTCAGCAAAAGCTTTGGTGACAGACCCAGGAGGGCTTCTACGCTCCTCATCAAAGAAACGACCCAAGGTATATCTCTCAGAATCTTTTCCTTCACATACTTAACTTAGCTTCGACTAACTTGATTTTATCTCTTTAGGTGGTCGTGCGCCCAAGCCGGTAGATGTAACTGCCATGGCTGCGCCTAAGAAGAATGCAGCTCCCCTTCTAAAAAAAAGCTGCGACCATTGTGGCCGATCTGCCGAGAAAACGGCCTCACGGGGAGGTCGAGGCGGCTAACGAGTCTTCTTGTCCCAAAAAATGCGTCAAGAAAATGGCGAAGAAAGGGGACCGGGAGACTCATGTCATCTCCAGCTAAACGACAGGGGCAACGTCACCAAGTCTTCCTCCCCACCTCATGTCGTTCGGGCTCCAACGGTGAAATGGCTGACCCCAGCTGCTCCAGGGATTAAAATCGGTACTACCGGGCCAGCGCTCGTGATTCGACCTGCTCCCCAGGTCATGAACAAACCCGTGACTGCCCGACAGGCCGAGAATACCACAGCCCAAAGGCCATCCATTGCGCCCATCCTGGAGAAGGTAACTTTTCCGGCCGAGAAGTCTCTCCCCAAGCATCCAAAACAAACGGCGGTCGTTTTAGAAGAGGTATAACTGACTTTGGTAAACCTTCCTGCTTTTTACTAAACCTTCTGATGTGATGTAAAACAACACTCAAATTAAACCCTCTTGTTGACAAGTGTAGTGTAGATGCAAGTAGCAACCTTCACTACTCATGAATATAAGTTTGTAACGATTAGGTGAAACTCCCTTATTTCTAGTATCAAATTCATGCATGCAAACTAAGTGTGCACTCTTAATTGACATACAAGAATAAGTTTTGAATAAAACAGTTAAGCAAATTGAATTCACAACGCAAGAAATCACAACTAAAAGTAATCAAATCATATTGCAAGTATGGTCATGGTATTGAATAGCCCCCTAGCCAAAAGGGCTTAGTTCCTCATAATCGCAAAACAAAGGTAAACAGATTTATACATTAAAAACAAAAGAAAGAAAACACCTAAAGGCTCCAGCGATCCAAACTGAATAGTAAGCACGTCCAAGGACTTTCCTCCTCCTCCTTTGCTGTGGCACAAGGGTTTGGTGGTGGTTTGAATGGTTGGTTGTATAGAAGAATGGATAGGAGAGAGTACGGTTGTGTTTAGGATGGTTGGGTGGTGCGGCAAGGGATGATTAGGGTCAGAAAGTATGAAGGAATTTGAGAGGAAGATGCGGCAGAGAGTGGAGAGGGGTAAGGAATTATGTAGTGAATGATAGAGTATGAAATAGGTTTAGAATGATATGTATTTATAGGCTAAGGGCTCGGCAAAGGCTTAGAGAAAGTTTAAGATACTTAGCTATTTTGTCCACAACGATTAGAGGTCAGAAAATAATCAAAACAAGTAATAAGAATTAGAAATTTAAAGGGAATTGGTAAGTAATATGCGGCACATAAAGGGAATGCAAGTTTTAGGCCATAAAATAATAGAAAAAGGAAGGAAGGGTGCGGCAATAATGTAAGATGAAAGGGGAAGTAATTTAGGACACAAAACAAGGAAGAAATCACTCTCCTTGCACGGCAAGGCTTAGGAAAGAAACAGGAATGTCAATTAAAGCTGAAAATAGGCAAGGTTTTGCAACTTTGTGCGGCAAGGGATGAAGTTGTGCAAGAAAGGTGCGGCAAGGACATTTAAGGTAGGTTTAGGCTTGTAGAACAACCAATTGAATGCCCTAACATGTTTTTGGAATCCTTTTTGTGGCTGGAACATAGGTGAGGAAAGATTAGGAAATTTCTAAGCCAAATTTCGAAACTTTCATGAATGGAAACCTTCAAGAATAGAAACTTCCAACTTTATAAACTTTGGCTTCCAATTTTGAAATCTTCATTCTTCATTTGATTTCTTCACATCTTCCTTCAATCCTAGGCTCATTTAATCTTCAATTTCGTCCATCCACATAGCTCCAAGCATGTGTTATCCATCTTAAGCCCAAAACTGCTCCAAAACGCACCAAAATGCCCTTCTTTGCTCCTTTAGCCCAATGGACCTACAAACACACGAAAATAGTTTAAAGTACTAAAATAACTAAGTACTAACAACGTAAATGCAAGGAAACAAGCTAGTTAAGTCGCATAAATATGCTCCTATCAAATTCCCCCACACTTAGCTTTTTCTAGTCCTCGAGTTCATTCAATTGAAGCTTCCTATGAATTCCAGCTTCGTCTATGTCTAAATGGAAGGGCTTGACAACCCAATGCACCTTGTGCTCAAGTTCCACGGAAAGATGACATGGTTTGCCATAGATGAGCCAAAATGGGGATATTCCAATGAGTGTTTTGTAGGCTGTACGATACGCCTACAGTGCATCATCCAAACACAAGCTCCAATCTTTTCTTGTTGGTCCAACGGTCTTCTCCAAAATTTGCTTGATTTCCCTATTCGAAACCTCAACTTGGCCACTAGTTTGGGGATGATAAGGTGTTGAAACCTTATGCACACCATTGTACTTCTTAAGCAGTGCCTCAATGGTTCGATTGCAAAAATGAGACCCTCTATCACTTATTAACACTCTAGGCATCCCAAATCTGGAAAAGATGTTAGATTTCACAAAATCTGCAACAACTCTAGAATCGTTAGTTCGGATGGCTTTTGCTTCCACCCATTTCGATACATAATCAACTACAAGCAAGATATAATTAAAATCATGGAAAGAAGGAAAATGACCCATAAAATCAATGGCCCACACATCAAAAATTTCGACACAAAGGATGGATTTTTGCGGCATTTCATCTCTTTGACCTATGTTTCCAGTTCGTTGACAACGATCACATGTCATGCAAAACGTTCTAGCATCTTTAAACAAAGTGGGCCAATAAAAACCACTTTCAAGAACTTTAAGTGCTGTCCTTTGAGTGCCAAAATGACCCCCACATGCATAAGTATGGCAAAAAGTTAAAATTGAATGAAATTCAGATTCATGCACACACCTACGTATAATCTGGTTAGAGCAATATTCCCACAAGTATGGATCATCCCAAACATAAAACCTTGCATCCTTTTTCAATTTATCACGTTGGTTCTTGTTTAGGGTGCTAGGAACATGTTTAGTTACCAAATAGTTCACTAAATCGGCATACCAAGGTTCACTTACCTCCACGGACAGCAATTGCTCATCTGCAAACGTTTCTGGAATAGGGATGGAGTCTTCCTTATGCACCATTTGGCTTAGGTGGTCAGCCACCACGTTTTCACTCCATTTCTTGTCCCTAATTTCAATATCGAACTCTTGAAGTAGGAGCATCCAGCGAATGAGCCTTGCCTTGGCCTCCTTCTTCGTAAGCAAATACCTCAAGGATGCATGGTCAGAATAAACAATAACTTTATTACCAATTAAATACAAACGAAACTTATCTAATGCAAAGACAACAGCCAAAAGTTCTTTTTTCAGTTGTGGAATAGTTCAATTACGTCTCATTCAAGGTTTAGGAAGCATAATATATGACATGTTGCTGCTTGTTCTTCCTTTGGCCTAAAACATCTCCAATCGCATAATCCGAGGCATCGCACATGAGCTCAAAAGGAAGGCTCAAATCTGGTGGAGTGATGATGGGTGCCAAAGTGAGTAGGTCTTTGAGATGTTGGAATGCTTTCTCACATGCCTCGTTGAATTCAAAAGTCACATCTTTTTGAAGGAGACGGCAAACGGGCTGTGCAATCTTTGAAAAATCCTTGATAAATCATCGATAGAAACCTGCATGCCCAAGGAAAGAATGAACCTCACTAACCTAAGTTGGAGAGGGTAAGTGACGTACAAGATCTACTTTCGATTTATCAACCTCAATTCCACGTTCAGAGATGATATGACCCAAAACTATACCTTGTTTAACCATAAAATGACATTTTTCCCAATTCAACACAAGGTTAGTTTCAATACATCTTTTCAAGATTAAGGTCAGATTATCCAAGCAATCATTAAATGAATCACCAAAAACGCTAAAATCATCCATAAAGACCTTAATGATCTTTTCAACATAATCGGAGAAAATACTTACCATGCATATTTGGAATGTGGCAGGTGCATTGCATAAACCAAATGGATGCGAGGATAAGCAAACGTTCCAAAAGGACAAGTGAAAGTGGTCATTTCTTGATTGTCGGGGGCTCTGACAATTTGATTATATCCAGAATATCCATCAAGAAAACAATAAAATGAATGACCCGCTAACCTCTCAAGCATTTGATCAATGAAGGGCAGTGGGAAATGATCCTTCCTTGTTGTGGCATTGAGTTTCCTATAGTTGATGCAAACTCTTCAACCGGTTAGGATACGGGTGGGCACAAGTTCATTCTCCTCATTCTTCACTACCGTGACTCCAAATTTCTTGGGAACAACTTAGATAGGTGAAACCCAACGGCTATCGAAGATGGGATAGATCACTCCACAATTAAGTAGCTTGATTATCTCATTTTTCACAACTTCCATCATCGGAGGGTTAAAACGGCGTTGAGCCTCTTTAGTTGGCTTAGACCCCTCCTCCAAAAGTATATGATGCATGCATGTGGTAGGGCTTATCCCCTTGATGTCGGCCAAGGTCCATCCAATGGCAGATTTGTGCTCCTTCAATACACGCACCAATTTCTCTTCTTCTTGTGCTATGAGTAAAGAAGACACAATCACTCTTGTTCTCCCAAGAAAACATACTTCAAATGGCTTGGTAATGGTTTTAGTTTAAGGGAGGGTGCCTGAATTATGGAAGGTAGCAATTTAGTCGAAACTGGACTTGAAATTGGATTTAGAAGCTTACCATGTTGTTGTGGCAATGATTCTAAGGCAGCCACCATCTCAATCACATCTTCATTAAGGGGCACGGCAGAGATGTTCTCTTGCATGCTGTGGGTGAGTCTAGGTGTTGCCCCTTCGTTTTTCATGCCAATTCCCTTCATAATGGCTGTTTCAAGGGCATCCTCATTCAAACCTTCAAAATATTCTTACGCCAAAGAATCGATTATATCAATAGAAAAACATGAATGAACATCATTAGGGTACCTCATAGCTTCAAAAATTTTAAAATCAATAACATCCCCATCGAATTCCATTGTCAAAGTTCTTGTGAACACATTAATCTTTGTACAAGCTGTTTTCATGAATGGCCTTCCAAGTAGGATTGGTAATGGAGAACAATGGTTCGAATCCTCCATGTCAAGCACGTAGAAGTCCGCTGGATATATTAGGTGATTGACCTGCACCAAAACATCCTCCAAAACACCCTTTGGATAGGCATTAGAACGATCAGCCAATTGGATAATCACACCATCATTTTTCAACTCTCCTAAGTTCATAGATGCATAAATAGAATATGGCATGACATTAATGGATGCACCTAAGTCTAACATAGCATGTTCAAACCTAGTATTACCAATTGCCAATTACACAATGAATTGTAAAACTGCCAGAATCTTTGCATTTAGTAAGCAGTTTTCGTTGCAAGACGGCTAAAACATTTTCACTTACCTTAACTACTTCTTTGTTCGAAATTATCCTTTTGGTGGTGCAAAGTTCTTTTAAAAACTTAGCATACCTTGGCCCTTGCTTAATGGCATCAAGGAGTGGAATGTTGACTTGAACTTTCCGAAATGTATCAAGGATGTCCTTTTCAGCTTCTTCTTTCTTTGAATGCATAAATCTGCAAGGGAATGGTGCATTCGAAGGAATAACATTAGAATTAATTGGAATTGGGACGTTCTTACCTTTATTGGACAGATTAGGGGGTGTAGGAACCTGCGACATGGATTACTCAATCCTTGTCGTGGCTTTGTTTTGTTCCTTCTCCTCGAATTCCAACTTCTTGTCCTCCTTTTGGCTTGATTTGGATATGCTAGGGTCAGTTCCAACTTCTCTTCTGCTTCTCAAAGTGATGGACTTCACAGATTCGAATCCTCCATTTGGGTTGACGATTATAGAACTAGGTAATTTGCCTTGCTCTTGAAATTGCCCCATGAACTCTACCATCTGCCCAAATTGTTTCTTGAAATCTCCCACTTCTTTGGCTTGATTTTGGAGTCCCTGCAGCAAAGTAGTTAGTAATTTAAATGTTGCATCATCATTCAATAATGCATTAGCATTATTTTGGGTAGATTGTGTTTGAGGTGGATTTGATGCAAATGGCTTTGGATAGAAACCCGGGGGTTGCTGCCTAAATCCTCCTTGTTGTTGGGCTTGTTGGGGCTCCCTCCATTTAAAATTTGGATGGTCTCTCCAACCCGAATTGTATGTGTTGGAGTATGGATCGTTTCTTGGCTGGTTTTGGCCTTGAAATCCAATTGTATTGGCGTTTTCCCATCCACCATTCTCAATCAATTGAGGGCACTTCTCAGAGGTGTGGCCTTGGATAGAGCACATGCCACAAATGGAATTGCTTTACACTTTTGGTCATTCAACAAGATGTGACAACATAGTAGTGATATTATCATTTAAGATTGTAATTCGGAGATTTCACTTGCCTCATTCACATGTTGGTGTCGGGGGTGATCCCTTTGCCCAACTCCTTCGTATTGTTGAGCATTCAAAGCTCGGTTGGCGATTAGAGTCTTGGCAGCCGTGGGTGTCTTGTCCACCAAAGCTCCCCCCGCTGATGCATCTAGCATTTGTCTCTCAATGGGCAAGAGTCTCGCATAAAAGTATTGGATGAGAAACTCTTGCTTCATTTGGTGTTGAGGACATAATGCAACAAGGCCCTTAAAATGCTTATAGTACGCTGGGAATGATTCAACTAATACGCTGGGAAGCATTTGTCTCTCAATGGGCTAAGGATTGGTGTTGTTGAATGCCACTAATCCGCTTCTTTAAGAGGATGACTCTTAACGTTAGGAAGAAATTCTCATCCAAGAGGTGACGGTTCTAGGGGCATATTCGTATAACCAATCCTTAGCCTTCTCTAGAAGAGAGACGAGAAAGACCTTCATTTTCAAAATGTTGCCATCGACATTGACAAAGGTCATGCTTGAGCAAACCACTTCAAACTCCTTCAAGTGCTTGTTTGGATCCTCCATGGACAGCCCATGGTATTTAGGGATGTGGTGTAGTAAGCTTGACTTCAATTCAAACTCATTGGTCTTGTCTTGGGCAGGCAAGGGATATTAAATACACAAAGGAACGGCATTGTCTGAGCTAAAGGGGTGAGTTTCTGGTTGCTTCTTCTTCCTTGTCAAACTGCGCTCAAAGTCGTTGTCAAACTCCAAGATGTGTGCTCGAATGGGCTGAGAACTTCTAGTCATAAACTAGTACCTAAAAACAAAGAAAACAAATCAAGGTAAAAAACTAGGTAATACACACAAAAAAAAAAACAATGGGGTTGCTAATCCTTGGAAACGGCGCCAAAAATTTGATGTGATGTAAAACAACACTCAAATTAAACCTTCTTGTTGACAATTGTAGTGTAGATGCAAGCAGGGATCGTTCTAGACCGGGGATTATGAGGGATTTCTAATCTATGTAAAACTGACTCAGAAACACTAAATAAGACTCAAGAATACAAAACTAGGCTAAATTCACTTAACTAGACTCAAACAACTCAAAATAGACTAGAATGACTTAAAACAGCACAAAACTAACAAATAGACTCAAAACAAATTCTAGGGATGATTTTGGACGAAAATTGAATTGAAAAGATTCAAACTATGAAAACAAACCAATTCTAACCTATATTAACTCAAAAGACTCAAAAGAGACCAAATAGAACAAATTCTAACTAAGAGACACAAGTTATAAATGGGGGATTTTGTTTTGACGAAATTTAAAAACTTGAAGTAAAAACTTGCAGAAAGTAATCAATAGCACAAAATTAGGGGAAACCAATGAAAGGATGAATTAGCTAAAGGACTCTTCTCCACACATGACACACTTGCATACAAAATGATTTCCAATTGTTCTTTCAATACGTTATGAAACTCAACACCCCAGATTAACAGTAAACAACACTAATTAACCCTCAAGTTTTCCTTGAATCATTGAATTGGACGGCAATCCAAATTATTCTCCAAACGTTCCCTATATGAACAACATAATAGAGATACAGTTAAAGATCATTAAACTCTATGAAAACTATAAGTGTTGACAAGGCAATCATAACTATGATGAGCATGATACTTTTGCCAGGAATCTACATAACACGATTGTGACTAGCAACCTTCACTACTCATGAATATAAGTTCGTAACGATTAGGTGAAACTCCCTTATATTCTAGAATAAAATTCATACACGCAAACTAAGTGTGCACTCTTAATTGACATACAAGAATAAGTTTTGAATAAAACAGCTAAGCAAATTGAATTCACAATGCAAGAAATCACAACTGAAAGTAATCAAATCATATTGCAAGTACGGTCATGGTATTGAATAGCCCCCTAGCCAAAAGGGCTTAGTTCCTCATAATCGCGAAACAAAGGTAAACAGATTTAGACATTAAAAACAAAAGAAAGAAAACACCTAAAGGCTCCAGTGATCCAAACAGAATAGTAAGCACGTCCAATGACTTTCCTCCTCCTTCTTTGCTGTGGCACAAGGGTTTGGTGGTGGTTTGAATGGTTAGTTGTATAGAAGAATGGATAGGAGAGAGTATGGTTATGTTTAGGGTGGTTGGGTGGTGCGGCAAGGGATGATTAGGGTCAGAAAGTATGAAGGAATTTGAGAGGAAGATGCGGCAGAGAGTGGAGAGGGTAAGGAATTATGTAGTGAATGATAGAGAATGAAATAGGTTTAGAATGATATGTATTTATAAGCTAAGGGCTCGGAAAAGGGGCAAGGCTTGAGGAAGAAACAGGAATGTCAATTAAGGCTAAAAATAGGCAAGGTTTTGCAACCTTGTGCGACAAGGACATTTAAGGTAGGTTTAGGCTTCTAGAACAACTAATTGAATGCCGTAACATGTTTTGGAATCCTTTTTGTGGCTGGAACATAAGTGAGGAAAGATTAGGAAACTTCTAAGCCAAATTTAGAAACATTCAAGAATGGAAACCTTGAAGAATAGAAACTTTAAACTTTAGAAACTTTGGCTTCCAATTTTGAAATCTTCATTCTTCATTTGATTTCTTCACATCTTCCTTCAATCCTAGGCTCATTTGATCTTCAATTTTGTCAATCCACATAGCTCCAAGCATGTGCTATCCATCTTGAGCCCATATCTGCTCCAAAACGCACCAAAATGCACTTTTGTGCTCCTTTAGCCCAATGGACCTACAAACACACGAAAATAGTTTAAAGTACTAAAATAACTAAGTACTATTAACGTAAATGCAAGGAATCAAGCTAGTTAAGTCGCATAAATATGCTTCTATTACCTTACAATACTGATAACTTCTGTTATAGGATGATGGAAGCGACAAGACCTTATTGACGAGTCATCCTCGGCCGACTCCTCCTAATCCTCCTCCAATGGCCAAAGACATCTTGGTCGACCCTCCCGCGATGGATAAAGAATAGAGGGCCCTTACCGAGCCCGAAGCGTCAGCGGAATCACCGGTCCATCCACAGGTTGAGGGCTTTACGGTCCCACCTCAAGAAGCTACTTCGACCATTTTAAGTTCTTATCGCTTCTCATTTTCTGCCCATCTTCTGCCTTAGGGTTCTTGTCCTTCTTGTTCAAAATATGCTCTAATCAATTCTTCATATGCAGCCCTCCCGGCAAGTCGAGCTCGACGCCCTGCTATCCACTACTTCTGGCGTGGCTGGCTCATCTGCTTCCTCCACCAAGCCTGCCCCTACCGCTGCTGAATCTCCTACTTTCGCTTGGCTACAAAACTTCCTTTCTATCTCGGTCTCAGAAATCTTGAAGCGCAACGATCTCGACTCTGTTGGCGACTGCCTGAATGCTCTTGCTTCTGAAGGTCAATTAGACAATGAAACCATTGTTCAATTGTCTTCTGTCTTAGAGAAAACTCGAGAATTCTTCCCTATTTTTGAGAAGGCTCTTCGAGCAGAAAATGACTTAAAAGTTGCAGAGGTCACCCAGGAAGCCGCTTGACCGGATCTTGAGACAATAAAGGAGCAGAAATTGGAACTGGACACCTTGACGATCAGATCGCAGAGCTTCATCGTCCAAGGTCGGCCATTGCTTCCACTCTTAAAGCAAACTTTGAGGCGAACAAGGCCAAGTTGACGGAGCTTGCAGCCGGCACAAAGCGGATTGCGCAGATGAAGTCGGAGAAAAGGATGTGCCAAGCCGAAGTCACGCTGGCAAAGTGAGGTGGCTGGAACTTAAGGCTGCTCTTGAAGCCTATATGCCTTCGACCTATTAGGAATGTACTCCTGTAGGCTGCTTTCTTGATTTGTAATCTTTTTATTTCAATGAAATGAAACACCTTTATTCTTGCATTTCGAACGTTGTTGAATAGTATTTTTTTTTAAAATTTTCCATTGATTGGCAATTTGTGAACTAAACCAGTCTGTTCCTTGAAATAATATGGCCCCTTGCCGAGAACCTTGTGAATAACAAATAGCCCTACCTAATTCGGCGACCATTTGCTGAACCTAGGGTCTTTAATTCCTATTGGCAACACGGTTTGCCAAACCAATTTGCCTTCGCCGAACGTTTTTTTGCTTAACTCTTTTATTATAAGCTCGTTCGGCAATTTTCGTTTGTGCTACTAAAAGGTTATAAGCGTCGAGTCGAGCTTCCTCTAAATCTTCTAATTCTTGTCTCATAGCCTGACTGTACTCGGCACTGAGCAGACTACTTTGCTCAATCATTCTTAGTGAATTTATACTTAGTTCGACGGGCAACATTGCATCGTGTCCAGTGGCCGACCGGAGTGAGGTTCGATAGGCCCGCAATGCTTCATTTAGCTTTAAATGCCATATACCAGGCCTTTCTCTTACCATCTTTTCAAGGATGCCAATCAGAACCTTATTACTTGCTTCGGCTTGCCCATTCGGTTGGGGGTAATACGGCGTAGACTGCTCAAGTTGAATCTTAAGGTTCGCCGTATATTCCTTAAACTTGTCAGATGTGAAGACCGTACCATTATCCATTATAATCGTCTCTGGCACACCGAATCTAGTTATGATGTTTTCCTTAACGAAATCATAAACCTCTTTAGTCGTCAACTCGACATACGATTTTGCTTCGACCCATTTGGTGAAGTAATCTGTCGCGACGAGTATCCATGCGTGCTTCGCCGATCCGGAAGACGGTGTAATTTTTCCGATTATATCTATGTCCCAACCGCTAAATGGCCATAATTTGATGATTGAATGTAACGATTTGACATGGACTCTCTATATAGGACCATGAATCTGGCACTGCACATATCCCTGCGCAAACTTGATACAATCCTTTAAACTGCTTGGCCAAAAATAACCGTGTCGTTGAAGCAACCATCGCATCTTTCGACCAGATTGATGAGCTCTGCATATTCCTTGATGAACCTCAGCAATTGCCTGGGCGGCCTCTTCAGGGCCGAGGCATAGCAACAACAGGCCGTCCTCACCTTTTCTGTACAACATGTTTTGGTACAACACGTAATTTGTGGCGTGAACCCTTGTCTTACGATCGTGTTTGCCATTAGGGTTATCGAGGTACCGCATAATCATTATTCTCCAATCATCCGCCAACGCCTCGACCGCACAAACTTCAGCAAGATTTTCCCGTTCTAACAACGAAGGCAAGGACATAACTCGCGTTTGGATCACATGATCCTGTTCGAGAACTTGTTGATTAACCAGGGCCAGGTATGATTGTTGTATTACGGGTATCGCCCGGCCTATCTTGGCCCTCATGAGTTGCGTGCCAGAGGCTATTTGGGCCAACTCGTCTGCATCAGAATTGTGGACTCTAGAAATATGTGTGAATGTAATACCTTCGAAGGACTCGGCCAAATAGCTAGCGACCATTTGATAGGGAGCCAGAGTGCAACTCGTGCAACGAAAAGTGCCATTGAGTTGGTTAATCACAAGTTCGAAGTCCCCGGGGACAAGGATGCGAGGTGCCCGTAAATCGTGAAGGATACTGAGGCTGATGATGAGGGCCTCATACTCGGCCTGGTTGTTCGAATAGTCAAAGTCTAACTTTAGAGAAAAATACCACCGACGGTGTTTGGGAGACTGAATGACTATTATAACCCCAGCAGAAACGGAACTTCTCAAACCATCAAAGTACATTATCCAATAATTGTCTCGGGGTTCCACCATGTTGATTTCGACATCATTGCCCCCAAAGTCGTATGGAGACAAGTGCTGAGCCAAGAAATCAGCCAATGCCTGGCCCTTGACAGCCTTCTCGGGTACGTATTGCAAACTGAACTCAGACAGCGCCATTGTCCACTTCCCAATTCGACCTTTGAAAATTGGCCAAGTGAGCATATAACGGATGACATCGGTTTGGGCAATGACTTGAGTGACGGATGGGAACATATAATGCCTGAGTTTAGATGCAGTGAAAAACAAAGCTAGGCAGAGTTTTTCAACAGCCAAATGGTTGATTTCAGAAGCATTGAGGTTGCGGCTAAGGTAAAAGATAACATGTTCACTCTCGACGTCATTGTCTTGTGCCATAAGAAAACCGATGGATTCTTCAGCCGTAGAGATATACAACTTGAGAGGTTTGCCTTGCCAAGGAGGAACAAGGACATGTGGGGTTGAAAGAGCCACCTTGATCTGTGTGAAGGCCTCGTGATGCTCGGTGTACCACTCGAACTTGTCGGAGTCCTTGAGTTTGAGAAGCGTGGAAAAGGCTCGCATCTTTCCTGCCGAATTTGCAATTAATCAGAAAAGGAAGTTGATCTTACCGAGCAACGATTGTAACTGCTTCTTTGTCATCGGGGGCGGCGTATTAATGATTTCTTGAGCCTTGTTCTCGTCGACTTCAATGCCTCGATGATATACCAAGAACCCTAAGAAATTACCGGCAGATATGCCGAAAGCACACTTGGCAGGGTTCATTTTGAGTTTATGTCGGCGCATGAGTAAGAAAGCTTGGCGAAGGTCTTCCAAGTGTGTCTGTCATCGTTTTGACTTTACTACAACATCGTCAATGTATACTTCGACTATAGTCCCAATTAGGTCGTGGAAAATAGCGTTCATCGCTCATTGGTATGTGGCGTCGGCATTCTTTAGGCCGAATGGCATAATGACCCACTCGTATGTGCCGACTGCCCTTGGGCATCGAAAAGTAGTTTTGTGAACATCAGCCTCGATGATAAAAATCTGGTTATAGCCAGCATGTCCATCCATAAATGATAAAATTTCGTGGCATGCTGCTGCATCGATTAATAGATTCGAAATCTGCATTGTTTATTCATCTTTGGGAGTTGCCAGATTTAGATTTTGAAAATCGATACAAATTCGCAAGGCACTATTTTTCTTCAGGATTGGGACGATATTTGCCAACCATTCGACGTATCGAGCTGTCCAAATGAAACTAGCATTTAAAAGTCGAACAATCTCATCTTTAATGCCGAGTTGCACTTCGGTTGAGAATCGTCGAGGTGGTTGACAAAATGGTTTTCATCCAGGCTTAATGCATAACTCGTGTTCAACGAGTTTTTGATCTAGACCAGGCATCTCATGGTAACTCCAAGCAAAACAATCTTTAAATTCCTTGAGTTACAAAGCTCGTTTTTCATAGGTTGGGGTAACAAAGCACTAATAAATAAAGGTCGTGGGTCTTCGGCGTTCCCAACATTTATGTCTTCCAAAGGGTCCTTGACCTGAGGCCGATTATCTTCGAGTTCGGCCGGTGCAGCCTGAACTTTTTCTAATGATAGAGCTGGGCCGTTGTCTTTTTCGGCCAGAAACTCAATCAGGTTGACTTCCGAGTTTGGTTGCTTGGAAATAGCATACCAATGGGCCAGCAGTCGTTCCATAGTTGATAAAATCGCGGCCTATCACCTTTCTTGGCTGGTGTTAGTCATCGGTATCGGTGAGTAGGTTGGCCAATCCGAGTCTCGCCGAATCCTGTTATACAGTCTTGGCCGCAACCTTGATGGCATTTTGCACTAAAATTCGAGTCGGCCGTCCTTCTTCATTGAAGCCTTGAAAGGTGATGTAGCCAACGTGATCATCATAGTAACGGGCTTGAATCATGTTAGCCTTGAACAGCTGGTTATCGGCCGGATGCACTACGACTGATTTCCCGTCCCAAAAAACAAGGACTTGGTATAATGATGACGGAATGCAGTTGGTCTGATGAATCCAATCGCGACCGAGCAGTGCGTTGTACTCAGTCTTTGAGTCCACTATAAAGAACGCGGTCATGTGGTTATGGAAGGCAACGGTCACCTCTAGAGGAGGCACTCTATTCGTCTGGGATTTATCACCCACGAAGCTGCTCATAATTATTCCTTACGGGATGAGCTCGTCGTTTGACCGTCGTAGTGTTGGAGGTATGCCGTGAAAGTCAATCTTTAGAAGAAACATTTCAGGACATTGTCTGTATGTATAGATAACTCTAAATACAGCAAAAGGCAAAGTCACTCATTAGGACTATCTCAATAAATGATATAAGTCCAAAATAGTGAATCCATAGACAATAGATCGATGGAAGAAGTAATCTAATGATGTTAGACTACATAGACCTTCTTCACATAACCATGATGTTCAAAATGTTCCTGGTCGTAGGATTGTCAGAGGGATACTGACAATACATAGACCAGTACATACTATGTCCCCTTCAAATGGGAAGGATGAAAAGTCTCATGCCATTCGTGTAGTGACACTAAGACAAGTATGTAGGTGCTCATTAAGGGAATGAGTTCACTTAACACGATCGAAAGAGAGCACTTGCATGGAGGTCTACTTACATGTCAAGCAAGTAACTCTACTGGTTGGAATATGTAAGTAATCCTTTGATCTGAGACATCATAGTTGTCTTGAGGATACGTTGCTGATCATTTGATAATGAGACATGACCACATCTCATCTTGGATGTGTTCTATGCATTGTTGGGGTTAGTGATTTATTCTCAGAGGCATGTGAATGATCAACAAGGGATCTCTAATCCTTGTTGCGAAAAGAAGAATACTCTAAGATATGATTCGGGAATCTTCGGCCGAAGTATCGAGCGTAATGATGGAAGGCGTTCCTATACGACTCAATTGAATCATATAACTAAGTATAATCACATTAGGGGTTTGACATTAAGTATCCATACCCTAGTAATGTGCTTGTGAGTATTGTATTAGAGAAGGATCGAATTACATTGTAATTCCAACTGAATAGGTTCTCCGACAAAATTCTACATTAGCTTGGGTAGCCATGATATATGGTTAGATGTCACTCATCGCTTGTGGGTTCTTCTAGATGATTAAATATGTAGTCATCAAAGAAGGAGTAGAATTAAAAGTAAGTTTTAATCCACTAAGTGATTGGTTAAATGCTAATGAATTGGATTGATTCCAATCACCTCACTGCCTTGCTAATTGGAACCTAAAACGATTGTACACCGATACACTCTTGTGGTGAGATAACTAAAGGATGATGGAATTAATTAATTGGATTAATTAAGTGTTATGCTTAATTAGAAAGTCTAAAGAAATCATAGAAGCGATAAAAGATCGTTTCGAGCTTAAAGAAAAGTTCGGGTTCATTCGGGCCCATTGGGCCCAAACCCATTGGGCTTTTATTCAAACATAAGATGACTTAAAATAATAAAAGCCCAAAGCCTAAAAAACACATAGAGAGGCCGGCCAAGGGTAAGAGAGAAAGAGAGAGAACGGTCAAAATGTTGACTAGCTTCTTTTCATTTATAAAGGAAGTTTAATGAAAAAAGTTTCTTTAGGGTTTTGTGTGTTCATTTTAACAAAAGAGAAAACACAAGTCTCTCTCTCTCTCAACACACATAGCCGACCACCATAGGGAGGAAAAACTAATCATCTCTCCTCCTTTTGGTTACTCCATCATTCATCTCACTACACTAGTGGGTGTGGATCTTTAGAGGTCTTCTACTTTGGAGACTAGAGGAAAATCAAAGGAGCTCTAAACCTATCAAGGTGGAGGAAGCAAGGAGGGAGGCTAGACCAACAACAAAGAGTTTGGAGGTGGTCCATCCTTGGTCTAAAGTCTAGATCAAAAGATATAAAACTCAACCTTCACTTTGTTCTTCAATATTTTGTTTGATGCATCAACTATGAACCTATGCTTCTTGAAGAGGATTTGCATGACTATAGCTTTGATAATATGTGATAATATGCTTCTGTTGCTTATGTATATAAATTTTGAATTGTATATGCAAGCTAGTCACTAGAAATCCCACTTAAATCTCATTATTTCTCTTCACGTAGGGCTCGCATGATGGAAACGGGCATAACGTTTACAGTTGCCCCACAGTCGACGAATACCTTGGAGATTGGATATCTTTCGATATGAACCGTAACTCACAACGGCTTTAGATGCTGCAGATTGGTGGCTGGAGAGCAGGGAAATAATTCGGCGAAAGCTGCTTTAAGCTTGTCTTGTTTGCCCTCTGGCTCACCTTCTTTGTCAACAACGAAGTCAACCTGTGTTTCTTATTCAGCAACCACATCACCATCCAAGGAAGTTGGGTGAGAAGTAGTCGTCTAAAATTCGGCAGGTAAGACATAAACCATGTTGATCTCCATGTTGTCAAGGACTGAAGGGCCCATCGGGTCATGATCGTCTTCTCCTGGGTTGTCAGCGGAAGCATCTTGTTCTTGAGCAACCTCAGCTTGAACATCTGTCGTATTAATAACGGGTCACAGATCATCTTTTTATGCCGAGTCATCGTGGGTGTCGCCCTCGAGCTCACTCGTTGTTGGGACTTGTGCTACTTTACTGGCTTACTCTTGATAAGCAATTCGAGCGTTTCTTGAATCAAGGTGTGCCTCTAGTCATGCCACATTTTCTTTCTCATCGGTCGTAAGGCCGAAGAGAGCCACTGCTGAGCAAACTTCGAAATGGTACCTTAAATACTGAAGGTCATCCAGAGAAAAGAGAAGCTCGACGGGGTCTATATCAGTGTATGGATCAACCTCAAAGTCGAGTACCCGAGCTTTGCGTATGTGCTGAAATCTGGCCTTCATTACTGGTTCTGTGGTCTTCTGGATAATTTGCTCGGCGGCAAGAAAAATGAAGGCCAAGCCGAGGGCCTCTGGATAATTTCCATCGTATCTTGATTAATGGTGCCGGTGATGGCAATGGAGGAAGTTTAATTTCTTATTCCTTTCTGAATTGCTCGAAGCGAGCTTTCATTTCCCCAGGTCGAAGAAGAAGTTTGATACACTTCTCAGATTCTTCAAAGGCAGTTTAAATATCATGATCAGTCGCCTTCTTCCCTTGAAGTAATTGAGTCATGATTGCCGGGGGCTATCGGTCATCGCCACTCTCCATTATTTCTTTTGGCTGCCACTTGGGAGCCGAATAAGCTTGGGCCGCCTGTGGTTGAGCCATACAATCTATCCGCTGGCGACAACGCTTTTGAGACTTTGACAATGCAGTATACTCGCCGGTTGGAGAATTGTAAGTGTACCATCGTTGGTCATGTGGTTCTGGCGGCTTGAATGTCTTTTGGTTCACCAATGAGCCAAAACTGTTGGAGTTTTATGCATAGTAATCCTCATTATAAAATAAGACGTCGAAGTCAAGTAGTCGTCTGGCTGAAGACAATCCATCAGCTCATGGTTAGGGTCCAAGCCTGTCTAACACTTTTTGGCGTTGGCCCGCACCAAGTACTTTCGATGGTGTTGCCGCGACAATGAGTGGTTGTCAGGACGTTGCCATGTTTGTAGGCGGCTGCCGTGGCGTCGGCACCTGAAGTGGTCTCTATTTTTGCTCGGTTATGACTACTTGTATCTTGTACCAGCTGCACAAAACCATCGCCCTGTCAGACTCTTCTTCACTAGATCCTGACATAGCTTCAACTATCGCAGGTCCTGTCAATTCTGTTGGTGGCTCATTAGAGAATAAGTTGATCTTGAGCCGCAACTGAGAATTTTGTTTTACAACATGTTGCATTCCTTTGTTTTACCCTTATTTTTGGGCAAATGGGCATCTACCATGCCGACTGTCGTCAAGGGGAAAGATTAGCATCGACGACCATCTGTTTTTCTGGAACTTCAGTTTGCCCTTGTCGATCCAGCTTTGAATAGCATCACGGAACACCACATAGTTGTGTTGGAAATGTGCCCTAAAACCAATCATATGATGATACTTTACGGACATTTCACATGTTAAACTAATCTAGTTTAATATCAAGGGCAAAGATTATTGTTTGAGCGGTCTCATATAAATGTTATATGCTTAAACGATAAAGTCCAAGGAATATGTGATTGGGAGAATGCGATCTAAATAGTTAGATTCATGAGACCATTCTTTCGTAGACACATCCTAAACGTTCCTGATCATAGGATTGTCAATTGGGCATTGACAGTCCGTTGAGATCAGTACGTGCTATGTCTTCTCTCAGGGAGAGTGACTAGTCTCGAGTCATCGGTGTGAGTGACACCAAGACAAGTACGTAGGTGCTCAATAGAGAATGAGTTCACTGAACACGATCAACGACGAGTTCTCATATTCATGTCACGTGAGAACTCATGGTTAGGATAATGCAAATTAGTCCTTTGACCTGAGGCATCATAGTTGTCTTGTGGTTAGGTCCTTGATCTTTGATCGTGTCAAATGGCATTCCTTTGGAGTGTCCACGGCATGGTTGGGGTCAAGCTATCTAGTCATGGAGACAAGTGAATGCGCAACAAGGGATCTCTAACCTTCAAACCGTTGAGGGAGAATACTCTATGATATGATTTAGAATCTCTGGCCAGAGTATGAATGAGATGTTGGAATGCGTTCCAGATCACATTCAAAGTAATCATATAAGTGCGAGATTCACATTGGATAGTAGACATGAATAAACTATCAAGCCAAACAATGTGGTCAAGAGTATTGTATTAGAGAAAGACCGTATTGCATTTGTAATCCTAAACTGAATAGGTTCTCTACCTCTTCTGATTAGCTTGGGTAACCATGATATGCTGCTAGGTGTCACTCATGGTTTGTGGAAGCCCTAAACGTGTGTAAACACTAAAGGGAGAATTGAAAGTTAGTTTCAAATTCACAATCGATTTAAAAGAGTTTGAATCGCCCACTGCCTCGCTAAAAGGAACCTAATGGATCGTACACCGTGTAAGGTAAAGATTGAAGATTCAACGGAGATGAGTAAGAATAATTAAATGGTTTAATTATTTATGGCAAGGATTAATTAATATGTTAATTAATCAAACGAATGAGTTCGTTGAAGACCTCGGGATAGTTTTGGACCTTAAGGCCCAATGGGCTTCGAACGTCAAGTCCATTGACTTAAGTTGTATGACAACTTAATAAATAATGATTTACAAAGGCCCAAATGCTCCAAAAATATCCCTAAGGCCGGCCACAATGTAAGGGTAGTGAACTTGGACTTATTTACAAGTTTGCCACTCAAATGAATTAAGGTATAAATTTGACTTTATAGCCAAAAATTCATTTAGGGTTTGTTTTTGGGAAATTGGAGAGAAGAAAAGCTCTCCCTTCTCTCTAGAAATGGCCGGCCCCCTTGGAGGGTTTTAGCTAGCACTCTAGCTCCTCCAAGGTCACTCATTTCTTCTTAATCAAAACCTTGGTGTAGAAACTTAGAGGTTCTCAATTTTGAGAACTTAGAGAACCTATCCTTTCTATATAAATCCATAGATTTAAGATGCAAGGAATGAAGGCCCTCTCTTTGGGTGATTAGCCTTTGCTTAAGCAAAGAGGAATCTACAAAGGTATAAATCTCAACTCACTTTGTTTTGAGTTGTTTAAAGGTTCACCAATCTACTAGGCTTTGAACATTCATGGTTAATGTTTTGTTTTTAAGTATATGCAAGCATGATTCCGCCTTTAATTTGTTAATTGCATGCTAATGATATTGCTTAAATGAACATGTTTCTCCAAAATAATCCTTCAAGTTGTTGGTTGTATGCTTACTTAAGTTGTGGTATTTGCATTATATTTTATCTTTCAACTCTTCGGCCTTAGGGATGTTATGTCCTGGCCGAAGCTTGATAATCTTTGCTATCAGCAATTGGTTGAAGAGTCGGCCTTGGTAATGTCAAAGGTATAAACCTTCGATGTTTTGGCTATAGTCTCCTCATGGGCCGCACGAATTTTGGCATCTTTAGATTGAGCCGAAACCTTGCAAATGTATGGCTTATCAATGACAATCTCAGCCGCGTCCATACTAGCATACTGGGAGTCGTCTTCTTTGGCCGACGTGTAACTGACCGAAGGGTTTTTGTATATAATCCCTTGGGTTGAGGATTTCGATATCTTTTCTTCTCGGAGTAAGTATTCATATTGCTCAACATGCTGAGACAATTCGTACATATCCTGAAAATTTGCCCCCAGGAACTTCTTTTTATACTCTAAGTCTAAACCATTCAGAGCGATTCTCAAAAACTTGATTTCGGGGAGAGGTATTCGGCACCAATTCCTGGCCGACTTAAACCTTGTTAGGTACTTAATTGGTGATTCATCATATGCCTGAGCCATCCTAGCCAACGAAGATACTAACATCTCCATTCCTGGGCGATAGAATTGGTCGTGGAATTTCTCGACTAGCTCTTTCCAACTTTGAATAGAGTTTGGGGGGAGATTAATATACCATGTGAATGCTGGGCCTGTCAGTGAGAAGTTGAATAATCGTAACTTGTAATAGTCACTGTTAACGTCCTCACATTACGCGGTAAAACGAGCCACATGCTTTAGAGAAGATAGGGACGACTCTCCCGCAAACAGGCTGATGTCCGGGATTTTAAAACCCTTTAGATACTCAAAGTGTTCGACGTACTCTGGGTACGGATGAATGAATTTCTTCAAAGCCGAATCAATCATTCGTTGAATCTCTGTTATACCCACAGCAGGTGTTTCGGGCTCGAATTCATTTGTTTTACTTGTCGATCCGCTCTTTTTCTCTAGATAAATTGATTTAAGGTGAGTGGATCCCACTTCGGCCGTTAACGCTGGTACTAGATTGTGCTTAAGCAGGGATTGCCTTGACCGATAAGTGAATCCTAAATTCTGGGTATTGTTAACCAAGACATCGAGTAATCTGGTATGTACAGCGTTGTACTCGCGAACCTCTTTGAGTATCCCTCTTATTTCTCAGCCAACTGTTTGCTCGAATTGCCGAGATTGTTCTTCCAGTCGTTTTCTGAAAAACGACCTGGATGGTGGATCAGAAGCTTCACCACCGTCTTCGTCACAATCTTCTACCGCCTCCTCAGCAAAAGATTCTTTTGTGACTTTAGTGAGGATTCCTGTATTATGGGGTGTCTTGCCAAGGATAACTTTCCTCTCTCGGCGTCAGTCTGATGTCACGACAACAGTGGTCTGTGCCTGTGACAGACCTTCAAGACCTGTATTCTGGGTCATCGGTGTGGTAGTAGACTTTCCCATCCCTGTCTTCTTCTTCACCGATCGTGTTTCAACGGGCATGAACTTCGTAGTTTTAGCACTAGGTTCCACTGGGCGTGTCAAAATGTTGACTCTAAAAACTACCTAGCCTACATGGCGCGCAGGCCGGGTAATTAATAAGCTAACTATGTCCTTCAGTTGTTGATCGGACCATATTTATACATATTTTTATATCAAATTCACTCATCTTTTCTTAGTTAGTTCGTTATATTTTGAGCTATTTACGTTATTTTTATGTTTTATAAGATTTTCAAGAAAAGAAAATAAAAATAGAATAAATGAAGTGTTAAGTAATTATTTCGTTTAAACTTTCTTGTTTGTTGAATAGAATTTATCATTTGAAAAATAATATATATATATATATATATTTATATATTTATATATTTATATATTTATATTTATATTTATAATGTGTTGTGTGTGTATGCTTACAGGTGATAGAAGCAGGAAATAATATACAAAGGAGGGCAGCACATGCATGAAAGCATGGGAGGACTGGAATGCTTTCGGTGGAGCATTTTAAAAGTCAAAAGGCTGCCTTTAAACAAAGAAAGAGGGAGAAACTGTGGAGCCTTCATCACGCAGGGAAGGCATCCAAGGAAAGCACCGAGAAAAGTGGAATCACGGGGGCATCCTAGGCAGCTTAAGAAAAGAATTAAAGAGGATAAGAGGGCCTGGGAGGAGAGCTCATGGTGGGGAGGCGCAAAAGGCCAATTAACGGGGAGTCAAAAGGGCACTTGAGCTCAGCGTTAAGGGGAATCGAAGGCAGGGTGAGCTGCCATCAAGGCAGCGTGCCACGGAGCCAGCTCGTCTGATTGGGGAGATATAAGGCAGCGCAGGTTTTCAAGGAGATGCTGCCATTAGGCAGCGACGTGGAGGACTCAGGGGCGCCATTTTTGGCGACTGGAGAAAGCAGCACCGAGAGCAGTCAAAGAAGGCATGGCACGGTGAAAGGGATAAAACAGAAGCACAGTGCACATGCAAGTGCACAGAAAATCCTAATTCACCCCATTTTGGTTTAATCCTCCAAACTCAGATTTTAATTATGTTTTTAATTTCTGTTTTAATTTCTGTTTTAATAATGTGTAATTAATTTATATTGGCTAGAGGATAATTCAAAACCATGATTATATTTGTAATTTGAATTGGTAACTTCAGTTGTGATTTCTGAGTTGTGATTTAATTTGCTTAACTGCTTGATTAATAACTTATTTATGTTTGTCGATTAAGAATGCATACTTAATTTACATGCATGAATTTGATGCTAGAATATAAGTGAATTTCACCTAATCGTTATGAACTTATATTCATGAGTAGTGAAGGTTGCTAGTCACAATCGCGTTAAGTAAATTCCTGGCAAACGTATCATGCTGTTCATAGTTACGAATGCCTTGTCAACACTTATGATTTTCACGAAGCTTAATGATCTTTGATTGTATCTCTATTGTGCTTTTCACGTAGAGAACTTTTGGGGAATAATTTGAGTTGTTGTATGCTGTTCATCCAATTCAATAATATAAGGAAAATCTGAAGATTAATTTAAGCGTACCTAATTAATTTGGGGTGTTGAAATTTACAATTTATTGAAAGAACAACTGAAAATCAATTTAGGTTGCTTATGTGTCATGTGTGGAGAAAAACCCTCTAGCCAATCCGTCGTCTATCCGTTTACTTTAATTTTATGTTTTTGTCAATTTTATAATTTATTTAAGTTTAATTTACGTTTCATCCAAACCAAACCCCCCCCATTATTAAAATATTATTATTTAGTTAGTTTTTATTATTTTTAATCTTTTAATTTAATTTCCGTCCATTTTAATTCCTAGTTTTTTTTTTAAATTGTTTTCATTATTTTGAGTCATTTTTAGTGTGTTTCGAGTTTTTAGCTTAGTTTGTGTTTTCTAGAGTCTTGAGTTGCTTTGAGTCTTTTGATTTGTTTTAGTTTATCTGTTAGTTTTATTTTGAATTATTCTAGTTAAGTGTTTTTATTTTAGTTGAGTGTTTTAAACTTTGTTTTTACGTTTTTAAATTAATTTTAGAGTGATTAGCAATCCCTCCTAATCCCCGGCCTAGAACGATACCCTACTTATACCTATACTACAATTGTCAAAAAGAGGGTTAAATTTGTGCGGTTTAAAATCCCGTCAAATGTGTGCGAGGCGTGCCAACTCGTCGATCGAGCTCGGCCGGAGAGTAAAAGTATGCTAATGTGCTGCATTGATACGCGCGGCTGACTTCTATGTTTTGCGACTGTGGCCAAGAAAGGAACACGTCTCGGCCTTTGGATCCTCAAGCCTGAAGACAAAGCTACTAATTACAAAGTTCACAACTCATCGTCGTCCGACTCAGCCACAATAACTGTATTTATGAAGGTGAATTCACGCCGAATCGATACTAAAGTACAAAGGCACAGATACACAAAGCGGATGAAAGTTTTGATGGTGAATGCAGTTCGACCGTCCGAATGCCGAACTCTAAACCCCACTTGTGAATATGCGATCATAAAATAATTCGGCGTTTGACGCACTGAGCCCAACAATCAGTAACACCTCACTTCACCGAGAAGGCTAATGAGATGACCTCTATCGACAGGAATCCAAAAATCCTTGTCGACCAAGACTTGGATAGATAGCCAGTCAACCTCGTCGCAGTGCTGTTTGTCCAAACTAAAGTTGCTTCAAGGTCGGCTAGTTCTTCAGCAACAATGATGTTTATCCAAACTGAAGGTGTCACTGGTTGCCTTCACAATGCTGTTTATCCAAACTGAAGATGTGTCGGCGAAAAGGAAAACAAAAATCTCAAGGGTGTTCAGAGGTTTCGCGAAAAGCGAGAATTTGTGCAGGGCAGTTTGTGTGTTGAATTGGAGGTCCCCTTCCCGTTGCCATTGCATCTGTATTTATAGTAACTGAACCTCCCCCGATCGAATCATAACCTTACTCAAACTAAGACTCCCTACCCCGATCAAACTTTATCTCGGCCATTCCTTCTTTCATTAGGACTTTGAACCCGACCCCTTTATCAGGCCACATCCATGCCGAGACTCCTTGCTGCACTAAGACTTCATTTCCTTATCCATTTAACCGTAGGATTCCACCCTCTTTATCTCTATCCAGACAACTCCTTTTCCTAATAGAACTCGACCGTCCCCAGTTAGTCGGCCCACAAACTGAATATCCCATAGCACCTTTCCGACTAAGCCTCTGGGCCGAGAAACACTTCACGCTCGGCCCAAACAGTTTTTTTATAGGAGGATCCTTAAAATAGGACACAAATGAAATGGAATGTTTAGAATCCGGAGATCGGTGAACCACTCTACATAGCTGAACTCAACAATAATCTTCCTAAAAATTGGAAAAGGGAAAGACAGTTTCGTGTTTTTCTTCTAAAACACTAAAATCCATAGCCTTACAGTTGAATGATATTTCTCTTTTACATGTGTCTTGGGTACAAAACCCCCGTCTTTTAAATTATTATAATAGTTACAAACTCTTTTCTATCTTCTTAATAATTTTTTTTTAAATATTGTTATACAAGTAATACTCGACAAGAAGGAATTCAAACAAAAGATATGAGGTGCATGAGTGAATGCAAACCAACTAAGCTTTAAGCTCGCAACATAATATATATATATACACACACGCACACACACACACACATAATCCAGTGTTAGATAATGTTGTAACACTTCTATACCTATCCAACAATAGATTTCTTAATATTATACTCAAGGGCATTGTGGATGCAAATTTTTGTTGTCTTCTCCTTTGACGAAAATGCACCTGCGAAATAATAACACCTAAGATTAAGGCCAAAAGCCTCACGCACCCAAGATGAATGAGGGAAGGGGGCTTTGGCCAAAGAATCTCCGATGCCAAAGGTAAAAAACTGAAAAGAATGTGTTTTGTAGTTTATGAGCATTAAATGGCTTAACTTTTTAGTGGGATAATAGGGCTATTTATAGGGGAGTGGCTGGCCATATATGGTGAAATTGTGTGAATAATTGCAAGATATTATGTGAAATAATATCTTGCAATTAACATGGCAATTAATCCGAAATTAAATACGAAAATTGAGAGTTACCTTTTGAATAAGGATTTGATGAGGAGTGATGAGAGGGATTTGAATAAATATCATTTTGATCACATTTGATTCTTCCTTGATTGAATTGTTAGGAATCCCGTATGTCTCAAGGGTAATTTTGTCTTTTTCACCCAAAAGTCCATGTGTCACCTCCATAATTTTCTTGATTATTTTTGGCTCTACAAATGCCCCCACACCTGTTAGGCTGCTTGCAGGAAAGGGCAACAGGTGTAGAGATCTTCCGTTGCTTTAGGAAACATAAGATTGTTTCCTATCTTGATGTAGATTTCCACATTAATTAGAAATTAGATCCTTCTAGGAAAGGAGAAAAAAAATCACTTCTAAAGCCTATTTAAGTCTACCTTAATTAGATGATAAATCAACTTAAAAGAGCAATTTATTTTACCCTATAAGAGAGAGAAAGCTAGAGGATATTTGTTCCCCTCCCTGAGCAATCTTATACGCTTGCTCGTGTAAATGACTGCCCTTCGTTGCTTTATTCGTCCTCACGCCACATCAGCGTAGAAAAAATTAATTTTTCCTTGTCTTCGTAGTTTTTTGGAGCCTTGGGGCTTGAAATTTGGCTCAACCGAGGATAAGGATGTGTCAAAAAATGGCTTAGAAGGGCCATGACATTGTTGCCGTGGGTGGCTTGGTGCGGCAGCGGCTCAGCGTGAGTGAAGGTCTGGGTGCAGCGATGTGGGCCATAGAGGCGAGCTGGGGCTCGGCTTGGGTCAGGAACTTCTCGACTTAGGCTGAGGTTGCGAGGTGCTAATCTTTAGGCTGCTGGGCTTAGGCCCATGCAAAAGAGATGAGAAAGATCCTCTCCTTTTAGATTGGGTCGCGAGGCCTTTGGGCTGAAAGAATGGCAGCGCTTGGCACACTGGGTCTCCTGGTGCTCTGGGCTGCCTAGCATGTTAGGCCGAGAGATAAATGGGAGCTAATGCGAGCTGGGCTCCCTTGATTGCTATCCTTGGGCCATAGGGCTTGATGCAATTTTTTTTTATGCAATAGTGTAATGATTCTTTCTTGTATCTTTGTAGAATTTCTTCGAGTATGTCTTCTTCAACCCACAAGAGTGATGATGGTATGCCTCCATTGTATCGCGAAGGTGGGTTTTTGAGTAAAGTGGGCTATTTCAAGGCTACTCACTTCCAAATTAACTCCGATGGCTCGTTCAGAGATTTCCTTGAAGCATATAGGCACGTCATCCGTCTAGGGTGCGTGTGAAGCCTGTTAAGGAGAGTAGCAGCCGTGAGTTATGTAGTGGGGCTCGAAGAGCCATCATGTTTTACCCCTACTACTTTGTGTTGGGATTTACTTTGCTCTATGAAATGTGTCTCCGCTCAAGGTTCTCCAAATGTGGTCTGTGTGATGGTGGGATTCCTCAATCTAAGCCAATTATTTGAATTGGATCTGACCGTCAACGAATTCTTGTACTTCTTTGATATAGGCCATATTGATGGAGTTGAGCAGTTGCGATCTAGCAAAAGCCTTTTCGATCATTCGAGCAAGGGAGATCATGATTGAGCCAATGAGACTTTAGAGATAAGTGGAGAGTGAGAGTCTAATTTTTCCCCTATGCTGCGCGTTCCGATTATTTTCATCTCTGGTAAGTAGACTGCTTAGTCTCTGGGCTGCTTTGTGCTTTTGTTAAGCTGCTTTCTAATTTGTTGACTATCATCCTCTATCTATGTAGATTCAAAAATTGGCACAACTCCCAAGACTTCTCCAAATATGAAGAAGGTGCATGTTGCTTTAGGTACCTTTGCTGAGTACCGTGAATAGTGTTGGCTACTTAGTCCTCTTTGCTAAGAGATAGGTGGGTTGCCCTTAGGAGAGGAGATAAAACAGATCAAGGCAAATACATTGGCTTATCTGATCGCTGTCGTGGAGCCTGCTGTGAATAAAGGTGGAAAGAAGAGATCTTCCCTGCTTGCTCAAGAGATGCCAGTTGAGGAAAAGCCAAAGGCTTCCTATGTTGCTCGTGAGGGTCCACCTGATATGAGCATATTTATGCAACTTTATTATCTTATTTCTTTGCATTTAATTAGTTAAATTCCATTTATTATAGTGATTTAGTTTATTTTCGTATTATTGTAGGTCCAAGTGGTAAGTTGACAATAAATGGCCAAAAGGTGTTTAACATGTGTTAAACATGTTCTAAAATCTGGAGAAATCAGAATTGAAGCTTGGAAGACAAGGAAAAGCATTATCTTATCCAACCTTATCCAAACTTTCAAAGGAGAATTCAAGTGTGCCGTGACTTGCAATTAGGAGAAAGAGAGATTGTGCCGTGCAAAGACAAATCCAAGACTTGTGCCGTAACATTGCAATCAAGCCATTGGAGATTTCCAGAGTTCGTTCTATTCTTTATTTAGTTTCAATATTTATTTTATATTGCATTTCAATTACTATGAACATGACTAGGTAAGTTTCTTTTTAGCTAGAGGTGAATTCGAAGCCATGGACATATTTTTTATATGAATTGATTTCCTCCAATTATTGTTTCGTAAAACATGAATGCGATTTACTTATCTATTTTATAGAGAACTTATTCTTGTATGTTAATTAAGGGTGCACACTTAGTTTGCATGCAGGGATTTGATGCTAGAATATAAGGGAATTTCACCTAATCGTTATGAACTTATATTTGCAAGTAGTGAAAGTCACTAGTTCAAATTCCTGGTAGGAGTGTCATGTTTTTCATAGTTACGAATGCCTTGTCAAGATGATTTTCATAGAACTTAATGATCTCTGATATGTATCTCTATCATGCTATTCATATAGGGAACTTGATAAGAATAATTTGATTGCGTCGCTGAGTCCAACTCAATGAAATTAGGAAAATCTGAGACTTAATTAGTACAGTTCACAATTAATTTGGGGCATTGTCATTCATGGTTTATAGAAAGAATAACTGGAAATCAATTTGTATGCATATGTTTCATGTGTGGAGAAGGATCCTCTAGCTAGCCTTTCACCTACATTTCACTCACAATTCACTTTAGTTGTTGTCTTTACTGTGTTTTAGTTAAAATTCGTCCAAAAAATCCCCTTACGATTGTTTTCGAGTTAGTTAGTTAGTTTTTAGGTTTTTAAGTCAAATTTGTGTTGATTAGCATCCCTTCTAATCCCCGAAATAGAACGATCCCTATTTGCTCATACTACAATTGCATTAAAGGGTTTAGTTTGTGTGTTAGTTTCTATCACATCACCACCCACTGTCGATAGGCTTGTGATTGACTTGACTTCTTCCAAGCAGAAGAAAGATGAGGCCGCTAGAACTAAACCTATGATGTCTGCCATGCCGAAGGTAGTTAGTACGATTATGATAGAATTGCTCAACGTAGAGGTTCCGTCGTGCCCTTAGTGCCGAAATATGTGCCAAGACATCTGGGAGCTAAGTTTGGTTTAATTTCGGAGAGGTTTGCTACTATGATGAGTAATAAGGTGAACTTCGCTGCTAAAATGGCGCCAACACATATTCTTCTTATTGTTAAAACTAGTTCGCCTGCTTAGAAAGAGTAGACTGCTCGCGTGGGCAGTTGTGAAAATCCTCCAAGCCTATTTCTAAAGAGGTTGTTGAGATTTGTGCGCTTTTGAAGACAAATCTACTTAAAGACATGGACGCGTGTGCCAAGCTTGTTGATGGCGTTAGAGGGATTTCTTTGCCCAAGTTCATTTGCGAATCATATGACCTAATATAGAATAATTGCTTTGCTTACTATGATGCAGAAAGCGATGATTCTGGTAGTCGAGTGTATGCTCCTTGATCAAGAAGATACCAAGGCTGCCAAGGAATGGCAAAGACTATGGTAGCTGAAGCTTATTCTTCTGTTAAAAAGATCAAGAATTTGGAGTGTGAGCTCGTCGCTTTGAAGGGGTCTAATATATCTACCTCTACTTCTCTGCAATTTGAGACGAATCGCCAGGAGTTCGTTGACTTGAAGACTAGGCTTGACGTGATCCAAGTTAAGTATGAAAGTGCAAAGAAGGAGATTAGATGTTACATACCTTATGTTCAAGATCTTGAACGTGCCATTTCTGAGCTTCATTCTCTTGCTTATACAAAGGATGAAAAGTTGATTGCAGCTTATAATCAAGTAATCAGCTTCAAAAAGGTCGTTGATAGGCTTAAACCCCAAGTGTTGGAACTCCAAGGTGCACTGAGGATCAATGAAAATTTGAAGAAGGAAATGGATGAGTTACAGCACGTTCGTGTTGGTCTGCTTGAGAAGAACGAACTGATGAAGGATGAGAAGGCTGGGCTCGAGGCTTCGCATGTTCAAAGTCAGGCCGATTTCTACAACATGGGTTATGTAGAACATTTCTTTAGTAGACCATTTGACTTTAAGTTTGCTGGGAAAGATTTCAAGGCCTTCTCTATTTCTTCGGAAAACTTGCTTGCCTTTACTTTTGAGGCATCCATTGGTGAATTAGTCAGAGAAGTTAGTGCCCAAGTTGGGCCAGCTGGGGGTGAAGCGCCGGATGATGTCATTACTGAGAGTGTCGTGGCTGCTAAAGGTGTGGCGACCGAGTAGCCATGGGATGTCTAAGCTGCTGAAGAGTAATCTTCTAGATAGCCTTGAGGATTTTCTTTGTTTTCCTTGTTGCTTTTTTTCTTTGCTTGAACTCTTTTGGCCTTTGCTATTTGTTTATCAATTTTGCTAGAAAATTTAATAAACTTGTCCTTCATTTTTCTTCATCTTCGCTTCTTTTGTTTACACCCAACCTTTGACCTTTAGACTAGTGGCATGCGTGCTACTTTTCTATAAGCGGACAGGCCCACGTAGCCTATGCAGCCGTAGGTGTTAGTGTAGAACTTTTATAAAGTTGTTAGCCATAAGGTCGGTAGCCAGACGCCTTACTTACAAAAGTAGACAAGTTTGCGTAACCACTTAGCTATTAACCTTAGCTTTCTTCAATCCTTTGAGCTATGTGGCCTACATCACAACATACTAAAGATTTTTTAGTCATGAAATTCGCTAATCTTTCGTATCATAAGTACACGGTTGTACGAAATTTTGTAAGCAAAGGTTTGAAAGAACTCCTTGCTCTTTATGTAACCAATTGCGTGGATTGCGCAACAAGTATCATAACACTGTAGGAATTAGTGTATATCTAAATGATCATTCTGCGCTTGGCAAAGGTGAAGCTTATCGACTGCGTAGCATGTCGGCAGTGAATAGAGCTTCGTATATGCACTTTTACTGTTTAACCTTTCACAAAACTGTGTTGTTGTATAAGTTTAGCGCTGTTTACTGCTCAAAGGGCAAGCCATATGCAGTCTTCAGGAAACCGTAAGTAGTCTTCTGGAAACCGTAGGCTACCTTAGTGCACTCAATAGAAGCTTTGGGGTTCCAGGGTAGCTGTCCATAGGGCGTACTACGTAATGTGCCTCCTCCATCTCTAAGGCCCGGTTCCCCATGGATTAGGCCAAGAGACCAAAAATCCTTCAATTAGCTAAGACTGGAAAATGACTATTGTGGCTATTTCTATGAATCTCAGCACCTAGTTACACTAAGGCAGCCCGACTGATCCACGTGTGGATATTTGAAGTGTATAGTTTATCCTCCTGCATCAGAGGGCAAACCCATGCAGGTGTCGGGGAATTGGTTTACCCTGTCGCACTGGAAAGCATGGTTAGTCTCCAAACGGTGCAATTTCCGCATTTAAGTCCCTAAGAAGGGCACAATCTTCTTTTGAAGTGACGGGATTTTAAACCGCACAAATTTAACCCTCTTTTTGACAGTTGTAGTAAAGATGTAAGTAGGGTATCGTTCTAGGCCGGGGATTAGGAGGGATTGCTAATCTACTCTAAATTAATTTAAAAACGTAAAAACAAAGTTTAAAACACTAAACTAAAATAAAAACACTTTACTAAAATGACTCAAATAAAACTAACAAATAAACTAAAACAAATCAAAAGACTCAAAACAACTCAAGACTCTAGAAAATACAAACTAAGCTAAAAACTCGAAACACACTTAAAATGACTCAAATAATAAAAACAATCAAATTAACTCAATCTAGACACTAGGAAATTAATTGGACGGAATTTAAATTAAAAGATTAAAAATAATAAAAATTAACTAAATAATATAATATAATAATGGGGGGGGGGGGTTTGGTTTGGATGAAACGTAAATTAAACTTAACTAAATTATAAAATTGACAAAAACATAAATTAAAAGTGAACGGATAGGTGACGGATTGGCTAGAGGGTTTTTCTCCACACATGACACATATGCAACCTAAATTGATTTTCAGTTGTTCTTTCAATAAATTATGAATTCTCAATACTCCAGATTAACCGTGAACAGCACTTTTTTAATCTTCAAGTTTTCCTTAAGTTATTGAATTGGATGAACAGCATACAACAATTCAACATATTCTCTAAAAGTCCCCTACGTGAAAAGCACAATAGAGATACAATCAAAGATCATTAAACTTTGTGAAAACTATAAATACTGACGAGGCATTCGTAACTATGAAAAGCATGATACTCCTGCCAAGAATTTACTTAACGCGATTGTGGATAACAACCTTCACTACTCATGAATATAAGTTCATAACGATTAGGTGAAATTCACTTATATTCTAGCATCAAATTCATGCATGTAAATTAAGTATGCATTCTTAATCGACAAACACAAATAAGTTATTAATCAAGCAGTTAAGTAAATTAAATCACAACTCAGAAATCACAACTGAAATTACCAATTCAAATTACAAATATAATCATGGTTTTGAATTATCCTCTAGCCAACACAAATTAATTACACATATTTATAAATTAAAACAGAAATTAAAATTGAGTTTGGAGGAATTAAACCAAAACAGGAGAGTGTGCAGAGGTTTCCCGTGTGCAGCAAAACTGCTCTGTGCAATTCTGATCCATGAGGCACTGTGCTTGTGCTTGTGCCTTTGCTGCCTTCAAAGATCCCCCGAGCTGCCAGGTTTGATGCGCTGCCAAAGAATGCCTGAAAGGCAGCACGCCCGAGGCGCCTTGCTCTTCAAGCTCGCGGATCCCCTCTGGCTGCGTGCTCTCCTCCTCAAGCTGCTTGCGCAGCTTAGTTTTTTTCCTCACAATTCCGTGCGCTGCTTGCGCTCTTTATTTAATTTATCCGCCCGAGGCCTTGCGCCTTCTTCCAATTCTGCGCAGCTGCCTCTATTGGCAGCTTCTGTTTTCGTTTTCAAGCTGCTTGCGCAGCTTTAGTTTTCTCCGAGACCTCCCTCTAATCCCCCTCGCCAAGCTGCTCTCGGTCTTACTCAACCCAGCTGCTTGCGCAGCTTCTCTCCCCCTCAAGCTTATCTCCCCAATTCCTTTCTTATATCTCCCCAATTCCTTTCTTTGATTCCGTTTCTTATTTTATTCCCCATTTTTCAGTCTTGACCCGCTGCCATCCTGGCAGCCATCTTCTTTATCCCACCGAGTCTTCCGTTAGTTGCTGCCCTTCATCATTCATCATCATTTTCTTTGTTTTCTCCTTTTATTCCTTTATTGACTTTTCTTCGGTGCCCTTTGGCATCTTTTCTGTAATCACACACACACAACATTATATATAAATATATATATATATATATTATTTTCCAAATGATAAGTTTTAATTAACAAGCAAGATAGTTTAGAAGAAATTATTACTTAACACTTCATTTATTCTATTTTTATTTTCTTAGCTAGATAAATTTTATAAAACACAAAAACAAAGTAAATGGCTCAAAATATGAGGAACTAACTAAGAAAAGACGAGTGAATTTGATATAAAAATATATATAAATATGATCCGATCAAATACCCCCACACTTAGCTTTTGCTAGTCCTCGAGCAAAACAAAGAAAACAGAAAAAGTAATAACATGAAAAACATTAGCTTCCTACTATTTGACCCTCAGAGAATTTCATTCGAGAACACAAATCATCAAGAACCATAGCTAGCAGCAAATAAACTAATCCAAGTTCATCTTCCTTATTCAAATATTAGCAGTAATCTTTAAATCATCCTTGAAGTGTAGTGTGTGAGATAGCCATGCTAATGCAATTTCAAGTTTTTATTTTTAAAATCATCATATGCAAACCAGCAACCTTCTCACGGATATGCACTCAATCACACATGTGTTTAGTTTTAATGTGTTTCGCTCAAAGAAACAAATGTGAAAGTTCTACCATAAGCTTGCATAAAGATCACTTCTCCACAATCATAATTGCAAAACTTAAATCAAGAGGACTTTTATTGGATGTAATGAGGCTTAGGGATAGGGCTATTGAAACGAAAGAATAGGAAAACACAAGTTCCAAGCTACATCGCAAGCGATTCTTTTGTTGAGATTTATAAGAACTCAAACTTTCCAACGATTCTTTTAACACCTCCAACCACACCCTTAAACTGAAACTTTAAACTTTTCATTTTCTTCGAATACAACCTTTCTTTTTCTGCTTCCTTTTCTCATTTTTTTTTTTTAAATAATACAAACATGAAATACCCCCACACTTATTCTTTTGCCAAACTCATTCCAAGTACTTCACAAACATTTCTCATAAGACAGTCTCAAATTGCTCGCTTGGAAAGGATAAGGAAACATGTTTGAGGTATAAGGGTAGACATATCTGGTGATAAGAAATAAAAGGCTCACAAATACGGCTCAAATAGGCAATCTAATGATAATTTTTTTTTTCTTTGGGAAATATGGTTATTTGGGCCATGGTGGTGAACCTAATGCCTCTATCATTTTCAAGTTCATGCAATCAATGACAAATATTTCAAAATATCGTTACGCAAGTTCTAGAGATGTATCTCACATAAGTTCATCACACATGAAAGAATAGGAGTGTATGAAAAATGCACACACTTTCAATAGGCTCAAAACCTCACATAGGATGTATACGGTCACTAAATTCACATATGAAGCTTTAATTCATGCTTTAGTTTCACATCAACAAGGCTATGTGCATTTGATTTTTCAAAGATGATCAAACATGTACAATACTAACAAGAGAACAAGGAATTTCACATAACACATGTTAACTAAGTTCTTGATAATCATGGTTCAAATTCAATCCAGTTATATCATTGGGTCGGGAAACTAATAAAAATCTAATTTAAAACCATAAGGAAAACAAGCCAATATTTTTGGATTTTTTAAATTTTTTTCGAAAAATTAAATAAAACAAAACTAATTAAGAAAACAAAAAGCAATAACATGGAAACAAATGAAAACAGTTCAAAGTCGAAGGTACAAAAATTTTCAATTTGGTCATTTTTTATACTTGATACCCCCACACTTAAACTAGACATTGTCCCCAATGTCAGAAAACATTAATACGCAAATAAAAATATAAAAATAAAGAATAAGAAACAAAATGAAGCAAAGGGACTGAAAACTTCCCTAATTTGCAGAAAACCAAGCGATGACCCCCAAGCGTAAATTTTGCAATCAACTTCAAGGGAGAAAATAACCAACCGTTCATGCACAGAACAGAAATAAACAGTTAAGCACACAAGAAAAAAAAATAGAAAATGCAAACGAAAAATTAAAAATGAAAATAAAAGATGACGAAAAGAACTAATAGGCGATCATTGGTCATGATTGTTGATTTTCCACAGCTTTCATCTTGAACTGGATGGGCCTCCTCTCTTGCAAGTGCTCCTCAGCTTAGTTGAGGATGAGTCAGCACGTTGTCTCCACATGCTTCAAGTAGTCCGGTCTCCACGCAGGTGTGGCATCTTCTTGAACTCTTGGATCATCTCACCTTCCGCCTTCATCAGGATGCACCTCAGACTCCTCATGCTTCGTCTGTGAGGTACTTTTGTTTTTGAAGAAGTACCTCAATACAGGTTTATTTTTGAAGTGTGTTGGGAGGGGTCTGAGATGAGTACTCGAGAGCAAGACTAGGTAAGCAATCAGGATCTCACTTTCTCCACGTTCCTCAGATGAAGGAGAGGAGAAAGCATGATATGAGATACTTTTGCTTTTAACCTTTTTGATATGAAATACTTTTGCTCTGGATGATTTGTTTTCTGGGGTGATCCAAGGGATGAAGAACACTGAGTGACTCGAAAGGTTTCTTTGGGAAGACATTATCGGAGATGAAGAGAGGTTGAGAGGGTGTGAAGGTGTGAAGGTGTGCCTTTGCTGTGGAAGGCGAAGGTCGAGACTTATAGAAATTATTCTTCCTCAACCGGAACTATTCCTTCACTATTTGTCGGCAGCCGGTGGATGGATGAACAGTGCCCGTTACGCGCTTTCTGACAACGCGTCCGTAATTTCCGCGAAGCTGACTGCGCATGCGACGAGTGACGACAACTGGAATGATGATCTTTTGAAAACCGGGGTTCAAATCCGGGTGCGGCTAGTGGTTTTCGCAACGCTCCAAGCTGCATGTGACGCAGGTGACGACAACTGGAAAAACTGAGCCACGTGATTGCTGAGTCAAGCCCAGCTTTTGAGAAAGGAAACGGCTCTTTTGAGACAAGACTCCGGCCTTCGAGAAAGGAGCGTCCAGCTTTTCCGATTTGCGTGAGGACGCGTCTTCAACCTCTGAGGAGCGGGCGCTCTTCATTTTCTTCTTTTTATAGAGGCACTAATTCTGCTCCACCTCACACTTGAACTCCCTTCCTCAAACACTTCCTTCTGTACACACACATAATCTTTCCGAACTCTTCCTGCACTCTTAATCTTACCGACTCTTCCTGCACTCTTAAACTTTCCGAACTCTTTTCTTCCTCAACATCCTCTAAAAATGTCTTGCCCTTCCGACCGTCGCCTAAACTTGAATGTCGGGGAAGATGATGAGTCGTCTTCTCCGAACAACATTTGGAATCCATCCTTCATATCCCCCAATGGTCCTCTTACAGTTGGGGACACAATGATGAGGAATGAAATCACCGCTACGGTGATTGCCAGAAATCTGCTCACTCCAAGGGATAATAGAATGCTATCTAGGCGGTCGGACGAGCTGGCCGTTCAGGAATCTCTTGCTCTCAGCGTCCAAAGTGCAGGCTCAGTTTCGAACATGGGCCAGCGCCTGCTTGCAAGATCTCGTCAGGTGGAGTCGCTGATGGCAGAGGTGGCCAGTCTTCGGCAAGAAGTCAGAGGACTCAAGCACGAGAACAAGGAGTTGCACATGCTTGCAACTAGTTACTCGACCAGCATGAAGAGGAAGCTGGACCAGCTGCAGGAGTCGGACGGTCGGATTCAGAGCGATCATGAAAGGTTCATGGCGCTACTCCCGAGGTTTATGTTGCCTTCGTCCTCTGGAGCAGCACCAAGCGTTCCGGCTCCGGAGATTCCAACTCTGGCTCTTCGTCTTCCCAGAGCTCCGTCGACTTCACAGGCACCACCTGACCAATGACCAATGAACACTATTAGTTTTTCGTATTATTGTAATTTTTTTTTTTAAGTTTATTTAAATAAATAAATATATATATATATAAATATTACTAATATTATTATTATTATTATTAATATTTTTTTTAAGCAATATAAAATATGTAAATTAAAATATGTAAATTAATGTAAAAAGACTTTATTTACTCGCACTTAAAATAAACAAGGCCCTAAATTTATTTAAACACAAACTAAACAAAAATCAACCAAATAAAACAACTAACAAAACAAAACAAAATGAAAGCAGTAAAGAGAAGGGTTTAGAAATGCAAATCTGGTTGCTTGGGTTGCCTCCCAAGAAGCGCTTGCTTTAACGTCTTTAGCCGGATGATTCTTTCCTTAACCTCCCCTCGGCTCCAAAGCATGGAATTTATCTTTCAATGGGAGGTGATACTTGAAATGATTCGGCAGTGGTTTAAATTCATGAGTGGGTGCCTGAATCATTAAAATTAGAAATATGTTAGTATAATATAAAAATAAAATTAGAGAAGATGGCTTACTTTCTTTCTCCGACGCGAACTCAATGACAAAAACTACGTTTTTGGATATCTCCGGGATTTTGAACTGGGCCAGGTTTACTATGATGGTTGTGGCCTGTCCAGTATCATTAAACTCAATTTCTTGGGCCTTTATTTTCTGCACAACCTCTTGGATGTATTCTTGATATGCTTCAACCACTTCGATGTCTTGAATCTCTTTTCTTGGTGTGCAAGGTTCGGGAATTTGTTTTGGTGCACCAAGAATTGGGATATCACTTTGGACCTCTGGAAGAATTTCCATAATGTCTTTTTCACTTTCTTCGATATTTGGAATCAAAATTCTGCAAGGAAAAAGGACATTCGGTGGAAGACTGTTAGAATGAATTGAACTTGGAACAACCTCACCATAGTTGGACGATATAGGGACTTGAGGGGTTTGAGACAAGAATTCGTCTAAACTGCCCAAGTCGTCCTCCTCATCTTCTGCTTGCAGCGGCGATTCGTCCAAGTTTGGGCTGTGTATGGATGGTTCTGGAACAGCCTCATCCTCCATCTCACCTTCCAAAGTGGCGGCTTCATCGATTTCCACTTCTTTTGAATTTTCAATAGGTGAGTTGGAGAGTTCACTTTGATCTTGAATCTGTGCCATGATCTCCATAATCTCCCCAACTTGCCTTTCCAATTCATCCACCTTGTTGGTCCGGTCTTGCATCTCCTGGATTCGATTTTCCACTCCCTGATTCAAAGAGGAGAGTAACTTATTAAATGCATCATTATCCAGAGATGTACCTGAATCGAATTGGGCTGATTGTTGTGGTGGCTGTGACGGTTGACATGGCCATTGATAGAACTCTTCCGATGACGGCACTTGTTCTTCTTTTTGTGAGCCCTGCGTCAAAGAAATTAGTCCTTCAAGAATTTCATTATAATTTATGGCCATACTTGAATTCGATTGGAATTGTTGTGGGTGATGCTGTGGTGGCTGCATAGGTCTGGAATAGAACTCGTCTTGCTGCCAATATCCACTTTGTTGAAAATGTTGAGGTTCATCCCACATTTGATTTGAATAATCCCTCCAATCCGAATTGCAAGCGTTGGAATACATATTGCCCCTTGATTGGCTGTGGCTTTGATATCCCCAATCATCGTCATATGCCGAAAATTGAGGATACTGATGAGCTTGATATCCTTGCCCATAAGGCACATCAAGTGTAGGGACACTTGGCATTGAGGTCCGTTCGGCATTATGAGTCAATTGAGCAGTGAGCTGCGCCAATTGAGCTTGAATGGTTGCCATATCTTGCTCCATTAGTACCTAAAATTAAAGAAAGAAAAATAAATCAAATATCAAAAGTAAAATATACACACACAAATATAAACATAAACACAAACATAAAAATAAACACAAACAAAAATAAAGGGATTAGCAAAGTTACTAATCCCCGGCAACGGCGCCAAAAATTTGACGGGATTTTAAACCGCACAAATTTAACCCTCTTTTTGACAGTTGTAGTAAAGATGTAAGTAGGGTATCGTTCTAGGCCGGGGATTAGGAGGGATTGCTAATCTACTCTAAATTAATTTAAAAACGTAAAAACAAAGTTTAAAACACTAAACTAAAATAAAAACACTTTACTAAAATGACTCAAAATAAAACTAACAAATAAACTAAAACAAATCAAAAGACTCAAAACAACTCAAGACTCTAGAAAATACAAACTAAGCTAAAAACTCGAAACACACTTAAAATGACTCAAATAATAAAAACAATCAAATTAACTCAATCTAGACACTAGGAAATTAATTGGACGGAATTTAAATTAAAAGATTAAAAATAATAAAAATTAACTAAATAATATAATATAATAATGGGGGGGGGGGGGTTTGGTTTGGATGAAACGTAAATTAAACTTAACTAAATTATAAAATTGACAAAAACATAAATTAAAAGTGAACGGATAGGTGACGGATTGGCTAGAGGGTTTTTCTCCACACATGACACATATGCAACCTAAATTGATTTTCAGTTGTTCTTTCAATAAATTATGAATTCTCAATACTCCAGATTAACCGTGAACAGCACTTTTTTAATCTTCAAGTTTTCCTTAAGTTATTGAATTGGATGAACAGCATACAACAATTCAACATATTCTCTAAAAGTCCCCTACGTGAAAAGCACAATAGAGATACAATCAAAGATCATTAAACTTTGTGAAAACTATAAATACTGACGAGGCATTCGTAACTATGAAAAGCATGATACTCCTGCCAAGAATTTACTTAACGCGATTGTGGATAACAACCTTCACTACTCATGAATATAAGTTCATAACGATTAGGTGAAATTCACTTATATTCTAGCATCAAATTCATGCATGTAAATTAAGTATGCATTCTTAATCGACAAACACAAATAAGTTATTAATCAAGCAGTTAAGTAAATTAAATCACAACTCAGAAATCACAACTGAAATTACCAATTCAAATTACAAATATAATCATGGTTTTGAATTATCCTCTAGCCAACACAAATTAATTACACATATTTATAAATTAAAACAGAAATTAAAATTGAGTTTGGAGGAATTAAACCAAAACAGGAGAGTGTGCAGAGGTTTCCCGTGTGCAGCAAAACTGCTCTGTGCAATTCTGATCCATGAGGCACTGTGCTTGTGCTTGTGCCTTTGCTGCCTTCAAAGATCCCCCGAGCTGCCAGGTTTGATGCGCTGCCAAAGAATGCCTGAAAGGCAGCACGCCCGAGGCGCCTTGCTCTTCAAGCTCGTGGATCCCCTCTGGCTGCGTGCTCTCCTCCTCAAGCTGCTTGCGCAGCTTAGTTTTTTTCCTTACAATTCCGTGCGCTGCTTGCGCTCTTTATTTAATTTATCCGCCCGAGGCCTTGCGCCTTCTTTCAATTCTGCGCAGCTGCCTCTATTGGCAGCTTCTGTTTTCGTTTTCAAGCTGCTTGCGCAGCTTTAGTTTTCTCCGAGACCTCCCTCTAATCCCCCTCGCCAAGCTGCTATCGGTCTTACTCAACCCAGCTGCTTGCGCAGCTTCTCTCCCCCTCAAGCTTATCTCCCCAATTCCTTTCTTTGATTCCGTTTCTTATTTTATTCCCCATTTTTCAGTCTTGACCCGCTGCCATCCTGGCAGCCATCTTCTTTATCCCACCGAGTCTTCCGTTAGTTGCTGCCCTTCATCATTCATCATCATTTTCTTTGTTTTCTCCTTTTATTCCTTTATTGACTTTTCTTCGGTGCGCTTTGGCATCTTTTCTGTAATCACACACACACAACATTATATATAAATATATATATATATATATATATAAATATTATTTTCCAAATGATAAGTTTTAATTAACAAGCAAGATAGTTTAGAAGAAATTATTACTTAACACTTCATTTATTCTATTTTTATTTTCTTAGCTAGATAAATTTTATAAAACACAAAAACAAAGTAAATGGCTCAAAATATGAGGAACTAACTAAGAAAAGACGAGTGAATTTGATATAAAAATATATATAAATATGATCCGATCATGAAGTGAATGAGTGACTAGATGTTGTAAGCATGTAGCTGAGCCAAGTTGTAAATTACTTATAAATTTCTTATTAAAAAACAAGTGAAACGAACAAAAGCTTAGTTGCAAGGTAGGAATTGCATAATAACTTTATAGTTATCAGCATGCGAGGTGGTGCCCGTCGAGCTACTTGAGTCTTGGGCTTTGATGTAGCAGGAGATCACGCATGGTACTTCCTAATATTGTAGACATTCCACTACTTTTCGATCTCTTTATCGTTCATGTTAGCAAGGGTGTAACTACCCTTACTGCTTACTATGCTGATTTTGTATGGACCTTCCCAAATGAAATCTATCCTTTTGGAGTCTTCTCTGTGGGCAATGATGCAGGCTTTTCCTAGGACTAAATCTTCAAGCTAGAACTTCTGATCTTGGCCTTTTTATTGTAGCTAGAGAGGAATAGCTACTGGTAGGCTGCGATGCAAGTGGTGACCTTCTCGAGTTTCTCCTTTGCCAAATCTAAGTTTGTGGTCATCTCCTTTCTGTTCTACTCGATGCTTGGCAGTAGAGTGTTAATACTTGGCATGATGACATTGGGAATAATGATTGCCTCTGAAAGAAATGCCAAAAAGAAAAGAGTCTTATCGATTGCTCGTCATTTGGTTGTGCAATACACCCATAGGCATCCAAGAAGTTCGTCTGGCCATTTTCCCTTCTTGTCGGAGAAGGATTTCTCGCGGCAGTCAAGAATCTTCTTGTTGGATGATTCGGCCTGCCCATTGCCTTAGGGATACCTCGGTGTGAACATGTGTTGCTTGATGCCATATTTATGGAAAAACTTCGCCAAATCTTTGCCTACGAATTGTGGACCGTTGTTTGTGAAGATGGATTGAGGGATGCCAAATCGGTAAATGACGTTCCTCTATATGAAGCACTTTCTGTCTGTTTGAGTTGTGGTTGTCATGGGCTATACTTCCACCCATTTGGTGAAATAGTCAGTTGCGACAATCATTAGGCCTTTGCCCCCAGTACAGGGCAACATTGGCCCTACCATGTCAATTGCCCACTGTATGAACGACCAATGACTCGTCTACAGGTGTAGTTCGCTCCCAGGTAATGCTAGTACCGGCTTGTAGCATTAGCAGCGGTCACACCTTTGTACTAGCGTCTTGATGCATAGCAAGCTTGTAGTAGCCTACGTTAAGAGCCTTTTGTGATAAAGATCGGCCTTCAGAGTGATGTGGTCTAGTGTAGGATCTTCGGACGAGAATGTCGTTCCACATGTAGTAGCGTGCTACCTTTGTTTAGAGGTTTCTAGACTCCAATCTTTCTATGAGGAGTATGCCATTGACTAGGTAGTCTATAATGGAATCTTGCCAGTTTGAAGTTGTACTAACCTATGACACCACTGTTATTGGCTCCGCCTCTATGCTTGTTTTGTCCAGATACTCCACCAAAATAGAGCATTTGAGTTAGTGGGGCGAAGCCTAGGTCAGCTAGCTCATCCACGTGGGCTTTGTCTACCCGCGGAACTTGAGTGAAGGTGTAAGTCTAAAATGGCTCAAGCTGGTTTCGTACCGTCTCTAGGCATTGCTCTATCTTCAGATGTTTTTCTGTGTACTCTCAAGTAGTCTAGTTGGTGATAAGCTAGAAATCAAAATGAATTGCAAGTTTTTTCACTACCAAGTCTTTTGCCATTCAGTGGCCTACTAGTAGGGCTTTATACTCTGCTTCTTTGTTGGATGCTTTGAAGCTTAGAGTGATTGCTTGCTCGAGCATCAAACTGTCTGGGGTCATAAGGATCGCGCCTGCCACTAAGCCCTTGTAGTTAGATGCGCCAACGATGTGCAAATGCCAGAAATCTCTAATGGGTGAAGCAAGCGTGGTTAAGGCGTGCTTAGGGTGTGTTCAGCTGCCTCTAGAACATCGTTGGGTCACTTTGTTGCATCGCCTAGGCTAGGCGTGAATTCTGCTATGAAGTTAGCCAAGGCTTGGGCCTTTACTACCGTGCTGGGAAAAAAAACTAAGCCATATTGGCCGAGTTCCAAAGCCTATTTCATTACTTGTTGAGAAACATTTGGACAATGTAGAATTTATCATAAAGGATACTGAGTCATGACAATAACTATATGAGCTTGAAAATATGTCTAAGATTCCTAGCCGCAACAACTAAAGCCAAACTACATGGTCCAAATGCTTTTCACATGAGGGCAGAACTAACCGCTACTTTCGAGACTGCCAAGTAAATGTTGTGCTCGGTGTCCTCTTAAGGTTTCTATCTTGTCTCGTTCGCTGGTGCGTTGATTTGGACACCATCTTTTTTATCCATATATTGTAATTGCTATTTGGTAGCTTTGTCATCCCTTTGGACCTCGGTAGCTTCTATGGGGGTTAAAGGTCCTTTTTTTACTCTTTCAGTACTTCAGAATGCATCATCGAGATATGACTTCGTCAAACTTGATTTCTTTAATTCCTTATTGAGATACGGAATTAGATTTTTTTTATACTTCACAGAGGTTACATCGTCCAACTTTATTAGCCAATGTTGCCCGAGAATCCCATTGTAAGGAGACGGGTCGTTTACTATCGTGAACATCTACTTTGAGACAACTAACGGTGTTTTCATGTCAAGTGTAATGCTATCGATGGCAGTCGAGGTACGTCCATTAAATCTGGTAAGTACTTTCTCTTAGCGTATGATTGTGCTTTCCAGGCCCATCTTATGAATTTTTGAGAGCTGAAGTAGATTGACCACACTTCCATTTTCAACCATCATTTTGTTGATTATAGAATGGGCTAGTTGGACAAATACTACTAGTACGTCATCGTGTGGGAAGTTGACGCCTTCGGCATCCTACTCAGTGAAGCCAACAATGGGTCCAGATTGGGTGTTGACTACCTGAACCTGAGAGACTAATAGAGCTTACTGGACCTTCCTCTTCTTAGAGCTATTGATGGCCCCTAACTACTCGAATTCGGCACATATGCCATTGGTTCGGATTATCTTAGTCGGTGGCACTTTGTCGGCGTCTGCATTTCTTCTAAGATGCGCAACTGGCTTGTCCAAGTATTTGTCGACCTCGCCTTCTTTCACCAGCTTCACTAGATAGTTCCTCCAAGTGTAACAGTCGTCAGTTGCGTGACTGTGACCTCAATGGAATCCACAGTACTTGGTATGGTCTAACTTGAAGGTATCTCATTTTGATTGCTTCGGCAGCTTGAACCAAGGTTCGTTCTTCATGTCGCAGAGGATTTGGTGGATCGAGATCAAGAACTTCGAGTAGTTCTTGGGTGTCAGGCCTTCATTAGTAGGGGATCAGTCCTTGTGCTTGGCCTCTTGCCTGTTTTTGTTATTGTACTGGTTCCCGTTCTCCTTCTTTTGAGCTACTCCTAATTCTTTTCGAGGCTGCTCAGGTGCCTTATACGTTCGCCGAGCCTCGTCCCAAAGTGCATGCTTCTCTACCAGAGTGAAAGAGTTTGCCAGACTTAGATCTTCTTTTATGATCAATTTTTTGAACAAATGGTGGTTTACTATGAGTCATTTTTGGAAGGCTATACTGGCTATCGAGCCGTTGCATACGATTATCTTTGCCTTTTCTGCTTTGAACGTCTTCACATAGTTGCGGAGCGATTCCTTTAGGTTCTTCTTGACGTTGAACTAGTGGTCGGAATTTTTCTTGATCGAGCGATATGATGAATACTCCATGGTTAAAACTAAATAAAGTTTATCGAAACTCCGGATGGATTGTGACGCCAGGGTGTAGAACCAATCTTATGCCTCGCCTTGTAAAGTGGTGGTGAATATTTTGCACACGAGATTGTCGTTGTTCCGATAAAGGATCATTGCGCTTCAGTAGTGCTTTAGGTGCCTCTTCGGGTCTCCATCTCCTTTGAAGGATGTGAAATTTGGCATGTTGAATTTACGTGGAGGCGCTGTCTGCTCAATCTCGTCCATGAAGGGTGACCTGCTTATGTTGGTCGTGTCTCGTCGTATATCCTCGTCAGTGACCTTGTTGCGTTAGAAATTGTGTAATCATTTGGTCAGGAGCCTCTCTACTTTTTCTTGAATTTGCCTACCCCTGGTCTTGACCTACTAGTTTAGACTACTTTTCCATGTGTTCGGCTCATCTATGTAGCGGCTGCGGTGCCTGGATACGTTCCAAGTAGGCGAGCAAAGTTCTCGCAGGCTACCGGTTGAACTTGAGCGGGATTGGGTGACTGCTTCTCTCCGCCCTCCACGCTGCTTACTTCGATGTGAGGTGAAGGATGCTCTTTGAGGGCCTAGCCACGAATGAACATTTCACCTGGAAGGTTGCTCATGTCGATTATTAGAGTGTGGCCCCAACCGTGAATGTATGCTCGTCCGTGGGCCTAACCGAGAGTGCACACTTCTCCATGCGCTAAGACGAGAGTATGCACTATCTCGAGGACCCAACCAAAAGTGTACACTACCCAAATGCTCAGTTCGTGGCTGGTCGAGAGGCTGCTTACTGGGATGTTGCTGGAGAGGTTCATCATCTACCCTTGTCCTATTTTGGGACATCTCATCTGGGGCACTTTGCATCTCGGTATATTGCAAGAACTAATTTACCAAGGTCGTCTGCTACTCGAGGGCGCTTGTCAATTTTATGACTTGTATGGATAAGTGTTGTTCGCCATTTGGGTTAGAAGAGCTTGGACGATATATGTCTTCTTGTGTAGTGGAAGTGTAATGGATTCCGAGCGTGAGATTTGAGTTGGAAAATGTCAAATCTACAAAGAAATTGGGTGAAACTACCCCCGATTCAATCCTCGGCCAGAAATCTAAAGCCGAGATTATTGACCGGTCCTAGACCAATTTGGGTTGCTATAAGGATCACAGGAGTAGGCTCGACCATGGGTTGGAATGCAAGAGCAAGTCGGGTCATTGGAGTGGGTCGGACCGCTAGCATGGGCTGGGCCGCAGGAGTGCGTGTACGCTGGGCTCCCCACGGTGCGCCTCGGGCCTGCACTGCGCCTTGGGCTTGGCTTTGGAGCGCGCTAGGCTTGTGTGGCCTTAGTCCCACGAGTGCTAGGTTGTTCCAATTGATGCAGCTGCCTGGGCCTTAGCTGCCATTGCAGCGTCGTGGGCTTGCTAGATGTGGGCTGCTTCGCATTAGGCTAGCTGCCTTGTGGCACGAGCCTGGGTCTGCTACTGCATGGTAGCCTGTTCACCATGGGCAATGGGCTCACCAAAGGCTGCTATAGTGGTCGCTACTGTGGTGGCTACCATTTTGATCACCTTTGACTCTTCCTTGATTGAGCCGTTATTGTCATTTTTACCCAAAAATCTACGTGTCACCTCCTTAATTTTCTTGATTATTTTTTACTCCACATGTATAACTAGTTCCCACCTGATTAGTAACATAATTAAAAAAAAAATGTTTTAGTGTTATAAACACCTACAAAATTAGTTTCTTGCTCCAGTCATGTCTTAGTTGCTAAAAAAATTCACGCAGTAGATTTGTGGTAGCAATCTGTCCAATATCATCATTCTAAAAAACGGTTTTTGGCTCCCGAAGTCCTAACTGCATGTATTGTATGGGGTAGTCTTCTCATATCATTGAGAAACATTTTCGTCACACTCTTGACTTAATGCTTTGGTCAACTTTTCTCTTTGACAATCTGTTAAAATTAAGGCGGCTAATGGAAATCTGAGATGAAGGGAAGAGGGAAACTTAGAGCAGATTCCTAGGTATAAGAGTCGTTGGCGGTTGCTGCCTGTCGAAATATTAAGTCGAGATCCTCTATGAATCTCTTTCTTCAAAACCCACGAATCAAATGATTTAAATCCTTAAAATTTGATTTAATGGCAAAAGATTATTATAACTTTTTTAAGTTTTTACTAACTTCTCTATTTTTAGCCGTTAAATCAAATTTTAAGGATACGGATCACTTGATTCGTGGACTTTAGAAGAAGAGATCCGGAGAGAATCTATTTCCAGCGGCTAGCTAGCTTGACCTTTATGTACTCAAAGAGATGAATTAAACAATAAATTAATGGATAACATCGTGATCAAGTAGAGTGTTTTAGTTGAATTAGAGTTTAGTAATTAAGCTCTTCAAATGATTCCAAGAATTAAGATATAAAATGTATGTTTTTGCAGGGTCCATCTCTTACTTTCACTGCTGTTTCCTAGTAATAACCAAAACAAACAACTGTTTCCTGGCAGAGAACTTGGAATTGTTATTATTATTTTTCTTTCTAAGAAAGAATTATATTCTGAGTTTTTCTCATTTTTATATCTTTTTAACATCTAGGGTTGTTTGATATTGAGTTTGAAATTAGTTAATAAATTTTGAAAATCTTGAATGTATCTGAATTACTTTAACACTCATTAGTTTCAAAAACAAAAGCTTAAATCCAAGAGGAATACCAAAAATACTCAATTGTAGCTCGGAAATGGAAACCAATTTTACGAAGCTTCCATATGCATCAGTATTATATTTATGCTATTGTGTATCAATAGATGTAATCAATAATGAAATATCTTTATTTACTGTTAGATTCATGTTCATTATGTTGACTCAGTCTTTAACAATTAGAGGGTTGACTATGAAACGTTTTCTTTTCGTTTGTTTTCATTTTCTATTAAAGATAAATTAAATGGAAGATAAGAGAACGCATGAAGAAGGATGGAGTGAGGTGGAAAGATAGTAGACTGTAATATGGAATGGTATATTACCCATATTGCTAGGGGTGGGTTCGGTACGGTTACCATACCGAACCATCTATACATATTATCGTATCAAATTTTCGGTTTGACAAAATTCATTAATATTACCGTTCCAAACTTTCAGTATATCGTAATTCGATATGCCAAATAGTTCGGTTGGCATAAAATAGCAATGGTGATTGTCACTTTGTTAAACATATATTTATAGCACATTAAACATAGTTATGACATGATAACTAACAACATCATCTTGTTTGAAGACATGTTTATGGCACTTGGCCATGGTGAACCCAATTATTTTTTACTTACAATATCCTGATCGCACCTACTTCTTTCATATTACAAGAAGGTTACAGAGATGGATAAGTGTGGAGTCGTTGGCGGAATGGGAAAGTGTTCAAAGAGAGAGAACCTAAGTTACTAAAGGGTTTTATTTTCATTCCTTTTTTATTTGTCCTTAGTTAGTTCAGGTGGAGGGATTGAACCAAACAAATATTATAGATAATATAATGAACATATATTATATAGTTATATGTTATATAATTTATAAATTCTACATTATTATATTTTGGTACGGTACGGTACTGCCATGGTAATGGTATTGAATACCAAAACCGTGGTAATGGTATTGGATACCAAAATCGTACTATAAAATTTTGGTTCGGTACAATACCATGTTACTACGGATTGACACAAAATCGGTATAGTACGGTTAACAATTCGGTTGGCATGGGAATTTGGTAATAAAATTCACCCCTACATATTATTTCTCTCCCATCCCTCCACCCCTTTTCGTATCCCTCATTATAGTCATATATTTTCCCTCTTAATCTCACAAAAAAAAAAAAAGTAAAGTTCTAAAACGCGTTAGTCGCTAGTTGGGTGGTGGTCAGGAGCCTAATGCCTAGGCATAGGCGGGGCCTAAACAGGATCTAGATAGTTTATTTAGTTTTAGTTAAATTTATCAGATAACATATATATAAATGTCTGTTTATACTTAAAAAATACATAATTGTATTGCGATATATAAATAGCAAAATATAACGACATATACATTATATAATATTAAAACATATTGAAAACATGGTGAATAAGAACATAATAAATGTTCATCCAAATATTCAATAAGTCTCTTACAATTTATTGAAAAATAAAATGCAAATGAAAGTAATCTATTTGTTGTCTAAGGGAGAGCCACAACTTAGGCAACTAGACAGGTGCTTAGGCAAGTCTAGGCACCATTTCTTAATTTTTAAACGTCAAGGGATTAATTGCGGTGGTGGTCAGCCGTCTAGCGCCTAGGCAGGGTTTGACAAAGATTTTTAAACATCGAAAAAAAATAGAGAAACGAGAAACCAAAAAGAGAAAGGGTTAAGTCCAATACTTCTCCTCCAAATACCATAACACTAATGTGTGTCCATACACACATATATCTGTTGGGTGGTGCTATTCACACACCTATTTTTACTTCTTACAAACATCTTTTAATTTTTGACCGTTTGATCGAAAGAATTGAAAAAGATCAACAGAAAAAAACTATTAAGGGGGTTTGGGAAGTAAAAAAGGGTAGTGAATAGCAGTACCCTATCTGTTAACTAGCCGGATGGCACATGACACATAAAAAAATAAAAATAAATGTAGATTTTAGGTCCAAGTTGATCACAAGCAACTCTTTGTGTTAGTTCAAGTGGTAGAAGGATGTATGTTGAGTTAGAATTAGAATCCATTCAATTAATGAGAAATGGAATTTTTCTTTTCTTTTTGAGCACTCTGCATTTATTAAAATATTACTTCACTCATATGTTTTCATGTGTTTATTAATGTATAAGGAATCAAAAAAGTGTTGGCACTTAAAATTCATAATTAAATACCTAAAATCATATGAAATTGTTATTGATACTCAAAAAATCTGATTGTGCAATCCTCAAAAGTGTATTTTTCTTTCTAAACATAGAAAATTTAAAGTGTAAAATAAAAATTTTAAAATGGCAACAACAATATCCAAATCACAATTCACATTAACATTCCCTTTCTTACTTTTTTGTATTTGTATAACAACAAGAACAAAAATAGTCAAAAAGTGCATAATTTATCCTTGTATATAGGGTAGATAATCAATTTAGTCACGTTGGTAATGTACGTAGAGGCCTCACACCAGTTTTGAAATATACTTACTCCTTTATGTTCCAAATTTAATTTACAGTGTTCATTCTTTTTCTTACTTTTAGTTTTTTTTCTTTTTTTTTTTTGTTATAAATAACAATTAGAAAAGTGTAAGGAATCCTATATTTTCGTATATATGATACAAGTATAAACAAACGACAATGTGATTATTTTCTTTTTTGGGTAATAGCAAGAAAACGACCACTAGTATGAAAAACTATTTGCGCGACAGATGTTTGGGCGACAAAGCAAAATTCATCACACAATTGTATTTTGCGCAACAAAACAATAGCCTCACTTCGCAAGAATTGTGCTACTTTGCGCGACGCACATCATTGTCGCGCCATACAGTTTGCATGCCGAAAAAATGATACTTATCGCACAAAGTCAATAAGAAAACCGCAGGTAGGCTTCGTCGCACACTATCCATTCAGTTTTTAAGTCAGAGCATGCAGTACCTGTGAATCAGAGGAATCAATACCATATTTAGTGTAGATGTTTGTGCGACAAAAGCTTCATCACACAAAATTTCTAACCTTCCCATAAATATGCGCTTCTGCACTCCTTATTCTTCACAATTCATTTTGAAAACGCAAAAAAGCCAGAATTCCTTTCACATAATTATTATTCAATTTTTGTTTTTTTTTTGTACACATGGCAGACTCTGGTGGTCCTTCGTCAAAGAGAGCTCAAGTTGAAGATTCTAAGAAAGGCAATACGTACTAAATTTTGTTGGTTTTGTAAATTAATTAAATATTTAAGTAGACTAATATAAGTTTTTATTTTGTTGGTAGACAAGAAAAAGAAGAGAGCTGCGACATGCGTTCGATACACTTCTTCTGCTAAGAGCCGCTACCGAATCACTTACACAGAATTAGTAGGATATGAGAAGTCGGATATGGTGAACAAGTTTAGGGGCGACGTCGGGGTGTTGCTGTGTGACAAATGCAGAGTGAATTGGGATTCTTGGAGAGATGTCCTCAAGGAGATAAAGACGGTCATGATTGATGCATTAGCAGTACGTGTAAATTGTTAATTAGTTAAATAATAATTTAGTTCTTTAGATAAAATATAATAGTAATACGTATAATTTATTTATTTTTTCATATCAGCTTTATTGGAACATTGACAAAAGTGACGCAAATCTGATGAAGTGCATCAACATTGTGTTCAAGTATCATTTCTGGGAGTTGACGTTTGATGTTCAACGTGACGCGGAGCGGCACAGAGTGATTGGACCAGCGAATGATTAGAAAAAAAATTATTAGTTTATTTGTGGTTTATTAAATAATGACACTAAATTATTAATAAATTGGAAGAATAAATTTATATGGACTATATTTATTTTGTTACGTCTCAAGAACTTATTTCTAAAATACTATAATATTGACATTTGTATTATGAGAAACTTTTTTTGAGATGAAATAAAATAAATATTTTCAATTGTCGCGCAAAGGTTTAAGCGACGAAATGTTCGTCGCTAAAACCTTTGCAGGACGAGACTTCGTCGCGCAAAAACTGTAAAAAGGTCGGTTAGAGTTTAAGTCGTCGTATTTACTGCAAATGTATTGCGCGACGAAAATTTGGTCACGCAGAACTTTGTGGGATTAAATTTTGTCACGCAAAGCTATGGTCGGTGGCGTTGAAGTCGTGTCATTTATTGCGTATTTATTTCGCACTTTGCGCTGCAAACCTTTTGTAGCTCAAAGGTTGTAGCCCTGAAGGCACGACCAACAATTCATCGTGTACAGTGTTACTATTCTATATAAGCACATATTGTGTTGCAATTTTATTCACATTATTTTTTAACCTGGTGGCTGATAATAAGGATAGCACGTATGAGAGCAAAGGAAAGAAACTGGCAGGAAAGCATGCCCCGTGGGCCCCATGATATGACGTAATATGTGAAGTTTGCGCATAGTGTAGTAATGCAGAACAAATGTCCTACTGCTGAGTGGCGTTATTGAAAATATGTGCCCGATGATGTGAAGAAAGCGATGATGGATCAATTATTAGTAAGTGTGACACAAGTTGAAAATAATTAATTTTGTGAAATTGTTTGTTATATGTTGTAATTAATTATTTGCATATATGTGTGACAGTTTAACTATACTCTTGATGATACGAACAAAGAGTTGATGAAGTTGATGGAGGAGGCGTTGAAGAGGGGTTACAAGCAGTGGCGTTATGACGTGGAGCAGAATTGAGGGCCAGCGGAGCAGTCGTTTTAAATTTATGTTTTTGAGGACAATATTTAATTTTAAGGTTTTCTTCTAGGTTATGTATTTGGACTTAATTAGGCTTTAATTGATGTTTTGTTGTTTACATAATTGAATGGATTAATTTAATTTATTTACGTTTTCAATTATTTTGAAAATAAATATTATAATTGAATATTTTTATGTAATTATGAAGTTTACGTATTATAGATACTAAAGATCTATGTTTACGTAAACTTCATACTTACAATCAATTACGTTTTGCGCGACGAATGGTTCGTCACGCAAATGGCGTAAAAAACGCAGTTAAGTATACGGCCATATTTCGAATCTATATGTTTTGTGCGATGAACAGTTCGTCGTGTAAGTTGGTTTTGCGCCACAAAGGCTTTGTCGCGTAAAGGTCATTCAATTTTTTGGTTAGAGCATTCAGTGCATGCGAATCAGCGAAATGATGAAGTTTTTCCACGGAAACCTTGCGCAGCACAGGCTTCGTCGCACAAAGTCCTGAATCAGAGCATTCAGTGCATGTGAATCAAAGGAAGCAATACCGTATTTAGTGTAAATGTTTGCACGACAAAGGCTTCGTCGCGCAAAGTCCCTAACCCTCCTATAAATATGTTCTTCTGCTCTCTTTATTCTTCACAATTCATTTCAGAAACACTTTACTATTTTGCAGATTATAATCAATTTGTTCTTTTATTGTTGGTACAATGGCAGACTGTGGTGCATGTTTGTCAAAGACAATGGATGGTGAAGGTTTTGGAAAAGGTTTACGTTGTAAATTTTGCATTTGGTGTGAAGTTTTTATTTAGCTTCAATATTATGAATATATATTTTGTTGATAGATAAGAAGAAAAGAGTTCGGGTACAGGTCACATTTATGGTAGGAGCCATTACCGAATCACTGCTAACGAATTAATAGGAGCTGTGAAGTCAAATATTCGTGCTAGCTTTTGGTTCGACATCTGAGTATTGGTGCATGAAAAATGTGGTGCGGATTAGGAGTCTTGGAGAGCCATCCCTAAGGAGTTGAAAATGCACTTGATCAATGAGTTAGCTGTATGTGTCAAGTTATTAGTTAAATAATAATTATGTTTGTTAAATTTAATATAATAGTGAGATTTTAATTTATTAATTTTTTCATGACAGCCTAATTGGGACATTGACAAAAGTAACCCAAATCTGATGAAGGCCATCGACATCTTCAAATCTCGTTTCTAGAGTGGAAGTTTGATCATCAACGTGTGGCAGAACTACTGTGAGAACCAGAACTACAAGCGAAGGATTAGAATAGGTTATTTTTAATAATTTTATTGCTTATTTAATAATAAGATTTGAATTAGAAGTTTTTTTTATTATGAACTGTTTAATTAAATACATACTTAATGTTTATTTTGAATAAAATTAATACATTTTAATAAATATTTATATTAATTAATTATGCATGAATGGTTTAATGAAACAAGTTCTTCATTTATTAAGTATTTATGTGATATGAAAAAAAAATTGATGACTGAACGGAAAATTTCAATATTTCAATATTTTTTTTCAAAAAACAAAACTTTAAAAAAAAAAAGTAATGCACGACGAAATGTGGTACGTCACGCAAAGTGTTCTAAAAACACGACAAAGTGTAGTTGGATGGCACCAAAAGTGGAAGCACCATGTTTTGTGTGATGGTTCTTTCGTCGCGCAAAGTCTTTTCACTTTATTGAATTTAACGAGAGTGCAGGAAGGCATAAGCTGCAAAACAATTGCCGTAGTTGCCTTCCTTCTGGAATTTGTAGCAGTTGTAGCTGTCAATCTTGGGGGTATATTTTCCTAACTAATTTATTTAATTTCCATTCATTTAAATATTTTTTAAGTAGTTTATGTATTTGAACGCAAACATTTTTTTATGGATGTACAAAAAATGGTTTACAATGTTCATATGAGCTTAGTTTCTCGTTTGAGAATTAGTTGGATTTCGCGAATGGATGCAAAAGCATGATTGCGGTCCAATTAATTCTTGAATTGTCCCAAAATTTTGGACAGATTGAGAATGCATAGTTACATGATGTATTATGCAATTCACACATTAGAGTTTGAACACGGGAAATTTGGCAGCATCTCTTTGCGTTCTTCGGGTGCATCGTAGTTTTTTGTCTCTACGTTGTGCACTTGAAGAACTGCAGGGAGTTGCTGCCGAAATTTTCCCACGATCGAACTCTAATGTGTTGGAACCGTAAATTACAGTACGTAACTGTGCATTCTCGAATGAGATAGGACCCCTACTAGAGGCATAAAATGGCATGTCCTAATTGAAGTTGTTGTAACCCTAGTAAATTTTTTATGTTTGCAGGTGATATGGCCAAACAGTGGATACATAATCCTAATAGATGTGTTGATGATTATTTGGATGGAATAAATCAGTTCATGGATTTTGTAATTGCAAACAATCGGGGTTTAACTCAAATTTAGTGTCCTTGTAGAAAGTGTAACAACTCAACGATTGAATATTTTGAAACGGTTCGATACCGTTTAGTCAGAAATGGGATGATGGAGACCTATACTATGTGGAATCATTATGGAGAACAAATGCAACATGCTTTATCCTCAACATTACCCGAGCAGTGGAGACAACTGAATCTGTTATGGACCTAAATGAACAAATTAAGGATATTATCAATGATGGTTTGCCAAACGCTAGTTCGAATACGAATGAAGAAGTAGAAGATTATGTCTCTCCCACCATGGACAGTGAAGCATTGAAAACTTTTTAAAAACTATTAAAAGGTGCCAACAAGAATTATACCCTAGTTGCGAAGGATTTTCGATGCTCAACGATTGTATATGTCGACGCACACTGCAAGGGACATAAGGTGGCATAAGGATAGACGAGTGGATGATGATGTTATGAGACTTCCCGTAGATGGAGAGGGTTGGAAAGAGTTTGATTGATTGTACCCCGATTTTACACGTGAGCCCCGGAACGTTAGATTGGGACTTGCAACAGATGGGTTTAATCCATTCAGGTTTCTAAACCAAAACCACAAGACTTGGCCAATCGTCGTAATTCCATATAATTTGCCACTTTGGAAGTGCATGAAAAAATAATATATGATGATGACATTATTGATAACCGAAGATCCGGACACGTCTATTGATGTTTATTTATAACCGTTGGTCGGTGAATTAAAAGAATTATGGGAAAATGTGTTCTTAAGTACGATAAATCTACAAGGAAGATGTTCACTTTGCAAGTACCAGTGATGTGGAATATAAACGATTTTCCTGCGTAAACTATGATGTCTGGGTGAAGTACTCAGGGTTATTATGCATGCCTAGTATGCAGAGAGAACACAACGTTCAGTTGGCATGCAAGAAAAGTTTGTTACCTAAGGCATCATAGATGGTTACTATGGGACCATGAGTGACGTCAGAACGAGACATCATTCTTCAATGGCATAGAGATTCAGCCGAGACCTAGAGAATGTCTGGAGATGAAATTTTTGCTCAGGTGAATCGTTTGGATTTTGCTCTATTGGGCAAATTCGTAAATAGGACAAGACCAGATATACATCTGAGAAAAATTGAGACATAATATCGATGTAATGCATGTTGAGAAAAATCTGTTTGTTACACTGGTCAGAACTATACTAGACATCAAAGGAAAAAAAGATATAATAAAAGCTTGGATCAATCTGGAAAAAAATAGGCATTAGTCCAAGTTTATGGATGACGAGGGACAGAGACATTGCCAGAAAGAAGCTTGCATCGTTTTCAGTGAAACCGGATAAGAGGAAAGGCTTTTTGCAATTTCTATCTTCTGTACAGTTTCCAGATGGGTATGCTTCAAACATCGGCCGTTACGCAAACGTGGATGAAGGTAAATTTTCAGGCCTCAAGAGTCATGATTGTCATGTGATACTTCAACGCCTTATCCCAGTAAAAATTCGACACCTCTTGCTCGAATATGTGGTGAAGCCGATTATGTTGTTGGTGAGATGTTTTTCTCAATTAACTACAAGATCTTTGCGCAAGTTTGAACAAATACTTCCTCCAACTTTCTTCATAAGCATGATCCACGTCATGATTCACTTGCCAGACGAGGCACTTCGAGCCTAACCCAACTATCGATGGATGTATCCGATAGAAAGTCATTTAATTGCCATAAATGCTTTAGGTCATGATGTATGTACGATTTGACTAATTTTATAAATTATTTTGTTTATGGATGCAGACTACTGGGTGAATTGAAAAAGAGTGTACGGAACAGGGCAAAGCCCAAAGGATCAGTCGTCGAGGCATGGGTCGCATTTGAGTCACTTATATTTTGTGCAATGTACCTACACGACGTTGATACTACATTTAATCGATAGCAACACAATAATGATGGTGATGTGAGAAGTGAAAAACTTTCTGTTTTTGCCCAGAATGGAGTCGTTTAACAAAATGGACATGGAGGTAGCACATTGGTTTGTGCTTAACAATTGTGATGAGATAATTACCTACCTAGATGAGCATGAAGAGTTCATGAAGCGGGAACATCCTTCACATTTATATGCCAAGAAGCACCGTGAATTATTTCCTCGTTGGCTTCATGACAATGTAAGTTGTTCGTGTTTTGGGTTATTTGCATAATTGTAAATAGTAAACTAACACATTAACTTTTTGTCATTAATTTGGGGGGAAAAATTAAAGGACATGAATTCACCCGCTTACACTGAAGAATTGTAAAACTTGTCTATTGGGCCCTTAAGCGCAAATTTGTACTTCGGTTGTCATGCAAAGGGCATCAAATTTTTGGCAGCTGATCGCGATGACAAGTTGTGTACACAAATCAGTGGGGTACATGTCATGGGTGCGGGCGACATTGCAGACATTGATTTATATGGAAAACTTACAAGTGTTGTTCAATTGCTTTACAAAAATGGCTGTCAAGTTATCATGTTTAACTGTCGCTAATTTGATACAAACCCACATAAGGTTGGAGGTGTTAAGCGAGACGATGGTTTGCTATCGGTCAACACTAACAGATGCTGGTATAACGACGACCCTTACATTTTAGCAACGATTGCCAAACAAATTTTCTATATAGATGACCCTAAGGGCGGGAGATAATGGAAATTAGTTGAAAAGATTAAGCACAGATGGTTGTATTGTATGATATTCCGAACTGAGATCCTGCTAACGATGACGATTATGATGACGTTGCTAACCAACAACTGTAGACTTCAATAATTTGGTGTAAATACATTGCGGGATATGACTATTGTACAAGAACCATATGAAGTAGCCAGAGGTCCTAAAATCAAAATACCAATCGACTCCATTATGATTCACCTCGGGGATCTACCGCGATACAATGTACTTGAGCGTGCGAACGACGATGTTGACGTGCCTACAGACAAGGAGGATTGGGAGTATTAATCTAATGAAAGTGATGATATTTATTCTAGTTCAGACGAGGATTAATGAAAACTTGGGATGTAAATGTAATGATATTTATTGAATGGTATTTATTTTGTATGCAAACAAAAGTTTCCTTTAAAATTTGTAAAAAATTAATTAAACAAAAAAAATTATTTATTCATTATGTACGATGAACGGGTGAGATCACGGGATCCCTAGGAAAAGGACTCGCTCTATCTCTCTCTCATTCTCTGCATACGAAGCTCACCAATCTCTCTCTCTCTATTCTGACTGAATCTCACTCTCCTTTCTCTCAATTCTCTCCATCTCTCACTCTCATCACTATCTCAATCTATCCCTCTCATTCTCTCGATATCTATCTGTCTCTCTATCACTCTCTCTTTCGTACCTGACATCCACGTCGCACTGCGACGCCACACCATTGCAACATTACTAGGTAAGCACCTAGTATCCCTTAATTCACTCTCCCTTAATTCAATTATTCATTAGTGCAATTTTTCAATTTTTCTGTTGAATTGTTTTAATTAGAACAATTAGGGATTTAGGGTTGGAATTGAAAATATTGGGTTAGGGTTTTTTAATTGAGAATCTTGGGTTAGGGTTTTCGAATTGAGAATATTGGGTTATGATTTTCGAATTGGGAATCCGGGGGTTTTTTTTTTTTTTGTTATAAACAAAACTGGGTATCGAATTGGGAATCAAATAGGGGTTTCGAATTTAGATTATGTAATTTTTCTTTGAATAATACTATTTTAGATCAAACTCATTAAGAAAACACAACTTTACATATCAGGCTCAAGCCCTCCCCCCTCCCTCTCGTCTAGGTTAGAGTAGAGACACAAAAATAAAATAAAAAAAGTTTTACTACAATATATTTATTAAATGATTCCTTACTTCCCATTTTTATGCAGTATTTTTTTATCCTAGGTTTAATTTGGATTCTTCTTTATTGGACATGCTCAGCATGTTTCACTAGGGCTGGGCAAACGGGTCCTGGACCCGCGGGTAGGGGCGGGTAAAACGGGTATGGGGCGGGTCTTAATTTTGTAAAAACATAACGGGGCGGGTCGGGGCGGGTAATTTAAGATTTCAATTCGGGCCGGTTCCAGTAGTATAGGACCCGCGGGTACCCGGACCGACCCGTTTGTGTTACAATGAACGGCCGAGATTTAAGATCACATTTCTCCATCCAATCTCAACCGTCGGTTTAATTATTCCATTTCTTCCACCTTCCCGAGTCCTGAGTTCCAACTTCCAGAAGCCTCTCCCTCAGATTCTCTCAGTCCTTCTCTCCCTCGACTCCCTCTCCCTCCTTATCCCTTCCCTCGACGGCGACTCCATACTCCCATCACCACCCATCACCACCGTCGTGCACACTCCATCTCTCTGCCTCTCTCTCCCTCTCTTAGTCACACTTTCCCTCCCTCCCAGTCGCTGTCCTCCTCTCTGCCACCGACCCTCCCCCTCTCTCACCTGTTATCTCCCTCACTCAGGCGCAGTCTCTTCTCCCTGTCTATCTCCCATGCAACCCACGCCGTGCGCCCCTCCCTCTCTCACCGTCGCTGTTTTCCATTCTCAGGTACAGGTATCTTGGTTTTTTTTTCTTTTTTTTTTTCAATTTCATTTTAATTAACCATTTAGGTTTTTTAGATTAGGGGATTACAGTTTTTCGATTAGGATTTTGATTTAGGGATCAGGATTTGCCGATTAGAATTTCAATTTGGGGATTAGGGTTCGACATTAGGGTTTCATGATTTGGAGAATTTTATAATTTGGCCTTAATCTATAATCAGGGGTAGTTTTTAATTAGGAGAAAATTAATTAGAGAATGTAATTTGGGGGATTAGGGTTAAGGGTAGGCACGGATTAGATTATGGATTAGGGAATTTTCTAATTTAGGGGAATGATATACAATTAGGGCTCAATTGAAATTAGGGCTAATTTGTTATTAGGGGTAGTTTTTAAGTTAGGGCTAATTTGTTATTAGGGCTAATTTGAAATTAGATTATAGATTATTAAACCCCTATGCTTTCAGAGTGGATGACCAAGACCAACTATAATGATAGATTCCTGACCTTTCATGATGTTTTCTATATTTCAGGAGGAATTAAGAAAGATGCACAGATTTCAGGAGGAATTTTAGAGTTTTTGCTGCCGCAGTGCAATCAGTTTTTTGACACTGCAAACATTTTTAAACAGAAAAAAAAAAAAAAGGACCCGTTTACCCGAACCGAACCGGCCCGTTTCAACTGGGCCGGGTAAAGTCCGGTTCCTATTTTCAAAATGGTAAGGCCCGGCCCGGCCCGCCCCGTTTCCTTTAATTCCGGGTCCGGTCCGGTCCCTTCAAAAATGGGCCCGGCCCGGCCCGTGCCCAGCCCTATGTTTCACAACTTGCCAATGCTACAGTGGTCTCTTTAAGCTTGACCTTTATCTTGCTCGCTAAGGCACCAAAATATTTGATTCTTTTGTCATATTGCAAAGTGTGGAATCATGTTGTTGCTCATACTCTTGAGAATATTTCTTTTTTCACTATTTGAATTTAGATTCTTAACTTTATTATTCTCTGTCTCGATCATTCAAGCAATATATGTTTTGTTATGTTTGAGTTACTCAATTTGGGGATTTACATAATTGGATATTTGGTATACTGAAAAGTGGACTAGCATTCAGCAACTTTGGAATATAATGATGTAGACTCTATGCATGGATGTGTTTTCTTGATAATCAAGACGTGGTGAAGAGAAACTTTTACCTGTTTGCCGTATTGTGAACTTGTAATTTGAGTTTCGTAATGTTGTGTTTGGTATTCAATAATTGGATTTGGATTGATTTTATACCACAGTTTTCCACCTCTGCAATAGTATGAACAGTTTCTTTTGTATGTAATCTTGCATTGTAGATCTTGTTATAACTATTATATGCTATTTCTCATTCACATTCCCCACCAATATATGGTTGTAAACCATGCCCCCAACACTCTAGATTATGCAATGAAACCATGCTGCCTATTGCTAATACCTATATTTTTGCTATTTTGCTATTTGTTTCCCTACACCAACCATATATGCTATTGTCTCGAAGGCTTTTGCCTAGTTGTATATTCAAATAAGTTCACTAGATTTGGTGTTTTAGTTGGTTTTGGATCTTTTTCCCAAAAATAGATAAACTTAATTTATCTCTTTCTCTGTGTATATATATCGCTTTCTTTTAGTTCACACGTACCCAAAGAAATCAAAAACTGTAAACACTTTTAATTTTAGAATGTCAAGGATGTCTGCGTGCACCAATATCCTTTTCATCAGTCGTTTTCTTATTTGCTGACTCAATCGTCAGTAAATCAATTGTAAGTTCTAGTGTAAGTTTTGCAATAAAACTTATTTTCAAATTATATTTGCATCATTACTTTGAATTCATTATTTTCATTATGAAGAATATTTTTATAACAACTAATTTTGAATGACATAAAATTCTTACACACAGTCAACTCATTGGGTAGCTCAAGTTCAAGGTAAACACAGATTAATCATTTGTTCAATTCTTTCTATTTTTTTTTTATAAAAGTTGGTTTCATGTCATTTTTAATCCTAGTTATCCTCCACATTAAATTTCCAATTATCAAGGATAATATTATATATTTGACTATTCTTTGTCTATTACTGATCTATTGGCGGATTAGTTACTTTAGGATTCATTGCTTATGTTTTTTTATAAACATTTGATAGCTTTTATATGCAAAACATAAACAAAAACATTTTGGTGTTGGTGGATTATGTATATTATGTGCCATGTAATATACTCTAATAAATTGACTAAAACTAGTGGAATATACTTTTTTTTATTTATTGTTTTTGTAGATGTTGAACTTAGTTTCAAACCGTCGGGCAGTTAGTAGGAGCAATCAGACACCTTCTCCAGCAAGTAGTGCTGCTGCCACCTCCCTACCTGATTTGGGCATGACAAGTTTGTCTCTGGTCATGCATGTCAGTCCAACAGTGTCTCTGGCTCCTGCACCATCATTGACTTCTTCAGTGACGCATCATGTACTAAGCGCCCGACGAACTCATCAACAGCCCCAGAGTCTTGAGGAGGCTGAGCAATCTGGCAAGGCTTCCTCTGTCCATGGAGAGGGATCCCAGACAGGTAATGCATCTTTCTCATAGTATTTTCAACTTAACAATTTGGAATTTAGATTATAATTTTTTTTAAGTGTTTGAATTGTTGGGTGGATGTGTTGTTTTTGTTGTTATATTGTCTGTACGTTTTAGGGAATATTATAGTTTTAGGGAATTTTTGTACAAAATAGAATTCGTCTAATGTTTACTTTGTTTATTTTGTAGTCCAAAAAAAAGGGGCCCATGCGGATTTCTAAAGACGTTGCAGACCACTCGCACCACGACCGGGAACATCACCATTACATGGGATCCTCGACATCGTGCGGCTGTAAAAAAGGAGCAGCATAGTGCATTGGCCAACAACATTGGCTCGGTTATCAGGAATCATTGCCCTCTCTTGTGGGAGTCATGGAAAGCTGTCCCACCTAAAGTCAAGGAAGCCGTTCTTCATGAATTATTGGTAAGTATTTTCAACCTCAAATACTAAATTTTTATTAAAGTATACAAATATTAAAAAATTTCACTACTATTTATTGGTTTAGTTTTGCAGCATCACTATGAGCTCCCGAACCTCAATGCCAATCAAAACTAGTACATCAACGACCTTTGCACCGGTAGGTTTACTCAGTGGAAGGGCAACCTCCACAAGCATTATGAGAAATGTGATAGTCCTGAGGTCACTCTAGCAGTTGGGTGTCCTAAAAAGTTGGTGGACCGCCGGGATGAATGGGAGTAGCTCTGCGGCCATTTTCAAGACGAGAAATAATACCTCATAAGTATAATATATATTTCAATAATATTTAATCAAATTTTTATATTTTTAAATAATATTTTAATTTTTTCATTAATTATTTATAAATATCTAAACTAATACGTTTTTAAATTCAATAGAAAAAAAGTGAAGGCAAACTCGATCAATCGGTCAAAGAAGAAACATCTTCACCGTTTCGGCTCACGACGCTTCTCTTATAGGTTGGAGAAGCGACGTAAGGTAACCATATATTTATTTTCAGTTTTGATTCTTTTTACTCTTTATTACACAAAGTTTCCTGAGATTGACATGTTTAATGAGGTATACGTTTGGTCTGGGGATGAGCTGACGGAACAGCTTCATGTAAGTTATTTCAATTTTTTAATATTCAATTAGTATTAATATTAATTACATGTATATTAAAATTAATTTTTTTGTTTTCATTTTTCTAGTCCACCATAGTGGAGAATGGCCAAACCGTTCTAGAGGAGGTAGCTTCCCAACTTCCCTCAGAGACCCCGATCAAGGATGTGTTTCCCCCTAAGGATGCGGGTTTTCAGATCATGATGGACATACTCGATCAAACCTTCGGTCGTAGGCAAGGGAATATTCACCGAGGGCTTGGAAAAGCCCGCCTTCGACACCAGTTTGCCTCATCCTCTAGGCAAAGAAGAGAAGAGGTCGAATCGTTGACATTTGAAATGGCAGACCTAAAGGAGTAGATTGCCACTGAGCAATCTCAACTTGCGGCCCAAAGCAGTTTGATGAACCAAAATCGTCTCACCATTCAAATCTCTGGCATTCTGTTCCTTAACGTTGAACCACCTTCAACAACGACCTCCCAGCCCCCAACGCAACAACAGTACTAGCAAGCGATTGTGACGTGGACGACTGCATATTGTAGTTTTTTTTAATCCTTTTCAAATTTTAAAATATTTTCGTTGTATGTACAATTTTAATAATTTTTTAATTCAATAATTTTCTTTACATTTTTTGTTTTTTATTTCATTAAATTAATTTATACATAAAACAATATTATCAACATTTAAAAGGAAATAATAAATAAATAATTTTATTTTTAATTTTTATTTTAAAATCTTACTGCGACTTTCTTTATGTTCGTCGTGCAAGGATCAGCGCGTCGAAACCCAAGCGCAATGAACACTCATTCATCGGTTTGTTTTGCGCAACGACAACCAATTCTGTTGCACAACATTCATTCCGTCCAACAAAGAACTTTCCTCCATTGTGCAATGTTTGACATCACAAGCTTTGTGCAACGTCCTCTTCGCTGCCCAATGTTTTCGGCGACCGTATTCGCATTTGCGTGACGACTGTCGCTTCGTCGCCCAAGCAATTATGCTTAGTAGTGCACATTATTGTACCACACTATGTGCTACCTTTGAAATAGTTGCAGCAATGGTGGTGTGGTAATCATGGTTATGGTAAGATGGTGGTAGTAGAGGTGGTGTCCTTGACAACGATGATAGTTTGGGTACGTGGTAATGGTGGTACAATTGGCAGCAGGAGCTGGTGGTGATGTTGGTTGTAGTAGAGATGGCAATGGCCAACAAGGCCGTTGTAGTATATGGTGGTGATGGATATAACAAGGTAGTGGTAGTGAGGGGGTGGCGGCACTGGTAGCTAAGGTGGTTGATTGCTGGTGGTTATGGCCAGCTATAGCAAGATGTTGTCACGGTGGCGGTGGTTGTAGTTATAATGATTACAATGGTGGTGACGTTGGTTGGGGCGACTATATGGTGGTAGAAGTGGTGTTGTTAATGGTGATCGCTAGGTGGACAACAACGTAGTGGATTATATCATATAGTGGATTATATGATAAGACGAGTGGGAGAAAGATCCATTGATTAAAATTCTAGGGGTGAGGTTGAATTTTTTATGGCCTAAAATACATTTTAAAATGCCTCATAATCAATAATTTTTAAAATCTTTTCAACGCAATGATTTTATTTATTTTATCAGTACAGTTAAACTGTTAGAGACTTCATACAATTTTAATTGAATGCACTCGAAATTTTATGTATTTCTGTACATCCCTTCAAAATCTTGATTAAATACCCTTGGATATGTATCACATGCATGGTGCCACTATGGAGTAATTTCTAGCAGGTCATTAGTGTCGTATTGGTTTTTTTTTCTTAACTAATATAATTAACTAACATAAATAGAGATTCACATCAGTACAAACTTATATATGAGATTAGTACTATTTTACAGAGTGATGCTATTTAATTAGACGCACAAAACTAATATACATGGTGACGCATTCTTTTATTTATGACACACCCGACCTGGAAAATTCACTAGGACTCCAAAGAGGGTTGTGCTGGCCGACACCTGGAAGGTGACGAAGTCATAAAGTGTAGTGATATGGAAAGTGTGAATAAATTTAAAGGAAAACTAACGAAAAGTCCCTGAATAGTGACAGTTTTAATGAAAAGTCCTTTTTGAAGGTATAATGAATAGTGACAGTTAAAGGTAAAAAAGTGGTTTTTCGTTAAAAGTAAACAGTGCTAGGGGTGTTTTATTAAAGCTCCCTAAATTTAAACCTAAAAGTGCCTAAACACCAGAGTGTGCTGGTGAGCAGGAGCGAACCCATCTCACACGTGATGTCAGAGCATAAGTAAAGGACAGTAGAGCGGGTAAGAATTGTACCCTCAGAAGTAGCCACCAATCCTGAGAATTGCCAAGAATCCTCCTCGAGACAAACATTCAGTAACTAAAACCTAGAGGAGCACAAAATAGAAAATGTGAGTAGACAAAACAAAACTTTGAAAACATCTTTCTTTTTAGAAATACGATAATCCCTCATTGAAGTCCGTATAATTTCCCAGAAAATACCAATACATACGCACATAAAAATCATGCCGAAAAATGGTAAAACAAAGGCATATCATGTCGAAGCATCTCAACAACAACCATATAAGCAAGATGAAATACATCAATATAAATGAATGACAGTCGGAGTCACCTATAGTGACATGTACGATTCATCATATCTCATCAAGCCATATTTCATTAATCAGGTGCTAGCACGTGAGTCGGAGTCACCTATAGTGACCTGTACGACTCATCCACATCTCATCAATCATATCTCATCAATCGGGTGCTATCATGTGAGTCGGAGTCACCTATAGTGACCTGTATGAAGGTGACTTGTACGACTCATCCACATTTCATCAATCAGGTGCTAGCACGTGAGTCGGAGTCACCTATAGTGACCTGTATGACTCATCCACATCTCATCAATTAAGTGCTAGCACATGAGTCGGAGTCACTTATAGTGACCTGTACGACTCATCCACATCTCATCAATCAATATCTCATCAGTCAGGTCCTGCACACGAGTCAGAACCACCTATAGTGGTCTGTACGACAGGCTGGGTGTATATAAATACGCTCAGTGCTACGATCACGTGAAGCTGTGCGACATATCGCAAGTCACCTACGAGTAGGAACCACCTATAGTGGTGTGTATGACAGGCTGGCACTTACCATGGAATTCAAGGTGAGCGTAAGGTGCGGGGCGTGAATGATCACGTGAAGGCTGGCCCTGACCTCGGGCGAAGCACTAACACCGAGGTGCGGGACAATGAATTCTACTCAATTTCATTCATCACTAATTACCATTCGATCATACCAACATTATATACTCACCTGAACTTACCTTGGTCTCCGCATTGTTATGTATCACTGTGCAAGCTGTATTAAATCACATACTAAAATATAAACTAATTATAGCACCGCACTTATAAAACGTAAAACTACAAATTCTCATCATTACAAAGATTTATAACCCACAATCAATCACCAAATCATAAGGTTAAAACTCACATTTTTACCAATTTCCTTCACATTACTCAATTCCCAAACAAGGCTTTTGTCTCAATTATTGTATGGTTGCATCTAACATCTCGTTAGAATACCTACGTACCCTAACAGGGATCAAGCCATTTGTAGTTCATTGTAATTATTTATAGGTAATAAGCATAAAGATATATCACGATATAATCTAAACTCAACCATCTCATAGTACTTTATAACATACAAATATATGTAACATGGCATAAATTTCTTAATTCAATACAAAAGCATTCGTGGAATTGTCAATCACATATATATATATATATATATATATATATATATATATATATATAATAAGAAGGAAAACATCCACTCACCTGGAGTCCACGCTACAACTTCCTAGCACAAACATTGAGGCGTCATGAATGATCGGCGCCTAGAACAATCATCAAATCCCATTTCAGAATTATTATCGATAAAATAAATAACTTACATAGAACATGTGTCTACGTAGTTCGATCTGGAAGATCCACACATCAGATTTCTGATCCGCAACTTCCAATCATCCACAATATGCTTCTGGAACATCATACTAAAGTTTCGGAACGATCCAACGGTCGGATCTCCGCCCATTGTCAAAACCAAGTGGCGATTAACATTTTATTTTACGAACTTACAAATCCAATTTGGGAAGATCCGTACTTTGGATTCCGAATCCGTAAGTTCCTAAATTCTTCAAACATTATAAAGAATAACCTATTAAAGTTTGATGATGATCCAACGGTCGGATCGTCGATTCATACTTTCACCTAACCACGTCTCGTAATGAATTAGGTTCAATTGATCAATCTACATCATTCAATTCCCAAAAATGAACTCAAGGTATATAATATAGCCTAAAAATAACATTGAAAGCCCTCGGGCCATGTGTCGCCGCCGGGGGTGGCGGTCAGCCGCCCCGACTTGCCGAAAAATTCAACTTTCTCCAAAAATTCTCAAAATTTGCAGAATTGAAGATCTCAATAAGTAGAACAACTTTCATACTTGTGGCGAAGGCCAATTTGGATATAAAGTTGTTTCCAGGTGGTTATTTGGCCTAATTTGCCGTGAAGCACAATGAATGGCGTCGGGAAGCATGGAAATCCGCCGATCGGGTCGAACCAAAACGGGTCAAGGATTCGATCTCGTGCACCACCTCTCCCTCTTTTCCCTCATTTCTTTCTTCCCTGATTCATTCTCTTGCTTCATCTCTCCTCTCCTGATTCATCCATCTCCCTCATTTTCTCTCATGTTCCTCCTTCTTTCCCCCCCCTCCCCGGTTTCTTTTCTGTTTTTCTGTTTTTCTGCCCTGCGGCCACACATCTCAATTTTCCCCCAATCTGGGCCATACACTTGGCTCCATTAGATTATGCTCCAAAAACTAGGGCCTTCCAAAATAACCAAGTTACCATTTTCCCCATAACTTTAAACGTTTATAACTCTAAATTGCACTCCGTTTGCGCCCACACGTCCGTAACGACGAGTACTACAAGAATATGCCAAGAAAATGAACCTTACATGACACCACACGACAGTCAACAAGGTCAACGCACTTGCCTCAAAGGGCATTTTCGTAAATTTGCTTATTAAAATTATAAAATCATATTTTTCAGGGACGGGGTATTACAATTTAGATGAGTGTCACGTATATAGTTAAGGTCTACTTGTATTAGACAGTGTGCTCATTTTGTGTTTAAATGATTTTGTTGTTGTCATTTAGTACTATAATCTAGTGGCATTCCTCTTCACTTGTAAGTGAAATGTCTAAGGTTCGATTCTTGTCAAAGACGAATTTGAACTACATTATTGCTAGCCTATTATGAGACTTAACCCACTCTCCCACCCTCCTAGTGTACATAATATTGTTTGCTAAAAAGATAGAAAAAAAAATTATTGTTGACAAACTTGAAACATTTAATTATGCAATAATCTATTTGGACACAAAAAAACTAATACATTTATTGATACATTATCTAATAGACATTGATCTTACAAATTATATGTGGGATATCCAGCTATTTTAAAAATTGTATCAATAAGTGTATCATGGTTTGTGTCTCTAAATAGCATTGATCTTAATAAATAAATAAACTAATCCATGTTCACTTATTATGCCTGCACATGACAAATATATGCCATGTATATGCATGCAATGGCTCAGTGTGTAACAACCCGTCCCGGAAAATTCTTATCGTTGATGTGAATTGACTGCAATACCCTTGAGCGTTGAGTGTGCATTTGTAATTTGAGCTATGGTTTTGGTCCAATTATACAATTTCCTAAGTTTTTGGGACCAATAGGAAGTTAGAGGATTGTTTAGTTGTGATTGGGTGGCTAGAATTAGACCACACATCATACTTTCTTTCTCTCACTTCCGTGCACTCTCTCTCTCTCTCTCTCTCTCTCTCTTTCTCGGATTCAGTCTCTTTCTTTCCCCTTCCATTTGTATGGACAAGCATCAAACTCACCCCAAACCTTGCAGATCGAGGATTCTAAGATCACCATTGTGCTCGTGGGGTTCATACGAATCATTTGGTACCAATTTCAAGTAAAGAAACCTTTGATTTCACGTGAAAAACCCTAGCTCCGATTTGGTCACTATTCATGCAATCGTAATATGTTGTGTTTTTGGAAATTCTAAGCTCACAGGGAGCTTTGGGAGGTCTTCTAGAGGCTCGGAGTAGTTTGTTGCCGTGTTTTGGACGTCGGAATAACGAGTTGCAGAGTTGGCCAGTTTTCTCGATTTTCTCCGGCAAGATTCCGTGGTTTTAAAGTCCTAAAACAGGTATGGTTGTATTTTACAAGTTGAGAGCTTTAATTTGGTACTGATTTCATGAAAATTGGATGAAAATCGAGTGAGATATCAAGCTTTGAGGTTTTTCAATTTCCATCGACGGTCGCCGAAGTTCGGAGGTAAAAGACGCCGGAATATTCCGTCAAGTCTGACGGAATATTCCAACGTTGTCAGTTAGAATTGACAGGTTCCATTAGGACTTAACAAAATATTCTGAGGAATATTCCTAACGCCGGCCGCGCGTGAAGGCTTGAAAAAAAATTCTAAAAATTTAGGGATGTTCATGAGGTTGTGTAGATCACGTTGGTATATTCAAATACCAAAATTGAGCAATGTATGAGAAGTTATTTCCAAAGACTTGTTTATGTGCTTTAAATTACGTTATTTCAGTTACTCTTGGCGCGGGGGTTACGACCCAGCTACATATCAGTGAGTGGGCTTTGCATTTTTCGTATATACCTATATACTTACTGTTTTTCTCAGAAAATGAATTTGAATGATTATATGGTTTGAAACGCCATGCAAAGTATCTGCCTATTTTATTATGCGTTAAATGTTGCATATATTTATGATCGGTGCTGCAGACGCACAGGCAAGTGTCAGGTAAGTTTATTATTGGTTATGATGAGAATGATGTGATATGATGTGTTGAGAGCTCATAAACATGCACATTGATATTAGTGTTCTCGCCTAGAGTTAGAGCACAGTCCTTCACGTGATGTTCACCTTCCGCACCGTATGCTCACCTTGGATCCAAGTTAGGTGCACAGTCCTGTCGTATAAACCACTATAAGTGGGTTCGACTCGTAGGTGACCCGCGATTATTCGCACAGTCTTCACGTGATTGTAGCACCAGAGCATATTATTCTATATTCAGTTATGTTGTGCAGACCACTAGAGGAAGTATTGATTTATGTGCAGCATATATATGATTTGATTGCGATTGAGTATAAGCTATATATTCAGCCGAGGGCTGATTTGATACCTGACATATGTACTTGGTCATCGAGGTACGATTAGCATTCAGTGGCAATACTTTGGCATGGCATATATGTTTTCATGGCAAGATTTTGAGATATAAATGTATATGAATATATACTTTATTTCTGGGAAACTATACAGGTTTTACGGAGAGGCATTATAACTTTTCAAGAATGACTGATTTTGGAAAGCTTTGCTTTTGCCCACTCACGCTTTTGTTTTTCTCCCCTTCAGGTTCTAGGTAGTGTTCTTTGGTGGCTACGAGGATATTAGCAGCAGTTCTGACAGACCACTCCTTATGTAGGACACCCGTTGGTGTTATTTGAACTTATTACTTTTCTGCTTGACTGCATTTAGTTTATCTATGCTCTGGTTATGTAAACACTCTTAATAGCACGTTACTTTAGCTTAGACTGCTAGTCGTTTGGTTTTAATTCATTCGTATTCCTCTTATTACTCTTGCTTCCACACTGTGCACATGGTTACGTCACCCTCACGTGACGGCTAGGATGCCTTGATTTAGGTCGGGGTGTGTCAGTTTGGTATCAGAGCATTAGGTTGCAGTCCTGCATATCTCGTGAAATTTCTAATGATTTGATGTCTTCTGTCAGAACTATACCGCCTCGTAGAGAGCCACGTCATTTAGATGAGCCTAATTTCCTTAACATAGCTTAGTTAAGGGAAGCTATACTGAAAGCTATACTGTTGACACTTCGTCTTTCCCATAGGACCCCTCTGGAGTCTGTTCATAATTTGAAAATAATTACTTTTGTGGGAAATGAAGGGCCCGAGGGTGCCGAGAAATGGATGATGCATATTGAGAAGACTTTTAGGCTAATGCAGAGTCAAAGGAGTCTATCTCCAAATAGGTGGGTCGAGACGACCTCTTGGTTTTTGGGTAAAGAACCGGCATCATGGTGGGGGCAGCTGACTGATGAGTTACCTGAGGAGGAAGCTAATGATTAGGATGTATTCAAACGGTTGTTTTATAAAAGTCACTGTCAGCTAATGAGTATTACAGGAAATTCACTGATCTATCTCGTTATCATCTGAAAGTCACTGCTAATCCGGTTGAGATGCTTCGTCGCATCAAATTGGGTACTAAGAAGAAATGGCATACTATAGCAACCCCGATTCCCTGTGTCACTTACCATGAGTTTTATGAGGCCTTATTACAGATTGAGGACTCGGAGAACATACCCAGTGAGAGTGATGAGGAAGAAGAAAAAGAAGGGAATCAAAGGAAAGATAATAAGGGTAAAGGCCAATACTCACAAGGACCTCGCCAAACCCAAAGCTTTAAACGAAGTGGGGCTAGCTCTAGTTCTTCCAGTGGAGGCTTCAGTTCTACAGGATAGAGAGGATGAGGTAGGTTCTTCGGAGGTTCCAAATCCCAGAGGTAAGGGAATTCTGGTAGGGGTAGTGCCGCTTTGTGCCGTAAATGCAATAATCGACATTTTGGGGAATGTTGACGTAGTAGCAATAGGTGCTATACCTGTGGTCAAGTGGGACACCTGGCTAAGTATTGTCCTCAGGGCCAGCAGAAGCCCCAGCAGCCTTCCTTACCACCGCCAGCTTTGATTAAGCAGTTCTCAAGACCGAGTGGTTACACTCAGACGGGTCGTGGTGGATCCAGTTCCTTATTCTTCGTAGCAGTATCAGTACCCTTCGGATCCCTATCAGCAAGGTGGTTATGGGCAGTATTCATGAGGATATATACCTCCACAGCAGCCGTATTCGGGAGGATATATGCCTCAGCAGCATTATTCAGTTGATGGATCACAGTGGTATTCCGAAGGACAGCCTCAGCAGGTTCATGCTACTACCAGTGGTGTTGGGTCATCGAGGCCGCCCAGCCAGGCAGGGCAAGGATGTAATTCTCAAGGTCGAGGAGTTCATGCTAGCAGAGGTCGAGGAGGAATGCAGCAGGCTCAGGGGCGTATCCATAACCTTTCGCTTCAGGATGCTCAAAACAACCCAGACTTAATCATGGGTACGTTAAATATTCTTGGTTATTATGCTAAAGTGTTGATTGACTGTGGTGTTACACATTTCGTAATTTCTCATACGTTTGCTCAGTTGACAAAACCTTAATCTTCACCCCTTGGGTATGAGTTGGAGTTTGCTATGCCTAGAGGGGAGAAGTGTTATGTAGATTACATATATCCAGGATGTCCCGTAGTAGTGGAGAATATGGTTATGCCAGCTAACATCACTCCATTAGACATTGTTGCCTTTGATGTCATTTTAGGCACAGATTGGTTGCATTACAATCGTGCCAATATTGACTGTTATGAGAAAACAGTGACTTTCCATTGTCTTGGATTACCTGAAGTTACTTTTATTAGAGAACATAGTGGGGTTAGGCATGGAGTCATTTCGGCGGTGAGAGCCAAAAAGTTATTGAAGAAAGGTTGTCAAGGGTACTTGGCTCACGTGGTACTAAATGATGATACTCCTGCTAGCTTGGAGAATGTTCGAGTGGTCAGACATTTTTCTAACATCTTCCCTGATGATTTTCCTAGATTGCTGCTAGATTGTGATGTGGAGTTCGCCAGTGATTTGTTACCAGGTACTAATCTTATTTCCTTAACTCCCTATAGAATGGCTCCTGCTGAGTTGAGAGAGTTGAAGATCCAGTTACAGGAGTTACTTGATAAAGGTTTCATTCAGCCTAGTACTTCACCCTGGGGAGCCCCAGTCTTATTTGTTCGAAAGAAAGACGATACCTTGAGGCTATGTATTGATTACAGGCAATTGAATCAGGTAACGATTAAAAACCATTATCTGTTGCCGCGTATAGACGATCTTTTTTATCAACTTCGAGGTGCCTGTGTGTTTTCTAAAATCAATTTGAGGTCTGGTTACTATCAATTGAAGATCAAGAGTGACGACGTTCTTAAAACTGCTTTTAGGACTCATTATGGTCATTATGAGTTTCTCGTGATGCCGTTTGGATTAACTAATGCACCAGCAGCTTTTATGAGTTTGATGAATAAGGTGTTTCAGCAGTATTTGGATAGATTTGTCATTGTCTTTATTGATGACATACTGGTGTATTCTAAGTCTAAAGCAGACCATGTTCGACATCTTACTCTGGTGTTGAAAAAGCTAAGGGAACATCGATTGTATGCTAAGTTCAACAAATGTCAATTCTAGTTGGATCAAGTAGCATTCTTGGGGCATGTTATTTCATCTCAAGGTATCCAGGTTGACCCTCAGAAGATAGCAGCTGTGGAGAATTAGGAGCAGCCACGAACCATCACCGAGGTACGGAGTTTCCTTGGCTTAGCAGGTTACTATCGACGGTTTGTTAAAGTTTTTTCAGTCATGGCTTTACCATTAACGAGGTTGACCAGGAAGGATGTTAAGTTTGAGTGGGATGAAAATTGTGAGCGGAGTTTCCAGCAGTTGAAGTATTGTCTCACTCATGCTCTTATCTTAGCTCTTCCTGATGATGATGGTAACTTCGAGATTTATAGTGATGCTTCCTTGAATGGCCTGGGATGTGTTCTGATACAGCATGGTAAGGTAATTGCTTACGCTTCGCGTCAGTTAAAGCCTCATGAGATGAATTATCCTACACATGACCTAGAATTAGCGACCATTATTTTCGCTTTAAAGATTTGGAGACATTATCTTTATGGTGAGAAATGCAGGATCTTCTCAGATCACAAGAGTTTCCAGTACCTGTTCACTCAGAAAGATCTAAATCTTCGTCAGCGACGGTGGATTGAGTTCTTGAGGGATTACGACTGCACGATAGAGTATCACCCGGGTCGTGCAAATGTGGCGGCTGACGCTCTTAGTAGGAAATCTCAGGGCAGAGTTAATGCTTTTCATGCGAGCCGTGTTCCTCTTCTTGCAGAGTTGAGATCAACTGGAGTACAGTTAGAGGTAGGGAATCCTATGGTAGATGATCGAGAGGAAGCCTTGCTTGCCAGTTTCCAAGTCAAGCCAATCCTAATTGACATAATACTCAAGGCCCAGATTAATGATGAAGAAACTCAGGAACTTATTCGATTAAGAAATGAAGAGAAAAAGAAAGACCTCTGAATCAGAGAATCAGATGGCATGCTCATGCAGGAAAATAGGATGTACGTATCAGACAATGCAGAGTTGAAGAAGGATATCTTGGATGAAGCACATATTTCAGCCCATGCGATGCATCCCGGAGGCACGAAGATGTATCATACCTTTCGACCATTTTATTATTGGCCGGGTATAAAAAAGGAAATTGCTGAATATGTAAGTAGGTGTATCACATGTCAGTAAGTTAAAGCTGAAAAGAAAAAGCCATTTGGATTGAAGCAGCCACTTCCTGTTCCGCAGTGGAAATGGGAAGACATTACTATGGATTTTGTGTACAAGCTTCCTCGTACACAGAATGGTTATGATGGAATCTTGGTGATTGTTGATCGGCTCACTAAGTAGGCGCATTTTATTCCTGTGAGGTAGAAGTTTTCTCTGAACTGATTAGCTGAGTTATTTATATCGAAGATTGTAAAGTACCATGCAGTTCCAGTCAGTATTATCTTATATCGTGATCCTAGATTCACTTTCAAGTTCTGGATAGCATTCCAGGAAGCTCTTGGTGTGAAATTACGTTATAGTATGGCATATCATCCTCAGACAGATGGACAATTTGAAAGGACGATTCAGACATTAGAGGATATGCCAAGATCTTCGGTTTTGCAGTTTGGCGACACGTGGCATCATCGTTTGGATTTGATGGAGTTCGCCTACAATAACAACTTTCATTCAAGCATTGGTATAGCACCGTTTAAGGAACTTTATGGGAAACCTTGTCGTACACCTTTTAGATGGCCCTGAGATAGTAGAGGAGACTACTCATAATGTTCAGGTTATAAAGTCTAACCTGAAAGCGGCCCATGATCGCCAGAAAAATTTAGCAGATAGGCGTGCTACTGACCGAGTGTATAAAGTTGGTGACTGGGTGTTTCTTAAGTTATCGCCGTGGTGTGGTTCGATTCGGGAAGAAAGGCAAGTTAAGTCCTAGGTACATTAGACCTTATCAGATCACCCAGAGAGTCGGTGAAGTGGCTTACAGGCTCGAGTTGCCGCCAGAATTGTCCAAAGTGCACAATGTGTTTCATGTTTCTATGCTTCGACACTATGTTTTAGAGATTAATCCAAATTTGAATTACGATGAGGAGCAAGTGACGATTGTGGATTAGAAAGATAAAATACTCAGGAACAAGACGATGTGTTTGGTGAAAGTCTTATGGAGAAATCATTCAGTGGAAGAGCCTACTTGGGAAACGGAGGACAGGATGAGAGAGATGTATCCGTGATTATTTTATGGATACTAGTGGTTGCACTTATTGTATGAAATTTGGGGACAAAATTTTATTAAGGTAGGTAGATTGTAACAACCCGTCCCGAAAAATTCTTATCGTTGATGTGAATTGACTGAAATACCCTTGAGCGTTGGGTGTGCATTTGTAATTTGAGCTAAGGTTTTGGTCCAATTATACAATTTCCTAACTTTTGGGGACTAATGGGAAGTTAGAGGATTGTTTAGTTGTGATTGGGTGGCTAGAATTGGACCACACATCACACTTTCTTTCTCTCTCTCTTTCTCTCTCATTCCCCTTGTATGGACAAGCATTAAACTCACCCCAAACCTTGCAGATCGAGGATTCTAAGATCACCACTATGTTCATGGGGTTCATACGAATCATTTGGTACCAATTTTAGGTAAGGAAACCTTTGCTTTCACGTGAAAAATCCTAGCTCCGATTTGGTCACTATTCATGCAATCGTAATATGTTGTGTTCATGGAAATTCTAAGCTCACAAAGAGCTTTGGGAGGTCTTCTAGAGGCTCGGAGTAGTTCGTTGACATGTTTTGGACGTCGGAATAATGAGTTGCAGAGTTGGCCGGTTTTCTTGATTTTCTCCGGCAAGATTATGTGGTTTTAAGGTCCTAAAACAGGTATGGTTGTATTCTACAAGTTGAGAGCTTCAATTTGGTACTGATTTCATGAAAATTGGATGAAAATCGAGTGAGATATCAAGCTTTGAAGTATTTTCAGTTTCCGGCGCCAGCGACAGTAGCTGGAGTTCAAAGGTAGGAGACGACAGAATATTTCGTCAAGTCTGACGGAATATTCCAACGTCGTCAGTTAGAATTGACGGGTTCCGTTAGATTTTAACAGAATATTCCTAACGCCGTTACTGTTCCATTACACGTGGCCGCACGTGGCCGACACGTCTGGCCGTGCCTTGGCCGGCGCGTGGCAGCCCGTGAGGGCTCGGAAAAATTTTCTAAATATTTAGGGATGTTCATGAGGTTGTGTAGATCAAGTTGGTATATTCAAATACCAAAATTGAGCAATGTCTGAGAAGTTATTTCCAAAGACTCGTTTATGTGCTTTAATTAACGTTATTTCAGTTACTTCTCATATAAGCAAGAGCTATCCGAAGGATGAGCATAGCCAGGCTGGGTACGGGAGTTACGACTCGGCTACATATCAATGAGTGGGCTTTGAGTTTTCTGTATATACCTATATACTTACTGTTTTTCCCAGAAAATGAATTTGAATGATTATATGGTTTGAAACGCCATGCAAAGTATCTGCCTATTTTATTATGCGTTAAATGTTGCATATATTTATGATTGGTGTTGCAGACGCACAGATAAGTGTCAGGTAAGTTTATTATTGGTTATGATGAGAATGATGTGATATGATGTGTTGAGAGCTCATACACATGCACATTGATATTAGTGCTCCCGCCCAGAGTTAGGGCACAGTCCTTCACGTGATGTTCACCTCCCGCACCATATGCTCGCCTTGGATCCAAGTTAGGTGCACAGTCCTATCGTATAGACCACTATAAGTGGGTTCGACTCGTAGGTGACCCGCAATTATTCGCACTGTCTTCACGTGATCGTAGCACTAGAGCATATTATTCTATATTTAGTTATGTTGTGCAGACCACTAGAGGTAGTATTGATTTATGTGCAGGATATATATGATTTGATTGAGATTGAGTATGAGCTATATATTGAACCGAGGGCTAATTTGATACCTGACATATGTACTTGGTCATCGAGTTACGATTAGCATTCAGTGGCAATACTTTGGCATGGCATATATGTTTTCATGGTAGGATTTTGAGATATAAATGTATATGAATATATACTTTATTTCTGGGAAACTATACAGGTTTTACGGAGAGGGGTTATAAATTTTGAGGAATGATTGATTTTGAAAAGCTTTGGTTTTGCCCACTCACGTTTTTGTTTTTCGCCCCTCCAGGTTCTAGGTGGTGTTCCTTGGTGGCTACGAGGATATCAGCGGCAGTTCTGACAGACCACTCCTTATGTAGGACACCCTTTGGTGTTATTTGAACTTATTACTTTTCTGCTTGACTGCATTTAGTTTATCTATACTCTGGTTATGTAAACACTCTTAATTCTTGCACTAGCACGTTACCGTAGCTTGGACTGCTAGTCGTTTGGTTTTAATTCGTTCGTATTCCTCTTATTAATCTTGCTTCCGCAATGTGCACATGGTTACGTCACGCTCACGTGACGGCCAGCATGTCTTAATTTAGGTCGGGGTGTGTCACAGTGGGTATCACGCAGATTTCAAAGTATTAGGTAATAATAAAGCTGACGATAATAATGATAATAGTATTGCAAATAATGATAAAATTAGTAACGAGCAATGATGTTGATGATGATATAGTATAGTAATAATAATTTTGTTTATGTAGTACAGGAACATCATTCTATATATGGTCTTAATGATCAATCAAGTGTATTTCAATGTGTAGGAATGTTGGTATGGTCCGGTTATCCGTATATTATATTCTTGCTGAAGAAGTTTCTTTCTCCAATTAGAAAAAGGATCCAAGCGAATATTTCTGCATACACATGCATATTTTTAGATGAATCTCAAGGGATCTTGCATGTAAACATGTAACTACTTTAGGTAACTAATTATTTAATTAGCTACTAGATAAAACGAAACTCCTCTTACAATTATACATAAACTGGAGTACATATATGATCAGAAAGTACAGAGTAAAGTGGTGATAATATTGTAACCCAAAAGAAGAAATAAAAAAAGGTCTGATGATCATGCAATTCGAAGCGTTTAGCACACATACACCTAATTAAGCAATCTCACTGAAAAAAGGGGTCCTCAAAAAGAAGGTCAGACCAAGCTGAAGTAGCCACTCCTGCATAGCTTGAAGTGCTGCAAGCATCACCCAAGTTGTTGCTTACTGAAGTCTCTGTCACTGTCACGGGAGGAGCCACAGAAGTAGGAGATAGAGTCGTATTTGAAGACGAAGGAATATTCCATGGATTATTTGGAGAGTTTTCACCTTGGCTCAAAGCAGTAAATTGATCTGGAGCTTGATCATTAACCATGTCCTTGTGTGCTGGTGTTGGGTACGTTTGCAAGTCAGGCAAATGAGAGAAAGGGACTGAATTATCTTGGACTACTGGTTGAAAATTACCAACAGGGTATTGTGAAGTAGGGTCTTGAATATCCAGCTGAGATGAACAGAGTGAATTCAAAAGATTAATGGTCTCCATGTCAGTTAAGTCATTTAGGTTGTTTGGGGTAGCAGCTCCAAAGGAATTGTTATTAGGTTGGAGGAGACATTGTAGATATTGAAGCCTAGCGACATGAGTAGCTTCTGCTTGTAATCTCAAAGCTTGTTCATCCCAGCAGGACTGGTGACTGCTTCCATGGTCTAAAAGCTCTTTCAAATTGACAAGAGCTAGAAGATGAGGCAAGCTAGAAAAGATATCAGTCCGGGGCCGGTGAGTCATCGGATCAAAACCCATCTGAATCAGCTTTTTCTTCAAATGGGTATTCCAGAAATTTTTTATTTCGTTGTCCGTCCGACCGGGTAGGTGGCCTGCAATTGCTGACCATCTTGTCAAGAACCAAACGAAATAAAAAGGGTAAGTTTCTGGTTTATACATAAAGAAAACATATGTATAAATTTGAAAATTATCTTGCTAGATATATACTAAAACAATAATCGATCTAATGGTGATCTTGATTGACTAACAGTGTGACATTAGGATATTTTTCCTATAGAGAATAATTAATTAAATTTGTAAAAAAAATGTGGAAATTACTTGTTGCCGAGAATGGAATGGAGATTCAGAATTGTTTGTTCTTCTTCTTGAGAAAACTTCCCTCTCTTTATATCCGGCCTAAGATAGTTTGTCCATCTTAACCTGCAACTCTTGCCGCATCTATTCAACCCTGCACATACATTTACAGAAAGAAAAGAACATCAACCACTTGACTCCTTGAGAGAGAGAGAGAGAGAGGGAGGGAGAGAGAGAGAGTGAAGTGCTTATATTTTTATGTGATTTAGTACGTACCTGCAAGTTTTGGAAGGGCTCTCCAGCTTCCATGGCCATTTTTCTGAATGTATTTCATAAGTTTCTGATCTTCTTCAGGAGTCCAAGGGCCTTTCTTGAGGCCACTCTCATCACAACAAGGAGATCTTCCCATTTTTCTTTACCTAAAAAGATTTGGTTTGCCTCCTCCAATCCTACCATCAATAATTCACAACCCCTCTATTTATATATACCATGTTCTTGTCGCCTCCAATCACATCGAGGGCTGACTGACGTGCTACTCTCCTATTTGCTAGCTAAACAACTACAACCTTTTTCTTCTGGAAATGACAAATACACCCTCTATTCCTATGACAACGCTGTTTGCATTCTCCAGTTCTATACATTAGATATATGATTATGTTGGTTTTGACAATGTTTGTGTCTTGATTATTAATCATAAGTGGACCATGGTTTTTTCGGTAGTGAATAGATGGCCCACTCTGCAGACATATATATAGCGACTAAAAAGTGTGACTGAGTTGCCTCAAAAATCTTACTCGCCCCGATCAAGGGATTTTATAATTCATAATTTCATAGCTAGTGTGCTCAATTCACCAAAGCTTTGCTGTGATAGTGTTTGGGCTACGACAAATTGGAAAATGTCACACAAGCAGGTTATAGCTTTTAATTAGCTCCATTAATCTTGCAATATTTTGATCAAGTGTAAGTGCGGCGGCTCTCCCTTCCTTTGATTGAACTGTACTTTCCAAAAGAAATAAAAAAGCACATAAATCATATCCCATCAAGTAATATATATATATATATATATATATATATGTATGTATGTATATATGTATGTATGTATGTAGATGTATATGTATGTATGTATATGCATGTATGTATTAGTCTATAGATCAGCATTAAGAAAATGCAATGCAGCAGTTCTCATATATACACACTTTTCTGCTATTTGATCAGATATTTTGCATAAATTGTTTAGTCATTATTGCCTCTTTTATTGTTATGACATTAGCCATATGCCGAAAAGTGGCAAAATGTTCATTATTTGACTACAATATTAACAACATTATTGGCCTCCTTATCTGTGAAGAGTTATGATATTTCTCTGTAAGTTATAGTAAGCATTTCTGCTCATAAGCATTTTATCAAACGGTAACCAAATAAACGATATTGTCGAGACAGTTATAAAATGAGGGTTACATCTTGATTGATTTGTATGGAATACCAACAGACCGTATATAAAGAGCTAACCCTAATTCCTAATAGGCAAATAAGCAAAACCCTAATTCTAATGGGTAAGGGATGCAAACTTATGCCCGCAAGAAAACTCATTAAAATACTAAACTAGTCTTACACAATAATAAAATAAATTGACTAGCCAACAGATGAAACTCATCCAAAATTTTATCAAAAATTTCAAGTGCTTCTTATGAAAATACACCTACAAATTTCATTAAAAAATTTCTTTTAAACGGTGGTCTAATCGATTTTTTCGGTTATGAAACTCTTGGAACACAACTGAAAGCAGTTTCAAACGGACTTGAAATAAAGTGTGGAGGGAGGAAAGAAAAAAATCACCCAAAAAAAAACAAGAAAATTTTGAAGAGTAATTCTAGGTAGTAAATTTATAGACTAAATTTACAAACTAAATGATGTGTCACAAATAAAAAATAAGTACGTTAATTAAAACTTATGTAATAATCCAATTGTAAACTTTCATTTTATTTAATTTAAAAAATTTAATCTACAAATTAAATTTCTCTAGCATTATCAAAAAAACCAACCGAACAAATTGTGAATATATATACAAGTAGATTAGTAGCTAGAAGTCAGCAAACAGGAACAGGTGGCACGTCATCGGTGGTTGGAGGAACTCGTTCCATGCACGCAACGAAGGCCCTTATTTCGTCATTGATTGCATGGTTCTCACATAATATTAGTCACGTATAAAAATGAAGGAATGGGTCCTCTCATTTCTGAAATATTTGGCCAGCTTACGCATCAACTCAATATAAATACCCACTATTCTCGTCTCAATTTGCCTTCACCATTGCACCTTTCTCACTTTCTCTCTGGAAAAGAAGAAAAAACCAAAGCTAATTAAGAAATAGGTTTTAGTACTACCTAGTCCCACTTCGATCACATTGGCCCATATTACGAATGTTATATTAATATTTTGTGTCATTAATCCCGTCCATTTTTATTTATCCGAGAATTATGGCTTGGAAGCTCTAGCTAGGCTGTGTAGTGCATGCACACGATGCAGTAATGACAATTGCCAAATATGGATTAAAAAAAAGTGAAAGTCTGTTTATGAGATAAAATTAATGTTGGCTATTAATGGTCTAAAGGAGAGAACGAAGTAAGATGGATAATAGAATGCACAAAAGAAAAAAAAGAAAAAGAATAGAATTCGTAAGCAAGAAATGATAAACACACTTTTTTTTAACCATCTCACGTACTCCTATTTAATCATAATTGTTGATTTCGTTTAATCTATTTAATTTAATGGTTAAAAATAAAGAGGTGTGTATTAGACGCTAAAGTTAGCATGCAAAAATCATTTCTTTTTACAATAAATAAAATAAAGACTTTCTATAGATGTAATTACATCCCTAAGTTATATTTTATAAAATATCACTTAAAATCTTAGAATCGCATTCAACAGTAACTTGCACACAAACAATTATTCCAAGATATTTGGCATCATTCCCAACAGATTGCCAGTCATATATTCCAACATAAAAGCAAACATAGCATCAAATACCTTAGTCAATACTACGATCTAGTAGTATTCTTCTTCATTTGTAAGTGATAGATCTTAGGTTCGACACTCGCCAAAAGCGAATTTGAACCACATTATTGCTTAGCCCATTGTGAGGCTAAGCTAACCCCTTCCCCCTTAGATAATATTGTTTGTTCAAAACAAAAACTTAGAATATCAGTATGATCATGCTTGTATTTGGTTGAGTAGTTGTCCTCTTATTATGATTCATATATAAGTTACATTTTAACATGTATGATTTAAAGATTCGTCGAGGATCTTCTTTGTAAACATTATTCTTTTTTTTTTAAATACTTTTTATGTTATTTGTGATGTCAGTTAAATTTAATATTTTCATTTTCAATAAGCGGCCAAGTGGTGGTTCTTTTTTTTTTTTAAATGTATATGTTGTATCTGTATGTACGTCAGGGCCGGTCCTGAGATTTTTGAGGCCCGGCACAATACCAAAAAAAGTGCCCTAGTATAACTCCACATCAAAAAAAAAATCAATTGTTTTAGTGTTTATATTTGTGCATGCCGATGTAACTTTTCTTTGATAAAACGATAGCACGATGTGAGAGATTATGCTAAGCAACAAAATGGGTTGGCCATAATTTAGTATATGACTTGTCATTTAAAAGACACAAACCTAAGACCTTTCACTTAGAAATGAAGAAAAAATAGATTTCACGTATAAGCTATAACATTACACTTTAGTTTGTAATTAGATAAGCGTACACAAATATTTCACAAGCAAAAATCAATTAAAGTATGAAAGGTATTTTTGTATAAAACTTATCGGGATAATTTTCTAATTTACTATCCCTTGAGGCCTCATAAGAATTGTCATATTTTTCTCTCTTTAATTTTTATATATAATGCTATAAACAATGAATGAACCAAAAAGATTATTGAAAAACCAAATACCACATATATGTTATTAAAAATATAACTCATTTTTCTTGGATAAGAAAGAAATGTAACCCTAAACCCTAACATTATATTGAAACAGAACATCATTGCTAAAGAAAAAGGAAAATTAATGAAAAATGAGCTTGAAAACTTTGAGCTTTAACGATAAGGACAAAATAAAGGGTAAAGTAAATAGTACCAAGATTGACTTTTAGTGTAAAAATATGGTTTTTCGTTAAAGTAAACAATACCGGGAGCTTTTCGTTAAAGTTACAAAAAAAAAGGCCCTTATTTTGATATGAACTTGGGTGGCTACTATTACTATTATTATTTGCCAAAGGGTGGTAACTAATTGAAAATGAATTTGTAAAAACCACTTTCGTCAAAGGCACATATAGAGATATAGCTACTTATTTAAACCAAAGATGAAATAAATGCATTAAAAATAGTCAGTTTTGAGTTTCGAGCCCATGTCCCTTTCTATTGCAAGAAAGCAGCGAAACAATGTTGCAAATGATAACTTATGACAAATATCCAGTTTTATATTTTTATACAGTTACTGGACATAACATTATAATAATAGAAATTAAATTTTTTGGTGCCCTCAATTTTTTGAGGCCCTGTGCGGTCGCCCTGGCTGCCCTAGGCTAGGGCCAGGCCTGATTTACGTACATCATTCTTTACAATATAACATTATGGTATGTACGTACATCATCATTATGCTGCCTTCCATAATGTATTCTAGCTAATATATTTTACAAAGATGGAGAAACTACTTGGTGTTTACAGTCCAACAATGGTATTCCCATACGACCAACCAATGTCCTATATATGGTATGTGGTAACATAAAGAAAATTCCAAAAAGTAGATAATAAGAATGCTTGATTATTTTCCTATGTTTGAGCTACTATAATATGCCCAAGATGGGATAATGAAAAGAAAATTGCCAAAAATGGACAACTAGTGCATTTTAGGATCTCCAAGCTCTGATGCAAACAGAAGATATCGTAATCGAGTGGATGAAGCATACATATATATGTTTAAAGAATACGTATACCAAATTTCTTTCTTCATATTACACATATAAAGAAAAAGCTTTACTTATATTAGAGAGAGAAATTCAAACTATGTAGTTTCTTTCAATTGCTTTTATAATATACTAGCATTAAATATTGAAGATATTTTAACATCACCGGTAAGTGAGGCTTTAATATATAAAAAAAAAGTAAAATTTGGACATGTAAAATTACATTATTGCCCATCATTTTTTTTGTGTAATAGAAGACTAAACAGTCTTTTCACCCTCTTTTGATTGACAAAGAGGGTTTTATTAATTAATAGAGATGAGCTTCATTGATAAAAATAAAAAGTTAAAATTAAAATAAAAATTTAAAATTTAAAAATTTTGAAAAAAAAATATAAATAAAAAAAAAAGCTAATATATGAGCTTCAGCCCGCCACAAAACGACGGCAGCGTGTATTTAAAAAACAAAAATAAATAAAAATAAAAAAATAAAAAATAAAAACCCACAAAAGTTTAAACCTTATCGAACTTAAGGGGAAAACACGGTTTTCTGAGGAGTTTGAAATGAATAATTCACAAATATCTTTGTCTTTGACAACCCTAGAGAAACTTCCCAATTTTCTAGTGATCTAAAGAGGAAATAAAAGCGGTGTTTGACCAAAAAAAAACACTTAACCAAAAAACAAGGACGCAACCATAAGCATTGAAGCATATTTTCCCTAACCCTAGACACGGATGAATAATCATAAAGCGATCTCTTGATGTAAAGTAACATTAGCAATATATACATGTGCTGTAAAAATAATCTTTGTTTTCAGTACCTACACAAAGATAGGGACCCATTTGACCATTGAGTTGGTTAGCCAAGAAGTTGGTGCGGCAAGTGCCCTAAATTCCACCACTTTGAAACGCCAAAGACATCCTTCTTTTACAATTAACCTCGAGAATGCGTCAACGGGTAAAGAGCAATCAAATATAGTTGTATTGTTATTTTCTTCTCTGTATAGTTGTTATTCTCAAATGTAATTTTTAGTATTACTAAGGGTGTGTGTGTAAAGTGTTAGTTCTATTAACACTATAAATACCAAGTGTATAACTAATTATTGTTTTAATGAGAAATACATGTATTTTTAGTCAAAGAGTTTTCTTCCTCTCTATGCTTTCTCTGTAAGATTCTATATGGTATCAATTGCCCTCTGCCTCCCAGCGACTTTGATCCGTCCATTTTCCGTTCGCACTTTCTAATTCTTGCCTACATTTTCTCTCTGCTTCTTCGATTTGTGTTCTTGTAAAGCTGCATCAATAGCCTCTCTGTCAAATTCCTCTCACAAGTCAGTCCCAATTTCATCTTCCTCAAACCCTAACTTCTCAAATTCGTACACTTCTCTTACGATTCATAATATTGGCAGTATGGTGCCAAACAAGCTGAAACGCTCCAATTATCTCCCATTTTGTGTGTTGTTTGCTCCGATTCTCTGTCGCTACAAACTCCTCGACGTCATTGATGGCATCTCCTCTACTTCCAGATCATTCTCTCAATCCTGCTTTTGAAATTTGGTATGAGAAAGATCAAAACCTTCTTATTTGGTTAAATTCCACACTCTCTGAGGAAGTTATTCCGTTTACGGTTGGGGTTTCATCATCTCGCGAGCTGTGGATCAAGTTAAAGCAGCGATTTAGGGGTGTTTCTAATGCACACATTCATCAATTGAGATCTCGTCTTCAATCTCTTCAAAAAGGCTCTTTGTCCATCTCTGAATATATGTAGCAAATCAAAGAAATTTCTGATTCTTTGACTGCTGTTGGAGCTCTGGTCATTGATCGTGATTTGATTGCCGTTACGCTTGCTGGCTTGCCTAACGACTACAAGTCGTTTATCGACCCTATTATGCTTTGTCTCTCTAATATAACACTTGATGAATTGCATAGCTTGCTTCTCACCAAAGAATTGTCCATGTCTCAGCAAAAGAAACTTGCCTCCTCCACTGCCACAGAACCTTTTCAAGCCTTTTCAATGCATTCTCAGGCTTCTCAAACTCCTCTTCTTCCTACACCACAAGTATTTGTTGCTTAGTATCCCCAATCACAATCTTTCGTGAAGCACAATCGTGGTAATCGAGGCAATAACTACAACAATCGCGGTCATACCTACACTAATCGTGGCAATCGTGGCTCCAATTACAATTCCAGAGGTAATCACTCAAACCACCATGGAAATTCTTATGGTTCTCGTCCTTTCAATCTCTCTGGTTATCGTGTGCAATGTCAAATATGTGGTTCCACTAGTCATGAAGCTATGATTGTTATGATCGTATGAATCTTGAGATTGTTGGTAAAGTACCCTCTGCAAAGCTAGCTGCAATGTGTGCTCATCATTCTGTAAAGTCCTCTACTCCATCTTGGTTAATCAATTTTGGTGCCACCTCTCATATTACAAATGATATCTCCAACATTCAATCTCCCAGTCTCTATCATGGAGAAGATAAAGTGTATATCGGAAATGGTAAAGGTCTTTCGATTAATCATAATGGTCTCTCTTTGTTGCATACTCCACGTTCTACTTTTAAATTGTACAATGTCTTACATGTGCCTCAAATGCAACACAATCTTCTTTCTGTTTATCAGTTTATTAAAGATAACAAATGTTCATTGACTCTTGATATTGATGGATCATATGTCAAGGATCCTACTACGGGAATGATGCTTTTGCGAGGACCAATTAAGGATGGTTTCTTTCCTCTTCAAAACTCCTCTACCTCTTGTCAATCTTCAGCCTCTTCTCCTACTGCATTAGCAAGTAATAAAACCTCTGCAAAGGTGTGGCATAGCAAGCTCAGCCATCTTTCTTCTGTCATTTTCAGAAGGGTACTCTCTACTACTCATCTACCATTTCAAGGCAAATCTGCAGTCGACTTCTTTTGCACAGATTGTGCCTTAGCTAAGAATCATAAACTTCCCTTTGGTAGTACTAGTTCTATTTCATCAACATGTTTAGATTTGTCACACTGTGATTTGTGGGGACACTCACCTGTGTTGTCTGTGAATGGTTATAAGAACTACCTACTCATTGTTGATGATTTCAGTAGGTATTGTTGGTTTTTTCCCTTGAAGTCTAAGGCATATGTGTAATCCACCTTTGTACATTTTCAATGCTATGTAGAAAACATTCTTGGCAATAAAATTAAAGTTGTTTGATCTAACTCAAGAGGTGAATTTACTGGAAATCCGTTTCAATCTTATCTTAAGTCTCGTGGTATTCTTCAACAATTTAGTTGTCCCCATACCCCTGAACAAAATGGCTGTGTTGAACGTAAACACAAACATTTAGTTGAAACTGCAAGGACTTTGTTAGTTCAATATTAGGTACCTCATCAGTTTTGGGTTGAGGCATTCTCAACTGCTGTCTATTTGATTAATAAACTTCCTATATTTGGTATTTCTCAGTCTCCGTTGGAACTTCTGTTTCATATTCATCCAGATTATTCAAGATTGAGAATATTTGGTTGTAGCTGTTTTCCATGGCTCAAACCCTACAAATCTTCTAAATTGGACAGTAAGAGTAAATATTGTGTTTTCTTGGGGTATAGTGTTCAACACAAAGGGTATCAATGCTTGGATCCCTTTACTCAACGCATTTATATTTCCAGCCATGTACTTTTCAATGAAACAAAATTTCCCTTTCACAAGATTCAAGCTACAGCATCTATTTCCTCAACCACATCTAGATGTTCTCCTTTTAAGTCTTGAATTTTCCATTCCTTACTGTACTCCATCTATTAACCCAAGTTCTTCACTGTTTACTTCTACTACAAGTCCACTTTAAGTTGTATCTTCCCTACATAAAGATCATGTTTCATCATCTAGAGTAGTTTCCTCCAATGCCACAGTTTCTCCAAATGTTAGTAATATACATTCTATGATCACTCGATCTAAGGCCGGCATCTTTAAGCCAAAGGCTTACACAGCAACCAAGCATCCCTTACCCTCTTCGATTACTCATGTCCCAACTACTTATCTTCGAGCATCCTAGTTTGAACACTGGAGACATGTTATGCAAAAGGAATTCAATGCATTGCAATCCATAGGCACTTGGTCCTTGGTACCTTCTGCTTCTAACAAAAATGTGGTAGGTTGTAAATGGGTTTTCAGGATCAAAACACATCCAGATGGTAGTACTGATCACTAAATAAAGTCCAGGTTGTAGCCAAGGGCTTTCATCAACAAGAATGTCTGGATTACAAAGAGACTTTTAGCCTTGTGGCTAAACCTGTCACTATTAAGATCCTCTTGTCCCTTGCTGTGAAAAATGACTAGTTTTTTAATCAGCTTGATATTAGTAATGCATTCCTCCATCGTGATCTTAAAGAAGATGTCTTTATGACTTACCCTCCAGGTTTCTGTGATCCACAGTTTTCAAATCATGTTTGTAAGCTTAACAAGTCCCTTTATGGTCTTAAACAAGCTCATCGAGCTTGGTTTAACAAGTTGTTCACCATATTACAATCTCTTGGTTTTCAACACTCCAACTCGTATGCTTTTCTTTTTGTGCTTAAAGCCCCTGTGTTGGTTATTGTTTTGGTTTATCTTGATGATATCTTAGTGACTGGACCCAATTCAAATGTCTGCAAACTCTTCATACAGAAGCTCAGTTCCATTTTTCTAGTTAAAGACCTTGGTTCTCTACATTACTTCATTGGTCTTGAGGTTCAAAGAACTCCTGAAGGTTTATTTCTGTATCAAAGTAAATATTTATTAGAATTGCTTCAGAAAACCAAAATAGAAGGTGCCAAACCTTGTTCAACTCCTCTGAGCAGCATCAAAGGACCTCTTCTCTCAAATCCCACAGAGTATAGGTCTATAGTTGGTGCCTTATAATATTTAACCTAGACTCGACCTGATGTGTCCTTTGCAATTAACCAAGTTTGTTAATTTATGCATGCTCCATGGGAGCCTCACTTGCAAGCAGCTAAAAAGATCTTAAGATTATTTAAAGGTTCTCTCACTCAAGGTTTATGGTTCAAAAAAGGGTTTGTTCATCTCTCTGCCTTTTCAAATGTTGATTGGGCAGGTTGTTCATTTGATCGAAGGTCTATAAGTGGTTATTGCATTTTTTTTGGGATCTAACTTGATTAGTTAGAGTGACAAGAAGCAATCCACCATTGCTCGCAATTCAACTGAGGCTGAATATAGGTCATTAGCTCACACTGCTACAACAGTTATCTGGATTTGCAAAATTCTTCATGATATTGATCTACCTCTTCTTAAAGTTCCTAATTTATGGTGTGACAACATTTCTGCTATCTCGTTGACCATATCCCGTGTTTCATGCTCGTACCAAACACGTGAAAATTGATTATCATTACATCAGAGAACTTGTTCTTGCTCATTTGATTAAAGTTCAATATGTCTGCAGTCAGGATCAGTTTGCAGACATCTATACTAAAGCCTTGACAAAACACAAATTTCGGTATTTGTTCTTCTCAACCCCAAGTTAAGATTGAGGGGGTGTAAAGAGCGATTAAATATAGTTGTACTGTTATTTTCTTCTCTGTACACTACTACAAAAGAGATTAACAGTGGCGCTATTAAACCGACAAAAAACAGTACTTAATGTCGGATATTTGGTAAAAAACCGACATTAAATCATGCAATGTCGCTTATCTAAACCGACGCCAATACTACCGTCACAAAAGGGTATTGGCGTCGCTTATCTACCTTAATCCGCCACTAAGAAGGAAAGTATTATTAAATAAATAGAACAACAGCGTCGCTTTAAAGCGACATAGACCTTTACGTCGCTTAAAAGCGACATCCTAAGACAGTTATACGTCGGTTTAAACCGACATTATTTAATATATAATAATTAAAGTATCAAATTTAGTGTCGCTTTACGCCGACAGTACATTAATAAAATAAGTAAAATACTAAACTAACGTCGCTTATAAGCGACACTAGTTATATTAAAAAAAGAATTTACTAAGATTGACGTCAGTGAAGTACCCCAAAAAATAATATATATCAAATGTAGTGTCGCTTTAAACCGACACTACATCACTAAAATAAATAAAATACTAACCTAACGTCGCTTACAAGCGACAGTAGTTCTATTAAAAAAAAAAATTTACTAAGCTTCACGTCAGTGAAGTACTTAAAAAAAATTTAAAATATCAAATGTAGTGTCGGTTTAAAGCGACACTACATTACGAAAATAATAAAATACTAGCCTAACGTCGCTTTTAAGCGACGCTATAATTTAATATTCAAGCTTCCGTCGCTTTCAAGCGACACTAGAATTCAAAAAATCACATTTCAAACTGTCCCGCCAGTTTTTTTTTTTTGTTTTTTTTATTTTTTATCTTATCCAAACTTTTTTTCTCATAATTCTAACTAAAATAACATTTATAAGACATAAAAATTAACCAAAACCCATAACATTTTATATTTCACATAACATCCACAATAACAAACACCAAATCCAACATAATAAGTACAACATACAAAAAAAAAATAGAAACTATTAATATTAGCACAAGTGTCATACATATCCGACAAGAATACAAACCAAACTACTCAAGAGAACCACAGCCCGAATGTGACCCCGTTCCTTCACGAGTTCTTTCTCGAGGTCCTTCTTGAGATGGTTGCTGAGATGCTTGTCGAGATCCTTCTTGTGATCCAATAAACCCCGCCATGTCAACATCTAATACACCACCTGCAGCAAGCATTCCAGCAAAACCTCCAACTTGAACATCTGGGCTAATCCCATCATGAGAAGCCATCTCGGGTCGATATGCAGGCATTTGATATGGCGGTTGCTGCATGTATGACATAAGTGGCTGCTGCATGTAAGCCATGGGTGGCTGCTGCATGTATGGCTGTGGCGGATACATCGGATATGAAGGTGGCTGATTATAACCTGCATACGGATATACAGGTGCACCAGAAGGCTGATTTTGGAGTGACTGTTGGGTTCCCTGTTGGCATGGATGTGGAGGAGGAGGCTGACCCAAGCCTGAATGTTGGGATCCTGGGCTATAAGGAGTTGGCAGCGGATATTTTTGCAGTAACAACGAAACCAGCTGGTTATAATGGTGCTGCTCACTGCGTGTTTCTGCAAGCTTCAACTCTACCTCTGCTATCCGTTTAACACTAATTTCTCGCTCCCTTCTTAATTGATTGTTCTCACACATCAACAATGCCCTTGAACTCTGGGATGATCTTCTGGCAGAACTAGAAGTAGAAGTCGAGGAAGATGCATACGACACCATATCCGGAGTGACCCCATGTCCATATCCTCGTACTCTATTATGTTTTTCAGGACCCATCGTTTCCACATAAACACGGGTTCTCAGCTCGTCACTGTCATCTTGCCCGGACTCGATCAGAGTTTGTACATTTTCCTCCATAATTACCTTGCAACAAAAATTATAAAAATAAGAATTCATCTATAGATAATAATATTTAATAACAATAATATATTACAAAGACAAAATTAATTACCCCAGTGCGCTCCGACGTTTCATCAATCCAAGAGCGATCCTTCCGAGTATGACAATGACGAAAAAACGTAACCGGATCTGCCTCCTTCCCAGTTTTTTTCCTCTATATTTATAAATCAACAATAATAAATTAGCACTACCAGAAATTCCCAATAAGTCAGCGAAATAAAAAATTACCCCAACCAGAAATTAAAAATAAATTATAAAACAACAAAAAAAAAATTTCACCAAACAGAAATTAAATACAAATTATTACCAATAATATAATTTTTGAAAATGTACAACACTTACGAAATCCGACCGAACCCTTGCATATGATTTTGGACCGGTTGTGTGGTTCATCGTTTTTAACCGCCTATTATACTTGTTTTTTGCAGCAATTGCCTAAAAAAAAAAATATTATACAACATATTTCAAGGTTTAATAAAATAAATATTAAAAAGTTTACCTTCGTTTTTTCTTGATTCCAATAGGTTACCAAATTAGCCCACTGTTGCGGATCCACATTAGGAGGAGTTTTCTTGTGCTCCTCGACTGTTTTACCAGTATAATGATCTTTTTTTAACTTGTTTCGATGCTCCTTATGTGCATGCTCCGCAATATGAAGTGTCATTTTCCGAATCATTGGTAATTTAGGCATATCCTCTTCTTGAATAATAATAGTTTCCTGCACGAATAAATAAAACCAAGAAAACTAATTATTTCAATAAACATTGCCTTATTATACACTCTTCTAGTAATGAAAAATATTTTTACCTTTATTCTGCTCCAAAAAGACTCCCTGGCATTATCCTTGATATGACGCCAATCACTCACCAACGGCATATGTCTTTTATCTCGGACCTCAGACGCTACATGCTTTGAAAATGCATTAGAATTTTCACTAATGCATTTTCCTGATTCATCAAAACAACATACTTGTACTTCCCAGCTGGGAATCGAGGGTCCACGTCCCCTTTGAGTTGTTCCTTACAATAAAAAAGAAAATAACATTAAACACAAGGGCCAAAATACCATTTCTAGTTTGGACAACATCCGAGTTAGGCTACAAAATAAAATAAAAAAAACCCTAATAATTTAAAAACGTAGCACCTTCGCCTTCTTCACCTCCGGGTTGGGGGTCACCAACATGTTCATCTTCAAAATCCATACCAAAACAATTTGAAAGAAGTAAAAGGAGGAACTGAAATTAGTAGTAAAAGAAATGAAGGCAACGACGAAATGGGGGGGGAAGGAGAGACAGAGATTGGTAAGAAAACAAAGAAAGAAAGGCACGGGGGAAATTGGGAGGGGGTAGTTTAAATATGGAGCCAGATCAGCGTCGGTTAAAACCGACATTAACACCACCTAGTGTCGCTTTAAAAACCCTAGCGTCGCTTTAAAAGCCCTAGCGTCGCTTTAACAAAACCTAGTGTCGGTTTATACCGACACCACGACACCAACCTCCTGACTCAAATTAATTGCATCTGCTTTCTGACAAAATTTAATGACACATTGTTGCGTCGGTTTACAAGGCCATTATGTCGGTTTAAACCGACACTAACACTGACACATTAATTTTGAATCACCTACTTCCTGAGAAATTAAATGCAAGCACGTGGCGTCGCTTTAAGAGCGCATAGCGACGGTTTAGTATCACGTGGTGTCGGTTTAAACCGACACCAATTCCATCCCTTTCTGACTGAATCGGCGCTAGCAGTCTGACAAAATTTAAACTTACAGCTTTTTTGAATTTAATGCCGTTACGACTTAACGTCGGTTTAAACCGACACTCTCTTGCATTGCTGTCGCCTAAAAGCGACAGAAGGTCTATTTAAAAAATATATATCAAATGTAGTGTCGTTTGAAACCGACACTACATTACTAAAATACATAAAATAGTAAACTAGCGTCGCTTATAAGCGACACTAGTTATATTAAAAAAAAGAATTTATTAAGCTTCACATCAGTGAAGTACGAAAAAACATTTAAAATATCAAATGTAGTGTCGGTTTAAAGCGACACTACATTACGAAAATAAATAAAATAGTAAACTAACGTCGCTTTTAAGCGACAGAAGGTTCTTTACAAAAAAAAAAAAAAAAAGTTGTTTAACCCATAAAAAATAAATGTCACGTGTTTTTTTTTTTTTTTTGTTATCTAATATAACATTTTAGGATTTTAATAATTAAATTGAACTTAAATAAAATACTTAATAAGAAAAAATATTGTCTAAATAATACTTAACACACATAAAATAGTTAATAAACTTATTCCAGGTCACCCTCTATTGTGTCGTCGTCGGCATTGGCATTACTAGGGAACTGGGTAGGCAACGGTAATAATTCAGGAAAAATAGTCTCTTCCATGCCAACCCTTGTATGGAAATTTTCACGGTCAAGTATCTGATCATCCAAATTTGGTACCGCATAATCTTCAATTGCATCACTGTCATCTAATACATCAAACAAATCTCTTGGCTGCGTTCGAACAACTACGTGCCAATCTTTTTCAATTGTGTCCTCCACGTAAAATGCTTGTAATGCTTGTGATGCTAATATGAAAGGATCTTCTTTAAATCCTAATCGATTGAAGTTCACCATAGTAAATCCATATTGATCAGTCTTCATTCCTCGCGGACTTTCACTATTAACCCATTCGCACTTAAATAACATCACAGCTCGACCCCTATCTGCTGGCTCAGAATGACCACAATATTTAACCTCGAACATATCTACAACTCTGCCATAACAGTTCACTTGCCCAATTGCACCAGGCACATTTGCAGGTACAAAGACGCCACAATTTTGATTCTTATGCTTGTCATCCACAGATTTTATACGAAATCTGAACCCTTGAACAATGTGACTCTTATATCTACTCACAACCCTGTTAGGATAATTAGCTAGCCAATGCAAGTCTTGAGATATCAACGTGTCATTAGGATGGGATCTTGAATTCATCTATAATAAGAATAAAGATAAAAGTTGATATGATAACTATAATCATGTTATAATTAAAATGTAAAAATATAAATAAATAATGTGATTGTTGCATCAACTCACATGTTGCTTGAACCATTCTGGAAATTCTTTCTTGCTTAGCTCCTGAATTTGTCGCATAGTTAACCTTTCTCGACGATGTTTCGTTTTCAAGAATTCCTCATGTTGCCTGGGCAATTATGTCCAAATTTAATTTAGTTCTTTTTCAAAGTTAAGAAAACCAATAAAACATTAAGACGTAAGATTAAACGTTCTTACCTTCTAAATGGGTTAACTTCATCACAATTATTTAGAATGTATCTATGGCATTGATCAAGAACATTTAGATCGAGCTCCACATTTTCTCCCGAGCCCATATAACGTCCTTTGGAGTCAAAAATTGATAACCCACCAGACACTCCACGTCCAATACCATCTACATTTCGGCCTTTACGGGTGCGACGAGACTCCACATCTCTAAGATACATGGAACAGAAGGACAAGCACTCATCCACCAAATATGCTTCAGCAATTGAACCTTCAGGACGACCTTTATTACGAACATAGCGCTTCAACGTTTGCAAATACCTACAATTATAAACAAATCACAAATTATTATAATTATAATTTAAAGCTATGACTACAATTGTATAAAATTTAAAAAAAATTATTAATTACCGTTCAATTGGATACATCCATCTATATTGAACAGGCCCTGCAAGAGCTGCTTCATCTGCTAAGTGAACTGGAAGGTGCACCATTATATCAAAAAATGCAGGAGGGAATATTTTTTCAAGTTGACATAATGTCAAGGCAATTCTTGAATTTAGTTGCTTGAATCCTTCTTCAGACTCCTTCTTACTACACAACTGTCTAAAAATTGCACTCAACTCTAACAATACCATAGTAACAGCTTTAGGCAAAATCGGGCGTATTGCAAGCGGAAGTAATTGCTGCATTAAAACATGGCAATCGTGACTTTTCAACCCATGTATTTTTCGTTCATTCACGTGCACACATCGCGATAAATTTGAAGAATATCCATCGGGGACCCGAATGGTAGACAACACTTTGCAAAACGCAATTTTTTCTTCTCTTTTCAACGTGAACAATGCTGGAGGTAAAAATGTTCTATTTCCTTCTCTACGTGGGTGTTGACTACGTCTTATGTTGAAGACTTCAAGATCTGCACGTGCGGCCAATCCATCTTTACACTTTTCTATATCTAGCAATGTTCCCACCACGCTGTCACATATATTCTTCTCGATATGCATGACATCAAGATTGTGTCTAATCAACAGATGCCTCCAATAAGGTAGTTCATAAAAAATAGATTTCTTCTTCCACTGACTGTTACTACTTGTACTGCCCGAAGTTCTTTTTCTGCGTTGCCCAACTGAAGTATCTTTCTTTAGTTTTCCAAAAGTAAATCTCAATGTAGAAAGTTCTTCGAGACACTGTAAACCAGTCCACTGCCTCGGTGCACTACGATGCTCTCGACGACCATTAAAAGGTACGGTTTGCCTTCGAAACCTATGATTATCTTCAAGAAAACGTCGATGCCCCATATAACAAATCTTACGACTCGCCGGCAAGTAAATAGATTCTTTATCATGCATGCAATGTGGACAGGCTTTATAGCCATGTGTACTCCATCCTGACAACATTCCATAAGCCGGAAAATCACTTATAGTCCATAAGACGGCAGCCTTCATCGTAAAACTTTGGTTGGAATATGCATCATAAGTAGGAGTGCCCACCTCCCACAACTCATTCAACTCGTCAATCAGTGGACGCATGTATACATCAATCTCTTTACCAGGACTGCGCGGTCCTGGTATTAATAGAGACAACAACAAATTTGGTTGCTTCATGCACATCCAAGGTGGCAAATTGTAAACAGAAAGCACCACAGGCCATGTGCTATGGTCATGCCTCATTTTCCCAAAAGGATTAAATCCATCACTAGCCAACCCTAATCTGACATTTCGAATTTCTGACGCAAAATCCGGATATAAATTATCCAAATGCTTCCATGCTGGAGAGTCTGAAGGATGCCTCATAAACTCATCCTTCGGACATTCAGTTGCGTGCCACCTCATATGTTCAGCCGTATGCTTCGACATAAAAAATCGTTGCAATCGTGGTTTTAAAGGAAAATACCACATAACCTTAGCTGCAATCTTTTTTCTCGAGCTATCCTCTGCGTTGGTAATTTTATATCTTGATTCACCACAAACCGAGCACATGGTCAACTCTGAAGTATCTTTCCAATAGATCATGCAATCATTGGGACATGCATCAATTTTCACATACGTCAGACCCAAGTCATTTATAAGTTTTTTTGCCTTATAACAGGATTCAGGCAGACAATCTCCTTCAGGCAACATTCTTTTAATTAACTCCAGTAAAGTGGTGAAGATCTCGTCCGGCATTCCCGCTAAGCACTTGATCTGATACAGTCTTACAACTGCTTCCAATTTCTTAAACTCTTTACATCCTGGCCACAAATCTTGATCTGCCTCTTCAAGCAACCTAAAAAAAGTCTCCACCTCTTCTGGACGCCCTTCCCTAATAGGGGGTTCAGTAGACGGCCCAACACCTTCTTCTGTTAATGGTTGGACAAATACATCATTAAGAAAATCATGCATACCAGCCACCTCATCTCCTGTTTCTTCTTCTCTAATTGCCACATTTTGCTGTCCAATGTTTTTCTCACCATGATGTCGCCACAAAGCGTTTTTATAATCTTTATCCATATCATATAATATGAGATGTTCAACAACAGTGTTCCTAACAAAAGTATATCGATTACAACATCTTTTGCAAGGACATTTAAACTTATCAGGGCCAACACCATTTGCAACTGCTTGGTCCAAAAATAAATTAATTCCAGCCGTATAAGCTTCCAAATTTCGAGCTATCGTCAACCAACTTCTGTCCATGTTTTACCACTTTATGAGGGCAAAATATTACGTTGAAACTAAGATCGATGCCTACAATCTTTCAATCCCTATCATGTAGGCATAACTATTAGAATTTTCACTTTCTATCTTTCAACCCTCGAACTCTATCACGATTGCAATCTTTTAATTTTCAACACCTATTATAGTAAAAACAAATTAAAATAACAACAAAAATTTATCAAATTTATGCTCATGTAATCCATTCTAGTAAATAACAACCAAAAGTTATCAAAGTTATCAAAATAAGAACAAAAACAAGTTAAAATAATAATTAGAGTGCAAAACAAATTAAGTTAACATAATATATTCTAATATTACTAAATATTATAAGTTAACATAATATATTCTAATATTACTAAATATTATAAGTTAACATAATATATTATTATATTACTAAATATTATAAGTTTATGTTATATTTAATATGTCAATTTCACATAAATGCTAATAAATACTATTTATTTCCATTTTCTCATAACAATTCAAGTGACAAAATTAATTAATTTGACTAAATATTTATTAATTTAACAAAAATAGCAAAAAAATTTCTAAGTACTTAAATTAGAACTTTTAAATAAATAAACTCGTGTATTATAAAATTTAAAGATTAAATTGTAGCATAACTATTAGAATTTTCAATTTCTATATTTCTACCCTCAAACTTTATCATGATTGCAATCTTTTAATTTTCAATACCTATTATAGTAAAAAAAAATTAAAATAACAACAAAAAATTATCAAAATTATGCTCATCTAATCCATTCTAGTAAATAACAACCAAAAGTTATCAAAATTATCAAAATAACAACAAAAACTAGTTAAAATAAAAACAAATTAAAATAACAATTAGAGTGCACAACAAATTAACTTAACATAATATATTATTATATTACTAAATATTTTAAGTTAACATAATATATTCTTATATTACTAAATATTATAGGTTTAGTACTTTTAAATAAATAAACTCGTTATTATACAATTTAAAGAATAAAGAATTTAGTGATATGAACCTGAATTATAGAAAAATTCCGTCGTCGATTAAATCTCTATGTACTCAACCACCTCAAATAAATTCCCTACAAAAACAAATTGTAAACAAAAATTAAAATTAAGTGGAGAAAATAAAAATATTAAAAGTAAGAAAAACTTACTGTTGTGAAGAAGGAACAAATAATGTAGAGAGAACAAATAAGAAAGGTGTAAGATAGAGGAGGGGGTTTGAAATTAGAAGAAGGAATAAGAAAAATGCAAGGAAGAGGAAAACGGGGAAGAAAGGAAGAGGAAAACGGGGAGAGTATATAAAGACTATCATTATGTCGCTTACAACCGACATTGGGATTTAAAATATTTTAAAAAATAAGGAAAACGTTGTGTGGCGTCGAAAAAAGGACAAACTTGCGTCGGTTGAAACCGACGTCATTCTTACTGTCAGTGCACTTTATGTCGCTTAAAAGCGACACTAATATTCAAAAATATTAAAAATTATGCTTACGTCGGTTTAAAAGCGACACTAGGATTTAAAAATATTAAAAATTATAATTACGTCGGTTTAAAAGCGACACTAATCTTCAAAAATATTAAAAATTATGCTTACGTCGGTTTAAAAGCGACACTACTATTTAAAAATATTAAAAATTATTCTTATGTCGGTTTAAAAGCGACACTAGAATTTAAAAATATTAAAATTATTCTTACGTCGGTTTAAAAGCGACACTAGGATTTAAAAACATTAAAAGTATTCTTACGTCGGTTTAAAAGCGACACTAGTATATTAGTGACGCTTATAAGCGACAGTAAAACCGACGTTATATTCAATTAGTGTCGCTACAGTATAATCCGCCACTAAATGAGATTAAACCGACACTACCCACTGACACTATAAACTCCTTTTGTAGTAGTGGTATAGGTGTTATTCTTAAATGTAATTGTTAGTATTACTAAAGGTATGTGTGTAAAGTGTTAGTTCTGTTAACACTATAAATACCAATTGTATAACTAATTATTGTTTTAACTAGAAATACATGTATTTTTAGTCAAAGAGTTTTCTTCCTCTCTAAGCTTTCTATGTAAGATTCTATACCGGGCATTTCTTAATGCCTTCGTCCGTTTATCCTTTATCCTGTTAGGAAAACAAAGAGATTTCATTTAATTTTCACCCAACACGGAGAAACATGCATGCATGAGAGGATTATGATTCTCTGCCTCAATAAAATTTCAATATACAAGTAATTTCAATAGGAGCCGACGATTTTTAGTTGAATTTCGGAGAGGAACTCAGTTGGAATGTCCTACGTCCATTAAATGATTTAATTTATCCAAGCGCTACTGGTCATAATATGCATATAAATTTTCTAAAAGAAGAAAACATAACCAACTCAGTACAAAATACATAATAATATGGCGGCATTTATCCTATTTTATCAGAAACTACACTTAAGAACTGGCAATAAGTTCTATAAATATCTTCTCATTACACTTCATGCATGTGCCTATAGATCTATTAAATTCTTTGTCAGGAGAAAAATAAAATGTTCCGAATTATGTACCCGCATGTATATATGTAGGTGTGTGATATCCACACACCCTTTTTTACTTCTCTCACACATTTTTAGATTTCGGCCGTCGGATCGAATGAATTGAAGAATATCTAATGGACATAAATTAATTGGGGTGTGTGAGAAGTAAAAAGGGGTGTGTGGATAGCACACCCCTATATGTATATGTAAATGCATGTATCTAGGAATCGATGGCAATAGATACCCTTCAAGTATTTTTCAATGGCAAAAGGATATTATATTATATTGTCTTATTACGGAAGCGATCGAGCTATGTTAAACCTAACTTACAGTATACATGTATGTACATGCATACATATATACCATGACCACGTACATAGGTCAAAGCAACAGGATGCGCGAGAAGTGAGAGAGTGCCATTCATTTCCTTTGTTTTTCTTCCCCTCTGACCTCATTTTGCTGTCGGTACAAGTTTAACTCCTTAAAGTGTTCTCAAAGCTGAATTTAGAGAGAAAATTAATAACCCTATATATTAATTAACCTTGTAAGACCAAGCAATATATCGAACAGGATACCTCGCTAGCAATGAATTAATGCAATTTTTTACACAGATAATAAAACGATTGCTTCTTGAGTTCAACTAAGGTTCCTTGTCGGGTGGACCATCATGTATCTCACATCAAAAGAAAGTAATTAGAAACGAGGCAGCTGGTTTAGTTAATTAATTTAATAAATAATAATGTATACATAGGTCTCTAATGATGTCACTAAAACAGACTACTGGGAGTAATTTTCATTAGAAAAGATCATATAGCTGTAATGTCAGCTAAACAACTGAATTGCTTGCTCCCTCAAGTTTCTACCCGATACATCTAAACTCGGACTTTCTATGCCCTCTCTCAGGCCACGTATATTATGTTCCATCTGTCTCTTCATCACTACTCCATCTCCAAGGACCACACAACATAATCAGAAAACACCTCCTATTTAAAAATAACAGGCAATTAATAGTAATTTCAAGTCGCATGCAAGATATTATTATGAAACATTGACGATTGTTTGTTTGATTTTTCGAAAGATCCAGAAAAGAAGAGCAATTGACCTACTTGAAACAAGGGAACTTTAACGAAAAGCTCCTGGTACTGTTCACTTTAACGAAAAACCACATTTTTACACTAAAAAGTCAATACTGGTACTATTCACTTTACCCTTTATTTTGTCCTTATCATTAAAACACAAAGTTTTCAAGCCCTTTTCATTAGTTTTCCTTTGAAAAACAATTGGTTAGTTTTCATATGCATTTCCTTTCCCTTTCGCCCATGTATAGTATAGTTATATAGGTTTTTTTAAAACCAATGAAAATTAGATTATGAAACAGATCTGTGTAATGAAAATTAGATTATGAATCACATCTGTTGAACACATCATGCAATATAATAGTGACAGTCCATCTAATAATTACGTACTTAATTAGAATAATAAACAAATAAACAGAGGCAAACTGCTGAAATTACAAATTACGTACTTCTGTTTCAAGAACGTATCAAGCATGCATTTGGTTCTATTTATTAATTTTATTTGTTCATGTCAATGGTGAATTAAGACAGGAAAAAAACTTGACTGCAAGACGACTCAACTGCCTATGTATACATTATTATTCACATGGTAAGTGTTCTGCGATAACCATCGGCTCTGGAAACCGTAGCTGCTTGCGCTGGGCACAGCTTTATCGAACACTTACCATTATTAGTAGGATTTCAGTATATTTAAATATATAACGTCATCTAATTGTATTAGTTGTGGTTGATCTCCTTCCTATGGTGTATGAAATCTTTTTCAAAACAAACTGACATTGGCCACCTGACCTAGGTTCTCTCTCTCTCTCTCTCTCTCTCTCTCTCTCTCTCTCTCTCTACTAGCGACAATGACAGTTTGAATATGTTTTGTTAAGCGCTTGAATTAACAAATAGAGACTGCAGCAGGAAGCAACCGAGATTGGTTTATATATGAGAGCAACCTCCATTACGTCCAGTACACGTGAATGGTAATTGAGCATTCATCGAACAACAACTTCACTCTTTTCAACCATTCATACCCCAACAACCCTAATACAAAGCAAAAAAAGTTGTGGGGTCTTAGAAATCTATTCTAATTTCATCATATATCTTTACCGTTTGAATGAAAGTTTACGTGTCAATCGAAAGCATTTCTTAATTTACTTCATTATTGCTCTCGTATACCTTTGAACCCTATTGGTTTTGACTCAAGCACGGAGAGAGGGTATATCACCTTTTTAATTATAAGATGCTTGCATTACATTAATAAGAGACTCAACATAGAATATAGTTTCTTCCTAACTGATAGCTAGTCTCAGACTAGGACTCCAAATCGTGCATTCAAATTTATGATCACTATCGATCAACCATTGATCAAGCCTTCTTGATCACTCCTTACATACTACGTACCAAGGCATCCAATTTTCTCAACCATTATGCCTAACATTGTGGAATATATATTATATACATATTTACTAAATAAACATGAACGATATATGTTTCCATATTATCAAGTACTGGTACGAGACATATTCGTGTCCACTTTGTACCACTTCTTCAATAAAGTAAGATTAACCAACTTGTCATTTGTGTCGTGTTTCCGTATTCATGTCGTTTTCGTGTCATACCTCATATCTTAACGTGTCGTGTCATGTAATACAGTTAAAATGAACGAGTAATATGAACTAAACCGAACTCGACCATTTAATATTAACTGGTAATATGACCCAACCGTTACTCCTTAAACAAAATATATTTTAAACCAATAAATAATCAATTGAAAAACATAATACTAAATTAGTATATGCATACCATGTTTGTCAAATAAATATTACTTCAAAACATAAAAACACATTTGTCTTTCAAGTATCACATAAATATTAATTAATGTATAAGTGTGAAAAATATAAAATACATATGTGTGTGTGTGTGTGTGTCTATATATATAAACGCTCGTAATGACAAGCTTTACAACTTTCATAAAGGGCTCAACTTCGAAATTCACCACTATAATCACATAAATTATATATCAAAATTTAACCGCTGATTGTTGTTTATATTTATCCTCCATTCTTCTCACAAATTTTTTTTTTTAATTTTTTTTTTTTTTTTTGAAAACGTGATATTTTAGAGGATGCAGAAAGATGAACGATTCTGATCATTGATATTTCGTTCAGAGTTTTATCGTTAGAAAAAATGTTGCTCAGAGTTTATAATGTCTCTAATAACTATAAAACATCGACTCATATTTTAGTTAACCGTAAATATCGAAACGTGATATCAACGATCTGAACCGTCTATATCCGCTAAAAGATCATGTCTTCAAAAAAGAAAATTTGAAAAACGAAATTCAGTGAGAGAAAAAAGCATAACCGACAATTGACGGTTAAATATAAATCTAAAGTTTATGAATTTTGGTGTCGAATTTCGAAGTTGTTCCCTTCACGAAAGTTGTAAAATTCATCATTACAAGTGATTATATGTATTTTTTTTAAATGTGTTTTATAATGTTTTAATCTCACTTTTAAGAGGATAAAACATTTATGAGTGACTGTATCAGAGAACTTTGTTAGGTCATTGACTCTAAAATTGAAAGTTGATCTGTCTTTTTGCCTATACTGATATTATCTAGTTGATTTGAATTTTGGATAACAGATCAAGTAAAATTACCACAGTAATAATAATAAAACACTCTCATAATAAAAATAAATATAAAAATAAAACTTAAAAAATAATAATAGTGCCGATTTAGTCCTGGAATTATCACCTTAATAAAAATTAAGTCCCTGAATTATTTTTTTGGTAAAATAAGTCCCTAAATTCAATAAAAATTGTTAATTTCGTCCCTACTATTGCATTCAAAGCTATTTTATTTAACTTTTCGTCAACTTAAGTTACTTTACACACTTTAAAGTGTAATACCGTCATTTTCTAGCCTATAAGCCCTTAACATTTCATATATGTTGCAAATCTAAAGCTTAATTTACCCTCCAAAGTTAACTCCAAACACTATTTCTTTATGAAAAATTATCAATCTACCCTTCAATGTGTATCAATTCACATGCAAGTAACATGACTTCAATTGAGGAAAAATTGAATATAGTAGCTTCGAATATAATATTAACGATGCAATTGGCAAGTTTTTATAATTCAAAGACTAATTTTTTTGAAAAAAAATAGTTTAGGAACCTAATTTTCACTCATGTGATATTTTAGGGACTAAATTAGCAGTTCCAATACCACAATACATATTTAATATACAATATGGCTTTTGTATTTTATAGTAAGTTTTTTTAGCAGTTTAACTTTAAATTATCAAAATAATTTTTTCTTAATCTTGTTAAGGACCCGTTATTAACTAGTTCTTAATTGGTGGCCCGATAACAACCAGATTAGTTATCGTGTTGACTCAAAACTCAATATTTTCGTGTCGTGTTAACAGGTGGTGTAAGAAATAGTCCGGTCTACCAATAATACAAGTAGGATAACTTCTATTAGAGCTCTACAATCACAATGTACTACACAAAAATATGATATCTCTAGCATTTTCCTATATTATTATCACTGTTTATAAAATATAGTTATCTAGCCATGGTTTCCATATACTCAATGGCCTCAATTGAAAATGTATGTGTATGTGTAAAAATATTATTGTGCTCGATATGGTATATATGTTGCCATACTATATATAACAATACGAAGAATTAATCCATCTGGAGGTTTGGATGAATATAGGGTTTAGGATCATGGGCACACGCATTTAATACTTATTAAATTTTGTAGGGCACACTTCTTAATGTATTTTAATGATCTGAACCATCTATATCTTAGTACATCATTCATATATTAACCTTACAAAAAGTTAGACGAATTCAAAATCATTAAGACATCCATTGGTAAAGAAGAAAATGGATGAATACAGTTCTACAAAGAATCACTGAAGTTAATCCAACGGTCATATGGTTTTGAATTTGGGTGATTTTTTTTATAGACATGATATTAGAGATAAGACATAAAAAATAGACTGTTAAATTGTTGAAATACATTACAAAAAAAAGTGTGTCAAAAAAGTGTCTTCGGGTCTTAACGCTATATGTATAACATAAAAAAGTGTATCAAACTATTAATCATGACTATTAAGTGGGCAAAATTTGTCTGAATGTGCAAGTTTGATTAACAGTCTAACAATATGCATGATATGTTAAAATATAGATTGTTTGTACGATATTATATCAACCTTAAAACCATCGAGTATCAACCAAGAAGTCTCAGAAACCCTCTAAAAAGTCTTTGCTTCGGCAACCTTACCGAAGCACACAAAATAACCTCTCAAAAAGTGAGGACCATAGCGTGGAGACTCCTATAATTAATGGGAGGCTTCTCTCCAACTTGGAGGCCAATAACAATTTGACAAGTGGCAATACTACATTAAGTGCATTGCATCGCACATTGTCCAAGTCAAGAAATCTTCTTCAACTTTGCCTCTATAAAATGATATATAAATTCTATTCCATTCAAAAGGTTAATCACTATTACCAGTAAAACATTATATTCCCACTAAACTTGCCCACATGACGCCTTAAATTGGAAAATAAATGGTAGAATTCGACCGAAAAATCCTTTGTATTACGGCAAGAGTTGGACTCGTGATGCCGTTTCCTACAAAAGAGCAGTTTGTGGGCCCAAATTGGACATTGAAGTCTGTATGGAAGGGATTCATTTTATTGCCAAATTCGTACCTTTTCAATTTCATTTTCTATCTATTCCGCCGTCTAATCTCCATCATTAAAGAAGTGCCGCTAGATAGACCTAGGACATCATGATATATGATCATGCGGTATATATCACTTGAAATGGGCTTTGAAGGGTAAAGTGATGATGATTATTGATCGACTACCATAAATATGGGCTTATTTTTTACTTTGTGAAGACGGTTTTGTAGGGATTTTTCAAAGAGTAGAATTAAAATCAGTCTACACCGTTCATGCACTTTGTTTGTTTCTGGTTTTTGTTTATTTTGTTTTCGAAACTAGGGTAGTGACGGTTAATTCATTAGGGATGATAACTCTGAAAATGACAAACTCATAGAATTTGGGGACTTAATAATATAAGAAAATTTATATGAGTATCTTATGTAACCAAATTTCCTCGTTAACTTTTAATCCTTTAACTTTCCAAATGATTGTGGACTTGTAGTGTCCATGGGGAATATGGATGGACAACTTGTGAGGATTTGAAAGTAAAAGAGTCTCATATCGGTGAAATAGAAACTTAGTATGGGCTTATAAGAGATTGTGAAGTTCTTTATTTTGTTAATTGATTTTAACCCTTTTTTCATGGTATTAAAGCAGATAGAGATTTTTCAGTGTGACCGGTAGGTGGTACACCACGTGTCACTGTACAAACAGTGGGATATGTGTGTTAAAAAGTTAATAACTTAAAAAATAAAATTTCTCACCACTTATATATATATATATATATATATATATATATATATATATATATATATATATATATAAACCTGTGGTGTACCACTCGTGTTTCGGTCACAATAAAAATTTCTCCAAAGCAGGTTGGTCCAAGTGCGAAGCTTAACGACCACACGGGCTTGAAAAAAAATTGTCACAAGTGAAGGAACGTGTGAGGATGTGAAAGTAAAAGAGTCTTACCTTGGTGAAAGAAGAAATCTAACAAGATCTTAAAGCTAAACATATATTTATGAGAGTTGTTATTAGCACTCTAAAAAATTCATATTAAACTCCAAACATGTAAAAAAGATGAAATACAATTGGAGGAGTGCAAAATAAATTTTTATATAGTGCCGATAACATTTACTCATCTTACTGCATGAAATATATAAGTTGAACATATTGTTTTTAATTTTCAAAAATTCATATGATCGCTAAGATGAATTTGAAGAGGGACTTAATGATTAGATCCCCATTTATATATGGCTAATGTATATTTTTAACTCATTTGGGTGGAACAGTTGGCTAAACCTCATAATGGGTAAGCCATAAAATTTGGTTTAAGTTTGCCTTTGGCAAGAACCGAACATAAAACCTCTCGCTTATAAGTAAAGAGTAGTACTACTAGGCTGTAATATATGACTAAAGTATTTTTAATTAGTTAATTTTTGGCACGAATTATATTCGAAGAGGGACTTAAAAGGCTGAACAACTAAGATCATGAAACAAAAAGTAGGGAGAGCGCAAAGGAATGGTTTGCTCCGTATTAAATAGGCATGTGTTTCTTTATTGATATGGAAAAGAACAAATACAACTCCAAGAGGCAAGGATGGGATGGAGGATAGTAGATGAGAAGGGTAAAAAGATCTACGTAGATACTTAGATCAAGGAGCTTTAGTACCAGAGTTGATGACATCTTTATGGCAATAGGATAACCCCATTCAATGATACAATCATGTCTCCTGCAGGAAGAGAAATACATAAGCTCAACCTCATTCGGTTGTTAGGTGAGATAATCTGAATAAATCAATCTAGAATTAATTTTTACTTTTGAAGTTGCACTGTCCAAATTTTGGTCATCGGCAATGGTGAAAAGCCAATATGCCTTTACCACATAAAAACTTAACTATTGGCAGGAGATATCTGTTATCAATAGAGGTTGGTGCAAAATACTATAGTTGATTTCACTATATGAACTTGTTGACTATAAAAACTACCTAGCCTACGTGGCACGCAGGTCGAGAAATTAATAAGCTAACTACGTCCTTCAATTGTGTGCGGGGCGTGCCAACTCGTCGGCGGAGCTCGACCGAGGAGTAAAATGTGTTGATGTTGCGTTGATGCACGCTGCTGACTTCTACGTCTTGCGATTGTGGCCGAGGAAGGAACACGTCTCGACCTTTGGATTCTAAAGCCTGAAGACAAGGCTGCTATTTTTACGAAGTTCAATATCAAATTCGGTTTTCAATGTGCCGAATGTAGTAACCTGGTAACACCTCACTTCGCCAAAAAGGCTAATGAGATGACCTCTGCCAATAAAGACTCGAAAATCCTTCTTGACTGAGGCTTGGATAGATAATCAGTCGGCCTCGACGCAGTGTTGTTTAACCAAACTGAAGGTGCTCTGAGGTCGGTTGATTCTACGGCGATAGTGCTGTTTATCCAAACTGAAGATATCACCGGTTGCCTTCACAGTGTTGTTTATCCAAACTGAAGATGTGAAGGCAGAAAAAGAAAATAAAAATCTCAAGGGTTTTGAGAGGTTTCGCGTAGAGAGAGAATTTGCGCAGGGCAAATTTGTGTGTTGAGTTGGAGGTCTTCTTCCTGTCGCAGAGCACCTTGTATTTATAGCATTTTCCCCCTTGCTTGGCACGGTCAAATATGGTTGTAGAGTTTAGTTGCAACTCTAATTCCTAAAATTGATCCGCATAAACCAAAGCACATCCTTCCAATCGATCCATGAGACTTGTTCCTTGACTTTTCAAACCTAATAAAACTTAAGCTTTATCACATAAGAAACCAACCTATCTAGGCTTCTCCTTTACCAATGCATGCATCTCGATTCATAAATCATTCTTGCAAAAATTCAATTTAATTCAAAATTATTTGCCTATTTAATTATCACGGCAAAATTTCATTGTTTCATGTAGAACAAAGTGTTCATCAATTTCTTTGAACTCAATTAGATATCTCAGTTTTTTCCGATTTGGCTAATATTTTGCAAGAATGATCTATGAGGTCCAACTTAAAAAATAGACACTTTGAATAGTTGAAGTTCAATGTGATGTGGGCACCATGTGAATTGTTGAAGTTCGATGTGGTGTGGGCACCATAACTAATCCGATCCCTTCCATTAAAGGCCTCCACATATAAATATGTGTGTGTGTGTGTGTGTGTGTGTGTGTGTGTGTGTGTGTGTGTGTTATAAACATTTGCTAGAAATCATGCTTGAAGCATAATTAAGACACCAAGGCTGGCAGCTAGCTTTCACATATCAATAGAATCCTTACCTACTAAGCAACATGAATTAACGTTTGGATTACATGATTTCAAAGCCGACAAGACAAGTTTAAAGTCAACAAAAGAAGTGGAATTTCAACTTGATTCGGGGTCAAGATAATGGGAACCAAAGACAAATACAGGATTTTATTACGATAAAACGAAATATAGAGTAGATTACCTCAACCTACTTGAGATTTTGTGTAATAACACCTGCATTCCATTAGACTAACACTAACCACCTAGAAGGCTAGATCTAAGGAGTTGTGAACATGATGCAATGGAGACGTATGAGTTCTCTGTTGACTGCAAAATCTCAGGAATGTCTGTAATTTATCAGAAAGATCTGATCCTAAGTTCATCATCTTAGAACGAAAGAGGTCAGGGACTGTTCTATGGGGTGCCACCAATGCCGAAATAATAAGCGAGTTGTAGAAACTAGAAACTAGACAGCAATTTGAATAAGTATATGCCGAAAGACTGGCAATGTTTAAATGAAAATCCAAAAAAAGAACATATCATTTTAGCACTGTTTATGCAGTCCTAATCCTAGTACAATAAGAGGCAAACGATAAGCATTCGATCCAAGGAGTATTGCAACTGAAAAATACCTACATTCTTAGTCATGACATAATTAAGTTAATAGGAACTTTTATGTAATTCCCATATTGATGATGCTTGCTAGTCTTCAATTATTGTCTCGAACACGAGACAAAGATGATATTCATTAGGTCGAACAGTCTAAACTTAAAATCCTGGAATATTTAGCAAGAAATTTGAGCACCAAAAGAATAACAAGTGTACTATCTAAATCTCAATCCAACAGCAAGAGACTTCATATTTGCAAACAGATGCAATATGTTCCTGAAACCAGCAGAGTAAAGAAGACCCATTTACAGATAGGAAGTTAACTGACTCGAACAGGAACTCATAAGATGCGGACTACCATCAAGTCATTTTCACCATCTTAAGAGCGCCAAAGCAAGTTCCCAGAGAAAGGGTTGTGACAGGGGGAAACATACAAATCTCAATCGAAAACAATGAATTATTTTCCTAAACACTACAAGAAAAATAGCCAATGCCTACAAAAAATTAAATGTGCCCTATGAGGCTTAAGGGCACCAACATATGTGCCCATAGAACAATAGCAACAATGCGGCAACTAAAATACTATATGTGCCCTCTATGGGCGTTGCCTTTGGTAATAAGGCACAATATTGCTATTTATACTCAGAGTTAAGCACAATTAACAGCCTATTTGTGCCTTAATTCTGACAACCATGTCAGATGTCCTTTTCCAGTCATTTTGGCACAATTTTGTAATTGTGCCAACAAGATTTAAATATTAAAAAAAATTGAAATTGAGAAAATGCAAAAAATTAAAATTTTCATAAAATGAAAAAATAGCCTACAACCAACCATGAAACCAACTTCCACTTTGTCAATCTCACAAACATATATTGTAATGTTACATATTTTCTCTCTTAATACAAAGAAACTTGAAACAAACATTCTCGGACAAATGCATCTTCCCCAAAAAGCCTTGCACCTTATCAAAGTTAAACTTCTATCAATCAACCATAAGCATGTCAATATTGAAAGAAAAAAAATTGAATTTCTTTCACTAATTGCACGTGTACATCATCACACATCATCACAATGAGATGCAGAGGACAAAAGGGAAAAAGAATTAAAAAGCAAACACCAAATATAACCAATGAGGACCGCAAAATAATGCCAAAATTTAACCACAATGCTTTACAAATTAAGAACCCTAGGGTAATTAAGTGGCCAAATAAAAAGACTGCAAACTAGTGCATGTGTGACGACTTTGGCTTGAATATTCTTCCCAAGAACTTTGGAAAAAGAAGTGGAACATTAACAACTTCTTCATCAAGTATTGCCCACACTCAAATTAATAAAGAAATATACTTCCATCATTCAACTTTTTATCAAACTTTAATCAGATAAATCAATTATTGCCAAATCCCTTCTCGAGTTTAACTAATTTAAAGTGACAAATATAATTAAGTAATTTCTCATGGATTCCAAGACTACATTCCAAGTTTAATCAAACAATATAATCCTATTACTTTGGCATTTTATTCCAACTAATTTAAGGGAATGAAAGCTGATCATTTTGCAAATTCCATATGAAACATACCAAATGGGTTTAAATTGCTAATCCATACACTAGATTCCAAATCCAATCCAAATTCAACTATGGTCCTTTGAACTCAAAATAACAACTATGAGGTGTAAGGCCAAGGTTAATATGGAATTTATGCTTCCCCTAAAACCTACAATCAATTTTAATAAATAGCAATGAAGTCAAAAGGTCGATAAAACATTTACCTCCATAAAAGAATTACGTTAGAATCCAGATCTTCCTCAATTTCTCTAATTTCTGCATTATTAACAATTGATGAGTGTTGTAGTGAACCAGCGTACAACTGAATGTAACGCCGACAAAGCTGACAAAGATCTCGAATGCAGTCCCAAGAGGATCGGCAACTGATTCAAGAAAACAAGTGTGAAGTCATAACCAACATGGGAAATTCATAAAAGTACATCAATTTGCAAAATACATCCAAAAGCATGCAATGAGATGTTTCACCAAATATTTGAAAAGTAAATACAACCTTCAACTCAATTCCAGTATTTTTGTTAATAAAATTTAGGGTAAATTACACCATAGCCCCTCAGGTTTGAGGTCTATTACAACCTCATACAACATCTTTAAAACATTTCACTTTCATACCTTAAGTACTATTTTATTTCAATTTCATACAGCTATTACATTTTCCATCCATTGAACCGTTAAGTGCTGACGTGGCCGCCACATATATGCCACGTGGCTGCCAAATGTCTGCCACGTGGCAAATAAAAATAATTTTTTATTTAAAAACCTAAATTTTCTCAACCAAAAAAAAATTGGGTAAATTACACCATACCCCCTCAGGTTTGAGGTCTATTACAACTTCATACAACATTTTTAAAATATTTCACTTTCATACATCCAGTACCATTTTATTTCAAAATAACATCTCCGTTAGATTTTCCATCCATTGGTCTATTAAATGTTGACGTGGCTGCCACATTTGTGCTGATGTGGCTGCCACATTTGTGCTGATGTGGCTGCCACGTGACAATTTTTTTTTAATATTTTTAAAAACCTGAATCTTCTAAAAAAATATTAAAAAAAAAAACCTGAAATCGTCTTCCCCGACTCACCCCTTCTTCTATCCATCATCACCCCCCCCCCCCCAAAATCCCACCCGAGCCACCCCTTTCTCCCATCCCCCATCTTCCACCCCCAAAAATTCCACCTGAGATTAGATGGATCTACTACAAAATGGTACTGGATGTATGAAAGTGAAATGTTTTAAAGATGTTGTATGGAGTTGTAATAGACCTCAAACTTGAGGGGATATGGTGTAATTTACCCTTTTTTTTTTTGGTTGAGAAAATTTGGGATTTTTAAATTAAAAAAAAAATAAACAAAAAAATTTATTTGCCACGTGGCAAACATTTGGCAGCCACGTGGCATATATGTGGCGCCCACGTCAGCACTTAATGGTTCAATGGATGGAAAATGTAACGGCTGTATGAAATTGAAATAAAATAGTACTTGAGGTATGAAAGTGAAATGTTTTAAAGATGTTGTATGGGGTTGTAATAAACCTCAAACCTGAGGGGCTATGGTGTAATTTACCCTAAAATTTAAAGGAATATTGTAAAAATAAGAAGCTGACAAAAAAAGCCTTGAATACCAGGCCGTAAACAGGCATACAAGCATAGACCATAAAAGAGTATATAGATACACTTTTATCTATAAAGTGTAGCGTATAATATATGTGTTACCACATTTTCTTCTGTTGTAGGGCTGCTTGAGCAGCATCACGCCACCACAAATACAGACCCTCTGATAGGGGCACCACAGGTCTCAAATGGGAAACATCAACATAAGTCTTGTATCTTGAAACAACTTCTAATAGTTTTATATCCAATCATAATATTGGCCTGAAAAAACCAGTAGAAATGAGTTATAGCACTCCAGCTGCATACCAAGAAAGTACAAAAGGAACAAATTTTATGGGTTGTGGAAAAGAGAAAATTAACACCTCAACTTTCCTCAGAGAGCTGAGAGAAGCAATTGTACTCGATGCTAGTATATTAGAAGAAAACATTTAGAGAGGGAGAAGAGAAGTCGAGAGGAATAGAGGGATACTAAAATGTGAAAGAGATCCTCCAGCGAAATCTTATTGCATTTTCCTAACTCCTACCGTGAATTAAAGATATAAATATGAATATTTGTTTCTCAATGGCAGAACAGGAGAGAGGATGAACAAAAATAATACAGGGAACAACATTGTGCACCTCAGTTACTGTCAAGGAAACATCACTCGGCACGAGGGAAGCGTTCTCAAACGGAACCTCTGGATCATTTCTTTCTTGATTTCCAATGCGGTGATATTTTAAAACTCCATTTCGTCTAGAGCTACTAGATACGAACAAACACGCACGTCCATAATTGTAAAATCCTTATTACATTTAAAACTGAAAGAACAAACCAAAAACTCAATGGCTCCCACTGGTTTCGTAGATTCAAAATCAATTTAAAACTCAATTATAGTTAAGTGCTTCCTGAAAACTCATATAGCCCTAAATTAATGCGAATATGCAAGTACTTCATATTAACTTAATTAGACAATTATTTTGAAAACTCATCAATCACAAAACTGAAAGTTTTTATTTTGAAAAATCACTTACACTGGAGGACTTGGCCGGAAATTGGCCGAAAAATCCGCTGTAAGAACCATGTCTTAGATATGAAATTGAGGAAATTCGGTTATGAATTTATAGAAACTAAATGGGGGGTTCGGAAGAGGATGGGAAGAGGATTCTGGAGGCATTATTTGACGGCCGTTGCTGATCGGTGGACGGCAGCGCTGTTGCGTGAAAGAGAAGAGGGAGAGAGGATGTGGGAGGGAGGAAGATGGCTGAGAACAAGGAGAGTTTAAGAGAGAGAAAAAGCAAATAAAGGAGAGGCGGAGGAATTGAGGAGGGAGGGAGAGAGAGTGAAGTAAATGTGAAGGACACAAAACTTTACTTTCCAATTTAAATATATTAAATTAGAGGGCACGAAAGCTTTATTGTGTCATTGTAAATTAATAAAACAAAATATTTCTGACATTAAAAGGACATATGCAAGCTAAACACCAAGGTTTGTGCTTAAATTTTAGTAGGCACAAATACACTCTCCTGTTTTTATTTTTCAATGTGTTTTTTTGTTCAGAGGGCACATTTGAGTTAGTTTTGTGCTCAATAAAATTTAAAAAGCACAAATATGTTTTTGTGTTGAATGAAAATGTAAAGAGCACAAATCAATTGTGTTCTTAGCCCTTTTTTGTTGTAGTAAAACAAGAACCTTACTGAATCATAACACAAGTACTTCACTTTCTACTCATGAAAACCAACTGAAAGTGGTCAATCAATTGAGAACTTTTTAAAAACAAAACGAAAGAAAAGGGCTGATTTATTAAACATGAATACTTCTGAAATTGTTCATATTAAAAGAAACGATTGTTTGATGCTAAGGTTAATTCTAAATTTAATCCCTAGCAATGTAAGAATATGCTTTCCTTTCCACTAGATCTCCTTACCCTCTGTTAAACTGTAATCTCAAATAAAGGGAGAATACAAAATGTACGCTAAAGCTCATAAAGGGGAGCAAATAGGTAGTCAATGTTAACAATCAAACATAAATTGTAGATCAAGCTACATGCACATCAAGTATGTAAAAATCTTTGTCATATACGTAGCACCATTTCAATGAGAACAAAATACAGAGACAGGAATTGATACCAAGAAGGTGTCTGTAATATAATTGAAAATGTTAAACGAATCATTTGAATTCTTTCCCCATTGCCAAACATCTATTTGTCATTTTGGGATTCAAACTACAACTTACCCATAGTTATCAGTTTACTGTGTCAAAAAAACAAAAGTTTATATAACTTGAGACTTCACTTTTACATGTCTATAATGTCAACCGATAACAACCCACACAACACACACCGCAGACCATCAAACTCACAGCCAAGGAAAATATCTTATAAATATAGGACCCGCGTCTCCATAACAAAATAATGTATTTAAACAAGACACTTCAAATAAAAATCTCAAACTAAAGATGTATTGACTTCTTGATTGGGTATGAGCAACGAGATTGCCATATCTTCTCCACTACCCTTTCCAGAACCAATCTTATCCAACATGAGCTAGTTCCAAGTTCCCACAATGTCACATTGCAACATCATAATCATCTTGGCAGATAAATTGGAAACTGATTAAGAATGTAAATTCATATAACTATAGGCTTGAGTAACAGGACACTAATCAGTAATCAGAATGCTAGAGAAACCAATCGACTCAACATTTCCGTAATCCATATCCAAATTAACACTAAATACAACAAAAGAATGTTACCTTTGTAATCCAAGCACACCTTAGTGACAAACAAAATGGATAAAGACTAACTCTCCTCGGACTTTGAAATATCAACCAAACCAAGTCTCTCATTCTCCAGCAAAACAGACCAATTGGGCGACTGAAATGCCCGCAACCACAAGAAATCATCCACATTGCTCCATTTCTGTCTCTTCATCAAGACTGGCCTCCCTGAGCTCTTCCTCAATTCCTTTATAGGTCAAACAATACGGCGCAAACCTCACCTCACAACTATCCTCAATTATTGGCCGACTCCTCACCCTCAGATAAAAATCACTCGTTTTAGCATTATGAATTCAAATTTGATGTGAGACCATCACAAATACACACCCTTCAACACCATCAACCAAAAATGAACCCGTCACAGTGCCAGTATAAACCCTGCAATTCCTTAAGCTGTGAACAAAAAGCGCTCTCACGGAGCCTATTAGCCTCACCTCACAAGAATCAAGGTCCGAAATGGAAAACTCTCCCACTTCCGATCCCTTAAAATTATGCACCAAAATCTCTCCTTTCTTGTTCCAGAAACCCAGGGAGTCCAGAACCCGAAAACCCGATTTATTCTCAAGTTCATGCTATTTCTCCTCCTCTTTGTGTTCGGCGATTTGGTCTTTTTTGGTGGGTTTGTTTCTGAAAGAGAATTTCTTTTTGGGTAACAATTCGGCGCTCAAAACCTGTAGACTCGGCCGCAAATCCGACGTCATCTTGAGCGACAATCGAACTTCATAATAGGGTAAGAAGTACAAGTTCTCAGCGATGAGCTTCTCGAGATCAAAGATGGAGGAGGAAATTTGGTCGAGGTGGGATTTGACTTGAGTCGGATCAGAGAGCTGGCATTGAGCGAATTGGGACTCGATGGAGCTCTTGGAGTTGGAAAAGTGGGAGAGGAAAGTTGATGTAGACTCGAATGAAGGGGAAGAGGATGAGTCGGACTCAGCGGATCGACGAGTGAGTGAGTTGTCTAAACGAGTTTGGTGGCGGTCGGAGAGGCGGTCGAGCATTGATTGGTGCTTCTTTTGGAATGATGGATCTGCAACTAGGAGGTTAGGGTTAGGGTTTGATGACAGAGATACTTCTTCTTCATTTTCCATTGATGGCAGCGATGGGTTGATTTGAGAGAGCAAAAATATGCAGAATGTGAAAGAAAAACGAGGGAATTGGGTATTTGGGTTTAGCCAAATTTACTGGAGCCTTGCTTCATATGCCACTTTGTGGCACCATTCATGTAGAGAATTGATATCCGGATTTCACCTGGAGAATGAGAAACACCTCAAAATTAATTTTAAATATTTTTAATTTGCTCCAATATCTTAACACAACTATTTCACCAAACAATATTGCTTGTAACAAAGTCGAATAGTTAGAGATCATATCATTTTCTTCCTATTCTTCCTTGTTTCGTAATGAACAATACATCAAAAAGTCACCCAATCTTTTTAGTGAAAACCAATCACATAATTGATGCTTACCTCCATACAATTCACATGTCTCAATTTTTATAGCATACATACTATTCTTCTTCTTTGTCATAAAATGCCAAAAGCACTCACATTTATCATTCAACACTTGTATGAACAACATACCAACAAAAAATTGACTTGAAAAAACCCCGCAGCCATGTTTTATTATTTTGCTGATGTGATGTGCTCAAAATAAATGGTTAGATTGGCCCAAGTGTTACATTTTTCATGTATAAATTGATAATGTTGGTGGCAGTGTCACTCTTCTTGTATATACTAGATAAGCAAACAAAACCAACAAAAACCCATAAAAGCAGCTCACAAATGTAATTATATGAATGCAGGAAACACTAAAACATAACCCCTAAATCCAAATGAATCAGATGTAAAACAAATTCGAATATAATTTTCTAAATTCAGAATAAAAAGAATCTATTTGTTTGGAGCAGATGAAATTGTAGTCCCATGCGAAATTTCTAACCGATAAATTGGATTAGACAAAATCATGAAATTTTTTTCAAAAGCCCAATTATATTAAACCACAAATTTGAAGCCGATTTTGACATGCAATAGGTCAATAAGGTAAGAATCGTTTTAGACTAACCTTGATGGCGTGCATCGGAGGAATCGCCCAATTACCGTTGGAAAGCTTGAATCCGAACAAAGCTCCAAGGTTATAGAGAGATGTTGTTGATGTGAAATCCAACATGCAAAGGTTAAGGAGAGGAACTTCAATTTGAAAGATCTGGAGCAGAGTGGCTACTTGGTGAGGAGAAGTCACACCAAGTTAGCAGAGGGAAAACAGGACGACAGGCAGGCATGAAGAAATCGAGAAGAAAAAGATGAGTGCGGGGCTTTTTTGTCCGTGTAAAAACGTAATAATGCAAACTTAGCAGGAGTAAAACAGGAAGACAGGACATGCTTGAACTTTAGTTAAGTTGAAATAGAATTCCTTTGGCAAAATTTATAAAAATGTGAAGGAGATCTATTCAAACTGGAACTTTTCAAGCTCTCCTTCATTTTATATTTTTGACACAACGTTTTATTATGTTAACACGAGATTTGTGTCAACAATATGAGATGGAGGAGAATCCATAAAGAGTCACTTTTGATAGAATCTTCTTAGTATTTGTCCAAAAATTTAAAAGAATATTAAAAAACTTTAAAATCACGTTGTAATCAATTAGAATTTTAAAAGAGGATATTAAATGATTTTGAAATTAGGTTGTAGCAAAAATACGAATTTTTGTTTTTTTGAACAAACGATATTACCTACACTAAGGGAATGAGGGAGTGGGCTAAGCCTCGTAATTAGAGTTGGTTCGGTATGGCATACCGAACTAAAACCCTTGTCCCGATTCCCAAACCGAAGTTTTCGGGAATCTCAATTTCAAGACCGATCCCAAACCAAATTTTCGGAAATCCCAAAATAGTTTCACGATTTCGAGAATCCCAAAACTACATAACTTTTGACCTTTAACTAGTTAAAACTAGCAATTGAAAACCCCAAAAAAAATTTCCGTTCTAATATTAATAACAGAGATGCAAAATTGTAGAAATTTATGCGAAAACATTATTTCTTATCCATGTTGTATCAAAGAGATCAACAGAACCTTATTTTAAGTATTCACTTAACCGATGACTTAAATTAAGACAGCGAAGAAGACAACCTGAAAGCAATAACCTATACTAGAAGATAAAATCACCTTCTAGATCTTCCCACAAAGCAATGAACCAACACACCACCATCAGATCTTGTAGCTTCGTCAATATAATCGATGCACTCATCAAAGTCCTATAGATGAATATAAAATGATAAGTCCCCATAATGGGGTTATTTAAATGAGTGTATTATGCACTTATGGATGGAAAATGATGTATAAGCATCGATGCATTTATTTGGGGTTGAAAATTAAAACTAGATTGACCAGAATTTTGTTCGATATTAGCGTTTTTATTTCTCACGTCTATGACTAGAATTAAGGAAATTATCGAAGACTGATAACAGACAAACACGAGAAGGTGTAAAGACTATAGTCTATCCACAAATCTAGACAAGCAATAGACGAATCTAGAGGTAAGCAGTCAGCCATAAGGTATTCCTAAGTTCTAAGAACCAAACACAGAAACCATACAGGCATAACATCATTGAACAAAACGAAGGTTGACCTAAAAAAATTCTAACTGCAATATGTGGTTATATTAGTGTTAAATTAAAGTCTAATTCGGCTGTACGTCATACAAGCTTATAAAACTGGTCATAAAGCGACATAAGATACCAGAAGATTTCAGCACAATAGATCATTGCTATTTCGACTACATATGCTTTTTTTCTCTCTCTCATAAATTACAATTCTAGGCTTGGCTATGGGTCTAAGCCTTCACAAAAAATTCTAGATATATGCTAATGTTTCATAATTTACCAAGAAAAACCAAAAGAATGTCTTTCCACATCCTGATGCAAATGTTAAATTGCAAGATCCGTAAAGCTCTCAACAGGAAAATGAACTAAGGGAAAGCTTAGTCACACAACCAGGGTGATTACTGCATGCAACTTGGTTATTCATAACCTAACTAATAAATAAACAGTCTTTAAAAGCAACACAAGGTAATGAAGGAACGTGCATTTTCGTGTAGAATCATTAAGATTAGTAGAGTACTCAGGGGAGATAATAAGTAGGAACTTGCCTGCAATTGTCAAGGAAGCTTCAGCCAGAACAGGACCTCGAAGCATATGCATATTTTATCTTCCAAGTGCAATTAGATTTCAAGCCCTAAATTAAATTTCAACCCATATTTTATCTTCCAAGTGCTAAATTTCACAAACCCTAATATAGAATTCCAACCCTAAATTAAATTTCAAACCCTAAATTAATTCCAAAATTTACCTGATTTGGGGGAGAACTGGTGCACACTGAGGTGGGAGATGAGAAGGAAGGCTCCACAATGAGGGGTGAGTCACTTGTCTGATGTGGGAGGATGAGAGAAATCGGCGAGGAGGGTGAGGTGAGAGGTCGACAGAGAGTGCCTCAGCCGTAATGAGCTAATCTCTTATCGCAAACAAATTATGTGGGTCAACTGGCAAAGCCAATTAAATTTAGGGAGCTTTAATAAAACACCCCTGGTACTGTTTACTTTTAACGAAAAACCACTTTTTTACCTTTAACTGTCACTATTCATTATACCTTCAAAAAGGACTTTTCATTAAAACTGTCACTATTCAGGGACTTTTCGTTAGTTTTCCAATTAAATTTTGAATTTGATGTGATGGTTTTGTGGGAAACATACGTTGCTGATGAGGAGGAGGGGCATTGAGCAAAAGAAAACTAATGAAAATGATTTGAAATTTTTGAGTTTTAATAAAAATGACAAAATATAAAATAAAGTAAATGTTACCAGAATTAATTTTTTTAATATAAAAATATATATTTTTTCATTGAAATAAATAGTACCGTGAGATTTTTATTAAACTTCCCTTCAACAAATCCATCCAGATAATTTTGATAAGCGCTTTGTCCAAAAGTATTCACGATCCGACGCCTTGAAACGAAAAGCTACAGAATGTTGCAAAGTTTTTCACACATTTACTCTGCACGGAAGCCCTTCCTTGGCACGTGTAAGCTTATATACGGATGACCGTCTCCCTTGAAGAACTCTTGACAACTTGTATGAGTAGTGGAAGGGCTCTGGAGATAGTCAGGTACTCAATTGCAGGTTCATAATAAGCTGAATATTATTGGCTGGAAGTTGGAGAAATTAAGGGAACAAGCTACTTCACCCCCATCTAATTGAACAAAGGACGATCTAACTGCAACTTCACCCATCTAATTGAACAAAGAAAAATGATTGAGTATCATGTTTATATTGTTTTGGCGATGGTGATGGTGAGAAATCCTAAGAAATCCAAATGAAGTACGCAAAAATCCATAAAAATATATAACAGAAATCTATATAAATCTGTCAAAATCCATTAAAATCCTCTCAAATCTAAATTGATTAGATTTTAAGTGTTTCTCTAAATTCAAATTGTATTCAATCAGGATTCTAAGGGGTGCATTCAATTGGGATTTGAGCGATTTTTTCTTTTAATAAATTTAGGGGTATTTGATTAGGATTTTCTAAAACCCAAAGTATATTTAATTAGCATTTTAAGATAGTTTATTAAAATCATTAGAATTATGGGTGAATTCAATTAAGATTTTAAAGAAATTTAAAACATTCCAGATATATTGAATTAGAAATTGATTTTTTAAAAATTTAAAAAGTTGAGGAATTCGAGAGAATTATAGAGATTTCATAGTGCATTTCAAGCATCCACAAATCGCAAATCTCTCTCCCCATAAGATTTTGAGGGAATTGAGTCAAAGTTTTACATGGAATCTCAAATCAATTAAACTCCATAATAATCCATGGATTTATAAATCTATTAAAATCTCTCATTCCAATTGAATGCACCTTTCTAAGATAGTTTATTAAAATTCTTAAAAATCTAGGTTTATTTAATTAAAATTTTTAAAAAGTTTATAACATTCCAAGTTTGTTCCATTAGGAATTCATTTTAAAGAATTTTAAAAGTTGAGGAATTCAAGAAAATTTGAGAGATTTCGTAATATATTTTAAGCATTCACAAATATATCTCTCATTTGAGACTTCAAAGGAATTGAATCAAATTTTCATGAAATTTATAAATCAATTAAACTCCATCAAAATCTATGGATTTATAAATCTATTAAAATCCTAATTGACTACTCCTGTTAGATTGATTTACGAAGAAAAAAAAAGAATGTCAATCTTTAATTTGTATGAAGAAAAAAAAATTTGGTTACCAAACTATATAATTTCACTTCAAAATAGTTCGTTACACTAATCTGACTCATTAACTGCGTGAGGGTGATGTGTAGGACAATTGACTTTGGAGTGCCAATAACAACTCTTCGAGCTATATATGTAATTGTAATTTGCTAACCTCCAACCATATCAATGGATGAACCCAGCACTTTGTACTCCAGGCCATGCCATGCCTTCTGCAGAAACACGTCTGAATTTTCCATTGTGAACTCTTAACAGTCGGCAATAATCAACATAACTTTATGTTAAGTTAATAAGTAGAAAAAGTACAACCTAATCGTACCCACAGCATATTAATTCACACATTTATGTTATCTGATTTGATTTCGATCAGCCGAATCAGCTTGCTTTCGAGTTCGAGGAAAGCGTTCTTATATGACTAAACAGAGCTTCATAGAAATTGTAGCAATACTCCGTAAGCCGGTGTATTAATCTTGAAGGGAAAACCAGGCACATGCAATTCAACATTTAAGTCATTAAAAAGAAGTTTACAAATTTTGACGTCCACCGGATTTGATCATGCTATACTACAACAGATCATGTTATAAACAAATTGTCCGAAACAGAATTTGAACAACGATTTAAACCAACAAAATTCGACATTTCTAATTTTCAAGGGTAGACTAGTACATGGTATTTGCGGAATACTGCATACGGCTCATGCAGATGCAGCCTTCTCAGCAGCTTCTGCAGCGGCTTCTTCCTCTTGCAACTTCTTCAACGACGGAGGCGGTCTAACAACAATGCTTTTCTTCCATTGCCGGTCGAACTTTCTTGATAGCCTCTTCCCAATTCCCTCCTCAATCTCTCTTTCCCGTTTAACAGTAAGCAAGCGAGCAACCTACGATTGAAAACCAACTTCACACATTTGCACACAAGGATAGCAAAAAAGTAACGGAATTCTAATAAACAAGCAATGTCTACTCAGATGGCGGTGCATTGATGACTTGAAAAACGGTGTAGGAATGCAGTTTGCTTCTTGGTGGAATGCAGTTTGTTTCTTGATGGAACCGTTACATATCCCCCGATCGATGAAGGGACTCATTCGAAGGTGAACGTATTGAGTAAATGCATGTACCCTTTTCTAAATAATGGGCATGCTTACTTTACTCACTGTGAATTGAAGTTTGGAAATCCAGTTTCATCATTTTCTCTCTGAACAAGCATAACGATTTCGCATAAATTAAGGAAAGTAAAGCCCACATTTCATAATTTCACCCAATTTATGACAAATGATTTCCAAGAAAAACAAAAGATCATTACCCTTTTGCGCATTCGACGGAACTCGCTGGAAGTGAACTCGTTGCGAGCCGATTTCTGGAGGCGAAGCATGAAGAGCTCTCCTTTGAGGTCGACCACCTCCTCGTTGATTTCTTCGGTGGTTTTGGTCCTGATTTCCTTCATTTCTTCCTCTCTCTTGGCCATCATCACAACCGAAGACGACGGCGAGCACGGCCTCCGAGATGACTCCGTCGGAAGACGAACGCCGATGTTTGGGCAAAGGCGTTGGACTCGCATGCCATTGAAGGAGGACTTGGAGACTGGCGACAGCAGCTTTGAGGGAAATGTAACCGTTGAAGGTGGAGCTATGGAGACTGCGCCCAACATCCTTTTTCCGTTTCTCTCTCTCTCCACCACTTCCGTGCTTAGGGCTTTGGGATGCAGATAAGGATTTCTTATCTTCTTTTTGTTTTTTGGATAAGCGAGCTTTTTATTACACACCAAAAAGCAATACATACAAATACACGACCCATGGGCCCAAATCTAACTTATAAACAAGCAAAAAGTGCCGAAACAAACACTACAAAAGGGCCAAACAACAGTTGCGGACCAAAAAGCAAAACACAAGGATTTGGAAACTACTCAGCTTACTCTTTACATTTATGTTTTTTTTTTTTTTTTTATCAAAGATCAATATCTCTTTAAATTCAAATTTATTACCTAATCTACTCTCAAATATTAACTCAATTTAATATGTAATTGGTATTTACACCAATACAAAATAAAAACTCGGATAAATTCATTAAACTTTTAAACTTAGTGGGCTACAATATTTTCTTATTACATGAACCTTTTGGATTATTTGTCTCAGTGCAGTAGATCCTCAAGACCAAATGCCGTAGAGTTCAACAACTTTAAAGTGGGGAGCTACCATTATTTGAAAATGATGGTTCAACCTGTACTAGTAACAAGATGTTTGGTTCCGTTGAAACCTCTGAAACTCTTGTAGACAGTGAAATTTCGGTAAATAAAATGTTGACCGATGGTCAAAATGTTAACGCTCATGTATTACATAAATTGTACACGTAGTGTGTGATTCGACGAAAATTCGAAAAGAGTTAGAAAAGCCGTCAAACAGGACACGTGTCAACACCTGGCAGAAACGACTTATTTCATTTGATTATTTAAATCCAAAAATCAAGTTTTGGAATTCTATTTCACACCAATTCAAAGGACCAATTCACAAATACATTTCTCTACTCCCAAATTGGAAGAGAATTCTCTTGAAGTTCGTTCATCGTTCTTCGTTCTTCATTCGTCGTTCTTCGAGATCAAGCCACAACGGCCCTTGAAGAAACACTCATCCACCTTCGAGATCAAGCCCAACGGCCCTTGAAGAAACTTCGCCAAAACCTTCGAAGAATCATAAAGCACTTTGGTCACGTGCCGATTCTTCAACCAAGATCAAGCCCCGACATCCCTTGGATCAACACTACTGTTCTTCAAAGATCAAGCCCCAACGGCCCTTGAAGAAACACTCATCCATCCTAAGATCAAGCCCCAACGGCCCTTGGATCAACACAATTGTTCTTCAAGATCAAGCCCAAAGCCCTTGAAGATCCATCCATCGTTCATCCGTTCATCTGTTCATCCGTTCTTCAAGAACAAGCCCAAAAGCCCCTTGAAGTTCATCCATCGTTCATCGTTCATCGTTCTTTGTTCGTCGTTCATCCATCTTCCAGAATCAAGCCCCGACGGCCTCTGGATCAACAAATCATCCAACTTCAGAATCACGCCCCAACAGCTCTTGAAGATCCATCCGTCATTCAACGTTCATCCAACTTCAAGAATCAAGCCTAAAAGGCACCTGAAGAAGCGTTCATCCGCCAAACTTCAAGATCAAACCCAACGACCCTTGAAGAACAGTTTATCCCAAGAATCAAGCCCCCAACGGCCCTTTGGATCAACGACCCATCAAAGCAATTTTGTATCTCACGAAGATAGAATCAGAGGAACAAATAGAGATTGTAACCCAAAAAATCAATCAAATACAAATATATTTTGTACACGTGTTCTTGTATCTTTCAGGAAATTTTCGTGTTTACAACTCTGTCTCCAATAGTAAAGGAGCCAAGGGAAGTAGGAACTTCACTTGTAGAATACCAGCTAAAGGTGCATGATGACATGACTAAGTGAATGTTGTTCTTGCAAAGGTGAAGGATAAAACAAAATTTTCCCTTCTAACAAAAAGATTTGCAGCACTTTCAGAAGCATTTTATCATTGGGCATCCGTTCTTCGTCAGATATGCATGTACTTTTCAAATAATTACCATTCTAGCTGAGTAAGTTTGGTTTCGTCGAAAACTGTGACAACATATATAATTTTTTTTATTTAAAGTTTTGGAGAAAATTAGAATGTTACAAGCAACTGTATCAAATTTACAATATATATAACTTAGTTGGAGGATTCAAAACATCAAAATCATCACCCATCGCTCAACTAAAGCTTGTTTTTCTCCATGAGAGCTTTTAGGGTTTTCGTCAAAATGAACGGAGGATAAAGATTGTATGAGGATAGAGTTTGATTATTAGGTGTGGATTTATTGATAAATTGTAGTTTTATGGTTAATTTCATCTTGTACTTGATGGTAATTATGTAATAGGTTACAAAAGACAATTTACATTTAAAATTTAAGTTAAGTGTAGAGAGGTTATTTGAGTTCAAATAAACTTTCCCTAAAGATTTCTTATACCTATGTCTATAGAATTACACTTATTACACTGTTAAGTAAGCTAGGTGATTTTCACGTTTCATTTTTAACTTTTTACACGTTCTTTTTATTTGTGGTTATTAAATAAATCAAATGAAAACAACATATCATACATGTACATATTTCTTAAACAAAATATTTGTTTCACCGTCTCAATGATTTGTTAAAGTACACATTTATTTTGAAACTATTGATTGTACCATAGTTCACCAACCCGAAACTACTAGACATCGATCAATTGTATACATTCGAAGACTTACTAAAGAGTTTGGGTTGAGGCACTTCTGTCGAAGCACATGAGTTTCTTTCTAATTAGGAGACCAATCACAAAGCAACACGTGTCAATACTGGACTTCCACATCAACCACAAATGACAATAGATGACTCTTCTCAATTTTAAAAGGAGATCACTCTTCCATAATTAAGTTTCCTTGGACCTAAGATTCCTTAATCGATATTTAGATCTTATTAATGATGATTATGTTTAAGCCTCAGTATCATGTAAACTCTTACATAAATGAAAACTTCTCTACCTTCGTGAATGTAACCCAACTTTAAGACGAACTGCTTATGCCTTATGTTTGTTTTCTTATCCCTTATTTCTCTGCCAACTATCTTCACTAGGTGACCAAAACAATCTTGCAAATATCACTCCCCAACACTTTACATTGATTTGAAGTTAACTTTTACCTTAAAAAAATATTTCATTTAGAGGAAGATGACAAAGTAAAGATAAAAGGTTAGTGGAGATAGAAAATATTAAAGTACAATTTTGCTAAGTCTATTTGAGTGACAAATACGAGATAATTAAATAGGTAACATGCTACATCAGTTATTATAGTACCATTTTGCCATTTTGTTTGCACATACAATTTAAGATGCTCTTTATTTTAAAAGTACTTTATAACAAATGAAAACGGTTTTGGTGAATACTATTTTGAAACCAATCATTTATCTTTTAGTTGAGTGGTAATCAAGTTTTTTTACATCACTTTTTTCTTGAATAATGAAATAAAATAAATTCAATTGAATTCATAAAAATTTAAAATCAATTCAATTTACATCCTCAATTTATGTGTTGATTTATTTATTTATTATTAAATTTTTTGACAATATGTGTTGATTTATTAATTTCAGTCAATTTCTCATTTCCTTCGTTCCGCCTCCCCCCTCCCTCTCCCTCTCTCTCCCTCTCTCTCTCAACTCAACCTTCATTTTGTTCATGCTCCACTTCCGAACAAAACCCTAAGAATTCAACACATACACACACACAGTGACGCGGTGACCAACTCAGTTGTCAATGGCATGCGAATCGTTGACTTGAATCGGAGAGAGAGGATCTGAGTCGCCGGCGATATAATTTAGATTGTGTATTGACTCGGTCTGATGGGTGCTGCGGGCTCCAAACTCGAGAAGGCTCTGGGCGACCAGTTTCCGGAAGGCGAGCGATATTTCGGACTCGAGAATTTCGGCAATACTTGCTATTGTAACAGCGTTTTGCAGGTTTCTCTTCCGCATCCTTCAAATTCAATCGTTTTATTAGTAAAATTTTAAAATTAGGGTTTTGATTTTATAGAAGTTGTGTAATATTTGTGGTAGAACGAGAATTACGTGAAGCATACGCAAATTTTGAGCTGTGGTTGTTTCGAAATTGAGTAATGGCGCAAGTTAAGTAAATCGGATTAGATATTGTAGTTCAGCTTGGAGAGTTGCCCAATTAGGTGTCGTTTTGTGGCTGTTTATGGTTGTTTAGCTTTGACTTGTTAGCTAGTTTAGCAAGTGCTTGGTTTGGGGCTGAGATTGTTGTAGCCTTCTTTAGTAACATTAACCGTCTGCTTCCCAATGTTATCATCCATTTCACAGTGCGAGCATTTTCTATTTTTCTATTCAGTTTTCCGGTGGTGCTGAAAATTTTATTTCTGGGTTCTGGCTGAACTTGTTGAAATGCTAGTGCATCGTGCAATGACCAGCTTCTATTTTGTTTGTCTGAATGGATGATGGTGAAATGCCTTTTAGACACTCATATATTTCCAATTTACTGCCATTGGGATTCTTTGTCTTGAAACTGAATATTTTATAAAGGAAACTGCGTACCTTTTGAGGAAGATGATGTACTGTGAGTGACGGTGGACGCGTGGTAGAGATGGAAATCTTGAAGTCTGACGTTTGGTTGGGTATGCGACCGGATTTTCGAAGTGAGGGTTCTGGTGGTTGTTGAAGTGGCGAGGGAGGTTCTGGTTGTTTAAGTGGCGAAGGACATTCTGGTGATGAATGTGGTGGTGATTGTGTGTCTTGTGAGGTGGTAGTTTGGTTGAGTTTTGGGGTTTCTGGTGGAAGGTCTGGTGGTGCAGTATCAGGTGCAGTTGTTGGTGGGGGCGTAGGTGGTGCAGTTGTTGGTGGGGGCGTAGGTGGTGCAGCCGTGGTGATGGTTTGGTTAGTGATGTTGGTGTGAGGCTGATCAGACTCTGTGAGTTGTGGTGTGGGAAGGACTGCCTCATCTTATTGGTGATGAGGTGTTTGATTTTGAAAAGCAGAGGTATTTTCATAGAGGATAGCCTACAAAAATGCACCCTATAACCCTTTTGACCTAGAGGATAGCCGATAAAAATGCAACTGCGTGCTCGCGATATTCCAACTAAATATGCCTATTTTACAATTGGATTCTATGAAACATTATTTAAAGTATAAATCAATGCTTTATATCCTATTCAGATTGTTGGAAACCATTTTTTCTCAAGTAATCATCACCCGCTTATCCTTTTTTTTTTTTTTTTTTAACGCAGGCACTTTATTTTTGTGTTCCATTTCGTGAGCAGTTGCTAGAATATTATTCCAGCAACAAAAGTGCTGGGGATGTAGAAGAAAATCTGTTGACATGCTTGGCGGATTTGTTTACACAGGTAACAACTATACTAGATACATATGGTATTTGTGCCTTTATCTAATCAGCAAAGGTGTGATTTGCCATATCAGGGCTGCTCTTCGTTTCTTTTTGAACTTTTTTTTTTGTTACCTCCTTTCCTTTTCTGGGATGTTACTGTAACTGTATGGCCCTCCCTACTCTGCTGTTCTGCCATGTTTTTGTTACTGGAAAGATTTATCATTTGCCAAATAAATGAAGGTGTATCATGGGAATAACAGATTTTTCTTTCCCGTGTGTCATTATCAAATCCTTTTATCTCATATGCACGGATGAAGATTGAAGCCAGCCTAGTCTATATGGCTTTTGAATATTGTGCAACAAAGTCTCCAAAGATGTATTGCTAGTTTCTAATCGGTGTTCATGCCATGGAACATATTTCCTTGCCCATTGTTTTAGTCATGGTGCTGGGATCAACAGTTGGTTATTCATTTGTTGTAGATAAGTTCACAAAAGAAGAAAACAGGTGTCATTGCTCCAAAGCGTTTCGTACAAAGATTGAAGAAACAAAATGAGCTTTTCCGTAGCTATATGCACCAGGTATGTGTTTCCTCCTAACAACGAAATGTGTTCTTCTGTGGCATGCAACTTCCTAGAAACTTATATCTGAAACATTGACCATTTTTTTAATTTAATAATTGTAAAATAGTATTAATAAGGATATTGATTAGAAAAAATAGCATTATTATCCATTGAAAGCTTGAGCACAAGCCTTGTGAGATAGGCCCTAATAGTATATCCACGGTGGTGGCTGCCCTTTGGAAGTTAAATGTATGTAGTTTAGCCTTCTTATCCTTGTAAGTTTTGAAGTGGTTGTGTACAATTGAACTGTAATGAAAATTAAATGAATCGATTGTAAATCGTTGTGTACAGCAGAGCTGGAACTCTTTATAAAGGCTAAACTTTTGCGACAATCAGAAAATAGTTGAAAACTCGCAGTTTTGAAGTCTTATAGTCAGAGTTTGCTCACGACTTTTTTTTTAATGTTGTTAACATGGATGGCCAAATTTTGCATCTGGGGTTTTTACAGAAGTTTCTTTATAATGTGCAAGGTTTGTGAATGTAGTTGTAAATGCCTTTTCTATTATGCAAATTTATATATGTGATGTTCCTCTTGGTCGTTGTTACAATGGTCTCAAAATCTTTCTTTGAATAGTTGAAGTGAATGTTACTTACATATTTCCTGACTTCTTACTAAAATATTTTCAGTTCTTATTTAATTATTACACAAATATGATGTTACATATGTGTAAATGTTTTCTATCTTTTTCATTCTGGTTTTGTAGGATGCTCATGAATTCTTAAACTTTTTGTTAAATGAACTTGTGGACATACTGGAGAAAGAAGCCCAAGCTGCAAAAAGTGATCAAGAAACTTCTTCGCCTCCTGAAAAAATGGGAAATGGTCTGAAGAATGTTCAGGCCAATGGTAATCATAAAGATCCCTTAGTTACCTGGGTGCACAAAAATTTTCAGGTGATCTAGCTCTTAAAAGTCATATAATCATACCAGTTTCCTTGTGTTTAATTTTTAAGTTTATGTGATAAGATCACAACGTTCCTTTCATTTGCATGCATATATATATACTTTGTTGAATTGCTTGCTCATTTTTATATAAGACATTTTACCAAGATTCTGTGTCATCTGTAATCGATGAATTAAGGGACACTTTGGAAGCGGTCCATAGTCAACTCACCTCTTCTGTAGTCAACTCAAACTTTAGACTAAAACCTTATGTGTTCTAATTTTTTGATTCAAGTCCTCAACTCTTAGTACACCAGGCCATTTGTCTTTTTTCATTTCAAAACTGTTTTTGATATCATTTAAAGCAATTTAATCTAGCAAAATTTGTTTTGAAAAAAATCTAAAAAAGCAATTTAATTCCACAATTTAAGGGGATTTAAAGTCCCACATTTTGTGGCATGTAAAAGCCTCCCAAGAGCCAAAAATGTTAGAAACAATGGATAGTTGCATTTTAAAACAATGTATCCATCCATAGATTTCATACATATATAGTACGGGTACAATTCCAATAATCATGGGTACATATAATCAATTAATACACCCATGTTGGTATGGGTAGATTCTGAATGATCGATCAGAAGGCTTATGGATACATAACCTATAAATGAAAAAAATATTGTACCCATTACCTAGTACTCTGAATGTGTGTTTTGTATATATACAATTGGTTATTTTCCAAATGAGTTATGCATGAAGAACATGGAGGGAGGGCAAAGGAGAGAGAGAGAGAGATGAATACCCAGCTTTGAATACCAATTTTTTTTCAACAAATAAATTTGAAAATAAATTAGTTATTTATTTGAATTTGAAATTACAATTTTTAAGTTATAAAATAAAATAGCGGACATGAAAATACTTATGTGTACAAAATCCAGGGACTTTGATTAAAAAAACTGAAAACTAATAAGGCTTCAATCATAGAGCATTGGTAACTAAGGACCGAAACCTAATTTTTCCTTGAATTAACCATGTTACCAGTTTGCACACTTTATCTTTACTGCCCCTTTGTCTTATCAAAACAATCAATAACCCCATCTTTACCTTTACCTTTACCAGTTTGCAAATGCATCATCTATTCCACAAATTTATAAATGTGATGTTCCTCCTGGTAAATTTATATAAGCACAATGGTATCTATGGTAATACTTAATGCTATGGCCGATGTTTATCTGCTTAGTAACTCATTACCTTTGCATTTTACATTGTCATGCAATAACCGAAATATTACTCCATGATTCTGCTGCTAAGAATCTCATAATGTTCCATGGCTATTCGAGTCAGGGTATACTCACCAATGAAACAAGGTGCTTACGGTGTGAAACAGTGACCGCAAGAGATGAAACATTTTTTGACTTGAGCCTGGATATTGAACAGAACAGTTCAATAACAAGCTGTTTGAAAAACTTCAGTTCCACAGAGACGTTAAATGCCGAGGACAAATTTTTTTGCGACAAGTGCTGCAGGTGGATCTCCTTCTCTCAAATTTTCTTCATATTCTTTCTTTTGTTAATATATGATTCGCACTTTTCTGTTTTCATCAATGTTTTAAAAGGCTCGCCTCAGGGCATGCCTAGGCATCCCCTAAGGCTGGGTGTGAGGGTTGCCGCCTCTGTTTTGAGGGAGTGGGTGGAAGGCGTCGCCGGAGCTGTCTAGGCGATCCTCAGGGGTTTTTTTTTTCAAACTCCCAAACCCAAATTTTGGGTAGGGTTTTCGCTGCCTCATACATCTTCCTTGCACCATTGTCTCTCTGCCTTATTTTTCTGATTTTTATTTTTTTATATAATGGATGTGTGTGCTGTCTGCGTGCATTGTTATATATGTGCTCATTGTGCTTTTCATCCTCTATTATATATATATATATATATTATAATATAATATATGTATATATTTATAATATTTGTGCTCAATGTGATTATTGATTAATAATCTTTTTTTATATTAAATATAATTTGTGTACGCTCAGTGTACATATTAAAAAATTTAGGTCCTGTGAGGCTTTGCCTCACGCCTAGGCCAGGCTATCCCTCGGACGTCTCGCCCACGCCTCACGCTTTTAATACATTGGTTTTCATTGATAAACTGGGGATGGGTTATTACCATAGTACCATTGTGGTTATGCTGGTTTACATGAAGCTCTAAGCATATACTCTAGATATTATTCTGTAATTTCGAGAGTATTTTGGAAATCAATAGCACTCACTACAAAAAAATTGAGGTTAAGTGTCCATTCTCAAAAGAACAAAACTAAGCAATTGGTAATTCCTAAAATAATAGGGGTCGGTTGCCATGCGTGCATGTATGATAAAATTGGAGGGAAGACTGTTACTTCCATTATTTATATAGTAAGGATTCCCTTGGCCAGCCTGATAGCGAACAAGTTATGCTTTCCTTGATATGCAGCTTGCAAGAAGCGCAGAAGAGGATGAAGATAAAAAAGCCACCTCACATCCTTGTCATCCATCTTAAACGGTTTAAGTACATCGAGCAGCTAGGCCGTTACAAGAAGCTATCTTACCGGGTTGTATTTCCGCTAGAGCTGAAGCTGAGTAACACAGTTGAGGATGTAGAATCTGAGTACTCTCTATTTGCGGTGGTTGTCCATGTTGGTAGTGGGCCAAACCATGGACACTATGTTAGCCTTGTGAAAAGCCATAACCACTGGCTATTTTTTGATGACGAGAATGTGGAGATGATTGATGAGTCTGCTGTGCAAACTTTCTTTGGGTCGGCACAGGAGTATTCGAGTAATACAGATCATGGATACATCTTGTTCTATGAGAGCCTCGGCACCAGTAACAAGAGTTAAGACAACGGCTTGGGATTTAAGATGGTTGGGTATTTCTAATCATTTGGACCTTTTAGCTTCTGTTTTTGTGCTTACTATCTCTCTTTTCTTCTTTTTCTTCCCTTTTCAACCTGTGGCCAGAGCTGTCAAATATCAATGAGATGATGATATGGGTTGTGAAAAATGTATACTTAGGCGGTTTGCATGTACAGCGGATGGTGGAAGCACACCATTCTTTTTCCTTTTAACAATAAGGAAAAGGGTAGTGTATATGGTGAGAGATTTCAGACAGTAATCGTCACGGTTGAGAACATTAAACACTAGAAATGCCATGAAATCGGAATTTGCTCATCGCCCTTTTCTCCTGGTGTACATTTCTTCTTTTTCACGGGTTCAATTGTGCGTGTGTTTTGTTATTGTAGTTTATAGCTTAGTACTTGATTCTCTTTGCTGTTGGTTGATGAATTGATTTTGACCTGAATCCGATGTTATAGGATATGGCCTTGCAATTTGAATTCGTTAATCAGTTTATGATCTGAATTCGATAATCGAATTTGATTTCGACCTGAGTCCGATGTAACAGAATATGGCTTTGAAAATTTCAATTCGTTAATCGGTATTATGATCTGAATCCAATAATCAGTGTATATATCATTTTCTGTTGTAGGTCTAATTTACTAAACTACAAAAGAACAGAGAGAGGGGGTGCAACAACAGTCGAGAAAAAGAGAGAGATGTAATTATGAGGGATGTGTTATTTCATCTCATTGTGCCTTTATTTATAGTAATAGGGAAGGTTAAATCTTTACTCTAACAAGATTACAACTCTAATAAGATAATATCTAACTCTAGAAAATATTCTAAGATATCCCTAGATATACTAAGATTTACACAATCACATTCCTAATCTAATAGGACTCAGGCCCAGTGTTGGCAAGGCGATCGTCTAGGGCCCAAAAAAATTGGGGGCACCAAAATTATTAGGGCGGTATATTTATATATGTTTTTTTATAAAAGTATAAAGTTATAAAATGTGGTCTATTGACAAAGAAATTTAATTAGAACTAGTGGTTTTGTTGTTTAAAATTAATGAAGAGGTCTTGGGTACAAAACACCATGTGTGCTTATTTACATTCTAATTTTTACAAATTTCTTTTCATAATAGTATAAATTTATACAATTTGGCTAAATGATCAAAAAGTTTAATTGGAAGCAATGGTTATTGTTGTTTAAAATTAACAAGAGGTCCTAAGTTCAAAATGCTATATGCATGTTTATTTTTTTTCTTCAATTTTTTTACAAATTTTTGTTTGGTTGTTAATTTATTTACTAGCTAGTAGCTATGTGGGGTTCTATTTTTAAATATCCGTTCCAATTCAAGTCTAATATTCAACAAAGAGTAACGCTTCGACCAAATTTTTAGACCAAATTTGCAAATAATATTACGTGTCGTCAAAAGGTTTAATTTAGTGTTCATTCATTACTTATACCATCCTTAAAGACTCGAAAACATTATTATATTTTTAGTCTTATATTGACGAGGTTAGTAAATAAGAAAAAATATCTCACGATTTATACAAAAACACTATAAAAATTCAAATGAAAACAAAACTCATAATCTATCTACTTGTAAACCCGAAGTTTTTTTGTTTCCTTATCTCGATACAAAATAAATTAGTTATTTTGTGTTTTAAAATTATTGAGTTTGAAGTATTTTTCTAAATATAATTTTATCGATGTCTTACGTATGAAAACAAATAACTTTTTTTATATGAAGTGAGGGCACATTTTTTGGCGTCGCCCTGGGCCTAAAAAATCTTTGGACCAGCCCTGATAGGACTGCAACCACTTCCCCTTGAGTGTGTAAATACTTAAACAAATGGCTCAACAGGTCTTCAACGATGAAGTAAGTACAGTTGATGAAGTCGTCGGCACAATAAGTGAATGCGAGTCTTAAATCAACGGAAGAATACAAAAAAGATAAAACTCACAAAATGTCACTATGATAAAACCCAAGGTGGGATAAAAACCCATAGACTAAGGAGAAAAGTGAGAAGTTGCATTGAGTCAAAACTAAACGTCTTCTAGACGCAAGTAGAAGAGCTCATAAGGGTATGATCAGCCCAGGATGGGTGCCTCGTCTAAACCTAGTTAGGTAACAAAAACCCAGTGCGAAAAAATGCTCCTAATCGTAAGGAAAAAGGTAGATTAAGATCAAGTGAGTATACTTCTGGATACTCCCTCTGAGTTTGACAGAACTTCCAAATGAGAACTATAAGCATTGCATATGAATAGGCATACCAATTCCTCGGACAAGCTTATAAAAGGTTAACTTCGGCAATGACGTCGTATAAAGGTCGGCAAGGTTGTCTGGGATCAACTTGCATGACTTCAATCTCTTGATGCTTTGCTAATGTGAATGTAGACACAATATGTCTTGGCATTGACTTCGTTGATGTATTATGTCTTGGTTGGGTTGATACATGCGGCCTAGTCTTCATGGATCATCGTTGGGACTCAACAATGGATGAAAACAACAAGTACTTCGAATATACTCAACAAGAGCTCTTAATCATGTCTCAAGTATGGCGTAGTAAAGTAAGGTGAGTCTTGGAACGATTCGAAGATTTCGAAACTAAGGTCATATCGTGGACCTCCAAGATATTGCGATATCTCTAACGGTAAAGACATAACCATTTGGGGATGTGCCTTGTGAATGTTTGATAAGTAACCAGCGCCAGCATAACAAACAAGGCAAGCATCATTCTGAGGATCAAAGGGGTCAAATTCGCTTGGGGTGCGTTAGGATTAGCCCAAATCCATAGTACCTTTCAAGGTCGCAGAAAAATGTCTTTAATACCAATTCAGTGGTTGCGTGTAGGCGCGGTGCTGCATCTTTACCAATAGATCAACAATGAAGAAAATGTCCTATCTAATGCAATGAGCTAGGTACAACAAAGCGCAAAGTTGAACTCAAATATGGAACTTCATATTCCATAACCTCTTAAAGGGTCTCATTTGCATATAGCTTATGGAAGATCATAGATATACTCAAAGGTAACACTTTTGGGGTGTAGCTCGACTAGTAGACCAAAGTACCACCAGAACAACGCTTGAACTTCATGTCAAGGTATAAACAAGTTTTCCCAAGTTCCGTCATCTCAAATTCTATTTTTAGGTGCGAGGCAATTTTCTCAAGCTCTTCTAGAGTCTTAGTGAAATCCATGTCATGAACGTAAATTGTAAATCTAGCAATTCGGAATAAGACTTCATAGTTTAACATGCAAGGGCGTAATTCATATCCTTGACTGATAAAATAATCACTTAGTGTATACCACATCTGCCGGATTGCTTCAATCCATAAGTGAACGCCTTCAAATGAGTTGAGAGTGTGTTCCGTGGTTTGGAACTATTTGAACTAGTCCATGTAATTCTTCGAGAACTTACATGTAATCTTCTTAGCAATATCCACATGGAGAAACACTAACCACATTTCATAATGTTGTTGTCAATGACAAGGCGTTTGAGAGAAACCTTGCGCTGTAAGGCGTGCATCATATCGCATTATTTTATTCATTTTAGTACCTTGAGCAATGTAGGAACGATAGGTCCAAACACAATTTGGTAAGGAATTTAATCTGGATTGTAATTTCGGTTGTCCAATCAGTTCTACGTTGTCACTAATCAACGAACACGATTCGATATCATCGCTTTTCATTTGTGTCGGTAGCTACCATATAAGTGAAAACATCATCTTTGATAATTTTATTCCAATTCCATTATCTCATCCAAACTAGTATACTGGACTAAGAACTTCAAGTCTCGGGAGTAATCCGGATTAATCTCATGAGAAAAAAATGATTTGAGACAGCAATCAAGTATGGATTCATTGTGTGCCGTGACCTTTCTCTTCTAGGGAAGTAAATCTTATGAACCGAGTGATCTGTCGTGCTTCAATCCGAGACAGATTGATTGGCTATCCGCTGGTGTACCGGACCGTCCAACAAGGGTGGCCAAACTGTCCAATTGGAGCGGCACACCTTTTGGGGATGTTGACTCGACGTCCATTAAGTACGTTTATCATTGCAGGCATGTTTACAACTAATATATGATCTTGTCATTTTAGCTAGATTAGAGGAATGTGACACTCTGAAAGCTAGAATTCATCACACTTGCTTATCACACGTGTGCAGTACGGGGATCAAGATGAGACCTAGTGGTTAATGTCCACACAAATTTGCGTTGTTCTACAGAAACGTTGATGTTCTTATCTCCCCCTAATGGCGGAAAGACTGTCTCATTGAAGTGACAATCTACAAATGAGTGGTAAGGAGATCGTATGCAAGAGCTCTAAAAAGCAAGTATGAACGAGAATCACGATCGACAAAGATTCACATCATTACGTGAGGACCCATATTGGTACGTTACGGCGGCGCAACTTGGCACATGAAATGCACACTAAAAACATGTAAATATGAAGCATCAGGTTCGTACCCAGTAACAAACTGTAATGTCGAAAATGGTTGGGTGGCAATGGGCCTCAAGGCGGACCAACATAGTTGCATACAAGATTGCATAACACTAGGCAAAATCTAAAAGTTTGGTGCGTTTACCAAGGTTCAAGCAATTAATGAAATTGCGCTTTATGATTGCTCTACGAAGCTATATTAAGGTGAACATGAGAATTCGATATCCAGTTACAAACCCAAAAGAAATGCAATATTTATCGAAGCATCTTCGATATAAACTCTCCAGCATTATCCAGTCTTTTAGACTTTATGGGATAAGTAGGGTGGCGAACCCTTAAAATTGGTCAGGAGGTTTAGCAGGAATGTGTGGACAAACATGTGATCAGTTTGTCGATTCATCAACCAAAACCATAAGTATTTATATGGTCTGCATTTTGGTTGGATTAGTCCACATATATTATCTTGAATTCATTGTGAAAAGATAGTCGTTTAGTATCTTTGCTAGGGATGATTTAGAAATCAACTTCCCAGCGAGCATGCTTGAGAAAGTGTACTTGTAGGCACAAGAGCATGCTTGAGAAAGTGTACTTGTAGGCACAAGATCCTTACTCCAAGTAAGGAGATGCGTTGTGGCATCATTGTTTGACCTAAGTGTCCCAAAAGGTCATGCCAAGGAAGTAAACTGCTTAATCACCAAGCTCTAGGCCGGCCACAAGTGGTGTGTTCCCAATTGGGAGGCAGCCCATTGACCCCAAAATAAAGCTTCAGGCTAATTTTTGGAGGTGGTGCAAAGATATTCTACTTTATTTTCCATCAGTGGTTTCATTCATGATCATTGTCATCTCGAATATCATTAAAACTCAACGACGTTCTTTCAGAATGGTAATTTAGTACTATTCATACAACAAGGAGCGTTCCAATGCTCTTAATCAGATTGAATAGACCTGAAGTCGTTGCTAGAGATGTGATTTTAGGTATAAAGTTAGTATGCGTAGTATCACATTCATCCAGACTACTAACTTTCCCATATTCATACATAGTCACGTGTTTAATTGAATTCGGTCACATGTATACAAGAAACATAACTCATATTCGAGGACAATAATGATAAGATTATCCAAGGCATGGTGGCCGTCATGTGAGGGTGACGTAGCCATGTGCGCAATGTGGAAGTGATAGTGATATGATAATGTGAGTAAATAAAAACCAAAACTAATTAAGTTACGCTAGAGTAAAATATAAGTGTGTGAGAGTTTAAAATAGTGATACAAATACTCAAGAGCAAAAGTAACCTAGTTGCAATCCAGCAAGCTAAGTATTAATTATACAGAACATGAAAAAAAGTTCTTACATTTATTGCAAGGTTGTCAGAACTGCCGTAAAGTCCTCGTCAGCCACCAACACCAACATCAATGTCTAGCCAGAACCCAGAGAAGCGCAAAACAGAAAACGGGGGTGGGCAAAAACAAAGTTTTGAAAACACATTTCTCCTTTCAATATAGTAACCCCTCACTATAAAACCTGTATAATTTCCCAGAAAATAATGATGGAAACCAAGTATATGCCATGTCAAGTATCTCATAAACAATTACGTAAGCCAGGTGGTGTGAAACAACTATATGTGAAACAACTATTTAAACGTTAATTCGAAAGTACATATACAAAATCATGTAATAACTTCTCATACGTTGCTCAATTGGGGTGTTTGAATATACCAACGTGACCTACTCATCATGCGCGGGCAAGTGCCTAGCACTTTGGATGGAAACCTTAACGTCATTAGGGAATATTCCGTTAAATATTAGAATATATTGTTAGATTTACTTGACGCCGTTAGGAATATTCTGTCAACTTTGACGGAATATTCTTCTTCCTTCTCTGATGGTTCGCCGGGTTCCAACATCGACTGCTGCTGCGTCGCCGGTTTCTGGAAAACTGAAAATTCTTAATTTCTCCTTTGTTTTTCAACCAAACTTCACCATTATTATATCAAATTAAAGCCCTGAATGAGTAAAACATGATCTTACAACTTAGAGGTCCAAAAACTGACGAAATTGGTCGGAATATTTCTTGAATATTCCAGTCAAACCTACAACTCGAGGAACCGACCTACCCCAACGTCTAAATCCTTCCAAAATTGTCCCAAGGTCCCTATTTAGTTGATTAGGACCCTTTTCAAGCCTTAACACCTTATAAAATAGTGACAATCATGTCGGAGCAAAACCACCTCGCCGGAGCTCGTTAGTTCTGAGGTTCTTGAGGTCCTCTCTTTAAACTAAGGGTATGGTTAGGTTCCTTAACCTGTAAGGAACTTGAAGGTGGTCTCTAATGGTTTGATCTGTGCAAGATGAGGATGGTTGGGTGTATGGGTGTACGGACAGTACGGACGAGAGAGAGATTGAGAAGAAAAGATGAGGGTGACGGTTGCTTACGTGTGTGTGCGTGTGAGAGTGGCCACTAGTTGGCCAACCTAATATGGTATCTAGTCCTGATTGGGCTGTGGGATAAAAGGCCTAAACAATTGGGTCCAAATATAATTAAAATCAACCTAAACAATTGATTGGTTCCAAGAATGTCAGAAAGAAAGATAATTGGTAGATAGGTTTTGTTTTCTTTTTTTTGGCCCAATTATATTCTAACGTTCGTAACTTTTTCGTTACGAACCCGATTTAGTCCTAATTTGTGTCAATGCGCTCGTGACGATTCATACTATTTAATTATGACAGCGAGGAAAATAATTTAAAACTATTTACGTACATCCATACCACTAAGCCTCAAGGGCATTTCCATCATTTTACATACTTGGGGATTAAAATATATACAAATTCAGGACGGGTCGTCACAATCTACCTACCCCCTAAAGAAAATTTTGTCTCCGAAAATTCTACACACTAGCACAACAGCATATCAATACACATAAAATAGACGTGGATATAAATCTCATATACGATACTATGTCTCCCAGGTAGCCTCCTCAACTAAATGGTTCTCCACAAGACTTTCACCATGCGCACAGTCTTGTTCCTTCAAACCTTATATTTCCAATCTAAAAATGTCTCTGCTCTTCGTCGTTTGTCATGTCTGGATTAATCTCTAGTGGATGAGGAGGGATCACGTGTGATGGATCAGAGACATAATGACGAAGCATATAGACGTGAAAAATATTGTGCACCTTTGATAGCTCTAGAGGCAACTCAAGTCTGTAGGCGACTTCATCGACACATTCAGTTATCTGGTACAGTCCAATCGTACTACGCCCTTCTATGGAGATAACTTCAGAAATACCCAATCTCCAACTTTATAAACTCTGTCAATGGCATGTTTATCGGCAAGGCTCTTCTGCCAATCCTGGGCCGTTTTCAGGTTAGCTTTAATCACCTGAATATTCTGCGTAGTCTCATCAACAATTTCAGGGCCCATCAATACCCTTTTGCCGACCTCTGACCAACATAAAAGAGTACGACATGGCTTACCATAAAGTGCCTCGAAAGGTGACATACTGATGTTTGAATGATAACTATTATTGTAGGCAAACTCAATCAGAGCCAAACGCTTATGCCAAGCGTTGCCAAACTGTAGTACTGAAGATTTCAGCATATTTTGTAGCGTCTGAATGGTTCTCTTAGATTGCCTGTCTGTCTGTGGATGATAAACTGTATTGTAGAGCAATCTCGTACCAAGAGCTTCCTGGAATGCCACCAAAAACTTAGGAGTGAATCTAGGATCCCGATCAGAAATGATACCAACCGGAACCCTGTGGTATTTAACAATCTCTAAGATGAATAGCTCAGCTAATCAGTTCAAGGAATAATTCTTTAGGACAGGCAGGAAGTGTGCTGACTTGGTAAGCCGATCCACTATCACCCAAATGTCGTCATATCCATTTCATATACGAGGAAGCTTGTACACGAAATCTATGGTGATGTTCTCTCATTTCCACTGAGGAACGAAAAGTGGCTGCAATAACCCAAAAGGTTTCTTCCTCTTAGCTTTGACTTGCTGACAAATTGCACAACGATTCACATATTCAGCAATCTCCCGTTTCATGCCAAGCCAGTAGTAAAAAGGTCGAATGGTGTGATACATCTTGGTACTCTCGGGATGCATCGCATAAGTTGAAATATGTGCCTCATCAAGTATATCTTTCTTCAACTCCGCTATGTATGGCACGTACATTCAATCTCCCTGCATAAGCATGCTATCTAAGATACCACTGGTGCGTGAGTGAGAAAATAATTTAGCTGCTGAAAGCTCGGCTCACAATCATCGTCCCACTCGAATTTAACTTCTTTCATAGTCAACCTCGTTAATGGTAAGGTTATGGCTAAAAAATCTTTAACAAACAGTTGATAATAACCTGCTAGGCCGAGGAAACTCTATACCTCAGTGACGGTCCGTGACTGCTCCAAATTCTCAACTACAGCTACTTTCTGTGGGTCCACCAGTATACCCTAAGCTGATATGACGTGCCCTAAGAAAGACACCTGATCCAGCTAGAACTAAAATTTGCTAAACTTAGCATATAACCGGTGTTCCCTCAGTTTCTTCAAAACCAAAGTGATGTGTCGAGTGTACTTTGCCTTAGACTTATAATACACCAAAATATCATCAATGAAGACAATAACGAACTTGTCGAGATATGGTCTAAATACTCGATTCATCAAGTCCATAAAACATGCGGGTGCATTCGTTAACCCGAATGGCATCATGAGGAACTCGTAATGACCATAGTGAGTCTTAAATGTTGTCTTAGGGACATCTTCACTTCTGATCTTCAACTAGTAGTATCCAGACCTCAAATCAATCTTGGAGAGCACACAACCACCTCGAAGTCAGTCAAATAAGTCATCTATACGTGGCAACAGATAATGGTTTTTAATCGTTACCCGATTCAGCTGTCAATAATCAACGCACAGCCTCAAGGTCTTGTCTTTCTTCTGTACAAATAGAACTGGTGTTCCCCAATGTGAAGTACTAAGCTGAATGAAACCCTTATTAACCAATTCTTGTAGCTGAGGTTTTAATTCCCTTAACTCTGGATGAGCCATTCGATAAAGAGTCAAGGAAATAGGGTCTGTACCTGGAATCAAATCGATGGTGAACTCTATTTCTTGGTCTGGCGATAGTCTAGGTAAATCATCAGGAAATATGTTAGGGAAATGCCTGACTACCCGTACATCATCTACACGGGTAGGTGTCTCCTCGTTCTATACCATGTGAGCCAAATATCCCTAACAACCCTTCCTTAACAGCCATTTAGCTCTCACGGCGGAGATAACGCCGTGTCTCACTCCATTACGCTCGCCCACAAAGGTAACCACATGTAAGCCTGGACGATGGAAAGTAACTGTCTTCTGTTAGCAATCCAGCTGAGCACACTTATAGTGTAACCAATCAATGCCCAGAATAACATCAAAATCCACAATATCTAACGACACAAGATTAGCTGGCATTACAACATCCTCCACCAAAACAAGATAGCCCTAGTATGCTCAGCTAACATAACACGTCTCACCTCTAGGCATTGAAAACTCTAACTCATAACTAAGAGGTGTAGGGTAGGGTTGCATCATCTAAGCAAACATATGAGAAATAACAGAGTGTGTGGCACTAGAATCAATTAATACCCTAGCAAAGTATCCAAGGATATTCAACATACCCATAATAAGATTAGGATTACTTTGAGCATCCTACAAAGTAATGTGGTGAACATGATGGCCCTATGTATGTTGCCGTCCTCCACGGCCCTTATTAGCTTGATTTCCACGTCCCTGCAAACCATGTCTTAGACCAGGCTGGTTAAGCTGCCTCGATGATCTTGCACTACTAGAAGCAACCTCAACATTTTGGGATTACCTTCTAAGATACCACTGTGATCCACCATCTGGATATGGTGGATATGGCGTGTTACTTCCTGGGTACTGAGAGTAACCACTTTAGTGATACGGATCTTGTGGGTACTGATACGGTCATCTAGAATATAGGGCTATATCTCCCTAATAATGATATGTAACCCCATAACCTGTCGGGGGTATAACCATTAGGCCCTGGAACCTGTTGAATAGGAACTGGTGGTGGTAGGGTAGGTGGTTGAGGCTTCTGCTGATTATGTGGGCACTGATTAGCCCAATGTCCCGTCTGACCACAAACAAAGCATCCCATGTTGCCATGCCTACAATCCTCAATATGTCGACTATTACACCTACAACAAAATAGACCACCAGAACCGCCAAAATCTCTTTATCTCTGGAAGCGGGAACCTCCTGAATGGCCACCCCTCCGTGGCACAGTGGAACTCGAGCCTCCACTAGAAGAACCAGAACTAGTACCATTTCGCTTAAAACTCTGCATCTTGCGGGGTCCCTGTGATGGCTGACCTTTATCTTTATTATTATTTTTCTTCTGGTTATTATCTTTTTCTTCTTCTTCATCAGTGTCACTAGGCATATTTTCTGAATCCTCGACCCGAAGTAATACCTCGAAAAACTCCTGATACGTAGCACAGAGGGTTGAAGTCGCCATGGAACACAACTTCTTGCGGGTACCCCTCTTAAATCGTCTAAGCATTTATGCTAGATTATTTGCAATCTATAGACTGTAATGAGACAAATTTGTAAATCTACGACGGTAGTCAGTAGCTAACATATTTCCCTTCTTTAAATTCTAAAATTCCTCCCTCCAGTGATCCAGATACTCTAGTAGAATGAATCTGGTTCGAAACCTCTGAGTAAACACCTCTCAATTATTTGCATCCTCAAATGATAATGGAATTATTTCTTGGCACCACCAGGATGCAGCCTCATAACACAGAAATCATGTGGCTGTTTCCACCCATCTATCATCCGGCAACGTACCTTGACGCTACATAACTCTAAAAGTCTTCTATAAATGATTGAACCACATCTCAGCTTTCTTAGCCCCTTCATTTCCCAAGAAATTATTTATCTGGAGGTGAGATACTGTCTCTAAAGTGGTAATCTGAGGAGAACAAAGTTAGGAATGTATGGCCTAGGCAATGGCATCACCCAACTGACCAAATCAGGAAAACTAGGCTCGGGAGAGGTACGTGGCTCTCTACGGGGCGGCGATTCTAACATAAGAGATCAAAATGATTAGAATACCAACAAAATATGCATGACTGCCAAACCTAGGCTCTGATACCAAATTGACACACCCCGACCAGAATCGAGGCATGTTGGTCGTCACGTGAGGGTAACGTAGCCATGTGCGCAGTGTGGAAGTGATAGTGATATGAAAATGTGAGTAAATAAAAACCAAAACTAATTAAGTTACACTAGAGTAAAATATAAGTGCGTGAGAGTGTTTAAAGCAGTGATAAAAATACTCAGAGCAAAAGTAACCTAGGTGCAGTCCAGCAAGCTAAGTATTAATTATACAGAACATGAAAGAATGTTCCTACATTTATTGCAGGGTTGTCATAACCATTGTAAAGTCCTCGTGAGCCACCAACACCAACGTCTAGCTAGAACCTAGAAGGGCGCAAAACAGAAAACGTGAGTGGGCAAAAACAAAGTTTTGAAAACACATTTCTCTTTTCAATATAGTAACCACTCACCGTAAAACCCGTATAATTTCCCAAAAAATAATAATACATACATGTATAGAAGATCATACTCGATAATGATGGAAACCAAGTATATGCCATGTCAAGTATCTCATAAACAATTATGTAAGCCATGTGGTGTGAATCAATGTAAAAGTAACGTGTCAGCAAAAGTCACGTAACGTGACCTGTACAGCTGAATCTATAGCTAATCTACCAATTCCTGCACACGAGTCAGAACCACCTAATGTGGTTTGTATGACAGGCTGGGTGTAACTAAGCATGCGCAAGTGCTACGATCACGTGAAGGTTGTGCAAAGTATTGCAAGCCACCTATGAGTCAAAACCACCTAATGCGGTCTGTAAGACAGGCTGACACCTGCCATAGATCCAAGGTGAGCATGTGGTGCGAGAGATGAACGATCACGTGAAGGCTAGGCCCTGGTTAACACTGAGGTGCAGGATAATGAGCACTAAATGTATATAAACATAACCATACACATTGTAATCTTTATCATCAACATGTACTTACCTGAAGCTTACCTAAGCGTCCGCAGCATCGTACAACATTATGCATATCTATACTAATGCATATACTAAAATATGATGCAGTTGACATGGCATTTAAAAACGTAAATCTATTTAAAACAATTTATGGGAAAATGTAAAATGTATATACATATATATAGAAAACCAAAAGCCTACTCACTGATATGTAGTAGGGTCGTAGCCCCCAAGTCTTGCCTGGCTACGCTCATCCTCTGGAAACGTCTCACCTATATTTAAAACAACTATTTAAATGTTAATTCGAAAGTACATATACAAAACCGTGTAATAACTTCTCATACGTTGCTCAATTAGGGTGTTTTAATATACCAACGTGACCTACTCATCACCATAAACACCCAAATATTTTTAGATGTCTCACGCGCCCTCATGCACTGGCCAAGGCACAACCATACGTGCCGACCACACACGGGCACGTGCTTGGCACGTTGGAGTGAAACCCAAATGTTGTTAAGAAATATTCCGTTAAATATTAGAATATACTGTTAGATTTACCTGACGCTTTTAAGAATATTCTATCAACTTTGATGGAATATTCTTCTTCCTTCTCTGATGATTCACCAGATTCCAACATCGGCCGCCGTTGTGTCGCCGGTTTCTGGAAAAATAAAAATTCTTAATTTCTCCTTCATTTTTCAACCAAACTTCACCATTATTATATCAAATTAAAGCCCTGAACGAGTAGAACATGATCTTACCTCTTAGAGGTCCTAAAACCGATAGAATTGGTCGGAATATTTCTTGAATATTCCGGTCAAACTTGCAACTCGAGGAATTGACCTATGCTGACTTCCAAATCCTTCTAAAATTGTCCCAAAGTCCCTATTTAGTTGATTAGGACCCTTTTCAAGCCTTAACACCTTATAAAACCTTGACGATCACGTCGGAGCAAAACCACCTTGCCGGAGCTCACGAGTTCTCAGGTTTTCGGGGTCATTTCTTTGAACTAAAGGTACGGTTATGTTCCTAAACCTGTAAGGAACTCAAAGGTGGTCTCTTATGGTTTGATCTGTGTAAGATGAGGATGGTTGGGTGTATGGGTGTACAGACTGTACGGACGAGATAAAGTTCGAGAAGAAAGGATAAGGGTGATGGTTGCGTATGTGCGTGTGCGTATGAGAGTGGTCACGAGTTGGACAACCTAAAATGGTCTCTAGTCCTGATTGGGCTGTGGGATGAAAAACCCAAACAATTGGGTCCCAAGATAATTAAAATAAACCTAAACAATTGATTGGTTCCAAGAATGTAGGAAAGAAAGATAATTGGTAGATAGGTTTTGTTTTCTTATTTTTAGCCCAATTATATTCTAACATTAATAATTTTTTGTTACGAATCTAATTTGGCCCTAATTCGTATCGATCCGCTCGTGACGATTCATACTATTTAACTATGACAGTGAGAAAAATAATTAAAACTATTTACGTACATCCACGTCACTAAGCCTCGATGGCATTTCCCTCATTTTACATACTCAGGGATTAAAATATACAAATTTGGGACGGGTCGTCATAGTTATGAACTTCTGATTTATAAAAAGAGGTACTTGTAAGAACACATAATACAATATACAACTAAGTGTAGTAGATTTGGGTTGCTTCAAGAGCTCAAGTGTGTTTGGAACTACGAAAGAGAGTCAGTGATTCAAAGAAAACAAATAAAATATTGAATCATTAATGTCCAAAAGTGGGTTTTGGGCCAATAATTTGGGATGTCATGTTAGATTAGTGGACTTCTGGTCACTTTAATTAATTCAATAGATCAGGACCATTCGGAGTCGATCGTAGAAGCAAAATATTATAACTATTTAGGCCTATGCACATAAGTCATGTTGGCTGCAGGCCAATTAGGAAGTAGCCCCAATTGGACTTAGTCCATGAAAAGAAGCAGCCAATGTTGCTGGTTGTCTAACCAGTGTGAGTTAGTGTGGGCTTTGGGGAAAAAAAAATAGCCCAGCTACAGGTAAGAGGGCCAGATAAATAAAAGAAAAAATTACAGGCCATTGGGCTCTTGGGGACACAAGCTGCCCAACAACCTAGATAGCTGCAGGTGGCAGTGGGCCGAGATTGAGCGAGGCCCAGCAGCGCAAGGTTGCTGGCGATGGGCCAATGTGTGGGACGAAGCCTAGCAGTTGCTGGCTTTGGTTTTTGGGCCAAAATACAGAAGCCCAGGGAAGTTAGCTTTTAAGAGGCAAGTTCGGTCGCGAGAAGCCCAACAAAGTTTACTAGCTTTTGGAACTGATCGAGGGCTTGAAGCCTATGCACTAGGGACCCAAGCAGCGGGCCTGATCCAATATGAGCAGTAAGCCTAAAAATGATGTCCTATTGCTGACCCAAGCTTCAGGCTTGGAGTGGTTCGAGGCCGGGCTCAGCTGCAAAAATAATAATAATAATAATTTTTTTTTGAAAATTTCTAGGGTTTTAAATACTCTAATTGCTTCTAATTTCTTTTGATTCTTTAACTCAAAAATTCCACATAGGGATTTTATAAATGCATAATGCTTGAACGTATATATATTGATAAATATATGAACATATACAAATATATATATACATACATGCATTATGGGGAATGTTTTCATGCTTCGCGGTCGTTTCAAATATCTTAATTTATTTTAAAAGAACATGATTGGCAGAAAAAGACCAAGTCTTTGAATTTGTAGAAGATCTTTCTCTGAAAGCTGGAATTGCATCCCCAATGTGTTGTATCATATTCAACAAAGAAAAATTAAATTGAATAAGTAGCATGTAGATCAATTTAATAAAATAATAAATTAATCATAAAAATGATTAAAACGTAATACTCCCCTGATTAAAGAACAAACTCTCTTTGGCGCAACATCATGAGCGTGCTGATAACGTGTTGTAGGCCTAACTTATTGACTATAATAAGAACAGAGATAAGGGGTGCGGCAACAGTAGAGAGAGAGAGATGTCTAATTGTGAGGTATGTGTTATTCCACTTCATTGTACCTTTATTTATAGTAGTTGGGAAGGTTAAATCCTTACCCTAATAAGATTACAACTCTAATAGGATAATATCTAACCCTAGAGAATATTCCAATATATCCCTAGATACACTAGAATTTACACAATCAAATTCCTAATCTAATAGGACATCAACATTTTCTACAATTTTGAAGAATTATTACAATAAGAGTATCTTGAATCTTTTCCAGATTGAAACTTAAAAAATTTAAATAATTCTACATAGAGTGTAACTAATCCAATAACAAAAGTTTCAATTTTGAAGAATTATTATAATAAGAGTATCTCAAATATTGACACACCAAGAAGGTGACGAAGCCATAAGTTTAGTGATGTGGAAAATGTGAATAAATTTAAACCTAAAAGTGCCTAAATACAAGAGGGCGCGGTGAGCAGGATTGAAAATAATCCTCTAGACATCATGAGTGCGCGGTGAGCAGGATTGAAAATAATCCTCTAGACATCCTCGTTGGTCCGAAAACTCTGCTATTAGAACCTAGAGGGGCAAAAAATAAGGGTGAGTGGGCCTGAAAATAAATCTTTAATAAAAACCATTGAAAACTTTATAACCCCTTGCTGTAAAACATGTATAGTTTCTAAAATATCATACTACGTAAAAGTATGAAAACAAATGCATGCCAAAAGGTCAACATCAATATAGATATGATTAGGTGTTGTAATCTATACTAGCATGTCAGTCAAAGTCACCTAATGTGACCTGTATGACTGCACCTATTGCTCATCAATTTATGCTAACACACGAGTCAGAGTCACCTAATGTGACCTGTACGACAGGCTAGGTGTAATAATAAACGCTCTAATGCTATGATCATGTGAAGCTTGCGCTCTGTGTAGTCACCTATGAGTCAGAACTACCTATTGCAGTCTGTACGATATGCTAACACCTACTTGGATCCAACGTGATCGTACGATGCTGGGAAGTGAACATACACGTGAAGGCTAGCCTAGCCTAGGGCTGAGCACTCACCTGGGGTGTAACAAGGATAAGCAGACTATATGAATAAGCATGCCAAAAGATTTAATAATTCTAATCAACATAATAACCATACCTGCCAATAAACATACATGCGCATCTCGTAGGATTATCGAGCATTTCACCATAGTACAACATTTCTAATAACGATATTTAATTATGGCATGATATGCATAAATAAATTCAAAAGAATTTGTGGAAACTATAAAGTTTATATATACATACTAAAAAAAGGAAGAGACCCACTCACCTGAGGTCCGCGCTATGACTCCCTAGCACAAATATCGAGGCATCTCGAACAATCGGCGCCTAGAATAATTATCAAATCCTGTCTCAGAATTATTATCGATAGAACACGTAACTTACATAAAACACAACACCAAGGATGTTCTAGAATGATTTGAAACCCATTTACTAAAAGTCAACCGTCGATCGAAAGTCGACGGTAGGGTCCACGACCCTACGTAACTCGATTTGGAAGATCCGTACCTCATATTTCTAATCCGTAACTTCCCAAGAGTTTCAATAAGCTTCTAGAATAACATCCTAAAGTTTCGGAACAATCCAACAGTCGGATCTTCGCTAATTGCAAATTCAAGTGTCGGTCCACGTTTTATTTTACAAACTTAAAAATCCAATTCAGGAAGTTTCGTACGTCAGATTCCTGATCCATAAGTTTATAAGGTCTTCAAATATTATGTTCTATAACGCATTAAAGTTTGGTGACGATCCAACGGTCGGATTGTAGATTGCTATAATATTCAAGTGGCGGACCTTAATGAAACTAAGTTCAAACGATGGAATTTTGTCAATCGGACTTCACATATGGAATTGGAGTATCAAATTTAGCCTAGGAAGGTCAGGGGATGCCTCGACCCACACATCACCGCCACACGCCGCTGCATGCGGCAGTCGGCCGCCCCGACTCGCCAGAAAAATTCAACTAATTTAAAAAATTACCAAATTTTAAAGAAATGAAGATCTCATTGAGTAGAGCAAGTTTTGTACCTGTGACCAAGTCCAATTTGGTCAAAGAGGCCCTAAATCGTCTTCAAACCGCCAGAAACCCTATAAAAGGTGTGCTTCAATTTGTCGATTCCGAAGCTCCGCCACCTCAACCACTAGTTGGGTCTTGTTCCTGGGTCCAAGGGAAGGCTAATGGTGGTGGTAATCATAGGAAATCGTTGCAGGATTGGTGGATCTCGGGCAATGGCATTCACGACACCCACGATTATTTCTTCGTGAATCTCAACCAATTCGTGTCGATTTAAAGCTAGAAATGGATGTTGGGGGTGTGGTTGTGACAACCTGTCCCGATATATATATTAATTAAGTGATGAATTGACGGAATTACCCCTTCGGGGTCATGTACGTATGGATGTGTGTATGTGAGGGCGACCAATAATGGACTACCCTCAATTATGGGAACCAATGAGATATTTGTACATCCTTTGACTTGGATGATTTTGGTCCACACACACAACCTCTCACCCTCACCTCTCCCCGTCAGTCTCTCCCTACCTAGCACCCTCTCAGACTCTTTCTTAGTCCCCCTCAGACAGACCCTCTCTCTCTATCTCTCTCTCCTCTCTCGACACATTTTCTCCCTCTCTCTCTCTCTCTCGCCATTATCGTACGGCACAACCACAAACCTATCAAACCTTCACAGATCGAATGAACAAAGACCACCATCGTGATCCCGAGGTTCCTACGGGTACATTGACATCATTTTCAGGTAAGAACTAACTCGTTTTCACGTCGAAACCTCGAGCTCCGATTTGGTACTGTTCATGCAAAACTTAATGGTTGATTTTTATGGAATTCTAAGCCTATAGGGAGCTTAAGAAGATCCTAAGGAAGCTCAAAGTGCTTCGTTTGAAGGATTTGGACGTCGGAGCAACGAAATCAGAGTTTTGAAAGTTGGCCGGAATTATCGAGCCATTTTCCGGTGAGTCTCCGGCGAATTGGGGGTCGAGACAGGTACGGTTTTGTTCGTATTGTTGAGATCTTCATTTTGATATAAAATACATCGAAAATGGTTGAGAAATGGACGAGTTATAGCTGTTTGAAAATTTTCCAGAAACCGGCGACATTTCCGTCGTCGGCGAGACCAGCCCGGCGAACCCAGGGACAGGGACGACACGTCCCACGCGCGTAGCACCGTGCTCTGGCAGGCGCGTGGGGGCGCGTTGGCTCGAGAAAAATTATTTAAAAATTATGCCGACGTCCGTGACGTCGAGTAGGTCGCGTTGGTATATTCGTATGCCAAAATTGAGTTATGTATGAGAAGTTATTTCTAAATTTTCGTTTATATGCGTTAAATAACGTTTTTTAGTTACTTCTGATATAGGCGAGGCCTATCCCGAGGACGAGCATAGCCAGACTATACGTGTGGGCTACGACCCGGCGACCTATCAGTGAGTGGGCAGCTATTTTTCCGTATAACCTATATATATATAATGATTTTCCCAGAATTAGATTTTAAATGAAAAGTACGTTTTTATTGACATGCATATAACTTAATATTGACGCATGAGTATTCATATATACATTTCATGCATATGTTGGTGCCGAGGACACCAGGTAAGTACCAGGTAGGTACATGCATTGTTGAGAAAGAACAGTCGATATATGATGAGATACGATGAGATATGATGTGATATGTTAGCTCATAAACCTGCACATATTGTTATTGCTCACGCCCAGAGTTAGGGGCACAGTCTTTCATGTGTCATTCACCTCCCGCACCGCATGGTCGCCTTGGATCCAAGTTAGGCGCACAGTCTTGTCGTATAGACCACCTTTGAGTGGGTTCGACATGTAGGTGACCCGCGTTCATTCGCAGAGTCTTCACGTGATTGTAGCACTAGAGCATTTTATATTGATACAGTGATGTGATGATGACCTCATGAGGATATTGATGTATGTGCAGCGTATATATATGATGAGATTGAGATGTTATGAGCTATATGTACAGCCGAGGGCTGAGTTGATATCTAGTAGCGATATGGTTATTGAAATGCATCGCATGGCATGACTTACGAGATTCAGATTGGCATTGAAACGCATTTCATGGCATATTATGAGATACATTGATAATGTTTTATGCTGAGAAAGGTTGTGATATATACGTATGTATTATTTTCTGAGAAACTATACAGGTTTTACGGTGAGGGGCTATACTTTTGAGAAAAGAATGATTTTGAAAAGATTTGTTTTGCTGACCCACTCAATTTTTTTTTTCGCCCCTCTAGGTTCTAGATAGCTTGAGTACCCGTAGTGGCTAGCGAGGACCTTTCGGCAGTTCTAACAGACTCTTTATTATGTAGGACACCCGTTGGTGTATTCGAACTTATTTATTCATGCTTGATTGCACTATGACTTAGTACGCTCTGGTTATGTATAAGTACTATATTATCACTCTAGCACACTATCTTATCTAGGTTGCTAGTGGATTGGTTTAAATTAGTTCGTACTTCGTTAATGATCCTTGTTTCCACACTGTGCACTTGGCTACATCACACTCACGTGACGGCCAACACGCCCTACTTTTGGGTCGGGGTGTGTCAATGGTGATGAGGCTTGGTGGTGGTGAATAGGTGAAAATCACCTGAAATTGGATGGGTTATCGCTGGAAAATTCCACTGGTTCGAAACCGGGTTGTTGTGGGTGTACGAGTCAAATTGGTTGGGTGCTTTGCACCTCCCTCATTTCCCCTCATTTCCTTCTATCGGATTCATCCCTCACATCTCTCTTCTTTCTTATTGGGCAACAGCCCCCTTTGCTTTCTCCCCCGATTGGGCAACAACCCTTTCCTTTCTCTTTTCTTCTTCCGTCCACCATTCCCCTTATTTTCTATCAACTAATCTTAAAATAATAATATAATAACCAAATAATGATAACATAATAATATAATAATTATGAGAAATATATACAATAATAAATAGTAAACTTTACAAAAATACTTTGTAGCTCTGTAAAACTTTAACCATAGCTCTAATTTCGATTATGCTTACGCTTGCTCGTTCGTATCGTTGAGTACTTCAAGAATACACTAAAAGAATATTTCGTACATCTCACTATACATTGGTCAATAAAAGTCAATACCCTCGCCTCTAGGGCATTTTCATAAATTTCTCTCGATTAAAATAAATAAAAATGTAAATTTAGGGACAGGTTGTTACAAATCCTTTCCAAATTAAAGCTTAAAAAATTTAAATAATTCTATGTAGACTGTAACTAATCCAATAACAAAAGTTTCAATTTTGAAGAATTATTATAATAAGAGTATCTCGAATCTTTTCCAGATTAAAGCTTAAAAAAATGTAAAATTTTTTATGTAGAGTAACTAATCCAATAACAAAACTTTCTTGAGAGAACCATAGAAGGCTACCGCGAGACAATTTTTTATTTTTTATTTTTAAAGAGGATTATATTCGGAACTATTGTATACCACCTGCATAACATTAGTTCAAGTTCAACGAAAAACCCAGTCAGGCTTGTAAAGTGGATACAAAATTCAAACCAACCACCAACGCGGACATATATGCTGTACCTTGGTTTCCTGTATCTCAGCGACAACATTCAGCAGCCGACAGTATTGATCTCTTGCTTCAGGATATTGAACCATGGACTTCACCCTGGCAAGCGCCTTTTGCAACCTTTGCTCTGTTTGCTTCCTTCCTTCTTTCAGTACATCATAATCATCATCCTTCAATGATGAAGCTTGCATGCTGGGGGCTTCAGTAAGCGGTTCTGGCTTGAATCCACGCAAACCACTTCCTTTTCTTCTCCAACGCAAAATTATCTTCTCTACAATTCCTACGGACCAGACTATCTTTCTGTAGTTTTTCCTCACCTGGTGGCCTCTTGCATGAGCCTGTTATCAAGAAGGTAGAAGTTCAACTTCAAGAATCATATTAACAAAGAGAATCATGGTAACATACCTGAATTTTGACAATACGTTGTCGGATTATCAAATAATCTTTTCTACCCTTCCAACTACGGAATTTATTTTGTATTCGAATTGCAGCAGCATCCACATGCTCATCACGTTTCCCTGGCTTATGTGACTTGACTGCAATGATTGATAGAGCATCTTCATCTGAAATTCCAAAGTTATCACTACCATATTCTTTCAACTGCTTCAGCTGGAAAGATTTTACCATGAACACTTGATGAATACGAGCAGCAGCTTGGGTAGCATTACAGACAGCAGTTAAAGAATCCCGATGGGAGTTGCAATTTGTTCTGAAACTGTTCGTACTGCATTGGCCCCTGAAATATCAGCATTATTGTCTTCCTTGACATCCAAATTAAGAAATGAAAGTTGGTCACTCAAAGCAGATTCTGCAAGATAACCAGCAATTCCCTTGTGGCCCTGTGCAGAAGCTAGGTCTGCAGGTGTTCTTCCATTAGGATATTTGGTTCTTGGATCTGTTAATAATCCGGGAGCTGCACCGTGAGAGATGAGGGAAGCAACTGTGCGCTCTCTGATATTAATTACATGATCAGAAGAAAATGAAAACAGAAAACAAGTTAAAATTAGATAAAACTAAATTAACAAGTCAAGAATGGAGATAATATCTAATGCAAGATTCTGAGAGCTGTCCTATTTGAGAAAATCCTGGCACAACGATCTGAACCAGATACATAGAAGTAAATGCATTCTCTTGATCTATGGTCTAGCTTTTCATACAAAAGGATAGTGTTTTTCTCTTCTGATTTCTTCATATTTAGAGAATAACATTCTCCTTCTGTCTCTCTGGTGTATTAACTGCAAGTTTACGTAACTTTTAATATCCATCTCAGGCCTCTTCTTCCTACAATAGCTCTGCAAGTTCCCCTTTTTTTTCTTTTCTTTTATGCTTTCTTTTCATTCATCAGTTTGTTTTTAAGCAAGTAAATTGTTGATGGCTATAGTGAAATAGTAGATCGTACCTGGTGGCTCGCATGCTGAAAGAAGAATACTACAGAAGAATACAAAGGAATGCATACCAGCACGGAAGTTCAAAAAAGGAAAGAAACTTTTTCTATGGTGCTCACCTGCCAGAAAAAGCTGCCCAGTGAAGAGCTGTCCATCCATTAATGTCATGAAAATTGACACTGATTCCGGCAGTTATTGTGGGCAGTAAGACCCAATCATAGCCAAGAGCAGCTCCAAAATGTAATACACCTTGGCCACCCTCGTCTAGTACACTAGGGCCTTTTCCACCAGCAGCCAGCTTTTGCAAGAGCCATGCATGCAACTTCTCTTTAAGTAGCTGTTGAAGCAACTGGTCCTCTACTCTCTCCAAGGAAAAGTCCTCATCTGATGTAAGTTGTAGCATCTTGTCCCACTCACCATTGTCATTTTTCAGCAACAAATCAATTTTACTGATTATCTTAGAATTCTCTGCTACGCTGGTGGGATCAAAAGTTGGAGAGCTATAGCTTAAAGACAGTAATTTTCCAAAGCGCATATTTAATATTTCATTTGTGCAGCCACTGTAATCATCTTTAACATCATAATCTGGTATTTGCCCGACTCGGTATTCAAATTCCCTGATTTCACTACAAGCCAGCCTATTGGAACATGTCACGTAGAAAGGAATTCTCCCAGCCTTATGGATGGGAGTATAACAACGAAGAACACCATCTGCTATAACCTCAGCAGGAACTTCAACTTCCCCAAACATGCATGACCACTTACAACTTTCTGCTTGTTGACTCTTCAAAAATCTTCCTGTGATCAGAACCTGCATAAATCGAGTTCACAATGAGACAATTTTTGATACATGAGAAACTTGAAGATAACTCTTACGCAAAAGTATAGCAAGGAATATGGAAGACTAAGTTACTCTTTAACTTGATTTCAGAGTTTTCATATGCCCAGTTTGGTGAGAAATCAATAATGCTAAAGAGCTGGTCCTGGGAAAGAGAAGGCCCCAGCATATAGCTATCCAAGCGTACTTGAAGAGGAATACTGGACTCATTGGCCCCATTGTCACTTTCAACAGTATCCCAGTACGTCTCTGAAATGGACTGTGTGTGTGTGTCTCGTCCATGTCTCCAATTTCTTTGCTCATCCACCGGTTGAAACTGTCAAGCTTCTTCAAGCCTTCATCTAACAAAGGCTTTGTAGCAAAAGTGTGATTGTATTTTCCTTCTATGGTTTCATTTCTCTTTGAAATAGACTTCAGATGATATTCTTGCTCAGTGTTTGAAGGCTGTATTTGAAGGTCATTTGGCACAGAATAATCATTTGTCTTCTCAGAATCCACACGGCACACCGGAGAATTGAGTAAATTAGAATCATCGACTCCTCCATGGAACCTTGTGTTGACATCATATGCTGTGTCTGAATGCTGTGTCCGATCCACAGGCCAGCTGGATGAACCAGAAGAGTTGGCTTCCATAGTCTGTTGGAAAGTCAAACCAAAGGGTGAACAAACAGAAGAATTTGAAAAAGCAGAAAACAATCCATCAAGAAGAGCCGTACTCATGCTCCCCACTAAACCTGCGGCAGGGGTGCCAAAGTAATGGAAGGGGAACCCAAATAGCTCCCCTCCGCAAACCAATGATTGCATACATTTATTTTATTTATTTGATTTACCATTAACAAACTACAAATTTATAAATAATTAAGCAGGATTTTATGACTTTGCAAGTATATGGCAACGATAACCATCACTAGAAAGTTTTCAAGTGCAGAAAACAGGATATTGAAAACTTCGAACACACTAGACCATCGCATTAGTCAACCATATGATTAAATGACTCACAATGAAGGATGATGACTGGAAAGCCCATATATACCGATAACTTATGCAGAAGTACCACATAACCTAATTGCATTGATAATTTTCATTAAAAATTAAAATATCATCATAATAAGTTCTAAAAACTTGGAAATATCAGAAATAATTTAAGAACTGACATCTCAAATATTTATTTGAGTAGTTGGAAACAATTAGACTAATTTCTTGTCAAACTCCATGCTTAATTAGGTTTGACCATGTGTATAGTTTTCTCACACATAAACAGAATCAGTATATGCTTCCATGATCTTTGATATTGTCAGTGTAAATGAATTCTAAAAATCCAAACAAAAAACCTGATGGAAAAAAATATCTTCTATGGTGAATCCAAGTACATTAAACTGATGAAAAAGAATATCCTTTATGCATGCTTCACCAGTTTTCACTTGTGAATGTCCGTCGTCAGATTCCAAAACAGATATACCATCCTTAATAGCTATTACACGAGCTTGTAGCCATAGCCCTAGAATAAAAAATTTGTCATGAGCAGCATTAAATGTGCAAGTAAACTTCCCCTTACCGGCCAGCTTTGTTGGACCCTTGGTTTATCCTCGTACATCTGCTTTTTACCAAAGTTGTCTGTGAAAAGGTGCCCAAGCGTCTCATTCTCTTGCTGAGAGATAATTCCCATTGAATCAGAATGTGTTGCTGAAATTGATGGCTGAAAAGGCAAAGATTGAAAGCCAGTAGTAATATTCCCCAAGGCACCATCCCAAACTGTGGAGTTAAGATTTTTCCTGGGATCATAGGTAACGCCAGCATCATTACCATCTTCCTTCCTATATGCTTGAGTACGTGAGCAAAAATTCACCCCAGGAACGGTTGACAATTTTTCTTGATATTCATCTGTTTTCAATGATTTTATCATGAACTTGGTATTCCATTTAATTCAACAAATAGTCTAGCTATTTAAAAGCACCAATGCATTTACAAAGACAATTAATAGAAAATACGAGGAAAAAGTTTACTTGAAAATGACATCGGGTAGAATGCATTAGAGAATCCAGCATTGATCTTCTCAGCCTTAGGCTGTAGTAATTCGAGAAAAGGTTGTAACTGGGAACTTGTTTGGTGATTATATGCTGCATCATGTACCATGTTAAGTTAAATTAAAGATAACTGCATGAAAGACATATATATAAGGTAAAACTGGAAAATGAACAAACAAGTTTAGTTCTACCAAAATATTTATAAGAGAGGAAATTATTGACAAATGTGGTAACATAAATGGACAACACACCTGATTCAGCATCTTCGAACTCTGATGCTTGAGCGCTACTCAAGCTTGTTGTATCAGGAGTTTGGGAATGCATTTGGAAATTATTTGGATTGAAACTAGAAGAAACAGAATTGTCCATCTCATAATTGAGTGCAATTTCTTCAGTTTCATGGGAATAAGGAACAGCTTCTTCAGTGCCTTTAAAATGGTTATAGTTTGTCCTATTTCCCTGAGCAAGCAATTAAAAAAAAAAGGAGTTTTAACAAAACACTTCTGGTACTGTTCACTTTTAACGAAAAACCACATTTTTACCTTTCCATGGTACTATTCACTACACCTTTATTTGTCCTTTTTCATTAAAACTAAAGTTTTTTTTGGACTTTTCGTTAGTTTTCCTTAAAAAGAAAATGAGGAAACCCAGAATATAAATAAATATCCATAAGATAAATAAAAAGTAAAATGCACAAATATCCTATGGTAAAACACTAGGTAGCATGAGAATAAGAACTAATTGATGAACAGTTATTTCATATTAATGGAGAAGTGGACCAAAAGCCGAGCACGAACTTCTCTTCTTTCTCTGGTACTCCTTTTACACTAAGTCACTAATTTATTAACAAGTTTTCGACATTGATTCAAACATGAATCACAGGTTCAATTCAAGTATTAAAAAATACACGAGTGAAAGTATATATAACATGAGCAGTTGCTTTTAAATGACATGCACTTTTACCTTGAAATGGAATAACAATAACTCTTATGATATTTTGGGTCCAAAAATATTTTAAAATGATGATAACGAAAGGCTGGAAGAATCACATAAAAAAATACAGCAAACAACAAGAATGAAATGAATAGAACAAAGCATAACCTTAACTTCCCGGTAGTGGACAAGAACTGTGTTGCAGATCCCTGCAGCTATGACCAAGTAGGTCAGAAGTGGGTATTCAAATGAGCAGGCAACCATGGGTGCCTGCTTGTACTTGCAAACACATCCACAAACACTGCTAAGGCTGAGAACCAAAATCTTTGATAGATTTGTTGCATATAAGCAATTATAAAATACAAACTCCCTCAAGCATCCAATAACTGCGTCTTTGGAAATTTTCATTTTCTTCTCCATGTGCATAATAGCAGTGCAATACATCAACACTTCCAGCCTCAAAGGATGTTCACTTATTATTCAACCAATTTGATTAAAAACACAAAGGATTTATTAATGAATTAACTCTTGACACAAGCCACAAAAACTTGAGAAATCTTTAGTATCTAATTCACTAATTGTTACCGCCTACTTAATGAAATCTTAAGCCAATTTTCTTTCCCCCTCTGTTAAGCTGCAATTTTATTCAATGAACTTTTGTCCTTGACATTGGTACTTCCTAACATTTAATTTTGGGATAAAATAAGGGTGCCGACTTGGCTGGCTAGAACTTTTTTGAGCTCAAGAGAAATACCAGCCTTGAATTTCCACCAAGCTATATCATTCAGACCAAACTAAATTCGTGAGTGTGAGCTATAAAATAGATTGAATATAAATCTATAAAGGAGTGACCTAAATTGTAAGTTCACCAAAGACCTTCATGAATACTCACAAGTGGATAAAGTTATAACATAACGTAGCTCCTAAAAATGATTCAATCAAATTTGATGCGAAAAAATTGTCATAATATATTTATATCTGCTTTGTAAAATCTATTACAGCATTCTTTGATGATTACCTTAAGTCGCTCATGGGCTTCCCTCACTGTCTTTCCATCTTTTTTCTTCCTCCAGTTATGGCCATCTTTCCTGAAATATCTAAGCACCTTCCGATCAAATAGAAAAAGTGATCCACCTAATACAAATGACGTGTGCCAACCCGCAGTAGGTATCCAAAGGTAAATGCAACAATACAACAAAGCAAGCTACAAATCAAATTTCAGCAAACATGTCAAAAAATTTAAAATTTGTGTAAATGCATTTACAACTTCATGTAATGCTATTTTATACGACTTTAAACAGGAAAATCGTGAGCCTTTACATTCAAAAGTAAATGCATTAGTGCCTACTAAAAACAAACCAAAGACGATACAAGACTCAACTATCGTGTCAGACGGCAATGAAAAACAAAGATGGTTAAACTGATTTTACTGCTTCTTAACACAAGCACCAATTGACAGATAATCCCTAGTCACAACGTTACGAGAAGAAGTTTCGATACATATCCCAAAAGGAAGATTTAGAGTATGATGCACAAAGAAAAACCAAACATAAAATAGGTGTCCTGATGTGCCTTAAAATGTTTCAGAGTTAAGATTTTTTTAAAACAAAACTACCAGACCTACCCTCATATTAAATCATTGTGCAAGCAGGGAGTACCATGTTCTACAAAATAATCCGCCATGTTTGTTGACAACTGTACAGATTACTATCACACATACCCATTGAAAGACAAGCTTCATTACAATTACTTTTGGGGGTGAGACCAAGAACGCACCTTCCATGTAACTTTTGAGTAGATGGAAATAATAAGAGAAATACTCAAAGCTGGGAAAGCGCTTTCTTAGGCTCCAAGATAATTGAGAAATTTACTTAGAAAACCAAAGTTAAGAAATCTGACAAATTAATGATTTATTATGTGAGAGAAAGTAGAGAAGACTTCAATAACAATATTTATTGCTAAATCCAATGCAGCTGAAAAATCATACCTGGTGGCATATTTGCAGGCTCTGAAGAAATGTCAAATTTTTGAAAATTTCGAAGAATTTCACATATTTCAGCCGGGCGTAGCCAGCGATGTTTAGCTTCTAAGAGTATCTGCGCAATATCTGCATTCAATTATTATATCACATTAGTAAATATCCATATTCCATATATAAAATAGATAATAGTGCATTATAATGCTTGACCCATTGTCATGATTATAGACAGATTTAAAGCTAAAAGAGAAAAGATAATTTACAGGATGGACTCCTCTTGACCTAGTGGTAGACTTGTTGACAACAACTTCAAAGATAATAATCTGATTCAGGAGGAGTTCCTCCTAAATTTACTTCATGTATCGAGGAATAGAACTGGCTAATCCTAAGGCAAAGGGTCGAGAAACTCAAGGCCACAATTCTTGAACAACTTGGAGTTGGGCCTTCTTTTCACACTATTATGAATATGAAAATAATGGGAAAAATAGGATTGACTATGGATTCGAGCCATAGCACATGGTTTCAGAAAACCGTATATTTTCCCAATCTAAATAGATTCATATAACTTCGTATTTATAATCAAAACTGTTTATATTATAAATCACTTTGTAAAAATCATCTCTATAAAAAATGAATTAAAACTAAGATCGTTTAGTCAATCAACGATAGCAAATAGATTGACAGTTCATAATGCTTTTACCGAATTTGTCCATCTATTTTTGTATAGTTTGATGACCAAATGATCTCATATTTTTTTGCATAGTTGATCTTTATAAAGTGATTTATAATATCAAAGGTTCTAATAATAAGGTTGAAGTTCCATGAATCGGCCACGAAGTGAAATGAGGAGGAGTTCCTCCTCAACAATTGAGGAGCCAAGTTAATCCCTTATTTAAATTTTTAGCTTCCTTGGAGACCTTAAGAGAGAAATAAGGAACATGGACGAGACGATTTACCATGTCATACTCTCCCAAGCGATCAAATTGGCCAAAATGAAAGAAACCACATCAAGCCACAATCTTAATAACGGAGCACATTTATCATAGCTAGACATCCCAGCCTCATCTTGCCAGCTAATTTGAGGTCTAACAATTCAAGGGACCAAAAGAAAACCCACTAAGAAGGCCTTCAACCAGTTTAAAGAAAGTCTTATGCAAGAATCAACATCTACATCTTTTTGTGGCAGACCGTGAGGAAGATGATGTTGTGCTTTGGCCTGTTATCTCACCAAGTTACAAACCCACAATTGAACAAATTAAAATACAAGAAATAAAGACACCAAGAGAATTACGAGGTTCGGCAAAAACCTGCCTACGTCCTCGGAGAGATATTGCTCTTCACTATGAGAATAACTAGTACAAAATATACATGAGTTAAATTGACATAACCCAAACTCCAATTTCTTGTACACTCACATAATTTTTTCCAAGAGCCTCACTCTCCCCAAGAGTTTCTCACTCTCTTTTTTCCCTCGGTATTCTCCGGATGCTCTCTCTATTTCTTTTCACACTTTGCAAGCCCACCGAATGCACACTCACTTTCCACACTCGGCATGCCTTTAAACAATGAAAAAAGGAAACAACTTTCCCTTTTTTCCTCACAAACATAATCATGATTATCCATCACCTCCCTTTGCTTTTCTTTGTGCATTCCACGTGGATTGCATGAAACAATGCATCCCATCATATTTCAACCGAAAACAAGGAAACATGTTGCCAGCTTTTATGAGCCAATCACAACAGATGAACCACCTGCATACAGGAGGAATTAGACAACTTCTCGGAAACGTAGGGAGAGGCGTTAGAGATTTTTGTCCATCCCTTATGTGGACATGTAGCCCACAAAAGATAACCAGGATCGTCAAGAAATGTCATTGATCATCATGGTGAACAGTGGGAGCACCCACAGATTCCTGGATCTTTAAGGCGCAGAACAAGGAGGCTGAACCTAAGAGCCCACAGCAAGTGCGGCAGATTGAAGTTTAGTAATTGACACTAAAGATCCAGATTTAGAACGGGCAGTGCGGATCAAAACAATATGAGGCAGAAATGAGAATTCTGCCATTGGTAGCTTGTGAGAAGGTACTAAGGATGGATAGACAATAAGGGAACCATCTAGGCTTTCATGTCTCCAGCTTAAGAAGAAAACTGGGAAACCTATCCCTCCAGGGACTCAACTACCATTAGCGGGAAAGGAAGGTCGGCTATTAGCTGATTCTATAGCCATTCGAGGGAGAAACTGCCAGGCACTTAAGTGCTATTCCAAGGGTCAGAATTAATACTAGAAAATGCTACTTGAGACAATAGATCATGCATTGCAACCTAATTTCCTCGTTTTTGTTCTGGAGGACACAATATGGAGGGATGAGGTCCACTGTCATTTTCTAAAGAAGCAAAGAGGAGTTAACAATAGTTGGCTGCTATTGTTGATGCTGATGTCATGCTAAAGCTAGCTGCACAACTAAGCCTACGCTTTGACTAGTAAGTGCCAAAGTGGTGAGTGGCTACTCCTGCTGCTGCACAAGAAGAACGCTGAAAAGGATATACGGACCTACGCTTTGACTAGGAAGCTCTTGTCCTAATTCTTTAGTTGATGCTATTCTGCGTCCATGGACATAAATTTGAATGTTTGATTCGAAGTTGTATTATTCCAAGGCAACACCATATAATCAGAGTAGGCTAGAGTTTTTGATATGGTCACTTGGGAGAAGTTAGTTTACTACTTGATTGATTACTTTCTATGATTTCCAATCAAGATTGAGAAGTTCTTCTCCTTCCATAAGAAAATAATACCCAGCCGGTAACTCCAGACCGGACTAGACTAAGTGTGACGCTCATTGGATAATCAAAAAGGGTAGGCTGCCTGGAATTGAAGACTGTTTCAGTTCTCAATAGCATTTCCATCGTTTGGCAAAAGATATAATTTTTTTCAAAAAATAAATCACAAGATTACCAATAAATCTCAAATTTTCTCAGCAACAGAAAACCCAAAATTCAACTTGGATAAACAAGTAACACAAGAAAATGATAAATGAATTACACAAAGTTATATATAAAAGCAAAGAAATACATTAAACAAACTTACCCAATTGATTACCAAGACCGTATCGCTTGATCTCCGCCACGAACTCAATACGGGTTGCAATGCAATCACTGTAACCCGAAGCAGCAGAACCAAGTTGAACTTGTATAAAATTCACTCAAACACACACACCAAAATGTTGAGCCTCCATTGAAATGTAAAAGCGTGTGATGAAGAATGCAAATAAAGGGAGAAACTTTTAGAGTGAGGAGGGAAACAAAGGAAGGTTCTGAGGAAGGTGAGAAAAATGCAGCAGAAATGGAATGGAATTAAGGAAGACAGCAACTATTTTTTTGACTCGTCCTCACTCGTGTGTTTGTGTGCAGTGTATGACTGAAAAGACTGTTCATACTTTTCTTATATAAAACTTGGGCCACTTTTTTTGACGCAAAAATTTGAAATACAACTTCGCTGCTGAAAAAATCAGCCGCATCTGCTTTTCATGTTCAATCATAGTTGGACATGTGTCTAAGTTTTATGAAAAAAGTAAAAATTTGGACACATGTCCAGTTATGGTTGGGCATAAGCAGCAGCCAAGTCCAATTCAAAAATTTGGGATAATTTTCGTCCATCGGGGATTTTACTATGTCTTGTCCCTTTTAGTATTTTCAAAATTAGTTTCAACAAGATGTCGAGGAGTAAATGAGGGATGTTGAGAACAGTTTTAGAATAGGGCGTGGCAGCATCCTTTAAAAACAAGACAAAAAACCTTTGCTTTAGCTCTTAATGAGCAAAAAGCTCGCGCAATGTTGCGGGTTTTCAACTTTGTTAAATGTGTAGAACTTATAAAAAATTATTTACATCCGTATCAAAATCTATTTAGATCCCTATGGCTTTTTTTTTTTTGTGGGTGAACATGTTCTATAAAGAACAATCTTATTTACGTCCATGTAACTATAATACACAAAAAATATATCTTCCTTTCTATGTCTCAACTTTTCACATTGTTTCTTAGTACTTCACTCTTCTTTCTTCTTTACTGTCAAAGAGATGTTTTTCTTGTACCATGCATAGGGTTTTTAGAAATGGATCAAAACTAACATGCGATATAGAACTTCTGTGTTTCACTTGTTTATTGATTGGGTTCAACCTTAGCATGAGAAAAGCATTCCATGATCCCAAAAAACATAATTAAGACAACATCTGGCACACCACATCATTTGTTTCGCCGTGGTAGCGTCTACACTTCCGGTGACATTTAAGTGGTAGCTTTTTTTGGTATGACCGGATTCCAGAGGGTCATCAAACTTGTCATCGTTGGCGTGTTTTGAGTGATCATAATTCAAGTAGCCGAATTTGGTGAGGTATTTTTTGAGCTCTTGCAACCCACTGATGTTTTGGCCCTTGTGGCATCCCTCCAAGTGTTGGATGAACATGACTTTTTGGCATCATGTGCAAAAAATGTAAAATCCACGCAAGAGATTGACAATTGGAAGGAACATTAAATTTTCATCACACTTAACAGTAACTAAATAAAATAAATACACAGTAATTATATCACAATCACAGAAGTACGGATTTTCAACTGCCACAATATTTAACTACTACTATAAATCACTTGCAAAAAAAATAAACAAAATCTGGACAATATAGCTCATGTTAATCTGAGGCCCTAAATTATGAGAAACGAATGAGAAGTACAACAGAACCTAAATGAACTTTTGCTTCATGGAATGCTGCATTACCATTTGCATGTCTACACAGCTCTTAAACGCGTAGTTATTCTCGTAGTTCCGAAATGTCACGATAGAGTTGCTCCATTTCTTGCAAGTTCAATAGAGTTAAACTCACAATTGAAGGATGATTAGCGGGGGAAGAGAAATGATGGTAATTTTGATGGTATGATGGAGATGGTGACGGATCTTTGCCAACAATTTGTATATTTAGAAAGCAAATGTGGCAGTGGACATGTAGCAGCAGCTCAATCAGAATCATCCCCTACTTCAATATCTTGATAGCTCCACGCTGTCATGTGAGATGGCGAAGGCTGCAACGACGGTTGCTTTGCGTGCATTATATCATTTGGTCTACGTACCAGAACTGATAACATTATCAGAAGTTGGAAATAAAGAGTCTGGTATTGAAAGATAAAGTTTAAATCATAGAGAGAGAGTCTTACATTGCTCGCAAATACATATGGTTATCTGCATACAAAGAAACATAATACAGAAACTGTTCTAAATCATCTCATTCAAACCATCAAAATAGTTTTAAAATTATTTGCACCGGTTAAGCAAATTCTTTGAAAGTAAACTTCAATTGAAATGTAAAAAGAATAAAGATTACCTTAAATTCATAAAAAGAAGAGAGATTACCTTAAATTCTTTGCAACCATATATCTTCCCATTATCACCAAAAGAGGTATTCAAGTCAACATGCTTGATACAAAAACTGTCTGAAGCACCCACTTCCACTTTCCTAGAAACTATGATAGTAGCCATTGGTTAAGCTTCTGTGACAAACTAAAAATTGAGATATTATAGAGAAAATAGATGATGCGTAAACAGAGAAAAATCAACTAAATATAACCATCTTTGAATCTATTCTAAATAACCTCCATATAACCATGAGAACATGTTCATACACTCCATCTAAAAAAAACCCAAAAAAGTTGCAAATACGTACAAACGTGTGGGTGTGTGGTGAAAGACAAACCAAAAAAATGCAACCGTTAGGTGTGGTGATCCTTTACCATCCACCCTCTTTGTGCCTTCAAAGGCAAGTGCTGAACTTCAATTGTTGATCAACCATTGAAAGAAAAGCTTTGAGTTGAGCATATGTCATTGCCTTATTCCACTTCCATAAAACAACCACAAACCCATGTCAATGTGGATTTGGGGAAATAAAAGGTTCAAAATTTAATCATCCAAATTAAGAGAAAACAACTACAATAACAAAAATTGAACCCTGGGAAGAGAAAATTATATGAATTTCAAAAAACCCATATGAAAAAAGTGAAAAGAGTTGTCGAGGGAGATTCAGAGTTCAATCCATACCTTGAATACTTGATGGTGAGGTCTGATGTATACATACCCAATTTTTGGATTATCAAAGAGTAATGCTAGCTTCCGCTTGTCGGGCCTGATAGCCTTTGAGTGTCCACCAGATAAGTATCTTCTGTGTCCGATCAAGAAACGGGAAAAGTGTTGAATTATAAGTTGTGATCTGATTTCATTAGAATAAATGTGTCTAATTGGTGTATTCACTTGAGCTAAGTAATGCCAAGTGTAAAGTTCTGATTTGTAAAAGGCCATGAGAGCCATGTGTTGATTGATCCATGTAATTAGATAGATGAGTGGCTGAGATAGAATGTGTGTGGTCCCTTGTCTAACGGTTATGTAAAAGGCATGTGAGTGCTCTTTCACAATATACAGAAAATATATTCCTCTCTGCAACTTAGACAGAGAGAAGAAGGAAACCTTTCAGTATTCTATTCTACACATATTTTTGCTTTTCTACTCAGCTCTCTCTCTTCTAGATTTCAATCCATAGATTTCTCTCAAACACTAACATGGCCTGAGAGCCAGGTTTGATCATTTGAATCTGGGCGTAAACTGTGAAGCAGACGCAATCTGCGTCGAGGCAACCGAGCTACACTCGAGCTCGTTCTAGTTCAGACGAAGGGATTGGAACTCTACAAAACCCGATTTCGATTTGTATTTGCATCATCTAAGCTACAAGATGGCAGGATCTGGAAGTTCTGAGGTGAGAACTCTGATCTTCTCCGGTGAGAACTACGAGTTCTGGAGAATTAAGATGGTGACAATCTTCAAATCTCATGGGTTATGGAAGCTGGTTGAAAGTGGGGTTACGATCTCAAATTCCAAGAAGAAAAAGAAGGCTGAAGGAAGCACAGAAGAAGAAGATGATGAGACGTCTGCGGCTGTATATATGCAAGATGCAAAAGCGCTGGGTATTATCCAGAATGCAGTCTCAGACCAAATATTCCCCCGAATTGCTAATGCTGATTCAGCGAAGATGGCATGGGATTTGCTCTATGGAGAGTATCACGGTGGTGATCAGGTACGATCTGTGAAATTACAGAATCTGACAAGAGAATTTGAATATGCTAGGATGCGAGATGATGAGTCCTTATCTAGCTATCTTACCAGATTGAATGATTTAATTAATCAGATGAGAACATTTGGTGAATCTCTTTCTAATGAGAGACTTGTGCAGAAGGTTTTGATTAGTCTCAGTAAACCATATGATTCTATCTGTTTGGTTATAGAAAATACAAAGTGTCTAGAGACTGTAGAATTGCAGGAAGTAGTTGCAATCTTAAAGAGTCAAGAACAACGGTTTGATTTGCATACTGTTGATACTACTGGAAAGGCATTCTCATCTTTCTCAGTGAGTCCAAAGGAACAAAATAGAAGTGGTGTCCAATCTGGTTCATCTCAGTTTCAGAAGAATTGGAATAATAAGGGGAAGAAATGGGATTCAAAACCAAAGTTTCAGCAGAAATTTTCTGCTAATTCTGCACATAATGCACAGTCAATGGGTCAGACAGTTACAAAACCACAGTGCAGAGTATGTTCTAAGTTTCACTTTGGAGAATGTAGATATAAGGGGAAGCCTAAATGCTACAACTGTGAAAAGTTTGGACACTGGGCTAGAGAGTGCACAGTAGGCAAATCAGTGCAAAAGGCAAACAGTGCTAATCAAGTAGAGGTGACAGGGAATCTGTTTTATGCCAATAGCACAATCACTGAATCAAAAGTGAATGGAGAATGGTATGTTGACAGTGGTTGTAGCAACCATATGACAGGGGATTCAAAGTTGTTGATAGACATGAAGACAAGTGTGGTTGGCAGAGTTCAAATGCCCACAGGAGAACTCATGAATGTGGCAGGTTTTGGTACACTTGTGATAGACACAAGCAAAGGCAGAAAATGTGTCAAAGAAGTAATGTATTTACCTGGGTTGAAGGAAAACTTGCTAAGTGTGGGTCAGATGGATGAACACGGTTACTATCTGGTATTTGGAGGAAAGATGTGTAGCATCTTCGATGGTCTTTCATTGGATTGTCTGGTACTCAGAGTTGAAATGAAAAAGAACAGGTGCTATCCTCTGACACTGATACCAAATGATCAGGTTGTACTGAGAGCAAACATTATTAAGTCTGCTTGGATATGGCACAAGAGACTAGGTCATCTGCATTTTAGAGGTCTTCAACAGCTTAAGAACAAAGAAATGGTGCATGGACTTCCAGTTTTAGAAGAAGTGGATGAGGTTTGTGAAGGTTGTCAGTTTGGGAAGCAGCATAGAGAGTGGTTTCCAAAGAATCAGGCATGGAGAGCAAGCAAACCTCTAGAGTTGATACATGCAGATCTTTGTGGTCCTATGCAAAATGAATCTCTTGTGGGTAACAAGTATTTTATGCTTCTTGTAGATGATTGCACAAGAATGCCGTGGGTTTATTTCCTCAGATATAAGTCAGATGCATTGAATTGTTTTAGAAAATTCAAGTCTATGGTAGAATTACAGAGTGGTTTTAAAGTGAAGTGTTTAAGAAGTGACAGAGGAGGGGAATTCACATCCAGTGAGTTTCACAAACTGTGTAATGATGAAGGCATTCAAAGGCAACTCTCTATGGCCTATACTCCACAACAAAATGGAGTGGTGGAAAGGAAAAATAGGGTTGTAGTTGAAATGGCAAAAGCTATGCTACATGATAAAGGGTTACCTTACTATCTGTGGGCAGAATCTGTACACACAGCTGTCTACATACTGAATAGGTGTCCTACAAGAGCTCTCGGAGATATAACTCCATTTGAAGCATTCGTGGTCGAAAACCTGGAATTGCACATCTTAGAATCTTTGGTTGTTTGTGTTATGTACACACACCAAGTGAGTTGAGACAGAAACTAGATGCAAATAGTGTCAAGGGTATATTTGTAGGTTATGCAACCTGTGAAAAGGGATACAGAGTGTATGATCCTCTTAGTCAAAAGCTCATACTTTCAAGAGATGTAGTGTTCGATGAGAATGCAGTCTGGGAATGGAAGAAAGCTTCTGAGAATTATGTGACTGTGGTGAATCATGATGAGTTATCTGAGATGCCTAAATGTGTCTCATCAGGGACAATTTCAGAAGGTCAAGATTATGCTTTGACACCAAGTCTGATTTCTTCTCATAAATCAGTAAGTGATGTGGGCAGCAGCATGAGAAAGACTCAAGCCTTTGATCACACTCCATTGAGATGGAGGAATCTGGATGATGTTCTAGCACAATGCAATCTCTGCATTATGGAACCTGAAAAATTTGAAGAGGCATCTCAAGATGAATCATGGATGAAGGCTATGAAAGATGAATTATTGATGATTGAGAAGAATGCAACATGGGAGCTTGTGAACAGGCCAAGTGATAAACCAATAATTGGGGTTAAGTGGGTGTTCAAGACCAAGCTTAATCTCGATGGAACGGTGCAAAATAATAAGGCACGGCTGGTAGCTAAGGGGTATGCTCAGAAACCAGGTGTTGATTATAATGAAACATTTGCACCCGTAGCCAGACTTGATACAATTCGGACTCTAATTGCCTTAGCAGCTCAGAAGAGTTGGAAATTATACCAACTAGATGTGAAATCTGCTTTTCTGAATGGAGTACTTGAAGAAGAGGTTTATGTGGAGCAACCAGATGGGTTTGTGGTCAAGGGGAGTGAAGACAAGGTGTACAAGCTTCATAAAGCTTTGTATGGTCTAAAACAGGCACCAAGGGCCTGGTATAGTGAAATTGATACCTACTTTGCTGACTGTGGGTTTGTGAAAAGTCAAAGTGAAGCTACTCTCTACATCAAAGCAAGGGGAGAAGAAATTCTAATTGTTTCAATCTATGTGGATGACATAGTGTATACTGGAAATAGCAATGAGATGCTAAAAGAGTTCAAGAAGGATATGATGATCAAATATGAAATGACAGACTTGGGGCTTCTTCACCATTTCCTTGGTATGGGAGTCATTCAAACTCATACAAGCATATTTATCCACCAAAGAAAGTATGCAACCTCTTTGTTGGATAAATTTGGTTTGAGTGAGTGTAAATCTGTGTCCACACCTCTTGTTCCATCAGAAAAGTTAGTTAAAGATGATGGTAGTGGTCCAGCAAATGAAGAACAGTACAGAAGGATAGTAGGAAGTCTTTTGTATCTCACAGCCACAAGGCCAGATATAATGTATGCATCTAGCCTTCTTGCAAGATTTATGCATTGCCCCACAAATAGGCATTATGGAACTGCAAAAAGGGTTCTTAGGTACATCAAAGGAACTCTTGATTATGGATTGGAGTATGTGAAAGGAAGAAGTGCAGCCTTAATCGGTTTCTGTGACAGTGATTGGGGAGGATCTGTTGATGACAGCAAAAGCACCTCTGGATATGCTTTTTCTTTTGGTAGTGGAGTGTTTACTTGGGCTTCAGTGAAACAGAATTGTGTGGCTCTCTCCACTGCAGAAGCAGAGTATATCAGCGCCTCTGAAGCAACAGCACAAGCTATCTGGCTTAGATTTGTGCTTGAAGATTTTGGTGAGTTGCAAACTGAAGCAACACTAGTGGACTGTGACAATACAGCTGCAATTGCAATCACAAAGAATCCAGTCTTTCATCAGAAAACCAAGCACATTGACCGAAGATATCATTTTATCAAAGATGCATTGCAAGAAGGTGTCATTGATTTGGTGTACTGCCCTACAACTAAACAGATTGCAGATATCTTTACAAAGGCATTGGCTAAGGACCAGTTCAACTATCTCAGGGACAAACTTGGAGTGAAATCAGCCCAAAACTTAAAGGGGAGTGTTGAATTATAAGTTGTGATCTGATTTCATTAGAATAAATGTGTCTAATTGGTGTATTCACTTGAGCTAAGTAATGCCAAGTGTAAAGTTCTGATTTGTAAAAGGCCATGAGAGCCATGTGTTGATTGATCCATGTAATTAGATAGATGAGTGGCTGAGATAGAATGTGTGTGGTCCCTTGTCTAACGGTTATGTAAAAGGCATGTGAGTGCTCTTTCACAATATACAGAAAATATATTCCTCTCTGCAACTTAGACAGAGAGAAGAAGGAAACCTTTCAGTATTCTATTCTACACATATTTTTGCTTTTCTGCTCAGCTCTCTCTCTTCTAGATTTCAACCCATAGATTTCTCTCAAACACTAACAGAAAGTTCCCCCTTGAGTTGTCACAAATACCTCACTATGAAGACAAACAGTGTAATCTATCGCAGCCATCCTGGAAGAATAATTCTAGCAGCAGTAACTCAAAGTCAGAACAATGGTATTATACCAGACTGCAAAGAGGGTAGAACAAAACATCAAACTATTTGGACTAAAGGTTGAAACTTTACCTGAGGAACTGAAAGCCAAGCTGTGATGAGAGCAAGGCAGATGGCGCTGCAAATGCTAAGGAGGGGCAGAATCAGAACCGATAGGATTGAAAAATCAGTCGGAAAACTCAAGATGTGATCAAACTTTTCGTTGCCGACCTGCATCCACACAAAAACCATACCAAAAAAATCGCCAATTAGATTCGATAGCATACCACAATGTTATGATGCAAAATTATCTGTAATCACGAAATTAGCCACCCGAAACGGATTTGTGCATGCAACGCTTGAATGTTGGCGGAAAGAATTATGGTATCGTGGTCCCTTGTTTTTGAGCAGAAAGAATGGCAGTGGTGCTTTAGTTGCTGAAAGAGGGAATTCGATAGCAGCGGTGGCTTAGTTTTAGAGTCACTCTGAGATTTGAACAGGAAAAAACGGAGGAGCTGCGAGAGAGTTCGAGAAGATGGTGGAGTATGTGATCCCACATGTCAAACAGTCCAACCTAAATAGTTCGCATGAAATTCTGTAACTTCCTGACAGTACCTTCGTAATCGTATCACCCATAGAATTATTGAAATAAAACCAACGAATGTGAAGTTAAAATCTAAACTTGATTGATCTAATAGATATACACACACACACACAATCTGATATTCTTGCTCAATAGTGTAGAAGATATAAGCTTACTGTGAAACGAAAACAATTATAATCTACGAACATAAAGGTGCAATTGTAAAACCAAAACAATTGTATGCCATTAAAAAGTGCAATCAAAGCATATAATCTCATTTAGCTCGATTTTACGTATCAATATGTGGATTGGGTCAAAATCAAAATCCGAAACCCATTAATAAAATTCAATATTTTACTTCAACACAATCATAGATTAAGATTAAAACATTATTACCTACTACGAAATCTCAATATTCAGATCTTCTTGTCACTTGAAAAAGCCGATTGGAGCCAATTGGGATCACATTCTGCTTGTTATTCAATCACAAAACAAAAATTCCAAGTTGAAAGCATTTATAAGACATAAAAAGTATTACAATTTAATGAGAAAAAAATGGTAAGAATAAAGAAAGAGGAGCATGCGTATAGAGGAGAGGAGCAATGAGCATGGACAATCTTCGCCAGATTTCAATAAATTGAAAAATGATATCATAGACTATAATTTCATAAGTGTTTTAATCCTAAGATTTTAATTGATTTTAATTGATTTCAAGTAGCATACACCCAAGAGCTTACTAGATTTTGAGTTATATACTGAGCTCTAATGAGTCCTCTTGCCATCCAAGGATGTGAGTTCATTGGTGAAACCATATGGATCATTCCCACAAATAAATGCTCAAGGAAATAACCCTATAATCAAGTAAGAAGTGGTTTACGTCTATTCTAATATATAAATGTGAAGGAAGATAGATTGATAGATAAAAGTAAGTTATGAGGATTGAGAGAGTAGAGAGGAACTGAAATAGACCTTAGCAGGAGTAGTAGTACTGCAATCTGTAGAGGGTGTCCAGTTCTTGGTCTCTTCAACTTCAAACCTTGTCCCACATCAGAAACAAATATATCATTGTCGACAGAAAGTACAATCCGAAAGTTGGACACAAACTACTCAAAACAAACCACTCAAACTCGAGTAGCTATGACCAAATGATGATAATTGTATGAAAAAAGAAACAACAACAAAAAAAACCAACAAACAACACTCCACATACAATTTGAATATAAAACTGTATTCAAAATTCCCATTCTTATTTTAAGACATAAAATGAGATACACTGTTATTACAAACAACACTTCACATTTGCTATTATAAACCCACTATAAGATACACTGCTATTACAAAGAACACTTCACACATAGTGCACGACAAAAAATGAGAACATAAATAATTATGATACGGAAAACTCAAATGAGGAAGGGAATTATAAACTACATAATATTTTACAGGATGCACAATCTATTTGAAATTGATAAAGTTTGTGTTTTTTTTATTGTTTTTGGGTGCTTGTTGTACGGGTTTTCTTGGGATTTTTGGGAGAGATTTTTATTTTATTTTTTGATTGCACTGTGCCATTGCAGCATCACTTCTTCATTAATAAATGGAGACTTACAAAAGGTATGGCACATTTCCATCACCCATACCTAGTACAGAAGGTAGGTAATTAGACAATTTTAAACATTAAAAATCCTTCCTTCTCCAGATTAAATCCTAACCCTCCATTTTGGGGTTTAGTGATTTAATCTGGAGTGTACACTTGGCACTCCCTTGATTAAACAAAAAACTAGCCGTTGGAGGCTTCTTTCTCGGCCATTCGGCCCTTCTTTCTTCTAGGCCATTCGGCCCTTCTTCCTTTTCGGTCATTCGGCTTCTTCTTTCTTCTCGGCCATTCGGCCTCGGCCCTTCGACTTCAGAGGCAAGTTAGGTTCCAACAGAAATCTCTACCACTCATTTGAACGAAATAATGAAATTGTAACCGAGTATATATTGAAAGAAGAAGGAAGCGAATGAGAGAACTATACCACTCTTTCGGGAATTTAGAAGAGAAGGCTGAAATCAAGAGAGGGCATTGCCATCAATGCCTGCACATTAATATAACAACTGTGAACATTAAAAAACACTTGTTATTTTCACCAACACTCCACATTAAAAAGTTAAAACTAAAAGAAAGGTTTCAAAGAAGCAAGATTTAATATGGAAGCTAACCAAGTTGTGGGTAACAATTTGGGTGCTCATATGGTCAGCTCGAACTACACAACAAAGCCAAAAAAAAAACAAAAAAAACAAAAACAAAGAAAGTTCAATTTTGCAGTAAAAGACATAATATAACACAAAATCATTGAATACAGGAAAGCTTTGTAGTATATTAAGGAATCTAAAACATAAACCAACCAAAAGATTTAGTTGCAGTAAATTATGGATTTTAAAACAACAACAAAAAATTAAGAGAACTCAGTTTTGTAGTAAGTCGTAAACACCATGCGAGATAGCAAACGGAAGGCAGTTGTTTAGCAGCAAACAATAGGGAATACTCCAAGAATCCAAGCCCAGGAAACTTCAAATCCATAGCAACGAAAGATATATGGAAGTAGTACTCTTTGAAAAGATTTTAATTAATTAATTGGAATATTTTAGAGCGTGATTTGCTACATGGGAAAGGGATGATGAGTTTATGAAAAGTTGATTAGATTTGGAATCACGAACACTTCGGAGGGATTTTATGATAGTTTTCTTAAAACCAAAAGAAAACATTAGCGTCTATTTGGTATCTTATTTGAAATTTTTTATCATTTCTCAAAACATTTCTTGAAAACAATTTTCTTAAAGATTCAAAAACTTGATTGGTTTGCAATTTAAAATTTTTAAATCTTACGACTTAAACTAGATAAAGAGATCTAAAAGGAGGGAAGTCGCAGGAGAGGGAGAAAGAGGAGAGATGAGGAAAGAAAGTAAGAGATGATTGAAGAAAAGAGAAAGAAGAGAGAGAATCAGATGAGATAGAGAGAAAGAGGAGTGAAAGAAATAACCGAAAGAATGAAGAAAACGGATTGGAGGAAAGACGAAAAAGGTTATTAAAAAAAAGAGGAGAGAAAGAAGAAAAGAGAGATAGATTTGGAGTGAAAGGGGAGGAGGGAGAGAAAAGAAAAGAGTGAGTTTAAGTTTAAAAACTCTAAAAACTCACTTTTTGTATTTTTAGAGAAAAAACTATATTTTTGAATTAGTCTTGAGTTCAGTTTTTGAAAATAGTCCTTCCAAACAAGTTTTTAAGGCCTAAAACTTGAAAATTGTTTTTGAATTTTAAAAGTTAGATTCAAGTAGAGTACCAAACAGGCCCTTAGGGTTTCTTAGTTTCTTACCCAAATCCACCAATTTGAATCAATTTTCTGTAGTCGAGCTTCAAATCCGTCTCAAATCACCTCCACAAACACGATTTTTGGAAGATTGGAAACGTATAGAGAGGCAAGCCTTGTATTTTTTGCACAGACAGAAACAATACCTATTATACATTTTTTCAGATGGATATTAGAGAAAGGAGAAAGATTAGGGTTTAAGGACAATAATGAAAACTAATATGGTGAAGCAATTGTGATAGCCGTCTCAGAGATTTGCACAAGAGAAGCGAAAGAAGAAGAAGAAGAAGAAGATGGAGAGGGGTGGTCGATACCTTAGCCGGTGTTTGAGAACGACAGAAAGAGTTCGAGGCGAAGGCAACCCTAAGTTCTCTCTCCCTCGCCAACAAAAACACACTCATTGAACAAACAAACAAAAAAGGTATAAGATTACCAAGTCACAGTCGTAGTGCAGCTTCAATCCACCTTAAGTCTATTCCTCACCACAACTCCCCCTCTTTTCCTCTATTTTACCATCTCTAATGAAAGATACCCACTGAGTAAAAAAAATTCACTTACACGAGGTCACAACAACCCGGTTTTACTCGTGAGCTCGTCCCTTCTCAACCTTTAGATTGTCGTCCGTATGGATGGTTTGCACTCTTCGTTTGCACATTAGACACGCCCTTATAGAGATAGTTTCTAGATTGTTACGCATAACTTGAGAGTCAAGTAGTATTTATTCTTTACAACAATAAGTAAAGGCGTAATGAGGTGAGATAATACAAACCACATAATTCACTAAATTCTCTCATTTCTTTATGCTTGCCGCCATCTCCCTCTCTATTATAATTCTTCAGTTAAATATACCGTCAACACATTATCAACACGCTTTTGATGTTGCGTTAAAGAGAGTGTGTCCATCTTTAATGGGAAAGTGTTACGTTTCAACCATTCTTATTATGGTTCACTTATTATAACAGAGGTTATGGATTTCTTCATAGACTCACCTTCACAAGTTGCGGTTTCTTCAGAGGTTCTAGATGAACAAGCATTATCAACTCCAATCTAAGCACATCTTTAATCCACATGAAATCGAGCGCTTACACCCTTCACCACTTCCCTCTCTCTGCCTCTCTTTCCCCGCCCATACAACCCTCAATCTCTGACAAAAACACACCCACTAAATTGAAAAAAAATTAAAGTTACATGATTTACCAACTCTCAATTAATCCACACTGAAATCAAACCCTCCCGCCCTTTCACCAGCTCTCTTTCTGCCTTTCTTTCCAAGCGAAGGCAACCCTCTCTCCCTCCATTGCCAACAAAAACACACTCACTGAACAAAAAATAAAGGTATAAGATTACCAAGTCACAGTCCCAGCGTGGCTTCAATCCACCTCAGGTTGGATGCTTCGTTAAAACCTAGGATGGATGCTTCGTTAAAACCTAGTTAGGTAGCAAAAACCCAGTGGAAAAAATGCTCTTAATCGTAGGATAAAGAGTACATTAAGGTCAAACGAGTATACTTCTAGATACCCCCCTGATTTTGACAAAACATCTAAATGAAATTATAAGCATCGCAAATGAGAAAGTTACGCACAACAACTCCTTGGACAAGCTTCTGGAAGGTAGACTTTGGCAGTGACTCTGTGTAGATGTCGACAACGGTTGTCTGGGATTGGACTGCTTGACTTCAATCTTCTGATGCTCATGCTGATGTAAACACAATATGCTTGGTGTTGACTTGTTGGATGTATCATAATCTGGTCGATACATACAGTGTTGTCTTCATGGATCATTGTTGGGATTCAACGATGGATGAAAATCAAAGGGATTTTGAATATGCTCAACAAGAATTCTCGACCATATCTCTCACGTGATGAGACATAGTGAGTCTTGGAACGATTCAAAGGTTTCGCAACAAAGGTCTCTCTAGTTGACATCCAAGATATTGTTGTGTTCTTTAATGGTAAAGACATAACCATGAAGGAACGTACCTTGTGCGGTCAGAAAGATGGTCTGATTCAGCGAATCCCACAAGGTAGGCATCATTTCGAAGATCAAGGGGGTGTGATCTATTCTGAGATACATAAGGATAAATAAGCCCAAATTCGTAGTAACGGAAAGACGTCTTTAACAATAAATTTGGTGGTGGCGTGTACGCGCAGTGCTGCTTTATGCCAAAAGATTATCAGCACTTAAGATGTCTGATATAGTGCATTTGAGCTAAGTACAACAAATGCCATTTGTACTTAGATATGGTTGCCTCACGTTTAACTCGAAACTTCAGATCGAGGTAATGTTGAGTTCTCCCAAGATCATTCATCTTAAATTTTGACTTTAGGTGCGAGTTAGTATTCTCCACTCTAGCAATTTTGGATTTTGTACACACAGGGGCATATATCCCTAACTAATCAAACATTCACTTAGATAGGTATACTACATCCGCCCGGATAGTTTTGCATCTGCAAAGTGAAGGCCTCTTAAAGAACTGAGAGGGTGTTCTTGTAGTCTAGAACTATTTGAATTAGTACATGTAAGTCCTTTGGAAACTCCATGTAGATTCGTATCATGTATGTATGTACATGAAGAGCAGCGGCACTTCTTCAAAGAGAAAGATAGGATATTTTGTCACTAAGAAGAAGATTGAGAGCTCTTCAAGCAAGCAGGCACTGATTTCAAGCACAAATTTGTGCACACTGTTACAAAAACCGGGGTTGAACCCATCGCCCATGTCAAATATTTGATTAATTTTTTAAATTTTTTTAACTTTTTGACCTTAAAGTTCTGTTCTTCGGATTGGTTTTTCAATTGGGTGAATTGGGTTTGAGGGGTTGTGAATTGATTTAGCTGTTTTTGATGGACTGTGAGATGTTTTAATGACTCACTATAGAGCCTAAGCTAAAGTCCCAAGAGCAACATTCTGGCCACCACCTCCTGGGACAACCAGGTATGTATGTATGTAGCCTTACTTTCTGTTTGGTTGCTAAGAAAGTTTTTCTATAGGAACGGATCGAATTCAATTTCTGTCATCAGGCTACCAGGCAATATAATATATGATTAGGATTCACGTATAATTATTTACTATAGTATGCTTATTGCTTATGTATTTGTATGTATGATTCATGGTAATTGAGCTGAAGTAGATACACCATTGGATTGAATTTATAATTTCTTTTTATCTGTGCAACCAAACAGAGATTATTGGTATATTACTCAGGAATTGAGATAAAAGTAGTTTTATGACGACTAAAGATGAACCAGAGTGGACTAACAAAAAAAAAAAAAAACCAGATTAGAATTGTGACATCCGTTATGTGCAATCTTTATCTAGAATGATTTGAATATATCTTCCGGTGTTTAGGTGCAATGATGGGAGATACATCAGAGTGGACAAAATCTTGCTAGTGTGGCCAAGGCATCCATACCCCATGACCAACCGGTAATCTCTCTCTCTCTCTCTCTCTCTCTCTCATGAAACTAGTTTGGTATCAAATTATTTTGTTTCGCAAGTTTGAATTCCAAAATATTGTGGAATTAAGGATACATATATCCATACGCAACAATGTGTCAACTATAGTTTTTGATTATAACTAGGGTATGAATTAGAAATGTCCGTTGAGTTTATAAATGCTAGATGGCCTGCCTTTGCTTATAGAATTCGAACTTGGAACTTTGTACCACTCCACTGGCAGAGCTAGGGGAGTTCACATCCGGCCATGGCCCTCTGATATGATTCATAACTTCTGCTCTTTATAGCGACTTGGCGTTATTCTGGTTGAATATAAAACAAACAGTAGTTTTGCTGTTTGTTTCTAGATATATTACTCAGGAATTTGAAGCATGTCATGGGTAAGTGGGCACTGCCAACGCCATCAGTTTTATAAGCACTTATTTGTCCATTGCAATTATTCTCGATATTCCTATGTCAAGACACAACTCACAAGTCGGACGAGTGACTCAAATAGTTAGAAAAACCCGTGACCCCCTATTCTCTCATGTTTCAACTACTTTTTTGTCACATTGTCCGTGCCAAATCTCTTTTCCTTCTACTTCAAGCTTCACGAGCACCAAAATGCTACGTGAAGACAAATATCTAGCAAGTAGTTAAAACCTCACACAAGATACTCACCCAAGATACTCACCCTTCGCTCAAGGTATAAATATTATAATGCCCTCCATCTCTTTCGATATGTCCTTACATGTATACCTACATGCTTTTGCTTTTGTGGTTGCATCTCCGAATTATAATTTAAACGACGTGAACTAGTTCGATTGCTCACACCAGTAAAGTGGTTACTCATTAAGTTAGACAAATTGTTAAAAACTATCTTGGATGTGCAGCAATATATTCTCAAGTTCTTTCTATGTAGTTAAAAATTTACAAATGGTGAATTCTTTTGATATATACATTTCACTTTGAATTTGGTCATTTAATAAAGAGAAATTTAACGAAAAGCTCCCGATACTATTCACTTTAACGAAAAAACATATTTTTACACTAAAAAACCAATCTTGGTACTATTCACTTTACCATTTATTTTGTCATTATCGTTACAATTTAAAGTTTTTAAGTCATTTTCATTAGTTTTCATTTTAATTAAATATATAATCACTATCTTGGGGCCTAGTCCAACCCTTAACCTAAAACTCAAATTTTAGGTTCTAAACCTATTCTAACTCACTCCAATCCCTTTGACTAAATATGAGTTTTAACTCAAAACTCATTTTTAGGACAAATTTAGGCCAGAATTTCCCCTAAGTTAATAGGCTGGCCCCCATCATATATGTGTACTTTTTTTAGTTTTATATTTAAATATTCATTGAATCCAACAACTAAATTCTAATATAATTAAATCAAACAATAAAAAAAATTTAATGGTTCACATTTAAATCTAACGGCTAAAATAATTTTTAATTTTTTTTTCATGTGTAGTGTTCTATGAGTTTCATAGTGTTGGTTTAGTGATTTTTTAATATTTATCAGAATCAAAATATTTTTTGGTTAAAGTATTCATAAAATTAAATTAAGATAGTCTACATAATTTATTATTTTTTTAAAATTTACTTTAAAAAAAAATTATAAATTCATTCTTTAATAATAACTATTTATAGACTAAAAATTTTCAGTTTTAATGTTAAAATATATATATATATATATTTAAAATTTAATTTCAAATATATGGTAGTTGCAGAAAAAGAGCCAGGGGCAAAATGGTCAGTAGGTAGATACAATTGGATTAGATGGAACTTGTCGAGTGAGTGGAGGATGACGTCACAGCCAGTAGCCTTCCCTGCGAATCGCGCCATTTACAAAAGAAAGCAGCAGTGGGTGAAACTTGAAAAGCAAGCAGTAGTGGGTGACTCATAGTGGTGGGACGGAGACCTAATCTCTCTGCAATTACAAACTTGCTGCAATGGCGGCTTTTAATACCTCCGATTCCGATAAGGTATCATTTCCAATCATATTCTCTTTCTCTACTTTTTAGTTTTCGGTAGCATTTTTTTAATTTCTTTACTCTTTCACCTTGTCAGAAATTTAAATTTCCAAGTTGAAACAACAAATCATCTTTCACCTAACAATCTGCCTAGAATTTTGGAGACACCCAACAACTTCAAGATGCTGGTTTTCTTATGGCTGCAATGGTGGCTAATCTGGACATTTTTATGTTTAGTATTTTCTGGGTTTGTTTCTTGGCTCCGACTTCCATACTCCATCATTAAATGGTACCCAAATCATCATTAAATGATACGGAGTACGGAAGATAAATCCGAGTTTTTCATAGATAGCGCATATCCAAAGGCGATGTTAAATCCTAGGTGGAATGTCTGCATATTTGAAATCAAAAGTCTGCCAAACCCAAGTGTTATTTACTAATTAGATTTGAAGGCTTTGTGATTAGAAGTCAAATTTGACATCAATGTCAAATTTTTTTTAATTCATTTTCAGTTGGAGAAATACAAAATTTGACATAAAACTTCAGATTGCCACATCGGCCATCAATTATAATTTTTTTTAAACAAAGGAAATTGTCTACCTTGAAGGAGGGGGTGGACTTAGCCTCACAATGGGCTAGCAATAATGTGATTCAAATTTGCCTTTGGCGAAAATCGAACCTAAGACCTCTCACTTGCAAGTGAAGAGGAATACCACTAGACTGTAGTACTAAGTGGCGCCATGAATTGTGATTTGACTTATAATTTGACATTTCCTTTGGACATGGTCTTAGAGCCTAGCTATTTTGTTTTTGTGGGTCAAAAAACATTAACATACAGCTAGGTAGTTGATAGAGATTTTCATTTTACCGTTGGTGGGTGGGTGGGTGGGTGGGTGGATGGGTGGACTAATGGACAATCATGTTGGAATGAAGGGAATATCAAAGGGAAGGTTAGTAGAATTAGAGCACTCTTTTACAATTCTTGGTGTTGATAGTGATTGCATTCATGGAATCTTACCGACATCAAAGATTTCTACGCTAGTCAGTGCGAATCAGAGAACAAGAAAGGGTTTTTGTGAATAGAGCTCTCGAGATAACACGGAAATCCCAATGAATTTTATTCAACTGAACTTGATTAATGATCACTGAATAAGTGTAAAGGTTTAGACTTAAATGACAGCCTAACTAAATTGCAACTAACAGTACACATCCGCACATGGTCACACTGATGTGGTACATCAAGGTTGCCTAGTGCTTTCCCGAATTTTATTTTGCTGGTGATTGTAATATGCTTGTTCAACTTTTGAATGGCAAGTCTACGCCACCTTTACTATTATTAAGCTTGTTTCAGTTATTCTTCAGTAACTATCCATATATTCCCAATTAGTGGGAAAATGCTTTGTTATTGTTGTAATTATCCATATATTAGATATATTGTTGGAGGTATATGTGATGCTTTGACGTTGCCGAAATGATTTAAGACAAAAGATGGATTCAGGTGCTGAATGATGCATCTTGCTTGTTCAGTGCAAGAATGAAACTTTGAGTGTTATGGGATGAACAGCCTCAGTCCTCAAAAACGTTGTCTAATACTAAATATCTTACCCTTTAGTGACCAAAAGGGGAGAAGGCAACCAGGAAAAAAGAGAACTAACTTATCTCCTTTTCTTTTTGAATTCTGGGAATTCTCTTAGGCCTGTAAATCATTTATATGACACTGGTGTTGTTCCAGTCATGATATCTATTCCAACCAAATGTCATACGTTGGATGCTAATTTTTACTTGAGGTACAGTTTTATGCAGGCACAGATCCAAGGAACTGTGGATGGAGGTTGCAGCTTACCTGCTAGCTATTCAAGTTTTAAGTTGATAAAGCTAACTATTGATGAGGTCAACCAGCATTGCTCTCTAGGTCTCTCTCTCTCTCTCTGTGTCTCTCCAAACTAAGGAAAAAAGACGGCTGTAGCAATTAGTTCGGTTTGATGGCAACGTACGCTCTGTTAAATTCTTCAACATTTCTGGCATTTTGTTTCAGATATTCTTTCTATTCTATTAGAGAAGGCTCCACTTCAAGCAAGGCTAAGATGCCCCTTTCACAGCTCACACGTAAGTCCTCCTAACAATTAAAATTTTGCTGAATAGTATTATGCTATTTGTGGGTTTGTGTTGGTTTCATTGCTAATTTAATAAAGCATAGTCCCCTTCTCAAGAGGGGTCCTCTTTCTAAGAAGTATAAGGGATAGCATTATTGGGTCTATCCTGCAATGTGATCCAATGATCCAATGATCCAAACCATCTAAATTTTGTAAAGTTATATAAGAATCATTCTTGCAGAAATCAAATGAAATGGAAATCGTTGGACCATTTGATTGTCATGTTCAGTGTTTTTGGGAACACTGTGTGTTTGTTTATTTGATCATATTTAGTGACTAAATGTCATCTGATTTAGTTGTAGTTATTTTTTCCTTCGATAATGTTAACAGATGGACGGTTTGGATCATTAGATCACAGTGAAGGCTGCTTGATAAACCAAAAACATGAATACACCTACTGATGTGTGATTTTGTATTACATTAGGAACTAAAAATATGTGTAGAATTTGACATCTAAGTGTACCTTACTTGCATTTATTCATCAGATGACATAGACATGTATGAATAATGGATGTTTTCATCATATACCTAGACAGAGTCGTTTGACTTAACCAACTATATGTTGTTTCACAATGGTATGCTATAAAATACATCAATAAGTTTTTTTTTTCTTTTTTTTTTTTGGATTCTCTCATTGACCCGTGTTGGTGGCATGGGGTTTGAAGGCTCATCTACTTCAGCTTCCTGATTCCGTTATCAGTATTGGCTCCTAGTGGAGACCCCTTTTTGTTATTCTTGAATCACTTAGTTTTTTTGCTGTTATTTTTTATGTCACGTAGTTTGTTTACACAAAACTAAAAAATCTCATTGATGTTCTCATTGTTGTTGTTTCAAGTAAGGCTTTCCTGTTTCAGTTTCGCAACATTTTGAAGTTTTCTGTTTGTGAAGGCCACAGATGTCTATAGCATTTCAATGTTAGCCACAGAAAGTAACCGTCTACCATGCACTTCAGTGTTCGGATTTTTGAACTTTTCAGAAGTTTCTAGTTCATCTAAAGGTCAGATGTGCATGGATACTCAGCTGAGTTGCCAGAACTGCAATGATTTACAAGCAAATAGGGCAGATTCTCATCCCCCATGCATCATTGAGATAGATCTGGAGAAGGGATATATTCAAGCACCAGAGTCGAAAGAGGAAGCTGTTGAAAGTTTAAAATGTGAGGGCTTACTAGCTGTAAGTTACAATAGCTTATGCTATATCCTTGATATTATCTAGAATAAACTTGAAAATTGAGGTGATAAAAAAATATCCTACTACTATACATTGATTGCTATTGATTTTGACATTCTGTTTGCCCTTGTAAATTTAATGTCATTGGCATAACACCGTCAGAGAGTGTTTCGGAGACAGGCAAGCCTAAAAGTTGGTGGGAAACTTTTGCAGCTTCTATTCAACCATGGCACTTCCAGAATACTATTAGTTTTACTACATGTCATTAGTAATTTCAACCAGTAATTGACTTGATCAGACAAGTGTAGTTTATCATGAAAACAATGAAATGAGGAATATTGACATTTTTATGTTTTTCTTCTTTTGTGGTCAATAGCAAAGCTCAGTATTCTAGTTTTTACATTTTACTATCACTAATTTTAAATTAGTACTTGACTCGATTGGACAAAATATAATTCTCAGAACAATAGTAGGATGGAGAGGCATTTTATCTTAGGGTTTGACTAATCTGAATATTCAAGCTTTCAATTATTTTGCATTAACACAGTTCATTGCGTGCTCAGATTCCATTTCATGCTCAATGTTATAAGAGGCCAAGGTAGGACCTCCGGTCTTCCTTCTTACCTTTCTTCTTTAGATGTGTACCATTATATATATTTGAGTGTAATATTATTGAATGAGAAGTAAAATCATAAAGTTATTATTGATTCAATGATTTAGAGTTCCTTTGGAATTAACCCTTTTTAAACTCCATCAATCCAAAATATGATTTACATAAAAAAAAAAAAATCCAAGGTATGATTCAATCATTTTGTTAGTGCATGAATTTTTTTTTGCAGCAAATTAGATTGTACTTCTTGGTGCACCTCTTTTTTTAGATTAAATTCTGGTAGATGTGATGGGTAAGCTACAGTTCAATTTGTGCTTTTTTGCATTACTAAATTGCCCCTTTCATATCTAGACATCCATCTAACAACCACAACATTTTTTGTTCTTTTAATTCTCCTTTGATTTTCGGAAATAACATCTGATAGAATGTTTGCACTATCTAACCTTCCGATAGAAATGGAAGCAACAGAATGATATCACTATCTACATTTGCAATCAAAACCTCATATCCTTCAGTTGGGGAATATGCATAACCAATAAAGGGCGTAAACTGCAGTGTCTCCCTAGTTCTTCTACCAAGGTTGGTCCCTAGAAAGAAGAAAGAGGCTGCATGGTCACCTACTACGGAAAAGATTAGCTCCAGAAACAGGATGCTGACTACAAAAAATGTAATGCCGAACCTTCACCATTTATAATTCAGCAAGCAGGGAAAATTGCTTCAAATAGAGGAAGATAATGTTTTCTGAGTGAAAGAGTTAAGGGATAATGAAAATACTGGGATGAAAGAGTCACACACTGTTGTCCTTCTTGGTCTAGTGTGTCTGCTTTTGATATTGAGCTTCAGAGTTCAAACAATTAAGAAATAGATGAGATGTAATGCGTTGCTGGATTTGTAGACAAATTTGAAAACACCATTCTAGTTTTTAAGATGAACATGAGAGATATGGGTAGTGAGTATAAGTCATAGTGTGTAAAGTGCTAGGAAAATACATGGTTTCTAGTCCGCGCACAGCCAGTTCAATCAGGGAGACCATATTTTGTAGTGGATATAAAAAATTATCGATATAGAAAATTATAGATATAAAAAATCTGTGGTGTCTTGCTAATTAGTGCTTTCTAAGTAAGGCAACAGCAGAATCTGTGGCCCTTCTCTTGCCTACTGTTCTATAGCCAAGAGTTATGGACCTTCATATTATGAATGGCCTGCTGCCTGCTGTTTGCGTGAAGAGGTGGATCTAAAAGCTAGCGGAAGGTTATCCCTCTTTGGATCTTTTGGTGCATACGGTTTGGGTGGAATAGCAGAGCTATTGATGACGCAGAGAATTCTTTAATGGACTTAAAGTTCAACTTGCAACCTGGTTGAATGGACTAGGAAAACACCTGCAACTTAATTCTTTCATCTGTTAGGTTCTATTTTTCTTTTGGTTCCTAATCTTTTGTATACAGCTTTGTTATGGGCTGGCATCCTTGGTTAGAGAAGAAAAACGGAGGAAAAATCAGGACATTGGATCTGAAATAGAATGGGGAACTGCAGATGGTAATGGCGTAGGCCTTAAAGGACTACATGCAAAATTGCAAATCTAAGTATATTACTCTATCGATACTATTTTGTATAATCGTATTAGACTTTCTATCCATGTATTATGAAGTTTGTTTTGAATCATGTCGGCGTGACTTGTAGTGTTTAATCTTTTTTATCTTTGTGGTTATTCTACTGCTCTACACCAATGTGTGCTCTGTTGGTTGGAACTTAGGTAGTGAGTTTCTTTTTTGGGTCTGTTTTGCATCTCTTTAGTGAAATGAGTTCTATTTTGATTGAAAATTTGCTAAAAGTTGGGTATTTTTCCCTAAAAAAAAGGTGTGCTCAATCTTTACGGGTGCTGATGCGCTGTTGAAAGTTTAAAATTACCTGTACAAATATTCATGTGCGTAAGTATTTGGTCTTAACATATGTTGTAAACCCAGGAATTTGGTTTCACTTTTCTTGTCCGTTCTATATCAATGACGATCAGCAATCTCTGTTTTGCAGGTCAAGTTTGGGGACAATGATCTTGATATATCTAACATTGAGAGTTAGGCAGAATGCAGACGGTTTCTTTCATGATGCCATCTGATTCGCGACGCTTACTTAGCTGCTCTGCTGTTGCTGCGTCTCGTGCACTAATGTTGAAGTAACCTTGTTCATAATGTAAATATTGATACTTTACGGTGTCTTATTGCAATAGTTTTAGTTTGGATAATCTCCTTGACTCTGCCTAAGATATTAATAGGCAATGCTTCTTTCCCAATCTAGTCGTCTATTGCGCAAGAGGCCATTTGCCACAGTGGTGAAAATGAGTGTTGCCCTTGTATTATGGTGTGGATTCAAATCTGTCGGCTCACTAATCCAACAAATATATTGTTTAGAAAAAAAAAAGAAAAATTCGTCTAGTGGAATTGGAGGCGTCTCTCATCTTTGTTTGGTGTTCAAAACTGACAAAAAATTACGTTCTAACCAACTTTGGTTTCTGAAAGAAACAGCCATTCGAATTTTTGGTTGTAAAAAATTATTGGGTAAATTATACTATCGCCTTAGCTTTGGGGTTTATTGCAATTTCATACAACATTTTAAAAATATTTCACTTTCATACCTCACATGTTATTTTATTTTAATATAATACATTCGTTACATTTTTCACCCATTGGTTTGTTAAGAGTTGATGTTGCTGCCACATTTATGTCATGTGGCTGCCAAATTTGTGCGGCAATTTTTTTTTATATACAGTAAAAATATTATAATAATTTACCCTATTTATTTATAAAAAAAATTAAAAATAAACCCCAATCCCACACCCAGATCCCCGTTCTTAGCCCTTGCCTCTCTGCAACCCCCGATCCACTTCTCCCTCCACCTCTCCAATGGCTTCCTCTTCCCTATCCCTCATCTCCTCCCACAATGCCTCAAGAATCTTGCCACTGACAAGGCCTTCGAGTACGTCAAATCAGGAATGGTCCTCGGCCTCAGCATCGGCTCCACTGTAACCTTCGTGGTCTCCAAGGTCGATGAGCTCCTCAAATCCGGCGAATTGATGGACATTGTTGGAGTCCCGACTTCTAAGCACACAGAGGACCAAGCTCGCAAGTTGGGTCGACGGTGCCAATGAGGTCGGCCCAAATCTCGATTTGGTCAAAGGGCGTGGCGGAGCTTTGTTGAGGGAGAAGATGGTGGAGGCGACGTCGGAGAAGTTTGTGGTGGGTTTTTTTGGATGGGAGGGAGGTGAACAGTTGGGTTTTTTGGGGTTTTGGGTGGGGTGGGGGATGGGGTGTTTGGGTTGCAGGGAAGGGGTCTGGGAAGAAGATGGTTTTTTATTATTTATTAATAAAATAAATTATTATAATATTTTAAATGCATAAAAAGTTATTTTTTTTGCCGTGTGGCACAAATTTGGCAGCCACGTCAATACAAATGTGGATTCTATATTTGACACGTTATCATTTAACGGTTTACTTAACGGATTTTCTAACAGATGTATGAAATTGAAATCTTTTAAAGATGTTGTGAGGAATTGAAATTGACACCAAACCTGAGGTGATAAAATGTAATTTACCCAAAATTATTCTATTTCCAATAAACAACTTGGAGTAGAAACTAAACACTCACAATCTAGGTTATTAATATCTCTAAGATGTATGTCCAGCCAAGTTGGTTATGGCGGTGCGAGTCTTCTCTTACATCTACGTCTAAATCTACTTTTACATAGTTTAGATTGATTTAGTTTAGAATATCACTTGTATGTATATAGAGGAGCGTTCAAACTCTAATCAGTTAGTAACTTAATATGACGTTAATCACATATTGGCCACATTTCATAGTATTTTTTTTCATGATATGAACCGTGCGTATTTTAAATCTTCATTCATATATCATCTTTATAAAATTTAATCTAAATCGAAAACGTTTTATTATCCAATTATGACAAAGAAAATCAAATTGGTAGTGTTGCGAAAAAAAAACAATTAAGTTTTCACTTTAATAATAGAATGCTTAAATGATTTCCAATTTGGACTAAATTTTGTATATATCAAAAGCCATACAAAATCCAAACATACTATTAGGAACAAAAGTTGTGTATTTTAGAAAGGCAAGACATTCATTGAAAAACTATTTGGAGAAAAAAAAAGAAAAGAGTTACCTACATTTACACCCTTTAGGTTGTGAGTGATTTTCAAATTGGGCCATGGTGTTATATCTTTTTCACATTTGACCTTGATGTTCTACAATTATATCAATTTATGTCTTTTGTCTGACAAATTATTTGAATCTATATTAAATAGATGACATGGTGAGCTGGAACTTGTAATTGGGTTGACACGTAGGTCACCTTTGTACCAAATTGACTAAAAAACTTATCAATTTAATAGAGAATTAGATGTTCAAATACACAAGACGTGTAACTTGGTACAATTACAAAACTTTAGAATGTAATGTGAGAAAATTGAAACCTCAAGCCCATTTTAACAATCCAAAACCCTTCTAATCTAAAATTGCCAACACTCGTACAAATGACCATTTATCGTTTAATTAAGTTCGAACGATGAGTGACCACCATTTCTTTAAGCCAAGAGGTCTAGAGAACAAGTCTATTTCATTTATACTACTATGTTTAATCTCAGTGGCGGAGCCACATGGAGACTAGGGTAGTCCAGGGCCCATCTTGGAATTAAATTTATGTCGATTGTGTAGTGATTTTTGCAATAATGTGCATGTGGTGTGTTGGTATATCAGGTTTTAGAGGTTTCAATAGGTCCTGGGGTTAACGCTTGCTGATGGAAGGCTACTTTTTGGTATTTTTTTTTTTACCAATTACCACATATAACTACCCTTCTACCAATATTCTGATTTCTTTTAAACCAATTATTTTTTTGTTAGTTCAGTTCATATAAAACAAGGTATATATATTCGAGAGGAAGATTCAATAATATTAAAAGAAAAATATCGTAATAATAGTTTGAGCTAGTTATAACGTTATTATCAATTTTGCGTTAGATGTCAACTCAAGTTCTATTTACTATGACATCTCTCAATACTAATTTTTTCATACAAATTTTAAAGCTCCATCACTCTTGTTTGATTCAAATTTTCCATGATATTACTAATTTTTTTCTAATTTCTTTCATTAGTTTAAAGGCCCCTCCTGACATGAATTTCTGGCTCCGCCACTGTTTAATCTGTACTTAGTAAAACCCACTGCAGCATTTATCCCTATCAAGATATTGCCAAGTCAATTATCAGATCATTCTTTTAAGGGTAAATTACATTTTACCCCTTTAAGTTTGGGGTCAATTGTAACCTCATACAATATCTTTAAAACATTTCAATTTCATACATCCGTTAGAAAATCCGTTAAGCAATGACGTGGCAAATATGGGATCCACATTTGTGTTGACGTGGCTGCCAAATTTGTGCCACGTGGCAAAAAAAAATTTCTATGCATTTAGAAAATAATAATTTAATCAAAATATTAAATACTAAAATAATTAATTAAAGAAAAGTTAAAAAAAAAAACCCTAAAACCCATGCCTTCCCCATCCCCATCCCTAACCGCATTCTCCTTATCCCTATTCAAACCCCTTAATCTCCTAATCCAATTTCCAAATCAGCCTATGCCCACCATCGAAAGAATGAAAAGAAAAAAAAAAGAAAATTGCATTTATGGACCTTCTCTCTTCCATCTTATTTCAATCTCTTGAATCACTCTGGAAAACAAGAATTCTTCCTTCAATTTAGATTCAAATCGATTGAGAAATTGGGGCTGGGTTTCGGGTGTTTGTGATGGAGTTTCCGATCGGGCCTTCAAGAATAAGAAATGGCTAGTTCTGGAAATGGTGGTAGCCATCATTTGGTGTAGGTGGTGGCGTGAAGAGGTATTTTTGATAGTGGTGGGATGGTGGTACGACCAAGTCGGATCAAAAGCAGAAAATAGAAAGAATTGTAAACAATGCATGAAAGATAAGGAAAATAAGGGAGGAATTTGAGGTAGAAGGGAAATGAGATTTCATTCATCATTTTCTGACCCCCAGAGGGATGATCATTACATATTTATATCCAGGCAAAAGAGTAAAACCCTAGCTAAGTATCATGGGCTTTAAAGACGGAACCAAGCATTTATTCACAAAAAGGGCCGGTGTTGAAAGAGAGGTGTGAGGCCCATCTGGCAGGTCCTAACAACCCCTCCCCCTTGAGATGAGGCCTGTCCTTAGGGCTTAAAATCTAGGTAGCAAGTGATGATTTCATCGGCCTCCTCCCATGTGGCGTCCTCAGTTGGAAGGTCGGACCATTGGATGAGTCATTTAGTAATTGCAGCGTTTTTCTTCTTGAACATTCCCCTATCCAAAACCTTCTTTGGTTGCCAATGCAATAGACCTGTTGAGTTAATTGGGGCTAGATTCGAGGTTGGAGTGATAGCATCACCAATCTTTTTCTTCAACAAGGAGACATGGAAGACGAGGTGAATTTTGGAGTCTCGAGGCAAATTCATGTGGTACGCCACGGTGCCGATGCGAGCCTTTACTTAGAATGGTCCATAAAATTTTGGTGCAAGTTTATTGAATGTTCTAGTTGCTACGAACTTTTAGCGGTAGGGCTGAAGTTTGAGATAAACCTAATCATCAACATTGAATTCACGGTCCGTGCGTCGCTTATCATATATTTGCTTCATGCGATTCTGAGCAAGGTGCAAGATTGCACGCAAGAGACGTAGTACCTTGTCACGGTTCTGCAAAGCCTCATCAACTGAGTGCACACCCGTAGTCCCAAGCATGTAGGAATGAATTGAGGGGGGAGGGGTGGGACGCCGTATAACGCCTAAAATGGTGACATCTTAATGGCCAACTGAAATGTGGTGTTGTACCACCATTCAGCCCATGGAAGGAAAGTAGCCACTTGTGAGGACGATCAGCAAAAAAACATCGGAGAAAATGCTCCAATGTATGGTTGAGGACTTTGGATAAGCCATTAGATTGAGGGTGGTAGGCTAAGCTGCGACAAAGTTTGGTGCCTTGGTTTTTGAAAAATTCTTGCCAAAAGTGATTGAAGAATGTGGGATCATGGTCAGATACAATTGACTTGGGCATGTCGTGGAGGCAAAGAATCTTTTTGATGAATGTGTCTGCAATGGAGGTAGCCGTATATGGGTGCTTGATTATTATGAAGTGGCCGTACTTAGTTAAACGATCAACCACGACCAAAATAACTATGAAGCCGTTAGATGGTGGCAACCCTTCTACGAAGTCCAGTGCAATGTCTTGCCAAATGCCGTTTGGAATTAGAAGAGGCTGCAGGAAACTCGGCAGGTGAATCGTCTCATTGTTCTGTCATTGACATTCCGGGTAAGTGGACAAGAAGTACTTGATGTCCTTTTGCATACCTGGCCAAAGAAAGTTGCAGGAGACATAGTGGTAGGTTCAAAGGAAACCTGAGTGACCCCCTTCCAGTGAAGAGTGAAACTCATCTAATATTTTTGTACGCCACTATGATGAAAAAGGGACAAAGACACGCTGCTTGTAAGGATACCATTAACCAGGGAGAAACCATGAACACTTGAGTTTGGTGTCTATATTAATGAAGGCCAGAGATGTTGAACTTGTTGGTCCGTCGCATATGATTGCTGGAGTTCAGGAATGCAATAAAAATCAGGGGAGGATAAACCCATAATAGGCAACAGTTCAAGACGGCGGGAGAAGGCATCCAGGGCACCATTTTGAGAACCTAGCCTATAATCCACCGTGTAATTATATCCGAGTAGTTTCACAAGCTATTTTTGTTGTTAAGGCGTTGAAATACGCTGTTCTAAGAAGTGTTTTATGGGTTTGTGATTTGTCACGATACAAAATTGTTGACCCAGTAAATAATGCCTCTAATTTTGCACAGCGAATACGATGGCGAACATCTCTTTGTCATAGGTAGAGAGGCCGAGATTACGACCAGACACAGTCTTACTGAGGTAAGCTGTGGGGTGACCGTCTTGACATATAACATTACCTATACCTACACCAGACGCATCTGTTTTGATTACAAACTCGTTAGTGAAGTCAGGAAGTGCAAGAACTAGTGTAGTAGCAAACACCTATTTAAGCTTAGCAAAGGTAGCAGTGGATTCAGTTGTCCAAGAGAAATTGGCTTGCTGTAGCATGTTGGTCAAGGGCTTAGTAATCAGGCCATAATGATGGACGAACTTCCGATAGTAGCTCGTTAAACCCAAGAAGCCGCGAAGACCTTTGATGGACTGAGATTTTGGTCAATCGACAATGGCTTGCATTTTGGAATTGTCAACTGCCACTCCTTGTGCCGAAATAGAGTGTCCCAAATAATCAATGGTGGCTTGCCCAAAAGAACATTTGGTAAGCTTGACCCGTATGCTATGAGAAGATAAAACTTGAAAAACAGTCTCTAAATGGGAAAGGTGAGTACGAATGACTATACACACGGATATTATAAAAAAAAAACTAATACAAACTTACGCAAGTAAGGTCGGAATATTGAATTCATCTAGGCTTGAAAGGTGGATGGAGCATTGGACAAACCAAATGGCATGACCAAGAATTCAAAATGACCATTATGTGTGTGAAAAGCTATTTTGGGAATGTCTTCTGAACACATCCGAATCTGGTGGTAGCCGGATCGGAGGTCGAGCTTAGAGAATATGGCAGCACCATGCAATTTGTCAATTAACTCGTTTACCACAGGAATTGGAAAATGGTCTTTGATAGTGGTTGCGTTTAATGCTCTATAATCAATACAAAGATGCCAAGAATAGTCTCTTTTTTTTTCACTAGGAGAATTGGAGAGGAAAAAAGGGCTACTAATATTTCGAATGACTCTCGAATGAAGAAGGTCCTGCACTTGCCGTTCTATTTTAGCTTTTTGGGAATGGGGATATTGATATAGACATACATTGACGGGGGTAGTGTTTGGTAATAGAGGGATTTTATGGTCAATGAGGTGTTGGGGAGGGAGACCCGCGGGGATAGAAAAGAGGTGTTGATATTGTGTGAGGAGGGATACAATGGCGGGGTGGGTATTATAAGGTGGGGAAAGTGATGGTTCAGTGGCTGGGGTGTGTTGGGTGGCTGGGAGGTACTTTGGAAAGGTGGTTGGAATAAGTGACAAGCTTAGAGGGGTGGGTGGGTAGAGACTAAGCCTTGAAGTGTATGAGTTGTGCTCTGAACGTTGAAGATCATGGTTTTGTTTTTGAAATGCCACCCTATAAACCCAAGTGATTCTAACCACTCTGAGCCCAAAATGAGGTCATATCCAGGGATGTCCAAAAGTAGGAATGAACCCGTAAGGGTGTAACCTTGTAGTGTAACTAAGACATTAAGAGCTCTCTAGTCGTTGTAACTTGTTTATGGGCAGCTATGGTGAAATGAATGGGGCTAACTTGTTCAGTATGCAAGTCTAATTGATGGACAATATCAAGGTGGAGGAGATTGCAAGCCACCCTTGAATCAATAAGAACAGAAATAGGGTGGGAGTGAATAGAGCCTTTGAGTCGCATAGGTTAACCCATGGTAAAACATGGTATAAAAAAAAACTCCAGCATGTGACAAGCAGGATCAGGAGGTGGGTCTTCTTCCGATTGGCAGTCATGAAACTCCGTGGTGTCGTCCTCTGGGCTGGTTGCATCCAGTAATACAATCATGGAAGCTTTGCATTTATGTCTCGAAACGTGAGGTTTAGAGCAATTGAAACATTCTCTTTTTCATATTTTTTCTTGGACCTCAGTGGGAGTTAACCTCTTAAATGGACCAAGAGGGAGCTGTGGTGGTTTAAGGGTGGTAAAGGAGGAGGGTGTGGTTGTGGGATTGGGTGGTCTCGAAAAACTGAAGGAAAGATATGGCCGAGAGTATACCGGACGGGACGTTTGTTTGGCCTGATTCTTGGTTTAAAAAAATTTTGTTAATTTTTGAGCTTGGTGTAAAGAATCTGGTTCCAATGCTAGGACATCATGGCGAATGTCCTCCTTAAGGCCACCCAAAAAGACATGTTTCAATTGATTCTCGGTCCAATCAATGACCCGACACGATAGCTTAGTAAAATCAGCAATATACTTATCCACAGTGCCTAATTGTTAAATGTGGGTGAGTTGGGATTCAATATTGGCTCTAGCACCTCCACCAAAACGTTGGAGCAACAAGTCAATGAACAAACCCCAATTATTTTGACCATATCGCTGTTCAAAACCTTTCATCCAAATAGATGCATCAGCACCAAAATTACATGCTACCACAAGTACCAATTGTTAAGGGGGGGACCTTGTAATAGTCAAGATAACGTTCAGCCATGGCTAACCACCCGTAGGGGTCCTCCCCATTGAAACGAGGGAGTTCCATTTTGATGGATTTTATGTGATTAGGAGGTTGTTGGTGAAGGAAAATTTATGTCCTAGTGAAGAACATTAAAGAACATTTGAATACATATACATAATATTAACAAATTAAATTAAACATGCATCCAAAATCAATTCATAAAACCCATGACTTTCAAAGCCTAGTAGATGGTGAACCATGACTCTTTAACAACATTAAAGAGATTAAGGATTTAGAGAATATTACCCTTGAAGCTCATCCTTGATTACACAAGGGATTCACCCAAGTGGAGGGCCTTCAAGTCACCTCCTTGCTCCTTTGAGGATTTGTTCTCCAAAACACCAAAGATGTGATGTCTCCAAGTCTCTACACCAAAGATAAAATGTGAAGATAAAATGGATGACTTAGGGAAGAAGAAATTGCTAGATTTTCCCTCCCTATGTGGCCGGCCCCTTTAGAGAAATTAGAGAGAAAGTGTTTCACCCAATTTCATCCAAAAGAACCCTAAATGAAATAAAGCTATAAAGTTGTATTTATACTTCATTTCTACTGAGTGGCAAACTTGTAAATAACACAAGTTTGCTACCCCTCACCCTTATGGCCGGCCTTAGCTTTGTCTTTGGGCTAATTGCCCAATTTGTTTTAGTTGTCATACAACTTAAACATAATGGGCCTTGTGGACCAAAACACTTTTGGGCCCCGAAACCCAAAACTAACTTAGAAGCCCAATACGAACGTTTCGTATAATTAATTAACTAATTAATTAATTTTGACCATTCTTCAATTAACTATTTAATTGCTTATCCATTTCATTTAATTACTTCACTTTCATCTTTACTCGGTGTACGATCCATTAGGTTCCATTTAGCGAGGCAGTGGGCGATGTTACTCTTAACTATCGTTTGTGAATTGAAACCACATTTCAATTCTCCCTTAAGATTAGTGTTTGCCAATCTTTAGGGCTACCACAAACCATGAGTGACACCTAGCAGCATGTCATGGTTACCCAAGCTAAGTAGAAGTGGTTGGAGAACCTATCCAGTTACAATTACAATGCAATACGGTCCTTCTCTAATACAATACTCTCAATCACATCGTTTAAGTGATAGTTTGTTTCATGTCTACTATCCAATGTGATACTTCTCTATATGATTCGCTTGAATAAGATTTGGAACAAATTCCCTTAGTCATATTCATATGCTTTGGCCAAAGACTCTCGAATCATATCTTAGAGTATTCTCCTTCCATAAGGTTAGAGATCCCTTGTTGTGCATTCATATGTCTACATGACTAGATAACTTGACCCCAACCATGCCGTGGACACTCCAAAGGAACGCCATTTGACACGATCAAAGATCAAGGACCTAACCATTAGACATCAATGATGCCTCAGGTCAAAGGACTACTTTGCATATTGTAACCTTGAGTTCTTACATGACATGTATGTTTGAACTCTCTTTTTGATCGTAGTTCAGTGTACTCGATTACTCTTTCAAGCACCTATGTGTTTGTCTTAGTGTCCAACACTAAATGACTTGAGACTTGTCATATCCACGCTTGAGTCGACATAACACATACTAACCTTAGCGGATTGTCAATGCCCAATTGGCAACCCTATGGCTAGGAACGTTTTAGGAATGAGCATAAGAGAAAGGTCTCGTAAATCTAACTTACTTAGATCACTTATCTCTTAGATCAAATACATTCCTTGGATTCCCTTATTGATTAAACACAAGATACAATAAACAGTGATTAACAATAAGCTTTGCCCTCTATTAAACATATATAAGTTTAATACAATAAGTATTCCAAAAAGCTATTACATCAAATGAGTGGCTTTGTGGGCATACTTCCAACAGTTGGTGGGTATATGGTGTTGGGTGGGTGTGGTTAGTAGAGATAGGGGTGGGTGGTGCTGCGACATGGAAGGAATGGGAAAAGGATGGGCCGGGGGTGTAAGGGTGGGGTGAGAAATTGGAAGAAGAGGGTTGGGTCGGTTGAGAGTGGGTGGGCCAGCTTGTGTGGTATGAGGAGATGGAGTGGGCTGGGTTAAGGAAGTGTAAGTGGGTAGGGGGTGTAAAGTAAGTGGGTTAGAAAGGCCTAGGTCCATGTAGGTGGTAGACGGTGGAGGAAAGAGAGAGCGGAAAGAGGGTTGGAGGTTGGGTGTAAAGGATCGCATGGGGGTGAGGGTTGCAGTGGGTGGTATGGTGGCGGTCGGGGTGGAAGTAGGTGGTATAGTAGTGGGTGAGAGCGGTGGGATGAGCTGATTTTAGGAAGTGCAGCTCGTCAAGCAAAAGGGAATTGAAAGTTGCGAATTGGGAGGTCATGGTATTTGGGAAGGCCATGTTGGAATTGCTGAGTTGGTCGAGCGACTTTTGGAATGAAGCTTGCTGGTTTTCCAAAACTGCAATGGTGTCGTAGACATCCTCAACTTGATTACGAAAGTGTTCATGATAAACATCCACCACAGCTGCGATGGCGTTGGGGTCAGAGCTAGCGGATGATGTGTTTTTGCCCATCTGTCGACAGGCTTTGATGCCAATTGGTACGACCAAGTTGGATCCAAAGTTGAAAATATAAAGAATTGTAAATAATGCATGAAAGATAAGGAAAATAAGGGAGGAATTTAAGGCAAAAGGGAAAAGAGATTTCATTCATTCATTTTCTGACCCCCAGAGGGTTGATCATTACACATTTATATCCAGACAAAAGAGTAAAACACTAGTTAAGTATCATGGGCTTTAAAGATGGGACCATGCATTTATTCACAAAAAGGGTTGGTGCTGAAAGAGAGGTGTGAGGCCCAACTGGCATGTCCTAACAGGTGGTTGACAGAAATGGGGGTACTGCGTTTTGGATTCTGGGTTGTGAGTTCTGGTTTTGGGTTTTGGGTTCTGAATTTATTCGTTAACTCGAGCTTTTTGTCCCACTTCGGGTTCAGATCTCGTTGCTTCGTTTTCGTCTTCCGCCGTTGCCTGTCGAAGTCGATGATCGCGTTGGCCCTCGCCAGGTTTAGATCTGACATAAGAGGCTAGGGTGAAGGGCACCACTTGGAAGAAGAAATCGAGGCAAGGGTTTGAGGTGGTGATGAAGGTGGGGGAAAAATGGGGGGTCTCTGGGTTGCTTGGGGAAGTGATAGGGAATGGGATGGTGATAGGGGATGGTGGTGGTGTTGTTGGAGAGAGAAGCTTCGTGCGGAAGTGATGGGGGAAGGGGATGGTGATGGTGTTGGAGGGAGAAGCTTTGTGTGGAAGTGATGGGGGAAGGGGGTGGTGATGGGGGACGGGGTTGGTGACGGAAGAAGGGGTGGCTAGTAGGGGTGGGTTCAAAAAACCGAAAACCGAAAAAAACCGGGAACCGAACCGGACCGAGACCGAAAAAAACCGAACCGAAAAAAAAACCGAACCGAAACTCTCAAACCGAACCGAACCGAATCTGCCCAGTTCGGTTTCGGTTTTTGAGGTTCGGAAACCGAACCGAACCGAACCGATTTATATATTTAATTATTTTTTTCAATGTTTATAAATAGTTTAGTCATACAATCATAACAAAGCAGATGTGGTTGCCAAGTTGGTTTCAGTTAAACTTTCAAAGTAAGAGGGTATGGGTTCGAACCCTCTTAATGCCTTCTGGATTTTAGAATTTTTTTCCAATTGTTATCAGAAATCAACAAAATAAATCAACAAAACACTCCCGCCAGGTTTCGAACCCATTCCCTCAAGGTTGGGAATAGCAGCCGCAAGCCAACTTGACAGGAGGCTTTGTTCTGTTATAATTGTACAAGTATAATATTTATAGGTATCCTAAAACCGAACCGGGCCGAAACCGAACCGAAAAAAACCGAACCGAATTCAAACCGAACCGAACACAAACCGACAGAAAACCGAACCGAACCGAACCGAACAGTAATTTCGGTTTGGTTTCCGGTTTTGGCAAAAAACCGAACCGAACGGAACCGAACCCACCCCTAGTGGCTAGGGTGGGCAAAGGGGTGGTGGTGGGAGAAGGGGTAGTGAAGATGAAGAATTTGTATTTTTAATTATTTTAATATGTTAATATTTAAATTAGATTTTATTTTTTTATTAATTGTTTATGCTACGTGGCACATGTTTGGCAGTCATGTCGCATAAATGAGGATCTCATATTTGCCACGTTATCACTTAACTGTTAACAAATTTTCTAACAAATCTATGAAGTTGAAATAAAATGATAAGTAAATGTATAAAATTGAAATGTTTTAAAAATGTTGTATGAAGTTGTAATTGACCCTAAACCTGGGATAAAATGTAATTTACCCTTCTTTTAATATTATTATTATTATTTAAAATCATAAATTAGCGTTTGTCTTTGACTTTTAAGTAATCCGGACTACTAGTTCAGTATTAATCCATTATATTGGCAAGAAGAAAAATAGTATTTTCTTAATTCAATCATGATATTCATTTCTCATACTACTGAGTAGTTCGGACTATTGCATAATTTACTAGAACAATAAGTTTCATTTTCAATATATCTTTTCAGAAAACGCAATTTGACACCGTTTTGGTATCCAACTATTGATGATTTCCTTTTCTCAATCTCTCGATATGCTAATTTAGTGGGATTACGCTTTATTGTTGTTGTTGCGGTAATCTCTCGATATTCTGCTCCAAAACACACGGGGAGCATTTCGCAATTCACATATATACTACAGGAAAAAAAAATGTAGTAGGAAATATAACAAACAATCCAAGCTCTCATTTACTAGTAGGTTAGAACACAAGAAAGGCTACCATTAGTATCCTATGAACACTCAGAAAACCGCCTGATACAAGATGGAACAGAAGTCAATAAGACCTACGCCACTTCACACCGCTGTAAATCACTATGTTGCTGGATTTTGGTTGTGGTAATTGCTTTCTCTGTTTTTCCTTCGAATAAGTGAATAGCTGCCGCCTAGCATGCGCAACCTCCTCCTTGCTGCTCTGTATGGGACGAGTTAACAGTCGGTTTCAGGTTTACGTCGACCATGTCTTCCTGTTTTGTGGAAGAAAGGGTTTCCATCCCTGGCAAAGCAGCAGCAATTTTACGGAATAAAGGCTGCAATTTTGCAATCATAGTAGTCAAACAAAAATGATTGAAACCATGAATACTTCAGAAGATATCATGCTAAATAAGGCAGTAGAAAAATCCCATTGGGAAATATAACTCAAATAAATATGATCAGTAGATTTATTTGTTTATCTTTACCTTGATGTTAAATCCTGCTTTTGCACTAGTTTCAATGAACATGACTCCAAACTCGCGAGATTTTGAATCTCCTTCCTCGATCGAGACTTGCCTGTTTGATCAACAAAACAATATAGTCAGAACAATTTTGAAAATTTATTAAAATAAATTAACTACTAAGCATTGTTTAAGTGATTGGATAAACACAACAAATGGTGGCCGGGATTTATTATCGTCTTAAAAGTTTGAACGGTAATGGTTCACTCACAGAAGAAAAACCTATCTTGACCATGTAGGTTTTGGTTATATGCATATGTCCGGGTGCTTAACATGGACTGGAACTAGAATAATTAATCAGAAAAAGTACAACATTACTGTTTGCAAAAGCAAGGAGAAGGAATACTTTTAGCCCTCACCTTTTATCGACGAGATCAGTCTTGTTCCCCACAAGCACGATGATGACATCAGTTCCCCGCTCTGTCCGTACTTCCTCAATCCACTTATTAGTGTTAAGAAATGACTGTCTATCTGCATGTGACGGTTCAGCCAGGAATTTAGAAAACAAAATGTCTGTACGAGGAGCAGAAAGTAAGGGTAAATGATGCAATAATCAAAAAGCATAATGTTCCATGTGGTAAGGGCTGTGCAATGAGGCGAGAGTGCCCACGTACATGGATGTGCAACCACACAAACAGAAGCAGAAGGAAAGAAAGTTGGTTTTCTGTGTATCTGATTTCCAACCATCCGAACAAAATTGTTTAGTGTTTACCAACGAAGAGGCTGAGTCGTGATAAACGAGCTTTCTTGTTTTCCGGGTGAACTTAAATTCAGACTGAAAGAGGAAACCAATGAATTTACAATATGATTCTAAAAAACCCAACTTGTCTTGATCAATACTCACTGGCTACATCATAGACAATTACTGCAACAGAAGAATCCCTGATGTAGCTTGGAATCAGACTCCTAAATCTTTCTTGCCCTGCAGTATCCCTGTAAAGTTACAATACCGTGGTTCAGAAAAAAAGAAGATATTATGTACGTCATATAAACAAACACGAACGAACTTACGAAGCAACAACTGGGTTACAGTAACAAGCCCTAACATTTGCTTCACCAAATACTCATAGAAACAAACATGAAAGAGGACAGTACATTTGCTTGTCAACTTAGACGTGCCTACACACAGTTGGAAAAAAAAAAGGAAAAAGTATCTAACTTTAAAAAAAAGCACTAACTCGTTACAAATGCGGACTTGTGTCATTCTCAACACGGTTTCAATTCACTTTTTTTGGCTCCAAATGATGTAGCATAATTAAGATGTTAACCATAGTCATAATCGAGATTTTATCCCCCATAAGACGCACACGTGCTTATTGTACGTATTTTAGGATACATGCCACATTACAAACAAATTAAAACACTACAAAGAGACAATTATTCGTATCGTATGTGTATGTATGGATGGCACGCAATCACATTGCAATCCACAGACAATCGCACCAGCCTCATTGCCTCAAACAAATTGGCATGTATATTATTTTGAAGCTTACAATCATCATTCGTTTTATCAAACCCATAAATCACAATCTTAATCACAAAATCACCCAATATCACAAAGGAATCTGTACCAGAGCTGCAAACGTACTGTCCGATCTTCAAGGTACATCGTTTTTGACAGAAAATCGATTCCAATCGTAGCCTGCAAGCAAATTAAAAAGACAAAAAAAAAAAAAACATTACACCAAAATAAAATTAAAAAAATGGATCGACTGTTTGATTGATTGATCCAATGAGACGAAGACGAACAAATTGGGAAATTGGGAAACTGGGAATTGACCTGATAAGTGGTGTCGAATTTGTCGTACATGAAGCGGGTGATGATGCTGGTTTTGCCGACGGACTGATCGCCGAGGAAGACGAGCTTGTATTTGGCCAGAGGGGACACCGTCGCCATTTTCAAAATTGATTTGATTGATTTTGTTTCAGCTCCCTCGATTCGTTTCCGTTTTCTACCGACTGCTATTTTGGATCTGAATCGAAATAAATGACTCTACGCTTTCTTTCTTTCTTTTTTTTTTTTCCAATTTTTTTTTTTGGTTTCCATTTTTTGAGTTGAACATATTTATATATAGCGAGGCGAGTAGAAACCGCCAACCACGACGAAGCCGGCGTAAGTCAGAAATCTTTGATATTTGGTTTTAGTGCCCGAATTTGCCCCTCTTTTTTTTATTTTTATTTTTTATTTTTATCTTTGATATTTTTATTTTTAGTGCCCGAATTTGGTTTTAGTACTCTTGTAAACACGCATACAGAAAGTGCCAAAACTAACATTCTTTGAAGGGTTATTCTCACTATATTGCCCTCAAGTATTGTGATTGCCAAACTTTAATACAGAAAGTGATTTTAATCCCAGCTGTTACAACCTATACCTTAAAATAGTGTATTTTATTCTCAGATCACATAAAATGACTAAAATACCCTTAATTGGGTGTCTTGAGTAATTATCGAGCCTCTACTCAAATTTTAGTTTATTGTGCTTTCTTAGACTCCTTAAATTGTTTTTGGACTCACGAATATATGGACGATAACGAAATCGATTTCAAAGTTATATGTAAGTTTCGTTATGTTCCGAAGTATGTGAGAGGGCAAAATTATAATTTCACTTAAAACAATTTTAAGTGGGATTACATCCTACTCCGGTTCCTTCTTCTTCATTCCTACACCCTCATTCTCTATCTCTCCTACCCTCGAAGCTCTGTCTTTAGCTCCATCAAAACCAGCCACCACCAACACCACTCGTTCCTTCACAAATTTAACCCTAAATCTTGATATTCAAAACCTATGGGACTTGGGGAAACTAGTTATGTTCTTGCATGCATCATCGGAACACCGTGAGCCTCAAGCTCCATTCTCGAACTCAGGTGAGGTTCATGTAAGTTCTATATGAGAGCAAACACTTGGTGATCTGATTAAAGGCATTTGGAATGATAAGGAGAATAGGATTGACACTTGTGGTAGACTTATCAGGAGTTGTATTACTTAAAGTTTCAAGTCAGATACGTTATCGATAAAACTAGAACTCTTCTAGCTGATATAATGCAAAAGTGTTTCACGGTGATAAGGCTATTCTTTGATAAGGATCACTTAATGGAAGGGATCCTTATTGAATTTCATCGTATGAAGTATCAAACTGAGGTCCCTACTCTCTCATTAAACAAGCAAGTTTACAGTAAACTCAAGCCCCATTGAGCAAGCCTTGCTTTCAGTTGTGTAGAGTTGCAAAACAACTTCAGTTTTTAATCCTAGTTCTCTGAGACGATCTCTTCCACAAGAAAATGGTTAAGTTGATAACTGTGAACAAGATTTTCTGTTGCACAATTAACTTACATTTGGTATCAGAGCCCTTCACATATTAACCCTATCTTGAAAGCATCAAGAAAATTTTCCTTGTCTCACAGGTTACAGAACTGGTAGTGTATCATTAGGGAAATATATATGAACACGTTCAAGTGATAGCTAAAGCTATCCTTAACCATAAAGACATATACTTTCATTTAGATATACATATCAGTGATGGTGCTTAATTTCATTAAGTGTGAGTGAAGAGGAAAGGATGAAAAAGTCTGAAAAGGAGAAGATTGAGTCTTTGAACTATGTACGAAGTAACACCAAGGCACGTATACCCTTAACCACCGATGCTACTAGAAAGAATTCTACCAAAAGGGTTCCCTCTCCTAAAAGAAACACCAAACCTAACAAGCCATCGATTCTCAAACATTATTTTTGTATAAGGCTTAGCTTGCCACATGAAGAAAGGTAAAAACGTTTTTGCTTGTTTTGAGTCTAATTTAATTGATATACCTAGCACTGAGTGGTGGCTTAACTCTAACTTTTCTATTCATGTTACGAATTCATTGCAGAACTTCATAATAAGGAGAACACCAAATAAGGATAAAGTCAAAGTTTCAGTTGACAATGGAAGAAGAGTTGAAGTCAAAGCTTTAGGAAGTGTTAGGCTAAAGTTAGGTTTTGGATTTTTGTTTAGAATTAGAAAACATTGTCTATGTGCCTTCCATGAGAAGGAAGCTGATTCCATTTCAAAGTTAGTTTTGTTGAGTTTTTATTTTACTATAAATAATATTGGCTTCAACATATTTTACAAATCTTCCTAAGTTGGTACTATTTTTTATTTTATTTTTATGGTGGCATGTTTCAAATAAAAACTCAACAAACTCGAATTTATTTTTAACATTCAAAATGAACATACTAAGACTCAACAATCATCAAACTTAGCAAAATAGGCTCTCATATTTCAAAACAAAGGATAGAGTTACTTGTCAAAAATAAAATTTTGCCCCCATTAAATTTTTAATGGTTTTGAGTTCTGAGTGGATTATGCTAAAGGAAAAATTACAAGTAGTAGGAGAGGATTGTAATAGCATAGAATTAGTTCCAGTTTACCTAGAATAGCATCACAATTCTTGTATAAATTCATACCTCTGTACGACTTCAGTTATGTAATACAAAATATATTCACATAACAATTTGATATGGCATCAGAGCACTGATCTTGGTGACTCTAGAAGCCCATTCCACTTCCACTACAAATGCAACCCAAATTCTTTCCATTAAACATAGTTAACATGAGTGACGAAAAAACAACAGAGGCGATGCCACCTGCATCTGATCCTCTCATCTTACACCACTCAGATTCACCAAGCCTTGTTTTAGTCACACAACTTCTTGACGGACACTACTATGGACAGTGGAGCTGTTTTATGCGCATCGCTCTTAGCGCCAAGAAAAAAATTGGGTTTATTGATGGATCAATCAAGAGCCCTACAATCACTGATGCCAAGTATTCAATTTGGTAGAGATGCAACGACATGGTCTTGTCATGGATTTGGCAGTCCGTGCAAGGCAACATCACTCACAGTATACTCTACTACAAATCCGTATTAGCAGCATGGAAGGATTTTGAGGATCGATTCTTGCAAGAAAACGATTCAAGGATCTATCAAATTTGACAATAAATTGTCGAACACCAACAAGGACAACTATCTGTTTCAGATTATTACACAAAGTTGAAGGCTCTTTGGGATGAATTGGCATTATACCATGAGCCAATTGCTTGTGAATGTAAGGGATCTAAGATACATGAAAAAAAGGAGGAAAAAGAGAAAGCCATGCTGTTTTTAATGGGGTTGAACGAGAGTTACTCAACCATACGAGGCTCCATCTTAATGATGAGTTTACTCCCAGATACACGACGAGTCCATGGGTTGGTTCTACAACACGAACACCAAATAGATGTGGCAAAATATCGTAAACCTATTGCCCACACAATGCAAATAAGTCGTTCAACAACGCCAAAAGGAGGCTCTGGTGCTAGCAGCTCCAATTCAAGCAAGCCATTCAAATGCAGCTATGTGAAGGAGGACATCCAGTAGAACATTGCTTTTTTCTTATTGGATTTCCTGAAAGGTCACAAATGGCATGGGAAGAATGTGCAGCCCAGGAATAAACATACAAATCCAGCATCCCACAATGTTGAAGTGCCTCAATCACAAGCCACCAACATTGACACAACCAAGGCATCAACCTCCACCAACCCAACGTTCACAACCGATGAGTACAATCAACTTTACTTCTTAATAAGAATGGTAAAGATTAGCCATTTGCACATGCAACATGTATATATACACCCACCTACAATATTGCACAACATGATCCGCATTCAACATTATATTGGATTGTGGATAGCGAGGCAACATATCACATTTCTCATCTATCACCCAGTCATAATAAAACTAAAACACAACATGATTTTGTTGGTTTACCAAATGGAGGACAAGCTGCAATTGAAAGCATTGGGTCTATTAAATTATCACCAGAGATATCTCTTAATGGAGTTTTATATGTGCCGAAATTTTGTGTGAACTTGTTGTCTATGAGTAAATTAACTCGGGCGTTGAGATGTATCGTGATATTTTATCGAAATTTTTGTGTTGTGCAGGACATGGATACAAAGAGGATGATTGGCCTGAGCAAGCATTTTAAGGGCTCTACTACCTCACACCAAGCCAAAACCCTCACCTAGCTAATCATGTTAACCGCACCTCGGGACTTTGGCACCAACGTCTTGGACACCCATCATTAGCCAATCTTCACTTTTTATCCCAGGCCATTCCATAAATCATATTTGATTCTAAGCATGTTTATGATGTTTGTCCTTTAGCAAAGCAAACTCTCTTATCTTTTATTTCAAGTTCAATAAAATCGATTGCACCTTTTGATTTGATTTGTGATATTTGGGGACTGCACAAAATTCATACACTCCTTAGCACGTTATTTCCTAACTATTGTAGATTATTTTACTCGCTTCACATGGGTTCATCTCATATATTTTAAATCCGATAGACAAGCCTTGTTGAAATCATTTTTTTCTTGGGTCAAAACACAATTTAATCGTGAAATTAAAGCTCTACGTACCGACAATGGGGGTGAATTTGTATCAATGTGTGTGTTTTTAGACGCTTATGGTACATTTTCCAACATACTTCTGCTCACACTCCTCAACAAAACAGGGTGGTTGAGCTCAAACATCAGCATCTTTTGAATGTTAGTCGTGCATTATGTTTTCAAGCCAATTTACCTTTAAAGTTTATTTTGTTGGGGGGGGGGAAGTATCCAAACCGCTTGTTATATTAAGAAAAGATCGTGGAATATACTGTATAATATGTTTTCCTAAAGTAGCTGATGTGAAATCCCATTAAAAGAGGGATGCGATCTCCTAGGCATTATTGTAGAGATATTTAGTCGACTTAGTTGTGTATATATGTTGTACTTTTACTTTGGCAATAATATACGAAAAACTATTCAATCCATCACTTTCCATAGCCCTGCAATATTTTATTCATTTTTTAATATGGTATACAGAGCCTAAGATCCTATTGTGTGCGTTTTCGACCCTATTCCCAAAACATCATGTCAGAAACAAATAGTGAAACCAAAACAAAAAATTCAAACAATTCAGGTATGGACTCATTAAACTAGGGGTGGGTTCGGTTCCGTTCGGTTCGGTTTTTTGCCAAAACCGGAAACCAAACCGAAATTACTGTTCGGTTCGGTTCGGTTTTCTGTCGGTTTGTGTTCGGTTCGGTTTGAATTCGGTTCGGTTTTTTTAGGTTCGGTTTCGGCCCGGTTCGGTTTTAGGATACCTATAAATATTATACTTGTACAATTATAACAGAACAAAGCCTCCTGTCAAGTTGGCTTGCGGCTGCTATTCCCAACCTTGAGGGAATGGGTTCGAAACCTGGCGGGAGTGTTTTGTTGATTTATTTTGTTGATTTCTCATAACAATTGGAAAAAATTTCTAAAATCCAGAAGGCATTAAGAGGGTTCGAACCCATACCCTCTTACTTTGAAAGTTTAACTAAAACCAACTTGGCAACCACATCTGCTTTGTTATGATTGTATGACTAAACTATTTATAAACATTGAAAAAAATAATTAAATATATAAATTGGTTCGGTTCGGTTCGGTTCGGTTTCCGAACCTCAAAAACCGAAACCGAACTGGGCAGATTCGGTTCGGTTCGGTTTGAGAGTTTCGGTTCGGTTTTTTTTTCGGTTCGGTTTTTTTCGGTCTCGGTCCGGTTCGGTTCCCGGTTTTTTCGGTTTTCGGTTTTTTGAACCCACCCCTACATTAAACCCATACTATGTTCATCATTCAGACAGTCCTGGTCATATGCTAGTTTCAGAAAAATTGAATGGATCCAACTATCCATCTCATGCTCTCACTGCCAAAAATAAAATTGGTTTTGTTGATGGCTCCATTCAGCCTCCCTTAGCAATAGATCAACCAAAGGAATATACTCTCTGGAATTAGTGCAACAATATGATTTTATCATGGTTCGCTCAATCTGTGGAGGTTGATCTTTCCAAAAGAGTTGTTCATGCCAAAAAAGCCCAACAAGTATGGAAAGATTTCAGAGATCAGTTCTCACAAAAGAACGCACCAATAATTTATCAAATCCAAAAGTCCATCGCATCTCTCACACAGGGCTCTATGACAGTCTTGGCTTATTTTACAAAGCTTAAAGGTCTTTGGGACGAATTAGAGACATATCATCATCTTCTCATCTGTGACCAGACAAAGGCACATAATGAACAAATAGAAGAAGATAAGATGATGCAATTTCTAATGGGTCTTAATGACATTTACAGCGGAATTCACAATAATATTCATATGATGACACCATTGCCCAAAGTTCGTCAAGCCTACTCACTCATTATTCAAGACGAAACACAACGACAAATGTCATCAAGGTCGACCGAAAATTTCTCAATTTTTGATGTTGTTCAAACTCGACCAAACCATTCTTCTAACACTTCCAAAAATCTTCACTGTGATAAAGATGGCCATACAATTGACAATTGTAGGACTTGGAAGTACCATTGCAAGTTCTGTGATAAGAGAGCTCACACTGAATATAGATGAAGATTTTAAAATGGAACAAGTGGAGGAAAATTAGGGCAACAACAAAGCAATGCAGCGTGGGTCCCAAGGCAGCATCAACCCACGTGCTGCATTTCCAAATTTCCATGTTGCCGACACAGAAATTGGTGGTTTTCACTTAGCTGCAGATGTTGTCCCATCTAATCTGATGCACTAACAGGGTTCCTAGCCATCTCCACTGAACCTATTACAAGGTTTCTCAACGAAAAAACTTCAACAATTGGCTCATGTTGTCTCCCTGATGAATATAATTCCTTCTTCTGGTAATAATAGTACTTATGCGAATGCTGCAGGTTTGTCATCTTTACTGTTGCCTCCGTTAATTCTGTATTTACTTAACCTTGGATTTTAGATAGTGGGGCTACCAATCACATCACATCAGATTCTCCATTTTTTACCAAAACTAAATCTTCACCAATATCCACTATTAAATTACCCACTAGCTCTTTAGCCACAATTACTTCCATTGGCACCATACCACTCAATTCAGACATTACATTAGACAATGTTTTATGTGTCCCTTCTTTTCACTTAAATCTCATGTCTGCCAGTCAAGTCACTAACTCCCTAAATTGTTGTGCCATTTTGTTTCCTACTTTCTGTGTCTTGCAAGACTTGGCTACGGGGAAGATGATTGGATCAGGTAAGCAGCGTGGCCTTTATTACATGTCACCATTGTCGCAGCCACCTGTCTCCTGTCAAGTTTCTCATTCTTCGAATTTATGGCATATGCGACTTGGACATCCTTCTTCAACCCACCTCAAATTAGTATTTTCTTCATTGTCTACCAATAATATTTGTACCATTTGTCTTATGGCCAAACAAACCAGACTTTTATTTCCTTTAAGTTTTATATCAACTTATGCTCCATTTGATTTATTACATTGTGATATTTGGGGTCCTCACAAAGTTCCCACACATTCAAGAGCTCGATTCTTTCTCACTATTGTTGATGATTTTACTAGGTGCACATGAGTTTTCTTGATGCAACATAAATCTGAAACTCAACACCTCCTAAAAACTTTTGTTACTTTTGCCCATACACAATTTCATGCACACATCAAAACAATAAGGGTTGATAATGGTTCTGAGTTTTGTCCATGAAAGATTTTTTTTCCAAACTAACGGCATTGAATATCAACGCACATGTGTCTATACTCCACAACAAAATGGCATTGTTGAATGTAATCATCGTCACATTCTCACCGTGGCACGTAGCTTATGTTACCTAATAAATAGGCTTCCTACACCCTTACTTTCATAGAAATCTTCCTATGACCTCTTGCACGGCACATCACCTGAATATTCTCATCTTAGGGTTTTTGGGTGTTTATGTTATTCCACCAATCTTACTCCCCTCGCACAAGTTTGATGCACGTGCATGTCACTATTTTTTTTCCTAGGATATACCCTTGGCCAAAAGGGCTACCGAGTCTATGACCTTGATAGCAAGCAAATCTTCACATCTCGTGACGTCGTTTTTCACGAGCACATTTTTCCTTTTGCTACCTCGCCACCAGAAAATCAACTAAATTCCCCATATTACCCATTTCTCGTGATGACACAAATTCTCCTTTAGTCTCAACCCAAACACCTACACCATAAAATCTAAGCCCACCTACTGACTTATAAATTCAAACTCTAACACAAACACCTCGTTATTATCTTCCCATTCCCCATCTACAGACCTTACAAGTTCAAACTCTCACACACATAACACAAGGAACCTTTTACCACCTGCACCAGACACCTTGTTGCCACCACCAGAACCCACTCTTCCTCTATTTCATCAATCCGACCGAATTACAAATCCACCTGCTCGTTTTAGTGACTATCAGATTCATCATGCTACTTTGCTTATGCCCAGCGCCATCCCTTCCTCCATTTGGTACGCGATATCCGCTTCAATGGTACATCTCTTACTCTCATTTATCTCATGCTCACCAATCATTTGTACACAACATATCTCACCTGGTCAAACTAGCTTCTTATGAGCAGGCCCGTCACGACCCCAAATGGATTACATCCATGAATTCAGAGATTCAAGCTCTTGAAGACAACCACACCTGGACTATGGTTCCTTTGCCTCCTAGCCAATGACCCATTAGATGCAAATGGGTCTTCAAGATCAAGTACCATTCCGATGATGCCATCGAACGGTACAAAGCCAGCCTTGTCGCAAAGGGGTTTACTCAATGTGAGGGCATCGATTATAAAGAAACATTCGCTCCGACTGCTAAACTAATTACTATCCATTGTTTCTTAGTTGTTGTCGATTTTCGGAATTGGCCTTTGCACCAGATGGATGTGCAAAATGCATTTCTTCATGGTGCACTGCATAAGGAAGTATATATGTTACCGCCTCATGCTTATCGTCGACAAGGGGAGACCATGGTTGGCGACTCCACAAGTCTTTATACGGAATCAAACAGGCTTTTCGCAATTGGTTCTAGCGATTCTCATCTACCATTCAAGAAATTGGTTTCCAACAGCCACGTGCTGATTACTCGTTGTTTACTTAGGTTTGTGAAAATTCTATTACTGTGGTGTTGCTTTACTTTGACGACATGATCATTACAGGGAATGATAAGGAAGCAATTAGTAACCTTAAGAAGTTTCTCAGTGGTTGTTTCCGATTTAAAGATCTTGGACCATTAAAATACTTTCTTGGTGTAGAAGTTGCACGTTCCAAAGCTGGGATTTCCATTTGTCAACGTAAATATACCCTAGATATATTGGAGGAAGCCGGTTTACTTGGAGTAAAACTTACCAAAATACCTATGGAACCTGATTTGTATTGACAACAGCAGGAAGTGATGCTCTCAAGGACCCAACTCGATATTGATGTTTGATTGGAAATTGATCTATTTTACAATCACAAGGCCAAATATCACGTATGCAGTGAACACTCTCAGCCAGTTCATGCAAGAACCTAAGCTTCATCATCTTAAGGCAGCACACCGTCGTCTCCAATACCTGCAAGAAGCACCAAGACAAGATCTATTATTTTCTTTAGGAAACCATCTCAATTTGAGTGGCTATTGTGATGCGGATTGGGCTAGATGTCTGATCACACATTGATCAGTGACATGCTTTTGCATTTTTCTTGGTAAGTCACTTGTATCATGAAAAAGTAAAAAGCAAGTTACGGCCGCAAGATCTTCAACAGAAGCTAAATATCACTCCATGGCTGCAACCACTTGTGAGCTTACTTGGCTAAGGTAGTTATTGAAAGATTTATGAGTACATCACCTTGAGCTAGCGAGATTGTTTTGCGACAATCAAGCCACCTTACATATTGCAGTAAATACCATGTATCATGAGTGGACCAAACACATAGAATTGGATTGTCACACGATCCGTGAAAGAATTCAAAGGAGAGAAGTTAAGACCACTCATGTGCAAACAGGGAATCAAATAGCTGACATATTTACGAAGCCGCTAAGAGCACCTGCCTTCTACTTGCATCTTAGCAAGTTGGGTGTCATTGACATCCACACTCCAACTTGATAGGAAGTGTTAAAGGAAATAAAATAGTCAACTATCTGATATGATTTGGAGTGTTTGTAGGATGCATTAATCCATCTTGGAATGATTGTGGGAGTGGATTGTAATAGCATAAAATTAGTTCCAGTTTACCTAGAATAGCATCACAATTCTTGTATAAATTCATACCTCTGTACAGCTTCAATTATGCAATACAAAATTCATTCACATAACAATTTGATAGAATGCAGCATCAATAATTGAATTTCCAAACCAAGTGGAAGAAAGTGAGGGTAATTATAATGATGATTTTGTCGTTCAACATGGCAGTTGTAATATTGATGTGTTGTTGCATGGTAAGTAGCAAAGTGATGATAATGCAGGGTACATGGAGGTGACAACTCCGAGTGGCAATGACCACCGACTAGAGCATGGCACTGAAATTGGGGTATTCTTAAATGGTGAACAGCATGCAGGAAATCAGGAAGGTCACGTGGAGGAAGCAGCTGCAAAAGTTAGCAACCACCGACTGGACTCACCAGTTTTGGCAGTGGCCATATACGGATACAGTTCGAGTTCGTAATTCAGTTCAGGTACGAAATTCGGTGGTAACTTAAAGTATCATTCGTTAGAGAGTACACATAGACAGGACGATATTTAGTTCGATTAGTTCTTAATTCGTTAAAAATATAAATTAAAAATATTTATAATATACATTTTACAATAATATTTATAGTTATTGTAAACAATTATTTTTGTTTAAATTGATTATTTAGTAAGCAACTATTTATTTACAACAAAAAAAAATTAATTCACTTAATTGTCTAATCACTTAATTGTCTAATCAAAATAAGATACTATCAGCCTCCCACTCTTTACTTCTCCTAAAAAAAATCAACACTCCAGATGGTCCCTCCACTAACACAATAAAAAAAGTTAAAAATTACAATTAACCTAAATATTTTATCTCTCTTCTTCTCTCTCTTCATCTGCCCTCTACCTGATGAAAACCAGAAGCTCAAAGCTTCCCAAAGTTTCAGTTGTTTCCAACCTCTCTTCCCAAAAATTTACAGGTGCTTTTTTTTGTTTGTATTATGATTAAAAATTATTAGACATTATTGGATGAATCACTGAACTGACCACCGAATCTAAAAATTACTGGTATGTACGTACCGATACGGGATTCGGACACCATTTCACCGAATCCGAAAACTACTTGGTGATGTTCCACCGTTTTGAGGAAATCAAATACAGGGAGAAAGTCAACATTCTCATCAGATTTTTTGTATTTGGCAGAGTCTGATTTCAATTTATCAAAGTTCGATGATCTTGAGACTTTCAAACAAGCCATATTGAGTCCAGAAGAACACAAATGGATTAAAATAGGCATCAAGACAATGGTACCTAAAATTTCATCAAGTTGTAAAAAGGAATGTTTTCACAGAGAACCCCTCATTCAATTGTGTTTATTTGAGAGTCAGTGGAAGCAATTTTATCATTCTAGTTTTTATATGGATGAAATATTTGCTTGCCACAAACAGTCATAGCGTGTTGGATGAAACCAAAGTTTAGTTGCAAAGACACTACGAGATGAAAGACCTAGGAGAGACCACTTATGTCCTAGGGATTGAGATCAAAAGAGAGAGAAGAAGAGGCTTGCTGGGATTGTCACAGAGGGCGTACATTGAAAAGGTATTGGAAAGATTTAATGTCTTCATGTGGAAATACAAAATGCCTATATCAAAGGGAGATCAAATGAGTAAGCTGCAATGCCCAAATACTAACTTGGAAAGAGATTATGGAAAACAAGCCATATGCAATTTTGGTTAGGAGTTTGATGTATGCACAAGTGTGCACAAGGCCGGACTTAGCTTTCACAATTTCGGTGCTTGGTAGGTTCCAATCTAATGCTGGAAAGGCTTACTAGAACACATCACAAAAAGTGCTAAGATATCTTCAGAGAACTAAAGATCATAGGTTAGTGTACAGAAGGACATAGGACCAAAGATCATATGTTAGTCTACAGAAGGACATAAAACATAGTTTTAGAAGGTTATAGTGACTTAGATTTCGCGGATTGTCCAAATGATATGAAATAAACATGGGGCTATGTTTTCTTAATGCCATATGGAACAGTCTCTTGGAAGAGTGTAAAACAACAGACTCTGGCTGCTTCAACTATGGTTGCAGAATACTTGTCTTATTGTGAAACATTGAATCTAGCCATTTGGTTGAAGGATTTCATAACACGACTACAAGTGGTGGACTCAATCTCGAGACCTATACAGATTTATTGTGATAATAACGCCGCTACGTTTTTCACTTAGAATGATAAAAGGTCAAATGCAACAAGGAACTTAGATATTATCTCATTACTAGAGAAAAAGTGGTTGCTAGTTTGGTCGAGATTGATTACTTGGAGACTAATTCAATGATTGCTGATCCATTGAATAAGGCTGTTCCCATGGCAGTTTTCAAGAAGCATGTCACGAGCATAGGGGTAATGGATGATTTTGATGCAGCAAACTCATACAAGAAACCAGTGGGAGCAAACTGATGCAGGAAATTAGTGGGAGCTGCATATCAGGTTTATTTTAAATGTTAGTTTTCTTCAGTTGCAGTTCATGTCTTGGAAGTTGTATTTAAGTAATAGTAATAAAGGCTTCTTAGCTAATAAAGAAAATGCAGTAAGGTTGCTAAAGTTCCCAAAAAGTATACAGCATATAGTTATGATAATGCATGATGATTAATGATCTTGAAATATTATGAAGGAAAAACAACCTAAGGGCTTCGTTCAGAAGCATTGGGATTGTTTTCAATCCTTAAGGGGACCAGATGTTTGACATATTAAAAATACATCTCCAGTCATGTCCTACATTGTTTTTATTTCTTGTTGGAGTCTCATGTGTTGGTTAGTTTCATTGTAAGTAATTATGGGGACGACACTCTTTGAAAGGTTGAGTGTGTTGCCCGATAATTCTCATGAATACTTGTTAATGACAGAGACTGGTAAATCGAAGAAATGTCAAATACTAATCTCATGGCCAATTCAGATTCATTCCATATTAAGTATAAACTATACAAGTTGACAAAGTATTTGCTCTAGTGGGAGAATGTAAGTTCTATATGAGGGCAAACATTTGGTGATTTGATTAAAGACATTTGGAATGATAAGGAGATTAGGATTGACGCTTGTGGTCGACTTATCAGGAGTTGTATTACTTAAAGTTTCAAGTCAAATACATTCAATATAAAACTAGAACTCTTCTAGCTGATATAACGCATAAGTGTTTCACGGTGATATGGCTACTCTTTGATAACGATCACTTAATGGGAAGGATCCTTATTGAATTCCATCATAAAAAGTATAAAACTGAGGTCCCTGCTTTCTCACTAAACACGCAACTTTACAATAAACTCAAGCCCCATTGAGCAAGCCTTGCTTTCAATTGTGTAGAGTTGCAGAAGAACTTCAGTTTTTATTCCTAGTTCTTTGAGACGATGTCTTCCACAGGTAAATGGTGTAGTTGGTAACTGTGAATAAGTTTTCCATTGCACAATTAACTTATAGTTCATGGTTCAATCTTTGTGTTTAATGATCTTGTGCTGGTTCTAGTGAGATTATGGTCGGTTTTAAGCTCAAATCCAAGGGGCTTTAACCCTGTAAATATATCTGCATGCATTCTGAACTCCAGCGACGAACTCCAGTGAAAACTGTCAAGTTCGAAGCCATCGAGGTTGTTCTTCTTCTGGGTTTGTTTTCGTAGTGGTTTAAGGAGGAAATGGTGAAGTTTTGACCTTAAGGTCTCATGTTTTAACCATGCTTGCACCGTGTTTACTTTTCTAGAATCTGGCGAGCCTTTTCAGGGGAAATGTATGGACCCAAAATATTGGGTTTGGGCCAAAGATGGTCGTAGGCTCAACTTAGAGTAGAGATCTTCGACCCATGTTTCTAAACTTGGAATAAGTCCAGCCCAAGGTAGGATGGCCCAGTCCTAATAGGTGAAAGACTCTAGGGGAGTCATGTTGAAATGATTCAGTTGAGTCCGAGTATGAGTGAAATAGTTTAAGGATCAGGATGAATGTTGATATGATTAGTAATATTTCAAGAATCAAGGTTCATGGCTAATCAAATTTAGGAGTGAATTGAATACGGAAAAGGGACTTGATTCAAAGTCTAGTTATAGTAGAAGTGGCCGAGCTCTACACGGAGATCAAGTTTATCTGATAAGAGTTTGGGTCTAGGAATGTTGAGGAGGTATAGTCTAGGTAGGACTTTGCTTCGGCATAAAGTGATTAGCACGAAAATCACCCCTATAAATTAAAGTGGCTCTGCAACATTCAAGGGACCTTTAACTCAACACACAAAACTGCCCTGTACAAATTCTCGCTCTACGCAAAACCCTCTAAAACCTTTGAGAAAATACTAACCTTCCTAACTTCATCAACACACCTTTAGTTTGGAGTACCAGCACTGTGTTGGCAACTAGCGACATCTTCAATTTGGATTAACAGCATTAAAGCCACATAGTCAGGTGATCGAGGAGAAACTTCAGTTTGAAATAACAGCACTACTTCGAGCTTGTTCGACTATCTATCCAAGTCTCTGTCAACAAGGAGTCTTTGAGTCCTTGTTTGAAGAGGTTATCTCATTAGCCTCTCGATGAGTTAAGATGTTACCAAGTTACCTAGTGTTTAGCACATTGAAAGTCGAGCCCTTTTTATGATTTGATATTCTCAATTACACTTTAGAGTTCGCATTCCAATGGTCGAACCACATTCACAATCAAGACACTTATATCTTTTGAGTATTTATGTTCTTATAGTTTAATTCTGATTCGGTGCACTTATATTTTCACGAATATAAAGCAGTCGAACCCAATGTAGACGATCCTGAACTTCGCAATGACTAACAGCCTTGCCTTTAGGCTCTAGAACCGAGAGGCTAAGATGAGTTCCTTCCTCATCGGCCGAGCTTGGTCGTCGAGTTGTCACGCCCGTATTTCACCGAATGACGTTTTTAGCTCATTAGCTTTCGACCTGCACGCTAGGTAGGCTTAGTAGTTTTAGGGTCAACAGTAACATACTACTAAGTAGAGGTTAGAGTTTAAGAGTAAAACACCGTTGAGACATAAAATGAACTGCTAGTGTTTCTTCATTAGTAGAAAATGATTTCCACGTTTTCTCCTCCACTAATTCCATGATTTCCCTTGATTCTCCTTTACGTAGGCTTAGAAGTTTTAGGGTCAACAGTAACATAATAAAACAGGAGTACATTGAAGAGGGACAAAATAAAAGCGAAGATCATTTCTCTACCCAAGACAATGATCCCCTAATAACGAAAAAACAAAAAAAAAACTCGTCTCCATAACCCATACAACATGGTCCACAGTCGGCTAAATCCGTCACAATACCATCTACAATGATGATAGTTGTAGAAACCAATTAAAAAAAAAAAAAAAAGACGAAGTCAGTACAAGTTGTTGGCATTGATCTAGACACAGACAGGTTAAATATAATCCACAAAATAGAACTCGCATGCACAAGTAACTTTAGTAGATCTGTTGATTCACCGAACCATCTGTTGGCTGCTTCCATGTTTACATGGCAGATAAGATAAAAGACCCTTCAGTCAGAGCTGGTAAACACGCAGTCTCCCTCCATCTCTTTCAACAACATAACATTCAGAAATTTATTAGAGAGCATCGCTCCACCAACCCCATTAAGGGCTGCATTGTTCACAACCACAGACTCACTTCTCATTCATTCATTCATTCTTTTAGATCACATCCGCACTCTCTTATATCATGTTATTCCATCCAAATCTCTCATCTGTCACTCCCTACACATCCTGCCATGAACGAGCCCCTGAATCCACCGCAAATTCCAGAGGCCGACCACGAGGGCACTGAGCGCATCCTAGTTCCTTCAAAACACACCACTTTAGCCGGTACCTTGGAAAAGAAACAACACTCGTGGTATAAACAGATAAAAGTCTGGCCTAAACTACTCAGTAACACCACATTAGTTCGCCTCCATTCCCTCTTCGACTGTTTATCTTCCCTCTCACTCTTTCCTTTACTTTGGTGGATTCGTGCAGGTTTATCGATTCTCATGTACCAATGGACCTAACCATTCAAGTTGAAGGCGTCGCCTTTAACGTTCACAAGGTAACTACATAGCAATACAAACATGCATGGCTCGAGATATAACTTGATACCTAACACACATCTACAGAGTAGTCAATAATTTCATGGTCCATGCTCTTTATTTTTGCAGTATCATTTGGTATCAAAATGTGGCTACATAGGTCGACTGGAATTTCACCCTTCACATTCAAACTTGGGTTATGAACTCGAGCTTGAAAACTTCCCCGGCGGATCAGAAGCCTTTGAACTCATTTTAAAATTCTGTTATGGTCTTCCAGTGGGCTTAAACCCTAATAATATAGCGCCGCTAAGATGCGCCTCGGAATTTCTTGAAATGACTGAAGAAATTCAAGACGGAAATCTCATTTCCAAGACTGAATCTTTTCTCACACTTGTAGTCCTTTCTTCATGGAAGGACACCGTTTCTGTGCTCAAATCTTGTGAAACTCTATCTCCATGGGCTGAAAATCTTCAAATTGTCAGACGCTGCTGCGACACAATCGCTTGGAAGGCTTCCAGAGAGAACGTAATTGGGGATGCAGATGGTCAAGAAGGCTGGTGGTTTAACGAAGTGGCTACCTTTCGAATAGATCATTTCATGAGGACTATGACAGCAATAAAGGCAAAGAGTGCCAGACCAGAGCTTGTAGGTAAATGTATTATGCACTACGCAGAAAGATGGTTGACAGGCATGGATGTGGAGTTTGAAGGACTAAGAGGATATGGGCTTGGAAAGAATGACCTGCGGTTCAGTATATTGAATAGGAGGAAGGAAGACGGGGGTTACGAATACAGCAAGGAGCAAAAAGCAATTATTGAAAGCCTAGTAAGCATCCTACCTCCTCAAAACGAGGCTCTTCCATGTAAGTTCTTATTGCGGATGTTAAAGTTGGCCATGCTGTACTCTGCATCGCCGGCGTTGATTTCAGAGCTTGAAAAAAGAGCAGGGATGATGTTGAAAGATGCCAATGTGAACGATCTGCTGATTCCTAGTTACTATAATGCAGATCAAGGGAAACTGGCTAAGTGAGTATTCTACTTTCTTTATTTATTATGAATTGGAGAGACACAGTACAATCTTTCCGGCATAACCAACCTTCATGTTCTTGTTAATTATAGTACAGTTCACCTGAAGAATGCATGATGCACGACATTGAAGTTGTGCAACGGATTATGGAATATTTCTTGATGCATGAGCAGCAAGAACAGCAACAGAAGACTGGTAAAATCGCTGTTAGTAAGCTGTTAGACAACTACCTAGCAGAGATTGCAGGAGACCCGAACCTCTCCATAACAAAGTTTCATGTATTGGCAGAATTACTGCCAGAAAATGCTCGAACATGTGATGATGGTCTTTACAGAGCCATTGACACCTATCTAAAGGTTGCCTTCTCACCTGTTTCTCTAGTTTTTCCTTTTTCATAACCTAAAACCCAACCCTTTTTCTTTCAGACTCATCCTACGCTGCCTGAGCATGACCGGAGAAGGCTATGCAGAATAATGAACTGTGATAAACTATCGCTTGATGCATGCATGCACGCTGCACTAAATGATCGACTGCCTATGAGAACCATTGTCCAGGTAACATTTTTCAAGTTCGAGTTATGAGAATACTGAATTGGCCCATGCTGAAACTTAGTTTTAAAATGTTAAGATATCACTATATCCTTAAGGAATATAGACCTTTTACCATGACAGATTTACATGCATTCCAATTAAATCCAATATATATATACATATATAATTTTATCATGCAATAACAGGAAACGAAATGCAACCCAATAACCTCCACCAACCACAGACTAAGGTATTTATGGTTTTATAAGCAGCACGATAATGAAACTAACTAGAGGCTGCATGACAAGAAGATACCAAAATAATAATAATAATAATAATAATAACCTGTGACTGAAATAAGCGCCCCAATTTATTTTGCTTCGCGCTACTTTTATGCACATTGAATTCGAAGTACAAACATATAGGCATCCGGCTAAGTTATGAAAACATGAGATGGAATTCCGGCAGTCTCAGGAATATATAATTTAACAATTGGAAGGAAAGAACTTCGATCTCACACAAAACATGCTAGAACCACAGTATTGTACAACAAAGTAACTGAACAAATTTCAAATTCAAACTAAGAGTTCTCTAGTGAAAGTTGAATTACACCAGCATGATAAAAGAAAAATATTGCAGCAAAAACGATCCAAATATAAAACCAATCTGAATATCAAATTAAGAACTCTAAATGGGCACTTATATCTTGTATGGACTAAATTGACTGATGTATGTCAAATTAAAATCACTCAATTGAAATGTATGAAAAAACTACTTTAACTGAATAGAAATCCTAAAACCCTCAAATAAACAGAAAATTTTCAGAAACCATAAGTCTAAAAAATGGATTTTACAAAGGCATTCCTATAAAAAAGGAAAGATTCGAATATAATACCCTTATATAATCTAGGTGTAAAATCCTCACAAAGGCGTAGATGACCATTGCATTTATGACACATAGAGCCCTTAATCTCATAGCCAACTAGAATGTGGTGCATCAAAATTGACACGTCTAACTGTAGAAAGCAATGATGAAACACGTGCAGGTGCTGTTCTCAGAGCAAGTAAAGATGAGGACAGTGATGCAAGAGAAGGAATCACCAAGAGGCGATAACTCTGAACAGCACGGGAACCACTCATCAACAGATGCAGAGATTAAAAATCTTAAAGCAGAACTTGAGAATGTAAAGATGAAGATGGCAGAGCTGCAGAGTGACTACTCTGAACTGCAACACGAGTATGAAAGGATAATAAGCAACCAGCAAAAGAATGTATCGGGTTTGAGTTTGGGATGGAGAAAAATCAAGAACTCTTTCCATACAAAAGTTGAGGAAAATGAAACTGGAGGCAACCAACAAAGAACCAACCCAGCTAGGCGCAGAACCACCTACATACGAGGGTTGTCAATATCCTAAATTGCATCAGCCCATGAGGAAGAGACATCCCACAATATATGAGAGTTACGCCTTTCAAGAGCATCATCCATATCAACTGGTTTGTTCACAAACACTTGGAATAATTGATAGGCACATCTATACGTAATGTATCAATTATACATTAAAAGAAATAAAGAGTAAACTGTGTTTGAAGTTTTGCTATTATTCCTTTGCTACCACTAGATGCCTGCAAATTTTCAGAATTGGAACGCATGAGATGATGAAACATATTTATGGACGAATATAAATAACCTTGCGGAGGGGGTAGTCGTCACGTTTTGACACCGATTATCAACGAAACAAAAGACATTTCTTACATATCATATGTCATAATAAGCCTATTAAAGTTCCGTCCTGGACAATTTCAAACTTCATAAGCAACTACTGGGTCAAGTAAAGCACATAACCGCGCAATGCATCATCACTCATCAGGCAAGATTAAGCATAAACATTACACCCATGTGCTCCACTAGTCGAAAGCAAAACAGCCACCACACGGCCATATAATTTATCAAACCCTCAAATATCATAAATTTCAAAGTCTCCAAATAAAAACCTTAAAATCTCGTCAAACCTGCCTAACGGAACCTCATGTTGCTCCAGGGGAACTTGGCGGAGCCGTCGCCAAAAACAGCCGAACCCTTATCGGTGTTCTTATCCCTGCGAGTGCTTGGCGGCTGCTGCTGCAACTCCTTGTTCCCGTAAGGCCAATGCTTCTCGGTCTCGCCCTCTTCGACGACGGCGGACTTGGTCTGGTTGGCTGTCTGCTGCTTGCGGTCCTGCAGGACGATTCCGATGGGGTAGAGGTCCTGGGAGGGGGAGAGGGGAGCCTTGAGGGTGACGTAGGCCTTCTTCTAGTCGGGTTTTTCGATGAGAAGACCACCACGCTTCTTCTTCCTGCTCTCCATCTTGAGGGTGCGGACCTTATCGACCTGGAATCCGTAGGGACTCCATGACGCGCTTGATTTCGATCTTGGAGGCCGATGGGATGGTTTTGAGAGCGATTTCTGTGCTGTTGGTGAAGTTGTTGGGCATCAGAAGCTTGATGGGTAGGTTTTCGAAGTGGACTACCCTCCGTCCCAATCTGCTTCCCATTGTGAATTATTTTCTCTGCTTCTCTGTGAATTTGGTACGACTGGTACTGGAGCAGCTCCGGGTGCGGGAGAGAGACTCTCCGCTTCTCATTTCTCAGTGGGAGTGGGCCTATGTTGGTGATAGACCAAAAAACAAAGGCTGACACGGCCCAATAACTGTTCTATAATAGCCCAGCAAAAGAGTCTTGTTTGTCGTGTTCGTGTTATATCCTAAACTTATTATTTAATGAGTAACTTGATAATGATCCAATCCGTTGACCGAATGACCCAAAATTTATTATTTTCTTGTCCTTTTGTGCCATGTTAACAAGTTGTGTAATAAGTTGACAATCTTGGTATTTTTCTTTCCAAATGTAGAAGGTTTGGTAAAGATAATGAGACTTTGGATTACCAATAGCAACACCCTACGAAATTATTTACAGTACAATTGACACAAATCATATGTGCATCAATCTTGTCGAGACCGGTTAGGGTGCATTAAGAGCAAGTCCACCGGAAGTGGATTAGGCCAGCACCAGCACAAAAAACAGGCTAGGACCCTGTCCATTGACTCTAGCCCACAAAACAGCCTGGCACCCAGCCCAAGCTGGTCTCTGGACCAGTCCAAAATTGACTGACCAAGAAGCCGGGCTATTGGCCTGGCGCGTGGCCTTTACACGGCAAAAACGGCGAGTAGCCGACATGAAAAAGCTGGCGGGCCCCACGCGCAGGCGCACTCACGTCCCACCCAGTAGAGGCAACATGGCCCATTTTCTGCCGTTGGATTTCCAACGGTTAATTTTTCTAGACCGTTGGATTTCCAAAGGTAAAAAAAAATTTAAATTTCACTTTTAAAATGGACTGTTCGATCAAAGATCAACGGTCCACGTTTTTTCCTCAAAAAAAAGGGCCCAACGGTCAAATTTATTACCGTTGGCCACGTGGCAGCATCTTGGCTCTTGGATTTGAATATTTTTCAAATCCAACAATCCAGATTAATTGTCACATTCCGGCCCGGGTGGGACCACTTCCCGGGCCCGTTCCACCACTGTAGCACGATATTGTCCGCTTTGGGCCCCGACCACGCCCTCACGGTTTTATTTTTGGGAACTCACGAGCAACTTCCCAGTGGGTCACCCATCATGAGAGTGCTCTAGCCCCCTTCTCGCTTAACTTCGGAGTTCCTACGGAACCCGAAGCAAGTGAGCTCCCAAAAGGCCTCGTGCTAGGTAGGGATAGGAATATACATTTAAGGATCACTCATCTGGGCAATGTGGGATGTCACATTAATTAACTACATTAAAATTAATTAAAAATTATAAAAAATTATAGAATTTTTTTTTAAATACAGAAAAATTTAAAAAAAATTTATTATTTTTCTATAAATACCTAACCCTCATCTTCCACCTTACACCACATTTCAATATTTCTACACTTTCTATACTATCTACATTTCAATATTTTCTACACTTTAAGAGAGAAAAATGTCTTCGTGGAAGCTCATTGAAGATGTTACGTTGTGTGAATGTTGGGTTCGCACTACTCATGACCCGCTTACGGGTAATGAGATGGATAAGCGAGAAATGTGGAGTAAAATTACGAAAGCGTTTTGCGATGTACATGGAAAAGACGCCAGAACTAGTCAAGGTCTTCAAGGTCGTTGGAAAAAACTTAACGCGTCCTTTACTTGTTGGAAAAACGCCATCTCTCATGCTTCTGGTAACCTGCGTAGTGGGACGAGTTTAACAGATCAGGTAACAATATTTTTATTTAATTTCTTATGTCATTTTTATGTAATTTATATGCATTCCACCCGCATCAATATTTTAACTTATTTAATTTCTTATGTAATTTGTATGTAATTTTTATTTAGTTTGTTATGTCATTTTTATGTAATTTATATGCATTCCACCCGCATCAATATTTTAATTTATATAATTTGTGTTACACCTGCATTTTTTAACACTATCTTATCCCACATTTTTATAGACACTACAAGCTCAAGCATTCTACAATTCAAAGAACCATAACAAATCATTCAACAAATGGGAATGTTGGGCAATTGTCAAAGATTGCCCTAGATACAAAATTGTGCCAACCGGTCCAGAAGTTGTCATGCACAACGTGGGTCTACATAGTTCGCCATAACCAGACACGATCGAACAAGAAGGCGACACATTTGAAGACACGGAAGGGACGCCTGAACAAGTGCCCGAGACCCAACCGACTCATCATTCCCTCAGACCTCAAGGTAAAAAGGCATCAAAGAAAAAAGGTAGTTCTTCCAAAAATGACTACACTAAATATATGGAGGAACTTGCTCGCCAAGGTGAACTTACCATAGCACGGGAAAAAGGCTATAGATGAGGAAAAAAATGCTGCAATGGCAGCACTACTAGTAGCTATTGAGGCCCATGATGTCGCGGCTGAGAGACAAAAAGAAATAGTTAATCGAGAGAACGAGCTGGTTAGAGAAGCACTTCATCGAGAAAATGAAATGCTTAGAGAAGAAAGGATGGCTCAAGCATATCGTGACACTATGAGCAAGTCTCTAATAAGACTGTCTCCGAATTCAAAATATTTTTGGAGCTCAGAAAAAAAGAGATGTCATGCGAAGGAGGCGTGCAAGAGATGCACAAACAAGTCAAAGGGGTTCTAGCTACACAAATCATAGCAACCAAGATCTTAGCACCACATATCCTAGCTCCAGAGACTTTGTATAATTTCGTATTTATTTGTAGTACTTTATTTAATTTCTTATGTAATTTCTTATTTTTTAGAATTTTAATTAATTTTTATGTAATTTTTATGTTTTTTCTTTATTTCTTTTGAACTTTATTTAACTTCTTGTGTTATTTCTTATTTATTGTTAGAACTTTATTTATTTTTATTTAATTTCTTATGTTATTTCTTATTTATTGTTAGAACTTTATTTATTTTTATTTAATTTATTATGCAATTTCAATGTAATTATTTATTTATTTTTGTACTTTATTTAAACACATGAAATAAGATTACATAAACTCACCAAATAAACTTAAAAACAAAACACACTACATAGAATTACATAAACTTAAAAAAAATACACTTTATTCTTCAACCACAAGCCTCATTTTAATTATCTTCACCTTCTTGCAATCCCCACTGGTGCTCAATCAAGTCATTCTGGCGGGTTCGGTGCCAGTATGGCTGTTGCAAGGCAGTGTACCGCTGAATGATCAATTCATTGTAACGTCTATCCAATTCCAACTGCTCGTGTTGCATGGGATCTTTGGTATTGTCATGAGCACAGTAGATACATGTTTGTGAGTTGTTGATCGGATCCGGCTCATATTCATCGACGACATCATAATCATATTCATCTTCAACAATCATGTTGTGGAGAATAATACAAGTCATCATGATGGATCGAAGAGCCTCGACATCAAACATTCTAGATGCAGCCCTAACAATCGCTCAAAGAGCTTGCAAGATACCAAAACAACGCTCGACATCCTTCCTACACCCTTCTTGACATTTTGTGAAGTGTTTTTCTTTTTCAATATGTGGATGCAGCACTGTTTTGACAAATGTATCCCACCTTGGGTAAATGCCATCTGCAAGGTAGTATGATCCCTCGTATTGGGTACCATTAACCCAATATGTGCATCTCGGCGATTTTCCTTGCAGCAGTTCGTTGAACACTTGGGATTAGGTAAGGACATTTAGGTCATTCTGAGCTCCAGGAACACCAAAAAAAACACACCAAATCCAGGTATCAAATGAAGCCACCGTTTCCAAAATGATGCTTTTGGCTTTTTTTCAGTCGTCATAAGCTCCTTGCCACACACTTGGACAGTTTTTCCAAGTCCAGTGCATGCAGTCGATGCTTCCAATCATGCCAGGGAAGCCTTGCATCTCACCCTTCCTCAGAAGCCTTTGCATGTCCCTTGGCGTAGGTGTCCGAATGTACTCATTGGTGTAGAAGGCTTCAATTGCAGAGCAAAAGCGCATGAGGGACTCCAAAACAGTTGTTCTTCCCATCCTCACGATCTCATCCACTTGATCTGCAGATGCTTCATATGCAAGCATTCACAAGGCAGCCGTAATTTTTTGCTCGGGAAGAAGACCTAAAACATGAAAAACATCATCTTTTTGCACAAAGTATGGATCATGGTTGCAAATAGCACTCATGATTTTGTCGAACAAACTTCGTTGCATTCTAAAACGACGTCTAAAAACATGATCAGGGAATACGCTGTTGGGAATAAAATAATCTTCTAAGACATCTTTACCTCGTATTTCCCTTTTTCTATCGAGGTTTGCAGCACATCTGGGTTTGGCTATCTGCCCTACGGCTTCCATGACACGGCGGGAATGTGAGGCCTTCTGCCTTCTATGGTGATCATCCTCCTCCATGAAGAAAGCCTCATCTCCACCTCCATCTTCCTCGAGATTGGCCAATTCTGCATGTTGTGCCAACAACCTTTTCTGTTGCTCCTGCAACTGTTTATACAATCTCCTTGAAGAAGACATTGTAATAAGAACTCAAGATTTGAAAACGATGAACAATGATTTTGAGCTAAAAAGAATGATTGAGCTTGGTGTGAGGATGGATGTAGAGATGTAGGGTTTATATGGACAAAAAAAAGCAAGGATGAAGTTCTGGACAATGCCACATGGCACTACGTGATTGGTTGAAAATCTTATCGAAATCTTGGCTAAATTATTGTAATCCGGAAGTGACACGTGGCGCATCGGGATAGGTTGAAAATCTTATCGAAAATCTAGCCACGAATAGTACGTTTTCGGATAATGACACGTGTCATGACGAGATTGGTTGAAAATCTTATCGAAATCTTGGCTAAATTATTGTAATCCGGAAGTGACACGTGGCGCGTCGGGATTGGTTAAAAATCTTAGCGGAAATCTGTTCACAAAAATAGTATGTTCTGATAATGACATATGGCGTGACGAGATTAGTTAAAAATCCTATTCGAAATTAAAACTTTTTTATTTTTTTATTTTTTTACAAAAAAATTAAAAAAATTATAAATGGGCTGGGTGCCAGCGCATTTTTTTAGGGGTGGAGATGCATTGGCCTATTACTATTCATTGGAGTATGTTACTGTTCACTTGAGTGGATAAATGGGCTGGGTGCTGTCACCCAGTCTTAGGGGTGGACTTGCTCTAAGGTTACCTATTGACAATCAAATATGGTCGGTAGATGGCATTAAAGCATATCTGGCCATTGAATGGGCTATTGCCAAATACATGGTTGTATAGCCAAGTTCCGATATTGTATTAATAGTAAAAAAAACTAGGATGTACCGCCTCCGCATTGATGCAGGTGAGAAAACTTAAAGATAAATATGGATAAAAATTATAAAAAAATAAATTAAGTATAATTAGTAAGTTTAAAACTTTGTAGTAGCATAATATTGATTAACATAAACAAAAGTATAAGGGAATAAAGAGTGAGTGGAATTGAATACTTGGGTTGAGAATCTGAACAATCTTTTTTTAGCAACAATAGTTACATAAGAGTTTGATTAACACCAGAAAAGTTAAGTTTGTTATAATTTAACGTAACTGTGTTTAGCAACAATAGTTACATAAGAGTTTAAAAAAAAGTTATGGAAACGATAATACCATTGAAGAACTTAATATTATAACTTAAAAAATGAAATGACAATGCATTCCGAGACGAATCAGATTTATGAGAAGTGATAATCTCAGCCATGACTATTTAGATCAATGGTCATCATTTTCGTCTTTTCTCTTCAAATGAATTAGCTATTACCAATTTATACACACACTCTCTTATTCTAATCTATTGTGAACACATAGTTAATTATTTTTTTGTCACCGATAGATTTAAGATAAAGATTAAAAAGCATAAATGGAGATACTTCTACTAAAGATATACTATGTCCATGTTCTTTAAGCTAATGAAAGAATATATTAGATTAAAACACATGGAGAGGGTATATTTCCAGCGGTATTGTCTAGGTTTATACTTTTGGATGTTTGACCTAATCTTTCAGAGCGTAAGCAAGTAACCAGTCATGTATTTAGAGTATATGAAAAGAAGATAGTTTTTATATGTATCAATAATAACCAATTCTCCCGAAGAGAAAGCTCAGTAAAAATTGTAATTAAATATAATATTTGAAGAAAGGAAGTTAATAAATTGCTAATTTATTTTATATACCTTTGAATCTTTGTGTCCATGTGTTCTTGATACCTATTTGTTGAAATTGTAATTTTGTTGGTTACTCAGGCATGGTTTTTTTGTTTTCCTAAAATTGGAAAACAAAGTGTTAGAGGCATTAATAAAAAAAATATTTAACAAATAATTCATATGGATGATAAAAAAAGAGAAAGAGTTAGAGAGAAAGAGTAAAATGCAGATTTCGACACAACAAATATAAAAGGACATGTAATGTTGTTCCACAACCAAATGAAATGCATTGTACAGACACTAATTGTTTGTTCGTTATTACGAAATAGGAAGTGACATGAATATTCAAAGGAGGGAAGGGAATAAACCAATGTTGACTGGCATTAATTTAGAGATGTATGCACAGGTTTAAAGCTAATGTATAGAATGGTATATTCTGACTATTGAAGTTTGTAAACATAGAAAATGAGACGAAAATATATGGTTTAAAACTAATTTTCATGTAATAGATGTGCAATCACTTTCAATATTTATGTTTTCATATTATAAGAGCATTCCAAGATAATCTTCAACTAAACTATATTTCAAAAAAATAATTGTAAAATTGGATAAAAAAATATAAACACAAGATGGATTAATTGGGATTACATAGAAAATTGAGTAAATTATTCAGATTGATTTTTGACACACGATGTGTTGAGTGATAAGCAAGGCAATCAATTTTGACTAATCTATGTTCTTGTGTTTCATAAACATATCCACCACTATCCATCATCATCTATTCTGGCAAACACATAAAACAGAGTGTATTACAATTACTAAACCTCGTCATATTGATATGGCTGGACTAAAGCTTAAACAATTGAAAAAAAAATAGATTAACATCAATTTGGATAAAAGAATTGAGAATTAACAGAAGTTTAAGAATATTGTCTCTTGTGTTTTGGGTTTTAAATTGAGATAACAAAGAGAATGATAGTTTGTAAAAATGTTTGGATAAATACACAATAATTATAGAACAATTACAGATGTAAGTACTTTTAAATGACACAATTATTAACAATTAGCATGCATAGTTGTTAATGAGCATAAAATTATGCTTTTTTGGAAAATGAAGGACGAAAGAAAAAAGTTTGAGGCAAGGAATATAACTATGTTGTCTCAAAATTTTGGACATTAATTACACAATTCCAATTTGCATATAGATGATCAGACATATTTTTTATACTAGGTACTAACGACAGGAAGATAACACAAATCATGTCAAAATGATTATATTATCTCCAAGGTTAGAGTGTTAATTCAGACCATGAATGGGAAGTGTGTTACTTGTTTTCCACATTGCAAAAAATTTATGTCAAAACTTTGTCAAGCATTGAACCAACCATGGAAAGAATAAAAACGTTGACAAAGACGACAAAACAATTAACCACAAATGATGTTCATATGTTCAGCAAGAGGAAAAAGATTTACAAATGAAAAAAAAAAGAGTATTTATATACAACAGGCCTGTGGCTTTAGCGTAAGGTCATGCACCAAACGTGAAAGAGACTCTTGCATCAATTCCAATTTTACTCATGTGCAACATATCACTGTACAATTGCATACCACCAATGAATCATAACTGATTTCAATATTCTTAGTTGTTGCAACATATAGTAAGACGATGTTAAACATGTGTTCCTCAAAAATACAATACAGGAAAAAAAAAGATTTATTAAATTCTTGCAACTACATAGTAACTGAGTATTTGTTTATGCATATCTGGGCATGAAAAGCTAAAGAAATCAATAATTTATGTCATTGATTAACATTTTGTCAAATTTGTTCTTGTTGTTTACATAACCACAATAAAATTAAATTTAATAATTTTCTTGTAAATTTTGTAACACATCTTTAAAAACAATATTTGCAGTACAATTTTTAACACAATTTTCTCCATTCTCTATTAAAAAATTTAAATTTTCTCTTGACGTCACTCTTGACAATGCAACACCATGTGTAAAAACTGGTTCTAGAAGATACAAACCAACTTGTTTAAGAGATTGTCCTTGATTTTTAAGGATGAAAGGCCACTTATTCTCTGTAGTTGTAAGAATGATTTTTGGTATGAAAACTTTGTGAGCAATATTGCTCCCAGCAAGAATTTTAGCTTCAATAATTCTATTAAATAATTGAGTAACAATTAATTTAGTTCCATTACACAAACCTGATGACTGGTTTAAATTTCGTAGCAACATAATAGGCATCCCTATTTTTAAAACCAAATTATGTGCAAGTAATTCATTGAAATCAAGTTAGTTTAAAAATTCTGTATGATACATTATTTCAAGATTTTCAACATCTATAACAAATTTATGATGTTATAATAGCTCTTTCTCTTAAATATGCAAAATTGTAAAAAAATTGTTGAAAATTTGGGTAAACTGTAGAAAAAAATTGAATGTATAGGATGTGTAGACCAATTAATTATCAAATCTTGAGGTATTTGAATTAATGATATATCTCTATCATTTGAATTATTCACATTATTTGCATCATCAATTTTTCCATCCCCAATTTGTAAAATACAATTTGCCAATGAACTTATTTCATTTTTTTTCTTCAATACTTAATGATACACCCCGACCTGAATCGAGGCATGCTGGCCATCAGGTGAGGGTGACATAGCCATGTGCGCAACATAAGTGATAATAGTGTGAAAATGTGAGTACATAAAAACCAAAACTAACTAATTTACACTATAAATAAAGTATAAGTGTGGAAGTGTTCAAGCAAAGATACACGTGTCTCAGAGCATAGGTAAAAAAAGTGCAGTCCAACAGACTAAGTATTAATTATACATAATAGGAAGAAGATTCCTACATTTATTTGGAAGACTATCAGAACCACCGGAGAGTCCTCGTGAGTCACAAACACGAAAACCTAGCTAGGACCTAGAGGGGCACAAAATAGAAAATGTGAGGGCAAAAATAAAACTTTTGAAAACACAGTTATCTTTCTGAATGTACTAACTCCTCACTGTAAAACCCGTATAATTTCTCAGAAAATAATAATATATATGTATATAAAAATCATGTTCAAAAGCAGTGAAAATCAAAGTATGCCATGTCAAAGTGTCTCAGCAATAAAATGTGTAAGCCAGATGATATGAATTAATGTCAAATAACATGTCAGCTAGAGTCACCTAACGTGACCTGTACGGTTGAACTTATAGCTTATCAACCTATGCATGCACACGAGTGGGAACCAACTAGGTGTAAATAAGTACGCTCAAGTGCTACGATCACGTGAAGGCTGTGCGATGAATCGCGTGTCACCTACGAGTCGGAACCACTTATTGTGGTTTGTACGACAGGCTGGCACCAGACTTGGATCCAAGGTGAGCATGCGATGTGGGAGGTAAACGATCACGTGAAGGTTGTGCCCTGTCCTCGGGCGGGAGCATTAACACCGGTGTGCAGGATAATGAGCTCTAAGTGCATAAATGCATAACAATATACAATGTAACCAATACCATCATGTGTACTCACCTGAAGCTTACCTGAGCCTTCGCAACATCATTCAATACAATGCACAACTATACTAATGCAATACTAAAATTGTAATGCATCCATGACATGGCATTTAAAACCCAATTTCACTTAAAATGGTTTCTAGGAAACGTGTATATATATATATATATATATATATATATATATATATATATATATATAAAAAGCAAAAGCCCACTCATTGATAAGTAGCAGGGTCGTAGCCCACTAGCCTCGCCAATCCATGCTCTTTCTCAGGATATGTCTCACTTATATGCGAAACAACTAATTTAACCTTAATCACTAAGCACGTATACAAAACCTAGGAATAACTTCTCATACTTTGCTTAATTGGAGCATTTGAATATACCAATGTGACCTAATCGACACTAAGAACACCCTCATATTTTTAGAATAATTTTTGGATGTCACACGCGCCCTCACGTGCCGGCCACGCGTAGGCACGTGCCTAGCACACTGACAGAATCCCTAACGAGGTTAGGGAATATTTCGTAAATAGTAGAATATTCCGTTTAAAAACTAAAGAATTTACCTGATGCCGTTAGGAATATTCCGTCAACTTTGACGAAATATTCTCCTTCTTCTCCGGTGGACCTCGCCGGACTTCACCGTTCGTCGCCGCCTAAACTTGCCGAAAACTGGAAAATTTTCAAAGCTCAATAACTACTTCATTTCTCAACAAAAATCCATGAAATTTATATGGATTTGAAGCTCTTGGAGAGTAGAACACAACCATACCTATTAGAGGTCCAAAAACTAATGGAAACTAGTCGGAAAACCCTTGGAAAATTTTGGCTAAACCTGCAACTTCACGAACCCGACTGTTCCGACGTCCAAACCACTCCAAATTCACTCTAAGGTGTTAAGGAAGTTGTTTAGAGTCTATCCCGAGCCTCAAAATCATGTAAATCACCCACAATCATGACGTCCTAAAAACCCACCGCGTTGGAGCTTTTGGTTTCTTATATTTTCGACGACCGTTCGATGAACCAAAGGTATAGATGAGTTCGCGAGGTCGTGAGGAAGATGATGACAATGTCTAAAGACTCGATCTATGATGTTTTGGTATGGTTTGAGTGTGAGTGTGCTCTCAAGTGTACGGACAGAAGGGAAGAATCGAAAAGGAAGGAGATGGTGAGGGATACATGTGTGTGTGTGTGTGTGTGTGTGTGTGAACATGATTGGGCAGAAAAAGGAAAGGGTAAGCTCTGATTGGGCTATTGTGAAAGAGAGAGAAAGAGAGAGAGAGAGAGAGAGAGAGAGAGAGAGAGAGAGAGAGAGAGTTATGATAAATGGCCGAAAGAAAATGAAATCAAACCCCAAATCTGATTGGGCTAGGGATGATAGGAATTAATTTGATTGGTGAGTAAATATAGTCAACCCAAAAATAAGTTTATACCAATTTACGATTTCAATTCGGCCCTAACTCACGTCAATACACTCGTGACGTCGAGTATGATTTAATTACGTTAGCGAGGAAAATAATTTAAATCTGCATATGTACATCCACGTCACTAAATCACGAGGGCATTATTGTCACTCTACATACTCGGGGATTAAAATATATATAATAATTTAGGACAGGTTGTCACAATCTACCCTCTTAAGAAAATTTCATCCCCGAATTTTCTACACAACAACAATACATCAATAACCATAAAACATATGTGGATATAAGTTCGCATGCGATCTTTAGTTTCCCAGGTGGCCTCCTCGATTGAATGATTTCTCCATAAGATTTTCACCATGTGCACAGTCTTGTTCCTAAGAACCTTATCATTCCAATCCAAAATTGTCACTGGCTCCCCATCGTAAGTCAAGTCTGGGTTAATCTCCAGTAGCTGAAGAGGGATCACATGCGATGGATCAGAGACATAGTGGCGAAGCATAGACACATGGAATATGTCGTGCACCCTTGATAACTCTGGAGGTAGCTCAAGTCGATAGGTGACTTCATTGACTCGCTCGGTGATCTGATACAGTCTAATGGAACGAGGACTTAACTTACCTTTCTTACCGAACTGTACCACGCCCTTCCACGGAGATAGCTTCAAAAATACCCAATCTCCAACTTTATATAATTTGTCTGTGGCGTGTTTATCAGTGAGACTCTTCTGTCGGTCTTGGGCCGCTTTCAGGTTAGCTTTAATCACTTGAATATTCTATGTGGTCTCATCTACAATTTTACGGCCTCCTAACACTCTATCGCCGACTTCAGAACAACATAGAAGAGTACGACATGGTTTACCATAAAGTGCCTCGAAAGGTGACATACCGATGCTAGAATGATAGCTGTTATTATACGCAAACTCGATCAAAGCCAAATGCTTATGCTAAGCATCTCCAAACTGCAGCACCGAGGATCTCAGCATATCTTCTAGCGTCTAAATGGTTCTCTCAAATTTCTCTTCCGTCTGTGGGTGATAAGCCGTGTTGTAAAGTAATCTCAAACCAAGAGCTTCCTAAAAAGCTACCCAAAACTTAGAAGTAAACCTGGGATCCCAGTCAGAAATGATACTAACCGGAACACCATAGTACTTAACTATCTGTAAGATGAAAAGCTCAGCTAATTGGCTCAAAGAATAATGCTCTTGAATAGGCAGGAAGTGCGCTGACTTAGTAAGTCAGCCAACTATTACCCAGATGCCATCATAACCATTTCGCGTATGAGGAAGCTTGTACACGAAATCCAGAGTAATATCCTCCCATTTCCACTAAGGTACAGGAAGTGGCTGTAATAACCCGAAAGGTTTCTTCCTCTCTGCCTTGACTTGCTGACAAATTGCACAACGACTCACATATTTTACAATCTCCCTTTTCATGCCAGGCCAGTAGTAGAAATGTCGAACGGTATGATACATCTCGGTACTCCCAATATGTATCTACAATTAAGATATGCTAAAATTTCATCATCTAAATTTTCTTGGAGAGCTAAGCGTGCTCTATCTGAACCCTTATTTACATACTTGAACAAATATTTTATAAGCCTTGATTGACAACATGACTGGACATTTATAGGTGCATTGTATTTTGATAATAGCTCGGCATTGTAAAGAACAACAAAACTATTATCAACTTTTACTCCATTTTTAATCACAATTTTTTCTTCATTTTCATGACGTCTATAGATGGGAAAACATTTGGGTCAAAAATTGTTTCACTCTTGTATGGCTTAGGAAAAAATTTAGAATATTTATTTTCCTGCATGCAAGGTGATTTTTGGTTAATGCAACCACATGGACTATGAATCATAAACCGATTAACAATTTCAGAAAGCCGTGGATGGAGAATTTTGTCAGGAAATTCAGCTGAAATAATTGAATCTATATCTAATGGAGAAAAAAATTTCATGTTTGATTTCAGCCATATTAACATGTGAGAATAAGGTAAACCTCTTTTTTTGAAATTCAACTTTGCAAACATTTGTATGTGGCAAAAAATTGAAAACAAACAAAAAGAAGAGAGTAAATTTTACAACAACTCGAAGAACAAAAAAACTTGAAATAAGTGGAACAATAAGTTTTAAGAACTTGTTTCAACTTCTCCAAAAGGCTTTCCGAATTTGATGAAATCGATCATGTGATCAAGTTTCATTTTGAAGATTCTAGAAATTATATCAGGTCTATTTTCAGGTTTGAATCCTAGTTTGTTCTCAAATTATCTTGCGAGTTCTGGCCATTTGACATTACATGTGGATGTTATAAACAAATCAGGATGTCCATACTCTCTACAAATAGTCATAGCATCTTGATAATTATTGATCATATATCTAGGATTTCTAGTATATGAAGCGAGTAACACAAATTTTTGTACTAAATTATTTGTAGCATTATCACCTTTTGAGAATGCATCATATATTCTTTTATAAACTTCACTTCTCGAATTTTTTTGATTTTTCCTGATATAATCTAATCTATCTTCTTCAAGTGTTGCAAAAGAATCCACCAAATATTATTGGAAAAGTCTTCCTCCTCTTAACAATGTAGTCAATGGCGATTCTCGTTCTTGAATTTGATAAGCAATAAAAGCTTTCATCGGCACTATTTGTCTCTTACTTTTTTTACTTCTACAATTTTAATTCCATTTTAAATCTAGCCTATACTCATCTTCACTATATGGAAAAAGAATATGATATTGTAAAGACATACATTTAGGATTCAACTTTGTGACACATTTTAATTCTCGACTTTTAGACTAAATAATAATATATCTGTTAGAATCAAAGAGTCTTATATCTCCAACTACCAAACTACCTATTTCATCACTTGTTGGTTGTTCATATTGTTTGCCATCATTTACTTGCCTTCCTAACAAAGTCATCTTTAAAGAAGAAAGACCATCATTTTCAAATGTATCTTTTGCTGTTTGAAAAAAGTTTAACTTATTCATTTGATGTATCAAACATTTTAATTAAACTTTCTACAATAGTCCTTGATTATTTCCATTTGAACTAAAAAGTTTAAGACGATTTTCTACCTCATTATACGTATCATACACATACAATTGAGCAAATTTTGGAGACTCATTTTCAACAGGTAAAAGAGATCCCATTAAATGACAAACTTGACCACTATTTTAAAAATATAAGGGCTTGATCCATTTTTAATTGAGTGATCAACTTTGGCTCACATTGAAATAAATAAAAAACTGACCTTTTCTATTTTTCTGAAAAAATGCTTGACCCTTATTCATAAGATTGTTACTCTGATCATCAAAGGTTCTTTCAATTTTATTTATACATTGGTCGAATGCATTAATAAAAAAAATTCCTTTTTTTTTGCTTGAGCAAGTATTTTTTTCCCACAAAAGTCATGTAGTGTAATTCATTATAATTTGTAAAATTGATATTTTCAACATTTTGCTGACTAGAAGATGTGCTAGTACTACACTAGTGTTGAATGTGTGAGTTTTCATGAACATATGCACTACTTTTAGATGAAACAACGCCCACACGGTTTTGTATACAACTTATTATGCACACTTTCTTAAGATGCCAGTTATATTCAGGTAAAAGATTGGACTGATCACTAACAAACTCTTTTTCCTGATCCATACCTGTGGATGCAAATTTACACCTTCTTCTTCTTGGACGAAAATGCACCTGCAAAACAATAATCACCTTAGATCAAGGCCAAGAGCCTCACGCGCCCACAATGAATGGGGGGGCTTTGGCCGAAGAACCTCTGATGCCAAAGTTAGAATTTGAGAGAGAAAGTGTTTAGAGAAATTTGGAGGATTTTAGAAGAGAATTGAACTTCGGTTTTGGAGGGAAAAAAAAGGCTATATATAGGGGTGTGGCCGGCCCTATTAATTAGGACCGGCCACATTTGGTTGATTTGTGGGATTGATGACCCATAATATCTTGCAATTACTTTAGGCAATTAATCAATTAATTAGATAATTAACCAATTAATGAAGGTAATTAATCCCAATTTGAAAAGAATAATTGAGAGTTACCTTATGGGTGAAGATTTGATGAGAAGTAATTAGAAGGTTTAAAAGAATACCATTTTTATCACCTTTGACCTTGATTGAGCTATTATTGTCTGTTGCATGAGCGTGGGAGTCCCAGTATGCCTCAAGGGTAATTTTGTCTTTTAACCCGAAAGTCCGCGTGTCGTCTCCATATTTTTCTTGATTATTTTTTGCTCCACAAATGCCCCCACGCCTGTTGGGCTGCTCGCAGGAAAAGGTAATAGGTATAAAGATCTTCTTGTTCTAGGAAACATATGATTGTTTCCTATTTTGATGTAAATTCCCTCTTTAATGGGAAATTAGATCCTTCTAGGAAAGGGAAATAAATTACTTCTAAAGTCTATTTAAGTATATCTTAAGGGAAATAAATTACTTCTAAAGTCTATTTAAGTCTACCTTAAGTAGATTATTAAATCAACTTTAGAGAGCAATTTATTCTACCCTACAAGAGAGAGAAAGCTAGAGGATATTTGTTCCCCCTCCCTTAGCAATCTTCTACACTTGCCCGTGCAAAGGACTTTTTTCCGTTGCTTTCTTTGTCTTCTTCGTGCCACACCGAGGTAAGAAAAAAAAATAAGTTTCCTTATCTTCTTCTTAGATAGTATTGTTGTAGGGCATCAGTCATGGTGGTGCAACACGTCAACTGGCAGGGGCCAAGAGTCGGTTCAGCATGGGCTGAAGAGGTGTTGTGGCAGGGATCACTGCTTAGGCTGCTCGGCTAGGCTAAAACCAATAATAGCTGTGCGGCTGGGCTGCAAATCGAGGCTCTAAGGCTCATGTCCTTTGGGCTATTAGACCTGACGCGAGCCAGGTCGAAGATTGAAAAAAATGAGCTTGTGGGCTTCATGGATTGCTAGAATGCTAGGCTATGCAAGCCTCTTACCTATTGGTCTAAGAGAAAAAATGAGGGAAAACCCATCATAGGTTGAGCTTCCCTACTAAATATCGTGAATGGCGTTGGCTGCTTAATCTTCTTGGTTGGGAGAAATGTGGGCTGCTCCCAAGAGAAGAGATAAAGAAAACCAAAACGGATGCATTGGCTCGTCTGATCGTTGTTGTGGAGCCAACTATGAATGAAGGTGAAAAGAAGAGATCTTCCCCGCCTTTTCAAGATATGCCAGTTGAGAAAAAACTGAAGGCTGTTTCTGCTGTTTGTCTTGATTTCTTCCAATGGGAAGAAATGAAGTTGTTAGATCTGAGCCTATAACGCCTGTCATGCTGAAAATGGTTAGTACGATTGTTGATAGGATGCTCAGCGTAGAGGCTCTGTCATGCCCCTAATTTCGAAGTCTGTACCAAGACGTCCGTTGTGAGCTAAGTCTGGTTCACCCTTGGAGAGGCTTGATACTATTAAGAGAGATGAGGTGGTCTCTACTGCTATAGTTGTGCCAAGGTCTACTCCCCTTGCTGCTTAAACTGATTCTCCTGCTGAGAAAGAGAAGACTGCTCGTGTGGGCAGTTATGAGTCTTGTTTTTGGGGAGGCTACTGAGATTGTGTGCTTTTGAAGCCTGATCTGCTTGAAGATATGGACGAGTGTGCCAAACTTATTGATGGCGTCAGATGGATTGTTTACCCAAGTTCCTTTGTGAATCATGCAACCCAATATAAAATGACTGCTCTATTTGCTATGATGTAGAAAACGGCTATTCTTGCAGCTTAGTCTATCATCCTTGACCAAAATGATACCAAGGTTGCTAAAGAGATGGCAAAAACTATGGCAGCTAAAGCTTATTCTTCTGCCGAGAAGATCAGAAAGTTAGAGTCTAAGCTCATCGCTTTGAAGGGTCCAATATCTCTGCCCCCACTTCTCTGCAACTTAAGACCGCTTGCCAAGAGATTGTTGACTTGAAGACTAGGTTTAGGGCGATCCAAGTTAAGTATGAAAGTGCAGAGAAGGAGATTAGCTATTACATACCTTATATTAAAGATTTTGAGTGTTGCATTTTTTAGCTTCATTTTGCTGTTTATGAAAAGGATAAAGAGTTTATTGTTGCTTATAATCAAGTGATCCACTTCAACAAGATCGTTGATATACTTGAACCCCAAGTGTTGGAACTCCAAAATGCACTGAAGATCAACGAAAGTCTAAAAAAGGAAGTGAATGCGTTCCAGCATTCTGTGTTGGTCTGCTTGAGGAGAATGAGCAGCTAAAGTGTGAAAAGGCTGGGCTTGAGGCTTTGGTTGTTTAGAGTCAGGCCGATTTCTACAAGCTGGGTTATGTAGATCATCTCTTTGGTAGGCTGTCTAACTTTGAGTTTGCTGGGAAAGACATTGAGACTTTCTCTATTTCTTTAGAAGACTTGTTTGCCTTTACTTTTGAAGCTTCCATTGGTGAAGTAGTCGGAGAAAATGGTGCCCAGATTGGGGCAGCCGAAGATGAAGCTTGATGTGAAAATTAGATTAACACACAAATTAAACCCTATGGATGACAATTGTAGTATATGAGCAAATAGGGATCGTTCTAGACTGGGGATTAACTAGGGATGCTAATCAATGTGAAACTGACTCAAAAACGTAAAAACACAATGTAAAACACTAAACTAGACTCAAAGAATGCAAAACTAGAGTTTAAAACACTTAAACAAAGCAAAAGACTCAAAACAGCCCAGAAACACTCAAAACTGCCTCAAAATCACTTTCTGGGCAGTTTTGAGCACAAACACAATTTTTGACGAAAATTGGTTCTAACTTGACTCAAAACTCCTAGAAACACAATCTAAATGTATTTCTAACTAATCTAACACTTTAAAATAAATGGGGGATTGGTTTTGATGAATTTAGAATTAAAACAGAAACTTGAAAACAAAACAGATTCTAAACAGATTTTGGTGAATTGAATGGATTGAGAAACTAGTTAGAGGGTTCCTTATCCACACATGAACATATGCATACAACTTTGATTCCCAGTTATGATTTCAACAAACTTATGAATGACGATGTCCCAAATTAATTGTATTGAACGAATTAATTCTCAGATTTCCCTAGATTCATTGGATTGAATGGAATACGCATCACAACCAAATTATTCCTCATCAAAGTCCCTAACTATGGAATACGCATGAGAGAGACATTCAACAAGAATCATTAAGTTCAATGGAAATCATAAACAACGACTAGGCATTCATAACTATGGAATACGCATGTTAATCCAACCTAGGGTTTACTAAACACAATCGTGACTAGCGATCTTTACTACTCATGAATATAAGTTCATAACGATTAGGTGAAATTCCCTTATATTCTAGCATCAAGTTTAGGCATGCAAATTAAGTGTCGACCCTCAACCCACATGCATAAACAAGTTCTTAATCAAAACAGAAAAGTAAACCACATCCAAAGTTCATGAATTCATAACTGGAGTAAATCAAATCATAACCAACATATGTCCATGGCTTCAAATTCGCCTCTAACTATAAAGAAATTAGTTCCACATGTTTAACATAATTGAACAACGAATTAAATTAAACATGAAAACAGAAACAAGGAAAGAAAGAACTCCAAACACTCCAATGGTGGCAGATTCTTGCATAAGCCTTCTTCTCCCCCTTGGACTGCACGGTGCACTCTTCTCCTAGCCTCCAAAGGTGGCGCGCACAGTGGTGTGGTGGTAGCAAGGTATGGTGGTGGATGGTTGAGTGGTGGTAGGCACGGTGGTGAATGGTGGAGGGTATAGAAGCTTGCGGCAATGGTTGAATTTCTGGAGAATGGATGAATGGATGATAGGATGGTGCGGCTCTTTGTAATTTTCTGGGTGAATGAATGATCCAAGGTGCGGCACACTTAGGTTAAGAATATATAGGCACCCTAAACCCTAGGTTAAATCAGATTAGGGTTTGGATTTCACTTAATTGATGGATTAGGCCCCCTAAGTCTAGCAGAAATTGTAAATCCAATAAGGAGAAGGGTTTATGGCCCAATTAACCCAAATCCACAAGGAATTGGGCTAATTAAATCTGAAATCCAAGGGGAAGTAGGACCTAGGGTGCGGCAGCTAGGGTAAGGCTTCTAGAAAGCCTTGCAAGGCAAGGAATTAGGGCCATCTAGAAGCTAGGGTGCGGCACACATTAAGGTTTTAGGGATAGGGCTTCTAGAAGCCCAAATCTGCTAGGAATTAGTTCAAACCCACGGCAAGGAGAGGAAAACTCTAGAACTTCCTCATTTGTGTCCAACAATACTTAGGAGTCCTTCTAGCATTAGGAAAACATGTTTCCATCCTTCCTTGACTTGGAATTCTTCTCCTTCTTCATCTTGTAAACCTTTTCCTTTTTGGACTTAGAAATCTTTCTTGTAGCTGCAACTTGATACCATTTGGAGTTTAAGTTTCCTACTCCAAGTAGGAAACCTTGTTCAAGTAGGACTTCCAATCTTCTAGGTTTCCCAGTTCAACTAGGGAACCCAATTCAACTAGGATTCCCAATTTAGCTAGGATTCCATCTTCCATTTGGAATTTTCCTACTTCAACTAGGAAACCTTGCTCAAGTAGGAATCTTCATCTTCAAGTCTTCAATTTCGTCCATCCTCATGGCTACAAGCATATGACATTCATTCCAAGCTCTAATTTGCTCCAAAAGGCTCCAAAATGCATCCTTTTGCATACTTTGCCCTTAAAACCTGAAAATACATAAAACTAGCTTAAAAGACTACTTTACTCAGGAAAAACACTATAAATGCACAAGAACAAGCTAAACTAAGGCGCATAAATATGCTTCTATCAAAGCTCTGGATGATGCTGCTACTAAGAGCATCATGGCTGCTGAATGTGTGGCAACGAGTACTCATGGGATGTCCAAGCTACTGAAGAGTAGTCTTCTAGGTAGCCTTTAGAATTTTCTTTAATTTCCTTGTTGCTTTTTGCTTTGCTTAAACTCTATCGGCCTATTTTGTTTACGCCTAACCTTTGACTCTTAGGCCAGCGGCAAGCGTGCTACTTTTCTATAAGTAGACAGGCTCGCATAGCCTATGCAACCGTAAGTGTTGGTGTAGAACTTTTGCAAAGTTGTTAGCCATAGGGTTGGCAACCAGATGCCTTACTTACAGAAGCAGATGAGTCCACGTGACCACTTAGCTGTTAACCTTGGCTTTTTTCAATCCTTTGAGCTGTGTGGCTTGCATCACAACATACTAAAGATTTTTGGGTTATGAAATCCGCTAACCTTTCGTATGAAAAGTACGTGATTGTATGGAATTTCATAAGCAAAGGTCCGAGAGAACTCCTTGCTTTTTATGTAACCAATTTCGTGGGTTGTGTAGCAAGTATCACAACACTTTAGAAATCAGTGTAAATCTAAATGATCATTCCGCGCATGGTAAAGGTGAAGCTTATTGACTGCGTAGCATGTCGGCGATGGATAAAGCTTCGTATGTGCATACTAACTTATTTAACCTTTCACAAAAATGTGCGGCTGTATAAGTTTAACACGGCGTACTGCTCAAAGGTCAAGCCATAAGCAATCTTTTGGAAATTGTAGATTACCTTAGGGCACTCGATAGCAGCTTTAGGATCCCAAGGCAGCCATCTAGAAGGCATATTGCGTAATATGCCTCCTCCATCTCTGAGGCCCGGTTCCTCACGGATTAAGCCAAGATACCCAAAATCTGGCAATTAGCTAAGCCTTGAAAAAGACCGTTGTGGCTACTTCTAGGAATCCCGGCGCAAGCCATCATACACCTAATTACATCAGGGCAACCCGACTCATCCATGTCTAGATATTCGGAGTGTAAAGTTTATCCACCCGCATTGGAGAGTAAACCCATGTGGGTATCAGGGAATTGGTTTACCCTCTCGCATTGGAGAGCATGGTTGGTCCCCAGAAAGGTGCAATTCATGCGATAAGTCTCTAAGAAATGCGTAATCTTCTTTTGAAGTGCAAGAGTGATTACTTTTGAATTTCTTATTGAAAAACGAGTGAAATGAACGAAAACTTAGTTGTAAGGTAGAGACTGCATAACAACTGGATAATTCTCAGCTTAAGAGGTGGTGCCCGTCGAGCTGCTTGAGTCTTCGAGCTTTAATGTAGTGGGAGGTCACGCATGGTACTTCCTCAGATTGTAGGCATTCCATCTTTTTGGAGCCTTCTCTGCGGATAGTGATGAAGGCTTTTCTTAGGACTAGATTTCTAGGCTGGAACTACTGGATCTTAGCCCTTTTGTTGTAGTTTGAGAAGAACTGCTGTTGGTAGGCTGCGATGCACCTTCTCGCGTTTCTCATATGCAAGATCTAATTTTATGGCCATCTCATTTTTTTCCTGCTTGAAGCTTGGCAGTAGAGTGCTAATACTTGTCACAATGACATTGGGATGAATGATTGCTTCTACACCAAATGCCAAAGAGCAAGGAGTTTCACCAGTTGCTAGTCATTTAGTTGTGCGATACACTCATAGATATCTGAGAAGTTTGTTTGGCCATTTTCCCTTTTTGTCGGTGAGGGATTTTTTGAGGCAATCAAGAATCGTCTTGTTGGATGCTTCGGCCTGCCCATTTCCTTGGGGATACCTTAGCATGGACATCAACTACTTGGTGCCATATTTCTGGAAGAACTTTGCCAAATCTTTGCTTACGAATTACAGGCTGTTGTCTGTGATGATGGATTAAGCGATGCCAAATCGACAAATGAAGTTCCTCCATATGAAGTGCTTTATGTCTGTCTGAGTTGTGGTTCTCATGGGCTCTGCTTCCACTTACTTGGTGAAGTAGTCAGTTGCCACGATCATCATGCATCTGCCCCCAGTAGCGAGTGGCATTGGCCATACCAAGTCAATTGCCCACTGTATAAATGGCCAATAACTCGTTTACGAGTGTAGTTTGCTGGCAAGCAGTGTTGGTACTGGCTTGTAGTGTTGGCAATGATCGCACTTTTTTTACAAACTCCTTAGCGTCTTGATGCATAGTAGGCCAATAGTAGCCTACGTTTAGAGCCTTTTTGTGCTAAGGATTGGCCTTTGGAATGATTTCCATAAACACCTTCGTGGATTGAGCTTAGAACCTTTAGGTCATCGAGACGCGCTAGGCAACAGAGATATGGTCCAGTGTAGGATCTTCAAACAAGAATGTCGTTCCATATGTAGTAGTGTGAGCTTTCTAAACTCCAACTTTTCAGTGGGGAGTGTGTCATTGACCAGGTAGTCTATAATGGAATTTTGCCAGTTTGGATTTGTACTAACATGTGACACCTCGGTTGCTGGCTCCGCCTCTATGCTTAGCTTGTCTAGATGGTCTACTAGAATAGAGCGTTTGAGTTGGTGGTTGAAGGCAGAGCCTAGGCCGACTAGCACATTCGCGTGGGTGTTGTCTGCATGCGAAACTTAAGTGAGGGTGTAAGTCTGAAACGCCTCAAGTTGTTTTTGTACCTTCTTTAGGTATGTCCCATCTTCGGATGTTTTTCTATGTACTCCCTAGTAGTCTAGCTGGTGATTCTGGGAATCAGAAAGAATTGTGAGCATTTTCATCGCCAAGTTTTTTGCCATTTAGAGGCCTGCTAGTAAGGCTTCGTACTCTGCTTCATTATTGGATGTTTTGAAGCTTAGAGTGATCGTCTGCTCAAGTATTGAACCGTCTGGGATGACAAGGACCACACCTGCCCTCAAGCGTTTGTAATTTGATGCATCATCGAGATGTAAATGTCAAAAGTCTCCATCAGGTGGAACAGTATTGCTACGGCATGCATGGCTCTCTGAGGCGTCGTTGGGTTGCTCTATTGCGTCACCAAGGCTAGGCATGAAAGCACAGTAGGGAGCCATAGAGCTGGGGCCATGTTATACACAACAGGAGATGCTCAACTACTAGTATTGGGCCACTCTAGAGCTGAATTATGGAGCAAAGGTCGGCTGGGGCCGTGTAACACGCAGCAGAAGGTAGTGCTCAACTGCTGGTACATGTTGCTCCTATGTAGAATCTTTTGGGGCGACAAGGAAAAACTTACCTTCAAGTGTGTTCTTTTAGTGTTCATCTGAAAACCTTTATCGTTGCATGCTTGGATTGAGCAAAATAGTACGTCATGAGGTTGACTGCGTGTGTCTGAATGTATAATTTGAGTTTCTAGGTTGCAACAACTATTGCCAAAATTAGCTTTTGAATTTCTGGTAGCTGGTTTCTACTTTGATGAGTGCTTTTGAACTGTGGAATACAGGTAGTCGGGCCCCCAGCTCTTCTGGTATGAGGGTAAAGCTTATTGCTGACTCAGATACCGTCAAGCATGTAAATAAGTCCTCCAATGCTTCCGGTTTGGATAGTAAGGAGGTGATGTCAGGTACTTCTTCAAGTTTTTGAATGCTTTCACACATTTGTTGCTCTATTCGTCTTGTTGCTCTTTTTCAATTGAGTCGAAAAAAGGGCTCACATTGATCAGTGGACTGCAAGGGTAAACGATTAAGTGCTGATGCTCATCTGGTTAAACCTTGGATCTTCTTCAGAGTAGTGGGGACTTCATATTCAAGATCGCTTAGATTTGCCTTGAATGTACATCGATGAACCTCGTCCCAAAGTGCATGACTTTCTACCAAAGCAAAAATAGTCTGCCATAATTAGATCTTCTTTCATAATCAATTCTCCAAACAATGGGCGGTCTACTAGGACTCCTTTTTGGAAGGCTGCACTAGTTATCGAGGCATTGCCTCCGACTATCATTGCCTTCTTTGCTTTGAACCTCTTCACATAGTCGCGAAGCAATTCCTTTAGGTTTTTCTTGATGTTGAACAAGTGATTGGACTTCTTGATCAAGCAATAGGATGAATATGGTGGAAGTATGCCCATAACGCCACTCATTTGATGTAATAGCTTTTGGAATACTTATCGTGTTAAACTATTATATGTTTAATGAAGGGCAACGCTTATTGTTAATCACTATTTATTGTATTATGTCTTTAAGCAATAAGGGAATCCAAGGAATGTATTTAATCTAAGAGAGAAGTGATCTAAGTAAGTTAGATTAACGAGACCTTTCTCTAATGTTCAATTCTAAAACGTTCCTAGCCATAAGATTGCCAATTGGGCATTGACAATCTGCTAAGGTTAGTATGTGTTATGCTAACTCAAGCCTGAGTATCACTAGTCTCAAGTCATTTAGTGTTAGACACTGAAACAAACACATAGGTGCTCAAAATGGTAATCGAGTACACTGAACTACAATCAAAATAGAGTTCAAACATACATGTCATGTAAGAACTCGTAAGTTGCAATGTGCAAAGTAGTCCTTTAACCTAAGGCATCATAGATGTCTAATGGTTAGGTCCTTGATCTTTGATCATGTCAAAGGCATTCCATCGAGAATGTCCACGACATTGTTGGGGTCAAGCTATCTAGTCATATGGGCATATGAATGCATAACAAGGGATCTCTAACCTTCCATGGTGGAGGGAGAATACTCTGAGATATGATTCGGAAGTCATTGGCCAAAGCATATGAATATGATTTAGGAAGTTTGTTCCAAATCATATTCAATTGAATCATATAGAGAAGTATCACACTAGATTGTAGACATGAAACAAACTATCACTCAAACAATATGATTAGGAGTATTGTATTTGAGAATGACCGTATTGCATTGTAATTGTAACTGGATAGGTTCTCCAACCACTTCTACTTAGCTTGGGTAGCCATGACATACTGCTAGGTGTCACTCATGGTTTGTGGAAGCCTTGAAGATTAGCAAAAACTAATCTTCATCAAAGGGAGAATTGAAATGTAGTTTTAATTCACAATCGATCGTTAAAAGTAACAATTGCCCACTGCCTCGCTAATTGAAACCTAATGGATCGTACACCGAGTAATGATGAAAGTGAAGAAATATAAATGATATGGATAAGCAATTAAATGGTTTATTTGAGAATGGTCAAGATTAATTAATTATACGAAAGATTCGTATTGGGCTTTCAAGTTAGTTTTGGGTCTCGGGGCCCAAAAAGGGTTTTGGTCCACAAGGCCCATTATGTTTAAGTTGTATGACAACTAAAACAAAATGTGCAATTAACCCAATAACTAAAGGATGGCTAGCCATAGGGTGAGTGGTAGTGAACTTGGCATAATTGCAAGTTTGCCACTTAAATGTGAGGTGCTATAAAAGGAACGTTATAACTTTACTACATTAAGGGTTTTCTTTGAGGTAAATGAGAAAACTCTTTCTCTCTTTGTCTTCCAAAGAGGCCAGCCACACTTAGAGAAAAATAGATAGCAATCTTTCTTCCTCTAAGTCATCCATTTCATCTTCACACCTCATCCTTGGTGTGGAGACTTAGAGACACCAAACTTTTGGTGTTCTTGGAGTTCCTCTCCTCAAATCCTCAAGGAGCAAAGGAGAAGCAAAGAAGCAACCATCCAAGGAGCAAAGGAGGTGACTTGAAGGCCCTCCACTTGGGTTAATCCCTTGTGTAAACAAGGATGAGCTTCAAGGGTAATGAAACTCAAACTCTCTCTTCTCTTTAATTTGTTAAAGAGTCTTTTGGTTCACCATTCATTAAGCTTTGAAAGTCATGGGTTTTAGAATTTTTTTTTAATGCATGCCTACTTTAAAGTGTTATTAGTTTGCTTATGTGTTCAAATGTTCTCACATGTTCTTAACTAGGACAATTTTTTCCTTCAGAATATTTTTTAGTGAAAACCAAAGAAAGTTCGTTGAAACTCTAAATGGATTGTGGCGGCAAGATGTAGAACCAATCTTGTGCCCCACCTTGTAAAGTGGTGGTAAATATCTTGCACATGAAATCGTCGTTGTTTCGATAGAAGATCATTGCGCTTCGATACTACTTTAGGTCTCTCCAGTTCTTCATCCCCTTTGAAGGATGTGAAATGTGGCATGCTGAACTTGCGTGGAGGCTCTGCCCACTCGATCTTGTCCATGAAAGATGACCTATTTATGTTGGTCATGTCCATTCGTAATGCCTCATCAGTGACCTTATTTGCATTGGAAATCGCACAATCGCATAATCGCTCAGTCATGAGCCTCTCTACTTCTTCCTAAATTTTCCTTTGTTGAGGTAACAGAGCTCTCGGCTATCCCTAGTCGTGACTTACTAGTCTAGGCTGCTATTCCATGTGTTCGGCTCGTCTATATCGTGGTTGCAGTGTATGTGGTACGTTCTTAGCAGGCAAGCGAGTTATTCGCAAGCTGCAGGTTGAACTTGAGCCAGATTGAATGACTGATTCTCTCTGTCCGCCGTGCTGGCTACTCTGATGTGAGGTAGAGGATGCTTTTTGTGGGCCTAGCGTGAATGAACACTTTGCCTGGAAGGTTACCTATGTTAATTATCATATTGTGGCACCAACCATGAATGTATGCTCATCCGTGGGCCTAACTGAGAGTGCACGCTCATTCGCATGCTAAGACGGGAGTATACACTAGCTCGGGGGACTAGTCGGGGGTGTACATTGCCAAAACACTCGATTCATGACTGGTCGAGCGACTGTTTTCAAGGACGCTACTGGAGAGGTTTGTCGTCTGTCCTTGTCTTACTTCGATACGCCTCGTCTGGGGCACATTGCATCTCAATGCCCTGCCAAAGCTGATTCACCAAGGTCATCTACTGTACCAGGGCGTTTGTCAACTATGTGACTTGTCGAGGCAAGTGTTGTTCACCATTTGGGCTCAAGAGCGCGCTAGGCTCGTGCCTGGTCACTACTCGGGCCAGCTCTCCTTAGGCTTAGGCCAGTATAGGTTGGAATGGCACAGCTTGGGCTTGCGAGCCTTGGGTTATTGTCTTGGCACCGTGGGTTTGGGCTTTGCCAAGGGTGGCCATGGCGGCTATTGCAATGATGGCTACTACGGTGGCGCCCCGTGGTGGTGGTGCCGCTCCAATTATCATTGCATTAAGTCTTGTGGATCGTCGTGGTCCCAATTCTTGAACATTGGAGTTTTCGTTCATCATGGTTTCTGAGTTTCTAGTCATTGTACTTTTCTTTTACGTTTAATCAAAGAATTTTTATAAATAAAAATTCCAAGAATAAGAACCTACAAAAAAAAATCTACAAATGAACAAGAAAACAAAAACCTTGAATGCGAGAGTCTTTTACGAGCGTTTGAATCAAGACTCTCAATGAAAATACCAATATGTGGATGCAAATTTCCGCCTTCTTCTTCTTGGATAAAAATGCACCTGCAAAATAATAATCACCTTAGGTCAAGGCCAAGAGCCTCACACGCTCACAATGAATGGGGGGGCTTTGGCCGAAGAACCTCCAATGCCAAAGTTAGAATTTGAGAGGGAAAGTGTTTAGAGAAATTTGGAGAATTTTAGAAAAGAATTGGACTTCTATTTCGAAGAAAATGAGGGGCTATGTGGCCAGCCTTTTTAGGAGAATTGGGACTAGTCACATTTTATTGATTTGTGGGATTGCTTAATCAATTAATTAGATAATTAATCCCAATTTGAAAAGAATAATTGAGAGTTACCTTATGGGTGAACATTTGATGAGGGGTGATGAGAGGGTTTAAAAGAATACCATTTTGATCACCTTTAACCTCGATTGGATCTTGATTGAGCTATTATTGTCCGTTGTATGCGTGTGGGAGCTAAACCCTAAACCCTAAACCATTTTGATCACCTTTAACCTCGATTGGATTGATCACTAACAAACTCTTTTTCCTGATACATACCGTCGCTTGTCAAAGCATTTGCAGACCTTTTTTACATAATGAAAACAAATTGAAATACCAATTCTAAAAGAAATCCATGAAAACTACGTTGGACAAAAACCGAAGAATGAGAAAAAAAGTGTCAACAAACATAGAATACAAATGCAAAAACAAATATACATCACACATAATGATTAAAAGCAATGAATCACATATATTCTTAAGATATGACAAAAAAAAGGGAAAAAATCAAAAGACAAAATTAAAAAATTAAAAAAAAAAGCCAAAAACTTAAAACCAAAGAATTCAAAAGTTTAAATCACTTACCTTAAGCAGCTGGAACTTTGAAAAACAGGACTGTCAATTTGCGCAAAAAAGGCAAACAATCATTGATTATTACATTGGAAAATCCGACTCAATTTATTAAGTACAACCTGAACAAAACTAGATAAAGGACACAACTTTTTTAAATAACGGGTAAATTACATAATACCCCATCAGGTTTGAAGTCTATTACAACCTCATACAACATCTTTAAAATATTTCATTTTCATACCTCACCTACTATTTTATTTCAATATAGTACCTCCGTTACATTTTCCATCTATTAATCCGTTAAGAGCTGACGTGACTGCCACCTGTGTGCCACGTGGCAAAAAAATTTTAATTTTTTTTAAACCTGAATCTTCTCAACAAAAAAAAAATTCCCAGAAATCTTCCCCGACCCACCCCCCTCTCCCATCCATCATCACCCACTCCAAAATCCCACCCGAGCCACCCCTTTCTCCCATCCCCTATTACGCACCCAAATATCCCCCATCACCCACCCCCAAAAATCCCACCCGAGATTAGGTGGATCTACTACAAAACCAGTCCAAAAATCATCTCAAACTCAAATTCCACAAAATGAATCTACCACAAAACCAGTCTAAAAATCATATACCATACCTAAAATTGATACTAAACGACACGAGAAATTCACCCAAAGTATTTTCGAAACTCACCCACACTGAAAATCACGAGATCCTGGCCGAAAAATATGGAGGTCGTGGTCTGGGTTCACGTTCGCAGTCTGGGATCTAGGTTTTTGGGCTCGAAGAGGTGGGTCGCGGGTAGGTTTAAGAAAGTGAAGGAGAGGTGGGTCGTCCGGGGGGGAGGGGGGGAGGGTGGGGTTCTCATGGGTTACAGAGGGTGGGTGTCGCGCGCGGTGGGGGGACTTTGTCAGGGGATCTAGGCTTTTTGAATTGGGGGGTGGGGGGTTTTGCAGGTTTGCAGGGAGAAATGATGGGTTTCAGTCTTTTTGTTTTTGTTTTTTTTGTTTTTTTTTATAATTTAAAATATTCAAGTTTTTTTAACGGATCAATGTGGCAGCCACGTTAGTACTTAACGGATTAATGGATTGAAAATGTAACGGATGTATTATTTTGAAATAAAATAGTACGTGAGGTATGAAAGTGAAATGTTTTAAAGATGTTGTATGGTGTTGTAATAGACCTCAAACCTAAGGGGGTATTATGTAATTTACCCTTAAATAACTAATCTGAATTGAAAACCATATATCATAAATTTAAACAAAAGTAGATCATGGACACAATTTTTTTATTTCGACAAATAGAATAAAAAAACAGACAATTATTAAGACAATAGCAAAAGAAGCAAATATTATTTAGAAATGAACGTATACTGAACACTAAGTAGGAAAAAACTATAGTCATAACTGATAAGCAATTCACGAACAAAAGAAAAAACAGGATGAAAAATTGCTCGGTCATCACTGTTTTTTTAAATATAATCCAACTTGAACCAACAACGGTATAAAATTACCTAAATTATGAAAGCAGGGCATTAAGAACAATTAGAAGAAAAAAAACGTATTAAACAGAAATTTAAAAGTAATAACATAATTATATTCTTACCTTTTACAATGGAGTTGTGAAATTATAGTGCAATGGAACCAGAAAAGCAAAATTTATTTTATATATAATTTTTCAACAAGACAGTTACTGTTTCCTTGTCCCCTGTACACTGAGTGCGAACTGCAAATATCAATATTTAGAGCAACATTTACTTTTGATGCAGCAAAAAAAAAAAAAGGAAGGTAACAAATTAATTTTCACCAACAGTACATCTGATGGATAATGACACACCCCGATCTGGAATATCCAATAGGACTTCGAATCGAGTTGTGCTGACCGACACCTAGAAGGTGACGAAGACATAAAGTGTAGTAATATGGAAGATGTGAATAAATTTAAACCTAAAAGTGCCTAAAAACAAGAGTGCGCTATGAGCAAGAATGAACCCATTTCACACATAACGTTAGAGCATAAGTAAAGTATAGTAAAGTGGGTAAGGACTATACCCTCAGAGGTAGCCACCTATGCTGAGATTCGCCATAAATCCTCGTCGATACGATCGTTCAGCAGCTAAAACCTGGAGGGGCGAAAAATAAGGGTGAGTGGGCTTGAAAATAAAGTTTTATAAAAACCCCTGAAAACATTATAACCCCTCGTTGTAAAACCCGTATAGTCTCCAGAAAATAATACTACGTATATATATATATATATATATATGAAAACTAATGCACAAGGCCAATAAAAACTGAAATATGCCATGTCATAATATTTCAGTACTAAAATATGTAAGCAAGGTGTGAAATCAATATAAAATAGTATGTCAGTCGAAGTCACCTAACGTGACCTGTACGACTGGTCCTATAGCTCATCAACCTATGCCTGCACACGAGTCGGAGTCATTTAATGTGACATGTACGACAAGTTGGGTATAAGTAAGTACATTCAAGTGCTACGATCACATGAAAGTTGTGCGATAGATTGCGGGTCACCTACGAGTCGGAACCACCTATTGTGCTTTGTACGACAAGTTGGCACCAAACTTGCGTCTAAGGTGAGCGTGCAGTGCGGGAGGTGAACAATCACGTGAAAGCTGCGCCCTAGCCTCGGGCAGGAGCACTAATACCAGGGTGGAGGACAATAAGTTCTAAATGCATCTATGCATAACAATGCAATGTAACCAATCATTCACATACTAACTCACCTAAAGCTTACCTAAGCCTCTGCAGCATCGTTCAATATAATGCATAACAATAGTAATGCAATACTAAAAATATAATTCATTCACGACATGGCATTCAAAGCATAGTTCATATAAAAACGTTTCTGGAAACCGCAAAGCGTATATATATATATATATACACACACACACATATATATATATATACACACACACTCTAAAAAAACAAAAAAGGCCCATTCACCAGAAGTCCGCCCTACAACTCTCTAGCATAAACATCGAGGCATCACTAACGATCGGCGCCTAGAACAATTATCAAATCATATCTCAGAATTTCTATTAATAGAACATGTAACTTACATAAAACATATCTCTAAGGACGTTTAAGAATGATTTGTAACCTATTGACCAAAAGTCAATAGTCGGTCAAAGGTCAACGGTAGGGTCCATAACCCTATGTAATTTGATCTGAAAGATCCGCATCTCAGATCTCAGATCCGTAACTTCCAAAGATAAACACTATGCTTCTAAAACATCATATTCAAGTTTCATTACGATCCAACGGTTGGATCTCCGCCAATTATAAATTCATGTGGCGGTCGACGTTTTATTTTACGAACATACAAATCTAATTCAAGAAGATCCGTATGTCGGACTCCAGATCCGTAAGTTCCTTCGGTCCTCAAATATTATAATCAAGTGGCGGACCTTAATGGAACTAGGTTCAAACGACGGAATTTCATCAATCAAACTTCACAAATGGAATCAAGATATTCAAATGTAGCCTAGGAAGGTTAGGGGATGCTTTGGCCCACACGCCACTGCAAGTGGCGGTCGGCCGCCCCGACTCGCCAGAAAAATCAACTATTTCCAAAAAATTACCAAAATTTACAGAAATGAAAATCTCAGTGAGTAGAGGAAGTATTATACATGTGGCCAAATCTAATTTGGCCAGGAAAGGCCCCACTTTCATCAAACCCACTGGAAAACCCTAGAATTTAGGTAGCTTCGATTCTTCATCATCGATGTTCTGATGCCCCTACAACTGATTGGGCTTTGTTCAGGGGCTTAAGAGAAGTCTAATGGTGGTGGAGATAGAGGGAATTCATTTCAGAAATAATGGATTTCGCCACCATGCATCGCGCACCCTTTCGATGCTATCTCATGAAAACATGATCAATTCATGTTGATCTATGGCTGAATATGGAAGATAAGATGATGCTGAGTTGGTTTCCAAGTGGTGGGTGGCTGAAATTTTCCGGAGGAATGGTGCAAAACCATCGAAAAATCACACAGGGAAGTTGGATTTTGAAATGAGTCACGCAGGTCAAAGGGGAGCCTGGCCAGTTCCTCTCCTTCTTTCTTTTCTCTTTTCCCCTATTTTCCTTTCTCTAATTTGTCCCTCACTTCTATTTACCTTCTGGTTAGTCCTTCATCTCCCTCTCTCCTATTCCAATTGGGCAACTCTGCCCTCTCATCTCTCATTCATCCCTTCTCCTCTTCCATGGTTCCTTTCTCTCTTTTTTTCTTCCCCACTCAGCCACACCCATGAGGCATAAAAATATAGTAGTATAAAATAAAATAATATAATTAAAATAATAATTTCTTCAAAAAAAAAACTTTCAAATTCATAGCTTTGTAAAACTTTAACCGTAACTCCAAATTTGCTTCTGCTCATGCCTACACGTCCATATCAGCAAGGACTTCAAGAATACGCTAAAAGAATAATTCTTACTTTTCACTATACATTGGTCAACGAAAGTCGACGCCCTCGACTCCAAGGCATTTTCATAAAATCATGCATTTAAAAATTTATAAAAAAACGTAAAATTAGGGACGGGTCGTCATAGATAACATCTATAAATCAACTATTAGATTATGAAATAAAATGTAAGAAAACAAGAGGGATTTTTTTTTAAAACAAATGGTGAATTAAAAATAATAGATGAATATGACTAAACAAACTCATCTATGAATTGAAACAAAAGTATAAATACTTATAGGCACACTCTATCGGCGGTAAATTTGATAGGCGAAGGCTAGCTTGCCACAGAGAATTCCAACGGGAACTCAAACATTGCAGAGATTTTTTATACCGAAATTAATCTGCGGAAAATTCCAAATACAAAAAAAAAAAAAATCAAACAAAGACAAAACAAAGTTATAACATTGCCTATCCACTTTTCATAAAAGAGAAAGAAAATTAAGGGTCTGTTTGGTAGTGTACTTGAATCCAACTTTTTAAACTCAAAAACAGTTTTCAAGTTTTAGGTCTTAAAAACTTGTTTGGTATGACTATTTTTAAAAACTGAACTCAAGACTAACTCAAAAATATAGTATATTCCTTAAAAACATAAAAAGTGAGTTTTTAGAGTTTTTAAACTTAAACTCACTCATTTCATTTCTCTCCCCCTCCCCTTTCACTCCAAATATATCTCTCTCTTTTCTTCTTTCTTTCTCCTTTTTTTTTTTTTACTTTTTTCATCTCTACTCCAATCCAATCAAGTTTAAGTCGTAAGATTTTAAAATTTTAAATTGGAAACCAATCAAGTTTTTGAGTCTTAAAGAAAATTGTTTTTAAGAAATGTTCTTAAGAACTGTTTTGAGAAATGATAAATATTTTCAAATACAATACTAAACAGGCCCTAAGCTTTTCTAACGTTTCAAATAAAATTGTATTCTCTCACTAATATGAAATTAAATTGAAAGAAAAACTTTATTAAAGTTTGAAAGGTTTTACAATATTTTCTCATCCATTTAAAGGCATTTAACAATATGAAATTCCATCCAAACTTCAATCAAGTTGGATAATTAATCCATTTCATAAATATCGGTTCCGCAAGAAGGCAAATTGTTACATCCCAGCCCGGGCGGGACCACTTCTCAGGCTCGACTCCGCCGTAGCACGATATTGTCCGCTTTGGGCCCCAACCACGCTCTTATGGTTTTGTTTCTGAGAACTCACACGAGAACTTCCCAGGGGGTCACCCATCGAGGGATTGCTTTTGCGCGCTACTCGCTTAACTTCGAAGTTCCGATGAACTCCGAAGCCAGTGAACTCCCAAAAGGCCTCGTGCTAATTGGAGGTGGGAATGTACATATAAGGCTTACAGGATCCTCTATCTTCTGGGCGATGTGGGATGTAACAATCCACCCCCCTTAGAGGCCCGACGTCCTCGTCAGCACACATCTGGCCAAGGAGTAGCTCTAATACCAAATTGTCACATCCCGGCCCGGGCTCGACCACTTCTCGAGCTCGACTCCGCCATGAGCACAATATTGTCCTCTTTGGGCCCTTAACTAGCCTTCCTTCCATTCATTAAAACCAAATTCGTTTTAAAATCTGTTCGTTTTACAAAGTTTTAAGTTTTGTTTTCAAATTCGTCAAAACCAAAATCCCCCTTTACTTCGAGTGTCAAATTAGTTAGAAACAATTTAGTTTCTGTTTTTAAGTGTCTTGAGTCAAGTTATAACTATTTTCGTCCAAATTCTTCTTTAGTGTTCAAAACTGCCCAGAAAGTGATTTTAAGGCAGTTTTGAGTGTTTTCTTGCTGTTTTGAGTCTTTTGGTTTGTTTTAGTGTTTTAAAGTTTGGTTTTGCATTCTTTGAGTCTAGTTTAGTGTTTTAACTTTGTTTTTACGTTTTTGAGTCAGTTTTCAAGTGATTTAGCAATCCCTCCTAATCCCCGGCCTAGAACGATCCCTACTTACATTCTTTACTACAATTGATAAAAAGAGGGTTTAATTTGTGTGTTTATATATTGCGCATCACTCACTGGCTTCAAGTTCCATCGGAACTCTGAAGTTAAGAGAGTAGCACGCGAGAGCACTCCCATGATGGGTGACCCACTAGAAAGTTCTAGCGTGAGTTCCCATAAACAAAACTGTGAGGGGGTGCTCGGGGCCCAAAGTGGACAATATCATGCTACGGTAGAGTCAAGCCCGGGTTGTGGTGGGGTCCTGGGTCGGGATGTGACACAAATGATAAACATCAATTCATACTATATCTATTAGGTATATCAAAAAGCAGATGCAATGCAGAAAATTAACATTGAATTCAGCTGTATTTAGATTATACAAAAGTCAACTTAAAAAACCACAAAGAAAGAAAGCAAAACTGAACAACAAACCTTTTTCAAAAACCAACAGTCACACCCTTCTAACCTCTGATTGATCCGTAATAACAAAATTAGTTTGAAATGAAAAGAAATCGTATTAATCAAATGAACTCAGAACATAAAACCAACAAAAAATAACAGAGAAAAACGAAGACACCCATCTTTATTAAAAATGTGGACCAAACAAAGACCAGCGGACTGAGCAGCAACTGCCCCAACCACTAACCAAAGATAGCCATTCGAAACATTATATTATGCAATTGTGAGTGAGAGTCAGAGTTAGAGTAAGACCAAAAGAAATATTATATTGTGAGATTGTGAGCAAGAGTGAAAATAAGAGTGAGAGAAACACACAGAAATTCTACAAAGAAAACAAAAAACAACGAAATCACACACGCACCAAGTGAGAAAAAAATTATATTGTGAGATTGGGAGTGTGAGAGTAAGAGTGAGAGAAAAATTATACTGTCACATTGTTAGTGAGAGTGATAGTGAGAGTAACAGGGAGAGAAAGCCACGAATAAAATCTCTGTTATGAAAGAGCAGGCAGACTACGCCCATTCCTTTATTAGTGGCATTAGGAGATTAGGGTCTCCCCTTATATTCTCCCTCCAAAAGGTTGTTGACAATTGGTAAAATTGATAGCCTACAAAACTCAAAAATAACTATTTTTAAAGATACAGGATTAATGAAAACTCATAAATAAACAACAAAAAACGTTAAGTCGTCCAATATTAAAATAGCTTCTTTCTATATTGTATGTACGTTGTAGTATTGGGTGACTTAATGTTTCCTATGTAAGATCCTCGAATAGCCAAGAAATAAAATTAATACAGATGCAAGTACAATTAGATGCTTTAAATGAATTACTTGTCAAGTCTGAATGATGAAAATCTCAAAGAATATCAAATATTCAACATCACAGTCACATGCACCACAAAAGTAGATGTACACTATCTCTAAAGTATAGACTAGTAAACAGTTAGAAACACAGGTGGTATATAAATTAATTTGCAAAACCCAGGATTTACAAATGTAGTTCAAGGCAGAATCAATTGGACTTCAACTGTAGAAGGCAAATTCAAAAAACACAGATTTCACAAGGATAAGTTAGCCTAAACCATAACCATATCCATTCCTCACCAAAACAACGAAATCACACACCCACTAAAAAGCCGTACAAAGAAAGGAAACCCCAAAAATTAACCTATCGCCATTTCTCTTTTTTTTTTTCTTTTTTTCTTTTTTTTTAAATCTTCTTCCAATTTTAACATAGAAATTGAACCGCACACAAAAGAAGACCTAAATATAAAAATCCATCAAATAGCCAAAGAAACTCCAAAAATTAACCATACGCATTTCTCCTTTTTTGAATTTTCAGTCAAAAAACTGAACTACAAACAAAAGACTAGCCAAATCTAAAAATTTGCCCAAAAAAAAAAATCTAACAGCAAAAACATAAATTATATACTTCACCCAGAAAAGGCTTGCAAGATTGCGCCTCAAATTGGAAGATGAATATTTCATGCAACAAATGAACCAACGCACAAAAATAAAGAAAACGCGGAGAAAAAACGCAAAGACCAGAATCTTACAACAATTAATTGAAATTTTTTTTCTTCCTAACCAAACAGAAAATAGAGAAACAAATGAACCAACGCACCTAAAACAGTGCGATTCATTTCTGTAAAGCAATGGAAAGCACAATTAAACCACCTTCACAAACGATCGGATCGGAATCGAAACGAAAGAGATACAGAGATAGAAACAAAGGCAAACACAGACGGAGAGAGAGAGAGAGAGAGAGAGAGATAGAGAGAGAGAGAGAAGCAAAGAAGAGGAAAGGGAAAATGAAAGAAACGTGAAAGCCACACGGGCAGCAGACACGCGCAGCACATATGACGAGGGCAAAATGGCCAATTTACTGCACAATCCCACTAAAGCTGAAAAACCATGAAGAAAATGAGGGACAAAACCAAAACGGCACTGTTAATGAACAATACTTTTCCACCGAGTTTTAGAAGAGAGTAATGTATCCCTACTTTTTGTTGACGACTATGATATCCATGCATTATTGATCGCACATCGACAATGCGTTTCTCTTGACAAGTAAATTGTTTTTGTGACGCGCTCTCCCACTTAGGGATGGGCAAAATACCCGCGGCCCATAACCACAGATATCTGCCTATTTAAACTTCACAGTTACGGTTATGGGTAACCGTTTATCCGTGAAATTTAAATGGCTGGTTATGGGTATTAACCACGGTTCTAAATGGGTAACTGACACATCCCGACCCAGAAAGTCCACTAGGACACCGAAGTCGAGCTGTGTTGGCCGACACCTGGAAGGTGACGAAGCCATAAAGTGTAGTGATGTGGAAAATGTGAATAAATTTAAACCTAGAAGTGCCTAAACACCAGAGTGTACTTGTGAGCGGGAGTGAACCCATCTCACGCTTGACTTAAGAGCATAAGTAAATACAGTAGAGCGGGTAAGAATTATACCCCTAGAAGTAGCCACCAATCCTGAGATTCGCCAAGAATCCTCGTCGATACGAACCTTATCAGCTAAACCTGGAGGGCTGCAAAACAAAAAACGTGAGTGGGCAAAAACAAAGCTTTTCAAAACCATTTCAATATCAAAGTACTAACCCCTCTCTGTAAAACCCATATACTTTCCCAGAAAATAATACGTATACATTCATATACCAAAACAGGCTGTAAAACAATAAAACTCGACTATGCCATGTCAGAAATATGCCAAGAAATATATGCATCAATCAGGTGAGATAAAACCAATAATCACAATATGCCAGCAATATCAATATGTCAGCCGGAGTCACCTAATGTGACCTGTACGGCTGAATCTATAGCTCATCAACCAATATCCTGCACACGAGTCGGAACCACCTATAGTGGTCTGTACAACAGTTTAGGTGTATAAAATACGCTCAATGCTACGATCACGTGAAGGCTGTGCGAAGAATCGTGGGTCACCTACGAGTCGGAATCACCTATAGTGGTCTGTACAACAGGCTGGCAGCTGCCTTGGATCCAAGGTGAGTGTACGGTGCGGGAGGTGAACGATCACGTGAAGTTTAGTGATAGGATTTAAAACGCACCACAAAGTAGCACACAATTATCCTATTGATTTTCCTTATTAACACTAAAATTTGTCGATTGTAGCATATGAAAATAAGGGTCTTTCCGGCAGAAGATTGTTTTATCTAACTAATTAAAATGTCACACAAACTGGGCTGCTGTCTCTACTGACCAGCCACCGAAACATAATTATTAGACTAACTTATACTTATCTAAAGGCAACGAAATTTTATACAGATATACTAGACACATAGAGCTACACTCACACAAAATTGTGGGATTTTTGGAGTTGATTTTCTATTTAAATTAAATCAGACAAAACAGGGCAGAAACAAGTTTAAATAATACCAATAGATTTTAATTCATAAGTTAAGAAAACGAGTTAGGGGAAATGCTATCCACCACCAAATAATCATGCAAACATGTTATGTTTCATTCAAATTCCTTTTATTTCCGGATGAAGATGCTCAAGTTGGTTCAATGTTAGAACTCAACCTATTACTCTTTCTTACGTAGTATGTTAAGAGAATGGCGTTTTCAACTTAACTTAGTCCCTAACATGCAATCTAGAATGGCGTGTTCATAGATTTAACAAATAGAAATCATTAAGAATGAAAAGAGTTTGAGTCATCACAAGGCATCGTAAGTACTTACGTTGTCTTACTTATCCTAGAAATCGGTTCACATGTTAACCACAATTAACAAGTGCTACTCTAGAACATATGTAGGTCCTCATTCAACAAGGGTAGGCACACATATATTCATAGCATTAAAATCCTTAATATGCTTACTAAGTATGCATCCATAGAAACACAAAAAGAATTCATCAATGACATAAGTAGTGAAGCAATTTTCATCCTTTCATAAAAGTCATTCAAACGAAATATCACAACAAATTTAAAATCATATTCGGGGCTTCAAAACAGCCCCTAACTACTAAAAATTAGTTACACATTATTCTCAAATTAAACAAAAAATTAAACATGAGTTTGAAAAGATAGAACCGAAAGAGGAGAGTGCAAAGATTTCTGCCTTCTTTCCTTCCTTCCCTTGTGCTGCACCCTTTCCTTCTCTGTGCCGTGCCTTTCTTTGGTTTTCCCTTCGATTATTTTTTTGCCTCTGTGCTCAGTTTTTTTTTTTCTGTCAAATTCTTTCTAAAATGTTGCTCTGCCGCACCGCCTTTTTTTTTGCTGCCCTCTCGTGTATATCTTTTATATTTCCTCCCTTTGCCGACCTCTCTCTCTTTTCTGCTCTCGTGCTACTGACTTGCTGTTTGTTCTTTAGCCAGAGGCAATCATTCCAAAGCCAATCACAAAGAACAATTCAAAGACCATCATTGTTCTTTACCTTATTTTATTAGCCAAATGGACTAATCAGCCGTGTGTTCCACTTTTCTCCTTCTTTTGTTGTTTTTATATTGTTTAGCCCCACTGCCTCTGTGCTCTTTTATTCTCCACCATGCAAATTAATCATTCCATTTCTCCCACCATACCCATTATTTTCTGCTTTGCATCTTCTTTTTTTGCCACATTTTCCTATCTGTGTGCCTTGCATTATCTGCCTTGCTTTTTTCTTTCTTTTAGCTAAATGCATCTCCTCCCATGTGCTCTTTGCTTTACACATGCATTCATCAAACAACACTCAATGCAAAAAGTGGAATGCAGAAACTGTGGCTGCCATTACTTCCACTTAATCCTTTGATTTCCGTCACATTATTGGCTGCCAACTATTAAAAACCTTTCAGTGTTAAAATGCTCATAACTTCTTCTAGAAAAATGATATTAACAATCCGTAAAATGCTCCAGAAAATAGACATCGATAGCTTTTCAAGAATATAAGGCTCATTTTCCAGTTCATTCTGCGCTATTCTCAACTTTCTCCCAAAGTCAGCTGATCTGCACAGGCAGTTTTGACGAATTTATTACTTAAAATCTCACTTGTTCTATTTTTCTTTTCTTTGCTTGACAAATTCTATAAAACACAAACAAAGTAAATCGCTCAAAATTATAAGGAACTAACTAAGAAAAGACAAGTGAATTTGATGTAAAATATATATAAATATGAGCTTATCAGTTAGGCTCTACTCTGGCGGAGCACAAACACCCGAGGTGCAGGAATATGAGCTATATCACATTCTCATCATCATCATCATCACTAACAACCATATACTCACCTAACTTACCTGAGCGTCCGCAACGTCAAGTAACAATCATCACACAATCGTAATAAATATAAACGATGTTTGACATGGCATTCTAATTTATAAAATCATTTAAAAAGCATTTTCTTGGAAAAATACCAAGCATATATATATAATGAAAACAAAAGCCCACTCACCTGGAGTCCACGTTACAACCCCCTAGCACGACTATCAAGATATCCCAAATGATTACCACCTAGCACAAATATCAAATCGCGTCTCAGAATCCGCACTAGAGAATATGCAATTGACATAAAACGCATCCCTACTTAATTTGATCTGGAAGATCGATCCGTCATTTCCAAAGATCCACATTAAACTTTTAGAACAATATCCCAAAGTATCATTACGATCCAACGGTTGGATCTTCGCCAATTGCCAAAACCAAGTGGCGGTTAACGTTTTATTTACAAACTTACAATTCTAATTTGGGAAGATCCGTAAATTCCTACATTCCTCAAATATTATGTACTATAACATGCTAAAGTTTGGTGACAATCCAACGGTTGGATCGTCCATTCATACTTTGACCTATTACCGAATCATAACGAATTTAGGTCCTAACGATCCATCTGCGTCAATCCATTATCAAAACTAAATTCAAGGCATTGAAGAACGCCTAAAAACATCATTGGTGGCCCTCTGGCCACGCGCCGCCGCGGGTGGTGGTTGGCAGCCCCGAGTCGTCGGAAAATCCAACTTTCACTAAAAATTACCAAAATTTGCAGAAATAAAGATCTCAATGAGTAGAACAACTTTCATACCTTCAATCAAGTCCAATTTGACCTCGAAGACCTCCAATTTTTCTAAAATCCGTATGAACTTTAGAAATGAGGTGTGCTCCAATTCGACCTCCAAAGCAATTCCAACGCCTCAACCACTGCTTGGGCTTTGTTCTAGGCCTTAAGATGATGCTATGGGTGGTGGTGATTGACTGGGATTGCTTCAGGAATGGCGGACTGCCGCCGTGAGCCCGTCGCACCCACCGGTGCTAATCTCCACGAAATAAACTCAAATCACGTCGAATTTAAGGTGGAATGGATAGAGGGAAGGTCGTTATAGAGATTGAGAGTGGTGGTTCTACTCAATTTGATGGAAAAATGGGTGAATTTCACTGGAGAAATCCTCCGACTACTATCGGGTCGCGGGTTGCAAGGGTTATAATTTATCTCGTGCTTCTCATTCCTCTCCCTTATCCTTCTTTCTCTTGTTCCCCATTGGGCACCTCTTTCTCTCTCTTCTTCTAACTGGGCAGCGCCCAATCTCCCTTATCTCCACCATCAGATTTTCTTCCTTTTAATCTGGGCCACACACGTGGCTTCCCAGATTCTTGCTCCAAAATCTGGAGCATTCCAGAAAATAATAGTTTTACAAATTTGCCCTCTACTACAAACGCTAATAACTTCTTCGTTCTAACTCCAAATTTGAATCCGTTTACGCCCACGCGTCCGTAGCGATGAGAACTATGAGGGTATGCTAAGAAAACAAACCTTACTTGTCACTACAAAGTGGTCAACACCAATCGACGTATGTGCCTAGAAGGGCATTTTTGTAAACTCACTTATTAAAACTATAAAAATCATAATTTTAAGGGACGGGTTGTCACAATCTACCCACCTTTAAAAATTTCGTCCCCGAAATTTAAAATCATTTGCTAGAAAAGTTTTAGCAAAAAGATAGAAGAAGAAAAATAAATACATGAAGGAGATTTCAAGGTAAAGCGGCTGCATAAAAGTGAATGACATTCCGTCGCGATCGGAGTGCAGTGATTCCTCTTTTATGCCTCCCAGCTCAATTTCTTTCTCCTTCAGCATTATACTAAATCCAATACTTAGAAAAATATTAAAATAAATGTATGAAAGCATAATGTTCAAATACGTATATGAAAACTGCAAAAACAATTTTACTGAAATCAAAACTGCTTATAGAGAAAAGCCTTTGCCTACGCACTCAAAGCGTATCATACTCTGAAGGTACCAAAGAAGTACCCCTAGCTCGAGTCTAACCCTTAAATAGGTAAGCACAAAAAGGTAACTAACATAAAAGGTCTATCTATCCACTTGTTTAACGAATCCAACAAGTATGTCATCAATATTACGGTCTGCAACCCGCAATACTGATAACTCATCGTTGTCACGATAAGCAAGTAAATAATTCCCGAGGGTGCAATATTACCATATTGCCCCTTATTGGGAAACATACATACACCGTCTAAACAAAGTCTCGATCGTGCTCTTGCACTACTCCTCAGGCAACATCATCAATATCGTAAATTTCTCCAGGTCACAATCTTCATAATCCAGATATCTATTTGCAATACTCTTCTGCAAATCACAAACTGTGCATAAATATCCGTACCATTTCTCAAGCAATGTCCTGCTCTAAATTAGGAGCATAACCATCGTTACACACAACCCTAAACACAACCCTAACAAGGGTAAGTGTCTACCAATTATGCATTATGCATAAAATCTCTGTATATTAGCCCCAATGCAGATGTAGCTAAACCAGAATTGTAACCATAGTTACAAGTAACTAAAATGGAGCTAACAATATATCACAACCAAACTACTTATGTGATAAACAACCTATCACATGCCTTATAAGATCGAAACAGCTCATTTCAGACAACTCTTAGTCTCAAGGCGGTAATGTGATACTAGACAAAATCTAGTACTCACAGCCTTTGAAAGGACTTCCTAAAGCTTGGAAGCAAAACGTATGCCACGATGAAATATAAATATGTCTAAATAATAATCCATTCTGATCTCTGCTTGTCTGAACTAACATGGAAGTCCAAAGGTAGCCATCTCATAATGCCATCATCCTCTGCAAGTGAATAGAGAAGAAACTGTAGTTGTCCATAAAGTTTGAACTTTATTTTCCTTAACATCCTTCTTACTTAACCAAAGGCGAGGTACGTATGAACCAAGAATTCTCCTTAAACCCAACAAATGGAGCCTCGACTTTGGATTCCTTGCCCATCTCCTCATCTAATCACATCACTCACGAGGACATTTAGAACACATCATGTGAAGAAATTGACAACATCATACTTCTATCTTAGTTGGCTTTACAAGTGTCTTGTTGTTGCAATTCTAGGGCCAAATTTTAGGAAAGAACTCGTCACCAATACCAACTTTAAGCTTTAGGACTGGAAGAATATGGCTTCCCACTCTAGTAAAGCTACCGCCATTGAAACATCGCATGCGCGTAGTATGGATCCTTCATCCTGATTATTGGCGTTCGTAATTTCTTCATGTATCCAAATAGCTGTTATACGAAGCCTATAGCAATGATTCCCCATCTCTAATCGACCTCAAGAAGTGATTAAAATTATTCCAACAATTTTTGGTAGTCCAAAAATAGCGCCAAATCAATGCCAGTGAACATCCACTGAAATGGAATAGGGGTGGTTAGAAAACAATAGCTAAGTTTGCACAATGAGATGATACATGATAGTGCACTCGTAGATATTGATTTATTCCTTCCACTGCCGCTGCCAGAACTTAGTTCATTCCACAAATAAGTGCACTGGAAAAGGTCTAAGATTAAGAAAGTTTTTGGACACATTCTCCACAGAGAACTGTCATCGGATTTTCAAGCAAAGCTAATAAATATTGACTTTAAGTCATAGAAAAGATGACCTATTCCAAACAGTTATGCACGCTGGAATACAATTGGTACGCTGTTATGCCGCCTCTGCACAGCTAAAATATCCAAAGACACGTCATCATGAATTTCCAAAAAATTCAACGTCATTGAGGAATGTAACACGATGGAGAGCTGAGACAACAATTTAGTTGTAAGAAACTTTATTCATATCCAACTTTCCAGGTTAAACTAACTATCTTCGACCAAGAGGAAGAAGACTACTATAGTCGAAGAATCACTAACAAAGTGTCGATAAAATCAACAAGGTCAAAGATATCTCGAATTTCTCGATACTTTGTGAGAAATTCAACTTTCTTCCGCTATAACCTTTTTGGGAGAAGAAAAGAATCTCACCCACTGAGATCACGTCTTCCAAGAAGAATATCAATTTAATTAAGGTCCACAATCGAGAAGTCTGGTACAAAGTTGACTAATAGGGCATAGAGGATATGATCTCACTATTAAGGTAAGAAGAAGATCGCCGATAGGATCACTATGAATTCGTCAAACCAAGGAGGCAACCTCAAATTACAAAGGTTAGTTAAATAGGTGCAAAACCTAAGGCTTTGGCCTTCATCTTCGCGAATAGGTTTGAGTTCCCTAGATAAGGTGTTTGATTGGGTAATTCTCTAACCGATAAGCCTCAGTGACTAAGTCCACTTAGCAAAGTGAGACTCATTCGAAAGTCACAAAGAAAAACCGCTATAAAAGTGGCTCGATAAGGAATAAGGAAAGTGAATACAGAGTTAATAAGGTGAATCACTGGTGTATTCCATTCCTCGTACTTAGCGACAACCAAGTAGAATGTTGAGAAAAGACGTCCAAGGTATAATTCTTCGAAACGGGCCAACTACTAACCAACTTTGCTCCACGAACTAAAAGGTCTTCTCAATTCCTCGACCCTCACACATGCTAGTAACGATATGCCACTTCTTATTTCGACCCTACAACAAACCTGTGGAAGTGATCGAAGGTGGCTAGCCCCAAAAATTTTAATTACCTAAATAGGTAGTATGGTCAACAAAGGTCTGCTCCTAAGTTCCCACAATTTAGTTCCTTCAGCTCAGACAGTTCCTGTTAATCAGCCTATCCATTGCGTCATGAATTAACGCATATGCAATAATTCTAATATTGTTCATTACTCTAAACTATAAATCGGCATCCTGGTATACTGGTGTCATTTCTAGATATTAACTTGTGTCCGGTGCCAGAAATCATACCACCTGAATACTAGTTAACAGTTTCTGGATATCGAACAATATCACTGATTAGCAGCTCCAACATAGGCTGATTACAGATTAGAGTCCACTCAGGTAGTTCAATAACTCAAGGAAAAGATACTTCTACTTCGGGGATTCCTTCTAACCATAGATGTAACAACGCACTTGCCTTCCTATAATCATTGAATTGACAAGTATAGCATCAAGAACTTCTGGAGACTAATATTGGTTACAATGTCCTAAGCCATAAGAATAGGATTTTTGAATAATCCACTTTAGGACGAACTTAAACGAAAGTCGATCTTCCTCCAAAAGATCCAGAATGACCACCAATTCAATTGGGAGGATTTGCGTTATTAGGAACCAAAAGTAATCATCTCAAAGCGTTCTTCCATCGAGTGCTACCCTTGTAGCATCACATTGTCACTCTAGACATTTAAAATCTCAGCGAAGGTAGACTTCGAATGAATTCTAATAGAAGGTATTCTAACGGACCCTGCCAAGGAACCAAAACCATTTCTAATTCCAACTCAAAAGGTTTAGTAACGATGGCCACAGAACAGTGGTGAAATTGATTTATAAATCCCTGCTGATGCACCGATGTCGAAGCATTAACCTTTCTTTAAGGCCATCAACTAATCTCAAACTACATCTTTCCTTGGCAGGGAAATTCTTCACCTCAAGCCTAAAAATATTTGCCAAGTAATCTCCCAAAATACCAAGGAGTTGGCAAAACCGCCCAAAACTTAGGAGAAACTAACACATTTTTGTATTCAACAAGATGGCAAGATTCGAAAATTAGGCTCAAGAGCCTAGAATGCTCTCATCATGCGTGTGATAGATGCAATACTGCCCAACTTATGCTCTGATACCAAATTGACAAATCCCGACCCAGCAAGTCCACTAGGACACCGAAGTTGACCTGTGATGGCCGACACCTGGAAGGTGACGAAGCCATAAAGTGTAGTGATGTGGAAAATGTGAATAAATTTAAACCTAAAAGTGCCTAAACACCATAGTGTACTTGTGAGCGGGAGTGAACCAATCTCACGCTTGACTTCAGAGCATAAGTAAATTCAATAGAATGGGTAAGAATTATACCCCCAAAAGTAGCCACCAATCCTGAGCTTCGCCAAGAATCCTTGTCGATACGAACCTTATCAGCTAAACCTGGAGGGGCACAAAACAGAAAACGTGAGTGGGCAAAAACAAAGCTTTTCAAAACCATTTCGATATCAAAGTACTAACCTCTCTCTGTAAAATCCGTATATTTTCCCAGAAAATAATACGTATATATTCATATACCAAAACAGGCTGTAAAACGATAAAACTCAAATATGGCATGTCAGAAATATGCCAAGAAATATATGCATCAATCAGGTGAGATAAAACCAATAATCACAATATGCCGGCAATATCAATATGTCAGGCGGAGTCACCTAATGTTACCTGTACGGCTGAATCTATAGCTCCTCAACCAATATCCTACACACGAGTCAAAACCACCTATAGTGGTCTGTACGACAGGCTAGGTGTATAAAATACGCTCAGTGCTACGATCACGTGAAGGCTGTGCGACGAATCGCGAGTCACCTACGAGTCGGAACCACCTATAGTGGTATGTACGACAGGCTAGCACCTACCTTGGATCCAAGGTGAGTGTACGATGACGGAGGTGAACGATCACGTGAAGGTTAGGCCCTACTCTGGTGGAGCACAAACACCCGAGGTGCAAAAATATGAGCTATATCACATTCTCATCATCATCACTATCACTAACAAGCATATACTCACTTGACTTACCTGAGCGTCCGCAGCGCCAAGTAACAATCATCACACAATCATAATAAATATAAACGATGTTTGAAATGGCATTCTAATTTATAAAATCATTTAAAAAGCATTTTCTTGGAAAAATACCACATATATATATATAATGAAAACAAAAGCCCACTCACCTGGAGTCCATCCTACAACCCCTAGGGGGACTATCGAGATGTCCCAAATGATCACCACCTAGCACAAATATCAAATCACATCTCATAATCCGCACTAAGAGAATATGCAATTTACATAAAACGCATCCCTACTTAATTTGATCTGGAAGATCCGTATCATGAATCTTCGATCCATCACTTCAAAGATACACATTAAATGTCTAGAACAGTATCCCAAAGTTTCGTTACGATCCAACGGTTGGATCTTCGCCAATTGCCAAAACCAAGTGGCGGTTAACGTTTTATTTACAAACTTACAATTCCAATTCGGGAAGATACGTACGACAGATTCTCGATCCGTAAATTCCTACATTCGTCAAATATTATGTACTATAATATGCTAAAGTTTGGTGACGATCCAACGGTTGGATCGTCGATTCATACTTTGACCTATTACCGAATCATAACGAATTTAGGTCCTAACGATCAATCTACATCAATCCATTATCAAAACTAAATTCAAGGCATTGAAGAACACCTAAAAACATCATTGGCGGCCCTCTGGCCACGCGTCGCTGCGGGTGGTGGTTGGTTGCCTCGAGTCGCCGGAAAATTCAACTTTCACTAAAAATTACCAAAATTTGCAGAATTAAATATCTCAATGAGTAGAACAACTATCATACCTTCAACCAAGTCCAATTTGGCCTCGAAGACCTCCAATTTTGCTAAAATCCGTATGAACCTTAGAAATGGGGTGTGCTCCAATTTAACCTCCAAAGCAATTCCAACGCCTCAACCACTGCTTGTGCTTTGTTCTAGGCCTCAAGAGGATGTTATGGGTGGTGGTGATTGACTGAGATTGCTTCAGGAATGGCGGATTAGCGCCGTGAGCCCGTCGCACCCACCGATGCTAATCTCCACGAAATAAACCCAAATCACGTCGAATTTAACGTGGAATGGATAGAAGGAAGGTCATTATAGAGATTATGAGTGGTGGTTCTACTCAATTTGATGGAAAAACTGTTGAATTTCACCGGAGAAATCCTCCGGCTACTACCAGGTCGCAGGTCGTACGGGTTATAATTTATCCCGTGCTTCTCATTCTTCTCCCTTCTCTTCCTTTCTCTTGTTCCCCATTGGGCACCTCCTTCTCTATCTCCTTCTAACTGGGCAGCGCCCAATCTCCCTTATCTCCACCATCAGATTTTCTTCCTTTTAATCTGGGCCACACACGTGGCTTCCCAGATTCTTGCTCCAAAATCTGGAGCATTCTAGAAAATAATAGTTTTACAAATTTGCCCTCAACTACAAATGCTAATAACTTCTTCGTTACAACTCCAAATTTGAATCCGTTTGAGCCCACGCGTCCGTAGGGATGAGAACTATGAGGGTATGGCAAGAAAATGAACCTTACTTGTCACTACAAAGCGGTCAACACCAATCAACGTATGTGCCTCGAAGGGCATTTTTGTAAACTCACTTATTAAAATTATAAAAATCATAATTTTTAGGGACGGGTTGTCACAGTAACCGTTTACCCATTTATTATATATATATATATATATATATATATATATATATATATATATATATAATTAACTCAAACCATATTCTTTATCGGACAAAACTTAGATCAATGTTATTGATTGTAGTGCATGGTTTATATAGCTAATTATAATATAATGTAGCTCATTATATATATTATGTTAATAGTTTACATTATGGGTTAAATAACCGAAGAATACTGTCTTCTAAATAGTTTTCGTAACGCAAGAATACTTATCAAATATTATATTACCTTCATTGGTAACAGTTAAAAATATCATCCGTAAACTATTATTTCAATTAAAAAGGGTAAATGGTGGGTATGGTTAAACGGTTATGGGTATGGGTATAACCGTTTAGGTAATTACCCAACGGGAAACGGTTATGCAGGTATGAGCATAAACAGTTATGAATAAATAACCACGATTACCCATCCCCCATCCCTACTCCCACTACACCTCTGAAGGTCCCATTCTTATATTCATATAGAGAGGTAATTTCACATCTTAATGGAACACGGTTGGGGATAGACCTGGCATTCGTGTTGTGTTTCTCGTATCCATGTCGTTTTCGTGTCATACCCGATAGCTTAACGGGTCGTGTCGTGTAATACCCGTTAAAGTAAACGGGTAATATGACCTGACTCGAAATCGACCCGTTAATATTATAAGATAATATGACCCGACCCGTTACCTGTTAAGAAAATTATATTTAAATCAATAAAAATGAAAATGAAAAACATAATTTGACCCCCAAAAAAATGTAAAACATAATACTAAATTTCAGAGTTGACCCATTCATGAAAGTTGTAAAACTTTTCATTACGAGTGATTACATTTTCACACTTCTACAATAATTATTATTAATTTTATTAATTTTGCACTAAAAGAAAACAATGTTCATGAGGTTTGGAGGTTTTATAAATCTAAACAACCATGTAACCATCGTCTAAGCGTTGAGGATGCAATTATGAACATTTATTATGCTTTCACATCTTTCAGACGAACATTTATTATGAATTTTGTTTATTTTGAAATCCCTTAAAAATACTATTCATGAGAGTTTGTATGGTTTTAAAAATTCAAACAATCATATACCCATCCTCAAAGTCAAAGCGTACAGGATGCGACTACGAGCGTTTGCATATTTTTGTACATGTAAATTAATTATTATAATTTTTTAATTGTGTTTGGTATTTTTAAATTACTTGATATTTTTATTTTTAATGTGTTTTACGATTTTTAATCTCAATCTTTGCCTATAGTATACTATAAAAATAAATAAATGAATAAAACTTAAATTTTAAAATTTATATAGAATAATAATTAATAAACAATATATACATATTTATTATATCTATTGTATTTTATAGATATGTTTTTTTAGTAATTTAAAAAATTAAAATCATCAAAATAACGTTTTTCTTATCATGTCAAAACAGGTTACCCGCGTGTCACTCTTGTGTAAATCTATTAACGACCCGTTATTAACGGGTTATTATCATGTGACTCGATAATGACCCGATTAGTTATCGTGTTGACCCAAAACCCGTTTAGTTATCTAGCTGGGAGAGGAAACGTTCCTTGGTTGTCTTAGGGTACACACGGAGACATATCTAGAGGAGACGGGGTTGGGCCCGTAACTAAGAAGATTAGAGCACGCGGCCAATTGTAAATTTAGGTCAGATATTGGCAAAGTTAAATCTAATGTAATTTAGCAAACCAGAGATGGAACCAGATGACCTCAAGTTTTCCTTTGTTGCACTAGGATTCACGGCCGTAAGCTCAAATTTTCTTTCGCTTCTGGTGTCTAGCCAAATACTGAGCATTTCCTTGTCTGTAACCAGCAATCTTCTATATTCCACAGTAGCAGAAATTTTATCATCTAAAAGATCTTCTTTTATCTGTTGCACTATTACAACAAGAAAATATTACAATTACCTTCGTATCGGTTCCGACACGGGCCAAAGAGGTAATGCTTAAGCCAAATACAATGCGTGATTGAATTCCCTTAACTAGAAGGTAAAATCGAATAAATTCCAATAGCTCTCTACCGTTCTGGCATCTATAAATTACAATATGTCCAACCATGTAAAGCCGCTTGTGATCAGGGTTAGAACAACTCCCCTGAGGTTGCGATAGGATTTAAGCTTCTTTCTTTTTAACTCGGTATGGATACTTCTGGTATATTGAAATGCTGCTAGCCACGAGAGGAAGAGCCAGGAGACAATATAGTGAAGGTGGTTTCCCTTCAAAAATGAACTGCAGCATAGCGGTAACAAGAAGAGCAGAAACAATAACAAACCCCTGCAATCATGTTAGAGCTTCTGCGGTAAGTACTTTTAAAACTTAATAGGCCTTGCAAGAATATAACTGTATAAGAAGTTTGTGTAAATCTAGAGGGAGTTATCTTCCCAGCCGTTCTCACCAATATTATCACTCAGAAACTATAAGTGTATCCCAAAGGATTAGATTAACTTACAAAACAATTCCGTATATTTTGTCATATTTTGATAAATATGTGAATGAAGATCAGTATGAAACTTAAGAACTAGAGAGATATGATTGAGATTTTCCGCGAATAAAGCAGATCAAGGTAACCTAGCTATTATTTTCTTAAAGTAGGTAGCATGTTGATTCTAGTGATCAAGCATAACAGTGAATTCATAAACAAAGTCAGGTTTTTATTTCTCTTTGCTTTCAGCCTAAGTTTGCAATGAAATTTCAAATAAAGCTAATAGTGAGTGAGGTTGAGAGCATCGAATAACTCCTATTGTTATCCTTGTTTTGTTAAACTTGCCTTTTTCACACCACCAGCATAACTTGTGACTAGGCCAACAAGAATTCCACCAAGGGCATTGGACATGACTGGGATCTGGAAAAAAAAAAAAAAAAAAAAAAACAGAACAAAAGTATTATTTGGAAAGGTACACCATAACACATGCAACGCACAGTCAACAGAGAAAACATTACATTTGTTTTCTTTGCCAAGTACTATTTATTAAAAAAGTATATTTCTCAATAATACTTGGGATGGGCGGTACTTCCTTTATTTATTTATTTTCCTTGGTGATGCAAGATGTTTTAAATACAACAAAAAAGAAGAACCCAGTATGCAGCGTTTTGCTTAACGTAAGATAATTACTTCCCACAGATATAGTCCAATAATTAAAATAAGACAGTTTTGCACAGAAATAGAATTAGAGCCCACTAAGAGAGCAACTTAAACTTGGAAACAAATTGGAAAAAATAGACCGACTGTATAATTGTGTTTACGAATACAAAAGGGACTATATAGTTTCTATGGTTACAAATCAGACTTGAGAACACCAGGAAAGAAAAAAAGAGGAAAACAGACAACATGCGGATGGATATCTACAGGAACAGTAAACCATAAAGAAGCAGCATGACCATCCAAAATGTTTCCCTTTGAATTGAATCCATGAGCTGACAACAAACGAGAATTTCTTTCATATGACTATATTTTTTCAGTCTGCCTTCCAAACAAAACCAATGGTTTGTGGTGGTTTTGATTATTGATTGGGTGTTACTAAGCAATTAAAGAAACTCCAAGTATGATTCGACAAGGCAATTGCAAGTACCAAAGGATTTAGACTAAATTAGTTAGAGACACGGTACAAAAGATTTCGTGGAGGGTTTGAAATGACTTAGATACAACGACTTTTAAGGGCCGCTCTAAATGACTACTTGAAAGCAGTCACATGTGAATTCTTTCTATAGTATTTGTAATGATTATAGTGCAAGTAAAATCCCTCAATCTATTGTTTTTTGGTTCATTTGTAACTAACTTATCCTAACTTTCTTTGGTACTTTCAAATCCCTCATCCAAATATAGCCCCAAAGGAGTCAAACAAAGATCCAAAAACTGAAGGAAAATGTTAAATACAGTGATGATCATTACCCAAGTCATCAAAGTCCATCCATAAAAAAATCCATGTATTCTGATGGCTTCTCCATCTGGAGATTTAGAGGTACTGGCCAACAGGCATAAACTTCCCACAACAGACATCTCTACAGTCATCAAATACGATGAGTGTTTCTTAACCTGGAATATAAGAGCAACAAAGTTAAATTGACAAGAATGGGAAACAGCGCCTTCAAACTACAGGATCCGAAAATTTTTGCTCACCTGGGAAGCCCATTGACACAAAGAGGATGCCAAACCTGAGAGTACAGAGGCAACCAGGACAGGAATTATCCCACTAAACAATATTTGGTCAGAACTGCCACTACTAGTCCCTTTTTTGGAGCTTTCCCCAAAACTTAAAAGAACAGCAGCCATAATCAATAAAAAGAGCGCCCCAATTTGTTGAATAGATTGCTTCTGCCTACACATAACAGATTGCACCCAAATATCAATCTAATGGGTTATCTCATACGCTTGGAACTCTCTGAATCGACTCACATTCAGCTAATTCATAAACTAGAAACCGAATAGCGACATATCTTAGGCTCAAACAACGACAAATTCAGTCTAATGAGTACTATATCATCAATATTCAAATGCCTTAGAGCTCTTTAAAAACTACCATAGCTACTTAACCCGGTTCAAATATTAGGAGTTTACAATGTATCCATTCCACATACCTCAAAATCAAATACGTAAAGAGAGCAGTGAAAATGATTTTAGTCTGGTTGAGCATTGAAAAGGTGAGCGAATCAAGGTTCTTGTAAGAAATCTGCAGCAAACTATTCTGCAATGCGTAAGTGGCGGCGGGAAGCCCCGAGGCGGTCAGTGCACCAACCAACGTCCACTCTCTGTACACCTTCTTCAAGCTGCCGTCTCTAGCCATGAAAATTAGGGCACAGATGATCTTGGCTATCTCGCACGTCAGGACAGATGATGTCACGATCACTTCTCTACTGCGAGAAGAAATTACAGACAAAATGTACAAGTTTTAGAGAATCAATCGGTGATTGGGGGATGTTAGGGATCGAGGAAGGGGAGGGAGTACCTGGTGAAGCGTTTGGAGATGAGGGGCTGAGCTCCGTACTGGAGTGTGAGTAGAAGAGAGTAGAACCAGACCCTTGAGTTTATTTTCTCTGCGCTCGGCGGCGCTGGAGATTTTTTCTTTCCGGCCGCCATTTTTGGCGGCGACCTTGGGAGGGTGAGAGAGAGACCGTCGGAGATTTTCCCTGTGATTTGGAATCGTCTTTTCCTTCTACTTTGGGGAAGACACCGGGCCCGGGCAGTCCCGACTCACAGTCAAATGACGTCGTTTTGAGTACAGGTTATTTTGAAATATGAATCCTAATTATGCTTTTTAACTTTCTTTTTTGGCTTTGTAGCCGAAATGATTCTTGAGATTTGTATAACATATTACTTTGGTCCCTTAGATTGAAAATCAATAGAAATGATCCATGAGATTGTCCACCACCCATTGTTTTGGTACTTCCATTAAAAACTCTATTAAGTGGTCTCTGATATTGTTCATCACCCATTATTTTGGTCTTTCCGTTAAGTGGTCCCAGAGCTTATACCGGAAATTGAGATTTTGGCCGGAAGTTTGGACAATTTTCAAAGCTTCGCAACTCAATTGTTTCTTAATCAAATTCGATCCATAATATATCAAAATAAAGATAGGAAAGTGTTGAACAAGATTATACCTATTTAGAAACCTAATGGTTGCCCGAGATGGCCAGAAAATAGCCTGAAAGGTGACTGGTCAACAAGAAAACTAAAAAACTCGTCGAAAACTGAGTAAACTTTAAACGTTCATAACTTCTTCAATACTCAACAAAATCGCGTAAACTTTAAACATTCATAACTTCTTCAATACTCAACAAAATCGAGTAATTCAAAAACAAAAATCATACTTCTCGATGAGACGAAGAGAATAGTACCTTCTTGATGGCTAACTCGCTGTGGTTTGGCCAGAAAATGACTCAAAATTGGCTAACTTAATGAGACCAAGACAGCCAGTTTCAAACCATTTTTCGGTCAAACCATGGCGAGTTAGCCATCGAGAAAGGTACCTTTCTCTTTGTCTCGTCAAGAAGTATGATTTTTAGTTCTAAATCACTATATTTCGTTGAGTATTGAAGAAGTTATGAACGTTTAAAGGTTATCCAGTTTCCAACGAGTTTTCTAGTTTTTCTACGGACCAGTCGCGTTTCAGGATATTTTTTGGCCAAACCATGGCGTATTAGCCATCAAGAAATATACCATTCTCTTTATCTCGTCCAGAAGTATGATTTTCATTTTTGAATCACTCAATTTCGTTGAGTATTGAAGAAGTTATGAACATTTAAAATTTACCTAATTTGCGATGAGTTTTCCAATTTACCCGTTGACCAATCAAATTTCGAGCTGTTTTCCAGCCAAACCATTGTGAGTTAGCCATAAATAAAATATACCATTCTCTTTGTCTCGTTGAGAAGTATGATTTTTTTTTAATCACTTGATTTTGTTGAGTATTGAAGAAGTTATGAACGTTTAAAGTTTACCTAGTTTCCAGTTTTTCTACGGACCAGTCACCTGTCAGGCTATTTTTCGGCCATTTCTAAAAACCATTAGGCTTTCAAATAGGTATAATCTTGTTCAACACTTTCCTATCTTCATTTTGATATATTATGGGTCGAATTTGGTTAAGAAACTATTAAGTTACGAAGCTTTTGAAAATTATCTAAAACTTTTGGCCAAAAATCTTAGTTTCCGGTATGAGCTATGTGACCACTTAATGGAATGACCAAAATAATGGATGGTGGACAATCTCATAGATCATTTCTATTGATTTTTAATCTCAGCAACCAAAGTGATGTATTATGTAAATATTAAGGACCATTTTGGCTAAAAAAAACTTCTTTTTTAAAAAGGGACCAGTTTTTGTTATTAAAAAAAAGATCAATTGATGTTTCATTACGTCAATTCACATTTTTTATACTAAATTCCTAAAAAATATTATAACCCTTCTTTGCAAAACCCTAAATATTCATTAGCAAAACCCTAGAAAAATGTTTTTAACCCTTCTTCGCCAACCCAGGGATAAGTCCAAAGATCTATATATGAATGTGGTCATCCTCAAACAATAAAATTATAAACTAAAAAGCTAAATAATTTACTAAAACAATACTAATATATTAATCCATATTTCATACAACATATTACAATATCTCTTCACGATTTTTCATGTTTTAAAAGTATTGCATAACAATTTCATTACCAATACAATCAAATATCTTTCTCTATAACAATAACTATCATCCAATTATAAAATCTCCCAACCGATTGTTCAAAAATTTCGTGGCCTAAAATGCTCTTTCAACGTTGACAGTAGCAACTGAAAGCATTAATGATAATATCACAAGATTTTTTTCTACCAAAAAACTGTGTGGGGTCATCCACCCCTACTGGTCCTAAGGTGGCTTCATCCATGTCGCGAGCAAACATTTATGTGCCAACAAAATTTATGCTTTAGACAAAAATATATTTTGACACACCCCGACCCAGAATGTCCACTAGGACTCTGAATTCAAGTTGTGCTGGCAGACACTTGGAAGGTGACGAAGTCATAAAGTGTAGTGATGTAGAAAAAGTGAACAAATTTAAACCTAAAAGTGCTTAAATGCCAGAGTGCGCTGGTGAGCGGGAGTGAACCCATCTCACACGTGATGCTAGAGCATAAGTAAGGTGCAGTAAAGTGGGTAAGAATCATACCATTGTAGGTAATCTCCAATACCAAAACTTGCCACGAATCTTCGTCGATAATAAGGCTCATCTATTAAAACCTAGAAGGATGAAAAACAAACCAAAGTGAGTGGGCTTGAAACAAGGTTTAAATAAAAATTCTTCTAAATGTCGTCACCCCTCGCTGTAAAACCTGTATGGTTTCCAAAAAATCATGCTACGTATAAGTATGAAATCGAATATATGCTAACGGTAAATTCAGAAGTTTACAACGACACCGCATCTCATCAGCAATATCAATAATCATGTGCTCAATAATCCATACTAACACATAAGTCGGAGTCACCTATAGTGACTTGTACGACTCACCCATAACTCATCAATCAAGTCCTCATCAATCAGTGTTAGCACATGAGTCGGAGTCACCTATAGTGACCTATACGACTCATCCATATCTCATCAATCAAGTCCTGCACATGAGTCGGAACCACCTAAAATGGTCTGTACGATAAGCTGGGTGTAAATAAATATGCTTAACTGCTACGATCACGTGAAGGTTGTGCGAAATATCGCAAGTCACCTACGAGTCGGAACCACCTAAAGTGGTATGTACGATAGGCTAGCACCTACCTCGGAATCCAAGGTGAGCGTACGGTGCGGGAGGTGAACGATCACGTGAAAGCTAGGCCCTGCCCTCGGGTGGAGCACTAACATCGGAGTGCAGGACAATGAGTGTTACTCAAATCCATTCATCAATAATTATCGTTCGGTCATACTAACATTATATACTCACCTAAAATTACCTTGACTTCCTCATTGGTGTGCAACACTGTGCAAAGTTGTACTAAATCACATACTAAAATGTAAACTAATTATGGCATAACATTTATAAAACGTAAAACCACCATTTCTTGTTTCCTCACACAATGATTTATAATCAACATTAAAATCACCAAATTGTATGGTTACATTTCACATTTTTCACCAGATTACTTCGCATTGCTCAATTTTTCAAACAAAGATTTTGTCTTGGTTATTTAATCTCACTTATTGTATGGCTGCATCTAACGTTTCGTTAGACTGCCTATGTACCCTAAGCAGGAATCAAGCCAATCTATATAATCTAACTTAACCATCTCATAGTACTTTATAAGATAATATATATATATATATATATATATATATATAGATATAGATATAACAAGGCATAAATTTCTTAGTTCAACTTAAGAGTATTTGTGGAATTATCAATCACACACATATATACATGATAAGAAGGAAAGACCTACTCACCTGAAGTCCGTGCTACAATTCTTTAGCCCAAAAATCAAGGCGTCATGAACCATCGTCACCTAGAACAATTATCAAATAACGTCTCAGAATTCTTACTGAGAGAACGCATAATTTACATATAACACTTCCCTACGTAATTCGATCTGAAAGATCCGCATCATGGATTTTTGATCTGTTACTTCCAAAGGTCCACATTATGCTTATAGAACAGTATCCTAAAGTTCCATTACGATCCAATAGTTGGATCTCCGCCAATTGCCAAATTCAAGTGGCGGTTAACATTTTATTTTTCGAACTTACAAATCCAATTCGGGAAGATCCGTACGTCGGATTCCCAATCCGTAAATTCCAACATTCCTCAAATATTATGAATAATAACTTATTAAAATTTGATAACGATCTAACATTTGGATAGTCGATTCATACTATGATCTATTAACGTATCGTAGCGAATCTAGGTTCTAACGATCAATCTACGTCAATCCATTCTCAAAACTGAACTCAAGGCATTTAATAACACCTAAAAATAACATTGCCGGCCCTTTGGGCATGCGCCGCCGTGGGTGGCGGCCGGTCACCCCGACTCGTGGGAAAATCCAACTATCTCCAAAAATTCTCAAAATTTACAAAATTGAAGATCTCAATGAGTAGAACAACTTTCATACCTGTGACCAAGGCCAATTTGGCCTAGAAAGGCTCAAATTTCATCAAAACTCGTCAGAACCCTAGAATTGGGTGTGAATTCGACCTCCATACTTGCTTCGTCGCCTCCACCACTGCTTGGACTTTGCTCCATCGACCTTCATTAATATTTGGGGTGGAATAGGTAGTGGGGAGATCGAAATAGGGATTGGGAGTGGTGGTTCGGTCCAATTCGTGGGAAAATCCGGTGGAAATCCACTGGGAAAGTATGAAGAAACGGGTCTATTGCACAGGTCAAGGGGAAACTCGGTTTCCCCCATCCTTCTCACCTTCCTTCCTTTCCCTCATTTTCCCATTTCTGATTGGGCACTTCATTTCCTCTCCCCTCTTCTGATTCGTCCACTTCCTCCTTTTCTCTCATGTTCCTTCTTCTTCTTCCCCCCCCCCTCGCATTTCTTTCTTCTTTTTCCCAATCTTTTCTTTTCTTACCAAAGATAATCTTTAAATAAATAATATAATAATACTTAAGAAAATATATAAAATAATAAGTGGTAATACCATTACTCCAAATCCGCTTCTACTGGCACCTACGTGCACGTATAGTCGAGTACTTCAGGAATACACTAAAGGAATAATTCGTATTACTTACTATGTGTTGGTCAACGAAAGTCAATACCCTCGCCTCTAAGGGTATTTTCGTAAATCACGCTTTTAATGTTACATATTTACACTAAAGTAGTGGAGAAATAAATTGGTATCGAACTTATCATACACGAGATTAGAATCTAAAACCTTTTATTTACAAATGAACAAAAATATCAATAAACTATAATATTAAGTGATGCATATGCGTCAACCGTTTCTTCTAAAAAAACAGTGACACATGCGTTTTAATATTAGTTTTAGTAATTAATTGGAGTGAAACAATATATGGAGTGCCCAATAATATAATCATTCATTTTTGGGTAAATTACACTTTACCACCTCAAGTTTGCAGTCGATTTCAATTGCTTACAACATCTTTCAAACATTTCACTTTCATACCTCAAGTACTATTTTATTTCAATATAGTACCTCCATTACATTTTTCATCCATTGATCCGTTAAAAGCTGATGTGGTTGTCACGTGGCTGCCAAATTTATGCCAAGTGAAAATGTAAAGAAATAAATTTTTGCCACGTGGCATAAATTTGGCAACCGCATGGCAACCATTGCATCTTTTAACGAATCAATAGATGAAAAATGTAACGGAAGTACTATATTGAAATAAAATAATACTTGAGGTATGAAAGTGAAATGTTTTAAAGATGTTGTAAGGAATTGAAATCGATCCCAAACCTGAGATGGTAAAGTGTAATTTACCCTTTATTTTTATTAAACTGATATTCTACCATAATTTACAATAAAAAGAGAGAGTGGACAAAAAAAAGTCTAACCTTCAAAGACAATATGCTACTTGCACCGTACTTAAATTTGTGCAAATTTTATTTTTTTAAGAAGGTGAAGCTAAGCTGTATTACTCAAAAGAAAAGAAATGCTAATGAGTCTCGCTCAAAAGTATGATTCTCTACACCTCATGTTATTGTGAAAAAAAAATATATATATGAAGTGACGGAGAAACCATAAAAAGTTTCACTTTTAAGAAAGTCTTCTTTAATTATTATTTTTTTTAGGAAAGGAATTCATTAAATAGAGGAACCTCTAGTACAACCAAGTCTAGAAGCATCAAACAACAGAGCATATGAAGCTTCAACCGGGATACAAGCATCCCAAATATGAAGATTTATAGACTTGATACCAATAGAAGTTAAAGCCAGCCACAAAGTTAGCTTCCCTAAAGATATAACACCACCTAACTTTCTGAAACACAGTGGCACACCACTTGACATCTTCAAGGATGGGCCTCAAGTTCCAAGGCGTCTTGCACTTCCCTTGAACAACATTGATGATAAGCATGGAGTCACCCTCAATGATAATATGGAAAAAATTCATTCTTTTCGTCCAACAGATAGCTTCTCGGAGCGCTAAGGCCTATGCCACATTAATGGAATTAGACCCCAAGTTTAAAGCTCCTGCAATCAGAGGGTTCCCCGTCTCATTCCTAATAACAAATCCTCCAGCTGCAACTGAGTTAATGACAGACCCTCAAAATTGATTTTAACAAAAAGAAGGGTCGGCTTACAACATTTAATGATATCAGTCGAGCTCAAGGTTCTAGCTTGATCACTACACCGCACATTTTCCTTAAAGAACTCATTAGCAACCAAAAATTGTCCTAATGTAAGTTCGGTTACAAATAGGATTTTCGCTTCTAAAAATAATACCATTCATGTTGTCATTACAAATTTTCGCCGTCTCTTGCATTGACGAAAATGCATCTGTAAAATAATAACACTTTTGATCAAAGACCTAAGCCTCACGCTCCCATAATGTGTGGGGGAGGAGGGTTAGGCCAATGGATCTTCGATGCCTAAATTAGTTTCTCTAAAAATAGTAAGCGTTTAGGCCTTTTTAGGGTAGCAAAAGCTTACCAAAATTTGATAGAGATGAAGATATTTATAGGGAGATTATATTCACACACCCCAAATTACTTCTCCCACACCTTTTTAATTTTTTAATATTTTTCTATCAAGTGTTAGTTGTGTGTAGAAAATATTAAAAAATTAAAAAGGTGTGAGAGAAGTAATTTGGGGTGTGTGAATATAATCTCTCTATTTATAAGAAGAGTGGGTGGCCATGGTGTTAGGGTTTTACCCTACACATGGTGTCATCCTATTGGCCAAGGTTTATAGAGAGAATATTCTCAATATATTAAATAAGAAATAATATATTGAGATAATTATGTAAATATCCTTAATTGATTACTTACTTGAATTGAGTCAATATTCAATTGAGAATGCCTTAAAGATAGGATTTGGATATTTAATCCTTAGATTTGATGCTTTGACTTTTCCTTGTCATAGGCAGGTAATGTGGGCAATCGTATTCAGCTGCATGAACCTTCATGGGTGTTGAGCTACTTGATTTGAGAAGGCTACTCATTTAATTAGAGCAATCATGTCTTTCTTGAGCAAAAATCCACGCGTAACCTCTAGAATATTTAGAATTACTTTAGGCTCCACAGCTGTCGTTCCAGATTTGCCAGCAAACCATTAAAGCTTTGCTAAAAATACTTAACTCCCTCTCATCCTTATGAGGAAGATTGTTCAACCAATCCAGCACACTAATACTTGCTGGAGCATATCTAAGCAAGTCAACGTTAGCAAGTTCCACACTTACCCAACAAAATTGCGATGTAAAAAGATATGACGGTGATCCTCCCGTTAGTTTTACAGAACGGACAACTCGTATCAATGTTATTAATAAATCTACTCAATCTAGATCTATTTCGAAGCTTACCTTTAATAAGAAACCAACCGAAGATTTTAACTTAGGGGAGAGAGTTTGCAGAGAGTTTGCTTCTAGATAATATTGAGAAGGCAAGGCATGGTTATCCATTTGCAAATCAACTTGTCTTTAGTTTGTTGCAAAGGAATTGGGATACTGCAAATCTTAATAAAAATATAGTTATCGACAAGTTGCGCTAATTTCTCTTTATCCCACCTATGGTTATCAATAACCTCGTCCACTTTACGATCCCATTGGATTTGATTACGATGGTTTTCTGAAAGAGAAAATTAACGAAAAGCTCTCGGTACTGTTCATTTTAACGAAAAACTACATTTTTACACTAAAAAATCAATCTTGGTACTATTCACTTTATCCTTTATTTTGTCCTTATCGTTAAAACTCAAAATTTTCAAGTCATTTTCATTAGTTTTCCTTTTATGAAATGAGATGATAAATAGGGTAAGAAAAACTTAATTATGGGTTCAGAATAATCACCCACATAGCACATACCATCTCAAATTAATTACTCTCTAACACATCTTTGACACTCAGAATGCCTTTCCAAGCTATCCAATGATTTAAAGTTTACTTTAATAACTGTGTAATGCTATTCTTACCACATTAATATACCACATTAGTATACTACATTATGTGGCATCTGATGTGGCAGTCCACATCATCTAAATTAATCATAATTTAAATTAAATTAAAATAATTTAATAAACCAATAATTAAAAAATAATCTGGAATTAAATAGGAATTGTGGTAAACGAAGAGTTTTCCCTTCTTTCTTTCCTTCCCCGTTGCTTCTTCTCCCGTTTCTTCTTGCACGCCATTTTTATGTTTCAGCCCAGATTTTTTCACTTGCTCTTTCTACGAGCTTTGGACTTTCTGCAATGGCTTCTTTAACATCGGTTTTGCAATCCCAATTGCTTTTCAACAAAACCAAGTTCAAGTTACCACCAAATTTGAGCTCCGGTTTATTGTTGAACAAGTTCTCTGTTTCGTTCCAAAGGATGAGTTTCAAAGTGCCCACGAAGGTGGCGGTGGTGACGTCGGCGTCTGGGGTGATTTCCGCTACCACGGCGGAGAAGGCGAAGAGGTACCCGGGGGACGCGAAGGGGTTCGTGGAGGAGATGAGGTTTGTGGCGATGAAGTTGCACACCAGGGACCAGGCGAATGAGGGGGAGAAGGAGGTGAAGGAGCTACAGGAGGGGCTAGTGGCTAAGTGGGAGCCATCAGTCGATGGGTATTTGAAGTTTTTGGTGGATAGCAAGTTGGTTTATGATACCCTTGAAGAGATTGTTGAAAAAGCTCCATTTCCTTCTTTTGAGTAATTTTTTGATTGTTTTTAGATTGAAAGTTCGAATTATTTTGGGGGTGTTTGAATTCAAATTTGTATCTGTATGATGTTTTCTGGGCGTTGTTTCTCCGTTGGAGATTTAATTCCAGCCTTTTTTTTAATTATTGGTTTATTAAATAATTTTTAATTTAAATTAAATTATAATTAATTTAAATGATGTAGACAATCACATCAAATGCCACATAATGTGGTATACTAATATGGTATATTAACGTGTTACTCTTAGTAACTCTCTCGAAAGAAAACAAATTTGGAAGGCGGCCGTCAAAAAAGTTGTAATCACGTGTTTAAAGGAAAAAGGATTCGCCTAGCCCAAACCAGAATCTAGAATCACAGACAGCACAGTAGTATGAAGTGTCAATTAAAACCCTAAATGTAAATGCGGAATCTCATCACACAGTAGTCAGCTCGTCAAAATCTACGGCCGCGATCAAAGCGCCAACAGATTATAAAAGCTATAAAAGCACCCGATTCCTCTGATTCCGCAGCCACAACTTTCACACTCCGCCATTTTCCTTCACCGTTCCGCTCCGCTGCGCTTCGCCTCGTCGCCGCCACCATGTGTGGGATTCTGGCAGTGTTCGGCTGCATCGACAACTCCCAGGCCAAGCGCTCCCGCATCATCGAACTCTCGCGCAGGTACGCATTTCCATTTCTTGCCTTTTTTATTTCCCCTGAATTTTGTTTGATTTCGCCTGGATGGATGAGAGATGGAGAAATGTTTGGGTGCGGATGAATGTATTGTAGGTTGAAGCATCGAGGTCCTGATTGGAGTGGATTGCACTGCCATGGAAATTGTTATCTTGCTCATCAACGGTTGGCGATTGTCGACCCTGCTTCTGGAGATCAGCCTCTTTACAACGAAGACAAGACCGTTGTTGTCACTGTACTCTTTCTCTCTCTCTAGCGTTGTATTGTTGGCAATTTGTAAGCATTGCATGCTTTAGTCACAACCCTGTGATTTCGAACTTCGATTGATCTTGAATTGGCTGCAACATTATCCAGTTCAGATTTTTTGTAGAATTTATTTTTTTATTTTTTTATATGTTGGATTGATTGTTGGAGCTGTGCGTTTAGGTCAATGGTGAGATATATAACCATAAGCAATTGAGAGAAAATCTGAAGTCGCATCAGTTCCGAACCGGCAGTGACTGTGAAGTGATTGCACATCTTGTAAGTAAATGAGCATTGCTATGAATCTGGTAATTAAATTACTTTATTTAAATTGGAATAACAAAAATGGTTCCCTCTTGCATTAATTTATGTTAATTGTTTTCATATTTAACTACTAACGTTTATCTTTGGCAGTATGAAGAACACGGAGAAGAGTTTGTAGATATGTTGGACGGTATGTTTTCCTTTGTCCTCCTTGACACGAGAGACCAAAGTTTTATTGCAGCTCGAGATGCAATTGGTATCACTCCACTTTACATGGGCTGGGGTCTTGATGGTATGTACTGTGTCAGTTTCTTAAGGGCTTATATTTATTTACGCTCCTGTAACTCCATTTTGATATCACTTTGCCCCTTGTAACTCAAAAGTCACCACTTTACTCCTTGAAACTCGAAATTCACTCCACTTTGACTTGTGAACTCTCTCTTCTCTCTGAAACTTATAGGTTGCCTCCTAAACATATGTGGGACCCAATGCCCAATAAGACTATGCCACATGTGCAATAAATTTGATTATAAATCTCATTATGTGTTAACATTCAACAATCAGAGAATATAAGTTTAAAAGAAATTGAAGAGATGAAAAAAAAATAAAAAAAAAATCATTAGCCTAGAGCACCCAAATCAACCCTGTATAAGATATTAAAATTGAGTTCTAAGGGGCAAAGCGGAGCGAATTTTGAGTTTCACGGAGTAAAGTGGACACTTTTGAGTTACAAGGAGCAAAGTGAGTTTAAAATTGAGTTTCAGGTAGTGTAACTAAAAATAAGCCTTTCTTAAACTCTTCTGACCAAAACAAGAAAATTACATATTATTTCCTAGACTGTTGCTTTATTCTCATTTTCATTTTTAAGCTTTGATTACCTCTCAGACGCACATTTAAGGAGTATATATCTTTTCGCAGGATCAATTTGGTTTGCTTCAGAAATGAAAGCTTTAAGTGATGATTGCGAAAGATTCATATCTTTTCCTCCTGGGCATATTTACTCTAGCAAGCAAGGTATGTACATGCCGAGCTCTTATTAGTAGCAATGACTTGTATTGATGAATCATATGAGATCTGCATACAGCCCTCTTATAATGTCCTTGTCCTATTTAAGAAAAAGGTAGAAGAAATGATTCTATTTACTTAAGGAAACTAAGACATTTTGTACATACTTGGAGGGGTAGGACATGTTTTTTATCTTATTACCTTAATAAGGTTAAATACTTGTGTAAAGAGTGTTGTCTTTTTAGGTTTGTATAACACGCATGTAAAATGTTGACCAAAACAAAATATGCATGTATAATTCTCAAGTTGTGGGCCTTTTAGATTTTGTATGCACTACTAATTTTATTTATCCATTTTATGTTTGCAGGAGAACTTAGAAGGTGGTACAATCCACCCTGGTTTTTGGAACAGACACCATCGGCTTCTTATGATCCCATAGTTTTACGTAAGGCTTTTGAGAAGGTATGCAATGAAGAACTCTACATTTCTGTTTTCTTTATTATAGTTTATGAGTTAGTGGCAATATTTGTAAAGAATCAAATTCCATTTTTGCCTTTTTTGTTTTGTTTTGTTTTGAGAAGCGTGTTACTTGGACAAATATACCTATCATATAAATTATTTCTTTCATTGCTCATAACCTTGTTCGTGCATTTGGTTATGCTATGCTGGGTGTGTTAAGATGGATCGGAAAAAAAAAAGTGTATCATTTTTGTGTTATCCCTTCTCCCTAGTGGGGCCTCATGTCATAATATTAGTGTATTAGTTCATTTTAACTCAAGGCTAGGAATGGTCTTCAGATAAGTGGTATGTACTGATGAATTTAAATCTATTTAAAACCAGGTAGTAGGTCAAATTGTCCTGCGCATCTCACTCTTATACCACGTTTATTGTATATAATTTCTCATTTATCTTCTACTTCGGTACTGAAATCTTGTAGGCTGTGGTGAAGAGACTTATGACAGATGTACCATTCGGTGTTCTTTTGTCTGGAGGACTGGACTCATCACTTGTTGCTGCTGTGGCTTGTCGCTATTTGGCTGATTCAGAAGCTGCCTGTCAGTGGGGATCACAGTTACACACTTTTTGCATTGGCTTGGAGGTAATCTTTTTAGATTGTCAAAATTGGTGCTTACTCAATGTAGTGCTATCTTGTTTAGATAGCTAAATGTGATGCCCTCTCAAGGTCCCCACCGCTTCCCCTTTTTTCCCAGTTCTCTTGACAGCATGGCTTGGTCAATTGGAGTACCACGTCTGTTCACTTTGCATACAAAAGATGTCCATTTAGATAATGTTATATCTTTATGCTGCCAATATGTTTTTTGTCCTTTTAAAAACTTGTACAGAACCTGATTTCCAGTTTGAAATAAGTATGTATCACACTTCGTAGTAAAAAAAAATCAGAGAAGGGTGGGCTTAGTCCGTACCTTATGCCTAATGACGTCAAAATCTCACTGATAAAAAGTTGTATACATTTATGTCTATAATGAGCAGTTGAGCCGTTAATACGCATATGATATCTGTATACTTGTATGGTTCATTAAAGTGGCAAGTTCAAAGAAATAAAGGGTCCTTGTTGTAGATGCTCAATCGTCTTTCCCATGTAAAACCTGAGAGATTTAGAAACTTTATTGCAATCAATCTTTTACGAGGCTTTAGCAAGTGATGGTTTTTCTCTACATTTAAATGCTACATTTTCTATCTTCAGAAATCACCAGATTTGAAAGCAGCGAGAGAAGTAGCAGAGTATCTTGGGACTCGTCATCATGAGTTTCACTTTACTGTCCAGGTAATTGATGAAGGATGCAAGAGGAACATTTCTACCCAGGCTTAAGGTTATGTCTGAAATTTAAGAATCAGTTGATCTGTTTAGGGATTGAATTTTAAGGTTAATATGCAATTCCAAAAATTTGTTATCCTTTGTATTTAATGATTTTGAATTGCTTATGATAGCCTTCACAGTAATGGTATATTGATTAAAAATACAATATTGTGTTTATACCAATTTTGATTCTCCATAAAATTTTCTGTCTTTCTTTTCTTGTATTCATTTCTATACTTTCTTCTATTTTCTACATTAATTGTTTCTTGAGGAAACTTTGTCCTGCATCCGTAATCTGAGGACAAAAACACGGATCTACATTCCTAAGATTCACACAAATAATTCATCTTTTTACTTTGATGTTTCAGGAAGGCATAGATGCACTTGAGGAAGTTATTTACCATACTGAAACATATGATGTAACGACTATCAGAGCTAGCACTCCCATGTTTCTTATGTCTCGAAAAATTAAATCTTTGGGAGTAAAGATGGTTCTTTCTGGGGAAGGTTCTGATGAAATTTTTGGAGGTTACTTGTATTTCCATAAGGCACCAAACAAGGAAGAGTTTCACCAAGAAACATGTCAGAAGGTACCCCACAAAACCATCTCTTCCCCTCTTTTCTGTTTCATTTGCTGCAAATGGTTATGTGCTTTCAACATTTGTGAAAAAAAATTTCCTACTTATTTGATGGCCATTTTGACATTTTTTTCCCCTTCTTGAACTGTTGTAACTACTGGCCAGATTAAAGCTCTTCATCTGTATGACTGTCTGAGGGCCAATAAATCAACTTCAGCTTGGGGTGTTGAGGCCCGTGTGCCCTTTTTAGATAAAGAGTTCATCAATATTGCCATGAACATTGATCCAGAATGGAAAATGGTATAGCACATATATCGCTGGCGTTTCCCTGTATTTTCCAAGTTTTTATGTAGCAGCTCGTGTATCATATACCAAGTCTACTACTATTATTTGGCATAGCGGCTTCCATCCATAAAACAAAGTTAAAAAATGCCTCGGTCTAATTGTATTCTTTAACTTTACACCCATTTTATTCATTCCTAGGCGCGAGACCTGTCATATTGGTTTGTTTCATTGTATGTAACAGAGAGTTTTGGTGGTCTCTGGTCACTCTTATAGATTTATGTTCCTATAGTTGCACTTTCAAAATTTTTGGGATTATATCAAACTAAAAGTTATCATTGGCTTCCTACATCTAAATATTTGCACATTTAATTGCAGATCAGGCCTGGGAGAATTGAGAAATGGGTCTTACGGAATGCATTTGACGATGATCAGAAGCCATATTTGCCAAAGGTCTGTAACTTTTGGCTTTTGTGTCAGTAATCGTGTTCTGCATGTTACAAAATGTTCAAGATGTAATATATATAAAAAAAAATTTCAAGTATGGATGGTGAGAGGCGGGCTCTCGGCAATGCATGGTTGGTTGACCAGCCACTCACACTCCGCAGTGTGGTGGTGTCCTATTTGTGCAATATATAGCTAACTTGTTTGTACCTTGTGTTTTTTGTTATAGCACATATTGTACCGGCAGAAGGAACAGTTCAGTGATGGCGTTGGCTACAGTTGGATTGACGGCTTGAAAGATCATGCAAACAGTCAAGTAAGCATCACCTTAAGCTAGAGTTATCTTTTTGAACGGAAATCCGTTGTCATCTGTGTTTTCTGCCACTAGCCAGGTTATTAATTTGGACTGTTGATTAGGCATGTCCTTTCTGAATTTGTGCTCCAAATCGAGAGTTTAACGACAGAACATGTCATTGCAGTTCAATTTAGAGTTCTGTCTGTACTTTGTTCCAAGCCAGAGTCAGAAAACATTAGAGATGCTTCTTCTTTATCTGCATATAATTAATTAATCATCTTTTGTTTCTTGTAACTGGACAGGTAACAGATTCAATGCTGAGCAATGCTAACTTCGTTTACCCTGAAAACACTCCTCCGACAAAAGAAGCATACTATTACCGGACAATATTTGAGAAATTCTTTCCAAAGGTGAGATACAAATTCTAAGAATAGCCAAGTAGGCTTGGCTACATGAAAGAGATTTATTCACTCGCTTTATCATTATATCTTGCTTCATCTTTTTTTTTTTTGTTTATCATGATGGAGTTGGTGAAAAGGCTTTGTTGTTGTTGTTGTTGTTGTTGTATCATGACGGAGTTGGTGAAAGATTTCTTTGCACGCTATATTCTAGTACTAAGCATGCCAATAGTATCTAATGAGAGTACGACGGGCATGCCATTTCTTTGCTCTTATCTTTAATCGTGCACATTGATGAAAAATGGATAATGGGTGATGGAATTGACTATTTGCCATTTCTGAACAGAATGCTGCCAGATCAACAGTTCCGGGTGGTCCAAGTGTGGCGTGCAGTACAGCAAAAGCTGTGGAATGGGATGCAGAATGGTCAAAAAATCCTGATCCATCTGGACGTGCTGCACTTGGTATTCATACAGCTGCATACGAGGAAGCAGGGGATGCAAAAAATGGAAATGTTCTTAGTGGCTCTGAAAAAGTAGAAGGGATTGTAGAGAAAGCTGCCGCGGTTGTTTGAATGCAACTTAATTTCAAAACTTACGGGTTGAGGTCTTAGCTTTAGTTAATTTGTCCAGGTCTTAGTTGGTATTGGTTTCTATTCTTTCACGTCTAAAAGACCGTCTTAGTTGGTGTTTGTTTTGCGTATAAGAAACACATTGTGAACCAGTATAGTATTTACAATGATTATTTCCTAATCAAAATCGTCGTGCAATGCTAAGGTGGTGTTCATGTACATCGAGTGACTTTTATGTAGAATCGTAATACACTCGCTGCTCCAGATAGCGTAATTAACCTTTTGGCAAGGTGATGATGCCGTTGAACCCATGGTAATGCCATTCAAGATAGCCACCTGCATGGACGTCATTAATAATGAAGTAATAAATTAATAAAAAATTAACCTCCAAAATTCCATATCTCAAGGAATAATTACTGAGGCAAGATGAATCTCACAATATTAAGAACCTATAATGCATATATGTTCACTCGATACCAATAGAGATTCAAGATGAATCCACTTCCACCGATTCCGAAAAGAAAATGGCAAACTTGGCAAATATTGATTTTGTTGCCCTGGACATTACTGGGAAGAACATGGAATCTTGGAGAAACCATCAAAGAGGAAAACAGTGCATCCTCTCAAGATCGAGCGAAGACCATGATCTTTATCCATTGCCACCTTGACGAAGGACTGAAGAGCGAATACCTAACATTTTAAAATCCATTAGCCCTATGGAAGGCTCTGAGAAATAGATACAATCACCAAAAAACCGGTGATTCTTCCAAGGGCTCGTTATGAGTGAACTCACCTAAGGATCCAAGATTTTAAGTTAGCGGCTAAGTACAATTCTGTGATGCTCAAAATTAGCTCCCATATGAAGTTCTGTGGGGAAACCATCACTGAAGAAGATATGCTAGAAAAAATTTTAAGCACCTTTCATGCCTCCAATGTGCTTCTGTAGCAGCCGTATAGAGAGTGAGGCTTTACTGAGTACAACTAGCTGATATCTGTACTCCTTGTGGCTGAGCAAAACAATGAGCTTCTGATGAAGAATCATCAATCCCGACCTATTGGATAAGCACCATTCCCAGAAGTGAATGCTGCTTCCCTTGACGTGAATACCACATCCTCTCACAGTAATAATTACAAACGAGGACATGGCCACAAGTAAGGCCGGTGGAACGGGAAAAGCAAGAATCATGGTGTCCAGTTTCATAACCAGGTTCCAAGGCATAATTCAGGCCCCGAGCTTTAAAAATGCAAATCGCCACAAAGGCAAAGCTCATATGAATAACACTCCTAAAAATCCTAAAAGTGTTTGCCATATGTGTGGTAGCAATGGGCACTAGGCGTGTACCTGTCGTACCCCAAAAAATTTGGTAGACCTATATCAAGCCTCCCTCAAGGAGAAGAGTGTCAAAACCAATTTCCTCGACCAGGTTAAACCAATTTATATACCTGATCCAGTGTTCGATTTATCAGGGTAGTTGAACACAAGTCACCTGGATGTCTCAAACTTCATTGTGGAAAGAGAGAATGAAGTGTATTGGTCCGATTGAATCATTTCTATTTGATGTACTCTTATAATTTTGAACTTGTAGTCTAATGCTCACATTTCAATTTAATAAAAATGGCATTTCAATTTTCTTTTATTATGAATAAACTGTTTTTAACCGTGATTCCCTTACTCAGAGAGCATGTATAAAAATTATGGTTATTATCAAAATAAGAGCAATGGCAGAGATATTTGGGGCTATTATGGTTATAAAAATTATAGCTTCGTGAACTTAAAATAGTTATTTTGGATCCTATGATAGTTGGGGCTATTATGGCAAAATTACCCTAAACATGGAATAATTATAGAAAAAAACTTCTACACATGGTAGAAGATATTAGTTTTGAGGATTTGCAAAATGGTATTCAAATTGAAGAGGAAACTCAAAATCGTGATAAGAATTTTGCAAATCAAGATTCCTCCAAAGTTCACATTGTCGAATGAAACAAATACAAAAAGAACTTCAAAGTCAAAATTGACAAAGGGAAGTTTAAGAAGACCAATTCCAACAACAATCAAAAGAATGCAAATGGTGTCTGCTACCATTGTGGAAAGAAAGGCCATTACATTCGTGATTGTAGACACAGAAAAACAAGTGAGGAATATACCAATAAGACTAATAGCGCAAATATGGTGGAAAACTCTGGAATTGATAACATTGTTGCAATGGTATCAATGATGCATATTGGCATGCTTATTGAACTGAATATGGTAGCGGCAATAAAATCCTCCGATTGGTGGCTCGACTCAAGGGCTACTATACATGTGTGCAATGACGAGGCACAATTCAAGACATGAAGCATCAACGGACAATCAAGAAGTCTTAATGGGGAATTATAACTCCGCCAAAGTTCTAGGAAAAGGAATCGTTGAACTTTAGTTTACTTTTGGGAAGAAATTGACGTTGCTTAATGTACTGCATGTTCCAGAAATTAGAAAGAATCATGTGTTTGCAAATTTATTATGTAAGAACAGTATAAAGACTGTTCTAGAATCCGACAAGTTAATAATGTCAAAAAATGGAATGTTTGTTGGGAAGCTGTATTATTGTGATGAGATGTTCAAACTAAGTATTAATAATAAAGTGAATTCTTCTGCTTATATTGTTGAATCTTCCTCTCATTTATGGCATTTACGTTTAGCACATGTAAATTTTAGATCTTTAAAATACATGCACACACTTGGTTTAATTTCTTGTAATAATGATTATAATGATAAATGTGAAACATGTATTCAAGCAAAAATGATAAAGAAACCTTTTCCAACTGCCGAAAGAAATACAAATTTATTAGACTTAATACATTCTGATTTAATGGTGTTTTAACAAGATGAGGAAAAAGATATTTTATCACATTTATAGATGATTGTTCTAAGTACACTTATGTTTATTTATTATCTAATAAAGATGAAGCTTTTGAGTGTTTTAAGCACTATAAAGCTGAAGTTGAAAACCATAAAGGAAGGAAAATTAAATGTCTTCGTAGTGATAGAGGTGGTGATTATTTTTCACATGAATTTGATATTTTTTGTGAAGAACATGGTGTTATACATCAACGAACTGCACCCTTTACACCACAACAAAATGGTTTGGCAGAAAGGAAAAATAGAACACTTACTGAAATGATTAATGCTAATACTCCAAAATATTTACGGGGTGAAGCATTGTTTACTGCATGCCATATACATAATAGAATTACATCTACAAAGACACATGTGTCACCATATGAAATTTGGAAAGGAAGAAAACCAAATTTTTCATATTTGAGAGTTTGGGGTTGTGTAGCTTTTTGTAAGGCATTTGATCCTAGGAGATCCAAGTTGGGTCCAAGAGGAATTACAAGCATATTTGTAGGATACGCAGAAAATTCAAGGGCATATAGGTTACTTAATTTAGACTCGAACACAATAGTTGAGTCTAAAGATGTCGAATTTATAGAAAATAAATTCTATAATGACTACTCAATGTCTAGAAAAGAGAATGATCAAACATCTTTCTCTAATCCAGCTACTAATTTTTCTCAAGGTGCAAGGTGAGAAAAGAAAACAGTCTGAAACTGTTATTGAACCAAGGAAAAGCCAAAAAGTAAGAAAGGAAAAGACTCTAGGCCCTGATTTTATTTTATTTCAATCTATTGTATTTTTAGTCGAAGGAAATAGAACAAAGGTTCTTAAGAAAATACCCATATTGTTGAATGTTGAGGATGATCCTAAAAGTCTAAGCGAAGCAAGGACTTGAAGAGATGTAGCTTTTTGGAAAGAGGCTATAGATGATGACTTTGAATCGTTAATATCTAATCAGACATGGGTTTTAGTAGACTTACCCCAAGGATCAAAAGAAATAGGTTGCAAGTGGGTATTTAGAAGAAAATACAATACAGACGAGTCTATTAGAAGAAAATACAATACAGACGAGTCTATTCAGACATTTAAAGCCAGGCTGGTAGCCAAGGGTTTTAAGCAGAAAAAAGGAATAGACTATTTCGATACATATGCACCAGTAGCTAGGCTCACATCAATTAGAATATTGTTTGCATTGACATCTTTATATAATTTGCATGTGCATCAAATGGATGTGAAAACAGCATTTTTAAATGGTGATTTGGATGAAGAAGTCTATATGGAATAACTGGCAGGGTTCTCATTGGGAATGAAAAGAAAGTTTGTAAATTAGTAAAGTCGTTATATGGATTGAAGCAAGTACCAAAACAATGGCATGAAAAGTTTGATTTTGTCATTTTATCATATGGATTTAGACATAACTGAAGGATTATTTTGGAGAAACATGTTCATTTAAGCAATATCATTAGCATGCAATTAACAAATTAAAGGCGGAATCATGCTTGCATATACTTAAAAACAAAACATTAACCATGAATGTTCAAAGCCTAGTAGATTGGTGTACCTTTAAACAACTCAAAACAAAGTGAGTTGAGATTTATACCTTTGTAGATTCCTCTTTGCTTAAGCAAAGGCTAATCACCCAAAGAGAGGGCCTTCATTCCTTGCATCTTAGATCTAGGGATTTAGATGGAAGAATGGGTTCTCTAAGTTCCCAAAATTGGGAACCTCTAAGTTTCTTCACCAAGGTTAGATTGGAGAAGATATGAGTGACCTTGGAGGAGTAGGATTGCTAGATAATCCCTCCAAGGGGGCCGGCCATTTCTAGAGAGAAGGGAGAGCATTTCTTCTCTCCAATTTCCCCAAAAACAACCCCAAATGAATTTTGGCTATAAAGTCAAATTTATACCTTAATTCATTTGAGTGGCAAACTTGTAAATAAGTCCAAGTTTGCTACCCTTACTAATGTGGCCGGCCTTAGGGAATAATTTGGGCAATTTGGTCTTTGTGAATCATTATTCATTAAGTTGTCATACAACTTAAGTTAATGGACTTGACGTTCGAAGCCCATTGGGCCTTAAGGTCCAAAACTATCCCGAGGTCTTTAACGAACTTATTCGTTTGATTAATAATCATATTAATTAATCCTTGCCATAAATAATTAAACCATTTAATTATTCTTACTCATCTCCGTTGAATCTTCAATCTTCACCTTACACGGTGTACGATCCATTAGGTTCCTTTTAGCGAGGCAGTGGGCGATTCAAACTCTTTTAAATCGATTGTGAATTTGAAACTATCTTTCAATTCTCCCTTTAGTGTTTACACACGTTTAGGGCTTCCACAAACCATGAGTGACACCTAGCAGCATATCATGGTTACCCAAGCTAATCAGAAGAGGTAGAGAACCTATTCAGTTTAGGATTACAAATGCAATACGGTCCTTCTCTAATACAATACTCTTGACCACATTGTTTGGCTTGATAGTTTATTCATGTCTACTATCCAATGTGAATCTCGCACTTATATGATTACCTTGAATGTGATATGGAACACATTCCAACATCTCATTCCTACTCTGGCCAGAGATTCTAAATCATATCATAGAGTATTCTCCCTCAACGGTTTGAAGGTTAGAGATCCCTTGTTGCGCATTCACTTGTCTCCATGACTAGATAGCTTGACCCCAACCATGCCGTGGACACTCCAAAGGAATGCCATTTGACACGATCAAAGATCAAGGACCTAACCACAAGACAACTATGATGCCTCAGGTCAAAGGACTAATTTGCATTATCCTAACCATGAGTTCTCACGTGACATGAATATGAGAACTCGTCGTTGATCGTGTTCAGTGAACTCATTCTCTATTGAGCACCTACGTGCTTGTCTTGGTGTCACTCACACCAATGACTCGAGACTAGTCACTCTCCCTGAGAGAAGACATAGCACGTACTGATCTTAACGGACTGTCAATGCCCAATTGGTAATCCTATGATCAGGAACGTTTAGGATGTGTCTACGAAAGAATGGTCTCATGAATCTAACTTCTTTTAGATTGCATTCTCCCAATCACATATTCCTTGGACTTTATCGTTTAAGCATATAACATTTATATGAGACCGCTCAAACAATAATCTTTGCCCTTTATATTAAACTAGATTAGTTTAACATGTGAAATGTCCATAAAGTATCATCATATGATTGGTTTTAGGGCACATTTCCAACAATCTCCCACTTGCACTAGAGCCAATCAGCTTGGTCATCAGTGATGATACCTCTTCTGCAGTCATTTCATAAATGGCTGAGTAGTAGGCCTAGACAATGGATATCTATATGTTATCCATAGAAGCAACCTTGAGAATAACGATGTCACCATTATACATGATTCCCAATCATGTGGTTTAGTCTCTCATATGAGTTCGGACCTTGATGAGACCTTGATTCCGTGGCTTGAGCTATCGCCCCATTAGTGTCATACACTTTCTGGTTGGAACCGAATAGAGAGTTCATAAATGAACTTTCCCATCCAAACAACATTGTTGTAAGCTTCTATATGGCAATATATTTTGCATTCATAATGGAACACACTAAAGTCATTACTTTAATGTTTCCATCCAAATATCTCTTTAGTCATAATAAAGAGATATCTGTTTATCTCTTCATTCATAATGAAGAAACATCCAATGATGGATTAGATTCATAATCTAATACATTTACGCTTCCATTACGTTACTCTAATTCTTCCTCAATTATTGAGAAATCTATCCTTTAATATTTCTCAAATACTTAAGGACTCACTTGACAGTTGCCATGGTTCTGATCCTGGGCTTGCACTGATATCGTCATGTACCGTTCTAGGTACAACTTATATCAATGTTTTCATACAATATGAAATACATAAATCACCTTTGTGCGTATGCATAAAGGATTCTATTTACGCATTATTTCTTTGGGAGTCAAAGGGTACATTCCCTTTGAGAAGAACAATTTCCTAGTTTCACTAGAATTATCATTCTAAGTGAAGTTTATCATCATATGAGAAACTTCCTAGCATCTCTTGTCTATTATAGACTATATCTCCCATATTTATTCTATCGTTTATAGAATGTTTAAAGTCATTACTTTAACGAAGAAGTATTCATTTCATTTCCAAAAATTAATATATCATATATATATTTAAATTTAGGAATATGATAAACTCCCACTAATCTTTTGTAAACAAAAGATTCATTTACACCTTTATGAGAAATCAAACGATTTGATCTTTCATAAGACGGTTATAGCTCCCACTAGCTTGCTAAGATCCATGATGGATGGATCTCTACAACTTACATGTCTTGTGATTTATAGTTTTAGACATACATTATCAAGACTATCTTAATAATGGTTATGGAAACCCATATTATGTCCAAACATTAAATCACCATTTAGTTGTAGCTAGCAATCCTCGAATTAATTGAAACTAAGACTATATCAAAGATGGTTTCTTCAAAGTCAACCATACTCTTTGAGTGTAGTCACCTTAGGCTACCAATTAGCTATTAAGGTTTCATTCTTTCGAGTCAAATGGTATTTTACCATTTCCTTGAGTATATATCGTATATACACTCAATGTAGTCATAAGGATTTTCATTCTTATTTCTTTCGAATTAAGAGGTGCAACTCCATGACATAGTCATAAAGTTCAAACCATTCAACTAAGACGGTTTATAAATCCTTCTTGACTACCTTGGAGCTTGTGGTATAGGAACTAGGTTGTTATATTTGTTGATTACTATCTTGTCTCTCAAAGAACCCATTCTTTGAGTTCTATGTCTCGTTCATTTGCGCTTATGCAAATCACATTGTAAGATTACAATGAACTACCCAACAAAACAACATTGGTTAGTTGGTTTATAGAAGTGATATCCAAAGGTTAATTTAAGGATATCTCACAAGATTGTTCTCAAATAAATATTGCTTATTAGCACACAACCCCAAATCTTAACATACTTAAGATTTTGTCTTTCTTTCCAACTACATATTATGGAGTTATGAAAATTTTGGAAGATCTTCTAATTGACAATCATATTGTTTTTAGAAGTATATATATATCCTATATATGGGTAATAGATAATATCCAACGAACTAAATCTTATTCAAGTTCGTTCTTCTCCTAATGGAGAAGTTCATTATCTTATGATGCTACCTTCCTTGACATCTTTCAAGGAAACGTATCTAAAGTGTTACATTTCCTTGGATCAATTCTAAGGAGGTAAATACTTTAGACGTCTTACTCATCAACTTACATTTCTTGAATTCTTTGAAATCTTTTGCAAAGTATTCGGACTTGTGTTTATTCAAAGTAAACTATAGTCCAACCGAGAGTGATCTTCGGTGAATGTCATATAACATGAGTAGTATTATGTTGTGGACTAGTGCCACTAACATCTAAGTGAATTAACCTCAACAACTTTGTGATTCTTTCTTCTTTCCAAAAGAATAAAGATTCGAACATTTCGCCTCTATACAATTTTAACAAGAAGGCATTGGATCCGGATCTAACGATCCAAAGCATCCATCCATAACCAACTCGTAATTTATGTTTTAGAGGTATCACAACTTAGTTGGGATTAGTCACTACCTTGCAACCTTTTGGGTTTTAAGCATCGTTTTATTCTAAACAATTAACACTACCACATCATCTCTACTATAGAGACAATTAATTAGATTACAATAATCTAATCATTCTTATTTGGTAGTTCATATGAGGAAGTAAGTACAATCCGCTTTCGCAGAGATCTATATTTTATTCACGTTCCGAATGTGAAGTACTTTCTCTTCTCTCATTAATTTTCTACTTCTTATTAGCCACACTTCTACAACAACTTGTAAAACATAGTTACTAATACAGAATCAAGCATTCAAGTAGAAGAACCAACTGTTATGAACTTTTCAAGAACATTCTACAACACCTTCGAAAGGTGTGTTCTTGACACTTGCAAGACATTTCTTGCAAATACCCCTTCCAATGTCCATCCTTTCATAAAGAAAGTTTGTTCCCTTGGAGTTATTTGTTTTCTTCATTTAACTTCTCCTTTGACTACAATAGTCATGGTCCCTAAACTCCCACTATCTCTCTTGAAACTTATTTCAATTGTGTTTTACACATCAAACGATTTGGAGAGCGTGTGGTTATTGTTCACCATATAGTTTACAATAAACTTAGTGAACGATTAGGATAGGGATGCAAAGGTGAAGTCCTTGTCTAGTTTCCGTTTCGTTAAGTGTTTTAACACTTCAACACTCAATGATTCAAAATCATCATAAGTCCATGTTGATGGACTATTTTTGTCAACCAACCATTATGTTCTAAACATAATTACAAACATTCAAGAGTTGTTCAAGGCAACTCTCATTTCTTCATACAACGATTTGTAAGTGAAGAATCATGGCACATAAAGTGTCCATGCCCTTGTGCTTTCTTCTCAAGTTCCTTGTTCATGTAACAAAGAGACAAGCACTTAATGTTTGCGTTGATTAAGGGTTGTTCAAAGCAACTCTTATTTCTTCATACAACAATTTGTATTTGAAGAATTATGACAATAAAATTGTTGTCCTCTTTATGATAGACTTATCTAACATGTTCTTCCAATGATACATTTATCAATAGGAAGATTGTGAGGATGAGACTACTTAGGCACTTGTACAATCCATTCAAGACAATCTATGGGATTGTGGTACCAAGTTCGGAAACTAAAGTATTCGGCTTTTCTTTGTCAAGTATTGGATAGCGTTTGCAAATATATTGGTAAACAAATACATAACGAATATAAATTGATTGATTTTAAGCTATTTGATTCGGGTCTTTAAATCATAATAGCACCACCCACTATTTTTGGCAAATTCCATATCCCTCATCGGAATTCGAGAGTTTTGGAGGAAACTCTTAGTAGGTTATGGGAGACTCACTATTACCAAGCCCACCTCACGATGATACGATGTTGGCTAGCATTAATAACAATGAGAGAGTACGCTTACTCATTTACATCTTTATGTAAGAACCCATCTAATTTGGCCTCTAGAGAATGTCACCTCACAATGATATGATGTTGGCTCCATTGCACTTAGTTAAGTCATTCCCACCATGCGAGTTCAAGTTAGGGGTTCAAGAACAACCTCACGATGATACGATGTTGGCTATTCTTGTTGCCTACCTTTCACAACATCAAGTATGCATATAGAATCCTCCCCGAGTGTAAGCATGCACTTTGAACTCCCCCATGATAGGGTGAAGCCGATGTACACGTCACAAACGTTCAGACCTACCACGGTGGAAGGCCACGAAAGAGTGTTCAAAAGCACTCTCACGCTTATCAACTTAATATTGTTTAGGTTGAGGGTTTTTAGGTCTCATCACATATAAACATACATTTTAATCCAATTAAAACATTTTTGGTCCTATCACAACTATTGGTCCATATGATTTATTTAGTTGTATATAATACTCCCACTAAGCTTTTAAAACGGTTTTTAAAGCAAGAGTACATGATACTACTAACATAAGGTTTGCATTCATTGATGGACTATATAGTTGCCTTAGGGCCTTAGGATGACTATGAACCTTTTATTTAGATCCAACACGAGCCTTGTGTTGAATCTCGGACTAGGGATGGTGATTGATTTTAGTTACGCGTTTAATCATATTAAGGCGTGTTGTCTTAGGGGCGTTGGACCCAACTACTTCTTTTTCATGCATATCATATAAAGCGAGAAAGAAGTACTTCAAAGTAAAGAAGAGCTTATGCTCTTTTACAACAATTGATCAAATCAAATTACTTTAAAGTAAAGAAGAGCTTATGCTCTTTTACAACATTTGATCTAATCAAATTACAACCAAAATCTAATCTACACATTCCCATGGTTCAAACAAATTTGAAACGGCCTTTCACATAGCTCAATTATCGTAGGCTTAGGTTCATAATCACCCTTTAATTAATTAACATTTTAACTAATTAAATTGAATGCAACATTTTTCATTTGGTTTTTGTATCCATAAAATTGATTTAAATGGAGCTAACTAAAATGAAAATCCAATTCTCATTTAAAGAGACAAAACAATTTTTGTTCTCTATTTAATTTGGGCCAAAATGTAATGACCTCAACTTATTTGGGCCATTATGCAATTAACCTCAACATTTGGGCTATTTTGCAATTAGCCACAACTTTTGGGCCATAGTGCAATTAACCACAACCTTTGGGCTATTTTGCAAATACTTAAACTTTTGGGGTCACTTTGTAAAAAACACAAAAGTCCAATACTTTATGTAATCACAACTAGAACCCAAACTTTTCCACAAATGTAAAAACTTCATTAAAGGAGCAAAACAATTTGTCCTTTAGCGTTTTTGGACCTAAACGTAAAAACGTAAACTTTTGGGCCAAAGTGCAAATACACAAAAGTATCAAAACTTTATGTAATTGCATGAAAGCCCCAAAAGTACTCCCATGAGGGAGTGGCCGGTTTTGGAGGAGCACATGGTGTGATGTGTGTGTTGATTTGTAAGTTTTGACATAAAGCATGCATGGTGTGTGAAAGGGATTTAAACCTTACACACCCATTAAAGTTTCTTACACCTTTCAAACAAATATCTAACATATATTCAAAGTTTTTGACTAACATTAAAAATATTAATCATTAATAAATATATGAAAATATCTAATAACAAAACTTTATGAAATATTTCAAAACTTTGAATCAAAACATCAAACCTTTTTGTTCTTGGCTAAAATGTCAAGAACAATGAAGAACACTCATGAAAAACTCAAAATTTTTCCATGATGATTTTTCATCCAAAAACATCCCAAAACCATTTAAACTTAAGGGAAATTCCATATAACCAAACTAGGGTACTTAGGGGTTCCAAAAGTCACTTGAAAAACATTTTAACAAGACAAACAAGAACCCAAAAAACACCCTTTTAATTTGGCCGAAAATCCCAAAATTCTTGGCACCAAATTTTAGCTTCAATATTCATGCTCATATGAACTACATCTACAACATTTGAGATGCCAAATTTTCCAACAAAATTTACATTCATAAAACAAGAATAAAGCTTGTAACATTTTACAACTTTTAAATCACATATTATGAACTACAAAACCCAAAAGGATTCACCAACTACTAGACCTAGGCTCTGATACCACTTGAAGGATTATTTTGGAGAAACATGTTCATTTAAGCAATATCATTAGCATGCAATTAACAAATTAAAGGCGGAATCATGCTTGCATATACTTAAAAACAAAACATTAACCATGAATGTTCAAAGCCTAGTAGATTGGTGTACCTTTAAACAACTCAAAACAAAGTGAGTTGAGATTTATACCTTTGTAGATTCCTCTTTGCTTAAGCAAAGGCTAATCACCCAAAGAGAGGGCCTTCATTCCTTGCATCTTAGATCTAGGGATTTAGATGGAAGAATGGGTTCTCTAAGTTCCCAAAATTGGGAACCTCTAAGTTTCTTCACCAAGGTTAGATTGGAGAAGATATGAGTGACCTTGGAGGAGTAGGATTGCTAGATAATCCCTCCAAGGGGGCCGGCCATTTCTAGAGAGAAGGGAGAGCATTTCTTCTCTCCAATTTCCCCAAAAACAACCCCAAATGAATTTTGGCTATAAAGTCAAATTTATACCTTAATTCATTTGAGTGGCAAACTTGTAAATAAGTCCAAGTTTGCTACCCTTACTAATGTGGCCGGCCTTAGGGAATAATTTGGGCAATTTGGTCTTTGTGAATCATTATTCATTAAGTTGTCATACAACTTAAGTTAATGGACTTGACGTTCGAAGCCCATTGGGCCTTAAGGTCCAAAACTATCCCGAGGTCTTTAACGAACTTATTCGTTTGATTAATAATCATATTAATTAATCCTTGCCATAAATAATTAAACCATTTAATTATTCTTACTCATCTCCGTTGAATCTTCAATCTTCACCTTACACGGTGTACGATCCATTAGGTTCCTTTTAGCGAGGCAGTGGGCGATTCAAACTCTTTTAAATCGATTGTGAATTTGAAACTATCTTTCAATTCTCCCTTTAGTGTTTACACACGTTTAGGGCTTCCACAAACCATGAGTGACACCTAGCAGCATATCATGGTTACCCAAGCTAATCAGAAGAGGTAGAGAACCTATTCAGTTTAGGATTACAAATGCAATACGGTCCTTCTCTAATACAATACTCTTGACCACATTGTTTGGCTTGATAGTTTATTCATGTCTACTATCCAATGTGAATCTCGCACTTATATGATTACCTTGAATGTGATATGGAACACATTCCAACATCTCATTCCTACTCTGGCCAGAGATTCTAAATCATATCATAGAGTATTCTCCCTCAACGGTTTGAAGGTTAGAGATCCCTTGTTGCGCATTCACTTGTCTCCATGACTAGATAGCTTGACCCCAACCATGCCGTGGACACTCCAAAGGAATGCCATTTGACACGATCAAAGATCAAGGACCTAACCACAAGACAACTATGATGCCTCAGGTCAAAGGACTAATTTGCATTATCCTAACCATGAGTTCTCACGTGACATGAATATGAGAACTGAAGGATTATTTTGGAAGATCATGTTCATTTAAGCAATATCATTAGCATGCAATTAACAAATTAAAGGCGGAATCATGCTTGCATATACTTAAAAACAAAACATTAACCATGAATGTTCAAAGCCTAGTAGATTGGTGAACCTTTAATCAACTCAAAACAAGTGAGTTGAGATTAATACCTTTGTAGATTCCTCTTTGCATAAGCAAAGGCTAATCACCCAAAGAGAGGGCCTTCATTCCTTGCATCTAAGATCTATGGATTTGGTTGGATGAAATGGTTTCTCCAAGTTCCCAAAATTGGGAACCTCTAAGTCTCCACACCAAGGTTAGATGAAGAAGAAATGAGTGACTTTGAGGAAGTTGAATTGCTAGATTATTTCCTCAAAGTGGCCGGCCATTTTAGAGAGAAGGGAGAGCTTTTCTTCTCTCCAATTTCCCAAAACAAACCCTAAATGAATTTTGGCTATAAAGTCAAATTTATACCTTAATTCATTTGAGTGGCAAACTTGTAAATAAGTCCAAGTTCACTACCCTTACATAATGGCCGGCCTTAGGGATATTTTTGGAGTATTTTGGGCCTTTGTTAAATCATTATTTATTAAGTTGTCATACAACTTAAGTCAATGGACTTGACGTTCGAAGCCCATTGGGCCTTAAGGTCCAAAACCATCCCGAGGTCTTTAACGAACTTATTCGTTTGATTAATAATCATATTAATTAATCCTTGCCATAAATAATTAAACCATTTAATTATTCTTACTCATTTCCGTTGAATCTTCAATCTCTACCTTACACGGTGTACGATCCATTAGGTTCCTTTTAGCAAGGCAGTGGGCGATTCAAACTCTTTCAAATCGATTGTGAATTTGAAACTAACTTTCAATTCTCCCTTTAGTGTTTACACACGTTTAGGGCTTCCACAAACCATGAGTGACACCTAGCAGCATATCATGGTTACCCAAGCTAATCAGAAGAGGTGGAGAACCTATTCAGTTTAGGATTACAAATGCAATACGGTCATTCTCTAATACAATACTCTTGACCACATTGTTTGGCTTGATAGTTTATTCATGTCTACTATCCAATGTGAATCTCGCACTTATATGATTACCTTGAATGTGATATGGAACGCATTCCAACATCTCATTCATACTCTGGCCAGAGATTCTAAATCATATCATAGAGTATTCTCCCTCAACGGTTTGAAGGTTAGAGATCCCTTGTTGCGCATTCACTTGTCTCCATGACTAGATAGCTTGACCCCAACCATGCCGTGGACACTCCAAAGGAATGCCATTTGACACGATCAAAGATCAAGGACCTAACCACAAGACAACTATGATGCATCAGGTCAAAGGACTAATTTGCATTATCCTAACCATGAGTTCTCACGTGACATGAATATGAGAACTCGTCGTTGATCGTGTTCAGTGAACTCATTCTCTATTGAGCACCTACGTACTTGTCTTGGTGTCACTCACACCAATGACTCGAGACTAGTCACTCTCCCTGAGAGAAGACATAGCACGTACTGATCTTAACGGACTGTCAATGCCCAATTGGCAATCCTATGATCAGGAACGTTTAGGATGTGTCTATGAAAGAATGGTCTCATGAATCTAACTATTTAGATCGCATTCTCCCAATCACATATTCCTTGGACTTTATCGTTTAAGCATATAACATTTATATGAGACCGCTCAAACAATAATCTTTGCCCTTGATATTAAACTAGATTAGTTTAATCATGTGAAATGTCCGTAAAGTATCATCATATGATTGGTTTTAGGGCACATTTCCAACAATCTCCCACTTGCACTAGAGCCAATCAGCTTGGTCATCAGTGATGATACCTCTTCTGCAGTCATTTCAAAAATGGCTGAATAGTAGGCCTAGACAATGGATATCTATATGTTATCCATAGAAGCAACCTTGAGAATAACGACGTCACCATTATACATGATTCCCAATCATGTGGTTTAGTCTCTCATATGAGTTCGGATCTTGATGAGACCTTGATTCCCTGGCTTGAGCTATCGCCCCATTAGTGTCATACACTTTCTGGTTGGAACCGAATAGAGAGTTCATAAATGAACTTTCCCATCCAAACAACATTGTTGTAAGCTTCTATATGGCAATATATTTTGCATTCATAATGGAACACACTAAAGTCATTACTTTAATGTTTCCATCCAAATATCTCTTTAGTCATAATAATAAAGAGATATCTGTTCATCTCTTCATTCATAATGAAGAAACATCCAATGATGGATTAGATTCATAATCTAATACATTTACGCTTCCATTACGTTACTCTAATTCTTCCTCATTCTTTGAGGAATCTATCCTTTAGTATTTCTCAAATACTTAAGGACTCACTTGACAGTTGCCATGGTTCTGATCCTGGGTTTGCACTGATATCGTTTTGTACCGTTCTAGGTACAACTCATATCAATGTTTTTCATACAATATGAAATACATAAATCACCTTTGTGCATATGCATAAAGGATTCTATTTACGCATTATTTCTTTGGGAGTCAAAGGGTACATTCCCTTTGAGAAGAACAATTTCCTAGTCTCACTAGAATTGTCATTCAAATTGAAGTTTATCATCATATGAGAAACTTCCTAGCATCTCTTGTCTATTATAGACTATATCTCCCATATTTATTCTATCATTTATAGAATGTTTAAAGTCATAACTTTAACGAAGAAGAATTCATTTCATTTCCAAAAATTAATATATCATATATATTTAAATTTAGGAATATGATAAACTCCCACTAATCTTTTGTAAACCTAGTAAACAAAAGATTCATTTACATTTTTATGAGAAATCAAACGATTTGATCTTTCTTCATAAGACGCTTATAGCTCCCACTAGCGTGATAAGATCCATGATGGATGGATCTCTACAACTTACATGTCTTGTGATTTATAGTTTTAGACATACATTATCAAGACTATCTTAATAATGGTTATGGAAACCCATATTATGTCCAAACATTAAATCACCATTTAGTTGTAGCTAGCAATTCTCGATTTAATTGAAACTAAGACTATATCAAAGATGGTTTCTTCAAAGTCAACCATACTCTTTGAGTGTAGTCACCTTAGGCTACCAATTAGCTATTAAGGTTTCATTATTTCGAGTCAAATGGTATTTTACCATTTCCTTGAGTATATATCGTTATATACACTCAATGTAGTCATAAGGATTTTCATTCTTATTTCTTTCGAATTAAGAGGTGCAACTCTATGACATAGTCATAAAGTTGAAACCATTCAACTGAGACGGTTTTTAAATCCTTCTCGACTACCTTGGAGCTTGTGGTATTGGAACTAGGTTGTTATATTTGTTGATTACTATCTTGTCTCTCAAAGAACCCATTCTTTGAGTTCTATCTCTCGTTCATTTGCGCTTATGCAAATCATATTGTAGGATTACAATGAACTACCCAACAAAACAACATTTGTTAGTTGGTTTATAGAAGTGATATCCAAAGGTTAATTTAAGGATATCTCACAAGATTGTTCTCAAACAAATATTGCTTATTAGCACACAACCCCAAATCTTAACATGCTTAAGATTTGTCTTTCTTTCCAACTACATCTTATGGAGTTATGAAAATTTTGGAAGATCTTCTAATTCACAATCACATTGTTTTAGAAGTATATATATCCTATATATAGGTAATAGATAATAACCAACGAACTAAACCTTTTTCAAGTTCGTTCTTCTCCTAATGGAGAAATTCATTATCTTATGATGCTATTTTCCTTGATATCTTTCAAGGAAACTCATCTAAAGTGTTATCTTTCCTTGGATCAAATTTAAGGAGTTAAATACTTTAGACGTCTTACTCATCAACTTACATTTCTTGAATTCTTTGAAACCTTTTGCAAAGTATTCGGACTTGTGTTTATTCAAAGTAAACTATAGTCCAACCGAGAGTGATCTTCGGTGAATGTCATATAACATGAGTAGTATTATGTTGTGGACTAGTGCCACTAACATCTAAGTGAATTAACCTCAACAACTTTGTGATTCTTTCTTCTTTCCAAAAGAATAAAGATTCGAACATTTCGCCTCTATACAATTTTAACAAGAAGGTATTGGATCCGGATCTAACGATCCAAAGCATCCATCCATGACCAACTCGTAACTTATGTTTTAGAGGTATCACAACTTAGTTGGGATTAGTCACTACCTTGCAACCTTTTGGGTTTTAAGCATCGTTATATTCTAAACAGTTAACACTACCATATCATCTCTACTATAGAGACAATTAATTAGATTACAATAATCTAATCATTCTTATTTGGTAGTTCATATGAGGAAGTAAGTACAATCCGCTTTCGCAGAGATCTATATTTTATTCACTTTCCGAATGTGAAGTACTTTCTCTTCTCTCATTAATCTTCTACTTCTTATTAGCCACACTTTTACAACGATTTGTAAAACATAGTTACTAATACAGAATCAAGCATTCAAGTAGAAGAACCAATTGTTTTGAACAATTCAAGAACATTTTACAACACCTTGAAAAAGGTGTGTTCTTGACACTTGCAAGACATTTCTTGCAAATACCCCTTCCAATGTCCATCCTTTCATAAAGAAAGTTTGTTCCCTTGGAGTTATTTGTTTTCTTCATTTAACTTCTCCTTTGACTACAATAGTCATGGTCCCTAAACTCCCACTATCTCTCTTGAAACTTGTTTCAATCGTGTTTTACACATCAAACAATTTGGAGAGCACGTGGTTATTGTTCACTATGTAGTTTACAATAAACTTAGTGAACCATTAGGATGGGGACACAAAGGTGAAGTCCTAATCTAGTTTCCGTCTCGTTAAGTGTTTTAACACTTCAACATACAATGATTCAAAATCATCATAAGTCCATGTTGATGGACTATTTTTGTCAACCAACCATTATGTTCTAAACATAATTACAAACATTCAAGAGTTGTTCAAGGCAACTTTCATTTCTTCATACAACGATTTGTAAGTGAAGAATCATGGCACATAAAGTGTCCATGCCCTTGTGCTTTCTTCTCAAGTTCCTTGTTCATGTAACAAAGAGACAAGCACTTAATGTTTGCGTTGATTAAGGGTTGTTCAAAACAACTCTTATTTCTTCATACAACAATTTGTATTTGAAGAATTATGACAATAAAATTGTTGTCCTCTTTATGATAGACTTATCTAACATGTTCTTCCAATGATACATTTATCAATAGGAAGATTGTGAGGATGAGACTACTTAGGCACTTGTACAATCCATTCAAGACAATCTATGGGATTGTGGTACCAAGTTCGGAAACTAAAGTATTCGGCTTTTCTTTGTCAAGTATTGGATAGCGTTTGCAAATATATTGGTAAACAAATACATAACGAATATAGATTGATTTTATGCTATTTGATCCGGGTCTTTAAATCATAATAGCACCACCCACTATTTTTGGCAAATTCCATATCCCTCATCGGAATTCGAGAGTTTTGGAGGAAACTCTTAGTAGGTTATGGGAGACTCACTATTACCAAGCCCACCTCACGATGATACGATGTTGGCTAGCATTAATAACAATGAGAGAGTACGCTTACTCATTTACATCTTTATGTAAGAACCCATCTAATTTGGCCTCTAGAGAATGATGCCTCACAATGATATGATGTTGGCTCCATTGCACTTAGTTAAGTCATTCCCACCATGCTAGTTCAAGTTAGGGGTTCAAGAACAACCTCACGATGATACGATGTTGGCCATTCTTGTTGCCTACCTTTCACAACATCAAGTATGCATATAGAATCCTCCCCGAGTGTAAGCATGCACTTTGAACTCCCCCATGATAGGGTGAAGCCGGTGTACACGTCACAAACGTTCGGACCTACCACGGTGGAAGGCCACGAAAGAGTGTTCAAAGCACTCTCACGCTTATCAACTTAATATTAGTTTGGTTGAGGGTTTTTAGGTCTCATCACATATAAACATACATTTTAATCCAATTAAAACATTTTTGGTCCTATCACAACTATTGGTCCATATGATTTATTTAGTTGTATATAATACTCCCACTAAGCTTTTAAAACGGTTTTTAAAGCAAGAGTATATGATACTACTAACATAAGGTTTGCATTCATTGATGGACTATATAGTTGCCTTAGGGCCTTAGGATGACTATGAACCTTTTGTTTAGATCCAACACGAGCCTTGTGTTGAATCTCGGACTAGGAATGGTGATTGATTTTAGTTACGCATTTAATCACATTAAGGCGTGTTGTCTTAGGGGCGTTGGACCCAACTACTTCATTTTCATGCATATCATATAAAGCAAGAAAGAAGTACTTCAAAGTAAAGAAGAGCTTATGCTCTTTTACAACAATTGATCAAATCAAATTACTTTAAATTAAAGAAGAGCTTATGCTCTTTTACAACATTTGATCTAATCAAATTACAACCAAAATCTAATCTACACATTCCCATGGTTCAAACAAATTTGAAACGGCCTTTCACATAGCTCAATTATCGTAGGCTTAGGTTCATAATCACCCTTTAATTAATTAACACTTTAACTAATTAAATTGAATGCAACATTTTTCATTTGGTTTTTGTATCCATAAAATTTGATTTTAAATGGAGCTAACTAAAATGAAAATCCAATTCTCATTTAAAGAGACAAAACAATTTTTGTTCTCTATTTAATTTGGGCCAAAATGTAATGACCTCAACTTATTTGGGCCATTATGCAATTAACCTCAACATTTGGGCTATTTTGCAATTAGCCACAACTTTTGGGCCATAGTGCAATTAACCACAACTTTTGGGCTATTTTGCAAATACTTAAACTTTTGGGGTCACTTTGTAAAAACACAAAAGTCCAATACTTTATGTAATCACAACTAGAACCCAAACTTTTCCACAAATGTAAAAACTTCATTAAAGGAGCAAAACAATTTGTCCTTTAGCGTTTTTGGACCTAAACGTAAAAACGTAAACTTTTGGGCCAAAGTGCAAATACACAAAAGTATCAAAACTTTATGTAATTGCATAAAAGCCCCAAAAGTACTCCCACTTGAGGGAGTGGCCGGTTTTGGAGGGGTGAGAGTGATGGTGTTGTGACATAAAGCCATGCAAGGTGTGTGTGAATGGGATTTATACCTTACACACCCATTAATGTTTTTTACACCTTTCAAACAAATATCTAACATATTTTTCAAAGTTTTGACTAACATTAAAATTATTAATCATTAATAAATATATGAAAATATCTAATAACAAAACTTTATGAAATAATTCAAAACTTTGAATCAAAACACCAAACCTTTTTGTTCTTGGCTAAAATGTCAAGAACAATGAAGAACACTCATGAAAAACTCAAAATTTTTCCATGATGATTTTTCACCCAAAAAAACATTCCAAAACCATTTAAACTTAAGGGAAATTTCATATAACCAAACTAGGGTACTTAGGGGTTCCAAAAGTCACTTGAAAAACATTTTAACAAGACAAACAAGAACCCAAAAAATCACCCTTTTAATTTGGCCGAAAATCCCAAAATTCTTGGCACCAAATTTTAGCTTCAATATTCATGCTCATATGAACTACATCTACAACATTTGAGATGCCAAATTTTCCAACAAAATTTACATTCATAAAACAAGAATAAAGCTTGTAACATTTTACAACTTTTAAATCACATATTATGAACTACAAAACCCAAAAGGATTCACCAACTACTAGACCTAGGCTCTGATACCACTTGAAGGATTATTTTGGAAGATCATGTTCATTTAAGCAATATCATTAGCATGCAATTAACAAATTAAAGGCGGAATCATGCTTGCATATACTTAAAAACAAAACATTAACCATGAATGTTCAAAGCCTAGTAGATTGGTGAACCTTTAATCAACTCAAAACAAGTGAGTTGAGATTAATACCTTTGTAGATTCCTCTTTGCATAAGCAAAGGCTAATCACCCAAAGAGAGGGCCTTCATTCCTTGCATCTAAGATCTATGGATTTGGTTGGATGAAATGGTTTCTCCAAGTTCCCAAAATTGGGAACCTCTAAGTCTCCACACCAAGGTTAGATGAAGAAGAAATGAGTGACTTTGAGGAAGTTGAATTGCTAGATTATTTCCTCAAAGTGGCCGGCCATTTTAGAGAGAAGGGAGAGCTTTTCTTCTCTCCAATTTCCCAAAACAAACCCTAAATGAATTTTGGCTATAAAGTCAAATTTATACCTTAATTCATTTGAGTGGCAAACTTGTAAATAAGTCCAAGTTCACTACCCTTACATAATGGCCGGCCTTAGGGATATTTTTGGAGTATTTTGGGCCTTTGTTAAATCATTATTTATTAAGTTGTCATACAACTTAAGTCAATGGACTTGACGTTCGAAGCCCATTGGGCCTTAAGGTCCAAAACCATCCCGAGGTCTTTAACGAACTTATTCGTTTGATTAATAATCATATTAATTAATCCTTGCCATAAATAATTAAACCATTTAATTATTCTTACTCATTTCCGTTGAATCTTCAATCTCTACCTTACACGGTGTACGATCCATTAGGTTCCTTTTAGCAAGGCAGTGGGCGATTCAAACTCTTTCAAATCGATTGTGAATTTGAAACTAACTTTCAATTCTCCCTTTAGTGTTTACACACGTTTAGGGCTTCCACAAACCATGAGTGACACCTAGCAGCATATCATGGTTACCCAAGCTAATCAGAAGAGGTGGAGAACCTATTCAGTTTAGGATTACAAATGCAATACGGTCCTTCTCTAATACAATACTCTTGACCACATTGTTTGGCTTGATAGTTTATTCATGTCTACTATCCAATGTGAATCTCGCACTTATATGATTACCTTGAATGTGATATGGAACGCATTCCAACATCTCATTCATACTCTGGCCAGAGATTCTAAATCATATCATAGAGTATTCTCCCTCAACGGTTTGAAGGTTAGAGATCCCTTGTTGCGCATTCACTTGTCTCCATGACTAGATAGCTTGACCCCAACCATGCCGTGGACACTCCAAAGGAATGCCATTTGACACGATCAAAGATCAAGGACCTAACCACAAGACAACTATGATGCCTCAGGTCAAAGGACTAATTTGCATTATCCTAACCATGAGTTCTCACGTGACATGAATATGAGAACTCGTCGTTGATCGTGTTCAGTGAACTCATTCTCTATTGAGCACCTACGTACTTGTCTTGGTGTCACTCACACCAATGACTCGAGACTAGTCACTCTCCCTGAGAGAAGACATAGCACGTACTGATCTTAACGGACTGTCAATGCCCAATTGGCAATCCTATGATCAGGAACGTTTAGGATGTGTCTATGAAAGAATGGTCTCATGAATCTAACTATTTAGATCGCATTCTCCCAATCACATATTCCTTGGACTTTATCGTTTAAGCATATAACATTTATATGAGACCGCTCAAACAATAATCTTTGCCCTTGATATTAAACTAGATTAGTTTAATCATGTGAAATGTCCGTAAAGTATCATCATATGATTGGTTTTAGGGCACATTTCCAACAAGAACTCGTCGTTGATCGTGTTCAGTGAACTCATTCTCTATTGAGCACCTACGTGCTTGTCTTGGTGTCACTCACACCAATGACTCGAGACTAGTCACTCTCCCTGAGAGAAGACATAACACGTACTGATCTTAACGGACTGTCAATGCCCAATTGGTAATCCTATGATCAGGAACGTTTAGGATGTGTCTACGAAAGAATGGTCTCATGAATCTAACTTCTTTTAGATTGCATTCTCCCAATCACATATTCCTTGGACTTTATCGTTTAAGCATATAACATTTATATGAGACCGCTCAAACAATAATCTTTGCCCTTTATATTAAACTAGATTAGTTTAACATGTGAAATGTCCATAAAGTATCATCATATGATTGGTTTTAGGGCACATTTCCAACAATAACAGTGCTGATAAATGCATATACTCTAAATTCACAAATGATTATGGTGTTGTTATATGTTTATATGTTGACGATTTGCTAATTTTTGGTATAAACATAAAAGGTGTATATGAAACTAAAGAGTATCTAAATTCAAAATTCAAGATGAAAAATTTGAATTAAGTAGATACTATATTGGGAATTAAAGTAAAGAAGCATAGTAGGGGTTACACTTTGTGTCAGTCAGATTATATAGAAAAATTGCTTCTTAAGTTTAAACATTTACAAATAAAAGAAGCAAATACCCCTTATGACCCTAGTGAGACTTTGCTTAATAATTATGGTAGGTCCGTTGCACAGCTTGCTTGAGTATGCTAGTGTAATCGGAAGTTTAATGTATGCTATACATTGTACCAGGCCAGATATCGCATTTGCAGTAAGCAAACTTTCTAGATACACTAGTAATCCAGGTACAACCCATTGGAAAGCAATAAATAGAATTTTGGGTTATCTTAAAAGAACTATAAACCTAAGTTTAACTTACTATGAGTTTCTAGCAGTACTTGAAGGATATTCAGATGCAAGTTGGATAACAAGTGCTAATGATAATAAGTCTACATCAGGGTGGATTTTTACAATTGCCGAAGGAGCAATTTCTTGGGCTTCGAAAAAGCAAACATGTATAGCACATTCAAATATGGAATTTGAATTTATAGCATTAGCGGCAACATGTAAAGAAACGGAATGGATTAGAAATTTGTTATTGGAAATAGAGTTGTGACCATAACCAATGCCATCCATTTCTTTATATTGTGATATTGATGCTTAGACCTAGCATTCGTGTCGTGTTTCTCGTGTTCGTGTCGTTTTCGTGTCATACCCGATAACTTAACGGGTCGTGTCGTGTAATACCCGTTAAATAAAACGGGTAATATGACCCGACCCGAAATCAACCCGTTAATATTATTAGGTAATATGACCCGACCCGTTACCCGTTAAGAAAAATATATTTTAAATCAATAAAAATAAAAATGAAAAACATAATTTGACCCGAAAAAATGTAAAACATAATACTAAATTAGTATATACATACTAAATTTCGGAGTTGACCCCTTCATAAAAGTTGTAAAGATTTTCATTACGAGTGATTACATTTTTCACACTTCTACAATAATTATTATTAATTTTGCACTAAAAAATACTATTCATGAGATTTGGAGGGTTTTAAAAATCTAAACGACCATGTAACCATCGTCTAAGCGTTGAGAACTCAATTATGAACGTTTATTATGTTTCACATATTTCAGACTTAAACATTAATGATTATGAATTTTGTTTATTTTGAACTCCCTTAAAAAAACTATTCATGAGAGTTTGTATGGTTTTAAAAATTCAAACGATCATATATATACTATCCTCCAAACGTAGAGGATGCGACTACGAGTGTTTGCATATTTTTTCATATTTTTCACACATGTAAATTAGTTATTATAATTATTTTAATGTGTTTGGTCTTGTTAAAATACTTGATATTCTGGTTTTTAATGTGTTTTATGATTTTTAATCTCAATTTTTTCCTATAATATACTATAAAAATAAATAAATAATAAATAAATAAAACGTAAATTTTAAAATTTATATAGAATAATATTTAATAAACAATATATACATATTCATTATATCTATTGTATTTTATAGTAAGTTTTTTTAGTAGTTTAAAAAATTAAAATCATCCAAATAACTTTTTTCTTATCGTGTCGAAACAGGTTATCCGCGTGTCACTCTCGTGTAAACCTGTTAATGACCCTTTATTAACGGGTTATTATCGTGTGACCCGATAATGACCCGATTAGTTATCGTGTTGACCCGAAACTCGTTATTTTCGTGTTGTTTACGTGTCGTGTTAACGGGTCGTGTAAAAAACTATCAGGTCTAGTGATGCTACTTTGTCTAGAGCATACAATAAGGTATACAATGGAAAGTCTAGACATATTAGCTTGAGACATGAATATGTCAAGAAATTAATAACGGACGGTGTTATCAATATTATTTATGGTTAATCAAGTAATTACTTGGTGGATCCGTTAACAAAAGCACTTCCAAGAGCTTTGGTAGTTGGTACATCTAGTGGAATGAGGCTAAAACCCTTTATTGAAAATTAGCCATCAATAATGGTAACTCGACTTTATTTAGAACATCACTAGTTTAAAGTTTAATGAGTAATAACAAGTTATTGATAAGCGGTTGTGAAAGCATTGAAAATTAATATATAGCTCATTCTAGGATGATCAGTGCAAAACTGCTATACGTTTAGGAGGATGAGTTTTATCTCTTAATGAGATTATTTGTAGTTATGTCTATAGTAGCAGAAACATGGTAATGAACCTCACATATATGAACATAAGAAGTGGTGCTGCTTTTAGCAAGAGTTGGGTTTTCTCTTGTAAATGTTCATGAAACGAGGATGAAGCACAAGGCCATAATAGTGCTTAATTAGTTCAGAAATTTCTTTAGGAAATAAGACATAGTCATGTAACATTTATATATATGCAGATGTTTGACGGGATGGGAACCCAATAATCACACATTTTAAAATGAAACGATTTAAGTCGTACCTCAAAGTCCTCATTCAGATTATTCTCTATATTTCTACATTTTTTCTAACAAAGAATCCAACAATGATGAATCTTAACTATAGTTTGAACCTGATATCCATTATCGTTGAAATAGTAATCGGATTCTTGGCTTATTAGTCATTGACTTCTTATCTAATAATCCAAATTCAATGGCCATGATCCATTTAAAAAAATTTGCCCTTAGAAAGTGGAACATATCTTCCTTTGACCTCTATAATCTGTACAACCAATCAACCATCATCTGACTGACTCCATTGATTTTCCCAATTTCTTGGTTTCCCTTTTCCGCCAATCGGTCAAAGTGTCGATCAAAAAAGAAGAAAGCTTTGAGCTTTATCTGAAACAGAGAGAATGGTCTTTTAGAGATGGGAAGCTAGCATAGCTAGTTTGGCTCTCTGGGAGGAGCCTGCTCACTCGGGCGACTCAGGTAAAAGTATAAATTTATATAGTAGTTTGAAAAAGCTAAGGCGAGTTTCCACAAAAATCATCAGACATTCTGGGTTCGATCCCCAATGAAGTCGAATCTCTTCTCATTATTTTTTTATATTTTATGCTTTCCTTTCCTTACATACGCGGCGTTTCGTTGATCTGAAGCATCATCAGATTTTATGGCCACACACCGCACACGTGGCAGATAGCTATTTGTAATTTTCCACTCGGTCGGCGAAAAGCAAAATAACAGAAAATAAAAAACAAGTCCAAATCAAAACGCAGAGATAGACCTGACAGTTTTTGACACGACACGAAAATAACGGGTTTCGGGTCGACACGATAACTAATCGGGTCATTATCGGGTAACCCGTTAAGAACCCGTTAATAACGGATTCTTAACGGGTATACACGCGGGTAACACGTGGGTAACCTGTTTCGACCCATTAAGAAAAAAATTATTTTGATAATTTTAAAGTTTAATTACTAAAAGATTTATTATAAAATACAAAAGTCATATTAATAAATACAATATATTCTATATTAAATATATTGTTTTGTATTATATTATTATATATAAGTTAAAAAAAATGTTTTGGTCATTATTTATTCTTATTATGAGAGTTCCTTATTATCATTACTAGGATAAATTTTACTTAACATGTTATTGTCCAAAATTAAAATAAACTAGTATAGTATTTGACAATTTGTATAGACAAGAACTAAGAAGACGTACATATAATATAAGTATGAAAATTTGAAAGAATATATAAATACTCGTGATTCATCATTATTCTTTCACAAGTAGATAGTGGTTACACTTACATTATCGTTTAGATTTTTAAAATCCTTCAAACCATCATGACTAATGTTTTTTATTTGAGGACAAAATTAATAAAATTAATAATAATTATTGTAGAAGTGCAAAAAATGTAAAAAATATATACAATCACTCGTAATGACAAACTTTACAACTTTCATGAAGGGGTCACCTTCGAAATCCAACACTATAATCCATAAACCTTAAATTTATATTTAACCGTCCATTGTCATTTACGCTTTATTCTTGTTAGTGAATTTCATTTTTAAAATTTTCTTTTTAGAAAACATGATCATTTGGTGGATGTAAGAAGATGAACGGTTCAGATCTTTGATATCACGTTTCGATATTTATAGTTAACTTAAATATGAGTCGATGTCATATAGTTTGTAGAAACTTTATAAACATCAAGTAATATTTTCACTAACCATAAATCTCTGAACATAATATCAACGATCACAACCGTTCATCTTCTTGCATCCTCTAATAGATCATGTTTTCAAAAAAGAAAATCTGAAAAAAGAAAATTTGATGAGAAAAATGAAGCGTAAATGGAAACAACAATCAACGGTTAAAATTTGATCTATGATTTATATGATTATAGTGACGAAATTCAAAGTTAAGCTCTTCACCAAAGTTATAAAGCGTGTCATTACGAGCGTTTATATATATTTTTTATATTTTTTGCACTTCTACATTAATTAAAAAACTATTAAAGACTTTACTTAAATAATAGCCGTAAGATAAATAAGAATAAATCTGGACCATTGGATTATATTTCAATTATATTATTATAATTTTTAAGGACAAAAAGACCCCTTTAATTTCTCAAATTCACAAAGTCAAAGCAAACTAACTAGCAAACTAAAGCCCTAATCTAATCCCTTTCTTTTCTATCTGTCTCCCTCCCGCTCCCCCCACTCACGCCGCCCGTAACCCACATTCTCTCCCAACCTGCCATCGGACCATCGGTGCTTCCTAACCCCTCCTCTGTCCCATCGTATGTTCTTGCGGTAGCCTCTGGACAGACTCCAATTTTAATTGATCTTGTTATCTCTACTCTGGTCATCGTCTCTACATCTCTGCATTCTCAAGATTCCACCCACTCCAGGTTCGATTTTGTTTCTACATCTCTACATCTTTGTTCTTTTCATTTGTTTAATGTTGTATATTCATAAATCTTATGTTTTTGTTTCTTCTTTTTCATTCGAAATTATGAATTTTCATTTCTTGAAGAAAAAAAAAAACCCATGTTTTGTTTTTAAAATCTGACAAATTTTGGTTAGTTCCAACGTGCAATGATTTAACTTTGGATTATACGACTTGTTAACTGATATGGGGATTCTGGATTTTGAGCTACTGATTCTGGATTTTAGATTTCGGTGGTACGGTTTTGGTGAACTATTAAGCTTAGTTTGTCTTGTTGAATGTAATCTAATGATCCTTCCACAGTGCATAATTGTTAATTGGTTTCAATTCAATGATGTGTAGAAGTAGAACTTCTTTTGCCTTATGGGTTTGCAAAACTAGGTTAAGAATTTTGAGCACAGATAATATTTATAGGGATTAGGTTTGACCGTTTGAGAGTCTTGGAGTCTTGGACCTTTTGAGCACAGATAATATTTATAGGGATTAGGTTAAGAATTTTGTTCTATGTGTATGTGCATCAAATTAATGATAAGAGGACAAAGGGCACAATAATTGATCTAAAAGCATAATGCAAGTCTGCAATATTTTTTTCATAAATGTAGCTTTTCCTTAAATCAGATTGTTTATAGTGTTATCATTGTTTTGTTTTGGATTTTTTATTGGGAGGCAACCTGTCAATTGGCTTATGGTTTTCGTTGTCAAACTTTGCTGGTAAATTGGAACTTGTTAATTTATTAAACAATTGTATATGTGTGAAGGATTTTTGCTCTCTCTTGCACTTCCCTTACATGAAACTTGTCATTTGTATTTGAGGAAAATAATGCCAAGGGACAAGAACGGACTACCTCACTCATAGGGACAAGACCGGGTGGTATAATGCTTTATAAGCTATCCAATATTATACAAAAAATCAGCAGGAGGATTTCTAAACAGGAAGAGGGCAATTAGACGAACAAGGACAGTAGTGTGTGCATATATTATGTAGGGGGAGGGATTCACTCTCTAGGTACCTTTCATGGCCCTCAAACTAGGGTAAGTGCATTTGTATTCCCTTCATTCTAGATCCTCAGTTAAGTGTCAAGGTGAGAAAAAAAATTACAAATTAAAACCTAGTGGACCAAAGGGGCCCATGACACTTAACTTCTGTAGACAATTACATAATTTATGTTTGTTCACTCATCAAAAAGAGTTAATTAATTAATTTGTTTGATTTCTTGTGTTCTCCATTGGTGCCTCATTTTTATAATATCTCTGAGTGTTTTTTTTTTTTTGGTAAAAGTAATATGTCTGAGTTTTTAACAATGATTTACTTCATCTTCTTTCAGAATTTTCCGTATTTATTTGAACTATCACTTTTAGCTCTTGCCAAATTAGTTTGTTTTTCATGCTCTTGATTATTGCATATTTTTAGCATAAGTTTAAAAGAACTGCCAATTGTTCAAAGTAGGCTAGTTAACATTAATCAACAAACTATTTACTACATAGTTCAAATTCAAATTCAAATTTGAGGTAACTAACTAGCTAGTTCAAGACTGCCTTCTTAAACTAGAACTAGCCCATCACTACATAGTTCTGTGCGTTGTCGATGGAGGTAACTAGCTAGCCCATCAAATTTGAATTAATGCTAGTTCAAGAAGGCAGCCCATAAAAATAAAAATAAAAAAAATCTATGAGCACTGCTAGCAGTGATGGAGGTAACTAGCTAGCACTACTAGAATTTTGAATTTGATGGAGGAAACTAGCATAGCAAAAACCATCTTGAACTTTATGTCATTAGAGATAGATTGACTGAGCTAGCATGTTTCTGTAGATGGGCTGCTTTCTGCTACTATCTTCATATGTGAATATCTGACATGCATGGTATCATAACGGGTTGAATGCTTTATTACTTAGTAATATCCATTATTATTGTTAGTAATATCCTACTTGTTTAAAAAGCTATTAATTAATTTATACCCATTTTATTTCAGAAGCAATGGATGCTAGAGATTCAGATTCAGTAAATGATGAGGAGTCCGTGGAGATTATAATGGAAACAGAACGAGATCTTGGAAGGGAAAGCATAGACAATACAAATACGAGTTTTGCAAATAAAAAGGCTAGAGCAATCAATTTAGGTAAGCGAAAACTTCGATCTCCTGTTTGGAACACTTTTACTAAATTGGATACTATTTTTGAAGATGGTAAAAGTCGTGCTCAATGCAAAGATTGTAAGAAAGTATTGATAGATAATAATCATCATGGGACAGGAAATATGAAAAGACATTTGAATGCATGCCCTGCAAAGAGCAATGTTGAATTATTTATGTCGGCATCTGAATTGTGTTCCCAAAAGTTTGTCCTATGGTATTCCGTGACTTATTAGTAGAGGCAATCATCAAGCATAATCTTCCTTTTAATTTTGTTGAACATGAGGGAATTAAGGCTTTGTTTGCATATGTATCTCCTGATATTAAGTTACCATGTCAAAATACTGTCAAAGCTTGTGTGTTAAGGATGTTCAAAACTAAAAAACAAGCACTGCATAATTTGTTAGGCTCGGTTGAAGGTAGAATTTGTTTGACATCAGACTTATGGTCATCTTAGTGCACTGATGGGTATCTTGCACTTACTGCTCACTTTGTAGACAAGGATTGGAAACTGAATAAAAGAATTATAAGTTTTTGTCACATACCTCCTCCGCATACTGGTGTTGCATTATGTGAGAAAATAAGTGCGTTGGTAACTGAGTGGGGGATTGAGAAGAAGTTATTTTCTATTACTTTGGATAATGCTTCTTCAAATATTTGTTTTGTTAACATTTTGAGGAATCAATTAAATATTAGAGGTCTTCTCTTGATGAATGGTGACTTCTTTCATGTGCGTTGTTGTGCTCATATTTTGAATTTGATAGTCCAAGATGGACTTCAAGAAATTGATTCTTTGGTGGTAAAAATTCGTGAATGCATCAAGTATATAAAGGGTTCTGAGGCTAGGAAACTAAAGTTTCAAGAATGTGTTAGGCAAGTAGGGATATTGGATAGTAAGAGAGGTTTGAGACAAGATGTCCCTACTAGATGGAACTCAACCTATCTTATGCTAGATAGTGCCATTTTCTATCGATATGCTTTTATTAATTTAGGATTGAGTGATTCAAATTTTCAAAGTTGTCCTTCTTCTGAAGAGTGGGATAAAGTGGTGAAGATTTCGAAGTTTTTGGGGTACTTTTATGATGTTACATGCTTATTCTCTGGGACAAAGTACCCCACATCAAATTTATTCTTCCCTAAAGTGTTCGTAATTCAGCTTCAAATTAAGGCAGCCCTTGATGATTGTGATAGTTTCATGAATAAGATGGGGGATTATATGCACACGAAGTTTCAGAAGTATTGGTTAGATTACAGTTTGATTATGTCAATTGCAATCATCTTGGATCCTCGTTATAAGCTACATTTTGTGGATTGGGCGTACACAAAGCTTCATGGCGTGAATTCTGTGGAATATAAAAATGTTTATGACACATTGATTGCTCTTTTTAATGTGTACTTAGAATTATCTGCTCATCTTAATTATTCAAATATTCCAATGAACTCGGTGCCTAATCATCAAACTGAAGGTGGAGATGCTCATGCCCTCTTTGAGGTAACATAAAGTTTGTATTTTCCTTTATATACATAGTACTTTAAAATTATTAATATTATATTTGAACTTGGGCTATGCATAATTTTTATGATGTTTCTGTTTTTTTTTTATGATGTAGGATTTTGATAATAATTACAATGGTCCAAATTCAATTGAGAAATGTGAATTACAGAAGTATTTGGATGACAAAAGACTAGATAGAAGACAAGATATAGATGTTCTTTCTTGGTGGCAAATGGAGCGTTTTCATTATCCAATACTTTCTCAGTTAGCACAAGATGTACTAACGATTCCTATTTCAACTGTTGCATCAGAATCTGCTTTTAGTATTGGGGGTAAAGTGCTAGATCAATATCGTACTTCATTATTGCCAGACACGGTTCAAGCTTTGCTATGTACACGAGATTGGATTTTTGGAAATGGAGGTAGTATATCGTTTATATAATATATAACTATTTTTTATTTCTTTTCATAATTAGTTTTAGTACCCATAATTTGAATGGTTAACAATGTTTGATTTTTCTATGTTTAGTTTATGCCGAAGAGAGTGATAATGTGGAAAGCCTCAATGAAAACATCTTCAATATAACTCTTGAAGATAATATATCATCAAGCCAAAGTTCTAATACTTTTTCCTATGGTGATTAAAGAAAATTGAAGGATTTGATTGGAAGAAAATGTGCAAGATTCCAATGTTCTAGTGTTCCAATGTCTTTAATTTTGTAAATCGTTTGAAAATTTGATATTTTGTAATGTTCTAATTTTTTTTTATTATGCTCTTATTTTGGGTATGTAAATATATACTTAAAAGAAAATTGCGTTTTTATGTTTTGGATGTTCTAGTCTATCACAATTTGACCTGTTGGTAGAAGATCAAATTTGAGGAATGATTTTTAGGGTTATTAGTTATAAGTCGGATGAGTTTCTCCGTCCACTTCCAGGCAAGCCGTCGTAATTTCAAGATGGTTTTTGCTATGCTGCATATGGAGTATAGCCTCGTCACTTATGTCTTATAGTACCTTAATAAACGCAAAAATTAAAAAGATAGAATAAAGTTGCCAATTATTTTGAGAGACCATACCAACAAATAATATAACTATTTGGAAGCAGGGTTATGAGTGTGAATTAAATTGGTGTACACATATTGCCTCTAGGCTCTAGCTGATGCTAGAAAGTAGAAAGTCTAGGACTCTAGTCTCTAGGTTATTTCCATTGTCATTTGTCACTCATTGTGTATGCCGTATGGCATCGCACTCGCAATAAGGTGGGAATTGTGGGATCCCTTGCATATAGTCTCGTCTGATCTCCTTTATTGTTAGTCCCAATAGGGATGTCACATAGCAAGAGTAGTCTTTGTTGGTGGCTTGCACCACTCTTGCATGGCTAGAAGATTGATTTGTGTTTTGGTTAATTGGTTTTAATCAAGCAATTGTGGGTTCCATTCGAGTCCCACTAGGTGTGCAACTTTTTTTTTCACTAAAAAAAGTGTTATGTTTTTAATTTAATTATTTATTGGTTTAAAATATATTTTTCTTAACGGGTAACGAGTCGGGTCATATTACCTATTAATATTATCAGGTCGATTTCGGGTCGGGTCATTTTACCCGTTTATTTTAACGGGTGTTACACGACACAACCCGTTAAGCTATCGGGTATGACACGAAAACGACATGAACACATGAAACACGACACGAATGCTAGGTCTACGCGGAGACATTAAAGTCAGATGGATGGATAGACAGAGAGATATATGATGTTAGACAAATTTTATGCTTTTTATATATATATATATATATTTTAAATTATTAAAAAGAAGTTTAAATTATTAACCGGTACATCATGTTATTTACAAATATAATTTAAAAAGATGAATGTTTTATTATTTTTTCTATACTTTCTTATGCTTTATAAAGGATTTGGATCCTCTCCGAATCCCCTCCATGGGGATCCTAGGGATCAAGCCCCGTGAGCCGTTCATAAAAAATCGTGCAGTTACAATTAAATGTTTTTTACGCAAAACGAAACTGCTTTATTTTTAAAAATATAAAAATCATTTAATTTTAGCGCACGATTTTTAATGAACGGCCCACGGGGCTTGATCCCTAGGATCCCCATGAAGGGGATCCTGAGAGGATCCAAGTCCCTTTATAAATGTGTGTTTGTTTTTTTTTTAATGTGAAAAGGGACAAAGACGAGAGAGAGTAACATTTATAAATATTATCCACACCGAATATAGATAATGCTCATCATTCTGATCAACATTTGTCAATAAGTGACATTAAACAAACAAAACGCACTTTAATTTTGTTTTTTTAATTTTTTTAATGTATTCCTGCCACTTTAGAGAAAGAACAAAGAAGAAAGCAATAAAAACATGAAGTGATTATTTTATTTAGGTTTTTTTAGCTAAAATGATTTTGAAATTTGTATAACTCTTTACTTTGGTCCTTGAGATTTGGAATCAATAGAAGCAGTTCATGAGTTTGTTCACCATCAATCATTTTGGTCATTCTATGAAAAAAAAATCTTCATTAAATAATATTAAAATGACAAAAATACTCTCAATTTTTGTCAAATAATTTTAGGGTAATTTTATCATTTTAGTCTTTATTTAATATATTTTTTTATTGAATGACCAAAATGATTGATGATGGACAAACTCAAGAAAACACTTCTATTGTTTTCAAATCTCAAAAATCAAAATGATAACTTATACAAATTTCAAAGGCCATATTAGCTAAAAAAACCTTTTCTTTAACATCTAAAGATTATTTAGTCATTTCATAGGTGTCCAACAAATTAATGATTATAAGAACAATCATCGATAAATCATTAATTTATATTACTTAAATAAATATATTTTATAAAGATAATATTCTTGTATTTAACAATATATTAAAAAAATGAATTAGTATCGAATTCATCATTTACAAAATTTAAAGACCTCTTATTTAAAAAAAATTGCAACAATTTCCTTTTCTCTTATTAAATTCCATTTAAGTCCCATATTTTCCTACTTTAATTACAGTTCAATTCTCTCTCTTTCTTCCGATAAAAAAAAAAAAAATCATATTTCTTTCTCCGCCGAACATTTTGCCTTATCGCACTGCGCCAGGATAGGAAGGTGCCTAAAAGATACAACGTACCAGTGCCCGGATTTGTAAAATTACTATGACTTCTTGTGGTACTACCCTCCCCCACACGTTGCATTTGAACACAAAAAGTGTACATAATACATACGTTGTATATATTATATATCTATCTGTTTATCTTTTTGTGTCACACTGCACTATCAAACACCATCATTTTATTTCATGTAAATCACAAATTATTAATAGTTGTTTGTCTTGATGGTAAGAAATTTCTCTTCAATATACTTTGTATTGGGTCAAACTCCACTTTTTCTTACTTTAGTTTAGAATAGAAATATCGTTTGTATATAAAAAAATTAAAAAATTATTGACCAGCATTCTAATAATTTTTGTTTATTACTTATCGCCTTATTCATTCTCAATCTTACGTTGACGATAATTGAATAAAAAACATCACTACTTCAGACATATTTAAAAATTATTTATTCAAATACGAATAACTCACACAAAAAATTATGATTTGTCGATAAAAAAAAAAGTATGACTGATTGATTACAGAGAGAGAAACTGGTAAGAAAAAGTTTCAAAATGCATGTAATTACTAAATATAAAAAACTGTCATTAAGTCTATATAAAAGACCAAGCTCCGCACTCTCTGTATCATCACTCTTCCTCTTCTTACATACAAAAACAGAGAGAGAGAAAGAATGGCGAGTTGCAGAGTTCCAGATGTGGTTCCTTCTCCAGTGGAAGACGCTGAGCAGCTCAGGAAAGCTTTTGCAGGTCTCTTATAACAATCATCCCAATTCCAATTCCATATCATTAATTAATTAATTAAATGCAATTAGATGCTTAATTAACATCACTTTTGCTATCTGATCATCCAAACTTTGATCCATCCATCCATCCATATGATTCAAATTCTACTTTTTTTGACTTGCAATTATCTTCTTTTTCTTTTCCGGGTTGGTAATCTAATATGACAGATTGATAGAGATATGATCATGGTGAATTTCTTTTTCATTGGTTATCTTAAAATTCAATCACCTCAATTGGCATCATTTCTGGTGCATATCAAAGTTTAGATCTGGATCTTTCACTATTCATTCACTGGTTAACTTGTACTTCTTGATGATGATGATCAATTTAAGTTTAAGTGTTCGATCTGCTTCTTTAATATTCTTTACTGTTTAAGTATGTGTTTTTCTGGATTCTATGCACAATGAGGTTGTAAGTTGTAACCTTTCTACAATTCATTACGCCAATCATCATGATCCATCGCTTGGTCTTTGATTTTTCTTTTCTTTCGATTTGTTTGGCTTCAGCTTTTGTTGGATCGAAATAATATCACTATAATCTTGATCTGACTCATGCTCTCTGGATTGTATTACTAATAAACACAAAATGAGGATTACCCTTTTGCTCATTTTTCACTCGTTGCCTCCAATCTTGTTCGGAATATCTTTGGTTATGTGAATGTGAGATCGTATCATTGATAACTATATCCATGTGCAATAGATGAAGAAGATTGAATACTTATTGGCATCTTAAGTCATTGTCATGGTTGTATTCTGAAAATTAAATCTTCATTGCTGCGAAATTGAATACATGTTTTCATATAATTGTCTCAAAGAGATTGTGATTCTCTGATTACAGTAGAGGAGAGGTGATCTATGAAGAGAGTTGCATGCTTCTATTTATGTTAAAACCATTGCTTACTATCCCCAAATGTTAGGTGCCTCGAATAATTAGCTGCTTGTCAGGCTGAAAGAAAAGAAAGATTACTTACCTGCTTTGGTTGTTTGTGTGCAGGATGGGGCACAAATGAGGGATTGATCATATCCATACTGACTCACAGGAATGCAGCTCAGAGAAAATTAATTCAGCAGACATATGCCGAAACCTATGGGGAAGATCTTCTCAAGTCATTGGACAAAGAGCTCTCAAGTGATTTTGAGGTCTGAATTTGATGCATTATTTCTCAAAGTTTAATATACATGAAATATTTGCCGAAATAACTATTTAGCAGGCCATCAGAGTTTCTGGTGCACTTCCTTTCAAGATAATTAAAGTTACAAGTACTTTTCAATTTATAGATTATTAAAGTTACAAGTCATTTGCCACCCTGGTCTAATCCAGGGTTATAATATGTCGTTTAAGTTGTCAAGAAAAACTTAAAATGCTATTATTTTCTAGTTCTGTTTTTATTTTTGTTCTGGTTATTTGGTTCAGTAAAACTTCTGATTGTGCGGTTTTTCCTATTTTGTTTCATAACCAGAGGGCTGTGGTGCTGTGGACTCTGGCTCCCGCTGAGAGAGATGCATTTTTGGCTAATGAATCTACGAAGGTGTTGACTAAAAACTATTGGATACTCTTGGAAATAGCTACAACTAGGTCTTCACATGACCTGTACCAGGTAAAGCTGGCGTATCATGCCCGTTACAAGAAATCCCTTGAAGAAGATGTTGCATATCATACATCTGGAGATGTCCGCAAGGTAGAACCTTAAACTTCCATGGTCATTAGTACCCTCATTGTTCCCTAAAAGGTCAAGTTGGTTCGTTGAACTCTATCTTCTTTACTTTCTATTTTGTTCAAATTCTTGGTTCCCTAAAAGGTCAAGTTGGTTCGTTGAACTCTATCTTCTTTACTTTCTATTTTGTTCAAATTCTTGTATTCGAATTAATTTCTTCACACATCTTCAACTACATTGCTTTTGTTTTAATTTCTTTTTGCAGTTTGTTTTCAGAACTTGAACTGTTTTTTCTGCCTAGAATTTTTTCTCTACTTTCCTTCGGTTGCAGTTTCTGCAATGCGTGTCAAATTGTCATAAATAAAAAGTGCTAACTATGTTGCAGCTTTTGGTTCCTCTTTTGAGCACTTTCCGATACGAGGGAGATGAGATTAACGTGCCCTTGTCAAAGAAAGAAGCTAAGATACTTCATGAGAAAATCTCAGACAAAGCCTACAATGATGAGGAGCTCATCAGGATCCTCACTACCAGAAGCAAAGCACAGCTGAATGCAACCCTCAATCAGTACAACAACGAGTTTGGAAACGCCATTAACAAGGTACTGTATACAACTATAAACATCTGTACGGAATACATGTACTGTCACGAGGGCGGGGAATTCAAGTTGAAAATTTCATAAGGTAGATGTTTTGAGCATTTCCTTTACTATCAAACAGTTGTGTGACCATTACATATCCGAAATGCAGGATTTGAAGGCTGACAAAGATGATGAGTTCCTCAAACTGCTAAGACAAACAATCAAAAGCTTGACCTTCCCTGAGAAATACTTTGAGAAGGTTCTTCGACTGGCCATCAGCAAGCTTGGAACAGACGAAGGGGCGCTAACTAGAGTTATTACCACCCGGGCAGAGGTTGACTTGCAGCGCATCAAAGAAGAATACTACCGGAGGAACAGCGTTCATTTGGACCACGCAATTGTCAAGGAAGCTTCCGGAGAGTATGAGAAGTTTCTTGTGGAACTGGTTGGACATGGAGATGCTTGAGTAATGCTGCTGATCCCATAAGGGTTACAAACCCAGTGAATGTTATTCTCTATGAGTTATCTATCTTTGCTTGAGTGTGGTTTTTATTTATTTATTTTCTCTGGTTTTGTGTGGAGTTTGTTGAATAAATCTTGCTAGTACGTTGAAAGTAAGGATTGTGGATGGATTTTTGTTGTGTATGTTCTTGTTTTTTGCTAAACGAGTTTTTATTTATTTAATTTTTTGTTTGTTCAATATTTTTAATGTTTCGTTTTCTCTTTTGTTTTCCCATTTCTTCTGCGTCATTGTCAAGGTTTCAAAAGACGTCAGATACTAGTCGGGGAGCAGGTTGGGGCCTAACGCCTAGGCAGCTAGGTAGGGCTTAGGCGGGAGCCTAGGTGGATTGAAGTAATTTAATTTTTTTTTTAGTACAACGATATATTTTACACTAAGAGGAGGTGGGAGTTCGGCTAAAGTCACATAATGGGCAACCTAATTTGGTATCGAATTTGTCATCCACGAGAAGTACATTTATTATATATTGTATAAATAAATGTATTTATACTTAAAAACACAAGCATAATCACATTGGGATACATAAATTGCAAAATAAAAGGACAAATTATAAAGTGTTAAAATATATTGAAAACAGAGGGAACAAGCATATAATGAGTGTTCTTGCAAGTATTTAACAAGTCTCTTATATTTTATTGAGGAATTATAATGCAAAATGAAAGTTACGGATTTTCTGTCTAAGTCAAAATCGCTACCTAGGCGGATGTCTAGGCAAGTTTATATGGGCTAGGCAGATGCCTAAGCGGGTCTAGGCATAATTTCTTAATTTTCAAACGCCTAGGACTAATCGGAACAGTGGTTAGCTGCTTAGCACCTAGACAGAAAATTTTAAAATAGTGGTCATTGTAAAGCTTTCTTTCTTTCTTAGATCAATGATAGGAGCATATTTATGCGACTTAGTTAGCTTGTTTCCTTGCATTTTTTTAGTTAGTTTCTGTTTATTAGAGTGTTTTAAGCTATTTTCGTGTGTTTGTAGGTCCAAATGACAAAGTTGGCAAGAAAATGTAATTTGGAGCATTTTAGAGCAGTTTTGGGCTTGGAATGGATAGCACATGCATGGAGCAAGGTGGATGGACGTTTTTGAAGTTAAAGAGGCTAGGAATATGCTAAAGAGATCTGGAGAAATTAATTGAAGATTTGAGATATGGAATCAGCTAAAGAGAAGGAAATATTGACTAAATCCTGACCAAATCTTATCTAATCTTACCATATCCTAATCCTTTCCTACCTTAATTCTAGCTATAAGGGGGGATTATTTTTAGATTTGGACACTTAAAAACTTGGTTCTAGAAGCCCTAGACTTTCCTAAATCCTTGCCGCACCACCTTTCCTCTTTCCACAAAATCTGCCAAGGATCCCTTTCCTATTCCTTGTGCTGCACCACTTTACCCTTTTTATTTCTGATTCTTAGTTACCCTTTTTATTGTGGGACTAAATAGCTAAGTTTTATTCATTTCCTAAACCTGTGAGCCGTGTCCCTTGGCCCTGTAAATACCACACTTTGCCGCACTATTCCAGATTCTAGACACACAACCACCTATTCTACACACCCTAAACTCAGAAAATACCTTTGTGCCACAAGTTTGCAAGGAAGGAGAAGAGCTTGGAGCTGTGCTAGCCATTCAAGATTTTGGATTGCTGGAGCGTTCTAGGTGTCTTCTACTTTTGTTTCTAATGTTTAAATTCAATTGTCTTTGTTTAATTGCAAATACGTGGAACTAATTTTGTTTTAGTTAGAGGTGGATTCAAAGCCATTAACATATATGTGATATGAATTGATTTCCTCTAATTATTGTTTCATAAATCATGAATGAAATTTACGTAACTGTTTGATTGAAAACTTATTCTTGTATGTCGATTAAGGATGCATGCTTAGTTTGCATGCATGAATTTGATGCTAGAATGTAAGGGAGTTTCACCTAATCGTTATGAACTTATATTCACAAGTAGTGGAGGTTGCTAGTCACAATCGCGTTAAGTAAATTCCTAGCAAGAGTATCATGCAGTTTATAGTTGTGAATGTCATGTCAATGCTTATGATTTTCATAGAACTTAATGATCTTTGATATGTATCTCTATTATGTAGTTCATGTAGGGAACTTGATAAGAATAATTTGGTTGCGTCGCTGAGTCCAATCCAATGAATTTAGGAAAATCTGATGGTTAATTTGTGCAGTTCACGGTTAACTTGGGGCATTCTCATTCATGGTTTATAGAAATAGTAACTGGAAATCGCTTTCTGTTGCATATGTGTCATGTGTGGAGAAGAACCCTCTAACTAGCCTTTTATCCATTTATTCACCTTAATTTTGTGTCCTTACTTAATTATGCGAGTTAATTAGTTTTAGTTTTAAATTTCGTCAAAAACAAACCCCCCCACCATTTAGTTGTGTTAGTTTAGTTAGAATTCGTTCAAACTTGTTCCTAGTTAGTCTTTTGAGTCAATTTACTTCATTTTTCGTCCAAATCACTCTCTAGTTTATGTTTTGAGTTAATTTAACCTAGTTTGTGTGTTTTGAGTCAGTTTAGCTTGTTTTAAGTTATTAGAGTTTAGTTTTCTGTTTTTAAGTCTAGTTTAGTGTTTTAGAGTCTAATTTGTATAGATTAGCATCTCTCCTAATCCCCGGCCTAGAACGATCCCTACTTTTATATACTACAACTATCAAAAAGAGGGTTTAAGTTTGTGTGCTATTTTATATCACATCAATCGATAGGGAGGGATGACGGCAATGGGTTATAATTAGTGTGAGTTTAGGGTTCGATTCCCTCCAATTTAACAATAATAACCTCACAAGTTTAGTAAATGAAGGCCATCTCTAATCGAATGGGTTACGTATAGCTCCGTCTAGAATTATATCCATATAAGAAATTATTTTTTAATGAACAATGCTAAGCCATATTATATATCATCTCTAACTGAAAAGGCTAAATATAATCCCTTAATAATTTATTAGTTTTAAGTTTACTCTTTACATTTATTAAGTACTTCTTATATCATATGAAAATAAGGTTATTGAGACATGATTTTTTAAGGTGGATGGAATGTGAAAATTGATTAAAATGAGTCAAGATAATAATGATTAAGTAGAATCATGCTTTTCAATTAAAATACATATAATATGCGGTATGTATTTGAACTTTTCCAAATCATGTTTTCTAATTAAGTGAAATATGGCCAAATCGGGTTTTTTTTTTGTCAAAGTAACTTCATTAACAACACAACAAAATTACACAAGATGAGGCCCATTTACATACAACAAAAAAGACCCAAAAAACAAACAGGAAAAAAAAACTGAAACTGTTGTAAGCCTAATTAACTCAACTGTATTTAGAACTAGAGAGGGAGAGGGAGATGGCCAGCGGTAAAAGAGAGAGATGTAATTCTAAGGTGTTTGTTGTATCACTCCATTGTGTTTTTATTTATAGTAGCAGGATATGTTAAAGCATTACCCTAGTAGGATTACAACTCTAATAGGATAATATCTACTAAAGGGAATATTCCAAGATATCCTAGATACACAAGGATTTACACAATCACATTTCTAATCTAATAGGACTGCAACACTCCCCCTTGAGTGTGTAAATACTTAAACAAAACTTCGCATCACGTCTTTAGTAGTTGAGGTAGAACGGTTGATGAAATCGTCGGCACAACGGGTGAATGTGAGTCTCAAATTTAAAGAAAATATGCATTGATAGTAAAATTCACAAAACGTTGCTAAAACCTAAGGTAGATAAAAACCCATAAACTAAGGAGAAAAGTGAGAAGTATGCATAATGTCTAAAACAAACGTCAAATGGGACAAAAGTAGTGAACTCAACGGAGTATGATTATCCTAGAATGGGTGCTTCGTCAAAACCTTGCTAGGTAGCAAAAACCCAGTGGGAAAAATGCTCCTAGTGGTAGGAAAAAGAGTACATTAAGATCAGGTTAGTATGCTTCTGGATACTCCCCCTAAGTTAGACATAACTTCTAAATAAGATAACTACAAGCAATTCAACTAAGATAATTTACGCATACTAATTCCTTGGACGAGCTTTTGAAAAGTAGACTTGGGCAATGACTTCGTGAAGAGATTGGCCAGGTTGTCCTAGGAACGGATTTGCTTGACTTCAATGTTCTGATGTTGCTAGTGAGAGTAAAAGAACTTCGGCGCTATATGCTTGGTATTGTCTCCCTTGATGTATCCTTTCTTTAATTGCTCGATACATGTTGCATTGTCTTCAAAGATCATCGTAGGAAGGTCAGTAAGGCCATTATGCTTTGAATATGTTCCATAACTGCTCTCAACTAAAAGCACTCACGTGAGGCTTCATGCAAGGCGAGAATGTCAACATGGTTCAATGAAGTCGTAACTAGCGTTTGCTTGGTAGACCTTTAAGATATAGCGATGTCTCCAACGTAAAGACATAGCCCGTTTGAGAATGTGCTTTATGTGGGTCAAACAGATAACTAGCATCTGCATAACCAACGAGGTGGGAATCAACTCGAGGACATAGGGGGCGGCAACTCTTTTCGAGGATTTATGGGTGTAAAACAAGCCTAAATCCGTCGTACCTTTGAGGTAGCGAAAAATGTCTTTAACATCATTCCAATGTCTGTGTGTAGGCACGTTGCTATATCTAGCCAAAAGATTAACAACAAAGGAGATGTCGGGTCTAGTGCATTGAGCCATGTACAATAAAGCACCAATTGCACTCAGTTATGGAACTTCAAGCTCCAAAATCTCGTCCTCATCCTCATTGGAACGGAAGGGATCTCGTTTAGCATCTAGAGTTCGAACGACCATAGGAGTACTCGAAAGCTTTGCTTTATCTTCATTTAAACATTGCAACACCTTTTGGGAGTAGTTTGATTGATGTACTAGGATTTCATCTAAACAATGCTCGATCTCCAGGCCGAGACAATATCGAGTTTTCCCAAGATCCTTCATCTTAAATTCTGATTTTAAGTGAACGGCAATTTCCTAAAGCTCTGCAGGAGTTCTGATGTGGTTCATGTCGTCGACATAAACTGCAACAATCACAAATCTAGAATGTGACTTTTTGATGAACACACATGGGCATAGTTCGTTGTTTACATAACCCTAACTTGTCAAATATTCACTCAGACTATTATATCACATCATCTCGAATTGTTTCAATCCGTAGAGTGATCTTCTCAATCTAATCAAGAGGATGTTCCATAGTCTAGAACTATTTGAACCAGTCAATGTAGATTTTCATATCTAGATCCCTATAGAAATACACGTTTACCATGTCCATAAGCTACATATTCAATTTTTCGAAAAATACTAAACTGATAAAGTAGCGGAACGTTATGACGTCCATTACGGGGGAAACGTCTCCTCATAGTCAATCCCAGGGCATTGAGAGAAGCCTTGCGCTACCAGGTGTGATTTATGTCGCACTATTTCATTTTTTTCATTACGCTTCCTAACGAAAACCCATTTGTAGCCCATGGGCTTCACATGTGGTGGAGTAGGAGCTACGGGGTCCAAACACCTTGCGTTTCGCAAGTGAATCGAGTTCGACCTGGATTGTTTGTTTCCAGTTTAACCAATCAGTTCTACGTCAACATTCATCAATGGAATATGGTTCAATGTCATCGCTAAGCATGATCTCAGTAGCAACTATATACGCGAATGCATCATCGAGAATCATCTCATTTTGATTCCATTCCTCATCAAATACTTCGTAATGGACAGAAATCTCACGATTCTCGGGAGGTCGATTTGTCTCATCTAAGACATCACTGTAATCTAGAATAATCTCATGTGTTGGAACAGATGAGTAAGGGTGGTCGGATTCAGACTAGGGTCATTAGTTTGTACCGTTTTCCTCTTCCGGAGTTGTGAATTCTTTGAACCAGGCAATCTGCCACCCTTCAGGGTAGAAGCAGATGATTGGTTAGCCACCAGTGTATCGGGCCTAGTGGGAGGTGCACTTGCCCCACTTTCGGGGATGGTCTGACCTTCTAAGGCGGTGTTACGACGTACGTTAAGTATGTCCATCCTTGTAGGTGCGTTTACAGTGGGTATATGTGATCTTGTCACCTTTGCAAGATCAGTAAAAGCATCCAGTATGCTTTGAACAATACTCTGAAGATCTAGAATACGACACACTTCAATTTAAGACTAGGCAGTGCGAGGATCTAAAAGAGACAAAGTGGGAGTAATCCACAACAATTCGTGGCGTTTTACAGGAACATTAATGTTCTTATTTCTCCCTAATAACGGGAAAACTGTCTCATCAAAGTGATGTTTTTGCAAAACGTGCGGTAAAGAGATCTCTTGTCAAGGGCTCTAAGTAGCAAATAATTGATGGCGAATCATAACCGACATAGATTCTCATTCTTCTCTGAGGACCCATTTTGGTACGTAGTGGCGGCGCTATCGGCACATAGACTATGCATCTAAACACACGTAAATGTTAGACGTCAAGCTCGTATTCAGTAACCAACTGTAACGATGAATAAGGTTGGGTGGCGATGGGCCTCAGGCGGACCATCATAGTTGCATACAATATTGCATGGCCCTAGGCAGATATTAGGAATTCGATTCAAATAATCAACGTCTGAGCTATTGTTTGAAAGCGCTTTATGAAAGCTTCTGCCAAGCCATTTTAGGTGTGAACATAGGTTACATGATGTTCAACTTCAATCCCAACAGACATGCAATAATCGTAAAAAGTTTGTGATGTAAACTCTCCAGCATTATTCAGTCGAATTGACTTAATCGGATTATTAGGGTGGTGAACATGAAGCTTAATGATTTGAGCAAGTAGTTTTACAAATACAGCTTTGCGTATGGACAGTAAGAAAACATGTGACCAACGCGTCTATGCATCAACCAATACCATGAAGTATCTAAATGGTCCGCATGTTTGTTGGATAGGTCCACAAATATCCCCTTGAATCATCTAAAGAAACTTAAGGTGGGTTATGAATAATCTAAGTGTAGTGAATTTGTGGATTGCTTTAGGAACCCAAGTGTGAGTGTGTCGGGACTACGAGCAACAAAGGCGGTAAGGCCTAGCAGAGGTAAGAAGGTGGTGAGAACACCCGAGCATCGATAAAACCGGACACTCTACACATCTTCCTCCTAGAAAGGAATCTCGAAGATTCACATTTGCGAAGTTGATTAATGGAAGTAGATCCAAAATGCGAGATCCATGGAGGAGTAAGCCAAGCTCACTTAGGAGGAAACTTCTCACTTTGGAGAGAAACACTCTCACTCTAGAGAGAAAAACTTCTTAGCAGGCTATGTTTTTGTCTAAACAAAAAAACATGATTTTCCTCAAGTGTTTTGAGGTTCATGTGTCCAATCAGATGTCAAGGAGGAACCCCAGAAGGCATTGGTGCTAGGCTCCACAATCGGGTTGTTATGCGGGCTCAACATACCTAGCCCCGATAGCCTTTTGTCTATCATTTGGCCTGGTGGGTCCCAATTTTTTTAAACCTAACCCTTTATTAGAATTGAGCTTTGTGGCATTTTGGGCTAAAACTTAGCCTACCTATTGCTATCTCCACTGGAGATGGCCTAAAATTTCGTAGTTTAAAGCCAATGTATGAAGACCTTGAATAATTGCTCTTGAGAACTCGATCGCAATTCCTTTTAGGAGAGAAACTTTCATTTCACGTCCCCACGCCACAGGGTGTATACACACCACACCAATGAGGATTGAGGAGTGCTTCATTGACTTGATATTTTTGTGCTTGATAAGCCGGTTGAGGTCCATTTTCACAAACTAGCCGGTTGAGGTCCATTTTCTTTTTGTAGAATCTAATAAGCTAGAGTTAAATTGTAAACTTTCTTCAAATAATTAAAATGGAAGATTACTTTCCGCACTATTGTTTTCTCCTTCTGCACTCTGAACCTTCCATCACGAGTTTCTTTATTTATTCAATCCAATGACTAGGACAAAAAAGGAAGGCGTAGTGCATAGGAAGAAAAATGTACAAAAATCATTTCCCTTAAAATCAACTTAAATTACGGAGTTATACACCTTTTTCAATCCGAAAAACAGGGTCTCAACCAAATTTTCTAGACGTTAATGACTGGACCAAGCAAATAGAAGAAGAGTTTGAAAATTCTTAAATTATCATATATTTTGTACACGAAATAGGTCCTGAAACAAGTAAACACAAACTTGAAACAATTAAGGTAAACATGCTTGAAATACCCAATTAGCCAAACCGTCCAGCAATTTTTCCGACGACATTTCATGCCTTACCCATAATGTAAATTTATAGCTACAACTCAGTCTCACATCCACATCTCCAAAACCCTAGAGATCAAAGATGCTCATCTCATCAGGGTTTTACACGTCAGAACAAAGTTCACAAGGGAAAATCTTACTATGGGACTAACTTTATTTGAAGATAAAGGAAAGTAACAAGTCATGGATTATGAGTTACACCAAGGTGATGCTGCTTTCTCCACCTGGGGGCTTACGAACACCACCCAGATAGCCTCTGGATGATGCCCTTTCATTAGCAAAGATGTTGCTGCCATTCATCTCTCTCAGCTTAGCCGTGCTCAGGGGCTTTTTAATAGATCCTGGAGGAACATCTCCCTTAAATATATCATTCCCCGTCAGCTCCGCAAACTTTTGGTTATGTATTTTCCTTGGAGTCTTAGAAACAGGTTCCTCACTGAACATAATATTACTCTGACCTCCAGCAGGCTGTGTCACAAAAAGTAAATTTCAACACTAGAATTCAAGAAATGTTACTTCGCAAGATAGTCCAGCATTATTCGGCAGAGTAATAAATATATACCTGGATTGCAGGAAAGTGTTCACCAGTAGGCTATCTTTCTAGTTTATAAGCTATCAATTTTGAACCCTCGGTCCAATTAATTCTTTTTGGAATGTATGGTCCAAACTAACAGTCTCATCACTAACATGCCAGACAACTATTTGACAAAAGACCCTAAACAGGAGAACCCTCAATTGCACAGCTCAAAACCAAAATTACGGAAGTCCAATTTATCTAGTGTTACATTTCCTAATTGATTAATTATCATAACTAAAGCTGCGAAATGAAAATATGAATGAAAACATTCATTCACAAAGACGAAAAAAGAATCAGTGGACTCACATTTGAAACTTTGACAAAGGTGCGCATATTTCGGGGTGCAAGTTCCCCCGTGTCTCTGGTTTCTTTAGTTTGCAGGGTGTGAGCAGCATCCAATGATTGAGGCAAGACTTTAGGAGAAGGGCCAAAGATGTCATTTCCAGTGAGTTCCTTGGACTTGGCATTTGATACGCTCTTCTTAGATTTTGAATCTAAGTCGGACTGCAATGTCCCACTCAATTCAAGCTGCTTGGCAACCTCAAGAATAATGACATGCTTCTTAGGCGTGACATGTTCATCAACACTGAATGAGATTTGACTGACTCCATTGAGTGCTTACTGATAAATACGAAGCCCTGTTTTGTTACTAGCATCATTAGATTCTGGTGAAGCATCCTTGCCCGACCCAGCTGCAAATATACCATTTCTAGTAATCTCCTTAAATTTATAGCCTGAACAAGGCTTCCTGTACCGCATTTCGTCTGGGTTTTAGATTTACACTACAACATTGGTGATTAACCATATACTCAAAAGCAGTGATTTCTTGCTGGATCTAAGATGGGTAAATTTGGAAAAAGAGAAACAAAATTATTGGTTTTCATTGCATGCATTTGTAGACCATACACTAAATAAGGATCACATCAAGCATACGTGGGTTAGGCTAGTCGGCCAAGCCAGTGCCACCACCTCGTAGATGAGAGCAATTTAGAATATCGTCTTATCACAAGAGATGAATTAAGATCACATGCATATAAAACAATCAAATTTGACATTTTTCTGATTTGAAAACATAAATGCTTGTAGCTTTGATTCAGCAGTTTGAGCAGGTTAATGGGTAATTAGCAGAAAATTACAGTAATGAAGCATGCATTAGTAAATTAATAGCTAGATCTGAGCTGAGACAAGAATCTTATTATTTTTTGAGGCTCTGAGCTTCTTCATCAGTGATCTGACCGCCATGGAGCACATTGCTGATTCCATTGGACGGCTGAAAATGTACTGCTTGAGCTTAATTAGCTTTCTTAATACACCACCACCAAGAAAGAAAACAAGAAGAAATTGACATTTGACTACTTAGTAGGTGTTCAAAGTGGAAAGTAAAGCAACCTGATGAGAGCGGTGGGTGGAGGAGGCGGTGGCCGGCGAGTCGGAGTGTGGGACCTCTTTCCACGTCAGCATATCGACAGTGTCTTTGCGAGGCTTTCTCAGTGGTGTTCTCTCCATTGCTTTCGGTCTCACTCTCTTCCTCGTTTGGCTTTTGGATGAATATAAAATAGAAAATAATAAATAAATAAACAAAAAATGTTATTGACATAAAAATGAAAAAGGTAAATTACATTTAATCTCTCAAGTTTCCATTCGCTTGCAATATCATCTATGATCTTTAAACATTTTAATGTCATAAATTTATTATTATTTTATTACAATTTCATACTTCAAAAGATTTTAGGTTAAAAAAAACTCAAAGCAAGTGGCCATTTGCTACCGTAATAAAAAAAATTGAGCCATTATATGACGGTGTGAATTTAAATTCAGTCGATGGCTAATCTAACCTCTAATCTATTAAAATCTATTGTTTGACAAAATAGAAAACTAAAAAACTCGAACTGAACAAAAAAAAAAAATTAAACCAGAACTAATAAAAAAATTAGAAAAAATCGAACGAAAGTAAATAGTAATTTTAAGGGAACTTTAATGAAAAGCTCTTGATAATGTTCACTTTAACGAAAAACCATATTTTTACACTAAAAAATCAATCCTGGTACTATTCACTGTACCTTTTATTTTGTCCTTATCGTTAAAACTAAAAAAATTTAAACTATTTTCATTAGTTTTTCTTAATTTTAATTTGATTTTCGATTTCGATAAAAAAAAAGGAACCAATTGAAACCCGACTCATCCACAGAGGCTGTAGCTTTCACTAAAACCTGTCAGAGTTTGATGGCTATGTTAGTTTCATTGATTGGTGAGACCTAATTCATTCACAGTGTGTGTGTGTGTAGTTGTAGTAAAGGGTCATCGAAGCTACCTCTTGAAACCCAACAATGGCTCTCTTCTCAACTTCGTAACCATTCACCAGGTACTCCTGCAACTTTCACTCCATAGATATGGTCTTTCTTCTTCGTGGGTTTTTTTAAAAATGTATTGAAAGTCCTTTGGTTAATGAGGGTTACTAGGTAAATTGGTTTTTCAACCACTTCATGTTCCTCTGGATACTAAGCTTTATCCTTGTTCAACTACTTACCATGGTCAAGGGCAGTCTCACTTGCTCCACGAGGAAGATCAAAGCTAGGGTTTATAAATGGAAGTGTTGAAGCTCCCAATGTTTCCTTTCCCACCTATGAATCTTAGTTCAGCAAAGATCAACTGGTCATGTCCTGGCTTCTTAACTCTATGGAGCCAAAGCTAGCTGAGATATTCAGCTACTCTGAGTCATCATTCTAGCTATGGAAATCTGTACACAAAATGTATAGGAATCAGAATAATGCAGCTCGTGTCTTCCAACTAAAAATGGATATAGCAAGCATGCAACAAGATGGGAAACCGTTTGTTCAGCTTCTTAGAAGTCTGAAAAGTATATAGAACGAGTTGAAAGTGTACTGTCCACACACAACTGATGTAGCCGTGCTTCTAAAAAAAGCCTAAGAAGATAAAATCTTTTAGCTCCTATTTAGTCTGGGATCTAAATATGAGGATTTTCGTAGTCATATCTTCATGAATCTTGAACTTCCCACGTTTGCAAGTGTCTGCGCAACAATTCAAAGGGAAGAGGTGAGAAAAAAGGTTATGAATACTGGTACCACGACGACTGTCTCAGAAGTTAGGGCATACTTCACCAGTGAAAAGAAGTACAAGGGAAAAAAATCCACATCTCAAATGCCAACATTGCGATGCCACCGAACATGTGAAAGATCGATGTTGGATCCTTCATCCTGAGCTCAAAGCTAACTTCATGAAGAATGAAAAAGGCACTTCACTTCACTTCCAATCCCACTACACTCATAAATGAGTTCACTGCGTAATTACAAATGAAGAAGAACGCCTCTGAAAATGATGAAGGCTCCTAACACTAGAAATGGTGGCTCAACAGCTCTATTGGGAAAATTTGTTGGCTTTCTGGCTGACACAAAAAACCGTCCTCGGGAAAATATGCAAGGTATCTTGACTACTCTCAAAACTGCTTTAAATATAAATCAATTGCATGATTTGTGGGTTATAGATTCCGGTGCCACATACCACATGACAAACCAATCTCCTAAGCTTTATGATTTTAAAAAACTCCCCACACCTTCACATGTGCCAGTTGCTAATGGTGAGGGAGCTAAAGTGTTAGGAAAACGAAAAATAACTTAGTTTCTGACAAGATAGAGTCCAAGGCTTTGTATGTTCCTTCATTCCCTTTCCAACTACTCTCTGTTGGAAAGATCACACACACATTGAACTGCTCAATTACTTTTTCCCCTTACAATGTCATTTTTCAAGATTATGTTACCAAGAAAAAGATTGGTGAGGGTTTTATCTTAGATGGCCTTTATTACTTATCAAAGGTCTTCATTTCTCAAGGGATTTCAAGTCAAGTCTAACCTAGTTCAAGAACAACACTTGTGGCACCAAAGACTAGCTCACCCATTCGAGCCCATTTTATCAAGTTTGTTTCCAAATTTTTGTAAAGAAGTGACCCAATGTGATACTTGTCACTTCTCTAAATCCACTAGGTTACCTTTTGGTTCATCTTCTAATAAGACTAGTCAAGTTTTCGAACTTGTTCATACAGATGTATAGGGGCCATTTGAATCTTTTGATGGGTATAAGTACTTTGTAACTTTTATAGATGACTTCTCAAGAGTTACTTAGTTATACCTTTTGAAATCTAAGAGTGAAGTTATTGAAGTATTCCAAGATTTTCATAACCTTGTCAAAAATCATTTTACTTCTCAAATCCAAACATTGAGGTCTGATAATGGTTTGGAATATATGTCACACATCATGCAACAATATTGAGCATTCATGGAATCTTGCATCAAACCAATTATGCTGGTACTCCACAACAAAACGGCATAGCCGAGAGAAAAAATCGTGATCTAATTGAAAAAACAAGAGCCTTAACAACACATGAAAGTTCCAAAAAGATTTTGGGCCTAAAAAGTTATAACTGCTGCATATATCATAAATCAATCACCAAGTCGAGTCTTGGATTTCAAATCTCCAATGGAGGTGCTTAAAGGAAGGAATGTTAATATGTCTCACCTTAAAGTTTTTGGGTGCACATGCTATGTGTCACACCCGCCCCTCGATTATATTTCAATTTTAGAAATTGACCTCCGAACCATTTTCAAATTTTCAATTTAATCCCTAAAGTTTTGTAAACTTTCATTTTGGTCCTCCCTCCCTCCTTTTTAATTTTAAATTGTTTGTTCCAGGTTTTGAGAGCCAAAGGGCCCACCCCTGTTTTTGGTTTTCCTTTTTCCCGGATCCCTTGTCCCTCTCACCTCTCTTTCTCTCTACACTCTCTCAGACTCTCTCAAACTCACTCTTCTCTCTCTCTACCGTATCTCCCTCATCCCTCACCCTCCTGTGAACACACACGCTAGTCACCTTAATCTCCCTCATCATCACCATCACCCTGGTGCTCTAAAAAATGAAGAAAGAACACCCAAAACCCAGGCTCCGACGACTCCGGCGACTTTCGAGCCAATTTCCGGCCAAACCACGGCGAGTTGGCCGGCTTGCAAGGTATCAATCTCTTCGTCTTGTCGAGTACTACGACTTTCCTTTTTATTTGACCCGATTTCGTTGAGTATTGAAGAAGTTATACTCATTTGAATCTTACCCAGTTTCCGGCGAGTCCGACAGCTTTCGAGGCGATTTCCAGCCAAACCACGGCGAGTTAGACGTCGTGTGAGGTATCATTCTCTTCGTCTCTTCGAGAACTACAATTTTCGTTTTTGTTTCACTTGATTTCCTTGAGTATTGGTAAAGTTATGGACGTTTGAAAGTGGGTGGTATTCCGGCCGAATTTCCGGCCTTCTTCTCCGTTCAACCCAGGCCTTCGGGCCATTTCAGAAACCCACGGGCCTTAGGCCCGTTTCAAACCCCAGCCCAGTTTTGTATTTCATTTTCTGTTTTTAGTTTAATGTTAAACGCCTTGGGCCTTTGTTTATTTAGGGCCTTTGGCCCGTGACCGTTGAAACCCAAAACCCTATTGGGCTAACCCATTTAAAACCCAAACCCAAACCTAAACCCAACCCGGATTGATCGGATCATATTTATATATATTTTTATATCAAATTCACTCATCTTTTCTTAGTTAGTTCGTTATATTTTGAGCTATTTACTTTGTTTTTGTGTTTTAATAGAATTTATCTAGCTAAGAAAATAAAAATAGAATAAATGAAATTTTAAGTGATAAATTCGTTTAAACTATCTTGCTGGTTAATTAGAACTTATCATTTGGAAAAATAATATATATATATATATATATATATATATATATATATATATTTATATATTTATATATTTATATATTTATATTTATATAATATAATATGTGTGTATGTGTGATAATAGTTATGGAAGATGGCAGCTGGAAAGCACACAGAAATAAAAGGAGGAATAATCATAAGCAAGCTGCCATGTGGGCAGCCAGAGGACCATTCAGGAAAAAATAAAAAAAGCACCGACGCACTGAAGGAAAGCAATGGAAGACAGGGAGAGGAGGGAGCTCCTCGGAGCTGAAAAGAAAAAGATTAGAAATAAAAGGATAGTGGTGAGCCTCGGGAGCGCATCGAAGAAGGCCATTTGGAGGCGCCCATTAGCGCTGGAAAAAGGAAGAAAAGGGAGCTGCCATTTTGGCAGCGGGACAGAAAATAAAAAAGGGAGAACAGCTGCCTTTGGCAGCGGGTAAAAGGGCACGCAGGGCAGCTTGCAAGGAGGAGTCAGCAAGAGGAAAGGACCGAGTGCTGCCAGCGAGGCAGTTTGGCAGAGTGACAGAAGCTGCCTCTGGGCAGTTTGTAACAGGAAGAAAACAGCTGCGGGTTTGGCAGCCAGCAAGGCTGGCGTCAGTGCCCAAAATCACACGGAGAAGCACAGACAGATGGACAGCAAGGAAGTTGCCAAGCAACTCACGGTGCAAAAGTTTTTGGACATCCTCTTTCGGTTTAATCTCTCCAAACTCTTATGTTTAATTTCTGTTTTAATTTATAAATATGTATAATTAATTTTGTATTGGCTAGAGGTTAATTCGAAACCATGATTATATTTGTAATTTGAATTGGTAATTTCAGTTGTGATTTCTGAGTTGTGATTTAATTTGCTTAACTGCTTGATTAATAACTTATTTGTGTTTGTCGATTAAGAATGCATACTTAATTTACATGCATGAATTTGATGCTAGAATATAAGTGAATTTCACCTAATCGTTATGAACTTATATTCATGAGTAGTGAAAGTTGCTAGTCACAATCGCGTTAAGTAAATTCCTGGCAAACGTATCATGCTGTTCATAGTTACGAATGCCTTGTCAACACTTATGATTTTCATAGAACATAATGATCTTTAATCGTATCTCTATTGTGCTTTTCACGTAGGGGACTTTTAGAGAATGTGTTGAATTGTTGTATGCTGTTCATCCAATTCAATAACATAAGGAAAATCTGAAGGTTAATTTAAGCGTACCTAATTAATCTGGAGTATTGAGAATTCATAATTTATTGAAAGAACAACTGAAAATCAATTTAGGTTGCATATGTGTCATGTGTGGAGAAAAACCCTCTAGCCAATCCGTCGTCTTTCCGTTCATTTTTAATTTTATGTTTTTGTCAATTTGTAATTTATTTAAGTTTAATTTATTTCGTCAAAACCAAAATCAATCCCCCCCATTATTATATTATATTATTTAGTTAGTTTTTCATTATTTTTAATCTTTTAATTTTAATTTCGTCCATTTTAATTCTTAGTGTCTAGATTGAGTTAATTTGATTGTTTTTATTATTCTGAGTCATTTTAAGTGTGTTTCGAGTTTTTAGCTTAGTTTGTATTTTCTTGAGTCTTGAGTTGTTTTGAGTCTTTTGATTTGTTTTAGTTTATTTGTTAGTTTTATTTTGAGTTATTTTAGTTAAGTGTTTTTATTTTAGTTTAGTGTTTTAAACTTTGTTTTTACGTTTTAAAATTATTTTAGAGGTTTTAGCAAGCCCTCCTAATCCCCGGCCTAGAACGATACCCTACTTACATCTATACTACATCTGTCAAAAAGAGGGTTAAATTTGTGCGGTTTTAAAACCCGTCAAATTTTTGGCGCCGTTGCCGGGGATTAGCAAATTTGCTAATCCCTTGTTTATGTTTTTGTTTATGTTTTATGTTTTTGTTTGTGTTTATTTATTTTATTTTTTTTCTTTTTATTATTTTTGTGTTTTACTTTTGATATTTGATTTAGTTCTCTTTCTTTGATTTTAGGTACTAGAGAAGTAAGTCATGGATTTTGCTAGCATTCACGCTCAATTGGCAAATCTTACTTCTCAATTGTCTCAGAATGCCGGAAGGTCTACAATGCAAAGTGTCCCTACATATGGTGGGCAAGATCATTCCAATTCTATGTGGTGGGAAGCTCAACAAGTTCAACATGAAGCAAATTGGCAGCCATATGAGGAGTTCTGTCAATGGCCATATGAACCACCACAGCCTCCCCCTCAACCTTCACATCCAAATTCAGGTATATCAAATTATTATAAGGAAGTTATTCAGCAACTAAATTCTCTGGAGCAGGGCAGGGAAGCTCAACCATTTCAACAAGACGCATTTTGGCAACCAATTGAGGATTTCTATCAAGCAAAGGAGTTGGCTGAGTGGAACAATCAATTTGGGCAGAATGCAGAATGCATGGAACAAATTCAAGAACAAATGGTTGAAGATGAGCCTATGGATGAATTGCTACTGCTCGAAGAGGAGGAGGATGCACAAGGCACGGCAAGGGAAGAACAACCCTTGCCGCAACTTCTAAACGAGGAAAAAGTGGTTGAGGAGCATCTTGAATTCATCAAGGAGGAAATTGGAGTGGATCACACGGCCACAATCATCACTTGCAATTTGGCCAAAATCAAAGTCCCTGAGACTTTTGAAAATGTGGTTTTTGTTATTGATTTTGAGTCGGAGAAAGATAGTAAGCCATCTTCTCCAATTTTAATTTTTATTTCATTTTATACTAACATGTTTCTAATTTTGATGATTCAGGCATCCACCCTAGAATTCAGACCATTGCCGAATCATTTCAAATATCACCTCCCATTAAAAGATAAATTTCGTGCTTTGGAGCCGAGGGGAGGTTAAGGAAAGAATCGTCCGGCTAAAGACGTTAAAGCAAGCGCTTCTTGGGAGGCAACCCAAGCAATCAGATTTGCATTTCTAATCCTCTTCTTTATTGCCTTTACTTTCATTTTGTTTTGTTTTGTTAGTTGTTTTATTTGGTTAATTTTTGTTTAGTTTGTGTTTAAATAAATTAAGGGCAATGTTTATTTTAAGTGCGGATAAACAAAGTCTTTTTACATTAATTTACTTATTTTACTTTACATATTTTAATTTGCTTAAAATAACCCTGAAAAAAAAAAAAAAATTACAATTACAATAAAACGAAAACTAATCGCGTTCATTGGTCATTGGTCAGGTGGCGCCGCAGAAGTCGATGGAGCTCCGGGAAGACGAAGTGCTAGAGTTGGAATCTCCGGAGCTGGAACGCTTGGTGCAGCTCCAGAGGACGAAGGCAACATAAACCTCGGGAGTAGTGCCATGAACCGTTCATGATCACTCTGGATCCGACCGTCCGACTCTTGCAGCTGGTCCAGCTTCCTCTTCATGCTGGTCGAGTAACTAGTTGCAAGCATGTGCAACTCCTTGTTCTCGTGCCTGAGTCCTCTGAATTCTTGCCGAAGACTGGCCACCTCCGCCATCAGTGACTCCACCTGACGAGTTCGGGCAAGCAGGCGCTGGCCCATGTTCGAAACTGAGCCTGCACTTTGGACGCTGAGGGCCAGAGATTCCTGAACGGCCAGCTCGTCCGACCGCCTAGATAGCATCCTATTGTCCCTTGGAGTGAGCAGATTTCTGGCAATCACCGTAGCGGTGATTTCATTCCTCATCATTGTGTCCCCGACTGTAAGTGGACCATTGGGGGATATGAAGGATGGATTCCAAATATTGTTCGGAGAAGACGAGTCATCGTCTTCCCCGACATTCAAGTTTAGGCGACGGTCGGAAGGGCAAGACATTTTTAGAGGGGGTTGAGGAAGAAAAGAGTTCGGAAAGATTAAGATTGCTGAAACGGAAGAAGAGAGCGGAAAGATTAAGAGTGCAGAAGTGCAAAAAGAGATCGGAAAGATTAAAAGTGCAGAAGTGCAGAAGGAAGTGTTTGAGGAAGGGAGTTCAAGTGTGAGGTGGAGCAGAATTAGCGCCTCTATAAAAAGAAGCAAATCAAAGAGAGGCGCTTCTCTGAGGTTGAAGACGCGTCCTCGCGCAAATCAAAAGAGCCAGACACCTTTCTCAAATGCCGGAATCCTTTATCAAAAGCTGGGCGTGACTCAGGCATCACGAGGCGCTCAGCTTTTCGAGTTTGTCGTCACCTGCGTCACATGCATCTTGGAGCGTTGCGAAAACCACGAGCCGAACCCGGATTTGAACCCCGGTTTTCAAAAGATCATCATTCCAGTTTGTCGTCACTCTTCGCATGCGCAGTCAGCTTCGCGGAAATTACGGACGCTTTGTCAGAAAGCGCGTAACGGGCACTGTTCATCCATCCACCGGCTGCCGACAAATAGTGAAGGAATAGTTTCGGTTGTGAAGCCAAATTTCTATAAGTTCGACCTTCGCCTTCCACATCAAAGGCACACCTTCACACCCTCTCAACCTCTCTTCCTCTCTTCATCTCCGATAATGTCTTCCCAAAGAAACCTTTCGAGTTACTCAGTGTTCTTCATCCCTTGGATCACCCCAGAAAACAAATCATCCAGAGCAAAAGTATTTCATATCAAAAAGGTTAAAAGCAAAAGTATCTCATATCATGCTTTCTCCTCTCCTTCATCTGAGGAACGTGGAGAAAGTGAGATCCTGATTGCTTACCTAGTCTTGCTCTCGAGTACTCATCTCAGACCCCTCCCAACACACTTCAAAAATAAACCTGTGTTGAGGTACTTCTTAAAAAACAAAAGTACCTCACAGACGAAGCAGGAGGAGTCTGAGGTGCATCCTGATGAAGGCGGAGGGTGAGATGATCCAAGAGTTCAAGAAGATGCCACACCTGCGTGGAGACCGGACTACTTGAAGCATGTGGAGACAACATGCTGATTCATCCTCAACTAAGCTGAGGAGCACTTGCAAGAAAGGAGGCCATCCAGTTCAAGATGAAAGCTGTGGAAAATCAACAAGCGACCAATGATCGCCTATTAGTTCTTTTCGTTGTCGTTTATTTTCATTTTCAATTTTTCGTTGCATTTCCTATATTTTCTTACGTACTTAACTGATTTATTTCTTTTCTTTGCAGGAACTTTCGGTTATTTTCACCCTTGAAGTTGATTGCAGAATTTACGCTTGGGGGTCATCGCTTGGTTTTCTGAAAATTAGAGAAGTTTTCAGTCCCTTTGCTTTATTTTGTTACTTTTCATTTAGTAATTTTATTTTTATTTTTATTTTTATATTTATTTTGCATTATTAATGTTTTCTGACATTGGGGACAATGTCTAGTTTAAGTGTGGGGGTATCAAGTATAAAAAATGACCAAATTGAAAATTTTTGTACCTTCGACTTTGAACTGGTTTCATTTGTTTCTATGTTTTTGCTTTTTGTTTTCTTAGTTAGTTTTGTTTTATTTAATTTTTTCGGAAAATTTTAAAAAATCCAAAAATATTTTCTTGTTTTCCTTATTGTTTTAATTTAGATTTTTATTAGTTTCCCGACCCAATGATATAATTGGATTAAATTTGAACCATGATTATCAAGAACTTAGTTAACATGTGTTGTATGAAATTCCTTATTCTCTTGTTAGTATTGTACATGTTTGATCATTCTTGAAAAACCAAATGCACATAGCCTTGTTGATGTGAAACTAAAGCATGAATTAAAGCTTCATATGTGAATTTAGTAACCATATACATCCTATGTGAGTTTTTGAGCTTATTGAAAGTGTGTGCATTTTTCATACACTCCTATTCTTTCATGTGTGATGAACTTATGTGAGATACATCTCTAGAACTTGCGTAACGATCTTTCGAAATGTTTGTCATTGATTGCATGAACTTGAAAATGATAGAGGCATTAGGTTCACCACCATGGCCCAAATAACCATATTTCCCAAAGAAAAATGATATCATTAGATTGCCAATTTGAGCCGTATTTGTTGAGCCTTTTATTTCTTATCACCAGATATGTCTACCCTTATACCTCGAACCATGTTTCCTTACCCTTTCCAAGCGAGCAATTTGAGATTGTCTTATGAGAAATGTTTGTGAAGTACTTGGAATGAGTTTGGCAAAAGAATAAGTGTGGGGGTATTTCATGTTTGTATTTATTAAAAAAAAAAATTGAGAAAAGAGAAGAAAAGAAAAAGAAAAAGAAAGATTGTTCACGAAGAAAATAAAAAGTGTTTAAAGTTTCAGTTTAAGGTTGTGGTTGGAGGTGCTAGAAGAATCGTTGGAAAGCTTGAGTTCTTATAAATATCAACAAAAGAATTGCTTGCGATGTAGCTTGGAACTTGTGTTTTCCTATTCTTTCGTTTCAATAGCCCTATCCCTAAGCCTCATTACATCCAATAAAAGTCCTCTTGATTTAAGTTTTGCAATTATGATTGTGGAGAAGTGATCTTTATGCAAGCTTATGGTAGCACTTTCACATTTGTTTCTTTGAGCGAAACACATTAAAACTAAACACATGTGTGATTGAGTGCATATCCCGTGAGAAGGTTGCTGGTTTGCATATGGTGATTTTAAAAATAAAAACTTGAAATTGCATTAGCATGGCTATCTCACACACTACACTTCAAGGATGATTTAAAGATTACTGCTAATATTTGAATAAGGAAGATGAGCTTGAATTAGCTTGTTTGGTGCTAGCTATGGTTTTTGCTAATTTATGTTCTCAAATGAAATTCTATGAGGGTCAAATAGGGGGAAGCTAATGTTTTTCATGTTATTACTTTTTCTGTTTTCTTTGTTTTGCTCGAGGACTAGCAAAAGCTAAGTGTGGGGGTATTTGATCGGATCATATTTATATATATTTTTATATCAAATTCACTCATCTTTTCTTAGTTAGTTCGTTATATTTTGAGCTATTTACTTTGTTTTTGTGTTTTAATAGAATTTATCTAGCTAAGAAAATAAAAATAGAATAAATGAAATTTTAAGTGATAAATTCGTTTAAACTATCTTGCTGGTTAATTAGAACTTATCATTTGGAAAAATAATATATATATATATATATATATTTATATATTTATATATTTATATATTTATATATTTATATATTTATATATTTATATTTATATAATATAATATGTGTGTGTGTGTGATAATAGTTATGGAAGATGGCAGCTGGAAAGCACACAGAAATAAAAGGAGGAATAATCATAAGCAAGCTGCCACGTGGGCAGCCAGAGGACCATTCAGGAAAAAATAAAAAAAGCACCGACGCACTGAAAGAAAGCAATGGAAGACAGGGAGAGGAGGGAGCTCCTCGGAGCTGAAAAGAAAAAGATTAGAAATAAAAGGATAGTGGTGAGCCTCGGGAGCGCATCGAAGAAGGCCATTTGGAGGCGCCCATTAGCGCTGGAAAAAGGAAGAAAAGGGAGCTGCCATTTTGGCAGCGGGACAGAAAATAAAAAAGGGAGAACAGCTGCCTTTGGCAGCGGGTAAAAGGGCACGCAGGGCAGCTTGCAAGGAGGAGTCAGCAAGAGGAAAGGACCGAGTGCTGCCAGCGAGGCAGTTTGGCAGAGTGACAGAAGCTGCCTCTGGGCAGTTTGTAACAGGAAGAAAACAGCTGCGGGTTTGGCAGCCAGCAAGGCTGGCGTCAGTGCCCAAAATCACACGGAGAAGCACAGACAAATGGACAGCAAGGAAGTTGCCAAGCAACTCACGGTGCAAAAGTTTTTGGACATCCTCTTTCGGTTTAATCTCTCCAAACTCTTATGTTTAATTTCTGTTTTAATTTATAAATATGTATAATTAATTTTGTATTGGCTAGAGGTTAATTCGAAACCATGATTATATTTGTAATTTGAATTGGTAATTTCAGTTGTGATTTCTGAGTTGTGATTTAATTTGCTTAACTGCTTGATTAATAACTTATTTGTGTTTGTCGATTAAGAATGCATACTTAATTTACATGCATGAATTTGATGCTAGAATATAAGTGAATTTCACCTAATCGTTATGAACTTATATTCATGAGTAGTGAAGGTTGCTAGTCACAATCGCGTTAAGTAAATTCCTGGCAAACGTATCATGCTGTTCATAGTTACGAATGCCTTGTCAACACTTATGATTTTCATAGAACATAATGATCTTTAATCGTATCTCTATTGTGCTTTTCACGTAGGGGACTTTTAGAGAATGTGTTGAATTGTTGTATGCTGTTCATCCAATTCAATAACATAAGGAAAATCTGAAGGTTAATTTAAGCGTACCTAATTAATCTGGAGTATTGAGAATTCATAATTTATTGAAAGAACAACTGAAAATCAATTTAGGTTGCATATGTGTCATGTGTGGAGAAAAACCCTCTAGCCAATCCGTCGTCTTTCCGTTCATTTTTAATTTTATGTTTTTGTCAATTTGTAATTTATTTAAGTTTAATTTATTTCGTCAAAACCAAAATCAATCCCCCCCCATTATTATATTATATTATTTAGTTAGTTTTTCATTATTTTTAATCTTTTAATTTTAATTTCGTCCATTTTAATTCTTAGTGTCTAGATTGAGTTAATTTGATTGTTTTTATTATTCTGAGTCATTTTAAGTGTGTTTCGAGTTTTTAGCTTAGTTTGTATTTTCTTGAGTCTTGAGTTGTTTTGAGTCTTTTGATTTGTTTTAGTTTATTTGTTAGTTTTATTTTGAGTTATTTTAGTTAAGTGTTTTTATTTTAGTTTAGTGTTTTAAACTTTGTTTTTACGTTTCAAAATTATTTTAGAGGTTTTAGCAAGCCCTCCTAATCCCCGGCCTAGAACGATACCCTACTTACATCTATACTACATCTGTCAAAAAGAGGGTTAAATTTGTGCGGTTTTAAAACCCCGTCAGGATCCAACCCTGACCCGTAGACCCTGACCCGGGTTTGACTTGGCCCGTTTGACCTTGACCCGACCCGTTGACTTTGACTGTTGACTTTGACTGGTCAACGGTCAACGTTGACTTTTTGTTGACTTTTTTCGGGTTTCGTCCGGGACCCCTCCTAGGCTAATTTCGACGTCCTGGACCCGTTTTTGAAGTCCGTTTTCCCAAATAAATTTGTTTGAATAGAGTTTGACTATATTGAACCCTTTATGTGCTTAGGGGCAACTGTTGAAGCTTTTCTAGATTCGCTAGCAGCGCAGCGTTGGACGGCTAAGTACTGTGAGTGGACCACCTTCTAAAAATAAATACATGATTTATGATATGACATGAAGATTTACATTTATATATAGCATGCCTTGATTTTACTGGGAAATTATGAATTGTGAACAGGAAGCATATTTGATAACTGTGATTTGAATGTTCTTGAGATATAGAACGATGTTATTGAACTGTTTTCCGATATAACCCACATTTTGGTAGACTATCCGATCGATGACGATAGGATGCTAAGAATGTGTTTTAAATGATTTTAGGACACCTCTTCGTAGTACGGGGGATGGATGAACTCTTGCTACGAAGTTGTATTTTAGAAATATGTTTTGTGCAATGTAGTGAACACCATGCCGCCGGGGGCGAGGTTTGTAGTTGGCAAAGGCCTGGAGAAATAATCCCTAGCGGAAGGCTGAGGGACCACGGAGTCTGGCATCGGGCTGGGAGGGAGTTATCTTATCTCATGGTGATGGCCATAGAGATTCAGGTACAGGCAATGGGCCGGAAGTATTACTAATTCGGTGTACTCACTAGCAGCACAACTTGTGATGCTTCCTGGGTTTGTATTTGATGAGATTTATGAGATTGATATTACAATTGTCTGATGACTTTATTGAGACGAGAATTTGAATTATGAGTTGACTCGAAACATTGGAATTATTGGATTAATGATTTTATTGGCATGCTAGTGGTTTAGAAAACCTATTACGTAGTATATGGTGCATATTTTTGGGTTTCAAACTGGTGGGGGAAATTATTATGTTCCGAACGTTTTCGTATTATATATGTATATAACTCTGGTCCACTCACCTTTGTTTTACGCCCCCATTCAGGTCACAGAAACGAGGACTACGAGATTTCTCACGAGGCCTTCCCCTATTAGTAGTTGCTGAACTTCCGCTTCGTTTCCTCTATGTAAATGTTCTATCTTTTGTAAATAAATTTAGTAGAACATGCTCGGTACACTAGACTCTTAGTTAGACCTCGTGTCTAACTCTTGTAATTATAACGTTATCCAATGTATTTTCATTCCCAATCATTTCTCTTGTATTCAATTAAATGGCTTCGTCACCCTCGGGTGTCGGCCAGCACGTGCCAACCTTGGTATTCGGGGAATATCGGGGTCGGGGCGTGTCACTATGTACACATTCAATCATAGCATAGGGATAAACTGGACCCTAGAACTAACAAATGCATTTTTCTCGGCTATTTATCTACTCAAAAAGGCTACAAGTGCTATAGTCCTGAGTTAAAGAAGGTTGTAGTGTCAAAGGATGCATTTTTCAACAAGCAAGTTGTCAAGAAGTGTGGAAAAATGCCATGAATGAAGAGCTTCAAGCTCTTACCAACTATAAAACTTGGAGTGTTGTCAGACTTCCACAAGGAAAAAGGGCAGTCGGTAGTAAATGGATATACAATATCAAATTTCACTCAGATGGATCCATTGAAGGACACAAAGCTAGATTGGTAGCTAGAGGATTCACTCAAACCTATGTTGTGGACTATAAGGAAACATTTGCTCTTGTTGCAAAGATGAACACCGTAAGGGTTTTGTTGTCTATTGCTGTCAATAAGGGATGGTCACTATACCAAATGGATGTGAAGAGTGCATTTTTGCATGGTGATCTTGAATAGGAGGTTTACATGAAGTTACTATCGGAACATCCTCAGAGCAGTGAACCTGGCTTGGTTTGTAGGTTGCACAAATCCATTTATGGATTAAAGCAATCCCCCAGAGTTTAGCTCAATTCTTGACGGGGCTGGATTCCAAAGAAGCAATGCATATTCATCCATGTTTATTCGAATAGGAGTTGCTGGAAAAATTTTGGTGTTAATTTTTGTTGATGGTTTAATCACCACCGGAGACAATGCTGATGAAATTACAAATCTCAAGGTCTCACTTGAACATAAGTTTTCCATCAAAGATCTTAGAGTGCTGAAATATTTCCTTGGAATAGAAATGGCCTCATCAAATAAAGGGCTATTTCTCAACCAAAGGAAATATATTCTCGACCTTCTCGAGGAATCAAACACGAAGGATGCCAAGCCAGTTCAAACTCCTCTCGACAGCAAGCTTAAGCTTAGCTTGGAAGGCAAGCCACTACCCAATGTTGGTTACTATCAATGGCTTGTTGGCAAGTTAATTTATTTAACTATCACAAGGGTGGATATTGCATTTGCAATGAGTCTAGCTAGCCAATTCATGCACTCTCCTACCATGGAACACTTTCATCTTGTCAAGAGAATCCTTCGTTATCTCAAATGATCAATTAGAAGAGGAATTCTCATGAGGAAGAATGATCCTACTCAAGTTATGGGTTATTGCGATGCTGACTAGGCAAGAAATGAAATAGATCGAAAGTCTACCACAGGCTATTGTACGTTTGTTGGAGGCAATCTTTTAACACGGAAGAGTAAGAAACAAAGTGTCATCGCAAGATCAAGTGCTGAAGCTAAGTATCGATCTATGGCATCCACTGCATGTGAATTAATATGGCTTGAAAGTCTTTTGGGTGATTTGGGATTTCATACAAGGCAACCCATGTCACTGTTTTGTGACAATCAAGCTGCAATGCACATAGCATCTAATCTAGTATTCCATGAAAGAATGAAGCACATCGAGGTTGATTGCCACTATGTTCGGGCTTAAGTACAAACTCAAGTGATCGAAACTTTCTACAAAAAAAGTGCTGATCAGTTGGCAGATATTTTAACCAAACCCTTACTCACAGATCAGTTCCAGCGCCTTCTATCCAAGCTTGGTTCCATCAACCTTTTGGACCCAGCTTGAGGGGGAGTATTGAAAGTCCTTTGGTTAATGAGGGTTATTGGGTAAATTGGTTATTCGACCACTTCATGTTCTTCTGGATACTAAGCTCTATCCTTGTTCTCTAGGTGGTTATTAGCTTGTAGTCCTCTCTTGTATCTAGGTCTCTCTTATAAAGATTTTTCCATAATCTTTTCATACATGTCAACTCCTTGTTATGGAGCTGCACATAGTTGGGTTCTCTAGGCCTTTTAGGCGTCAATCAAGGATGATCAGTGTGTTGATCACTCCTCCCTATATATATCTTGTAACCTTGGGGCATTTTCCCTCACGAATCAATATACAAACAGTCACTTAAAAGTCAACAAAATGGGTTGAATCACTTCGCACTTACAACCACTCCTTGCATTGCTCTTGGACTACGATTCACATCCTCACCAAGCACACCCCCTTCAAACCTGCACACCAACTGCTTGAGAAAATTGCCCTTAAGAATTTCTTGTCCTCTCCCTCGGTTTTGAATGCTTTGGTTCAGACCCATGATGACCCCGATGTGAATTCACATGTTTTGAGCTGGCTTGTGATCTTTTATGCTAATTCTAAGATGACCAAAGATGCGATTCAGGTTTTGGGGCACATGAGGGTTCATGGGTTTAAGCCCCACTTGCACGCTTGTACTGTCTTATTGAGTTCTTTGGTTAAAGATAGGTTGACGAACATGGTATGGAAAGTTTACAAGAATATGACCAAGGCCGGGATGTTCATTTGTACAATGTGTTGATTCATGCTTGTTGCAAGTCTGGGGGTGTAGAGAAGGCAGAGAGTATGATTAGTGAGATGGAATTCAAGTGTCTTTCCTGATCTTTTCACATACAATACGTTGATATCGCTGTATTCTAAAAGGGGTATGCACTATGAAGCTTTGCGTGTTTGAGATAGAATGGAAAGAGCAGGAGTTGCCCCGGATATGGTGACGTACAATTCTCTTATGTATGCGTTTTGTAGAGAAGGTAGGATGAGGGAGGCTGTAAGACTTTTCCGTGAAATCAAAGGTGCTACTCCGAATCATAACTTACACCACATTAATTGATGGGTATTGTAGAGTGAATGACCTGGAAGAATCTTTAAGATTGTGTGAGGTAATGAAGGCCAAGGGACTGTATCCGGGAGTTGTTACTTATAATTCAATTCTTCGCAAGTTGTACGAAGAAAGCAGGATGAGGGATGCAAATAAACTATTGAATGAGATGAGTGAAAGGAATGTTGAACCTGACAATGTCACATGTAACACATTGATTAATGCTTATTGTAAGATACGAGATATGAGGTCTGGTGTCAATGTGAAGGATAAGATGTTGGCAGCTGGACTGAAGCTGAACGAGTTTAAATATAAAGCACTCGTTAATGGATTTTGTAAGATTCTGGAGATGGACAGTGCTAAAGATGTTTTATTTGCCATGCTTGATGTGGGAATTTATCCTAGTTATTGCACCTATACATGGATTATAGATGGTTACTGTAACCAAGAGAATGAAGCAGTTATAAGACTTCCAGACGAGTTTTCTAAGAAAGGTCTTTGTGCTGATGTCTCAGTGTACAGGGCATTAATAAGAAGGTTATGTAAACAAGAAAGGGTTGATAGTGCTGAAATGGTTTTCAGTCTTATGCGAGAGAAAGGTATATCAGGAGACAGTGTAATATAGGCTAGTCTTGCATATGCTTACTTGAAAGCAGGAAAGTCGAGTGCAGTTTCAGCGATGTTAGATAAAATGTACAAGTGGAGGTTGATGGTTACACGCAAGATCTATAGATCTTTCAGTGCTTCTTATGCCAGTGATTATGATATCATACACTTATTTTGGGATCATATGGTTGAGAGAGGCCTAATGTCAAAAAATGTTATCATTAAGGAAGTGCCACAAACATAAATGAACGATGCAGATGTTGCTGTTAGTTTGATTATAGGCTCAATGTTTTCATGCTATAACACAAACATCTCTGCCTCTCTTAGAGGTGTTGGAGACTGTTATTGACTTGTGGCACCAGAAGGTATGTGGACTCCTGGAGAAGCTAAGAGACGGTGATAAGTGCTCGTAGCATAGTAATTTTGCTTGTAAGTCAGGCTTTTTATTGTCCCTCAAAAATTGATGACCAAGTAAGTGTGTGACATTTTATCATATGCTTTAGTGGGATTTCAATCAGGAAATGGTCTCGTAATGCCTCTTTTGTCTTTTGGAATGGTTCTATACTCCCATCTGGATCTACTTTACAGATATACTGATTTTGCTTGCGGTTTTGGTGGCGGCAACACAATTAATCAGAAAGTTGTGTGTGTGGGGTGGGGTGTTGGGGATTTAAATTATACTTGGAAAGCATCTGTTTGGGCTGTTCTGTGGAGATGTGCATCCTTCCATGAGTGGGACATTTGGCATCAAGTCGAGGTGTAGGCTGAGCAGAAAAATATGTGGAATGGGGGTCTTCAAAATCATATGTGACAGATGATTTGTATGTAAGTGCTGAAGACCAAGTAGTTTAAGAATCCATCATACTGCAGTTTTAAACTGAAACTACGTCAGCGCTTCTGGTTTGGCACATGCGAAGCTCAAGAGATGAATTCTAGCTACATACTGCAGTCATTGTTTATAGGTTAGTGATATTTCTATACCTTTCATTTTCTTCCATCCACTAGAAATAAATTTAGAAAGAAAATTAGAGCCGGAATCTTATGAACTGGGATTGGCTCAGCCGTTTTTGTTACTGATTTGCCAAACAAATAAATAGAGAATATTGCACAACAAATAACATAACCTGGTTACAGTAGTTGTTTTTTTCTTGGTCTGAGGTCTTGGTCATTGCTGTTACTGATATGTTGAACAAGACTTGTGCCAAGCTAAAACCGTAAGGAAAAAAGTTCTTTAGAGAACACTTCGTAGGAAAAGCTGTGTGTTTTGGCACAATGTTTTTGAAGCACAAGGTCACAACCTAGGTTAGAGTGAATATTTCCACAGTTGCCTAGACTCCAGTAATATTTTGTAATTGATGGAACAATTCGATTACCTAGGTTAGAGTGAATATTTCCTCAAATGCCTTTTTGGATAATTATTTTTTTGTTTTGTTTTTTCTCATGGATTGTCTGATTCATATACACAGTTACAAACATAAATTTCGACAATCACTTCAGTCCTAGATAAAATGGGTCAGTGTGATACTAGTAGGAAAACAAAAAAACCACAAAGAATGTTTACACCAACCAAAATCCCTCTTAGTGCGCACACACCAATTATTTTTGTGCCTAAAAACCCTCTAGCGCAGCTGCTAGTGCAAAAATTTCATAATCCGAACAAATGCAACCGTGACCGTGACCATGACCACTTTCACAACCACACTCATCCCATCTTTTCAACCTCCTGTTTCTTTGCCTCTTTTTCTCCATTTCCACATGATCTGCTTGAACTTGAATCTTGATTCCTACTTGCAGTCTAGGCGGTTTGACACCTTCTAGAGCATGCCCCGTTGTTGGAAGCACCGTGACCCACTGGTCCAACTCCATGCTTGGTGATTCAAGGACGTCCTTCCACGGAACCTCTGCCCTGCCCAAGAGTTGTGACCCACCAATCCTGCCAAAAACCGGCAGTGTGCTCCTCCAGCGGAGCTCGAAAACCACACTTTCTTGCTGTAGGGTGTTGTCGGTTCCAGAGCACTCCAAAGAGACGGACTCATTCCAAACGTGGTTGGACTTGGCGGAGATTTCTCTAGTGTTGAGAATAATTCTTCTGTTGTTTCTTGCCGAAAGAGAGTATCGAACAAAGAGGTTTCCTGTGGTCTTGAATTCGATGTTTTTTGCTTGTATAACCCTCAGTTCACAGCTAAGGGAAGAAAAGTTTGAAGGAGTCATTGTATGTGTTTGAGAGTTGTAGATAGATAAAGAGAGTGCTGATGGATGCCTTGGTGAAGGGAAGGTGGGCTACATATAGTGTATGGGATATTGGAAGGAAGGTGGAATCGCTTTTTGAGGAAGCTGCTTTTACTCATTAAAGTAATACTAATAGTGTGCAAGATCAATGTGCAAGATCGGAAATGGAGTATTATAAATTATAGTGTTATCTGCTTCATATTGGGGAATTATGAGAGATTGAGTGGAAGATTTTGATGAGTTATTATAAGCCCCTTGAGATTCTTGAAGAGCTGGATTTCACATAAATGACCCTTGTTGCTACTTGCTACTTGCAACACTAGGATTGGCTTACACTACAGTGCTTTTGGACCTGCCACATGTACATGCAATGTGCTTGTGCTACCATGTGGTTTGTTCTTCCACTGCAAGATCATTTTGATTTCTTCATCAGACCCTGCATCGTTCTTCTGGGATTTGCTAATAAATTGATCATAACTTACCTTTTTACATGGGAATACTTTGATCTACAACTTATTTTTTGTTTTTGCACCTCTAGACTCGTGATTTGTGAAGAGATCGTTTGAGTACCATTCTGTTTTCTGTTTTCAATTTCAGTTCAACTTTTTTTTTTTTTTTAAAGTTGAAACATGTTCGGTAACTGCTTGCAGTTATTAAAAAAAAAAAAAAAAAGGTCTGAAAGCTACGAGCCTATTTGATAATTATTTGGTTTGTTATGATTTTTTGTTTGAGATATTGAAATAGTAAATTGGTGAAATGAGAGATGAATAAGAGTGGACGAAATATAGAGGTAGATATGTAAAAGAAATGTATAAGGGTGTAAAAAAAACGAAAACGAAAAACCTAAAATTAATTCAAGTTTGTTTTCACTTTTAGTTTTCATCCATTTTTCTTTATTTCTTTTCCTCCATCCCATTACCATTCTTCATTTCTCTCCTTTTATACTCTTCACATATTTCAAACACAAAAACAAAAAGTATAAAAACTAAAAGGAGTTTCTGAACTTTAGTCCTGTACAAGAGTGGGTTTCATTGTGGGTTTGTGTCGTGCCTGAGTTACTATGTTTAATATAACACCATGCTTTCGAGCTTAACTACCAATGTAAGATTGATAGACATTTGGTCCACTATGTGATGGTCCCACATGAAGGAGGCATTTCATATAAAACCCCCACTTTTTCTACCGTTTTGTTCAAATCGCAAGATGCAAGTTAAGAGAAAGCATCAGTGTGGTTAAGAGTGGACTGATGACCCGTCTCTTAGAATATCCAACATTGATTTGATTTGGCAAGTGAATTTTCTTGACACCAAAAAGATAGATAATATATAAATTATAAGTGGTCTCAAACTCACATATTTTCAATGTTTGATCCTAGACTCTTGCCATTGGCTATGGACAACTTGAAAGATCGCCTTAGATTGTCTTAAATTGGGTTTGACACTAGCTAGATACTTATGGTGCTAAATATTTATCTATATACAAAACTACAACTAGAAAAATAAGCACCATAGCACTTAAGTGGGCAAATAAAAACTTGAACAAAATCAAGTATGCAAGAAGATTTAACTTTACAACAAGGCTGGATTAAAGATAATATTGAAAATACTGACTGACCAGGATCGCCACTTTCCTTTGTTATATAATTAATAGGATTAACACAAAGAAGATTCCAGTTGTTCATCCTTTGGATTTTAAGATAACAGTATCTTATCCACCTTTGGATTTTAAGGTTCGTGGGAATGTACCTTGGCTCAAGCAGTTCGAATCATGTTTGGCTCGTTCAAGCTTAGTTCATAAGTGAAAAGAGATGAGCTTGAACAAAGTATTAGGCTGGTTAGAAAAATTAAGCTCGTTAACCTTTGTGCCGGATTTTTCTACTTCACTTAGGTTTTGTCTCTCTAGGTATTCCAAGCAAGGTTTTATTAGGGCAATTATCACTGGTTGGTGGACATTCAAGAGAGAGTGTTGTAAATATTATTAATTTTGTGGTTGTCCACATGGAGCAATGTGTAACATGTAATTTGTTAGTACTCAGTCTATTTAAGTCCTCAGCCTATAAATAGACACTCTCATTTGCAGACCTACTATTTGGGCCTAAAATAATAGTTTGGGCTAAGATGGGTTGACCCGAGTTGAAAATGCCACAATCCTCGCCCCAATAAATATCCTTCGCCAATGGTCTTTTTGCCCAAAATGGGGCTAGTTTGGCCGAGTCCTCATGGAAATAGGATTGTGAGAGGATTAAGTACATGCGTAGCTCAGTCAAGTCTTATGCAAACTAAAATTGCCAAGAAACAAAATAAACTAGGGGTGGAAAAAATTCCCAAAAATCCCGAACCAAACTGAAAAGATACCAATCCCAAACCGATTTTCCCAAAATTTTCGGTATGCTATCCCGAACCAATACCGAAATTTTGGTATCGGAATCGAGATTGTCTTCCCAATATTTCGGTATTCCCATACCAAACCAAAAATATATATTTTAAATTATTATTATTATATATATACATAGATAATAATATATATATTATTATTTTTAATTGTAGTTAGAGTTAATTTGAACCTTTGGATTGTTTCAAATTAATCTATGCCGTCCATTCCTTGTTAGGCTTTCTCCCTGTCAAGTTCGATTTCATTTCTTTCTCACTCATTCTCTCAGCTCAGAGCCACCGAGATAGCCCTCTCTTCCTTGCTGTCTTGACTCTCAAAACCAACTCGGGTTAGTCCCCAGTCCACCGCTGTCTCTTTCCGACGGTGGAGCCTTCCTTCACGACAGTGACGACATAAAGCCACAGACCGATCTCTCTTTCGCAAGACTTTCTCTCGTGATTCTCTCTCTCAGGAGTCTCTCATGCGATTCTCTTTCTCAGATTCAGGCACAGGTAAATAAATATGGGAATTAATTTAGGGTTTGTGAAATTTAATTTACGAATTCTAGATTAGGGCTTGTAAATTTAAGGTTTGTTTGGTTTCACAGATTCTATTTAATTGATCTAATGGTTCTTGGGTTTTTGCAGATTGGTGAATGAAGGAACTAGGTTATTCTTTTGCTTTGCTTCTGCAGCTTTTGTGCTGGAGTTTTATTTACCAACATGTAAATTTCTTAGATGGGTTAATTACTTTAAAGGGACATGATAGCTTAATTACTTCAAAAGAAAGAAACCTTTGTTTGTTCCTGTGGATTATTAGCAAAAACTTGGCGCAATTAGCTAACATGAACGTTTTGTATCATAGCTAGTAAAAGCAAAAAAAATGAACTCCTTAGTAGGGGTAGGCTTGTTTCATGCAATTGAACAACTCATAGTCTCACAGGGTAGTGGCATCATGCTCCTACTCTGACAATCTAACCTGCCTTTTGTTATATACTACTTGTTCTAATTCTCAATTCACCATGTTTCGCTAAATTTTCAATAATTGTAACATGAGCATACTAGATAGGGACATTGTTGGTAATATAGTACTGCCATTCTTTGAGCAGCTAGAAAAAAGCAGTTAAAAGGAACTTCTTTCTTATATTGCACAGCAGTACAAGCTGCAACTTATAGAAATTGTGTTATTAGCTTCTTTGTGGTGTAAAAATACTTTATTTGCTTCTTGATTTCTTGTATAAGCGTAGGTATTTGGATGTGTTTTGATCATCTTTTTTTATTATTAGTTTTTTTTTATTAGAAAAAAAGAGCAAATACAAGATATGCAGTGTAGATTGGCTATTCTACACACTGCACAACCAAGTTATTATAGCCGAAAAGCCCAAAAAATATTTCAGGATTTCTGATTGTCCCGAAATACCGAAACTATTTCAGAATTCCCAAAAATTGAGATTCCCGAAAATTTAGTTTGGGATCTGTCTTGAAATTGAGAATCCTGAAAATTTCGGTTTGGGAATCGGGACTAAGATTTAGGTTTGGTATCCGATGGGAACCACCCATAGAATAAACCTTGGATAAATATGAACCATCCCAGTGATCAGAATGCCTACGTAATCAAATAACAATGATTAGGTTGCATAATTAGATCAAATGCAAATCCTAGTTGGAGTCAAAGAGGGCGAGACTAGATGAATTTTTTGCTAAGAAGGGAATTAAAGAGATAAGTGGAATATCCAAGTAAATGTTGATGTAAACATAGTCCCATAATGACTCTGCCTCGAAAGGCTTGTTTATTATGGAAGCCTTGCCTATAAATAGAAAAGGCTCTGCAACATTAAAAGCCCCTTAAACTCAACATACAAACACCTCATACTTTCTACACGAAACATTCTCACAACCTTGAGAAACAAATACTAAATATCCTAAACCCTCCTCTCCCGACCAACACATATTCAGCATGTCAGAACATCATTGGGTTGGCAACCGGCAACATATTCAGTTTGTTGGAACATCACTGAAGTCATAGAATTAATTGGTCTAGAAGTACCTTTATTTCATTGAAACAACTCTACTTCTAGTTCAGTCGGTTACATATCCAAGTCTTTGCCATCGAAGAATCTTGGATTCTTTTGCTGAAAGAGGTCGCTTCATTAGCTTCCCAGCAAGCTGAACTGTTATATGATTGGTTACTCTCAGATATATTTTGCAGTTTGGCGTTCAGATGGCCGAACCACGTTCACCATAAAAAAATATCATCTTCTTTGAGTACCTGTTAGCCTGAAACTGATTCGACACACTTGTATTCTCTTGAATATAGCCGAGGCAGCCGAACCAGGTGCAGAAGATTCTGAACTTTGCAGTGAATTAGGCAACCTTTCTACAATCCAAGGTCGAGACGCGTTTCTTCCTCGGCCATAGTTGCTCAAGTGTAGAAGTCAGCAGTGTACTCGACACCACCACCACATCTATTCTACTCGCCCCATAAAACTCGGATGCGAATTGGCATGACCAAATTCACAAAAAGATCTTAGTTAACTCATAGTTACTCGGCCTAGGCGCTAGGTTTTATAATTTTTAGGGTTGACTCGACATTTTAACACACTCGGTGGGACCAGTGCTAAGATAACTACGGGGTTGCACAGTCTTAATTAATGAGATTCATGTCATTGACATAAAATGCAACTCTAGCAGGTTTAGAATACTTAGTTAAACGCAAGGGCATTGTTTATTCTCACATTTCCAACTAATCAAATAATCACGTACGGGTATATAACATCCGCCTGGTTTGCTTCAATTTGTAAAGTGAATGCCACAAACGGGTTTAGAGGGTGTTTCGTAGTCTAGAACTATTTGAACCAGTCTGTGTAATTCTTCGAAAATTATATGTAAATCTTAGTATTACTATAGCCATGGAGAAAGGCTAACAACATTCATACTGTTACAATCAACCACAGAGCGTATGAGAGAAAACTTGCACCATAAGGCATGTATTATATCGCACTATTTCATTCATATCATTACGATTTCCTTCCCACTTGTAACACAACAAGGTTGCCTTGGGAAGCGTAGGAACAATAGGTCCAAACACTCTTTGATAAGGAATCTAATTCAATCTGGATTTTAATTTCACCAATCAGTTCTACGTTGTCATTAATTGATATTGTCACTTTTCATTTATGTCGGTAGCTGCAATATAAGTGAAAATCATCGATGATTTAATCTAATGGGACCCTTTCATAAAATAATAATAATACATATGTTATGAATTATGAATTTAGATATTGCATGACCATTAGGGATGAATTTGTCTGCTTTAATATATAACATTTGAGCTCTCATCATGTTTTCGAGTGTGTCATTTCATTTTCTTTGTTTTCTTGGCTATAAATGAGGAACCTTGTATTGATTATCCTTATTTGTAGAAAGTACTCCATAACATTTGAATAGCTTAAAGATCATTTATTTTAACTGCTCTGATTTCTTTGTTTGGATGAGTTAGGGAAGTTGATTATATTTTGTTGACAATTACTTTTCCATTTGGAGCATGGAATTTGATTCAAAAGCATGAGTTAGGGAAGTTAGTAAATTGTTTATGTTATTAGAAACTTTCCATAATTATGAGTGTGCACTGCACATTGGTTAATTTTTTTTTTAAATTTAATCCAAGATGTTTGCAAGCCTGTAGCAATTGAGCACGTTGGGATTACATTAGCGGACAAGAGATGGGTCAAGATGTCGAGTAAAGTCTCCATCATCCCGGATGGTGCCGATAGAAAGCTCCGGGCGCCAGATTGTAAGAAGTGGGCGACACGTTTTTGTATTCCTATGAGAAGCTCTAATATCAATCTTTTTCTAATAAACCTTCAAACATATGTTTTGTTTTATATTAGCATATTTTGTGTCATAATTTTCAGCAATCATCTCTGGATGCTGATGGAATAATATCAAACTGTTAAATCTATAATTTCTCAAGTACTTTGGATTTTATTTCTGTTTTCGATTGTGAAACAAATAAAGATTTCAGTCATTTGACAACATAAAAATTTGTGGGTGTCTTCGCACGAAACTTGACCATTTGAAATTTCAGTCATTTACTTAGTTTCACGTTTGCTATTTAATTGATTTTTCGTTTCTCTTGGCAGGGAATAGTGCAGTGGATACGAAGGAGGAGGGGGAGACATCCGCAATTAGTTGAATATGAATCTACCTGGATATAACCAATAGTATCATCTTAAACGATCTTAAAATCCGCAGTACCGCACATACTTTTTTGCTAGTATAAACTAAGACCAGTACCGAACTACACCTTATAGACCTGGATTTCAGAACCCCAGATGAATTTCTGTTGAATTGTTTGACACTTCCAAGGTTTCTACTCCTCTTCTTATGGCATCATTGACTATATGGATGCTTTTTCCAAGTTCAGAAAATTCATAATCAATAGAGGGTGCCAAAATTGGCGGTGTACGTAAACAATTAAAAATGTGCGTCCGGCCTCAGCTGACAATGTTGAACAATACTAGAACCAAATACATTGATGTCATAAAGCATCAATCCAAGTAATTTCAGAATATTAAAACAGCAAATAGCAGGTTTTTGCTGTATTTTATATTAAAATATTGATGCAATCGGATCTACCATTTCCCAGCTGAACCTGCATCAGATCAAACAAGTTGAAATTGCTCTTCGTTTCTTGCGTTTCTTCATGTTTTCTGAAAACCAAAGACCTCCCTCTCTAATCAGGAGCGGTGGTTTCCTCCTTCTCTTTCTCCTTCTCTTTTTCTTTCTATCAGCTGTTTGGCTCATCGTTTGCTATCCTTCCGCTCACACTGATAATCTTATCCAACAACTACAACATGAATTGCCACAACAACATCAGCACGAGCACCCTCTTCCTAACAAAACCCACCACCTCCACGACGGCGACATTAGAACAAGCAATTCGCAATTCACTACAGCCGCCACTTGCGACAAAAACATTTCAGTGTACGTATACAATTTGCCGGCAGAGTTCAACCTCGGCCTCCTTGATCACTGCCACAACCTAAACGTGCACACCGACATGTGTCCCCATGTGGCAAACTCCGGACTCGGCCAGCCACTTTTCAACAACAGCGGCGGCTGGTTCGCCACCAACCAGTTCACAGCTGAGATGATTTTCCACGCACGCGTCGAAAACCATCCCTGTCGCACGTGGGATCCCGCACGTGCTACCCTCTTCTACGTACCTTACTACGGCGGCCTTCACGTTTCCAACAAGTTCCGCGAACGGAACCTGACGGCTCGAGATGAGCTGGACATCAGTCTCGTTGACTTTATTCAATCCCAGCCTTGGTGGCAAAAGCATAATGGTAAGGACCATTTTATGGCCCTAGGGAGGATCGTACGGGATTTTACCCGGAACAGCGGCGACCGCGACTATGGAGCCGGCCGTCTCCTAAATATTCCGGCTGTGAAAACTATGTCGTTCTTGATCATAGAGAGACATCCGGGGAATGGGAAAAACCAGTACGGTATACCCTACCCTTCCTATTTTCACCCGTCCACGTGGCGGGAAATGATGAGGTGGCAGAACAAGGTGAGGAGACACAAGCGACCCTACTTGTTTTCCTTCATTGGCGCGCCCCGAAGGAAGGCGGCAATTAGGAACCAATTTATAAGGCAATGCGGTGAGTCGGCTCGTTGCAATCTCTTGAACTGCGGGACGTCGGACGGGCGTAGCAAGTGCGGGCAGCCAAGTGAGGTGCTGAGGGTGATGACGGAGTCCAGGTTCTGCTTGCAAGCAGCGGGTGACTCGTTCACACGGCGGTCCACGTTTGACTCGGTGCTTGCGGGTTGCATACCTGTTTTCTTCTCGCCCCACTCGGCGTACACGCAGTATGCGTGGTTTTTACCAGAGGATAGAAGCTCCTACTCGGTTTACATAGATGAGAAGAGCAAAGCAGCTAGAAGAATAGAGAAGGAGCTCATGAAAGTTTCGAGCAATGAGGTGATGATGATGCGTGAAAAGCTTATAGATTTAATCCCAAGTCTCACGTATGCTCACCCCAATGCGACTAATATTGGGTTTGGGGATGCAGTTGATGTTGCACTTGTATCATTGGCTAAGCATGTCAATACAATCATTACCTGATTGTTGAGTTATTACTGGTAGTGGTAAAAGAGTTATTTCATCTGCGATGTAACTAAGAAATTTATTGGGACCATTTTATGTGGGGAAGGATTAAGGATTAATACCCCTCATTTGTTTAAAAAAGCTTTAAAACTAATTTTGACCGCTTTATTGAAGATGTTTACAAGTTTGGATAATGCTAGGCACTTTTTCTATTTGTCTTTTTTACTTTTCTTTTCGACTCACGAAGTGACTCGTACAACTGTGTATTTTTCTTTAATGTAATGAGATTATTTATATTAAGAGGAGAAGTTGTGGTAAGCGAAACACTAGTTCAGCCATAATAATTTAGTATATGTGGATGTAAATTTTTGCCATCTCTTCACTTGACGAAAATGCACCTGTAAAATAATAACACTTTCGATTAAGGTCAAAAGCCTCACGCGCCCATGATGTATGGAAGGGGCTTTAGCCGAAGAATCTCTGATGGCAAAGTTAGAATTATGAAAAGAATGTATTTAAGAGTTTGTGGGTAGCAAATAGCTTAGCATTTTATTAGGATAATGGGGGTAATTATAAGCAAGTGGCTGGCCCCTTGCGTGGAGATTGGCCGACCATATTTGGTGATAATGGGTGAATAATTGTAAGATATTATGTGAAATAATATCTTGCAATTAACATGGCAATTATTCCTAATTTAATTAGGAAGTTTTGGGAGTTACCTTTTGAATAACATCAAAAAGAGATTGATAAGGAGTGATGAGAAGAATATGAAATAAATTCCATATTGTTCACCTTTGACTCTTCTTTGATTGAGTCGTTATTGTCCATTGCATATGCGCGTGGGAATCTTAGTGTGCCTCAAGGGTAGTCTCGTCCTTTTTACTTGAAAGTCCACTTGTCGCCTCCATGATTTTTTGGATTCTTTTTGGCTCCACAAATGCCCCCTCACATGTTGGGTTGGTCGCAATAAATGGCAGTAGGTGTAGAGATCTCCAACTGCTTAGGGAAACATAAGATCATTTCCTAATTTGATGTAGACTCCCTGTCACATCCCGACCAGAGCCCCCACCACAACTCAGGCTCGACTCTACCGTAGCACGATATTGTCCGCTTTGGGCCCCGAGCACACCCTCACGGTTTTGTTTCAGGGAACTCACAAGAGAACTTCCCAGTAGGTCACCCATCCTGGGATTGCTCTCGCGCGAACTCGCTTAACTTCGGAGTTCCTACGAAACCCGAAGCCAGTGATCTCCCAAAAGGCCTCGTGCTAATTAGAGATGGGAATATACATATAAGGCTTACAAGATCCTCACCCCTGGGCGATATGGGATGTTACAATCCACCCCCTTAGGGGCACGACATCCTCGTCAGCACACGTTTGAAGTGATTTCATTCAATTACCACTACTCTTAGACTCTCCTTGAGGTCTGGAACAAAACCCATGCATTGTTTGGGGTGTTGGAGTTGTTTTGGAGTCGAATCAAGAACACCCAAAAACAAGGGTTTCCGGCAGTTCGTGGCTAATTTGAGGTATTTCTCGGAAAAATTGGACTTGTCCACAGGTATGAAACTTGCTTTACTCCTTGAGATCTACATCCCTGTAAAATTTGGTAATTTTTTGAAAAAGTTGAATTTTTCCGGCGAGTCGGGACGGCCGACCGCCACCTATGGCGGCGCGTGGCTAGTGGGCCGACTCTGCCTCTAAATTCAATGTTCTGAATCCATATTTAATATGCATATGGTGTGATTCAATTGTTTGGACCGAATTTGTGATCGTTAGTCGCTAAAATGTCGAAATTAATGAATTACGAAGTGGAATGTGAACTACAAATAGCTTGATCCCTGTTTAGTGTACATAGGCAGTCTAACGAGACGTTAGATGCAGCCATAAAATAACTGAGATTAAATACTTTGAAAATAAATAATGGAAGGTGGTGACAAAGTGTGTAAAGAAATAGTACATTTGATAGATAAATTGTAATTATGGACCATGGATGGAAACAAGACCTAAATAAAGAAACTCGTTAAGTGGTAGCTAAGTAATCGAGGTAAATCTTTTGTTGTTCGATTGTGCTAAGAGAAGAGAGTTGGGTCAATAACTTGAGTTTTATCCTTATGGTTTGATAATTAACTGTTTGTTATAAATTTATTGTGAGGGTTCATGAAATTAAAGTGTTTAATCGGAAATAATAGTAGTTAGCTAAACAAGAGTTAGTTTGGGCCTGTCACCCATATTATTAAATTCTACAATTAAATAAGTATTTCGAAGCGGGGCGTGACAGAAATTGTCAGGCCTAGTTGTGTTCCAGATGCTTTGTTAGTTGTGTTAAAATAAATGGGTTTGGGTTTGGGTTTGGGGTTGGCCTTTTTATGGTAAAATAACAATAATCTCACACAACAACATTTTTTATAATGTTGTTGTTCTTAGGATGACTGTCAAGGGGGAATACTAGGTTAACCATTTTTGTATATTGATGATAAGGCATTTGATAATGTCTTTTCTGTAAATTATATAAACTTAGACAACTTTGTAAAAATATTTGTTCCATTTTCTGTTTAGTATTTATAACACTCTTTGCATATTTACATGTTAAAAATATAATCTATAGTTATATTTTTGCTCCCGCAACAACGTGCGGGTAAAATTTACTAGTGTAAACTAGATTGCAACTATCTGCCATTTTACACAGTATGGTGGTATACACCAGATAAACTTCTATAGAATGGATCGTAACCTTTCAATGGTTGAGTTACAATAAGCTAATAGCTTAATAGCCCAAAATTATTTCGGGATTCTCGATATGTCCCAAAATTCAGAAACTATTTATGGATTCCCGAAAATTTATTTTGGGATCGGTCTTGAAATTAGGATTCCTGAAAACTTCGGTTTTAGAATCGAGACATGATTTTTGGTTCGGAATCCCATATCGGACCAACCCTAAATAGAGCATAATGAATAGACATACATCAATACAATAAGAGCACGGTTTTATTCATATATCCTTGTTCTAATGACATGAGGCACCATATAACAACATACTAATGTTAGGCAAGTTATTCTACGTGTCTCAGGGCTTTTTGGTATTCTACTAAAAAAAGATTTTACTTTTTAAAAATATTTCTTGAGAATAATTTTTAATAAACTTCAAAAACTTGCTTGGTATATAAATTTAAAATTGTTTTCTAAGTTTTGACAATTCAAAATTGAAAACAACTCCTTGGTGGAACCCGAGAAAAAGAGGACCACGGATGGGAGATAGAAGAGATAGAAGGAAGGAAGAGATGGGAGGAGGAAAGCAGGAGACAGAAGAGCCGGGAGAGAGAAGAAAAAAAAAGAGATAGGAGAGGGAGGCAAATTGTCTGCACTCGTGACCTTCTCATGCTCTCTTATTTATGCGGTCACGGTTAAGTCACGTCAATATTTTATATTTTTATTGTTTTTTGTTTTATTATCTCTATAAAAAATTAATATAAAAGGTTGACATGACTTAACCGTGACCGCACAAAATAAGATGGCATAAGGAGGGCACCCAAAATAAGAGAGCAGACAATCTGAGGAGAGAGGAGAGAGGTGAGAGAGTTGGGGGGGGGGTGAGGAGAGAGGTGAGAGAGAGAAAGTGAAGAGTTGTTAATTTAAAAATCAGTAATACTACGGAGATTAAATTTGTAAACAAAATTTATAAATTAAATGACGTGTCACTAATGAGAAATGAGCATGTTTATCTACTCTTAAGTAATAATTCAATTATCAAATTGTATGTTATTTAGTTTATAAAATTTTATTAACAAATTTAATCCCCCTAACCTTTCTGAAAACAGTTCTATCAACTAAAACCTTTTTAGCTTGAAACTCAAAAACTATTTTTAAATAAAAAAGAAAAAAAATCAAGTCCAACACGAAACGCCCTTAATTTCCTCATAAGTTTCTACCAAAACTGCTGACTATTGCCACTTTGTGGCCATGCATTAAGGCAGCTTTGAATGCTACCCTTCTTTCCTTTCCTTTTCCTATTCGGAAAGACAGGCAGACAGACAGCACCTAATGTTCCTAATTGACAGTCTTCTCTTTCACTGCTGCTTCAATTAGCCCTCCATTAACCCAATCAATCGTCTCTCTCTCTCTCTGTCATTAATTCCAAGTCGTCGTCTTCTTGTTCTTGTTCTTGTTCTTGTACTCCATGTTTTCTAGAAGGCAAAGTCCTCCGAGTCCTCCGAGTCCTCCATGGACTGATGACGAGAAAGAGAAACACTACTATTACTCCAACAACAAATACACCCACTTTAACAATCCCCACCTCCGATTTGGTGCCTTGGTTTTTGTCTTTCTCTCTCTTTGGCTTCTTCTCCTCCTCATTTGGTTCCCTCCCAAAACCACACCCATTGTTGAGGTTGATGTTGATCTTGTCCAAAAACCACAGCAGCAACAAAATGTCCACCACCATCTCATTCACAAAACCCAAAATCCTAACCGCATCAATACTAGTACTACCACCATCGCCGCCGCCACCACCACAAAATCCCCATTTACGGTTCCTACTTGCTACCCAAGCTTCTCGGTGTACGTATACCCTTTGCCGGCCAAGTTCAACCTCGGACTACTAGACAATTGTCACATTCTAAACGTGTACACCAACATGTGTCCCCATGTCGCGAATCGCGGCCTTGGCCAGCCGTATCCCCAATTGGGCTCCGCCGCCTCCTGGTTCGCCACCCACCAGTTCATTGCCGAGATGATCTTCCACGCACGCGTGGAGAATCACCCCTGCCGCACTCTTGATCCCGCACGTGCCACCCTCTTCTACGTCCCCTTCTACGGGGGCCTCCACGCCTCCGGCAATTTCAAGGAAGCCAACCACACCGCCCGTGACGAGCTCGCCGTTGACTTGGTCGATTACGTTCAGTCCCAGCCTTGGTGGAAGAGGCACAACGGTAGGGACCACTTTATCGCCCTGGGGAGGACCGCGTGGGATTTCATGAGGGCCGCCGATGGTCCTGATTTCGGGGCCAACTCCCTCCTCAACTTACCTGCCGTCAAAAACATGTCGGTGCTGACCGTGGAGAGGCATCCTTGGCAAGGTTCAAACCAACACGGCTTGCCCTACCCTTCATATTTCCACCCGTCCACTTGGCAGGAGATGGTGGCATGGCAGAACAAAGTGAGGGAAATGGAGCGACCCCACTTGTTTTCTTTCATCGGTGGGCCCCGAAAGGGATTAGAAAAAGCAGCCGTTCGGAACGAGTTCATACGGCAATGCGGTGAGTCAACTCGGTGCATGCTCTTAAAATGTGGCTCTGGGGCTAGCAAATGCCACGAGCCGAGCGAGGTGCTAAAGGTAATGTCCGAGTCGCAGTTTTGCTTGCAAGCACCTGGTGATTCGTTCACTCGGCGGTCGACGTTTGACTCGGTGCTCGCCGGCTGCATTCCGGTGTTCTCCTCGCCGCACACGGCGTACACTCAGTACAAGTGGTTTTTACCTGGTGACGTGAGCATGTATTCGGTTTACATTGAGGAGAAAAGTGACGCGAGTAAGAGAATCGAAGAGGAGCTGCTGAAGATTCCGAGCCAAAAAGTGACGGCGATGCGGGAAAAGCTCATAGAATTGATCCCAAGTCTCACTTACGCGCATCCGAATGCGACTAATCTTGGGTTTGGGGACGCCGTGGACGTTGCACTTGCATCGTTGGCCAAGCACGTCCAGAGTTAATTAGATATTGGATGATGAGAGGTGGATTTTATGTGTATTAACGTTTACCATTCGGAGAAACCCCGCCGACAGTCGTATGTGTTTATTGAGTGTTTGTCCAATAAAAAAACGTACATCTTTGGCATATAAAATTACAATTCAGATTAGTGTGGTTTGTGCAGCTGAAATGTTTGAAGATGCACTAATGACATGTCAAATTATGCTCCATCTCAATTTTGTTTCGTGGTGCTCTAGAAGATTCTGACTTTCTGTAATTATTGAACAATGATTGGAGTTCTAATTTCATATCATACAGAAATTTTGTGGAATAAAAGTATAAAGTAACATGCATGTATGTCCAAAGTGTTGAAAAATTGGTATGGGGAATCAAATCATATTACAGTATATATTCAAATTAAAGTACTTGTTTGCCGACAAAAAAATTAATTAAGGTTTATTATAACAAACAAAATATAGAACAAGACGAGTTGGACAGCAGCTCCTATCTCTATTTTATTACAAGGTATTGGGACCTGGACGTGGTGCTTAACATCATACAACAAAAAATAAAAACGTGTGCAAGGGTAGACACATGAATAAACAATAGCAACTCCTGGGCGATTCATATGTATGTGACTTCAAAAACAAGCATCCAAGAGGCAACAGCAACACAAGGCAGCAAAGCATCCCTTCCAGAAGCCATCGCCCTTGGACTTGGTTTCTACAGGTAGTGCATCACGAGCAGAAGCAGCTCCTCCTCTCGTGGGATAAACGGCAGGCGGCGGTGCCTGCACATAATAAGGGTCCCTTGCCGTTGAATAAGAAGTGAGACGAATATTAATTGCTAACAAAAATTAATCGACGGAGTTAGCTAGAAGAAACTATTACTTGGCAAAGTTTGTGATATTGGGTAGTTGATCAAAAAAGAACCGCAATTTATAGATGAAGAAAAGTAAATGAGAATTGTCGGAGGTCACTTCTTAGAATGTCAATAATTTAAATTACGCAGGAGCCTACAACCACACCACATACCATTCTTTTAAGCGGCGAAGAAAAACTTGTTCTCATTACTTTGTACTAGAAGATATGATAAATTGTTAGTTTTTAGTTTTAGTTTTCAAACTTTTTAAGTAGGGGTCATTTGCTAGCAAGAGTTCTTCCGTTGGTTTCTAGACATTAAGTTACATGCATTACTGAATTAGAAACATTACGTCACATCAACAGGGACCCTTATGGAAAGCACATAACCCTAATAGTATTGGCCTATCATCAGCCATTAGGAATCCTTACGCATCTATACTACTTAAATTATGTCCAAATAGAATAGGAAACATTTTTTCATGTGACAGGCCAATTAACAATATAAAGAGTAACTTAACTTGCTCATAAGATATGCAAGGTTCATCGTTCTATCAATGTGGGACATTGTCAACACACCCTTTTCACGTGTGGCAAATTAGGTGCCTTGTCCTATCATTGGTGGACATAGTCAACATGCCCTATGAATAAATTAACTTAACTTACTCATAACCCTTCACGTGTGACGAATTTTCAAGCCAAACACGTGGACAACACAAACCGGGTGACATGGAACGCATGTGGCTATTGGGCTTTACACGTGTGACAACCTGCTCTAATACTATGAAGAAAGTTGAGGTTCCACTATAAAACCAATTAGAATGTGAAGAGTAGCTTAACTTATAAGCTCATGCAAGGTCTTCCTCCTATCAATGTGGTACATTCTCCAGCAGGATTGAGATGTAAGGTCTTCCTCCTATCAATGTGGTACATTCTCCAACAGAATTGAGTCCTTTAGGACAGATTTTTGTTTCCCATTTGACTTTGGATTTAAGTTATATTATTTTCTTTTTTTCAAGTAGGATTAAGTCTATTTTCTTGTTTTAGTTGATTTAGGAATGTCTTCCGAAACCCATTAGGAATAGGCTGTCTTTTCCAATAATTAGTTGAGCTGGGAATCCTTGTACTATTTGAATCGGGAATTCTTTCCTGATTGTCTTTGTATTGGTTCCCTATAAATATCCCATTGTAATTCATAAGGAACTATGAGTTTATGAATAAGAATTGAGCATTATATTCCTGTGAAAGGAATTCTTTGGTGGGAAGCCAGTTTCGGGTGCGAAGCCCCTGGAGTGATTCCAGACCCTCTCCCTTTATCTGCTGTTTTTTATTTGTTTTGCTTCTGCTAAGCTGCTTATTTTCTTAATTAAGTCATATCCAACATCGTAATTGATATATGAATCTGCAATTTATAGATGAAGAAAAGCAGATGAGAATCGGTGGAGTGGTGGTTTCTCGGAAGGTTGTTAATTCAAAACTGTAGTGTCATTTACGCGGGTGGGCTATACCAACTTATGTTGCGAAGAAAAATGCAACAACGAAACGATAGCACATGACAACCGGGCCTACTCAATTCTCTAACTATATATTCTTGTTTTTATTGATTTCTTTTGGCTCCAAGTGGAAGGTATGTAGGAAATTATAGCCAAATACCAACTTCTGAGCGTATCTTGAATCAAGACGGTGACTTTTCAAGAAGTAATGTTCTTTTGTGAAAATCATATGCCATCTATAATTCTCGAGCTATAAACATCCTATTGTTTAGCTAGGGTTATCTTAAAAGTAATGTGAAGGAGATTACATTTTTGTAAACTACGTTGTACCACCTATATATATAGCGGTAGGACAAATAGCTGGGTTTTACTTTTCTTACAAAAGTAGTCAATGTGCTGCACTAAAATGACTTTTCTCACGTGATCCTTGAAATAGGTTTTATGAGGTCTCATTCACTCACACATCCCTTACTGTGTATGTTATTTGATTGATTATTGAATGAGTATAGTAACGTACAAATGAAAGGAAAATACTTAACTTCTTACATATGAGAAATTATTCATCCTTTAATGAAAACGCGACATGCACTAATCATCAAAAATCATAATGTTCATTAGTTAAAAAATGAAAACGTGACAACATTTCACCATACTGTTCATTTTCATTATTTGCCTCTAAAATCATCTCAAGACTGTTTAGCCATGCATCCATATGTGTTGAAGAAATAAACGACCTTGAAAACAAGTAACATCCTCATACTCATTTTATATTTATATATGGTGTGACTTGAAGCAAACAAACACGTACATTTTACATGAACAAATCATTTTAGGTAAACGTAGTGACTTTGGGTTTGTGACATGGAAATTTACCATGGCCAACGGTCTACCATGGTAGAATTAGAAAGCTTAAACAATTCATATTAGCGAAGGTACAATTTACATGAACAATTCATATCAGGTGAGAAACTCATCTTTTAGACACATGGGTTAATATGAGCCGTCAGTGCACTAAAGTGGATGCTAAACTAAAGGTGCATCAATGGATACCTTCTTGCTGAGAGGAAGATTAAATTCCTCCCTCCCTAACCCTGCTGATCTCATTTCTTATTCACATGGATTTTCCTAAGAGTACCTTCCTGAGGAAAGGTTCCATTACTATGATCTTCTCCTTCTACAGCTGTGGCCTTTTCTCGGAACTAACTCGAGCTATATATTCATTTCAAAATTTTTGAATGCATATGTTTTTCCTAATCATGTTTTTGTCTGCCTAGCTTCTGAGGGTTAGGTCATAATCTTCCCTGGAGAGGTGTTTTGTTCTCCACATTAGATAATTAAGACCTCAATTTGGATTAGAATAATGGATTATGACCATGATTAGACTAGATTAGGCTGGATTTCATGTTTCCATCTCATCCATATATTTGAAGAAAGACTTTTAGATGTTCAATAATCTTATGTTTGAATTTATCATAGAACATTTGCACATTTTGAATTTAACTTTAAATAATTATGACTAAAGAAAAATGGAGATCAGTTGATAACAAGTTTATCTTCAAACATAAGCCACTAGTATCATCGACAGATGGAGTTTTATTACTGCAAGGTGATGCATAAATCTTCAGATATATATATGGAGTTTTATTACTGCAAGGTGAATTGCTTCACCGCATAAATCTTCAGATATATATATATATATATATTTGTGACAACAAATTAAAGTAAATATTATCAACAAATAACAAAAAGGAATAATCATTACAACCACAAAAGTCGGACAGTCCGTACTATCCAATCGGCTAGGTGGTCGATCCATGATTCAAACAATGGCAAAAACATAAAGATAAACATCCGAGCGTAAAAAAGAAACAAAGATCAAAGATATCTATGTGACTTCAAAAACAAGCGTCCAAGAGACAGCAGCAACACAAGGCAGCAGCACATCCCTTCCAGAAGTCATCACCTTTGGACTTGGTTTCTACACGTCCATGGGTAGAAGGGCGACTTTGGTCATCGTCTCTTGTGGGATAACCAGCTGGTAGTGGAGCCTGCACAAAATATGGCGCTTCAGTGCTTGTTACTGTGGTCTGAGTAGTACTATTTGAACTCATATTTATCCGCTGCAAGCAAAAATAGACGATGGAGAGCAAAAACTAGCTGCGTAGTAGCGAGTTGTTGCAAGTAGATGATGGATTATGTGTATTTATATACACTGAGAAATTATTACAGTAAACGAGAATTGGTGGAGTGGTCATTTCTTAGAACTTAGAAGGCCGGTAACTGGTATCTTTTACGCCGGCAGCAACGGCGCGTACGTACAAGGTGAAGAAGAATGGGACGATTACTACAAAGGCAAGAGCACTATAACCAATATTCATTCATTGATAAGGTAAATGAATGATTACAAGAAGGATACAGTGCATCTATTTGGATGTCAATAAAACTTGCCGGTGATTTCTACCCATGTACCAAAATTTTTGTTAAACGGCTATTGAAGAATTTCATTTTTTTTTCTTCTTATTTTTGTATAGTAATTAGATTTCTAATATTATAGAGACCCTCTTCGTATGTGATTATCCTAAGCACTATTCCTGGTCGTTGGATTATAATAGTGGATATAATCCACAAAGATCATTACACATTTTGTCTGCACAATTATAGGATACTAGATGCATGGCTCAGTCTAAAGTTTCCAGCGATGATTCGCTGGGACAAGTATGTAGGTGCTTAAGGGAGAAGATTTGCTGAGACAAATGTATAGGTGCTTAATGGAGATTAAATTCACTAAACGTGATCAACTCAGAGTACTTTCATGGAGTTAATATACATGTGAAGCAAGTTATTCACAATTGCAAGAATACAAATTGATCCTTAGATCTGAGATATCTTAGTTGTCTTATAGATATCGACATGACTTTGTGACATACATTACACCCCTAACAGGTTACCGAGTGTGTGTTTCGGTTCATTGAACTATTCATGATGACATATGATGTACAAGGACTCTTTAACTTTCTTTATAAAGAAAGTAGAATAGTCTACAACATGATAATGAAATCCTTAGTCAGGGTACAAGGCATGATCAAGTACAACTCTCATAGAGAAGTATTGTGTTGAGAGTATTACATAGAGAAGTATTGTGTTGTATGATGATTACAATTGTATAGGTTCTCCAATTACATTCTACATCAACTTGAGGACTATGACATGTGGTCAGGTGTCCCTCATAGTTTGTGAGATCCCTCGAGGAATTTATCCTCACTAAGAGAGTGAAACATAAGTGTTTTTGAGTTCACTAAAGAATTAGGAAAGTCTAAATCGCTCATGGCCTCATCAATTAGAACCTAATGGATCACATTCTGCAAAGTCCATACTTATGTGTTTGGCTTTCCTTGTCAATTTTGTAATTGTAGCGCACTTGCTTTGACTAAGTTTTAGAATATTCTCTTAAGGGCTTCTGTTGCTAGAAACCAGTGTTTAAGGCTTTGGCACATCTCCTTAAAGGTTTGTTTATGCAAATGCATTACATGTCTAAATTTCTATTGCATTTCGACTAGTGACCTTGTATCGTCAAAATTGCTCATTGTTTTCCAACGAGCTGAGCACGCGAGCCCACATAGGCTGAATGATACCTTTTATACGGGACTGAGCTTTTCACCATTGATCTGCTCAAATTGCTTTTGCATTTGACAAGTGTCTCTTTGTACTTTGTTTGCAGCAATCAAAGATTTTGTTTTTATTAGGGGTGGAGAATTTCATTTCTTCCTTGGCTGAGTGAGATTAATTTTAGAGAGTCATTGTTTTTCATTTCCATCTCAGATCTCCTAGGAGCATCAAGCATTTTTTGAGTAATGTACTTCATGGAATATGTATAAAGCTATCCAAGAAACTGCTTGCTTAAATCTTTTTAAAAGCTCATTTTGTGTTTGGCTAGGAAGTTTACATTTTCTAAAGAGACTGTTTTCAGCTTTGAGCGACCTTTTGTGCTCTTTATTGAAACCCTAGTCACAAAACCATAGTCATGCACCAAACACCCCATCATTGCATATTAGGGTAGCATTGTCTTCATGGTTTTGTTTTAATTTTGTGGTCAAGAGTTTGCATCAACTTCATCATAATATCATTTGCATTTTGGTTATGTTGGTCTCACTGCCACAAGGTGAAGAGTTTAGGAAGAGCTGCCATCTTGTGAAGACTAAAGACAACTCCATCTCGATCCCACAAGGTGAAGAGTTCAAGAGAATCTACCACCTCATGACCTCGTGAAGACTAAAGGGATCCTCATCTCGTGCAAAGTAAGATTGCAAAAAGGTAAAGCTGCTCCATAGACTAGGTCCAGGAATTGAGCTTTGCAAGGTACATACTTTGTAAGAACCTTATTTGTACTAATGGACTGGACTCAAAGGAGAGTCCCTGATTTTTAATGCAGAGGTAGATTTTTTCAGCCAAAAACTTCTAGTGTTCTCTGTTACTTAAACTTGTCCACATATCTTATTTACTAGCATATGTTTCATGCATCCTATGTTATTGATATGTTTATGACATAAGTTTATAATGCATATTATGAGTAATGAACTGAATTGTTGTTGACTAGGATAATGTGCAGTAAACTAAGTTTGATTGGTCAATTAGTGTTTGGTTAACTAAAAATCTATACTTAGTTGACTGGCAAGTTTGAATAGTCAATCCAACATATTTTGATACATAATTGCTTTGTCATTGTCACTTGCATAATGAACTGATTTTTGAATGTGTTCGAGTTTGGGAATTGTTGTTGTGAGACAAATTTGGGTGGACTCTGACTAGTTGGATGTACTAGTCAATTTAAGTTTTGTTCTTGCAACTGTACTTTCAGTCACTAACAACTAGTTGACTAACTCAGTTGACTAGCCTACTATGTAAAATTAAATTTTTATTTGCAGAATATTTCACCTTGTACCAATTTCATATATCCCTCTTATTTGTGGTGAATACAAAAGTGACAGAATGATTAATTAGATTAATTAAAGAAGAAAATAATTAATTAAACCATATAGTTTAATTAATTATAGTGGAGATTTAACATATAAATTGGGAATCAAATTAGTTTTAGATTTAATTGGGCCCAATCCCACTTGGACTAGATTAAGTCTCTTAGGGCCCGTTTGTTTTGCTTCACTAGGTTTCACTGGACTAGACTGGACTAGCTTTTAGTCTAGTCCAGCATTTGTTATCATGCAAGGCTAAGATTAATGAGACTAGCCTGGACTCGTCGGGACCAACAACGTCACTAAAGGCTCTTAGCTAGACTCCTTAAAAATCATAGGACTACCTAAGACTTGCTTCATTCCTCTGTCGCTCATATGCTTCCATTCGTCAACTCCACCGAAAAATAGGTTTGATTTTCCCAAAAAGAAGTTCGATGACTCCGTCGTTGAATCACCGCGCGTCTACTCCATATACATCGAAAAAGCCTGGACTTTCACACCATCTGCTGTTGAATCGTCGACTCAACACCAACTCCCCCAACAGGTCTCAAATCGTCGGGCTTCAACTCCGACAAGAGTTTGGGTCGGCCATATTTGGGTTCTGGGAAGATGGTGATGAATTGACAAAAAAAAGAAAAAAAAAGAAATACAAAATCGCTCAAGACTTTAGGTCCTTCTTGGAAGCTCAAGTGCAGGAGAATTAGAGCAAGTTTCTTCCATTTCTGTGACTTGAGATAAAAGGCAAAATGGGAGAGGGTAGAGAAAGAGGATGAGGGTGGGTCTAATAAAAATGAGGAATAAAAAGAGTTTGATGGACGGAGAGGTTTCTAGAATTAGGAATAAATTATAAGTTAAATGATATAATATTAGAATTTATTATTATTCTGTTTTTTAGTCCAACACTACACCAAACACTTCACTAAATCAGTCCAGCTTAGTCTAGTCCAAGTTAGTCCTAAAAGCTAGACCAGTCCAAAATAGTCTGGTGCAACAAACGCACCCTTAGGGTGTGTTTATTTCACCTTCTTAAGTGGGACTGGACTAGCTAGGATTATTATCTCAATTTTGGTATGCTTGGGCCTAACTTAAATGAGACTTGAGACTAGCCCGAGCTCATGTGGACTCTAGTCGTCCAAACTAGTCTGGCGTTGAACCATAGGATAGCTAAGAATGTTTTCCTCACTATACTGCCTGCCATTCCTCATCTCTCTCTGTCTCTCCCTCATTAAGTCATCCAAAAAGTCATTTATCTAATTACAAGACTTGGATGTTTCTTAACTGGTTCACAAATTTATCAATGACTACCTCCCTGGAGGTTGCCTCCAATGCGAATCTCAAACTGAATCAATTCTACAATCTCACGATTTCTTTGCCTGATCAAGCTTGGCTATTCAACAAAGGCCTTAACAGAGCCTCTTCAATGTTTATTTTCAGCCCCTGAGTGCGAAAGGAGCACTAGCAATTAGTTAGGTCTTTTTAGGGTATTTCTTATTTTAATAATCAAAGTTTTTTCTTTGTTATTGGAAATTTGGATCTTTTCTTTCTGCGTTTTGAATGGGGGTAAGCCTTTGTTATTGAAAATTCAATAATTCTCCAAGTTGCAGAGAAGCACCTGTAATTCGTGAAGAAGAAGAGGACTATGCCCTTTTTATTTTTCCATATATTCATTTTGATATGTTTAATAGAAAATAAATTAAAATATAATAATAATTTATTGTTAGTCCAGCTTCGACAATACTTCAAATGCTTCACCAAGTTATTTAAGTTAGTCTAGTCTAATCCAATCCAAGTTATCTAGTCTAATCTGAAATAGTTCAGTGCAACAACAACATCCTTAGTGACTTAAGTGGAAAGGAAGCCTAAAAGATACAAACCAACCATGTGGTTGGTTTTCCCTAAGGTTATTGGAGTTGAATCTTAATTTTGTTTTACAAAATGAATTTAAAGTCAAGTGCTCCATGTGATGGTGTAAGTGAAATGTAAGAAGTAGACAAGCATAACTTTCTTGGATGGTTCGTGTGCCTTCTTATACACTCATCTTTCACTCTTATTTCTCTCCAGTTATCTCTCTCTCTCCCTTATTCACTCATTTTGTTACAAGAGAAAGGTTGCCAAAATTAGAGAAAGTACCATCACAAAACCACTTAGCTATCCACCACCTTCTTCCTCCTTAAATTAGAGCATGTGTGTACTAGCACCTCACCCTTGCTATCTTCCACACTTACCACTACAAGAAGGTGTCGAAGCAATAAAGGGCTTCCAATTGGAGAATAAGAGAAGAAACCGCACAATGTGGAGTAAGGAGAAAGAAGTTGGAGAAATAGCTTGCTTGGCTTCAAGGCTATAGCCAAAGGTATAACTTCTAAGACCTTTAATTAATCTTATAGCAAGAAAAAGCCTTGAAGACGGGTTTATTATTTTTAGAGTTAATCTCAGTTTACTACCTTGAAGTTTCGTGGTTTTCAACATTTGGTACATGAAGTTTTTTTCATCTCAGAGTCATACCTCAAGTCTTATTTTTGGGATAATTTCATACATCCTTTAAGTTTTCCGTTAGAACTTTTGTTAACTGATGATGTGGTGCCCATGTGGACAATAACTGAGTGCCACATGTCAATATGGGCCCACTTCAATATTTAAAAAATTAAAAATACAAAAAAAAAAAAAAAAACCTCACCCGTCTTCTACCTCCCCCAATCCCCTGCAACCCATCTGTGTCTACCCAATTCATCCTTCTAGGAAGCCTTATCGCCAATTTGTCAAAAACTAATTGTTTGCGTAGTTCCGGGCATCAAAATGCTTGGTTTTCTCGAGAAAGCTCGAGTCTTGAGAAATTTTCACTGAAGAAAGAGTAGCAGAACCCAAGTGAACCTGCCAATAAATACTGCAAACTAATCAATCAAAGTCTTGAGAAATCTTCAACTATCAAACGAAAAATCTTCAACCATCTACATGGCAATCGGCCATCCATGTTGCAAGAACTTTAGACAAGCTGAGATTTCTTCCTAAATTCGGTTCAAAGCCTTACCACAATTTCTTCCCCATTCCCCTCTCTCTAAAATCCCTCTCTGCAACCTGCAATCTGCCATCTCCTCTAACACACTTAAATTATAATTTGTAAACCCTAATTTCTACCCATTTATCTCTCTCCACTGCTCTAGCAAGAAAAACAAACAAACAAACCTAATTTCCATTGGCGAAGGGACGAGATGAATCGGGGTTGTGGAGGAATCGAAGCTGGGGAGGCATAAATGCATGTCGCATGAGTGAAGGAAGGAAGGTGAGCGTTCTTGCACTTCATATTGCAGGTTGCCCAGAGAGAGGGTGGTGAAGTAAGGTGGGGTGGGGGGCTTCACGATGGGGGTTTTGGTCTTTTGTTTCTTGTTGCGAGGGTCATCGGCAACCAAAACAACGGCATAGAAGACGGAAGGGAGGGGGTTGGGTGCGAGTTGCAGAGGGGGTTAAGTGCGGGTTGCAGGGAGTTGGGGGAGGTAGAAGATGGGTGAGGCTTTTGCTTTTTTTTTCTTTCTTTTTTTGGTATTTTTTTAATTTTTTTAATATTGAAGTGGGCCCATATTGACACGTGGCTCTCAGTTATTGTTCATTTGGGTGCCACATCATCATTTAACAGAAGTTTTAATGGAAAACTTAGCAGATGTATGAAACTGACCCAAAATTAAGACTTAAGGTATGACTCTAGGATGAAAAAAACTACATGTACCAAATGTTGAAAATCACAAAACTTCATGATAGTAAGCTGAGATTAATCCTTATTTTATAGTTTTCGCCCTTAATTATTGAAATTGATACCGGGCGAATAGACGTTATGATAACTATTCCTACTCAGGACCACCCCAAGATAACATTAATGTACGGGCTCATTTGGATGTGCTTTTAAAATAACTGAAAGCGCTTTTAGAGAAAATGTTTTTTGATTCCAAAAGCACTTAATGTGTTTTCTGCAAGAAGCACCAATTATGTGCTTGTTCTAGGAAGCACTTTAAATACTTTTCTAGGATTACTTTCATTTTTACTAAAAATTGGTTCTAAAAATATTTTTATCAAAAACGTTTTCAGTCATTTTAAAAGCACATCCAAACGAGCTCTACAACAACAGCCAAACAAGCATATATATCACTGTCACAAGGTTGACTAGTGCATAACAACACAAGTAAAAGACACATATTAGGGGATATAAGTTACCAGGTAGACTCAATGATGTATACACAGGTATTCACATTTAAATGATCTACTACATAACCTATCACAGCAGCGGTTACTAACAACATAAGTATAAATCACACAAGATAATTTGGGCTCAGAAAACCCCTAACTAGGTAAAAAACCGAGGGAACTCCTTGGAGCTCCATCCACTAGTAGAAAATCAAATTCATACATGAATCACACACACACGCACACAAGCTTGAATCCCAAGTTATACTAAAAAGCAGCTAGTACCTTTGTGCAACTTGAGATTCTTTAAGGAGATCTATAGTTGGTCTTCACAAAGGTGGCAACCCAAGCTCGAGCTTTTCACTTGTGTCTCCGATGAGATAAATGGAATTAAATGACATGAAAATGAAGATCCAACAACACAAATCTCCTCAATCGAACATCAACAGATTGAGAAGATTTTGAAGGGATCTTTGCTTAAAGTTCTAAAGATGAGAGCTATAAACTAGGTTACTACCGATGAATACCAAGGCTGAGATATTCTCAGATGATCTCTATAAGAAATGCAATGATAGGTTCATCAATGTTTTCTACATCTGAGGTTTTCAAGAGCTGCGTGTAGAGAAATAAATGCAGTAAAAGCTAGAGCTTAATATTTATACTCTCCAAAACCTAAAATGATTAGGTCGTAAGTGCCACACAAAATTCCACACTACTGACTACTGAGCGCAAATTTTTCATTTTTGTGAAAAAATTTAGCTGCAACCAGCTCACAGTGAAATCACCTGTCAACAGGTGATATGATAGAATATTCAACAAAAATGCATGGTCACGTGTCAATTTAAATGAGCACGTGCACAAACTTGACTAAGCAGAACACACTAGTCAAGAAACATAAAAATGCAGTTTGTTATGCTCTGCATGAACCAAACCTGTATAGTGAAAGCTGGCTTGAGTCTTCATCATCATTACAGCTTTACTTAAATTTTATCACCATCTTAATCCTAGCTTGAGCTTGGTGTGATAATGAAGAAGATAGAGATTATATGTTTGTTTAAGGAAAGCCAAAACTAGACTAAGTCATAGACTTAACATTTATATTTGCTAGAACTCGACGTGTGGCAAATTGAATGAACGTTGTATTAGGAAGGTTGATGGCGTGCAAATTTTGGTTCGGTGCAATAAGTACATGTGAGCAAAGGTGGTTGAAAAGCATTTGCTTTTTCAAAATCCTTTGGCCAAGCACTCATGGCCGAAGATTTCAAAAGCGAGCTGGCAATTTTTGGGGTTGAAATCTGGGATTTGGGCCAAGAAGGATTGAGCCAAAAGAAGCTTGCAAGTCTCGGCCAGTAGTAAATGTTCAGCACAGTGGTGCAACTCTGACAATTCCACTAAGTCCTGGAAGATGTAGGATTGTTGAACGATCAGGATGTGTTTGATAAGATTCAGAATATTCCAAGGAGCGAAACTTATGGCTGATTGGATAAAGAATGGATTGAAAACATAAAGGGACTAGATTGAGAGTCCTAATGCATGTGGGATTCTACCGAGATAGAGATTCGGCCAATAACGGATTGGAGAGGACAGTCATGAAATTATCAGATAGGATTGGTCAATTGTGATTCTATTGGGATTCAACTTCGGCAGACTTGGGCATCAAGGGATTTGTCACTATAAATATTTGAGGAATTGCAACGTAGAAAGGACCTTTAGCTTAACACAATCAAAGCTCTACGCGAAATTCTTTCACACTCTTGAGAAAAATACTAACTGCTCCACTAACAAGTGAACACAAATTCAATTTGGTTAAATAGGTTTGGAGTTGGTGGACAGACCATTACAATTTGGTCTTTTTTATTCTTTTTTGCCAAACGAGGTCACTTCATTTGCTTTTTAGATAGGGGTGGGCACTATTCGATTCGGCCTGGTTCCACCCTCAAATTAGAACCAAAACTGAAATATATCAGCGGTTCAGTTCAGTGCGGTTTCCCTTAAACTTATTAGGAAAACTGTCAGGTTCGGTTCACATGGGTTCCGGCTCGATTCATGCTGGTTTAAAGTTCTAACCAATATATATATATATATATATATATATATTTATTTATTTAATATTCTACTTCCAATACCAAACACATATTTCAACTACAAATTTAAGTAGATTTGAGTTTCCAATAGTCTACAAGATTGTGACCGGAAGACAAAAAAGTGTACATATAAATATATATTAAAAGATAGAAACTTATAAATATAAATTAAAATATAGAAAGATTCATATCAAGACCAAACTCCAAATTGTACATTCTGAACTAAAATTGAGGTGTACATAATGCATAATATATTGGAAAAAAATGAAGAAAAATAAAGTAAGGGGAGAGAAGTGATAAAACAATAGAGGGGAAGAGAAGTGAAGAAAAATATTCGGCTTATGCACACGGCCTTCTTGGGAAAATGGCTTATTTATATAGAAAATAACAACTAAACAATAATTTATATTAAAAGCGGTTTAGTTTGGTTCCTCCGTTCCTTAGTACATCTAAACCAGAACTGAAATCGGTTTGAGACAATCTGGTTTGGTTTTTGTTTCGATTTTGACATTTTTGGTCAACGCGGATTTTTGCGATTTTTTTTTATCACGGTTCGATTCGATTTCCGGTACAGTAGTTTTTATGCGGACCCTTATTTCTAGGAGAAGTGTAGTGTTCCGTGATTGGATATTCCCATATGACATTCAGGGTTCGGCATATGAATGGCTGAACCACTTTCATCATAAAGACACTCATCTCCTTTGAGTATCATTACCCTTACAGTTTGATACTGATTTAGCGCACTTATATTTTCACAAATACAATTGAAGCAGTCAAACTTGGTGCAAAAGATCGAATTTCACAGTAGAAGGCATGACCTTGTCTTCAGGTTATAGAACCCAAGGCCCTTTCTCGGCCAAAGTCGCTCGTTCCAGGAGTTAGCAATGTGTTTCATCACACCACCACGATATTTAAGTATTCGCTACACTGAGTTCAGTAGGAGTTGGCACGGCCGCATTAGCAATCAACCACCGAATGACATAGTTAGCTCATTAAGTTACTCAGCCTATGCGCCAAGTAGGTTTTGTAATTTTAGGTCAACAAAAAAGTCTTTACCATAACCAAACACAATTACAGTGATTGTCAAAAAAAATCCGGGATAAAACAAATTAAGTGAATGGAATTTGACATGGACACCGAGCCACCTACCAACTCTTAGCCATTTTAATATGCACAAAGCGCACAGCACAGCAAGCTTGCCCAAGTTAAGACATTTCATCAAAACACTTGGTGAGCAAATTTGAAGGAAATTAAAACTCATGAGCATCGGAAGGGGCTCCTATTGACAGAAAACAAATGCAAAATTTAAAATCACAACTTTCCCTAAATAAAACTCTTAAGAAAACCCTAGCATCTTCATAATATTGATCAATCAAACAACCTCTCATTCGTTGTCGCGTTGTTTCACCGAACTCGGTGCCTGGCTTTATAACAGTAGAGATAGGATACCGTGAGCACAAGAAAATCACAATTGCCATTCAAAGTCAATGCAAAAACCCCCAAAAGTTGTATATACAAATTACCTCTCACAAAGCTCCACAGTTGCTAATCTCACCTCCTCTCTAGACTCAAAAATAGCATATTTTCTACTCTTGCAACAAAAAAATAAACACATAAACAACCTTAAATATTTGACACAAATTGACCAAAACATGTTTCCTTCAACATTCTTGCAAGACAAATCCCTCGTGAAAATTACGGTTGAAATTTTTGGAAGGCTAGGTGGTGCTGAAAATAAAATCATTTGGATCAAAGCTTCATTTATGGCTCCATTATGTCATTGTCCTTGCATCGTGCTCTGGTATGAATGGTGGTCACTGCATCCAAATTCATGGCTCATCGTCCGCAAGCTGCACATTGTATCCATGCTTTAGGTCTGTAACAAATCAAGGTTCCAATGTGGAATGTTTAGATGTTCAATGATCTAATGTTTCCTCGTTAAAATGCAAGGCTTGGGTCGAACATTGGTACACTTAGCTAAAAACTTAAGAAAGAAAAGACAAACGGTTGACGGGAGAGAATACATGATAGACACGACAGGCAATCAAGATAAGATGGCAACAACTTCAAAGTTGAAAAACCTCAATAACATCATGAACAGGTGAATGCTTTAACACTGCTGGGTGAATGCTTTAACAACATAAAATACTAAGTTACAGGTTTAAGCTTGGCCACTTAATGGGCCAATTAACAGAGAAAAATGTGAACATGCAGCCAAACATAAATTTAATCGATGTAAAACTACTTTATATGAGCTAAAATTCTAAATAACAATTTTAAGTTTGCCCGGCCCCGAATAAAAGACTACTAGTATACAGAGAAAACTGCGGGCAAACAAACAATGTAATCTACATCAAACCTACTCTAATACGTCAGAAGTTATAGCATGCAGCAAGTCATAATCTATATCATTGCTATATATGCATGGTATTTCCACAAGTGATGATTATTTTATAGCATGCAGCAAGTCAGAGTTAATTAGAACACAAGAATAAGTCAGATTATGGTCATGCAGTATGGCAACTTTGGGATCCCACTTTTGATGATTACACATTAGAAATCTGTAAGACATACAAAGAACTCGGGTAGCCTTATATTATGGATGTACCAACTGCACAAGAATATGATTGTTGATTATGAGGGTTGGCAATAAGTCAGGGAGAAGCTCACCACCAAGCAGGGGAGGAGAACGGAAACTTTGTTTTGTATTCTCCATGTGGGCGGATATGAATTGGATAAGTTTACAACTATTGATATATAATGGTATTAAATTCTATCACAATATAATATCAAAGATTAAACTTTATCAAATATCTATGAAGTCTTAGAAAGATGTGGAAAAAAAAAATCTATTTCAAAGTGAACTTTGACATTCTGGGCAGTTCCCTTTCACCTACAAACAAGGTTACAAGAAATTCGTCATCAATTTTTGGAAGAGTATGCAAAACGAATCAATCAGAAGATCAGATGGTAAACATCTGGCCAATCAATTTATTATTCTTAAAGCTTGAACATTGAGGTTCAAAATTCTGACTTATTTTGAAAATATAAGTGAGAGAGAACTAGTTCTAAGATCAACAACGCCTGTCCACACAACTTTTAAAGCTCTTACTGTAGCATGCCTCATAATTGAGAGCCAGTTAGAGGTCATAATTTAAAATCGAACATTTCTTCACTCCCTATTATTTTAATTTTCGTTCACTCATGTTTTTACTTTTTCAAATATTAGGTAGTTCCCACATGGCCTAAAAGTAGAGAGGGGCAATTTACAGGAGATCATAGACAGAAAAGAATGACGACCTGGCTATTATTTCACAGGATCAGCAAGAGAGATGGGACAGGAGAGAGAATAAGAGAAAGAGAAAACCATGTAAAATCAGGTATACAGACAAACTTTGGGTGTACGATACGTGTGTGTGTGTATCTTTGTTATTTTTCTTCTTGGTTTTAAAAGAGGGGCTTCATGGTAAAATAAATTGTGACGTACGAGTTGGATCTGAATGTTCATACTTAATACACACGAGCACACACACATAGAATAACAATTCAAGTGGGTCAATCACATTAGCCATACAAAAGTCACTTTATGGCTAAAGGAAGACACATGAAAAGATGTGCCAGGCACTGGGAAGGATGAAGCAAGAATATAACTCATATCTTAGCAAAATCAGGGACAATGAAGGAAAGGAAGTAATGACATAAAGGTGTTTTGTGGTGTAATATTAACTCTGACTTGCTTATTTTCCAGCAATACTATACAAAAACAATTGAAGTGTTTTAAATGTAAGAATAATAAAAGTGCCGGGAATGAATATGTTAAATGGTACCTTTAATTGAAGATTTATCATATTTCTCTTTCCTCTGATCATCATTCTTCCATTCAGTATCATCATCGTCGTCGTCATCATCATTTCCCATTTCATCTCTTCCATCATTTCCTATATCGCTCTCACTTGCCGTCTCCCATTCAGAATCATCAGTCTCTCGGCCATAGATATCACCAGCATCACCCTCACAATGGACGCCCCCATGTTTGATAGCTGCCTCTCTAAATAACCACGCTGCACGCATCTGCTTTTTAACCAATCGTTCAGCATAATCTGGAACCTTATTTTGCCTCAATGAGAGATCAGGATCATTTGACTGAGAGCACTCGTTTATGAACAGAATGGCATCTAGCAAACTCTCTTTTGCAAAGCCAAGCATGTCATAAGCCTGCGCTCTTCTCCAAAGACTTTTGGCATGACGGTTCAGTGGGTTGTGAAGACAAAGTGCACGAGTAGCATCACTAATAGCTGCCAAGGGCTGCTGCAACAGAAGATGACACTGAGCTCGGTTACTGTACAGAACAACTCTCTCCTTTTTGGATCTCATTGGACACAATGCCAGAGCTTCTGAGTATTTTGATGCAGCACCAGATATATTTCCTGATGAGAATAGGGAATTTCCTTCAAGCTTGACCACTAGAGCTGCAGCCTGTTTAATATGGAGATCCTCTTTAGGCATATTCTTTTCCCATTTCAATCTCTGTCTGGAACTCAACAGTTCCTCTATCAATTCTTTCGTTCGGTTACCAAAAGAGTTTCTTCCTGTCCCTTGTGACCGGACACATTCCTCAAGAACATTAACAATGGAATCTCCTAGCTTCTTGTGATCACCCAGAGTTGTAATCTCCACAAGGTCAACAAGTGCAGGTACAGCCTTATCAACCACCTATATAATGGTTTCAGTAGCATTAACAACGTTATAATTTATAATCTATGATCTCATTCCATATATACCAAAATAGATGGGTTAACTTATGAAGTCCGGTAGTCTGAACTTGTGCATACAAAAAGTAATACAGTAATTTTCCTTCATAATTGTTATATTAGGAGGACAACTCTTAGAACTTATCTTCATCCAAAAACTTTTACTCACATGCAGAGGTTCAAAATTTCTGATCCAAACAATTGTTAATATATATGAGGCATTAAAACATTTGTTCAGGAAACATAAAAAAACCACTTGATGTGACAAATAAATTGAGTCACTGGATAACAGTAATGAATATGAGGCAGAGAAGTTCAAGTTTCCATAAACATCCTTAGTGGAATACTAGTGATTGTAACTGTAACATGTAATAAGAAAACTAAAAGAAACAGGCTAATATCCACTATCCAGGACCAGATGAAAAATCGCTAGAGAGGAAAATACCTTATGACATGTACTCGGGTCTTGGAGCAACCAAAGAAGGCAATCAATAGTCATATACTGCCAATCATCTGATGACCGAGAAATATTACACAATGATTCGATAATACTGGGACAGCCAGCAACTGGTCCTCTACCCAGCTTATGATGGCAAACTGTTCTTAATAAACCAATACCAGCTGGTGAGTTTTCATTAACAAGTCCACCCCACATGCCAGGTAGTTTCATCAAGAATTCAGGTTTGCATATCGTAGGAAGAAACTCTGGTTTAAAGGCAAAGCAGTTAATGAGCTGGAGGGACCAGCATTGTAACTGACTAGCCCACTCTTCTGCCTTTCTGGACTCCATTTCAACACCTCCCATGCCGCGGGTGAGTAGATCGCAGTGATAGCTTAACCTTCTGTCAACATACTGGTAAAAATGAGAATAGACTATTTCTAGTGAGCTCATTGCTAGTTGAATCGAAAGCTCAAGAATTTCACCATGACTTGCTACGGCAGGAAAAGTGCTGGCATAGGTAGCCAAGTGCCCTAAAGCTCGAACTGCCACTCTCTGTTCAACCCATGTTAACCTTCCTCTCAAAAGTTCAACTAAGGGAGGGATTACCCCAGCATGAACAGCACTTGCTGCAAATTCTTCCATGTTCATGGTGTATGATCCAATAATATGAGCAGCATAATAAGGAATGTATATATTCTGGTCATGAGAAAGCCAGCGACGATTCTTTAGACCCTTCCATATCAATGCAGCCATACATTCAAAGATACCAAGCTCGATGAACTCAGGGTCATTCGGATGTGCCATGGCAGTGTTCCAAAGGCCACTGATAGGGAGAACCTGGCCATCGTCATCCTGTGAAGGAAGCTCTCTAAAGAACTTCAGGATGCTGGCTCTTCGCTTACTTGGGTTCCCTTCCTTCATGACACAAAAGAAGCATCCTGGGTATGGACAGTCAGAAGACGCTTTATCCATGTTCAGATTACAACTTAATATTATACAAAGCAGGGCGGGTCACCTCTTCATCTCTTGGCTGTATCAAATAGCAAGACCAATAGACAATTTATTAACATGTTAGCTTGGCATTTATCAGAAAAAAAATGGTAAACATAATAAGATAAATGCTGCAGCAGCAAGTAACCACTCAATCCTTAACTACTAGTTCAGCACAAAGGTCCACTGGTTTAAAATCTTGAAACTGAAAATAATTGATTCTGAGTAAAATATTTAAAATTTAAAATTTAAAATAAAAAAAATAAAAAAAAGACCTAGAAGTGGATTTCACTAAAACAAGAAAATACTTAGTTATATGTATCCAATAATATCCCAATCAAAGAATTTAATAAACAAATTTTATTCCACCTAATTTCTTTCTAGAATCGTCCTCTTTAGTTTCAAGATCATATTGCTTACGAGGACTTCTATGATTTTCTCAAAAAGACTCTATGACATTTTTTTTTTTTTTTTTTGAGAAGAAACAATTCTATTAAAAAAGAGAGAAGTACACAGAAGTGGATAAGAAATCCACCATTTACACGAGTAAGAAAAAATCCCAATGGGATTTGGCTACAACAGCCAATTCTAGACCTAACTCACTTAACTGCTGCTAACAAATCCCACAGTAATTGAGAAAGAGAGTAGTTAATAAACTCTTTTGTGACCGAAGCCCAAAGAGCTGCCCAATATTTTACTCTCCCCCAAAGTACTTCTACCCCCACTCCAGTGTAGTCTTCAAAAAGTCTTCAAAAAGACTATGACATTTTAAAAATTAGTTCGAGATCATTTTGTTCTTGCCCCCCACAAAAAATAGCAGGTTAGATGTGCTCCCAAAATTCCTCCCTCCCTTTTCTCCCAAGTCAAATTCAAAATGGGTCAGAACAACTAAGAAGTCGACCAACTGTGTTGGAACAAAAACAAACAGAAAAAGAAATCAAATCAACCAAACATGATTTCATAAAAAGATACCAGATTCGTTGTTTCCCCGTTTCACTTTTTCATGTTGGTGCATTTTAGATCTTTGTTATACATGACCAAACTATCTCAAACAACTTTTGTTCATCTCACTTCAATTCCATACACATCCTAAATCCATAATATGCCAATTCCTAGTCCAATATAGGGTATGTTTACTTACAAGGAATGAGAACTGGAATCACTTTTTGATTCTCAAGTTCCTGTGTTTACTAAGAGATAGGTATGTAAATCATTTCGCTTCTAAACCTTCCCGTATTTATTAACACGTAAGGAGTCGGAAAAGTGTTAGATTCCCTAAAGTCCGTAATCAAATACCTAAAAGTCAGGAATTAAATCAACTTCAGGGAGGGGGTGGAGGGGGGAGGGGGAGCTAGTTGATCCGATTCCCGTTCCTTACTTTGCCTATTTCTAAGCTCTCCCATTCGTTCCAAAGTAAACATGCCCTAAGTCTATATATCATTCTCAATTTGCATCTTGGTTATACACTTACGCAGACCAGTGATTTTTAAACCAGCCAACAGTTAATCCAAAACCATAAAACATAGCCATAAGACTCTCACTTCAACTTTAAGGTATTCTAACAACATCTGGCCGAAACAAAAAAAGGGACACTAACCCGAGATGGAAAAAGCCATCACTTCACTCTTTAACAGCTTTTAAATTCATCGTCACTTTTTTCTCTACGTTGGTAAACTGGCATTTGAATATTGGACTAATACTCAGTCTTGAACCTACTAAATCTAAACCCCCTTAAGACTCTTACGCCTCTCTCAAAACTAGTAATCCACCAAATCCTAAACTATCAACTTTAAAACTCTAAACCCTTCGCTTGTCGGCAGTCAAAACAGCCTACCCTTCATCAAAGTAAAGGAATTTCCCCCAAGCTCAGAGTAAGCATTCCAACACAAACAATCAGTAAAGATACAGCAGTTTCTACAAATAATTACATCTAAAAAACGAAAAACAAAAGGCAATTCAACTTGTTCAATGAGATCCAAACTCTCAAAACGCCAAAAATCGCATTAAAAAAAACATTAATTTGGCAGCAAAAACAAAAAATGGAAGAAATAAACAGATAAATACCTCGGAAAGCCCTGCTCAGTAGAGATGATTTAGCACTATAAAACTAGCAAGTAGCAATCTTTAGAGAAACTGAAAAATGGGAAGAGAGCGAAGAAACGAAGAGTGGTTTTCTTTCGATTCCTGCTTCTGCTTCCGGGGAATATGAGAGAGAGAAGAGAGAGAGAGAGAGAGAGCGAGCTTGTGTGTGGAGAAGTTCCGCTGTGAAACGAAAACGACTGTGTTTAAGGGGTTTCGATTCGGACAGCCGAGAAGATTGCACTGTTTCAAACGTCTTAATTCCAAGCTCACTTCCCCAGATTACGCTCTTCCGCCACGCGCGTGGTTGGAGTGGTGCGCTAGGCTTCCATTGGACTGTGACATGCATAACAAACAAGCGCGTGATGTGGACAAACCTATTTTTGTCGATTGTTATTGCGGCAAACACTCAAGAGGCAAATACTGAAAGAGTAACAATGGTTTGTGGGGTAACGGCGTTACGCTGGTCCCATTTCTTCCACGCCTGTCCTTTTACTTTTATTTTTTTGAGTGTTTTATTGTCCCTATACAGTAGTTTAATAAAAAATAATCTTCAACAATAATGTACTACCTTAACAGTGTAATATAACGTTCAGAGTAGGATTCTCTTCCGTCCTAATTTACATTTCATTCTCTTCTCTCCTCTCCTATTTGGACGCTTATGATTAAAGCACGTCAACATCTTGTGTTGACTTCTTTATAGAGAGAAAGACAAAGAAGAAATTGAGGAGGGAAAGGGAGGGAATTAAGGTCATCTCCAACTGAAAGTTTTAGCCCTCTGGCCCTCCAAAAAATTAATATTTTAATGAATAGCGCAAGGTCATATTTCTTATCACCTCCAACTGAGGGCCAAAGGGTCATAGGGCTAAATATAGTCTTGTGACAAAAAAATCATCTCCAACTGAGGGCCAAAGAGTTATAAGGCTAAACATAATTTATTATTTAAATTGAAAAACTACAATAACTTAAATTTAAAAACTACCACGTATATTTAAAAACTACAACTTAAATTTAAAAAATACAACAATTTAAATTTATAGGGAAAAATGAGAATTTTAAAAAATTGTAAAAAAAAAATAAAAAACTATAAATAAAAAAAATCAAATATAACGGCTAGCTGGCGTCAATTAGCCATTACATTCAAATTTTCTGGCCCGACTTGGGGCTTGCTGGCTGGGTTGGGCTAGCCAATTGGCCCTTTGGCCCTTTTTTGTCCCGTGAGGCCCACAAGCCCTTTGGTCTAGCCCTCAGTTGGAGACAGTTTTCAGGCTATTTTCAATCCTATGGACCCTTCGGTTGGAGATGGCCTAAGAAGAAGAGAATCCTATTATCTAACGTCCACAACTTAAAGGATAACCTTAGTATAGTATTACCAACGTCATGTCCATATGGAAGTTTTGCATTAATTAGCATCACCCCTCATGTTATTAATTAGCTATCGAATGCTAGTTCTTTTGAATTTTAGTTATGTACATGCAACAACAACTAGTTAGTTAGAAATCCATTTTTCTCTCTAAGGCTGCGGATGTAATACAATCTAATCTTTGAAGTAGGTCGAAGTATGGTTTGTCTTTGCTTTCTTGTACCATCTAATCTACTTAACTAAAAATCGCAATTGGCACTCTTTATCATTTTCTCTAGTTTCCTGCAGCACTGACCGGGCGCAATGGTACAATCTGTAAGGTTGAAATTTTCTATAAGAAATTAGGCCACATGATTGGATGTCAATTTCCTCCAAAGCTTAAACCTTGTATCATGAATTTACTACTAAGGATGAAATTTGAGAACTACTCAAACTACAAGGACCACAAGTGGAATTTTGAGCACTACTACCAAATACAAATACAAAAAAATTAAAAAAAAACAAACAAACACATATATGAAAAAGGTGAATGTCACCCAGATCAAGTTAAAAGACTGGATCTAGCAAACACTAAGAAGAATCACGGAGACCAATTTAACTTTCACTTTGCATACACGGGAACTTCTAAAATAAGGAACATTCCAAAAAACCAAACAATTTTATTATCTATGTTGCAGTCCTATTAGATTAGAAATGTGATTGTGTAAATCCTAAAGTATTTGGGATATCCTAGAAGATTATCTAGGTTAGATATTATTATATTAGAGTTGTAAGGGTAAGGAATTCACCTTCCCTACTACTATAAATAAAGGCACAATGGGGTGATATAACACACACCTCACAAATACATATCTCTCTTCTTTCTGTGCCGCTAGCCCCCTCTCTCCATGTCCTTAATACAATTTAGTAAATTAGTGCTACCACGCACACCATTTTGCGTGAGCAACACTATTTTACTAACTTCATACCTAAAAGTGCACCTCTAACAACCATCTCAAGCTCATCCAACCTGATTGAAGGATACAAAAAGGCCTGTATAATGTTGTCTATTGGTACCAAATCAACCATTAAAGAGGCCTTTTATTTTTCCCATTCCGAAAGAACGTTGTTGAATTTTAGAGATATTTAAGATAATCAATATTATGTTGAAACAACTAAAGAGAATGGTTTTGAATTTCTTTGTATCATTTCTTACGAATATGGCTAGAAGCGTATTCACAAGAAGCTAGAACGTCTCCCGAGTTTGTTGTACAACAACCATTAGATCCGTGGAGACCCACCATGTGGCCGGCCATGTGCTTGGGTTCCAGAGCATTCTGTCACTTTGACATGATCGAATGGGACATACCGGATGAGATATAATGTGTTGTATCCTTAAAGTATCACATTGGCATCACCTAACATCTTATCTCAGCTATCCACTTTGCAAAACATGCTCCTTAGGGAAGTTAAATACTCAACCCTCAGCTATAGAGATTATTCATGACCCTCCTAAATTTCTTCAGAGGATTCAAATCAACGCATTGGTCATATGTCTGTTTATTGCCCACACACACAATGCTGCATTTGCAAAACTCCTTGCTCAAATCATTAAGCTTAGGGCTCGTCACCTCTGATTATCCGATTAAATCGATTTGACTGGATAATGCAGGAGAGTTTACGTCACAGACTTTTGAAGATTATTGCATGTCAATTAGGATTGAAGTTGCACATCTCGTACCCCATGTTCACACCCAAAATGGTCTAGTAGAAGTTTTCATAAAGTGCCTTCAAACAATAGCTCAGACTTTGGTTATCCAAACTGAATTACCGGTATCTGACTGAGGCCATGCAACATTGCATGCGACTATGTTGGTCTGCCTAAGGCCCACCGCTACTCAACCTCATCCACCGTTACAGTTGGTTATTAGATACAAGCCTGATGTCTCACATTTACATGTGTTTGGGTGTGCAGTCTATGTGCCAATAACGCCGCCATTGCGTACCAAAATGGGTCCTTAGAGAAGAATAAGAATCTATGTCGGTTATGATTCGCCATCAATTATTAGCTACTTAAAGCCCTTGACAGAAGATCTTTTTACCTCATGTTTTGCGGATTGTCACTTTGATGATATAGTTTTCCCGTTGTTAGGGGGAGATAAGATCACTAATGTTCCTATAGAACGCCGTGAATTGTTGTGGATTACTCCCATTTTGCCTCATTTAGATCCCTACACTCCTTAGTTTGAAACTAAAGTGTGTCGTATTCTAGATCTTCTAAGCATTGCTTAAAGCATGTTGAATGCTTTTACTGATCTAGCGAAGGTGAAAAGATCACATATACTCGCTGCAAACGTACCTACAAAGATTAAAGTACTTAATGTACGTCATAACATTACCCTGAAAGGACGAACCATCCCCGAATGAGGGGCGGCCGCACCTCCCACACAGTCCGATATACTGGTAGCTAGCAAATCATCTACTCCTACCCTGAAGCATGGCAGACCTCATAGTTCAAACAATTCATAACTTCGAAAGAAGAAAATGGCACAAACTAGTTAACCTAGTTTGAAGTCGCTTAGTCATTTGTTCCAACGCATGAAGTTATTCTAGATTACGATGATATCTTAAACGAGACAAATTGGCGTCTTGACAATTGCAAGATTTCGGTCCATTATGCAGTTTTGGATGAGGTTTGGAATCAGAATTAAATGATCATTGACGATGCATTTGCTTATACATTAGCTACTGACATCATGCTTAGCGATGACATTGAACCACGTTCCGTTGAGGAATGCCGACGTAGAACCGATTGGTCAAACTGGAAACAAGCAATCCATGTCGAACTCGATTCGCTTGCGCAATGTAAGGTGTTTGGGCTCGTAGCCCCTACTACACCACATGTGAAACCAGTGGGCTACAAGTGAGTTTTTTTAAAAAGCCTAGTAAGAAGAATGAAATAATGCGATACAAAGCACGTCTCGTAGTATAAGGCTTCTCTCAACGCCCTGGGATTGATTATAAGGAAACTTATTCCCTTATAATAAACGTCATAACGTTCCGCTACCTTATCAATTTGGTAGTTTGTAAAAATACTGAATATGCAACTTATGGACGTGGTAACCGCGTATCTATGAGGATCTAGATACATAAATCTACATGAAAGTTCTCGAATGACTTCCATTGATTGGTTTAAATAGTTATAGACCATGGAACACTCTCTCGATTGAAATAATCTGAGCGAATGTGGTATCACCGTCTGAGTGAATATTTGATAAGTCAGGGTTATGTGAACTACGAACTATGCCTATGCGTGTTCATCAAGAAGTCACATTCCTGATTTGCGATTGTTTCAGTTTATGTCGATGACATGAACCTCATCGGAACTCCCGCAAAGCTTAAGAAAATTGTCGTTCACTTAAAACCAGAATTTGAGATGAAAGATTTGGGAAAACTCGATATTGTCTCGGCCTTGAGATCAAGCACTGTTTGGATGGAATATTAGTACATTAATCAAACTACACCTAGAAGGTGATGCGACATTTTAATGAGGATAAAGCGAAGCCTTCGAGTACTCTTATGGTCGTTTAGACTCTAGATGCTAAACGAGATCCCTTCAGTCCGAATGAGGATGAGGAAGAAAGTTTGGAGCATGAAGTTTCATACCTAAGTGTAATTGGTTCTAGACTCAACATCTCCTTCGTTGTTAATGTTTTGGCCAGATACAACAATGCGCCTACGCTCAAACATTGGAATGGTATTAAAGACATTTTCCTCTATTAAGGGTACGACATATTTGGGCTAGTTCTACACCCACAAATCCTTGAGAGGAACCGCCGCCCTCTCAGTCTTCTGGTTAATTCACACGTATTTGGTTACGAATATATTGGTTATCTGTCTGACCCACATAGGGCACGTTCTTAAATGGGATATGTCTTTATCGTTGAAGACATCGTAATATCTTAGAGGTCTACCAAGCAAATACTAGTTGTGACTTATTCGAACCATGTTGAGATTTTCACCTTACATGAAGCATCACGTGAATGCACATGAAGCATCGCGTGAATGCTTTTGGTTGAGAGCAGCCATATAACACCTTTGAAGCACTAGTGGTCTTACTACCATCGTTGACCTTCTTATGACGATCTTTGAAAACAATGCAGCATCTATTAGCAGCTAAAGAATAAATACATCAAGGGAAACAACACCAATCATATTGCGCCGAAGTTCTTTTACTCTCACCAACAACAACAACATTAAAACATTGAAGTCAAGCAAATTTGTTCCTAAGAAAACCTGGCCATTCTCTTCACCAAGTCATTGCCCAAGTCTACTTTTTAGAAGCTCATCCAAGGAATCGGTATGTGTAAATTATCTGAGTTGAATTACTTGTAGTTTTCTTATTTGGAAGTTAGGTCTAACTCAGGGGGAGTATCTCGAATCATACTCACTTGATCTTATTGTACTCGTTTTCCTATGATTAGGAGAATTTTTCTCACTAGATTTTTGCTACCTAACGCGGTTTTGATGAGGCACCCATCCTAGAATGATCATACTCCATTGAGTTTGCTACTTTCGTCCCGTATGACATCTATTTTAAACATTATGTGTACTTCTCACTTTTCTCCTTAGTCTATGGGATTTGTACCTATCTTAGGTTTTACCATAGTGAGGTTTTGTGAGTTTTACTACCAATGCAGGCTTTCTTTAATTTGAGACTCGCATCGCTCGTTGTGCCAACGACTTCATCAACTGATCGACTTCATTTGCTGAAGACCTGATGTGATGTTTTGTTTGAGTATTGACACACCCAAGGGGGAATGTTACAGTCCTATTAGATTAGGAATGTGATTGTGTAAATCATAAAGTATTTGGGATATCCTAGAAGATTATCTAGGGTTAGATATTATCCTATTAGAGTTGTAAACCTATTAGGGGGTAAGGAATTCACCTTCTATACTACTATAAATAAAGGCATAACGAGGTGATATAACACACACCTCACAAATAAATATCTCTCTCTTCTCTCTCTATGCCGCGGACCCACTCCATCCCTAACCTTAATACAATTCAGTAAATTACACCTACAACAATGTCTTCATTATTCTATTATTTATATATATACTGTTTTTTTTTTGTGAATAAATGATATCATTTGGACTAAGGGAGAGAGGATGGGCTTATAATCACAATGGACTAGCACTAATGTGGTTCAAATTCGCCTTTAGTAAGAATCGAACCTAAGACCTCTCACTGACAAGTGATAATGAATACCACTAGACTCTTGTACTAAGTTTCTATTATATGTACTCTTAGATATATATATATATATATATATATATATATATATATATATATTTATTATTTATTATTTTGTCACAAGAAGTAACATTGTATGAAGATCATGATTAAGTTACTAGTTGGTCAAGTCCTGAATAAGATAAGACTATTGGAGGATTATGGTGGGTTTTGATAAAGTTTGAATCGAATTATTCTAAGGATAAAAACTAGTGGCTAATTGGATAAAGAATGAATTGATCACACAAAGGAACTAGATTCAAAGTCTTATTTCAAGACGAAGAAGCCGAGACTTGATGGCAATGAGGTTTTGGTTGAAGAGGGAGTTATTAGGATAACTTCAAAGAAAATGGATGCATGCCGAAGAATTGCAATCCTGGTAGGATTCTATCACTCGGCAAACTTGGGTGTCAAGTATTTCATCCCTATAAATATAAGAGGATTTTCAACATAGAGAAGACACTTAACACACAAATCAACACTTTACGCGAAACCTTCTCACACCTTTGAGTAAAATATTAACTGCTCTACTAATTGTCAACAAAAATACAATTTGGTTAAATAAATTTGGGTTGATGGCCAAGGAACGATTACAGTTTGGTTAAACAAAGTTTTTCCTAGGCAACCAGTGAAGGTGGCAATTTGGTTAAACAACACTAAAGTTGTAGAATTAGCTTGGTTTAGAAGTCTTGACATTTTGGTTAAACAATTAGTTCTCTTAATTGATTGATTATTTATCTTAAGTCTCTGTCAGCGAATAATCCTTGATTCTTTTGCCAAATGAGGTCAATTCATTAATTGTCTTGACAAAGTGAAGTCATTTGTGATAGATATTCCAAAGTGACATTCAGAGTTTGGCATTTAGATGGCCGAATCACTTTCATCATAAATACACTAATCTCTTTTAGTATCTATGTCCATATAGTTTGATACCGAGTCAGCGTAATTATATTTTCACCAATATAGGTAAGGCTGTTGAACCAAGCCAAGAGTGTAGATGATCTAGAACTTCATAGTGATCTGTATTAGGGGTGGGTTCAAAAAACCGAAAACCGAACCGGACCGAGACTGAAAAAACCGAACCGAAACTCTCAAACCGAACCGAACCGAATCTGCCCAATTCGGTTTCGGTTTTTGAGGTTCGAAAACCAACCGAACCGATATATATATTTAATTATTTTTTTCAATGTTTATAAATAGTTTAGTCATACAATCATAACGAAACAGATGTTGTTGCCAAGTTGGTTTCAGTTAAACTTTCAAAGTGAGAGGGCATGGGTTCGAACCCTCTTTCCCAGATTTTGGAAAATTTTCCAATTTTTATGAGAAATCAACAAAACAAATCAACAAAACCCTCCCCGCGTGGTTTCGAACCCCTTCCCTCTAGGTTGGGAATAGCAGCCGCAAGCCAACTTGACAGGAGGCTTTGTGCTGTTATAATTGTACAAGTATAATATTTATAGGTATTCTAAAACCGAACTGAGCCGAAACCGAACCGAATACAAACCGAACCGAACACAAACCGACAGAAAATCGAACCGAACCGACCCGAACAGTAATTTCGGTTTGGTTTCCGGTTTTGGCAAAAAACCGAACCGAACCGAACCGAACCCACCCCTAATCTGTATAACTTGTCTTCAAGTTTTAGAACCAAGCCGAGAGTGTTCCTTCTTCGGGCAGGTCACCTGATTCAGAAGTCCAAAGAGCATTTCATCACACCATTATTCCCAGATGTATTCGCCTTTTCGAGCTCGGTAACGAATTGGTGTCCCGCATCAGCAATAAACTACTAAATAATATAGTTAACTCATGAAGTTATTCGACATGTGTGCCACCTAGCTTGTGTAATATTTTTTTTTGAGTCAACATCTATAATTTAAAACTGTTTGGGCCCAAAATAACTGTTTGGGCCGAGGAAAGTATTTCTCGGCTTGAAAGGAAGTACTGTGGATGGACGGTTCGTGGGCCGATTAAGTTGAGTCGGCCGAATCCTGGTAGGGAGAAGATTTATCTCAAATAAAGATAAGGGAAGCGAAATCCATTTGTAGAGATTGAGTCCCAGTATAATAAGAAGTCTCGGTGGGAGTCCTAGCTGAAGAGGGAGTGGCCGAGGCAGTCTGATAGGGGTAAGGAGTCCTAGTTCGAATAGAATTATGATTGATCAGAAGAGGACCTGGCTCCTATAAATACAGAAGCAGTGGCAGCGTGCAAATGACCTCCAATTCAACACACAAACCTGCCCTGCGCAATTTCTCGCTCTACGCGAAACCTCTCAACGACCTTGAGATTTTATTTTCTTTTCCGCCTTCACATCTTCAGTTTGGATAAACAGCACTGTGAAGGCAACCGGTAAACACCTTCAGTTTGGATAAACAGCACTGTTGCCGTAGAACCAGCCGTCTGTGAAGCACCTTCAGTTTGGATAAACAGCACTGCGACAGGGTCGACGGGTTATCTATCCAAGTCTCGGCCGACGAGGGTTTTTGAATCCCCGTCGACAGAGGTCATCTCATTAGCCATCTCGGCGAAGTGAGGTGTTACTAATACTTAGGCTCGGCGCCTCAACGCCGAGTAATTTTATGATCGCATATTCACAAGTGAGTTTCAGAGTTCGGCACTTAGACGGCCGAACCACGTTCATTGTCAAGACCTTCATTCGCTTTGAGTATTTGTGCCCTTATACTCTAGTGTCGATTCGGCGTGATTTTACCTTCACCAATACGGTGATTGTCGCCGAAGCAGACGACGACGAATCGTGAACTTTGTAATTGGCAGCCTTGTCTTCAGGCTCTAGAACCCAAAGGCCGAGACGTGTTCCTTCCTCGGCCGCAATCGCAAGACATAGAAGTCAGCAGCGCGCTTAACACAACATCAACACATTTTACTCCTCGGCCGACGAGTTGGCACGCCCCGCACACATTTGAAGGACGTAGTTAGCTTACTGATTACTCGGCCTGTGCGCCACGTAGGCTAGGTGATTTTTGTAGTCAACAGAAACAACATCCCAAAAAAAAATATATCACGATACCACATCATTTAAGTTTCTCGCATAAACACCTACGATCAAAGGTAGCCATTTTTGCAACGCTAACAACAGAGGTGGCAAACAAGTTCATGTTAGTAATTGACCATAGTAGTTGGCAACTTGGCGGTCACCATCAATGTGCTATTACTGCAAAGTCTTTATCAAATCTTCGATCAACTCAAACCTTGAAATGGATAAAATGGAGACTCAACTATTTAAGAGATGAATGCAGCAAAAATGTCGGTCGTAGATTATTAGGCCATGCAGCCACCGACAGACCCTCCTTAAACCAGTTGGTACTCCTTATTTTATTTTATTGCCTTTCACATTGATTTAGAAAATTGACTAAATAAAATATTTGGTTAGTAATTATTTTATAGGGTCGTTCATGTGGACATGCATCTAGTTTACTTTGTAATTTTCATTGTTTGTATATAATTAATTAAATTATTTATTAACAAAATTCTCTTTATTAATTAAAAGACGGTGACATTAGTATTTAATCTTTTATCACAACAACAAAATTATGAACTTCATGGAATTTCTTCTTTGCATAAAAGAAAAAACAAAAAAAATTATAGACAGTAATATAATTTCACAAAACTAAATTCTTTTGTTTTTTATTTAAATCTCCCTTGTAGGTGACTTTAACATATATCTATTCTATAAATAAAAATAAAGGTCTCTCTCCTCACTCCCGGGTTCTCTCTCTTCACCTCTCTTCCCAATTGAAAAACATAACTAAAAATTGTTCACACACACAAAATGTGTAAGCATATGCTAGTATTATTTATACCAAGTGACAAATTTAGAAAAATTAACAAGTGAAATTAAAACCAAGTCACAATAACTCAGTTACAACAATTTAGTATCTATTCATTCAATGTAAAACCTTTTAATTACAAGCGAAAGAAAACACTGCTTAATCAGAGTAGTAAGTGGCCTTTAGAATAATTTTAATACATGAATGAATTAGATACAGATTAAAATACAGCAATATAACAAATATATAACAATTTATCCCACTTGCATATTCTATCATTCCACGCCACTTGAGATTATGTTTGAATAAATAACAAAACTCTCCCCAACTACAAGCAGATCCAAAAACAAAGTAAAATAAAATTACAAAAGTTACAAACTACAAGATCTTAAACCAATTTAATTGGTTTATTATTTTGATTTTGTTTACCAAGAATTTGATTGGTTGTTTTAACCATTTTGGACCCCACAGAATTTTAATCAGCACCAACAATATTAACTCTTCTTGCCCTCTTCACCGCCCTCTTCCAAGTAAGCCTTCTTCCTCCTCTCGGCGGTGGCAAACAGGCAAATCACAAGGAAACACGTGGCGTAAAGTCCATGCACCTTCCAGTTGGTCTTGGGCGGCTGCCTCAGCACAGCTCTGTGAAACACCGACATGTAGTAATGGAGCCCAACGGAGAAGCCCACGAAGGTCTGGGCTAAGCCCAACACCTTCGAGCCCAGCCCAGAATCGGTCGAGAAAACCAGAACCAAGTACATGAGCAGCAGCAGCAGGTACAGAACGTAGCCGAGCGTCTGCAGCACCTGCAGGCAGACGTAGGTGGAGTCCGAAGTGGCGTAGAAAAACTTGAGAGGTTCGAGGCCGGTGACGAGAGCTGAGAGGCAGAGGATGGAGAAGTAGATGGAGAGGTAGACTTGAATGAAGATCAAGAGCTTTTGGAGAGAGAAGTAGGCTTTGATGCGGTTGAAGAGGAGAGAGACTAACAGCAGAGGGATAATCAGGAAGACGCACGACACGGTGGAGGCGATGGCGGCGGCGTACTTCTTACCGACAATGGGCTTGAACTGGTTCGTCATTTGTTTGTTGGCTTTGTTGAGGTAAATCTTCGAGGTGGTCCGAATTCTCTCCAAATCTGGGATTAGGGTTTGCTGGAATTTGCCGGGTAAGTCGGTGAAGTCGGAGACGAAATCGGTGTCGTCTTCTTGGTCGATCCAGCTGGGTTCGACTGGTTTTTTGGGTTTTTGTTGGGCGGGTTTTTTAGCGTCGGTGGTTTTTTTCTTGTCGACGAGGTTTTGGGATTGTTTCGGGGTGGTGGGTTTGGTGGTTTGGTTCTTGGGTGAGCTTGTTTTAGTTAGATCTGAGGTTTTCTTCGAGGAATTTGATGTGGGTTTGGTGGAATTTGAGGGTTTTGATGTGGGATTGAGCTTCTTCGACTCGCCATTCTTGGTGGAGTTCAAAATCTTGGTTTGGTTCTTGGAGGAGGATAGATTGGGTTTGAGGAGTTGGGTTTGGTTCTTGGAGGATAGACTGGGTTTGAGGAGTTTGGTCTGGTTTTTTGAGGATGACAAGGTTGGCTTGATCAATTTGGTCTGGTTTTTTGAGGATGACAAGGTTGGTTTGATCAATATGGTCTGGTTTTTGGAGGATTGGTTGGCGGTGGTGGTGGTGGTGGACTTGATCTTTTTGGGCAGGTCTTGGTCTGGGTCGATTTCTAATTCTAACAAGATCTTCCTTGTACTCGCAACAAACTGCGAGGTCTCAACTGACTCAGAGCGGGCAGAAAGGAGGAGAGTAGGAAAGAGGAAGAAAACAGCAGAGGAAAGCAGGAGTACCTTTCCGAAACTCAAGTACATGAGCGGAGCCATTTCTGCAACCGATGAGGGGCTTCCCTTTCCCCTTCCCCTCTGAATATCTCGTTCCACCTAAAAGCTTGGACTGGATCTACCGTTAGAAACACTAGATTTTTATATATACATACAGAGACACAAGAGAGAGAGAGAGAGAGAGAGAGAGTGAGAGAGAGTGAGAGAGACGAGATTTGTTGAACATAGAGAGAAGTGAAGCAGTGTAGGAAGTGGGGAAGACTTTACTGCAAAAAGAGCGAGTGATGAGATCAGTCACATGGTGCAACTAGGCAGCGTCCACCGTCTACAATTCCCCTGGCTACGCGGTTTTACAACCTTTACTAATGAAACAGCCACTTGCATAAAACGAGTTTATTTTATATGTCATATTTAGGTTTTTAGTTTATTGTCATTTTGGCGTTTTTGTTGAGAAAAAAATTTAAGAAAAATTAATAAAAATGACTTGAAAATTTTAAGTTTTAACGATGAAGACAAAATAAATGGTAAAGTAAATAGTATCAGGATTGACTTTTAAGTGTTAAAATGTGATTTTTTTCGTTAAACTAAACAATACCGAAAACATTTCTTTAAAGTTCTCAATTTATGTATAATAGCATGTTATTGAACTAGAACGCTACATAGCGGGGAATCTGTTTCTTCTAAGCCATTTTTCAATGGCTCCGGCAACTAGTTATAGACTAAACAACTATATTCTGTTATTACTGGACGTAGTATTATTAGTCTAATAGATTCCTAAAATTGTGACTTAATAACAAATTCTGGCAAGACAATGACTTCATTGGTCAACAATCACCACTAAGTTGGTCCACTTTTGTCAAATATCTAAGTGGGTTGGCCATTTACCAGGACCAAGGGTCTGTTTATCAAAATGCTCTTTCTAATTTCAAGTACATGGTTTTGACTTTTTACTCCGACTTGGTAATGTTGTAAGCCTACTTTAACTGGAAAATTATAAAAAGGGAGAGTGAGGTGCAACAAGGAAGAGATTTGGTGAGCATTGAGAAGTTAATTATCTCACTTCATTTTACCTTATTTATAGTAGTAAGGAATGAAGAATCTAAACCAAACACTGCATTTGGAACTATTTATACGACTAAACACTATAACTATTTTTAAAATTGAACACTGTCATTATTTCTTGAATTAAGCACTGACACTATTTCCAAAACTGATGTGACAGCCCGTCCCGAAATATTTTTATCGACGGCGTGAATTGATGTTTTTACCCTTACTCGTTAATGGTCAGGTGTGTGTGTGTTTGGGTTACATTGGGCCAATTGGGTTGCTTCCCACATTTTTTGACCCAAATGGAAGCTAAGTTTGTTTTTGGTTTGGTTTGGTTGTGATTGGATAAAACCACACACCACACATGCACACGTGCACACTCTTCTTCCCATTTTCTGTCAATTATCTCTCTTCTTCTCGAGGATTCTACCCATTTCACCCAAAACTTGTACAGACGACACCGTATCTCACGATTTTGTCACGGATCGAAGTCCCAAATACTTTCTTCATACTCCTTGTGACCTAACAAAACCAACCATATCATTGGTTTGGCTTGGAACCTTCGAAAACCCCAGAAACCCGAGTGCACAGTGGAGGATATTGTTCATGTACTTTGGATCACGAGGGTTTTAGTGGATTTGGAGATCATAGTGAGTCCTAGAATGTTCTCTCAAAGCTCGAAGAACAATTTTGGTGGATTTTGGACGTCGGGAAGGCTAGTTTCGAGGTTTGGTCGATTTCCATGGAAATTCTCCAGGGAGATTCCGGCGAGTTTTGAACTTCAAAGTGGTATATTTCTATTCTACACACTCTAAGCTTTGATTTGGTGTTAATTTCGTGAAGTTTGGTGTTAATTTGACCTAGAATCAAGAGTTTAAACATTTTCTAGAATTTGGCGACGCAGTGGTCGTCGGCGCCGGATTCCGGTGAACTGAGGTAGGAGACGACGGAATATTCCGTCAAAGTTGACAGAATATTCCCAACTGAAGGTAACGGAGTTAGGTTACTTTTGATGGAATATTCCAGTTTTTGACGGAATATTCCCTAACGGCGTTAGGGATTCCGTCCGTGTGCTAGGCACGTGCCTGCGCGTGGGCGGCGCGTGAGTAACTAGAATTTTTTTTTTAAATTATGGAGGTGTTCGTGGGATTGAGTAGAGCATGTTGGTATATTCAAACACCCCAATTGAGCAATGTATGAGAAGTTATTAATTAAGGTTGGTTATGTGCGTTTAATTGACGGTTTTATAGTTGTTTTGCATATAGGTGAGGCATATCCAGAAGACGAGCGTAGCCACGCTAGGCTCGGGGGCTACGACCCTTCTACGTATCAGTGAGTGGGCTTTTGTTTTCAGTATATATATATATATATATATATACAATATTTTTTTTTCCAGAAATTTCATTTTAAATGGTTTTATAATTGAAATGCCATGTCGAATATCATTATTGTTTATATGTTTTATGTTGGTTATGGATTAGTGCCGTGGACGCTCAGGTAAGTCAGATGAGTATATTGTTAGTGATAGTTGTGATAATGATGAGATTGAGATATAGCTCATATTCCTGCACCCTGGTGTTTGTGCTCCACCAAAGTAGGGCCTAGCCTTCACGTGATCGTTCACATTCCGCACCGTACGCTCACCTTGGATCCAAGGCAGATGTCAGCCTGTCGTACAGATCAGTATAGGTGGTTCCGACTCGTAGGTGACTTGCGATACGTCGCACAACCTTCACGTGATCGTAGCACTGAGCGTAATATTATACACCCAACCTGTGATACAGACTGATAGGAATTTTACCCCCTGCAAAAGTAGGGATAAAAACACTTTAAATACTTGCAAGAGTACAAGGTTATCGTAGTATAGCAGCTCTAGCAAGGTTGTTCTCCACAGGAATTGAATGAATAATTTGTATCAAATCAAATCTTAATTAATTACTTAAAATAAAGTTTGAGAAAAAGTTGATTTTGTGATTTCAAATAATAAAAATGAATTTAATAGAAAATAATTAAGCCAAGTGACAAAATAAAATAAACTAAAAGAATAGTTTTTAAAAATTAAATTCTAAAAGCCTAGGGTTCTGCCGTCACCTTAACAACCCTATGTAGTTCTTCCAATTACTTATGAATTACACATGCATATTTTGAAGGTTAGGTTTTCCTAATATATGCCTACTTGGACCCCCAAAATAGAGCGTATATCAAACATGCAATCCGTCTGTGGTATTCAGATCAAATCTAAACATGCATGACTCATTAAGCTTTGTGAAACCTTTTGAAAAACCATACAACCCTTAAGACGTGGTATTCATCCTAAGTGAACTTGCACATATTAATCACAAGAAGCCTTCGTCAATTTCAGGGACCGACCTCCGACCAAAATTGCATCAAATGACTTTTCTAAAAAAATCCTAATGGTAGCTAAGCATTAAGACAATTAGATAGTTTAACCCGGTGATTAATAATTCAAAACTTGCATGCATAATATCATAAGCAAATTGAAAAGAAACTACATATTCTTGCTAAGGCTCGTGGCCTCGCCCTAGCAAACGGAAATTAGTTACTAACAATCATAAACAAAATATTATTAAAAATAAGAATAGAAAACACCTAGAAAATAAACTTGAATCCAAGAGTTTTGCGTTCTTCTCCAATGTTGCCTCCCAGAGCGTCCTTAACCCTAATGGCTAAAATCCTTATTTATACTATCGGAAATAAAACCCTAAAAGGTCTTCTAAAAATTAGGAAATACAATAGAATAAAATAACTAGGAAATACATTCCTATTCTAACTTTGAAAAATCTGCCCAGCCACAAAGAATCCCACGTTTCTGGATCTTCAGGGCTCCAAAACAGGCCCAAAATGTCTAGAATTAAAGCTTAAGATGTCCCGAACATAATTGCAGAAGGCCTCGAACCCAAAAGACATCATCCTGGAAGCCAAAAAGCCCAAATAAGCCCAAAACGTCAGTTTGACAGCACTGCGCGCTGCTCCTTTATTTCATCGCCATAAATAAACCGCTGGGTAGAAAATCATGAAACTTTGATACGATCAAGCCAAGTAACTCACGAACGTCCTCCAACTGGAATTACTCCAAAATTCGTCCGTTTGACCATATTTTGCTCCAGAGGAAGTCGAAAGTCCTATATTATAAATACAATTCAAAGTATCAAAATTCTTTCAAAATATTAACCAAAATATACTAAGAATAGGGTTAAATATATAATATAAAATCTACTCATCAAAATACCCCCAAACTTAGCTTTTTGCTTGTCCTCAAGCAAAACAAAACTAGAAAACAAAAATAAAAACTAACAAACTAAAGACTTACACAAAACTTGACTAAACAAAATTTCCATTCAAGTTGCAATCCATAGAAAATTTTAAAAATTAAAACATCTTTTCAAAAGTTCCAACTAATCCCACTACAGAGTCTAAGCCATTTAGAATCAATTAGAAAAGAATTCATAAACTCCCCTTGGTGTAAAGTGAACCATCATAGTTAAGGAGACTCGACTAAAACCCTTATCTCTCATCCCTTTTATTCACACTTCACACATACTAACTTCACATATATTTTTTTTTTCATTTTTTTTTCTCAATTTTTTTTATCGAAGTAACAGTGGTGGCCGTGCAATGTTGGTTCATTAAGCTTTCTATCCAACCCATGTAGCGAGCTTTAGGTCAATGACTCCCAAACCACTAAGGCTATAGGGCACTAGGTGTAGAACACCCCTAAGGACTTATTAACCCGAGCTGGAAAGGCTACGAAACCAACTAACCACCCTGCCCCATGCCAAGACTATACCGTTTGACGCGAGAATCACTGTTGATCAGGCAGGACTGGCCCGGTTACTAAGTAAAGTCTCGGGTGGAACAATTATTACTTTATAACAATAACTAACTTTACTTAAAACAAAAAAAAAAAACAAAAACAAAAAAAAAAAATAACTTAGACGAAATGTAAGTGTTTCAATCTCACTCCCCACAAACCATATTGGTGTGAATGCAAAATTTCAAAGTATAACTCATGAATTAGTGTCTAATTGACGATAAATAGAAAAGACTCTATTGTGGGATTAACCTTCACCATGTCCATTTGTTCTAACGTTTACAATAAACTATGGATTTTAACTTTAAAAACAAAAATTTTAACTTGACACAAAAATAAAAAGTTAAAAATTTCTTATTTTCCACCCCCAAACTTAAATCACACTTTGTCCTCAAGGTGTGGAGAAAAAAAAAAAAAATAAACGAAAAGGAACAAAAAGAATAGGTCCTAAAATAAAACTTAAAACACTAACAAAGATAAAGAAAATAAACTAAGACAATAAAAATAGGAAAGAAAAAAAATAACAAAAGAAATATAAAATAACAAATAAAACAGAAAATAAGAGAAAAGAAAAAGAAACTGACACACCTGGGATTCGAAATCAGGACCTGAAGCCATGGGAGAGGCGCTGACCAACATGTGCACGCCCACACGTGCGAAACCTTCTGATGTAAACCTAACAGATTCATATATAAATAAGTTTGGAATTGGATCCTCACCTTTCCCTTTTCCAACCCCAAAACTTAGAGCTGCTTCTGTCTAGCCTCGAGCCCAGAGCCGTGAGGGCTCTCTTCCTCCCCAGTCTTGCTTTTCTCATCCCCAACACAAACAAACACCCTCTAGCTCCTCCGCGAGTCCTATCTTCTATATCTGTTCATTGCTCTCAAGGCGAAATGTGGAGATCCACCCCCAAACTTCGATCTTGGTGTCGATCCACTCAGAGGTACAAATGTCTAATCCTCTAAATTCAATTTCAAGTCTAAGCTTAGATTAGGGAAAATTAGAAAATGAATGTCTGATGTATGTCTCTTCCTAGTGTAGGAGTCTTATTTGCGTATCATGCATGATAATGTTCTCCACATGCTCATAAATCTCTATCTGTGTGCTTGCATGTACCCACTGATGTATATGAGAGCCCAAAATTGTGGAGAACAGAAACTGTCTCCTGCCTTGATGAACCGAAACAGGTCTGAATGCAACCTGCAATAAAAAACCTAATTAGATAAGAAAAATAACAACTAAAAATTGCAATTTTTTTTCAATTTTCTGATTTTTTAATTTTTTGTGATTTTTGTAATTAGGAATAAAAACAGGAACATAAAATAAACGAAATAAAAAGAAAAGAGATAGAAGCTTTAGTTAATGTCTATAGCTAGACAGGTGTGACAGAATGTGGTGATCATGTGATTTGTTCTCTTAGAATCAACCATTCTTTAACAGTATCAGAGGACAACAGTGGGTACGGAGTAAATCGATGCCTCTCAATGATGCATTTAAAATCAGTGGCTGAATTCTTCATATCAGCCCTTCTATAGTGAGGCTTTCGACTCTGTTGAACTAACTTAAATCTTGTATTTAATACCCACAACTTTTGAATTGGCTGAATTTTTTTACGAAGGATTAAGCTGCCATTAAGCACTTTATTTATTTCCTTATAGATCTCAGCCTTCTTGTATGACTCCTCGTGAAGTTCCTCAGGTTTGGTGGGCTGTGCAGGTGTGTTGTCCTCCAAAGCAATTGTGCATGCTTGCAGACTTTGTGTGAAAAATTCTTGTGGCACATAAACTTGGGTAGCAAAGGATATTGTAGAAACTTCAGAATCAGCATGTGTTGTTTCTCTCGTTGGGTGTGAATAACATGCCGAATGCTCAATTTCTGTACTAATCTCTTGATCATCAAAGCTTTTCCCACAGTTTAATGCTTGAATCTGAAATCCTTCATTGGTTATTTCAATGTATAACTCAGTTGATTCCAACAATTTAGAGAGCTTGTCCTCAACCGGAAGCTCCTGTGGCACATTAAATTGCTCAAAATAGTGCTCAAGATGCCTTTGTAAGCTTGGGGTGTAGAACTCTGAATATGGATTGTTCCAATTTCTTTTTGAGTCGTTTCTCATGTTGATATGCTCTTGGAAAAATCCTGGAAAATATTCCATATCAGGGCACTGCAAAATATCATGAGTCTTCAATAAGCAAAGTGCACAAATTGTAGGTTTAAATCCATAAAAACCACATTCTGCAGATTTGACCCATAAAGGCGGTCCTCCAGGCTGTATGTTGAAATTGGGGGGAACTGCAAATTCCATTGATGCACTGCTCAAAAAGGAACAAATTGTAACCGGCCAAAACAAAATCAGCAATTAAAGAAAAAGATATATACAATAACAATTAACTAAGAGTTGATAATCACAAATTATTTAAAACAATCCCCGGCAGCGGCGCCAATTTCTTGATAGGAATTTTACCCCTGCAAAAGTAGGGATAAAAACACTTTAAATACTTGCAAGAGTACACGGTTATCGTAGTATAGCAGCTCTAGCAAGGTCGTTCTCCACAGGAATTGAATGAATAATTTGTATCAAATCAAATCTTAATTAATTACTTAAAATAAAGTTTGAGAAAAAGTTGATTTTGTGATTTCAAATAATAAAAACGAATTTAATAGAAAATAATTAAGCCAAGTGACAAAATAAAATAAACGAAAAGAACAGTTTTTAAAAATTAAATTCTAAAAGCCTAGGGTTCTGCCGTCACCTTAACAACCCTATGTAGTTCTTCCAATTACTTATGAATTACACATGCATATTTTGAAGGTTAGGTTTTCCTAATATATGCCTACTTGGACCCCCAAAATAGAGCGTATATCAAACATGCAATCCGTCTGTGGTATTCAGATCAAATCTAAACATGCATGACTCATTAAGCTTTGTGAAACCTTTTGAAAAACCATACAACCCTTAAGACGTGGTATTCATCCTAAGTGAACTTGCACATATTAATCACAAGAAGCCTTCGTCAATTTCAGGGACCGACCTCCGACCAAAATTGCATCAAATGACTTTTCTAAAAAAATCCTAATGGTAGCTAAGCATTAAGACAATTAGATAGTTTAACCCGGTGATTAATAATTCAAAACTTGCATGCATAATATCATAAGCAAATTGAAAAGAAACTACATATTCTTGCTAAGGCTCGTGGCCTCGCCCTAGCAAACGGAAATTAGTTACTAACAATCATAAACAAAATATTATTAAAAATAAGAATAGAAAACACCTAGAAAATAAACTTGAATCCAAGAGTTTTGCGTTCTTCTCCAATGTTGCCTCCCAGAGCGTCCTTAACCCTAATGGCTAAAATCCTTATTTATACTATCGGAAATAAAACCCTAAAAGGTCTTCTAAAAATTAGGAAATACAATAGAATAAAATAACTAGGAAATACATTCCTATTCTAACTTTGAAAAATCTGCCCAGCCACAAAGAATCCCACGTTTCTGGATCTTCAGGGCTCCAAAACAGGCCCAAAATGTCTAGAATTAAAGCTTAAGATGTCCCGAACATAATTGCAGAAGGCCTCGAACCCAAAAGACATCATCGTGGATGCCAAAAAGCCCAAATAAGCCCAAAACGTCAGTTTGACAGCACTGCGCGCTGCTCCTTTATTTCATCGCCATAAATAAACCGCTGGGTAGAAAATCATGAAACTTTGATACGATCAAGCCAAGTAACTCACGAACGTCCTCCAACTGGAATTACTCCAAAATTCGTCCGTTTGACCATATTTTGCTCCAGAGGAAATCGAAAGTCCTATATTATAAATACAATTCAAAGTATCAAAATTCTTTCAAAATATTAACCAAAATATACTAAGAATAGGGTTAAATATATAATATAAAATCTACTCATCACAGACCACTATAGGTAGTTCCGACTCGTGTGCAGGATTTGGTTGAGGAGCTATAGATTCAGCCGTACAGGTCACATTAGGTGACTCCGACTGATGTATTGATATTGTCGGCATATTATGATTTGATTTATCTCACCTACTTGATATTTATTCTGTTTGATTGGGTATTTTGACATGGCGTATTCTGACGTAGCATATTTGAGATTTGTCGTTTTCCAGCATGATTTGATATATGAGTACGTATGATATTTTCTGGGAAAGTATACGAGTTTTATGGAGAAGGGTTACTACTTTGATATTGAAACGGTTTTGGAAAAGCTATGTTTTTGCCCACTCACGTTTTCTGTTTTGTGCCCCTCCAGGTTTTAGGTTGCAGTGACGGTGGTGGCGAACGAGGCATCGAGGCTGTTCTGACAGAGCACCATCCATGTAGGATTTCTTTGGTTATCGTTTTCAATACTTGTTTATTTTGGACCGCACCTAGGATTTTTGAATCTTGACGTTGTGTTTTATGCTTCTATCTTTATCACTCTCGCTCACTTATCTTTTATTGTAAATTATTTTGTTCGGCTTTTATTTCCTCTCATTTTCACTTTAGTACTTCCGGACTGCACATTTGGCTACGTCACCCTCACGTGACGGCCATCACACCTCGATAATTGGGTCAGGTGTGTTAGTTTGGTATCAGAGCCTAGGTTTGGCAGTCTTGTATATCTGGTGAATATTCTAATTATTTTGGTGTCTTCTGTTAAAACCATGCCGCCTCGTCGAGAACCACGTCCATCTTCTGAGCCTAGCTTCCCTAATATAGCTCAGTTATGGGAAGCTATAGCTAATGCTATTCAGTCGACGCTTCGTCCTCCCTAGAAGACCCATCTGGAGTCCGTTTATAATTTGAAGATAAACACTTTTATGGGTAATGAGGGGCATAAGGGTGCTGAGAAATGGTTGATTCACCTTGAGAAGACTTTCAAATTGATGCAGAGTTAGGGGAGTCTACCTGCAGACAGGTGGGTAGAGACGACCACTTGGTTTTTGGGCAAGGAATCAGCGTCATGGTAGGAGCAGCAGGCCGATGAGTTACCTTAGGATAAAGCTAAGGATTGGGAGGTATTTAAATAGTTGTTCTATAAGAGATTTATTTCTTCTGTGTACATTGACAGCAAGAAACTGGAATTCACGAGTTTGAGGCAAAAGAAAATGACGGTGAACAAGTACTATATGAAGTTCACAGATTTATCCCGATATCATCTAAAGGTTGCGGCAAACCCAGCGGAGATGCTTCGTCGATTTAAGTTAGGTACTCGTAAAAAGTGGTGCTCGATGACGACCACGACCCCCTGCAGCACCTACCATGAGTTGTACGAGATTCTATTACAGATTGAAGATTTTGAGAATATGCCTAGTGACAGCAAGGAAGAAGAGGAGAAAGAGGATCAGAAGAAAAACGATAAAGGCAAAGGTCAGTCATCATAGGGACCCCTGAAGACTCAGAGTTTTAAAAGAAGTGGGGCTAGTTCGAGTTCGTCCAGTGGAGGCATAAGTTCCACAGGTTAGAGGAGAGGGGGCAGGTTCACCGGAGGCCCACGTTTTCAGAGTCAGCGAGATGCTGGCGATTCTGGTGGTTCAGCAGGACCGTATTGTCGGAGGTGTAACAGTCGACATGTTGGCAAGTGTAGACATGGCAGTCGAGGATGCTTCACTTGTGGACAGATTGGACATTGAGCAGTGAATTGTCCACAGAGTCAGCAGAGGCCTCAGTTGCCTTCCTTACCATCATCAGTTCCGAGTCAGGAAGCTCCAGCACCGAGTGGCTATGGTCAGGCAAGTCGTGGGGGTACTTACCATTATCAGGGTGATGTTGCCCCTTATTCTACAGCGCCATACCCATATCTTCAGGATCCATATTACCCGAGTGGTTACCAGAGCGGGTATCCTCAGTACCCTGGAGGGTATACCCCGTATCCTCCCTATCTAACCGACGGATCGTAGTGGTATTATGGAGGATAGCCCCTGCAGCCCTGCAGGGAGAGGTTGCCTCTAGCAACACAGGGTCATCGAGACAACCTAGTCAGGCAGGGCAAGGCCGTAATACACCTGGACGTAGTGGTCAGTCGAGTAAAGGTTGAGGTGGATGGCAGCAGCCTCAGGGCTGTATTCATAACCTCACAGTGCAAGATGCCCAGAACAACCCCGATTTGATCATGGGTACGTTAAACATTCTTGGTCATTTTGCTAGAGTATTAATTGATTGTGGTGCTACTTATTCAGTTATCTTTCATACATTTGCTCAATTAACACAACCTAATCCCACACCTCTCGGGTTTGAGTTAGAGGTTTCGATGCCTAGAGGAGAGATGTGTCAGGTTGGTTGGATGTACCCAGGGTGCCCTGTGGTAGTGGATGATGTGGTTATGCTAGCTAACCTCATCCCGTTGGATATTGTTGAGTTTGATGTTATTCTGGGCACCGATTGGCTACACTATAATCGAGCCAATATTGATTGTTATGAAAAGAAATTTACATTTCATCGCCCAGGGTTACCTATGGTCACGTTTATTAGCGAGCATAGTAGCGTGGGGCACGACATTATTTCCGCTGTGAGAGCCAAGAGGTTGCTACAAAAAGGTTGTCAAGGGTATCTGGCACATGTGGTACTGAATGATAGCACTCTTAGTAGTGTGGGAGACTTTAGAGTGGTCAGGCATTTTCTTGACATTTTCCCTGATGATTTACCGGGATTGCCGCCGGATCGAGACGTAGAGTTTTCCATCAATTTATTGCCAGGTATAGACCTTATATCCTTGACTCCCTAACGGATGGCTCATGCTAAGCTGAGAGAGTTGAAGACTCAATTACAGGAGTTAGTTGAAAAAGGTTTTATACAACCTAGTACTTCGTCTTGGGGAGCTCCAGTCTTGTTCATGTGAAAGAAGGATAGTACCTTAAAGTTGTGTATAGACTACCGGCAGCTGAATCGGGTAACGATTCAGAACCGTTATCTGTTGCCACGTATTGATGATTTGTTTGATTAGTTACGAGGAGCTGGTGTGTTCTCGAAGATCGATTTGAGATCCAGCTACTGTGTTCAGAACCCAATATGGTTATTATGAGTTCTTAGTGATGTCGTTCGGGTTGACTAATGCACATGCTGCCTTCATGGACTTGATGAACCGGGTATTTTAGCAGTACTTGGACCGGTTTCTCATTGTCTTCATCGACAAAATTTTAGTATACTCTAAGTCAAAAGCAGAGCATGTGCGATATCTTACGTTGGTGCTGAAGAAGTTGAGGGAGCATCGGTTATATGTAAAGTTCAGTAAATGTCAATTCTGGTTAGATCAAGTGGCATTCTTGGGACACATTATTTTAGCTCAGGGTATCCAGGTGGATCCCCAAAAAGTAGCGGCAGTAAAAAATTAGGAGCAGCCACGAACCGCCTCTGAGGTGCGAAGTTTCCTTGGTTTAGCAGGCTACTACAGACGGTTTGTTCAAGATTTCTCAGTGATAGCGTTACCACTTATGAGGCTGACCAGAAAGAACATTAGATTTGAGTGGGACGAAAGTTGTGAGTAGAGCTTTCAGCAATTAAAGTATTGTCTCACTCATGCACTGGTGTTAGTGTTTTCGAACGATAGTGGTAATTTTGAGATCTACAGTGATGCTTCATTGATTGGTTTGGGCTGCGTACTAATGCAACATGGCAGAGTGATCACATACGCATCAAGACAGTTGAAGCCTCATGAGATGAACTATCATACTCATGATCTTGAGTCAGTGGCGATCGTGTTTGCATTGAAGATACGAAGACATTATCTTTATGGTGAGAGATGTAGGATATTCACAGATCACAAAAGTCTCTAGTGTCTGTTTACTCAGAAAGATTTGAACCTTCACCAGCGAAGGTGGATAGAGCTGCTAAGTGATTACGACTGCACGATCGAGTATCACCCGGGTTGTGCAAATGTGGTGGCTGATGCACTGGCAGAGTTAATGCTTTTCACTCAAGTTGTGTTCCTCTTCTTTCAAAACTGAAATCAGCTGGAGTGGAGTTAGAGGTAGAAAATTTAGAGGTAGAAGATCAAGAGGAAGCCTTACTTGCTTACTTTCAAGTCAGGCCGATCTTGATTGACCGTATACTCGAGGCACAGATGGATGACGACGAGACCCATGAGCTGATTTGGTTAAGAAATGATGGGAAAAAAGAAAAATCTTTGGATTCGAGAAACAGATGGCATGCTTATGCAAGATGGTATGATGTATGTACCAGACAATGCAGAGTTAAAGAAGGCTATTCTTGATGAGGCGCACGTTTCGGCATACGCTATGCATCCGGATAGTACTAAAATGTATCATACCATTCGACCATTTTACTATTGGCCGGGTATGAAAAGAGAGATTCCTAAGTACATAAGCAGATGTATTGTGTGCCAACAGGTTAAAGTTGAGATGAAAAGGCCGTTTGGACGGATGCAGCCACTTCCCATTCCACAGTGGAAGTGGGAAGATATTACCATGGATTTTGTGTATAAGCTACCCCGTACACAAAACGGTTATGATGGCATCTGGGTAGTAGTTAATCGGCTCACTAAGCCGCACATTTTATTCTGGTTCGAGAGAAGTTTTCCCTAAATCGATTAGCCGAGCTCTTTGTGTCAAAGATTGTTAAATATCATGGTGTATTAGTTAGCATTGTCTCTAATCGAGATCTGAGGTTCACTTCTAAGTTTTGGACAGCATTTCAAAAAGCCCTTGGTACAAGATTGTTTTATAGTACGACATATCATCCTTAAACAGATAAGCAATCTGAGAGCACCATTCAGACGCTTAATGATATGTTGAGATCTTCAGTACTACAGTTTGGCAATGCATGGCATAAACGTCTGGATATAATGGAATTTACCTACAATAACAGCTATCATTCGAGCATCGGTATGTCTTTTTTCGAGGCATTATATGGTAAATCCTGTCGTACACCGTTGTGTTGGTCAGAGGTCGGCAAAAGTGTTTTGGAGGACCCGAAAATAGTTGACGAGACTACACAAAATATTTAGGTGATTTAAGTTTGACCTGAAAGCGGCCTAGGATCACCAGAAGAGCTTAGCGGACAGACATGCCACAGATCGAACCTATAAGGTAGGTGATTGGGTATTTTTGAAGCTGTTGCCATAGAAGGGTGTTGTACGGTTCGGGAAAAAATGGAAGTTGAGTCCCAGGTATATCGGACTATACCAGATCATTGAGTCGGTCGGCGAAGTAGCTTATAGACTCGAGTTGCCTCCAGAGTTATCTAAAGTGCACGACGTGTTCCACATTTTGATGCTTCATCATTATGTTTCAAATCCATCTCACGTGTTGGAAATTAATCCTGATTTGACTTATGAGGAGGAGCCGGTGACTATTTTGGACTAGAAAGATAAGGTTCTCTGAAATAAGACAGTGAGCTTGGTAAAGGTTTTGTGAAGAAACCACTCGGTGGAGGAGGCCACCTGGGAGACTGAGGAGCAGATGAGAGAGATGTATCCACGCTTATTTTACGAGTATTAGTGGATTGTACTTATTGTATAAATTTTGAGGATGAAATTTTCTTAAGGGGGTAGGTAGTGATAGCCCGTCTCGAAATATTTTTATCAACGATGTGAATTGACGTTTTTACCCTTACTCGTTAGTGGTCGGGTGTGTGTGTGTGTTTGGGCTACATTGGGCCAATTGGGTTGCTTCCCACATTTTTGGACCCAAATGGAAGCTAAGTTTATTTTTGGCTTGGTTTGGTTATGATTGGATAAAACCATACACACACACACACGCGCGCGCACGTGCACACTCTTCTTCCCATTTTCTGTCAACTCTATCTCTCTTCTTCTCAAGGATTCTACCCATTTCACCCAAAACTTGTACGGACGACACCGCATCTCATGATTTTGTCAGGGATCGAGGTCCCAAATATTTTCTTCATACTCCTTGTGACCTAACAAAACCAACCATATCATTGGTTTGGCTTGGAACCTTCGAAAACCTCATAAACTCAAGTGCACGGTGGAGGATATTGTTCATGTACTTTGGATCACAAGGGTTTTAGTGGATTTGGAGATCGTAGTGAGTCTTAGAACGTTCCCACGAAGCTCGGAGAACAATTTTGGTGGATTTTGGACGTCGGGAAAGCTAGTTTCGAGGTTTGGCCGATTTCCATGGAAATTCTCCGGCGAGATTCCGGCGAGTTTTGAACTTCAAAGTGGTATATTTCTATTCTACACACTCTAAGCTTTGATTTGGTGTTAATTTCGTGAAGTTTGGTGTTAATTTGAGCTAGAATCAAGAGTTTAAACATTTTCTAGAATCTGGAGACGCAGTGGACGCTGGCGCCAGATTCCGGTGAACTGAGGTAGGAGACGACGGAATATTCCAAACGACATTAGGGATTCTGTCCGTGTGCCAGGCACGTGCTTGCGCGTGGGTGGCGCGTGTGGTCGTGCCTTGGCCGCGCGTAGGGGTGCATAAGTGACCAGAAATTTTTCTAAGATTATAGGGGTGTTCGTGGGATTGAGTAGAGCATGTTGGTATACTCAAACACCCCAATTGAGCAATGTATGAGAAGTTATTACCTAAGGTTAGTTATGTGCATTTAATTGACGGTTTTATAGTTGTTTCGCATATAAGTGATGCCTATCTAGAGGACGAGCACAACCATGCCAGCCTCGGGGGCTACAACCCTTCTACGTATCAGTGAGTGGGCTTTTGTTTTTAGTATATATATATACACAATATTTTCCCAAAAATTAGGTTTTAAATGGGGTTATAATTGAAATGCCATGTCGAATATGGTTATTGTTTATTATGTTTTATGTTGGTTATGGATTGGCGCTGTGGACGCTTAGTTAAGTCAGGTGAGTATATTGTAAGTGATAGTTGTTATAATGATGAAATTGAGATATAGCTCATATTCCTGCACCCCGGTGTTTGTGCTCCGCCAAAGTAGGGCCTAGCCTTCACGTGATCGTAGCACTGAGCGTAATATTATACACCCAGCCTGTCATACAGACCACTATAGGTGGTTGCGACTCGTGTGCAGGATTTGGTTGAGGAGCTATAGATTCAGCCATACAGGTCACATTAGGTGACTCCGGTTGATGTACTGATATTGTCGGCATATTATGATTTGATTTATCTGACCTACTTGATATTTATTCTGTTTGATTGGGTATTTCGACATGGCGTATTCTGACATGGCATATTTGAGATTTGTCGTTTTCCAGCATGATTTGATATATGAGTACGTATGATATTTTCTGGGAAAGTATACAGGTTTTATGGAGAGGGGTTACTACTTTGATATTGAAATGGTTTTGGAAAAACTTTGTTTTTGCCCACTCACTTTTTTTGTTTTGCGCCCCTCCAGGTTTTAGGTTGCAGTGACGTTGGTGACGAACGAGGCATCGAGGCAATTCTGACAGAGCACCATCCTTGTAGGATTTCTTTGGTTATCGTTTTCAATACTTGTTTATTTTGGACTGCACCTAGGATTTTTGAATCTTGACGTTGTGTTTTATGCTTCTGTCTTTATCACTCTCTCTCACTTATCTTTTATTGTAAATTATTTTGTTTGGCTTTTATTTCCTCTCATTTTCACTCTAGTACTTCCGCACTGCACACTTGGCTACGTCACCCTCACGTGACGGCCAGCACACCTCGATAATTGGGTCGGGGTGTGTCAACTGAACTCTGTATTGCCAATATGTTTAGAACCAAATGTGAAAGTATCAATTTTGAGGAAGCACTTACATGGAAAGGAAGCTCATGAGACCAATTTTGTCAAGTTCGGTCAAAAAATTAGCAAAATTTACAAAAAAAAAAAACTCACCTTTGGAAAGCTCGATCTCCCTATACACTAGTTTCAACATGTAGGTCTTGTATAGAGGAAAAAGGGTGTCAATACGAACTCGTAGCCTTTGACTTTGTGTGGTTTTATTACGGTATGAGGACTTATCAAGAATCTAAGATTGAGTTGGTTTGATATTAAGTTTTATTCTAACCATAAATAAAGTTATTAAAGTATTTTTTGTTATGAAACCTTTTTCATTAGTGTTTCTTATAAATAAATGTGATATCACATAGCCTACTCTAATATATTGGATGTGATTATCCAACACAAATTCAAATGACATTAGGAGAGGGGTGTAAGATTGTTTAAACAAATAATTTAAGCTTCATTCCGCAAAGTGGTACAGCTCTCAACAATGACATGGATTGTTACATCACAAAAAAAAAAAACAGAACTTAAACCTAAAATTCAAGACTAATTGGCAGAGAGGCCAATTAGGTACCCTCCCTACCGGGTTTGTGATGTCTAAGACTTTGGCAAGATGTGGCCACACCCTTTTTGTGATGGTTTTAAGTTTGTCGATGTCAAGTCTGTCACGTATGTTGTTTTTGTGATAAATTTGTATGAATGACTTTTCATTCTTGTGATGGCCATATGGTAGTTTAATTTTTTTGGTAGTGCAAATTTCTCTTTAAATAAAAAAATTGATCACTACAAATAATATTCTCTTTGACGCCCGAAATATTTAGTTCTCGTTAATAAAATTACTCTCACTTCTTATAATTTTTTTTTTAAAATACACAGCAAGCTTTACATTTCCGATATGAGATAAACTCAACAATATACACAAGATATGAAGCATGATTGCTACTGAATTTGTCCAGGGAAAGTATGCGTGGGATTTCTCTACTAGGAAACGAGCAAAAGATTTTGAAATGCTCAGTTCGCATCGACTCTATGCTTGTTGCAATAAAAAAGGAATAATTTCAACAGAAAAAAAAATGAAAAACAAAAAACAAAAAGTATGTTGAGACATAATTAACCACATTTAATAGGAAAGGGATGTGTGGATAATATGCCCAATGTGACGGTTTTACTCTTAACATCATGAGGTAGACCACAAAACTACCTAAAGGAATAAGACGTAGTCTGCTCTAAGGAAATTGGGCTTTTATACCACCAATGGATCATGGGCCTTCCAAGCCGCCCATGGTACAAGTCATGGACTCTCCAGGTTGCCCATGACACACACATTATGGGCCTTTTAGGTTGTCCATAATATTTTTTTTCCATTGAGCCATATCTAATCCAATTATGGCAAAGCACCAACCCTTCAGGGTCTCCGCTTGGACGTCTAGTGCATCCACGCTCTTATCAACATGGACCTTCAAAACTACTAGTTAGCAAGCTAGCAGGGCTGTGGAGACTGACCTCCATCATCAAGGACTGCCTAGTATGCTCTGCAGCCTCCCTTCCCAGCTACCTACTAGGGTATTTCCTTATAAATAGCCAGGTCAAACAGAGAAAACGATAATCACCACTTATTACTCAGAACTCTCTCACATTCTATTTTCCTCTCTACTACTTCTGACTTAGGCATCATAGGCCCTTTGGCGGACATTCTCCCCATTTTTAGGGTGTTCGTCAATTAGGCTAATGAGATTTGTTCTCTTGTACGTGGAATTTCGTCAGATCAATGTGTACAAATTTGCCTCCACGGTACACATTTGGAAATGCATCTAAATCATTTGATTCCTTTGCAAAGGCCAAATTGAGAAAATCAATTGAAGGGTTTAGGGTGTTTTAAGATATTTCTAAGGTACTCCAGAGTAGGGCTGAGTTCGGTTTGAAACGGTTTGGTTTTTTACCAAAATCAAAACCAAACTAAAACTTCGGTTTGATTCGGTTCAATTTTTTTTCGGTTCGATTTCGGCCCTGTTTGGTTTTTATTTTTTTATTTTTATTTTTATTTATTTTTTGTTTTTGAAAATGAATAAAATTGAAATCTAAAATTTTAACATCTCCAACACAATTATAACATAAGCATTCCTACACAACAAAAATAAAATAAATATTTAAAGTTCAACTAGAATCATCAATCAAATCTTCCAAAGTCCAAACTTAAAAAAAATCAAAGTTTAAGTCTTCAAAAAGTCCAAATTTAAAATAAACATTACACTTCAAATCTTCCACACCTAAAATAAACATAACAAAGTCCAAATTTTATAGAAATATTACACTTAACTAACATCATAAACTCAAATAAACCGTCAAGATTTCATGTCTTCCACGCACTTCTTCTCTTTAACTCCTCAAGCTCAACGCTTAGGCGGCCTAGGAGGCAACATAGCAGATTAACAATGCAACCGTTATCTCACTACGTGGTTAATCATCATATATATATATATATATATATATATATATATATATATATATATATATATATATATATAAGAGGGAGGTTAACAATGCAACCATTGCTAAGAAAGAGAGCTCTACTTTAAGTTTGTAAAATTCACAAGTCAAGAACTGAAGCATGGTGAATACAGATAAAGATTATCAAACCCATTCAAAAAAGGGGTAGCGTTTTTCGCACTGCATTTCCAGCTGTTTACACCTCAAAACTTATTTCCTGAGGGCTTCCACATGGTTGGCAAAGCAAAGAAGCTCAAGCTCCTCACAGAAGATTTAAATCTCGAAAACCATTGAAATCCCCTATACTATAACACTGAGGCCAGGCATCAACTTGGATTCCAACCACACCAACCTGATCAAATTTCACCTTCTAGCTAGGATTCAAGAAAGGATAAGCAAATATACTAAGAGGGATAAAAATCCCTCCACACAAAGAACTCTCAGGACCAAAATTTCCCCAGAAAACCAGCATAACAAGATCCAGGACCCAAAACAAACCAAATGAGAAAATTAACCAACTTTTGCCTGATTGAAGCAACTTGGGGAACAAGCCCTTGATTTCAACCCCAAAACTATTGAAATTGGAAAAAATAGCCGATGCCAAATGAGAAAACCTGGGGAAATCAGTGCCGACCCAAATAAGGAAATCGAAGAACTCAAACAACCCAAATGAGGAATTTTGAAGAACCGATGACCCAAGTGAGTCCCTTACAATCACAAAAAAGCACAAAATAGACGAGTAAAGTATGAAAAGAGAACCCTAGGCTCGTAAAATCCAAATCCCCAATAAGAAATTCGAATAAGAAAACCAATTTCTATCAGGAATTAATTTATTTATCTGTTTCCATCTGCAAGTAATAGTGGACCAGATCTTCTTCTGTGGGGCAGAATTAGAATACCAGAAACAATCACACTGAAAATGAGCACACATTTATAGATCTCAGTCACTTCATAACACTAATAAATCCAGAAAATCGGCAGATTAATAGAAAATGCAAAGTATGAAATGAATACCTATATAATCAGAACCAATTTCAATAGATAAATAGAACAAAAAAAATTAAACACAGAGAAATAAGAGTATGAGACTAACCTTTTGCAGTTGAGACTCGAAACGGCAAGAAGAAGCTCACGGCGAGATGAGAGACTGACGGCGAAGGCGAGGTGTGAGAGATTGAGAGTGAGAAGGGTCGTGCCGTCGTGGGTTGCCCGAGAGATTGAGAGCACTGTTCTAAAAATCCCCGCCTAGCGCCGCCTAGGCCCCGCCTAGGCGCTACGCCCCAGCCCGCCGCCCCGATTAATGCTAAGGGCGCCTAGACTTGCTGAGGCACCGCCTAGAACGCCTAGGCAACCACCTAGACCGCCTAGGCATCCGCCAAGACCGCCTAGACCCGCCTAAACCCACTTAAACATTCGCCTAGGTCGCAACTCACTTAGACAAAAAATAGATAACTTTCATTTTGCATTTTGTTTTTTTCCCAATAAATTGTAAGAGACTTGTGGTATACTTAAATAAACACACATTATATCCTTATTTCACACGTTTTCATTATGTTTCAATACTTCATAATATATATGCATTCTATTTTGTAGTTTATGATGAAATTATATATATTTCGAGTATAAGCAGACACTTATTTACACGAAATATGATTGATTTACTTAAATCCGCTTAGTCCGCCTAGGCGCCCGCCTAGGCCCTGCCTAATCGCCTAGGCGCTAGGCCCCAGCCCGTCGCCCGACTAGCGCATAGCGACTTTTAGAACCTTGATTGAGAGAGACAGAGCGATTGAAGTTGAAGACTCAGAGAGAGAGAGGAGGCTCGGCTGCGCGAGAGGGTTACTGGGTTAGGGTTACACTGGAGGCAAGGAACGAGAGAGAGAAGAGGGGAACGAAAAAAGAAAAAAGTGTGGCTACTACTACTAGTGGCTAGGGTTAAAAGGGTTTTGTTGATTTCTCAAAAACATTAAAAACCTTCTCTTAAATCTTGGAGGCATGAGGTTCGAACCCATGCGTTGCAGCTTGAAAAATTTCACTGAAACCACCTTGGCAACATGTTATGATTTGTCATGGTCGTATGACTAAACTATTTACAATATTGAAAACAATAATTAAATATATATATATATATATATCAGTTCGGTTTGGTTTTTTTTTTCGGTTCGGTTCTTTTGGCCTCAGTCCGGTTTGGTTTTCGGTTTTTTTTTCTTCGGTTTTTGGTTTTTTGAACCTACCCCTACTTCAAAGTATCTCGTATTTTAATTCATGTGATTTAACAATTACATATTTGTTTAAAATACAAAAATTGAGATTAAACAATTAAAAAAATCCGTAGTATGAGATACTCCAAGGCACCATATCCTATACTTAGAATAAATAGTTTTTTAAGCCTTATTTACGAAGATTTTTTAGTGTAATCGGAACACAACACAAGACAGTTTACCACATGTCAAAATACAAGTGGATGGATAGTGGATATAAACTAAAAGTCAATGTTCTAAAAGACGCTAGGCGCTAGACGGGCGGTGGACTGTGGCCTAGCGCCTAGGCGGGCACCTAAGTGGACTAGGCGGACTTAATTAAATCTACTATATTTCATGTAAATAAGTGTTTGTTTATACTTAAAATATATGTAATTTCATCAAAAACTACAAAATAGAATGACATATATATTATGAAGTATTGGAAAATAATGAAAACATAGGGAACAAGCATATAATGTGTGTTTATTTAAGTATTCAACAAGTCTCTTACAATTTATTGAAAAATAAAATAAAATACAAATGAAAGTTATCTATTTTTTTCTAAGTGAATCGCAACCTAGGCGGGTGCCTAGGAAGGTCGAAGCGGCTAGGCGGGTGCCTAGACGGTCTAGGCAAGTGCCTCAACAGGTCTATGCGCCATTTCTTAATTTTCAAATGCCTAGGCATTAATCGGTGCAGTGACCAGCTGCCTAGCGCATAGGCGGGAATTTTTATAACCGTGCTAAAAGTATGACAGGTCAGTATTACCGTCCACTTATCTTATAAGACATGATATACTATCTTGTATTTTTGGTACACATAAAAATTTAGGCAATTAGCAAGAATGATCTTTTTTTATTTTTTACATTTGGTTGCAAAATTGATCAAGTGTCATTATGTCTTGTTGTGTGGACGTTATGTTATTATTGTGTCATCAGTATAAAATCAATATATGATTATGTTCTAAAACCAAATGTCAAAAAAAAAATATCATTCCTACTAATTGGCCTAAAATTTCTCCTCATTATAGTTATGAATTCTTTGAGGGTTGCATTGATTCAAATTTTTGTAGTCGGGTCAGGAGAAATTCAAACCATATAATGATGCAATTGACCGATAAATGGAAACATTGTGGCTAAGAGAATTCGAATTCCCATTCTTCTGTTATGGGGGGACAAGCAATACGCTCCAGTAAATGAATTTAATTGAAACCCATCAGATCTCCATTATGAATGGGAAGTGCTATCAACACATCATTTTTATCTTCCACACATGATACACCTTTGTTAATTTTGTCTATTGATATTTTTCAATTCACTCAATCTGATGATAAAAAATTTAAAAAAAAATGTGTGAGAAGTAAAAAATGAATGTGAATAGATGAATTTATGGCATGGGAAAATTAATGCTAGATTTTGAGTACAATCGAAGCCCTAAACCCTAATAATGATTGAATAAAATAAGGGGTGTGCTATCCACACATCCCAAATTATTTCTTACACACCCCTTGTTAATTTATGTTCGTTGATCTTCTTCAATTCATCCGATCCGATAGTCGAAAATTAAAAAGATATGTGAAAAGTAAAATGGTGTGCGTGGATATCACAACTCTAACACAAAGAGTACAAGTAAGTATGGGTATGTGTTCTATCTTAATTAGTCTTGTTGATAGCCGTCAGATCTAAGATCTGGGAAACCATGTGTGAGTGTGAGGCCGATGTTGAAATTGTTGACTTGTGAGCAACTTGAATTCCATGAGTGCTTATTCTTTAATATTATTAATCTTGTTTTATTTTATTTTATTTTGGAAGAATCTTGTTTTATTAACCATGGTGGCGTTAATGTGTTTCCCATCTGGGATTGGGGTTCCATTACGTAATTAAACACTGAGACTGTCTGGTAGGACCGTGGCACGTACGTGCCTGCATGAGGCCACGTTGTGATCACAAGTCCTACTGGGACCCAGTTGTGAGGATCCTATGCAATGGCTGATGTACCCTCTTTACTATCTCTCTTGTTAGAATGAACGTAGGTAACTAAGCTGTAATATTTAAAACTATTATAATAATTTATAAAAAAAAGAAGGAGTTTTGAATTCGGAATGTATAAATAGAAACCCAACACTTTATCCACTAGAATATTAGACTGCTTTCAACATTGTGATTCAATTTTCTATTCAATAATTTATACATATAAAAACAATCTGTTTTATTTAAATATATTTTGGTTTATAGAAGACAGATTGGGATCACACTTGTTTACTTGTAATTGAAAGGTTTTAATTTTAAATTATATAAATAACAAATTTGATATTAATTATTATTTGAGTTCCTTTATTTTATTTTTATTTTTTATTTTTTTACTAATATTTGAGTTCCTTTAGAGTCGAGAAGATGTCTTCGACCAAAAAAAAAAGAGTCGAGAAGATATCGTAAAAAGTCAAACTTTGTGGTTGTGCTTCCACTCGTCTCTGCCATTTGAAGCCCATAAGGGGTCAATTGTAATTGGCCACATGAAGAAAGCCATATGAAAAAGGCCATGCAAGGCCATTAAAGGAACAAGGGAAAAAAGGATGAAGAAGCCCACTACTTTTCTTTTTCTTTCATTTTTATATAAAAAGTCGGGGACATATATGGATCCAAAATATGCCCCCCGTTGTTTTTTTTTCCGGTGCTAAAGTGGATGTATATAGTAAACTGTAGCAATAGTTTTTTTTTACTTTAACTTAATTGGAGTAATGGTTCATCAACTAAAAATTCATTACCATTGGTCCATCAACACATCAAAATGTGCAACTATGGTCTCTCAACTAAAAATCCATTATCATTGGTCCTTCAACTTTAATACAACTAGAGAAATGGTCCCTCAACTTTAACTCAATTGGAACAATGGTCTCTCAACTTTAACCCAATTGTAGCAATGTTCCTTTCAACATAACTCATTTTGACCAAATTTTGACAAAGTTTTACGAAGATGACCATAACTACACTTTTGATGAGTTGAGAGACCCCAATTGTAGTAATGATCATTCCAACATAACTCATTTTGATGAAGTTGATGAAAAGAACCATAGCTACACAGTTTGATGAGTTGAGGGACCAATGTTAACAGATTTTTAGTTGAGAGACCATTACTCTAATTTGATTAAAGTTGAAGGACCATTGCTACATTTTACTATATATATATATATATATATATATATATATATATATATATATATATATAGGCCCTTTAGGCATTTGTTTTTCTTCGTAAAATAGGGATTGGTTGTGGGGCCCACTCTACATCGAACTTCAACGATCCGAACTATCCATTTTGTAAGTCTCGATTCATAGATCTTCCTTGCGAAAATTCAGTTCAATCTGAAACCATTTGCCTATTTAATTATCAAGATAAAATTTCATTGTCTCTTATATAACAAAGTATTCATTACTTTCTTTGAACCTAATTAGATGTTTTAAACATTTAAGGTTTTGCTAATATTTTGCAAGGATGACCTATGAAGTGCAATTTGAAAAATAGACAGTTCAGATCATTAAAGTTTGATGTGGTAGGGACCTCACAACTATTCCCTATTTTTATTATAAAAAAAAGATTCCTTCCCTTAAAGGTTTCATATATATATATATATATATATATATATAGTTCTTAAAATCCTCTTTTAGAGCTGCCTAAGTCTCACTTAGGCACTAAGCGGCTGACCACTACCCCGATATCCTTAGGCTAGGCCGTCTATACTGCCTATGCACTCACTTATGTCGCGACTCTCACTTAGATAGAAAATCAATACCTTTCATTTTGCATCTTATTTTTTCAATGAAATGTAACAGACTTGTTGAATACTTGGATGAACACTAATTATATGCTTGTTCCCCATATTTTCAATATATTCTAAGGGGTGTGCTATCCACACACCCTTTTTTACTTCTCACACACCCCTATTACTTTCTGTCCGTTAGATCTTCTTCAATTCATCCGATCCGACGGCCGAAATCCAAAAAGGTGTGAGAGAAGTAAAAAGGGGTGTGTGGATATCACACCCCTATTCTAATACTTTATAATCTATATGTCATTTTATTTTACAATTTATGTATTCCAACACAATTATTTATTTATTTTTAAGTAGGGTGAAGTGCCTATTTAGTCCCTGAATTATCACCTCAGTGAAAATAAGGTCCCTAAATTATTTTTTCAGTAAAATAAGTCTCTAAATTCATTAAAAATTGCTAATTTCATCCATATTATTATAGGGGTGTGCTATCCACACGCCCCAAATTACTTCTCACACCCCCTTATTAATTTCTGTCCGTTGATCTTCTTCAATTCATCCGATCCAACGGCCGAAAATTAAAAAGGTGTATGAGAAGTAAAATGGGGTGTGTAGATATCACACCCCTTATTATATTCAAAGCTATTTTATCTAATTTTTCTTAAACTTAAGTCACTTGACACACTTTAGAATGTAATATTGTCATTTTCTCACCTATAAGACCTTTACATTTCATATAGGTTGCGAATCTAACATCTAATTTACCCTCCAAAGTTAACTTACACTATTTCTCATGTAAAACTACCAAGTTACCCTTCAAAGTTAACTTTATACACTATTTCTTTATGAAAAACTATTAATCTACCATCTAATGTGTATCACATACAAGTAATGTGACTTAAATTGACGGAAAATTAAATATAGTGACTTCGAATATAATATTAGGGATGTAATTGGCAGACTTTTATAATTTAAGGACTAATTTTTCACTAAGATGATAATTCATGGACTAAATTGGCAATTCACCCTTTTAAGTATAAATAAATACTTATTTATATGATATATATAATAAAGTTATTTAAATCTGCCTAGGTCCCGCTTAAACCTCATTTTGCCACCTCAAATGCCTTATCATTAATTTTCAGTGTTCTTCGAAAGCCCTTGTAATAATAACACAAGGCAAATGTACCACAAAGGTAAAATGGATGTACAAACTTAAGACAAAAGGTAGGACTTGAGGATCCTTAAAGCGCACTATTTTCCTCACTATTCATTCCTTGAGGCCAAACGAGGGGGCAGGGCATCTTGGGCGTGGTCTAGTTTGTTGGTCGGGAAAGATATCCTTTTTCGGGTTGCCCATTGGCAAATTATGAATGGGGCTTCTGTGCATGTTTGACTTGATAGATGGATCCCTTCTCTTCCCAGGGGTCACCCTTTGCCTTTAGGGGACGTTAGGGTGTCGAGGAATTTAAGGGTGAACTCTTTGTTTTGTGGGCTTTCTGGCAAGTGAGATCTTTCTTTTCTCAATCCTTTTATCACAGTGGAGGAAGGAGATGAGATTGCCAAAGTGTGCATTGGGGATATTTCAAGAGAGGATAGGCTGGTTTGGCTGGCGACGAAAAATGAGAGTTATACCGTCCGTTCTGGGTACCATTGGATGCACTCTTCTTTAACGATTTCTATGGTAAGGCCAACGTCTACCTCTTTTTCTACTCCTCCGCGTGTATGGAAGGTTATTTAGAAGTTGATGACCCCTCCTAAGATTCGGTGCTTTATGTGGAAGGCGCTTTCTAGGGCGCTGCCTACCATGGAGGCTCTCTTTAGGCGCCGGTGTTCCCAATCTCAGCTCTGACCTATTTGTCATGGTCAGGTGGAATCTGTGGAACATATGCTCTTGTTATGCCCTTGGGTTGACACAATTTGGTTTCGGGGTTCTCTTAGCTATAAAGTGGATAAGGCTAGTATTTCGTCTTTGGTAGCCTGGTTTTCTTCGCTCGTTAGCTCTTATTTGGGAACAGTGGATGATGGGTGCTGGCTTTTGTCCTATGTTGCTTTCTCTTGTTGGCACATTTGGAAGGCCTACTGTAACTTTGTTTTTAATCAAACGTCTATATCACCTCGGCAAGTTCTTCTAGCTATCACCTATTCGACAGGTCTTTTCTTTGAAGCCTCGCAAAATCAGGTTGGTCCCTCTCCCTCTTTGCAGGCCTCGACCTCTGGATTGGTGTGTTGGTCTCCCCCTTCTTTTCCCGATTCAAAAGTAAATGTTGATGCGAGTTGGTTGGCCTCCACTGGCGAAGGCAGGGTTGAGGTTGTTGTTAGGGGTGAGGGTGGTGTTTTCGTGGCTTCTAAGAAAGGGCTTATTCATGCCCCGTCTGCTTGCTGCTGCGGAGGCTCATGCCATTTTGGTGGGCTGTGAGTTTGCTAAGTCTTTGGGTTTACAGAACATTGTTGTGGAATCGAACTCGCAGGAGAATATTTCTTGCTTGTGCAATGACATTTCCACGGGCAGCTGGGAGGCTTTCCTTTTGTTGGCTAGAGCTTCACGCCTCAGGGATTCCTTTCAGAGGTGTTGCTGGTTTTGGGTTCCGAGATCAGCCAACTCTGCGGCGGACCGTTTAGCATCGAGATCTAATCTGGAGATGTGCGGTTCCACCTGGGTTAACCTTCCCCCATCTTCGCTTGTGTTTGTACTGGATAAGGATGGTCTTCCTTGTCCTCCTTAGGTCATTTTGGTGGTAGTGTAGGAGGCGACACTTTTGCACTTGGTGCAGTGTCTCTGCCTTTGTACCCTCCTTTACTGCTTTGTATTTTCTTTCCTTGGTTCTTGCCTTGGGTTTTGGCTCCTGTTGTTGATGGCTTCAGCCCTGTTTGTTTCTCTGTGAATCTTATGGTTTCCAAAAAAAAAAAAAAAAAGGTAGGACTTGAGGAACGAAGGGTTTCCTTAGTTTTTGGATCATTACATTTCCCAAAACACCGGCAAGTTGTTATGTTCCCCATTTCTTCAACGTGTCCAAAAGGATGAAGGGCCAACTATGTCTTCGAGTGCGAGACACTATAGTTCGGTTGATTAAGTATGTTTAGTGTTGCATTAGAGGTCTTATATTCAACTAACTACTCTATCATGATGATATGAGTTCAAGTTTCGTTAGTGGCTAATCTGACATTTAATTTAACAAAATTTATCGTTTAATAAAAAAAAATTGTTATTAGCACTCCAATAATCTCATTCTACACTCTTCATAAGTATATTTTTCTTTCTAATCTTATGAAAAATTTAGAGTGTAAAATGAGATTTTTAAAGTATCAATAATAATTCCCAAAATAAAGCTAACTACGAAAAATAAAACAAAATAAACTTCCAAAACAAACATTGTAAAAACAATGGGGTGAGAGAGGCTCGAACTCTCGACCTCAGGATAACTCAGAAGCTATGAGACCTACGCGCTAGCCAACTGCGCCACCACCCCCGATGTTATTATAAATTACCCTTTAAAATAATCAAGACGTAACTATATCCTACAGTTCTGATATTTTACATTATCTTATTAATAAAAAAATCCCACTAGATATGCCAAAGCCAACTGACCAATGACGTTGAAATCTTACCATGTGACTTTTTTTTTTTTTTTTTTGGGGCAAATGGGTCTGTGATAGTGATAGTTTCAATTTTGAAGGCCTATTGAGATTTGCTTTTGTTGTAAGCTGTTTTTCTGATCACAAACCAAAGTCGAATGTCTCTTTGTTATTTAGGTTAATTTTGTATAGACTATTGCTTGCATCGAAAAAAATATAAATGAAAGTGACTACAAATAATTAATGTGAAGCAACGAATGAATGACATCATATTGTTAATTAGGACTTATTTTGGGATTTAATTGTATGATATTATTCTTTTCATCAATGAGGGAAATATATATTGTACAAGATTGATTTATAAAGGAATAAACATAAAATAATATATACTCTAATCATATCCTGATTACGAGGACTCAAACGGGCAACTAAACTAATTCCAAAAGGTCAACTCTATCAAACACTCTCCCTCAAGTTAGTGCATAAATGTCTTTCATGCCCAACTTGCCGAGAGAGTTGTAGAACGCTTGACTTGCAACAACTTTAGTTAAGATGTCTGCTAATTGATCATCTGACTTTACGAACGGAAATTGAATAAAATTTCCATCCAACGTTTCCTTAATGAAGTGTCTGTCAACTTCCACGTGTTTCATACAATCATGCTGGATTGTAGGGATAGGTTCAGTTTCACTCGGTTTGGTGTTTTTGCCAAAACCTAAACCTGACCAAAACTTCGATTCAAATTTATTTCTGTTTAATTTTTTTTTGGGTTTTATTTTGTTTGGTTCGGTTTCGGTACAATTTCGCTTTTTTTTTTTAATTTTATAAAACTTGATCTTTTTTAATATGGAATTTAGAAAAGAGTCTTGCATTGATAGACTAATAATAAGAAAATAGGGAAAGTGGAGAGTGTGATGGTAGTTTTATATATACAAGATCATATAAACCAATCTTATTTTATCAACAACCTCAATTGCAAAGAAAAATGATCACTGTATCTATTCAAAAAACAAACAAATAGGGAAGATCTTCCAAGTTTCAAAGCCTTCCAAAACTTTCCTCTATAATCAATGAAATATCCTCCCTAATTGAACAAGTATGCTCCTTAAAAAAGCCCTAGGTTAGTTTCAAACTTGGGAACAAAGTTTCACAAAAGAAACATCATGATCATACATTTATAAAGTGTTAAGAGATTAGGTTTGGTTTAGTTTGGTTTTTTCTTTTTCAGTTCGTTTTTTTTTCTTTCAGTTTTTCATTTTCAGTTCGGTGTTCATTCTGGTTTTTTTTCAGGTTTTATTTTTTGAACCCACCCCTACTGGATTGGATTGTGTGAGATATCAATGGCTGCTTTATTATCAAAACAAATCCGACGTTGATATTGAAGGATACCCGAGTTATGCGAGTAACCTATGAAACCATAATAATTCACATACTCCTTTTGACATACCCCCTGTATTCTGCTTCTACACTTGATAAAGACCACGTTTGTTTCTTACTCCGCCGGGTCACTAAATTTCCTCCCACAAATGTAAAGTATCCAAATGTGGATCGTCGATCAGTAATATTCGCTGCCCAATCTGCATCAGTATAACCTTCTATCCGACAATGACCATTCTTTGAAAACATGATGCCTCCACTCGGGGATGACTTTAGGTATCGTAGAACATGTTCAATTGCACACATGTGAGTATCACTTGAGAAATGCATAAACTGACTAACAACATTTATTGCATATGCAATATCAGGCCATGTGTGAGATAAGTAGATCAATCTCCAACTAACCTCCGATAACGATTTTGTTAGTAGGAACTTAATTAGGGTGCACAACAAGGTGGTGATTTTAGACTATGGGGGTATCAGTTGGTTTACAGTCAAGCGTTCCGATTTTGGCTAACAGGCCCAAAACATATTTTCTTTGAGATAGAAATATACTCTATATAAATCGAGCTACTTCTATACCCAAGAAATATTTCAATCCACAAAAATCTTTCATCTCGAACTTGATTGCAAAATAATTTTTCAGTCTTGAGATTTCCTCTTTATCATCACCTGTAACAATCATATTGTCTATATAGATAATGAGTGCCATCAATTTACCCATTCGACAGTTCAACAAAAGTGTATGATCGGAATTACTCTACCTAAACCAATACTTCTTCAAGGTTGTTTGGAACCTACCAAACCATGCTCGAGATGATTGTTTCAATCCATACAATGCCTTATTCAACTTGCACACTGTTCCTAGTTGTGAAACCAATGCATATCTAGGCAGAAGATCCATGTACACTTCTTTCTTAAGATTGCCATGTAAGAAAGTAATACTCTCACCATATTAATCTTCGCTACTGGGCAAATTTTCTATATAATCAACACCATACGTTTGAGTATATCCCTTGGCAACATCATGCTCTGTATCGCTTTATAGACCCATCGGCTTTGTACTTGATGATGTATAACCATCTACATTAGACTGTCTTCTTTCCTCATGGTAGCGGAACTAAATCCCACGTTTGATTTTTTTGAAGTGCATCAATTTTTCTAATGTGCCCCTTTCAATGAACTTGGTGTGCTATAATTGGATATTTATTGTACAATGGCCTTTTTGGGTTCTAATAATTTATGTGATGACACATAGTTGGCAATGGGATACTTATAACCTTTCGTTGTTCCCAGTGAGTATCGATTAGGTGGCTTTCCTCAGTTGTGCCTGAAAGGTAACTGATAATTTAGAACATCAGATACATAAACAGGGATAGTAGAGCTTACCTCAGGATTATTCTCAGGAGTATGGTCATCTAGCGGTATTATATTTAGAGATGAAGGGGAGTAGTATCAGTCGAAGTCCCAAAAACTGCAGGTGCCAACACTGTTGATGTGGGTGATGAGGGTACTGTTGTCGTGCCTGCTGCTTGTTCTGTCGGTAGCGTTGCATTTGTTGTTGGCTGGGCTAGTAACGCATCAGCTGCTATCTCAGCTGATAGTGGTAGCGAAAGATCGGTGGTGGCAACTATGGTACAATCCTACTCGTTATTCAGTGTATCCCCCCCCCCCCCAAGAAAAGTAGGGTTGGAAGGAGTTGAAGAGTAATACATCTCGGGCTCTAAAAAAGTGACATCCATGGTAATATACATCAGTTGCGAAATGGGTGGTAGCAACGGTACCCTTTTTGATGTATTTTGTACCCCATAAAAATACAACAGAGAACACAAGGGTTAATTTTCGTCCATTGATTCTTATGAAGATGAACAAATGCAACACACCAAAAAATCTGAGGTGGGAGCACTAAGACTGACGGTAGATGCTCGAATATAGCAAGAACTTGTAAAGGCGTGTGAAAGTCTAAGATTTTGGATGGCATTCAGTTGATAAGATAAGTGGCAATCTGAAGAGCGACATCCCAAGAGGAGCAATGAACATACACCCTAATCAATAGAGACCAAGCTGTTTCTAGTAGATGACGATTTTTGCGTTCAGCCATCCCATTCTGTTGAGGAATCTGAGGACAAGTAGTTTCGTGAAGGATTTCGTGATTAGTCAAATAATGTGTAAAATCATTATTAACATATTCACCGCCATTATCCGAACACAAAATCTAGATTTTAGTAGAAATATGTGTCTGAACCATGGTGTGGAATGTCTTAAATGCCAAAAACACGTCACTTTTATGCTTAAGAAGGTATAACCATGTCATCTATGTGCAATCGTCTATGAAAGTCACAAACCACTTAATGCTAGATAAAGTAGTAATTGGGGATGGCTCCTAAACATCCAAATGAACATGTTTAAAATGAGTAACACTTTTATTAGAATTCAACAAATAAGAAACACAGTGACTCTTTGCAAGTATGGAAGTGTCACATTTAAAGTCTAAAACAAAACAACCAACAAATAAATCTAGAAATATATGCTGTAAATAACTAAAAGACGGATTACCCAAACAGTGATGTCATGACCAAATTTGATGTCGCGTGTGATCTACGGCTTCTTGGGCTAGATTAACTCGGCTTGTACTAACATCATCGACAAAATGGAGATCCCCCTCTTAATACACAACCAATTGTCTCATTAGTGAGAATATCCTGAATAAGATAAAATTTCGGATACATTAGTATGTAACAATTCAATTGTTCAGTAGCTTGGCTAGGAGACATCAATTTTATGTTTTAGTGAAGGTACAAGTAGTGTATGAGGCAAAGAGAAGGTGGGTATAAGGCATACAATGCCAATGGCAATCACCGGTGAGGTGACACCATTAGTATTGGTAATATTACGTCAAAGTGGAATGATATCACATGCTAAATTAAAGGGGTCATTAGTCATATGGTACGTGGCACCGAAGTCAATGATTTAATTGGACTAAGTATCATCACATTTATATTAAAAGCATAACCATAATTACCTAAGGACTTCAGAGATATATAAGAAGAACTAAAGACATGAGGAGGATCATCTTATGATATCAAAGATAATTGGGAAACTGAGGTTGCAAGATTGGCTTACTCGTCTCGTTCTCGTTGTTTCTGAAGTTTCAATGGTTCCCACCAGTCAGGATAGCCATGCAACTTAAAGTAATTATCACGGCTGTGCTTTTCACTGCCACAGTATGACACGCCCCGACCCCGATATTCCTCGAATATCAGGATAGGCACGTGCTGGCCGACACCCGAAGGTGACGCAAGCCATTCGTTAAGTGCAAAAATTTATAATTTGAAATAAATAATGGTTAGGAATACAATTACAAAGGATTAATAATTTAGGAACGTGTCCAGAGCGTACGACTAAACCAAATCACTAAAAGAATTGAGACAAGGTTAAATGGATCAAGGGAATGAGTGCTACACTGAAAAGATTCGAAGGTACCGCTGTGGAAGTACCGTGATGCCGGGATCGTAATGCCTCGTTTCTAATACCTGAATGGGGGCGCAAAACAAAGGTGAGTGGACCAGAGTTATATACATATATAATATGAAAACATTTCGGAACATAATAATTCCCCCACCAGTTTGAAAACCAAAAATATGCTCATATACTACGTAATAGGTTTTCTAAACCACTAGCATGCCAATAAAATAGTTAATCCAATAATTCCAATATTTCGAATCAACTCATAATTCAAATTCTCGTCTCAATAAAGTCATAAGACAATTATAGTATCAATCTCGTAAATCTCATCAAATAAAAACCCAGGAAGCATCACAAGTTGTGCTGCTAGTGAGTACACCGAATTAATAATACTTCCGGCCCAATGCCTGCACCTGAATCTCTATGGCCATCACCATGAGATAACTCCCTCCCGGCCCGATGCCAGACTCTGTGGTCCCTCAGCCTTCCGCTAGGGATTATTTCTCCAGGCCTTTGCCAACTACAAACCTCGCCCTCGGCGGCATGGTGTTCACTAATTTGCACAAAACATATTTCTAAAATACAACTTCGTAGCAAGAGTTCATCCATCCCCCGTACTACGAAGAGGTGTTCTAAAATCATTTAAAACACATTCTTAGCATCTTATCGTCATCGATCAGATAGTCTACCAGAATGTGGGTAATATCAGAAAACAATTTCGATAAAATCATTCTATATCTCAAGAACATTCCAATCACAGTTATAAAAGTATGCTTCCTGTTCACAATTCATAAATTCCCCTAAAATCAAGGCATGCTATATATAAATGTAAATCTTCATGTCATATCATAAATCATGTATTTATTTTTAGAAGGTGGTCCACTCACCGGCCATGCGAGCCAACTTTTAATACTGCTTTGTCCTTGTTTGTATTCTTAAATGTGTACCGAAATACCAATTTGGGTGAATTGGGGTGAAATACCCCTCTGGTTTAATGAGAATTTTGTTGTGGACTACACCATATTCTGAAAATACCTCACAGAAATAAACAGAGGTTAGAGCCTCAAATTCAACCTAGAAAGTTTTAGAATTTTACCTAAAGGCTGACTATCGACAATAGGGGGCTGACTGCACCTTGGTTTCACTAAAATTTAGCCGAAGACATCGTCGGGAAAAACTGGGATAGAACACAATAAAACTCAAGGATTAAACCTCACATTTCACTTTTAATCCAACCCAAAATCGGCACATAAGGGTTTCACGACCTTACCTAAGAGTACGATGTTGCACATCAGAGATGAACTCAACATTGAACTCATCGAAGTACAGCCTGCTTGACTCGCCGGATCTGGAACGAAACACAGAACTTACAGAGGTTAGAATCCCACACTTTCACCTTGAATTTTAACGTGCAGAGGATGAGTTCCTTTCTAGAACCCAGATGAGAACAACCTCGAGTTTGATCAATTGTTAGATTTATCGGATTGCACCAAGATTTCGTCGGAAACTGGAAGCAGCAACCCAAGTATACACAGAGCTTCATAATTGTAAATTTCAATTTGAATTCAGCACAGAAGGTTTTCGACCTTGAATCTCAACTCAATTAGGAATGAAAAGCACGGAAATGATACCTGGGATTTACATGTAAGTGGTTTGGAATGGAGATCGCCAAAATTGGTACGAACTTCGACGGAAAATCTCGTCGGAATTGGAGAATACGAAATTGTACCCATGCATGCACAGAAAAACCACACTGTTTAAAATCTTGAAGTTTTGGAACAGAGACAAAAAGAAGAGATTTGTTGTACTAGAACACCCACCAACTTTAAACTCGACGGCATTTCGTCAGAGTTCGTCATCGGAATCGATTTCGGTATACAAGATTTGACAGAGGGTAAAACCCTCAAGTTTTCACATGAAATCATCAACACAGATCCATCACAGCAAGAATAACCCAGAAAAAAAAGAAGAAGAAAGCTCAGTTTTTACCTGAGTTCTAGTTTGGGAGCTTCAAAGCTCACGGCTTTAATGGTGAAACACCATACAATGCTCCGATGATGCATGCAAGACCATCACTAGGTTCCTTGAGTCCCATTGATCTCAAAAATATAAGTTTGGGGTTTGATTTGAACAGAAATGGTGTAGATGCTGGTGGTTTCCTTCTCGGCGTCAGAGAGGGAAAATGAGAAGGTTTAGAGAGAGAGAGAACCGAGAGTTAGAGAGTCGACGTCAGAGTGTGGAAGAAAAGAAGATAGGTCACGGGTTGGGTTTGTGAGGGAATCGAAGTGGAAGCAGGGGTAAAGCTCTCGGAGCTTAGAGAGAGGAGGAGAGGTTTCGAGAGTTTTAGAGAGAGTAATTGCAGAAAATGAGGGAGGAAGAAGAAAGCTAACCCGTGCGGGTTAGTGGGGTTTAGTTTAAGGGTTTTGGGCCGGGCTTGTTAGCCCAATTAACTCTTTAAACAACTTTGATTCTTGGCCCATTTATTCCAATTACAACTTGGGCTTCTAGTTACACAAGAAAATGGAGCTTGGCCCACTAAACTTAGGTAAAAACTATAAGAATTGGGCCCGGCCCATCTAATTTATCTATAAAACGGGTAAGGGTCATTAAACAGTAGGTACAACCACCAACCGGGACTAATGGTTTAGGACGAGGAAGACGGGGGCCTCTGGTGGGCTATGAGGCCGTCTTGGCAGCAAATAGTGAGCCTTGTGCTGGGCTCGGGGCAATAGCTTGCGCTACAGTCTTGGGCTCAGTGCATGTAGCTTCTCGGGGGCGCTGGGACGAGGAGGAGCCACGGTTCATGCTGTAGGCCGAGCCACCATTGCCGCCCCACTTAGCAGTTGTCCTACGGTGTTCATAACAGCATGTCTCATCGTTTCCCGACAAACATAGGCATAACTTTGTTAGACGGAAGTAAGGGGCTTAGTTTGTAGAATATCACTATGATTTTACCAAACATATCATCCAATCCTGGAAGCAAAGTATACACACAATTCATTTGAACAATGTTATTATAAATTTCAATATCAGTACCGCACTTCATTGGATAGGTTCAATGATAATCAATCTCTTGCCACAAAGATTGAAGATCATTATAATATGTCTCCATCGGTCGTCTGTCTTGCCTTATGCGAGAGACCTTGCAAATAAGATCATATACTTGAGATATATTGGAGCCATCATAGTCTGAGCGACCAATCGCGTCCCACACCTATTTTGCCGTCGGTAGTCAAAGAAAATATCCAATTAAATTGGGTTCCATAAAACTGATAAGCTAACCTTTATGATGGCGTTCTCCTTATGTCATTTGGTGAAGGCCGGATCGTCGGTAGGGGGTTGGGGATTACTCCTAAACAAGTAGCCCAACTTGTTTTTGCTAGCAATAAACGTCTTAAAAATTTGAGACCAAACTCCATAATTGGCACCATTGAGCTTGATACCAGTTGAAGTCATAGAAGAATCATGATGAACAATTTGTGTAACAACTTGTGGTAGAGATGGGGGTAGGATTCATGGTAGGGTCAATTAGGCTAGTAATGTTTAGGATAGAGGTAGTATCGGTTAGGATGGGGATTTTGATTTCACCGTGGAGTGGTGGTAGGTTCTTCATGGGAGGGCTGGGTTTGCTTGAGGGAACGGGCAGAGCAGAAATCCTAGGATCTCTGTTCTAATACCAGGCTAATTAGAAGTTATTTTGGGTTTTAATTGTATGATGTTATTCATCTCACCAAGAAGAGAAATATATATTGTACAAGATTGATTTACAAGGGAAGAAACATAAAATAATATCTACCCTAATCACATCTTGATTATAAGGACCCAAACGGGCAACTTAACTAATTACAAAAAGTTAACTCTCTCCAACACATACACCATCCATAAAGAATAAAAATGAATTACAAAAATACTAAAACTCCAATTACATTGTACTTTCATAAATCAATTTCAATCTTGAAGCTCTAGTGAGGATATGTTTCACTTAATATGGAAACCTCATGTTCCAGTACTTTGACGAAGCTACTTTTGGAATATTGATCCGACTTTGTCACCCCTGAGTAATTCTCTCATCTTCGTGACTCAAACAATTTTGTTCTGCCGCTGCTATTCATAAAAAATGCTGATTGCGAGGGGACTGGGAGAGTAAGAGAGTAGTTATTCAGTATCATAATAACCGATGCCATGGTTGGTTTATCACCTATATTTTCTTGCATGTATAATAGTCCGATATGGATGCATCTCATTATTTCATTTCTCGAACCAGTCTTCAGTGTCGGATCTATTAGATTTGATAATGTCCAGTCTCTCAAACTTCTCCATGCCTGCAATGATTTGTGAATTAATTTGCAGAGATAATCAGTGATCACATTTGTTTAGTTTTGTTGCACTCAATTGCATCAATACATAGAGTTTTTATACATATATTCACTTACGAAGTTTATAAGATCTTCCACGTTATCTCCATGATGGAAAGAATTGTTTTCTGTCCGCTTACTATCTCTAGAACTAACACACCAAAACTATAGACATCGGACTTAACAAAAAAGTGTCCGTGCATTGCATACTCTGGAGCCATATACCCGCTGCATATAAACAAGAAAAGGGTCAAGTTTCATCAATATAAATGGAAACTTAGGAAATTATGACAAACAAACAATGCTATAACATAAGCCCCTGAGGCAGTTAAGTGCATTCTTACTAGGTCCCCACAATTCGACTAGTATTGCCTTGAGTTTGATCAGGCACAAACAGCTTTGTCATGCCAAAATCTGAAATTTTGGGGTTCATTTCTTCATCAATTAAGATGCTACTAGCTTTGAGATCACGATGAATAATTCTAAGCCGAGAGTCTTCGTGGAGGTCAATGATCCCTCAAGCAGTTCCTACTATAATTTTGTAGTGCCTATCCCAATCCAGTTGTGCACGCTTTGTTGTGTCTACATATTCGTGCAAAAGAAAGACTTCAATTACAATGTTTTCTTGCATGTCACATAATTGGAATTATCAAAAGAAAAATTAATTTAAGAAAATTTCAAAGATTATAAAGCATAATTCCAGACATACCGAATATGATGTGATCGAGACTTACGTTGGGAACAAATTCATAGACAAGAAGTCTTTCGTTTCCTTTTAAGCAGAAACCTAAAAGTCTAACTAAATTCCAGTGTTGAAGTTTGGCGACTAGCAAAACCTCATTTTTGAATTCTAAATCTCCTTGTCCAGAATTTGTAGAGAGCCTTTTCACAGCTATATCTTCTCCATTGGAAAGCTTACCCTGAAAAAAAAAATTATCAAAAAAAAAAAATATCATTAAAAAATGAGATGAGTTTCATTCAAGAAATATGAAATTTAGGTTGGCACATAATTTATGTAGTTGTTCATATATGTGTGTGTGTATATTTCGAAACAATGATTTATGATTACCCTGTAAACAGGACCAAATCGGCCTTGTTCGAGTTTATTTTCTTCACAAAAGTCCTCTATGGCAACCCTAATGGTGCTAAAGTGAAATTGCAAGGACTCCGCAGATCTAATTTCATCTATATCGTCACCTCCTGATGAACAATTTAATAAGAAAACTGTATAAGTTCATTGTTTAAAATGTTCATTATTTATAGAGTAGAGATGCAACTTAGTTAACTCTAAATGTTCATACTTAATTTTTTTTTGTTTCATTACCGGAAAGTAACTTACTAGTTTCAAGCTTTTTCTTTGTTCTCCTTATTCTTAAACAAGCGAAGATGAATATAATTAGTACTAGAGCAACAACAATTGGCACAACGATACCGATGACAGTTCAAGATGTGTTACTTTTCGATCGTGCAAAAACCAGAAATCTTTTTAATTAATCAAACCATAATTTGGATATATTTAAAGTAGCACATATTTTCTACTAAAGCATCATAATATATGTAGATATTTACGTATCACAGCTGGGTTTGTGTTGTTGGTTGACGATAGAGGAGGACTTGGTGGCGACGAGGGAGATGGTGCCACAGTTGTAGGATCGTAGAAGAGAGAGATCTCGTACCTAACATCACAGTTGGGTTTAAAAACCCTACCACCTTGCTTCGACCCACAAAAATTTGTGATTTTTGCCACAGCGCGAGCCAAGTAATCAGAGCAGTCTAGCTCGAACAACTCCGACGTGCACTGCACAAGTCCATATATTGGTTAGAAATTGGGAGCTGTTGTTGTCCCTACTGCAAACTTACGAAGCGAACCATTCGCTGCAGCTTGACTACTTAAGTCATCCATCAACTTCCTTAGCTCTTGAAAAAACTCGCCAACACCTGACGTTATGTTTTGTGTGTTTGACAACCAGAAAGAAAAAAAGTCTTCCATGATGCCATAGATGGAACAGTTTGAGTAGCACAGTATGCACTCATCTTAATAGCCAAAAACTTCTTTCTGGTTGGGACAAACCTCTGTGATCTTTTGTGTAGAGTTTTTTAGGCAGTTATGGCAAACGTCTGCCTCAACGTCTCCTCTGCAAAGCACGATTGCATGAACCTGGTTAGAGTTTTGGCCGTAGGATGAGTTGTAAAAGTCGTAGTCGTTGCTGTTGCCGTTGTTAGAGGGTGAAGAAAGGGATGAGAGAAGGGTGTTAAGGTTTGTTTGGTAGGTGCTACTGGTGGTGTAGTTACCTTTCTCATTAAAGCATTCACTTTGAAAATCTGGCTGAGCAATGACTTGAATAGTAACAAGCAACAGAAGTGGATAAAGGAAAAACAGAAATCTTAAGCAGACCTTTAATGGCGCCATGGTGTTTGTAAATAATTTTGTTGCCAAATATTTTGTTTCAGGACATATCATTTTATACAAGGAAAAGTAAAGAATTCAGCGCCTAAAGATTTGGTATAGTATTGGTGGGGTGGGTAGATAAATATTGTTAAACATAGGATCATATAAGTACGCAACTTTATGTATAAATAAATACAGTTCGACGATGCAGAATTTTCGAAGACGGTTTCTATTATAATTGAGGGCCTATAACTTTTTATTCTGATCCTAAGAAAAGTCCCTTATTAAACTTAATCAATTTTTTTAATAAACAAATTTTATCTACACAAAGTGTATGGGGGTGGGGGAGTGAGCTAAATCTCACAATGAGCTAGCTATAATAATGTGATTCAAATTCACATTTGACAAGAATTAAACCTAAAATCTATCACTTATAAGAGTAATGCTATTCATACCATGTTATTGTATCACATTTTTATACGGCCTAAGATGATATAGAAATATTGTATAAAAATATGGTATGAGTAGCATTACTCCACTTATAAATGAAAAAAAAAATACTACTAAACTATAGTACTAATTGGTTAAACTTAGTCCATTAAAGCCTAGTGATGTAATTATTTCATTTTTAGTTTGACTACGATGCCTAAACTAGATTTAACTGGACGAATCACAAGTTATAGGTTTTTTGGGTAAGAATAGTTCTTCATCATAAAAAGCAAATATGGAGGCAGTCAATACTGGCCAGCTAATCAAATTGTTTCTTTGACTGTTTTAATTAATTAAAACGTAGTTAGCAAAGTGACTGGCAGTGCTAGTAATTAATTTTATATTAGAGGAGTAGCTAATTGAATATTAATCCGACCAGGAAAAAGATGCTCATCATATTAATAAATAATCGATTTGATTGAAACGGGAGTGGTGCTTGAGGAAGGTAATAATTCTTCTCTTCTTTCTTAAACAAAACTTGATTGCCTGAATTTTCCTGGTCAATTTGTGTTTTATTAACGCGTAATCTTGGTCAATGGGAACGAAACTTCTAAGGAAACAAGATAAGGTGATCATATATGTTCCTAGAATTTAATATATTTCCATGAGAAAAAAATTGCTGTAAATTAATGCATGAATAGATTAGAGAAAAAAAAAATCAAGTGATCATCTTCTTCTAAATATAAATCGAGGGAGGGCTCCATGGTGTTTTCCTGAATTTTCATTTCGTCTAGGGAGGGCTCCATTTGCCTAAAACGTTTTAGAGAAAAATACGATATTCGTCAAGATGAAAGAAAACGTACAATTTGAGGATAGTGTACTAAGATGATGACATTTGTCAACTTATAATTGGTTGAGTTAGTTGTGATTAGAGATTGTTAGAGGCTATTATAGTCATTGTTGTTCTAAAAATGGTTTCTATAAAACCATAGTGTATTAGTCATTTGACTTTAGTGTGAAATATTCAAAGTTTACAATTTCTCTCTTAAATCTCTATCTTTCTACCTATCTCAATTTCATAGCTTTAACACATATACTGAAAGGTTAAGATGGTATCATCGCTGAAAAAGGCTCACTGCTGTTTCCGATCCTAGGCTTTCTTCCGTTACTTTAATGATGTTTGATCTTTAGTCGATTGGTCAAATTGGGTGTTGTTGTTTCATTTTGAGTGCATCTCTTTTTGAAACACTGCGACTTGATATGGATTGTTTTGGGATCGTTTGATTCTTTTTTTCTGCTTATTGTAATCGATTCAGATATCGATGGTATTTTTGCACACCTGGTGTTCGACAATTTGCTTGAGCCATTACTTATTGCTTCTTCATCGTTATTCTTCAGGCTTCTTCTTCAATTGGTTTAGTTTTTCTTTTATATCTTGAATCTTGGTGAAATTGAATGTGAGTTTTGTGATTTGAATCATATCAAAGTTTTCGATTGTTTGTTGATTTTGAGGGCTTGAAGTCTTTATTGAGCAGTTAAGTTTTGTGTGGGCACCAAAGGTTTGTGACATTTATTTCTCACTACGACCCACAATCTAGGTAACCCTCGATTCTGTATTTCATTGCACTTCCACATTTTTCTCTAGGCTTATCAGGGATTTTGGTCTGTCTGAGGTGCAATACTTAGTGAAAATTTACTGCAATTGATATATGATATCCTAGCAATGATTCTTGAGATTTTTGTTGTTTATGGAGAAGCAACTATGTAACTATGTAGGATATGTCTTGTAGTATGTGATGAGCAAAATAGGCTCAAAATGGAATGCTTTTGCAAATTTTCATGGCAGGCTTTTGTGCAATTGTAATTGCATCACCATTTGCATTTACATTGGGCCTCTTGGCATCCTTATTCGTCATTATCCTTGCAATCAAGGAGTATATATGACCGTATGGAGCTTATGGTATGGATCACTCATTGAAAGTATCAGGTGGTTTGGTGTTACTTTCTTGGTGTGGTTTTCTAGCGATTTTGTTTTATTTTTGTGCTTTTGAAATTCATAGTCGGCTTCTTGAAGATATATGGGTTTATGTTGAAAACTAGGGTTTTTCTTGCTTTTGGATGAATCCAATGAGATAAACTATTGTTTCGTTCAGTGATTTTGTTGGATTACAAGATTTCAAGAAAGTGTCATTCTTTCTTGATGGTTAAGAAAGTATCATTCTTTCTTTCATTCCACATAATTTGTCAAGAGTATCATTCTCTTGTTGCCTTAGAATTTGTCAAGAGTATCATTCTCTTGCTACCTAGAAGAATTCAAGAGTATCATCATGGCTACACCAATGGTTCAAGTCTTTTTTGAAGGGATTTTCTAGTCACTAGTCTTTCTGTGCAGCGTGATCTTGTTGGAAGGTATTTACAGCAGCAACACGGTGATGGCTCATGTCAACTTGTAATTGGTTGAGTTAGTTATGATTAGAGATTGTTAGAGAGTATTATAGTCATTGTTGTTGTATGAATGGTTTCTAAAAAACTATAGTGTATTAGTCATTTGACCTTAGTGTGAAATATCCAAAGTTTAGAATTTCTTTGTTAAATCTCTCTCTTCCCACATATCTATTTCTTCTCAATTTCATAGCTTTAACACATATACTGAAAGGTTAAGACCTACATGGGTCTCGATAAAAATTTTGCCGAAAATTTCAACCCTATCGAATAGAAAAAACCCTCCCAAATAAACTACTAAAGTTAGCTATCCTCACAAGCAAATCAAATGGATACAATTAATAGGAAACATATTCAACTAGTAAATCCGTATTTAAATCCGAAGGTTCTTCATGCCACACCAACTCCGAAGAACAACCCATTCTAGTGCGAGCAAGTCTATGAGCAACTTAATTAGCCTCTCTTTTCACATGGTAGAACTTTATTTGAGAAAAATCATTAATCAAAACGCAAACATCATTGATAATTGGAGTGAGTGGAGAGCAATCCTCTCCTTGACCATTCACAGCAACAGTGATGACAACTGAATCTCCTTCAAACATGCACCACTTCCCACTCAAGCCTAACTGTTGGGCAACAATTGTAGCATTTCTTATTGCAATCAACTATACGTGCAATGCAGAAGACGCTGCCAAACAAGGATCTACAAATGCCGCTACAAAGGCGCCATCCTAGTTGCTAACAACCATCCTCACTCCGGAACATTTTGTCCTTTCTTCCCATTCACCATCGAAATTAAATATAATCCATCCATCCTCAGGTTTCTTTCACCTTTATTTGGTTTTTACCTGCTATTGCACTGATGGAAAATGTCATTTTCTATATTTCGAGAGGCATCCCTTCGCGTCATGTGGTGGTAACTGGGATCCTTTCCCCCTCCCCCAACAAAAAAAAAAAAACTCACTTCGTACCTTCTAGATCATCCAAAGAATCATGAGACTCAACTCGAAAGTTGGAGTGGGTGAAATGTGAGCTAAGTGAATAAGTCATTCTTGCACATTCAATCTACTAAACTCTGTGGTTCGAATGCCCATACTTGAAAACCATATCGACGTTGCTAATGGACAATCATCATTTTGAATAATTTTCCTCCTTGTTGGTAATTAAAATGCCTATTATATCCGAAAAACTGATATTTCCTTGTTACTTCCCCGTCATTACCAACCATAGGAATGAAATTTTTTATTTTTGATCCCCTTGTAAATTCATTTCTACGAAGACATAAATTAACCACATTCCATAAAAAAAGGATACTTCGACTTTCAACTCAATATGATGGTTTTACCCTTGACGTTAAGAGTGAACCACATGGTATACCACAAAGAGCCTAACATCAATATGCTCTAAAGGTACTGGCCTTGGGGTCAGTTACATATCAAGGTGACATTTGGACCCATAATAACCCAATCTTCCCACCCGTGCTATACATGGCCCAAGATTGTAGGAAGTTGACTCTTCAAAGTCGTCATTGGGTGTCTAGCGCTATGGTGCAGTTACCTTCCAAAGGCCTCCAACAAGAATTCAAGTAGCTGCTTGTAAAATTTGGTTTGCAGCACACTAGCAAAACATAACAGTCTACCTAGTATGGCATACGGCCTCATCTCCCAGTTGCATGCGAGGGTTCACTCTTATAAAAACTAATTTCAATAGAAAAATTGGTAATAACCACTTGTTATATTAGTTTCTCTCAACCTATTCTTTGACTTAGGCATTAGAAGTCCTTTGCCTGATACCCTCCCTTTTTTTCTTTGTGTTCATTAATTAGGCTAACTGTGTTTCTTGTTTTGTAGGTGGGATTTAGTCAATTCTACCTTGAACGAAATTTGTATCCACAATTTCTACGTACCAAATGTAGCCTAATAGGAAAATAAGAGCATTACACATCACTCAGCTTAGGTAGTGATTTCTATACAAGATTTTTCACCTCTTGCACATGTCTCCTAATTCTGCCTCTTGTTTTTCTTTTGATTTGTTCAACCTTTTTTTTTATGCAAAGAAATTCATAAATTCATTAAAACACGAAACCTCTAGTACAATCGTTTCCAATACAATCAAAATTAAAGGTATGAAGAGCAACATCAGGTAAACATAAATCCTAATAATGAGAATTCAAGAGGGAGAAACCAAGGTGAGGTAAAGCATCCTCAACAAAGTTTGCTTCCCTGAAAAGGTGCTTCCAATCAACATGACTAAAAGACCGAGCCAGGATACAAATATCATTGATTATAGAGCTGACTCTCCAAGGAATCCCTAGTGACCTTGCACAACTTCAATGATGAGTTTAGAGTCCCCCTCCACCATCACTTTGGTGAAACTCTTGCACCTAGCACACTGGAGCCCTTCTCACAAACCCATCACTTCTGCTACTAAAATAGTAGCGCCATCAAGGTTAAGAGCCCCCGCCCTAATCACTTGTGAATTATTGTTACGGAGCACAAAGGCAGCAGCAACACGGTTGTTCGAAACTGAACCATCAAAATTGAGTTTAATCACATCATACTAGTCAAGAGGATGCCATTTAATAAAGGAAGAGATAGGTAAAGCCTCATTGGGGTCGCACTTCCCATCAGCCTTGAGAAAAGCCGAACCAACACTACGGGCGATAGAAACACAAGTAAAGCCTTATTGGGGTCACACTTCCCATTAGCCTTGAGAAAAGCCGAACCAACACTACGGGCGATAGAAACACAACACACTAGGACCGAGGGCACACTTCTGAACACCAAGTTATTTCTTTCTATCTAGATTTGCCAACAGTTTAGAATTACTTTACTAAGATCAGAAAGGCTGTCTTTGTCATTAAAACTTAATCATTCTATCCAATCAAAAAAATTATCATTAGTACTTATGTTACCATTATTAAAACTACCAAAAGTTGAGCTCTAAACTTTAGTAGCAAAAACACAATTACAAAAGAGATGACGTTGATCTTTTTCAGCTGTATTACATAACAGACATAACTTATCAATATTTTTAACAAAACAACTTAAGCGTTTTTTGGTTTGCAACCTTTCCTGAATCATAAGCCAAGCAAACATTTTAACCTTCGGAGGAATAGTTAGCTTCCACATTTTCTTTAACAATGTAAGGCGATTACTAGAGGGATTGTTTCGATTTTGTAGCCAGGTAGCAGATTTAATGAAAAAGTTCCCATTATTGGTTAAACCCCAAATTAACTTGTCTTTCAACTCTTGTAGAGGGAGGGGAATGCGACAAAATTTTCTAATGATGTCATCATCAACTATAGTAGCTAATTTAATGCCGCCCAAACTATTATGAACTATAAAGTTGCTTACTTTAAGATTCCAATCAATATTATTCCTATCATTCACGATTATTAAATGAAAAAAGGGGTAAGGAAAAACCCACTGATTGGTCCAGAATAGTGTCTTCACCATTACCCACAATCCATCTTATTCCCTCATGAATGATGTTCATATTAGAAAGAATACATTTCCAAGCAAGTGAGTAGTTTTGTTTAATCTTTGAATTTAAAAAATCGGACTTACGTAAGTATTTACTTTTGACTATTTTAGCCCACCAATTTTCTTTGTTGGTTAAAACTTTCCAACCTAATTTGGCTAAACAAGGATTGTTAAAATGATCAATTCGTTTGATTCCTAAACCAACCTGATTCTTTGGAGAACAGACCTTCTTCTAGGCCATTGGTCTAAGCTTAGTATTTCTCCCCCAAAAGAAATCTCTGCATTCTTTATCAATTTTAGTTGTTTCCCTACTGAGGCACTTAAAACAAGACATTACATGATTCTGCATCCCAATGAGATTAAAATTAATAACAGTTAGCCTCCTGGCCTTGGAAAGGTTTTGCCCTTTTCAACTGGTAAGTTTTTGCTTGACCCGTTTAATTAATTCTATCTCATTAACCGGATCCTTCTAGAAAACTATGTCATGGATCCCTAAGTACTTCCCAATAGTGGTTTTATGTTGAATGTTCAAGATATTCACAATATTGTCCCTATCCTGGTTGATAGTATTATTCGAAAAATAAATAGAAGATTTATGAAAATTTACCTATTGACCTGTAGCCGATGCAAACATTTTAAGGATTTGAAGGACATTTCTAGCCTTTTTAGGGGTAGCTCGGGCAAAAAGTAGACATATTTGCAAAAACTAGGTTTGAAATTCTAAATCCCATAGGGGATGATAGGATTCCCACATGGGATTTAGGAGTAGAAGCCAAACGATTAAAGTGTCTAATAAAAGATTAAGGTGATAAGGGGTCACCCTGTCGTATGCCACGATTAGAATATAAAGAACCATGCAGAGAGCCATTAATTAAAATGGAGAAAGAAGTTGATGTAATGCATTCCATTATTATGTTGATCCATTTCTCATTAAAACCAAAGTGAATTAGAACATACCTTGTGTAATCCCAATTTAAAAAGTCATAGGCTTTTTCCGAGTCCAATTTAACACCCAAGGACCCTGTCTTGCCTTTCTTTACCTTGAAGCTGAAAAACAACTCATGGGCAATTAAGATATTATCATGAATGGAACGTCCCAGAGTAAAAGCACCTTGATTAGCATATATGCATAGGTGAAGCAAAGGCTTAAGCCTTTTAATAATAATTTTTGTTATAATTTTATAACTAACATTACAAAGACCAGTGGTTCTATAATTGGACATAGTTTCAAGATTATCCACTTTTGGGATTAAGGCAATATTTGTGTGATTAATAAACCTTAGGCTTAAATTATTTTGAAAGAAATCTTTAATCATAGGAATAATAGTGTCTTTAACCTCTTCCCAACAACCTTGGTAAAAAGCAGCACAAAGACCATCAGGTGCGGGTGCTTTTAACGCACCAATGCTATTCACCGCTTCCCAAACTTCCCCATCTGAAATACATTTAAGTAGTCGCATATTATACATATGATCAATGCAAGGAGTTATGATATCAACCATTGTAGCCAATGTTTCCTGAGAAGGGGAACTATCACAAGAAAAACGCAGTTTAAATTCATGCACAAAAACTTGCTCTAGACCTTCTCCATAATTCCACCAGAAACCATTACTATCTTTAACAGATTTTATTTCATTTTTCTTATGGATAGAAGCCACCGTTTGAAAATATTTAGTATTTTTATCTCCCAATTGAAGCCACTTAACCTTAGCTTTTTGAGCCCACATAATTTCCTCTTCCCGTAAAACTCTATTAAGCTCACTTCTAGTTTTAACCTCGTCCTTCATGCTTATAGAGTTATCTTGATCCCTCATAATTTTATTTTGAATATCACAAAGAGAGGTTAAAAGCTTATCTTTACAATCTTTGACATTACCAAAGGTCTCTTTGTTCCACTTCCTTGCCAAATACTTGAAAGTCCATGCACAAGCAACAAATATTCAGATTTTGAGAAAAACTGAAAATTCACTAAACCGACCTCATAAAACATGTATTTATAGAGTTTTTGGGTGAATTTTGATTTAAATATTTTTTAATTGTTTCAATAGTTGAGTTTAATTTGGGCCGTTTGATCTTTTTTTTATTGCTAGATTTAAACATAGGATTTAATGTACATAAAAATTTAAAATTGCCCAAATTTTAGGTTTTAACTCAAAACTTATTTTAGATCAACTATTGAAGAATAATTGAGTTAGTTTAAATCCTAAATTTTGATGGGCCAGCCTTCTAACCTTGGCATAAATTAGCCCAAATTTTAGGTTTTAACCAATTTGGATTTTAACCCAATACTTATTTTAGGCTCAACCATTGGAGAATGATTGAATTCGTTTAAAACCTAAAATTTAAGTTTTAACCCAATAATTGAAGATCATCTTAATACTATAAAAATGAAATGTATGATACTAAAAATAAAGTGTTTAACAGTTTAGAAAATAAAATCTGATGTCTAAGACTATCTCCAAATGAGATGTCAAATATGCCAAATAGGATTAAAAAAATATTTAGGTGTTCTCCAATGAATATGCCATATATGATGTGGCATATGAGTCATTTGACTCCTTACTTTCTAAATGCCTTTTTTGACGGCAAACAAAGAAGAAGTCAAATATATTTAATCGAATTTTTTAATACGTGGATTCCATTAACAAGCAATGGAATAAAAACCAAAATTATTTTTTATTATTTTTTAATAGTTAATATAACTCTAAGCTCAATAAAATAATAAAATAAATATTTGACACATCTATTAGAAAAGAAGAAAGTTTAACAGTTATATTCAGTTTGCCCCATCAAAAGCCTGCCAGGCGGAATCTTGTACACTTGGTACCACATTCAATTGTTAACCCCAACCATACACGTGTAAGATCTTGGATACTAGGTCCCACATTGGACGTAATTGATTTCCAATCCAAATCAACCCTTGGTCAACCAAACCTTCTTCTCCTCTCTCTCAAACATAAAACCTCCGATTTGGTCCTGCTTCTCTGTTTGGTCGGAGAACTGAGCTGAGCAGAGCAGAGTGATCCGTTTTCAGACCGAACAGAACTGCGACAATGAACGCAGAGTCGGTGACATTGTTGTTAGTAAATTTGGCAAGTATTATGCAGAGAGCCGATGAGTCATTGCTGCCAGGGGTGTACAAAGAAGTTGGGGCGACTCTCCACACCGACCCCACTGGGTTGGGGTCGCTTACTCTGTTTAGATCCATCGTTCAATCTTCCTGCTACCCACTCGCTGCTTACCTCGCCATGCGTCACAACCGAGCCCGTGTCATTGCTCTTGGCGCCTTTCTTTGGGCTGCTGCCACCTTCCTTGTTGGCTTCTCTTCCACTTTCCTTCAGGTCTCCCCCCCCTCTCTCTCTCACTGTTTTCATTTTTTAAATTTTTATATACAAGCGACGAACTAAAAAGGTGTTCTTTTTCCTGCAAATATGAATGTATTGTGAGATGGAATAGTTACTTTTGTCTTCTTTGGCGGTTCGTTATTAGACAGTATGTTTGTATGCATAGATCTAAGACAACCCTTGTTTTGAATTGGCTCTGTGTTTTGCTTTGAGTTGTTGCTTGAATTGGAAATGGGGAATGCTGTTGCATGTCTTGCCATATTATATTTTAGGGAAACTGTTGATTTCAATCTTCAGCTATGTTTCCACATTGTGTATGTGTGGAGAAAATCATCCAAGGCAGCTGATTTTCAGGTCTTGTTCAATGTAAGTCATACCGAAGCGTACTGTGTGATGGATATCCTGTTTTACAAATGAGATTTCTGGATTTTGTTTTGCAATTACAACAGTTTTGAGGAAATCAAGGACATTGATGTAGTAATCACGTAGGATCAATAATATGATGTACAAGAGCAAACAGAAGTAGGACACTGAAGGTAACTAAGTGAAATCAACAATCTGAATGAATGCCAATGTTATTGAAGAAGAAAATCGTTTGATGAGCCTGTCATGGATTGTTTTCAAGTCCATCATCATTTTAACCGTATGGTTCATTAGCAAGATCATTGCTTATGCTGTAAATTTCAAAGAAAAGTAGATTGGCCTTACCAAGTTTGAAAATGTGCTTATAAACATTACCAAATATGGTCAAGGATACAAAAAGAAAACTATACTTATTTCAGGAATAGACAGATGTTTAGAAATTAAGGTTATTTTATCTTAGCTTTGATATAAAAAAGTAAAGATTTAAGGCTAATTATTTAGATTGTTAAAAATAGTAGATAAGGGTTTGATTATAAAATTATGTGACTTTGTGTTGTTCTTGTGAGATTTTATTTTATTTTATTTATACTACCAATTCACCCGTTGTAGATGAACAGAGAATATAAGCATAACGTTGAAGTTGTAATTTATTTGGTTTCTTTTCTCTTCTCTTCTCTCGCTGTTTTAAGTCAGCGGTACGTATTATGATAGTGTCTGAAAATCCAGCTGTGTCTTACCATTTATTTATCTTATAGCAAAATCCTACTTTTGCTCGCCCATGACTGCCAAATCTCATTCTGTATACTTTCTTCATAAGTATGAAGCTAATCTAGGATGCTGCACCTGTGGAGATGGGAGGTTTGGGGAAGAGATCAGTTCGTGTTTCAACATGAAGCTCATAGCTCTTGATACGAGATAATGAATCTTAAACTAACCACAAGTAAATAAGCTAAAAAACTGTCCAATAAGTTTGTAAGGTGTAATTCAGAACTGCAACATTTTGAATCACTCAAAACTTTCAGCACATGATAGCTATAGTTTTGTTGGATTGCAAGATTACAATTCAACACTAAGTTGTTTGATTTGGTCAATTAGGTGGCTGTTTCAAGAGGTTTAAATGGAATTGGACTTGCCATTGTCACTCCTGCTATTCAGTCTCTTGTTGCCGACTCAACTGATGAGAGCAACCGTGGTACAGCATTTGGATGGTTACAACTAACAGGAAACCTTGGCTCCATAATTGGCGGTCTTTGTTCTGTACTAATAGCATCCACTTCATTCATGGGCATACCTGGTTGGAGAATTGCATTCCATTTGGTTGGTCTCATTAGTGTCATAGTCGGAATATTGGTTCTCCTTTTTGCCAATGATCCGCACTACATAGAGAGCAGCGGTAGAGCTAAAGATATAATTCCACATAAGCCTTTTTCATTAGAAATGAAAGATCTGGTTAAAGAAGCAAAGTCAGTTATTAGAATCCCATCTTTTCAAATTCTCATTGCTCAGGGTGTCTTTGGATCATTCCCCTGGTCAGGTTTGTCATTTGCTCCTTTGTGGTTAGAACTTATTGGTTTCTCGCACAAAGAAACAGCAGTTCTTTGGACCATATTTATTATTGGTGGATCACTTGGAAGTCTCTTTGGAGGAATCATGGGGGATACCCTTGCAAAACCCTTTCCCAATTCTGGGAGGGTAGTTCTTTCACAGATAAGTGCCGGTTCAGCCATTCCTTTTGCTGCTATTTTGCTACTGGTGTTGCCCGATGACCCAACAACAGGACTCTCACATGGGCTGGTCTTGTTCGTCATGGGATGGTTTACTTCCTGGAATGCTCCAGCAACTAACAAGTATGTATCCCTTACCCACTGTGTCCCTTTTTTTTCCTTGGCTTTAGAGATACCATGACATAGAATTTTCTTTTCTTACATTTTCCCCATGCCGTGGTGGGGATGAGGAGTAAAATTGCATTGAAGATTGTATTTGGTGTCTATTTCTAGGAGTTGCTAATCCTAGTGACCAGTTTATTCAGATGTGTTCTTGTTCACAAAACAATAAGATTATAAGAGGAGTCGATCCAGCTTTCTTTGTCTTGCACATTAGAAACTTTCATTTGAATTTGTTTTTGTAATTAGGTTGGGGAGGTCCGCCATGTCAAATTCAAATTTGCTAACTCTCGAGTTTGTGACAATTGTTCAGCATTTTAGAGTTCCATTCAAATCTTCTCAACTCATTTTGTTAGCCATATTAGTATGTTTATATCAATATGTATTTTAACTAGTTTAATAGGTACACTCTTTGAGTTATTGATAAGTTTTACTATTAAATTTTCAAAAAACTCTCGAGTTTCATAGGCTTTATCAGATATGGGCACTCTTGCAATGACAGAAACATATGCATGATCTGTCAAGTAAAAACACATCCTTCACCCTCTTTGCATGACCAGTGCCGAAGAGTTAGGGTTGATAAGTCATATTGACTAGAGTTACATTCCAATGACGCATGGTCATGTTTTCACGTGATCCTCGTGCAGTCAAAAACTAAATTACTGGTCACAATAGATCAGATACTTATACTTTCTTGGAACTCTTTCAATGTGCAAGCTGGTTCACAGTCCCATATTTGCCGAGATAGTCCCTGAGAGGTCTCGTACCAGCATATATGCTCTGGATCAATCATTCGAGTCCATCCTATCATCATTTGCTCCCCCGATAGTAGGACTTTTGGCTCAGCACGTTTATGGTTTTAAGCCAGTTCCTAAAGGATCATCAGATTCTGTAGAGGTTGAAACCGATAGAGAAAATGCCGCATCACTTGCCAAGGCACTCTACACAGCAATGGGCATTCCGATGACACTCTGCGTTTTTATCTACTCCTTCCTTTACTGCACATACCCCAGAGACAGAGACCGGGCTAGAATGCAAGCATTAGCAGAATCCGAAATGCAGCAGCTGGAAACGAATTGTTCCCCTTCACGGGGAGAATACTCTGAAGTTCATGTTTTGGAATCAAAAATACCGAATGGAAATGAAAAAAGCGAAATTGACATCAAATATGGATTAGAGGAGGTCATTGATTTGGATGATAATGATGAGAAGTCCCTGCTTTCCGATCAGCAAACGTTCTCAAATCTGAGAGAATAGGGGACAAAGCAGAAGCTGAATTTTGTTAATTGGCTTCATGTAAACCAAATCAAGTGCAGAAAATTTGCATGCTTGGGTAAAGATCGGATGCTCATGAAATCTTTTTTAAGTTAACAACTAGAATGTTTGTCATACCACATTTATTTATTTGTTGCTAACACACTCAATGGTTTATTTTGAGGGTTTCCACAGATTTTAGAGCAACAATTTCAAGGACTACCAGTTGATTATTGTTATAATCGCAACTGTTCATTCTTGTAATACATATAACCTCTTTAATTACTTGATGAAGTTTATTTAAGCTCTCTTTAATAGAATTGTTAATGCAGTCATACAACTTGTATTATATGGTCAAGGGGTCCTTACCGTTCCCTTCTAGGTATGCCTATTTTTTCAAGGCAGACCAAAAACAATGAAACTTACTTCCAACTGTTAGAGTTTAGGGTTTTTATTTTTTATTTTTTTATAAACAACTATATATATGAGAGAGAGAAAATTTGTGAATTCTTTATTTATGAAATTTGAATATATACATTTGAAAGTAAAGTAAAATATTATTATACCGTAATATTAACTGATTAAATTTTGATTAGACATAATAGTTTGTGCTATTACGAATTCGCAAGCCGATTTCATTATTTAGATCGAATTCTAGGGACTCACAAGTCCACTTCATCCAAATTAAAACAATCATGACCGCTGGTTCTTTGCTAGCTATTCATCAATCTTAGCGGTTTTCCTTCTAGGAAATTCTAGAGTAGATTCATCCATGCATTGATTAAAGAAAACTTTAACGAAAAGTTTTCGATATTATTCACTTTAACGAAAAATCACATTTTTACACTAAAAGGTCAATCATGATACTATTTACTTTATCTTTTATTTTGTTTTCCTAGTTAAAATTCAAAGTTTTTAAGTCATTTTCATTAGTTTTCCTTTGATTAAATTGTTATGAATTCGAAGAATTTAATAGAGTACTTTAAAGAGAGTTTTAACAAAACATTCTCGGTACTGTTCATTTTAATGATAAACCATATTTTTACCCAAAAAGTCACTCATAGTACTATTCACTTATAATACCTTTTTGTCATTTTAATTAAAACTTAAAAATTTTAAACTATTTTCGTTAGTTTTTCTTACTTTAAATGCAATTTATATTATACATACACACACGATAATATATGAGATATTTCATCACACATTGATGATAGACTAATTCGCTTTATATGTTGTCTCGATACCACATGAGATAGTAGCATACTTTTGATCATTGAGTCAAACGGTACTAAAAGTTCAAACTAGAGTTTGGAGTTCTAACCCTTTGCTTGCTTTCCAATAGACGAACCGAAAAAAAATGCAATTATAGTATACGTTGATATAATGCCTCTTCTTTTGTGTGGGAGGGGGAGGGAGAGGAAGAGAAAAGAAGAGAAATGGGGTGATTTGCTCAGCTCAAGTGCGAGTGAGTGTGTGCAGGGAATTGAAGGTGAGGGTAGGGTCATAGCTGAGTCAGTGGCCATGAATAATATGGGCTCAGGGAATTGGAATCATGAAGGGGGAGCAACCATGATGGAACAAAGGACGGTTGCATTTGGCGAAGGCCCCACACTATGCCTGTCTTTGTGCTCGTGCAGTGCATATTCTCGATGTCAATGGGCGTCTCTGCCCTTCTTTCTGTGTGTTTCTCTGAACTTTTCACTTGGTGGGGGGGGGGCAGACAATTGACAAATCTAATCAAATGGTAAATGGGTGCACACCAAGCTATCTAAAAGCAGTGCCTGCCCTGCCTGCCTCCTTGGCCTTCAACCCTTTGTTGCATGCCGGCCGTGCATCATCCGCGTGTGCTGCTCTCTGCACCTACGCCTGCATTTGTGTTTTTTTGAGTGAGGATTTTCGTCGGATTTTTTTTGTGAAGATTTCTGAGATCCTCAAATCACATCCGTTCAACGTACATCGTGTGGTAAGAAATTATTTTATATTCTTTTATTTAAAATTGAATATAAATAGTACTTGACGAAAACTAACCGCACGATGTACGATGAAAATATATGATTGGAGGATCACCGGGATCCGCACAAAGAGAATTCGGCGATGATCCTCACTCGTTCTATCTGGCCAAAGCTTGAGGCATAATTGCCACTCACTCAACTAATATATCGATATTTTCTCTTGCCAAACTAGTGTAGACATTGAAATTTCGGTGAAATAAATGTTCACATAACACATTAAAATTTCGACATGCCAGGACATACGTGGTATGCTCCATGTGTCTCACAAATCATACATATGGATGTTACTCATCAAAATCGGACAAGTCATACACGTGTCAACATTTGACGGAAATAAATTATTTGATTTTAATTAATTAAATCAAATATTAATTCATGTAGTCAAATCACGAACCAGCCCACAAATCGAGTCCTGGTTCTTTTGTCAATTAATCAAGCCCACAATTAAGGTCAAATCCATCTGCAATCAAGGCTTGGAAAGTCTATAAATAAGAGGCTCCAAGACAAATAAAAGGGACTAGAAATCATTCAAGCATCCAGAAGCTGCCAAAGCTCAAGCACCCAAACCCCTAAAACACTTACAAGAATTCAGAAAGCACCTTTGAAGAATCATCAAGCACTACTACTTGTGTTGATCCTTCAAATCACCAAGAGCCAAAACCTCGCGGCACTGTTCATCCGAGATAAATTCATTGCGACCCTTGGATCAACAACCTACACATCCACACATATTTCAAAGATCGAATCAGAGGAAACTTGTAAATAGAGATTGTAACCCTACAAATTTATTAATACAAATATTCTTTGTACACGTATTCTTTTTTTCATTTGCTACATGATTTTCGTGTTTATAACTGGTTATTATGTTTTACGACTATGAATTTGGCCATATCAAGGTGTATTTCATCCATTTCTCATTTGATTGCAAATAGATGAACACATTTTTCTAGTTAACTTGGTTAGACCCAAATATGTAGTATTTCATCCATTTCCCAACAAAGTGTGTATTAGAGGTCAAGTGTTAGGAAGGATATCTTTGTTTAATGTCTTTATTAGAGGTCAAGTGAGCATTCTACATTCCAAGTTTGAGGACCAAGAGTTGTGTTTAAAGCTTTGAAGAGTATTAATCAGGCCCATAACATTTCAACTACCATCATTACCATAATTACTCAGCTATTATTATGGGATAAAGGAAGCCATAAAAGGCCAATTATTTTTCGTTGTTCTTATTCTGGATGCTCGTGGGAATGAACAAATGTTTGTGCTTTACTTTAAGGACGAGGTAATGCTAGGGAGACTATCAATTTAAATTATATATTGTCAACTATATGACGTTGTTGATGATTGGATAATCACTTTAATGTTTATTAAAGTGCTTATTTTCATTGGTGACACATCACATAATTTACAAATTTGATCTAAAAAATTGGTCTACCTAGCATCACTTTTAAAGAAAACACCTTAATAGTAGGTAACTTATAATACTTTTGACATCATGATGAGGCATCATCAAACAACAACTCAAATGCTCTACACGAAAACTCTTGCTCTACGCGATACTCTTCTCACACCCTTGAGGAAAAAAAGTAACCATCCTAACCTTTCCGCTAACATATTTGCAGTTCTGGATAAGTGAACAATACTGAAGCCATAGAACTAGATGATTTCGAAGCATCTTCAGTTCGGACAAGTGAACAACACTTCTTATGGTTGGTTGGTTATCTATCCAAATCTCAGCCGGTGGAGAGTTTCTAACTTTTTTCACCAAATAGGTCACTTCATTAGCCTCCCAATGAAGTGAAGTGTTCTATGATTAGTAACTCTCAGGTGCATTTTACAATTCGGCATGCAGACAGCCAAACCATGTTCTGTAAAAAAATGCTCACCTATTTAGACTACATATACCCCTACAGCCTGAACGCACCTATATTCTCATGAATATAGTCGAGGCAGCCAAACCTGGTGCAGCAAATTCAAACTTCACGATGATCTGGGCAACGTTGTCTTTAGGTTCTAGAACCCAAGGCCGATATGTGTTTCTTCCTCGTACGTAATTGCTTAAGTGCATAAGTCAGCAACACATTCGACACCACCCTTACCATCACATCTATTCTACCTATCGAACTGAGATCGGTTGCAAGTTGGTATGCCCACATTCACAAGAAGGACATAGTTAGCTCATATTTACTCGGCCTGCTCGCCACGTAGGCATTGCAAAGTTGGTATGCCTACATTCACAAGAAAGACATAGTTAGCTCATATTTACTCGGCCTGCTCGCCACGTAGGCATTGTAATTTCAAGGGTCGATAGAAACTTCATTGAGAACCATCAATAACTTACACAAGACATGCATGCCAAATGGGGTATTGGAGCAAACCTCACCGAAGAAAATCACATGAAAAATCCTTGGAGAAGGAAGAAGAGACCAAACATGATAAAAGAAACACCACAACTCCATAGTTTATATTCACCAAAATACTATATAATATACCAGCCATTGAGACTCACATCCAACCAAGGAAGATAACACTTACAAAATCTAAAGCATGCGAACTGAAGAATTACCATAAAGGTACCATGACAAAAACATCACATCACCTTCTAATGATTTTGTGATCATCGGAACTATTGTTATGAGTCACTTCTAACAACCTTTGGCACTCCTCATAACCTTTACCAAGTGTACAAAAACCAAAACAACAATCTCATATACAAACAACAACAACAACTACTATTTTTAGATCCACAGTTGAGCAGTAAGTTATAGCCGTTGAAAGTCCGACCACAACTGGACAAATATTCTCGTCAACATAACAAAAGAGCAACAACAACCGAAGGTAGAGATGATTAAAAAAATAATTAAAAAAATAGAGGGAGAGAGGAAAGTGACCAGGAGGGTGTTTATTCTATTTTTCAACCACTCTATATATTTCCACCCTCCATTAAAGCTAATATATATATATATATATATATATATATATATATAATCCGCTCTTCTTATAATCCATTATCACTAACATAATGTAGGACAACAATCTCCATATTTTACATACAATAAATAAAATAAAATAAATGAAACAATGTATAATGAATTTATTCGAAAATATAAATTAGGGTGGAATTCCCTTCACGCAAGGGTTTTCCTTTTCTCTCTACTTCCCCAGTAGTCTTAGGGTTCTCGAGAGATTCGACTCCCTTTCTACTGCACGTTCTACCGGCGGTGGAACGCTCTGCGGAAAGGTCTACTTAAGTTTGGTTGTGTGATTGTTCGCCTTTGTCAAATTATGGACGACATTGTTCACTCTTTTGCCTCGCAGTTTGGCTTAACGGAAGATGATGAGTGTGAAGTTGTGATTCAAGATGACTCTTAAGTTCGTATTTCAAACTTCTTGCTGGTGGGCAAGTTTCTGGCTCATAAGAATTATAACAAGAAGGCATTCATGTCATTCTTCAAAAACCTATGGCGCCCTAGAGCCTATGTCATTCGCTGAAAGGAGACAGAATTCTCTTTGCTTTCCAGTCTGATGGGGATCGCACTACTATACTCAATGGAGGCCCATGGAATTTTAAGAAGATGTTGTTGATCCTTGCTCCTGTTCAGGATGAAGACATACCTCAACAAATCCCGTTGCAGAGTCTAGCTTTCTAGATTCAAGCCTTTGGTATTCCCCTAACTTATATGACTGCTGAAATAGGCAAGATCATTGGCAGGGGCGGAGCCACCAAGGGACTAGGGTAGTCCCAGGCCCATCCTGACTTCAGCCGAGGTGTGAACCTCATGGAAGAAGATGAAGCAAACGACGTCGTTAAGCTCTTAGATTTTAAATCTTTTCGACTGTTTAATGAAATGATAAGTTTGGCAGTGAAGTTTTTAAAAGAGATGTGCAATTTTAAATGGAAAAAGCAACCCCATTTCTGGTTCGATTCTCTCACCTAACAGTATACACCCTATAATTTTCTAAAGCAACCCACCTTCTTTATTTGCAGACCTCTCTCCATTTTCCTTCTTTTTCTACTTCTTTGTATTTTCTTTAGCCTTCCACAACCTACCTCTTACTTGGTTGTCTGGGTTTTTACATTTTTTTCTTCTTAGTATTGAATTTAAGAAATTTTTTTTTCCAGTTTTGTGAGGATTACACAAATTGCATATGTCAACATGTTATATATTTGTGAAAGGCCCCTCCTCATTCAGAATCTTGGCTCCGCCACTGATCATTGGGCAATCCTTGGGTGTTGTCATGAAAGTTGATCAAAGGATTGTTTCTAGCAGGTGTTTTGACCACGGTGACCTTTGTTGTCAGTGATATGCATGTGTTTTGACCATGGCGAGCTTTGTATGGATCTTGGCTTCAAGCCGAGGCTAAATGTGTAGGCTGTCGTAACCTCCGTGGGCGTCGATTTAGCCTGGGTGAGGAGGATTATTTTGTTGATTTCGATGAGGAGCTGCCATCGGAGAATGGCCCATCTCCAAGGTTCTAAAAGTCGCTAGGCGCTAGTCGGGCGGCGGGCTGGGGCCTAGCGCCTAGGCGGTTAGGCAGGGCCTAGGCGGGCGCCTAGGCGGACTAAGCGGATTTAAGTAAATCAATCATATTTCGTGTAAATAAGTGTCTGCTTATACTTGAAATATATATAATTTCATCATAAACTACAAAATAGAATGCATATATATTATGAAGTATTGAAACATAATGAAAACATATGAAATAAGGATATAATGTGTGTTCATTTAAGTATGCAACAAGTATCTTACAATTTATTGGGAAAAAAACAAAATGCAAAATGAAAGTTATCTATTTTTTGTCTAAGTGAGTTGCGACCTAGGCGAATGTTTAAGCGGGTCTAGGCGGTCTTGGCGGGTGCCTAGGCGGTTTAGGCGGGTGCCTAGGCGGTCTAGGCGGTTGCCTAGGCGTTCTAGGCGGTGCCTCAGCAAGTCTAGGCGCCCTTAGCATTAATCTGGGCGCCTAGGCGGCGCTAGGCGGGGATTTTTAGAACAGTGCCCATCTCCAAGTCCTGGAGTAATGAGTGATCCCGAGCTAGGTGTGATGGATTTGGAAACCTCGCTTGATTGTAGGAATGATGCGCCCATCTTGTTCCATGAACCTCAGGATTTGTCTCAAGAATAGGAGAGTTTGATTGAGGAAAATCCCTAAGTTAACTTGGCACCTTTGATACCTGATTTAAATCTTGCCATTTAATTCCTCAATTCTCGGTATGCTTGATTCGGCTCCATCAGATTTTGTAAACCCTCATGACTTAGTACATGTGACTGACCTATTGTTACCAGGCGAAAGTTGAGAGGAGCCCAATAGTTTTGCTGAGCTCACTGGCCCAAGTGTGGACTGACCCGATTAATATCTCTGTGAAATCCCGTTTCTGGATTTCACTGTTATAATCTATGTATTTGTATTATTAAGGTATTATATTATTTTTTGGGAATTTATATTAATTTATTTGAATTTAGTTTTTAATTAAACTAGTTACAAAAAGTGAAGTTTGGAAATTCATTATTTAAAATCCATAGACCTTTCGAGGTCACAATTTATATTTTCGAATAGAGCTTAATCTCATGAACGCGTAGATGCAGACCGTTCGTGAAATGGAATTATAATGAAAGAGTTATTAACGTTTAAAGTCAGGGACAAAATGGTAATTTAATTGTTAATCTGGAAGGCTCCAAATTTGTTGGAGCTTTGATCAGAAGCCACGTGTGTGGCTGAGATGAAAAGAAAAAGAGAGCGCGGGAGAGAAAATGAGGGGGGAGAGCCAATCAGAGGAAGGGAAAAAAAAGACGAACCAATGGAAGAGAAGGAAAGGAGGGAAAAGAGAGAAGAAAAAGCAAAAAAAAAAAGGGAACGAGTTGCTACCCAACCCAACTGGCGGGGATTGGTTTTTCTGATGCCATACACGGCGTCTCATGGAAAATCACCACCATCCTTCACTTGGAATCAACTCCCTAGGCTTCCCTCTACCAATCCTACCCCAAAATTCATACAATTTGGCCTTGGATTTGCAGGAAATGCACCGGTGGGTGCGATGGTGTCTCGGCGGCGATCCACCATTTTCGAAGCTAACTCAGCCAATTACCAGGCCAAATTGGAGGCGTCGGAGCGAGGATGGAGGTCGAATCAAAGCACACCCTTTTCTAGGGTTCCGGCGGGTTCATGGAAAATTGAGGCTTTTCCAGGCCAAATTGGCCTTGGTCATAGGTATAAAACTTACTCTACTCATTGAGATCTTCATTCTGGTAAAATTTGAGAATTTTCGGAAATAATTGAATTTTCTAGTGAGTCGGGGCGGCTGACCGCCACCTGCGGCGGCCAGTGGCCAGTGGGCCAATGGTGTCTTTTTAAGTACTATTATATGCCCTGAGTTCATTTTTGATACATGTATGACGTAATTTGATTGGTTGAACTTAGTTTCATTACGATACCTTACTTAATCACAATATGAATTGACGATCCGACCATTGGATCGTCACCAAACCTTAATGCATGATAGTACATAATATTTGAGGATCATAGAAACTCACTGATCAGGAATCCGACGTACGAATCTTCTCGAATTGGAATTGTAAGTTCGTAAAATAAAACGTTGACCGTTAATGGGAATTGTGATTGGTCAAGATCCGATTGTCGAATCGTAATGAAATTTTAGTATGTTGTTCTAGAAGCATAATGTGGGTCTTTGGAAGTTACGGATCTGAAATCCGATGTGCAGATCTTATGGATTGAATTACATAAGGTGTGGGCACCACTGTTGATCGAGACTTGACTATTGGTCAACATGTCTCGAATCATTTATAAAACTAAAATTAGTATTAATAGAAGTATAGTGAGGATAGGCAGGCTTGTCTTGGTGAGTGACATTAACATATGTGATATGGTGATTACTCGATTCTTTATGTTAATATCCTTTGTGGATATGACTTGGTTTTGTAAACGTGTTTTCTATGAAAATGTGACTTGGTTTTATAAATGTGTTTTCTATTAAAATGAGATTCTTTTATAATTGACCATTGATCTATTTTTATTAAATGTGAGTTGATTCATGAATTGGTAATATTTTTGAAAAAAGTGATTTAAATTGCATATTGAAAAGTTTGTTAAATTGAGAGCTAGTAAGAGACCATGACCCTGCTTGGTTAATCTGTGATAGGGGTCATTAGTGGTCCTGCTTGGTTAATTTGTGATGGGGGACCATATTATTTATAGATCGCGCTTGGTTAATCTACAATGGGCGATCATTATGGCCATGTATAATTAGGAGTGATCATGCTTGGTTAATCTGCGATGGGTGATCACTACTTAACAATTCCGTAGGTGTGACTCTGCTTGGTTAATCCGTGATGAGGGGTCACTAGTGGTCCTGCTTGGTTAATCTGCAATGAGAGGCCATATTATATATGGATCGTGCTTGGTTAATCCGCGATGGGCTATCCTTATGGCTATACATACTTAGGGGTGATCATGCTTGGTTAATCCGCGATGGGTGATCATTGCCTAACAAATTCGTGGGAGTGACTCTGATTGGTTAATCGTCGCTACCTACATAGTTACTCAGGGGTGGCTCTGCTTGGTTAATCTACTATGGGGGGGCATTTCCTATTTGGTTACTTATGTAGGCTTCGGCCGAACTGGCGTCCCTCTAGCCCTCGTTTTTAATGTATATATGTTTTTGAGAATCTTGGTGGTTTGAATGGGAAAAGCCGTTGGATGTTTGGGTGACTCCTTCGGAGTTGTTAGAGACTTTGTTGGAAGTATGCCCACAAAGCCACTCATTTGATGTAATAGCTTTTTGGAATACTTAATGTATTAAACTTTTATATGTTTAATAGAGGGCAAAGCTTATTGTTAATCACTGTTTATTGTATCTTGTGTTTAAGCAATAAGGGAATCCAAGGAATGTATTCGATCTAAGAGATAAGTGATCTAAGTAAGTTAGATTAACGAGACCTTTCTCTTATGTTCATTCCTAAAACGTTCCTAGCCATAGGGTTTCCAATTGGGCATTGACAATCCGCTAAGGTTAGTATGTGTTATGTCGACTCAAGCGTGGATATGACGAGTCTCAAGTCATTTAGTGTTGGACACTAAGACAAACACATAGGTGCTTGAAAGAGTACTCAAGTACACTGAACTACGATCAAACACAGAGTTCGAACATACATGTCATGTAAGAACTCGATGGTTACAATATGCAAAGTAGTCCTTTGACCTGAGGCATCATTGATGTCTAATGGTTAGGTCCTTGATCTTTGATCGTGTCAAATGGCATTCCTTTGGAGTGTCCACAGCATGGTTGGGGTCAAGCTATCTAGTCGTGTAGGCATATGAATGCACAACAAGGGATCTCTAACCTTCCATGGTGGAAGGAGAATACTCTAAGATATGATTCGAGAGTCTTTGGCCAAAGCATATGAATATGACTTAGGAAGTTTGTTCCAAATCTTATTCAAGCGAATCATATAGAGAAGTATCACATTGGATAGTAAACATGAAACAAACTATCACTTAAACAATGTGATTAAGAGTATTGTATTAGAGAAGGACCGTATTGCATTGTAGTTGTAACTGGATAGGTTCTCCAACCAATTCTACTTAGCTTGGGTAACCATGAAATGCTGCTAGGGGTCACTCATGGTTTGTGGAAGCCCTAAAGATTGGCAAACACTAATCTTAAGGGAGAATTGAAATGTGGTTTCAATTCACAATCGATAGTTAAGAGTAACATCGCCCACTGCATCGCTAATTGGAACCTAATGGATCGTACACCGAGTAAAGATGAAAGTGAAGTAATTAAATGAAATGGATAAGCAATTAAATGGTTAATTGATATATGGTCAAAGTTAATTAATTAGTTAATTAATTATACGAAACGTTCGTATTGGGCTTCTAAGTTAGTTTTGGGTTTCGAGGCCCAAAAGTGTTTTGGTCCACAAGACCCATCATGTTTAAGTTGTACGACAACTAAAAACAAAATGGGCAATTAGCCCAATGACTTAGGGAGGCCGGCCAAATAAGTGAGGGGTAGCAAACTTGTGTTATTTACAAGTTTGCCACTCACTAGAAATGAAGTATAAATTAAACTTTATAGCTTTATTTCATTTAGGGTTTTCTAATAGAAATTTGGGGAAAGCATCTTCTCTCTATTTTTCTAAAAGAGGCCGGCCACCTTAGGGAAGGAAATCTAGCAATTTCTTCTTCCCTAAGTCATCCATTTTATCTTCACATTTTATCTTTGGTGTAGAGACTTGGAGATATCAAGCTTTTGGTGTTTTGGAGAACACATCCTCAAAGAAGAAAGGAGGTGACTTGAAGGCCCTCCACTTGGGTGAATCCCTTGTGTAATCAAGGATGAGTTTCAAGGGTAATGATTCTCTAAATCCTTTCTTCCCTTTAATGTTGTTAAAGAGTTATGGTTCACCATATACTAGGCTTTGAAAGTCATGGGTTTTATGAATTGTTTTTGGATGCATGCTTACTTTAATTTGTTAATAGTTTGCCTATGTATTCAAAAGTTCTTTACATGTTCTTAGCTAGGACATAATTTTTCCTTCAGACTTAACTATGTTTTCATAATTACGAATTTATCTTTAAGGTTTATAAACTGTGATCGATGGTCTTTCTTTTTATTGAAAATCACATACTTGTATTATTGTCACTCACCTGAGTTTCGCAGTTTATCCAAGTTTTGATTGGCCAGTGCACCGTTCCCATGATGTAGGCATTGATTATACATGTGATAGATTTGGGTAGATAATAAGAAACTGCTAGATATTTTGGATTCCGTTGAGTGGTTCGGAATCTTTGTTCTTGTTCATCTCCATAAGGTTAGTCTAGAACCCTAGATTCGAGTGAATGAGCCCCCAAAAGACTTTGTGAATATTAATTAGATTCACCATGTCTAATTACTATAACTCAAGTAAGGAATTATGTAGAGTTCCTTAATTAAATTCGTGAAATGATATGTTTTCGTATTGAATGATTAATGTAGTTAAATGCTAAGATTATGCATCTTTGAGCCATCAATTGATTAATTGATGGGATTGCGGAATGACATTGGATATGATTGTTATTTTTATGATTATTTTAGTTGGTCAGTGTGGCTTGAGATAATATTGTGCTTTGTTGGTTATTTGATATGTTATATAATGTGGATGTAGATATCATGTTAAAAATAAAGTGAATTATAGGATGTTGTTCTAGTGTAGTGAAGGGTGAACTACGAATAACTTGATCCCTATTTAGGATACTAGGCAGTCTAACGAGGAAGTTAGATGCAGCCATAAAATGACCGAAAATGTTATGAAACTTGAATCTTGATCTATGCTTTGTACGTATCTTGGAGGTGGGGTATGTTAGATATACGGGTATTTGGTGACGTCATGTGTCGATCCTGGACGTATGTCGGAATCGGGGCGTGACATCATACCTATTTAAATTTAGTCCCGTCATTCACCAGGTGTTGGTGTGAACACGGAAAATTCCCGAAAGCAACAAGAACAAAACGCGTCTACAAAATAATATTTGTATTTGATGATTTTGGGTTACAATCTCTATTTGTTCCTCTGATTCGATCTCCGTAAGACTTTGATTTGTGGACTTGATCCAAGGGCGTCGAGGCTTTGATCTTGGATGAACATGGGAAAGTTTCTTCAAGGGGCCTTTTGGGCTTGATTCTTGAAGTTGGATGAACGGATCTTCAAGGGCCGTTGGGGCTTGATCCTGAAGTCGGATGAACGTTGAATGAGGAACGGATCTTCAAGGGCTTTTGAGCTTGTTATTGAAGATGGATGAACGATGAACGAAGAACGATGTATGAACTTCAAGGGGCTTCTGGGCTTGATTCTTGAAGAATGGATGTGTGGATCCAAGGGCTGTCGGGGCTTGATCTTGGAAGGTGGATGAACGTTGCTTCAAGGGCAGTCAGGGCTTGATCTTGAAAAACCGATGAACGGATCTTCAAGGGCCTTTGGGGCTTGATCTTGAAGGTGGATGAACGGATGAACGATGAATGGATCTTCAAGGGCTTTTAGGCTTGTTCTTGAAGAACAGTTGTGTTGATCCAAGGGCCGTTGGGGCTTGATCTTGGATGAAGAATCGGCACGTGACCAAAGTGCTTGTTGATTCTTTAAAAGTTTTGGCGAAGTTTCTTCAAGGGCCGTTGGGCTTGATCTCGAAGGTCGATGAGCGTTTCTTCAAGTGCCGTTGGGGCTTGATCTCGAAGAACGAAGAACGAAGAACGAAGAACGAATTTCAAGTGAATTCTCTTCCAATTTGGGAGTAGAGAAATGTATTTGTGAATTGGTGAATGAAAATGAATGAAATGGCTTCCTATTTATAGAATTTTCCAAGGCCTAATTTTGAATATAATATCCCAGATGAAATAAGTCGTCTCTGCCAGGTGTTAACACGTGTCCTATTTGATGGCTTTTCTGACTCATTTCAATTTTCGTCGATTCACACGTTACGTGTAAAATTTATGTAATACATGAGCGTTGAAACTTTGACCATCGGCCAACATTTTATTTACCGAAATTTCAATGTCTACAGTTGGGTTCTTCAGTTAGGGTTCTTCAGTTAGGGTTCTTGCTTCTCGATCACGATTGTTGGGCATTAAGGTTATGGCAAGCGCTAGAGTTCCAGTTCATAATGGCCTGCATCTCTATCGGATCAAGCTGGAAGTAAACATAGTTTTGATTCTTCTATGGCAGATGGCTTGGTACACCCCAAACGACCCCGCATCTTGCAATCTACTTTTCCTACTCCAAAATCATCAGTGGTGGGAATCGAACCTAAGACAGACCTCTCACTTGCAAGTGAAGAAAAATACCACTAACATAGTATTAAGTGACAAATGATTATCTAGGCTTACTAGGGTTGAGAACATTGTAAATAAGTCATATTGAGAACATTGTAAATAAGTCATATTGACCTTAAGTTTGTAATCTTTTCCTTATTGTTAATAGTTTACTCTCCCTTTCGTCTTAGTGAGTTATAGGGCTTGCTAATTGATTTCTAGCCAAATGATTATCATTCAATTCTGCTTGTTATTTAACGATAAGAATATTTATGCTGAATTTATCGAAATGATAAAAAGATGTTTGAAATTGAATATAAAGGATAGAAAATACTACTCTAAACAACTTGACTAAGTTCGTCAATACTTTTCTCTAATAAAATTGAAAACTTAAAACGTTGTAAAAATCATGAATGAAACTTTGTAATATATAATTTAACAAAATTATCCCTAACTTTAGGCCGAGAAGCAAGCGAATTAAACCGTGTAAAACTTTGACACAATTCATCAATGAAATTACAAAGGTTGTCAACTCTTCACGTTTTAAATGATTTTTCAAATAGATCATGAGATCTCAATTTTCTCATATTACACCATAATATGTTAAAATCACAGCACATCAAAAACAAAAATAACTAAAATAAAGATAATTTGTACAGTGGAATATAATAATATGATTATGTTCTATATCACTTGTATATAAGGTGATTATTCTATAAATACGAGACATTTGTCTTCATCTAGTACTAGCCTTCACGCGCGTGCAGCAGACATTTTTTGAATCACAGCGTGCTACGCGCGACTTACATGTTTTAAATGTATGTATATGCGTAAATTGACAAAAGGAAAGTTAAATATTTGAAGTAAATGAATAATCTTAGATCATGCTAGAAAAAATCTCTCATAAATCAATTAAATGAGTTGAATCCACATAATAAAATTGGTCTCTATTGAATTTACATTAAAATAGAGAAAATAATATTTAATAAACAACTGATTGAATCACATTATTGCTAGCCCATTGTGAGCCTAAGCCCACCGCTTTTCCGCTTAGTGTAGATAATATCGTTTGTTAAAAAAATCATTTGACAACTAATTTAATCACATTATTATCTGCGTGCAAAAGACCTTTTTTATAACCGGCATTACACGCCTCTTAAGATGTTTTGAACGTGTTAAAATTAGAGAAAATAATATTTAATAAATAACTGATTAAATCACATTATTCCTAGTCTATTGTGATGTACTAATTATTAAAAATAAAAAATAAAAAAAACTGTACAAAAATATTAATTATTAAAAAAATACTATTAAAATGACAAAAATACCCTTGCAATGTTTAATGCATTTTTTTTAGTTGCTTTTGAAATTTCTTATTTGAGAAGCATTTCTGTTTAATTATTTTTAGTGAAACTTGTGACACCAAAAAACACTAATCATTAAGCCATTGGCTTTATATATAAAGATATGGCACTTGAACATTTGCTTTTCAAGTGAGGGAATGATGCCACCTTTTGATGGGATGCCAAAAGTTCGGCATCTTTATGAGATTAGGCTAAAAATTGTGGGGCAGATTTAGAGTGAGAGATGCCTTTTCTACTTTGCCTTACTGTTTCTGCCTTTGACATTTCCCTAGCTTGGAATAGATTCTTTTCCCTTCTTCCTCTTCAGTCTCATCTCACTGTAAACTACGTCAATATTTTATGTTGACTTTTTTTATAAAGAAAAAGAAAAATAAAAAGTGAGAGAGGAGGAGCAGAGGGAAGAAAAGGAAATTTGGAAGAGTAAGAATCCTACCCTCGTCGCTTATGGGTTGAGATGTGATGATATGAGTGAGTGAAACAAGAGCCATCATTGCTAATGAGAAAGGCTTATTCACTAACATGGGCCACCATGATGCCTAATTAAGTTTCACCAGTAATAACAATCTCCCTCTTAAAAAGTCCTTAAATCTCTCACAACCCATGCCTAATCATTTTGGATTTATTTACCACAATACATTTTGAAACGAGATTTGATTTTTTTTGTTTTTTTTAAATACACGATATTATCTATACTAGGAGCGTGGAGTGTGGAGTGAGTTAAGTCTTACAACAAGTTAGCCACAATAATTTGGTTCAAACTCATTTTTAGTGAGAATTAAACTTAAGATATCTCGCTAATAAATAAAGAGGAATAAAACTAAACCATAGTAATAAATAGTAGTAACATTTGATTTCTAACTGAAAAATTAACCACTTTATAAAATACTTTATAAAAGTGTACAAAATCCTATGATTTTCATTTCTAGACGTGTCTCCACTTCGCATCAAAATATTCAATTTTTATGAAAGTTGTATATCCCTCTCATCATTCCAAATTTAAACCAAAGGTGAAAAGATGCATAATTGAAGTGAAAAAGATCATGATCTATCAATCAACCAAATGAAAAAGATTACCAACTTTCACACACACACACACACACACAACCATTCAAGTAAAGTTACCCTCGTTGTATCTTATTCATAACAATTCCAGAGGAGGGAGTGCATGAAAGTAGTTCAACTTTTCCCAATTCATAAATTTCAAAATTGAAACATTATGTGTGGTCGGGTCTCGCCGTACATGACACTTTTTAGAGAGAAAGTAGGGCATTTTATTACAATATATTTTTTTTGTCAAATGATAAATTTTGTTATATTAGATGTTAAATTAGTAATCGATGAGATTTGAACTCACGACATCATGCAAGAACTCAATATCTTTCCACCACAATAATTTAGCCAAAGTGTAATTTTCACTTCCTTTCTTTCTATTTCTTCCCCCAAACACTGCAATTAGTTACAGTACGCTTGAATATGGAGTGCTGCCAACCGAAAAAAAAAATATTTCTTTCCCCCCAAACACTGCAATTAGTTACAGTACGCTTGAATATGGAGTGCTGCCAACCGAAAAAAAAAAAACAGAGAGAAAGATACTGTACGTGGCTAGTAAGATGCATGGCAGGCACATAGTATAAATTTTGTTTATACGAGTTGAGAAACGAATATAAAGCATGAACCATGCCGTATATATATTGGTGCAGTCTTCCAGACATTATAAAAAATCATGAGATAATTGGAGAAGTGGTCTCTTAACTTTAGCTCAATTGAAGTTTTGGTCTCTGAACTAAAACGTCTTGAGTAGTGGTCCCTAAACTTGTAACAATGTGAAGCAATAGTCCTTTTGAACAAATAGGGTTTTTGAACTTTAATCCTTCAAGAAGATTAAAATTTAAAAAAAAACCTAGTGTTAGATTGAATATTGATTTTTAGTCCCTAATGTGTTCTTAATTCAAAATAATTAATGTGTATTTTATTTAATATCTCCCATTAAATATTTAAATTTATTAATACACAAGTTTTAATTTATTTTTTGACCAAAAAAGAGTTTTTTACTTTATTAATTTTATTTAACATTCTTCAAACTTGAAAGACTCAATTAATGTACCTAAATGTTAGTACCGAAATGTGTGTACCGAAATATATTATATTGAACTAATATATTTAAATGTTAGTACCGAAATGTATTAATATTAAATTAATGTACCTAAATGTGTATACCGAAATGTATGCACCGAAATGTGTGTACCTAAATATATGCACCGAAATGTATATACTTAAATATATGCACCTAATATATGCACCGAAATGTATGTATCTAAATATATGCACTGAAATGTATGTACCTAAATATATGCACTGAAATGTATTAATATTAAATTAATGTACCTAAATGTGTGTACCGAAATGTATGCACCGAAATGTTAGTACCGAAATGTATGTTCCTAAATGTATGCATCGAAATGTGTGTACCGAAATGTATGCACCGAAATGTTAGTACCAAAATGTGTATACCTAAATGTATGCACCGAAATGTATTATAATGAATTTAATATACCTAAATGAAGAAGTTACAGTACATCGAAATATATTGTATAACAAAAATTAGTTTATCTAAATGTTCACAATAAAAATATATTACAATGAATGAAATGAAAATAAAAATTATAATGAAATAAAATTAATACATTAAAAATTAGAAAAGAAAAAGATAAATAATTAAAAAATCAAAATATAATTAATAAATGAGGTTATTAATGTATCAAGGGACTAAAATTAGATTTTGATCTTACTCATGGTTTTAATCAAAAAGTAATCTTTGCCAAGGACTAAAATGAAGTTTTCTATAATATTATCTATTCTGAAGGGGAGAGGGGTGAGCTGATCCTCACAATATGCTAGTAATAATATGGTTCAAATTTGTTTTTGGCAAGAATCAAATCTAAGACCTCTCACTTACTGGGCAAAGCAATAGTCCTTTTAGCTCATTCCGTTGGAACCAATACTCACAGCTTTTGAGTTGAGGGACCAAAACTCTAATTGGACCAAAGTTCAAGGACTATTGCTCTAATTTTCTAAAAAACTGATAATCCCGATAACAAGCGATTTTTTTTTTAATAACAACGATAGTTGTTACACTAAAGGAGTGTGGGAGTGGACTAAGTCTCACGCTGGGCTAGCCATATTAATATGGTTTGAATTCGCCATTGGTGAGAATCGAACTTAAGCCTCTCACTTACAAGTGAAAAAGAATACAACTAGACCGTAGTATTAAGTGGCTTATGATAAAACGGTTTTAAAGTTACTTGAATATCTGATGGTAATTTTGTGTAAATCTTAATTCTACTCAATTTTCTTTCATTTTGATTATAAAAAAAAGGTTTTAAATTACTTGAATATATACTAATAATTTTCTTGCATCTTGACTGTTTTTGGCATATATAACTCATCTTGAGAAATAAAAGTGGCCTTAATGCATTATTTATGCCTTACAACATCCGATCTATTCCTTTCTCTAACATAGGTTAGAATCTGTAGGGAAAAAGCAACTAGTCACGTATATGCAATGAAGAAGCTTAAGAAATCAAAGATGCTTCAGAGAGGCCAAGTATACATTCTCTCATACATTTTTTTAATCTGATTTAATTTTTCTTCCCTGGGCTTAGTACAATTGGTGTTTTTTCTGTTTAGGTAGAACATGTGAAAGCTGAGAGAAATCTACTTGCTGAGGTTGACAGTAATTATATCGTCAAGCTCTATTGTTCGTTCCAAGATGAAGAGTACTTGTATCTAATTATGGAATATTTTTGCGGTAGGGATATGATGACTTTATTGATACGCAAGGATACATTGACAGAAGATGAAGCTAGATTTTATATTGGGGAAACCGTCCTAGATATTGAGTCCATTCATAAACATAATTACGTCCATAGGTACATTGATGTTAGTTTGATTATTTGAGTGTACACTTGTACATGGTATATACAAATGTAGATGCCTTGTTATCTAATTCTTATGTCTTATCATGATGAATGATTGTACAGTTGTACATGATATATATATATATATATATATATATATGTATGTATGTATGTAGATGCCCTGTTATCTAATTCAAAGGAACATTACTTTGACTAAATTTACAACATTATTACTATAATAAATATTTATAAAGTGTTGTCATTTAGAATTTTAATACTTGGGTTATTGTTTGCTAGTTCTATAGATGATTGTGATGGTGATGAGGGTCGTGGTGGAGCTGATGGTACATGTGCATCATTTGGAGAAGGTGGTGTACAATCCCTCAACATTTTCACCCTATTTCTTCGCTGCATTGGAGCTAATAATGCAGATAGTTGAACAACAAATACATTACTTTGGCAAAATTTGTGACAATTTTACTAAGATAAATATTTATAAAGAGTTGTCATTTAGTATTTTTATACCTGGGTTATTGTTTACTAGTTCTTCAGGTGATGGTGATGGGGGTCGTGGTGGTGGAGCTGGTGGTACAGGTGCATCATTTGGAGGAGGTGGTGTGCGATTGCTCACCATTTTCAACCTCTTTCCTCGCTACATTGGAGCTGATAATGCAGATAGTCGAACAAAATGTACATTACTTTGGCAAGATTTGTGACAACTTTACTAAGATAAATATTTATAAAGAGTTGTCATTTAGTATTTTTATACCTAGGTTATTGTTTACTAGTTCTTCAGGTGATGGTGGTGGTGGTTGTGGTGGTACATGTGCATCATTTGGAGGAGGTGGTGTGCTATCCGTCACCCTCTTTGTGTTAGAGCTGTCATCTAAATAAAGAAAACACACAAGTTAGAACACAATAACATGACAAAATAATCTTACATTATAAGCATAGTATACAAACCTTTTTATTTTAGAAAATTAAAATTAATGTATCATGCATGAATTGACGGGATTTTAAAACCGCACAAATTTAACCCTCTTGTTGACAATTGTAGTATAGGTGTAAGTAGGGTATCGTTCTAGGCCGGGGATTAGGAGGGATTGCTAATCTACTCTAAATTAATTTAAAAATATTAAACAAGACTCAAGGACACAAAAATAGGCTAAAAACTCGAAACACACTTAAATGACTCAAAACAAAGAAAACAATTTAAATTAAACACTAGGAAATGAAAAGGACGGAAATTGAATTAAAAGATTAAAAATAATGAAAACTAACTAAATAATATAATTTAATAATGGGGGGGGGGGTTTGGTTTTGGTGAGATTGAATTTAAAACTTAAATAAATTATAAAATGATAAAAACATAAAATTAAAAGTGAACGGATAGGCGACGGATTGGCTAGAGGGTTCTTCTCCACACATGACACAAATGCAACCTAAATTGATTTTCAGTTGTTCTTTCAATAAATTGTGAATCTCAACACTCCAAATTAATTAGGTACGCTTAAATTAACCTTCAGATTTTCCTTATGTTATTGAATTGGATGAACAGCATACAACAACTCAAATTATTCCCCAAAAGTTCTCTACGTGAAAAGCAGAATAGAGATACGATTAAAGATCATTAAGTTCTATGAAAATCATAAGTGTTGACAAAGCATTCGTAACTATGAACAGCATGATACGTATGCCAGGAATTTACTTAACGCGATTGTGGATAGCAACCTTCACTACTCATGAATATAAGTTTATAACGATTAGGTGAAATTCACTTATATTCTAGCATCAAATTCATGCATGTAAATTAAGTATGCATTCTTAATCGACATACACAAATAAGTTATTAATCAAGCAGTTAAGCAAATTAAATCACAACTCAGAAATCACAACTAAAGATATCAATTCAAATTACAAATATAATCATGGCTTTGAATTATCCTCTAGCCAAAATAAAATTAATTACACATTATTCATAAATTAAAACATAGGTAAAACATGAGTTTGGAAAGATTAAACCGAAACGGGGATTTAAGAGTTTCTGTGCAATTCCGATTTTGTTTTCTGTCGGCTTTGATCCTTGCCAGGCCTCTGTGCTGCTGCCAACTGCCTAATTCCGTGCCCAGCTTCTCTTCGTTACGCTGCCAAATGGCAGCTTGCTGCCTCAGATCCTTCTACTCCCTTCCAAGGCTCACGCCTCGTTTTCTCACCGTGCCTTTTAGCTACTTCTTGACTGCCCTCTGTTTTCCTTTCCCCCGTGCTCGCTGCTCACGCTACCAAGCAGCCTTGCTACTGCCTTCTCGTGGCTACCCTTGGCTTGACAAGCTGCCAAGGCAGTTTCGGTTTCCTCCAAAAACAAGGCAGCCTTAGCTGCCTTCTATTATTTTATTTTTTTCGTGTTTTATCTTCTTCACGCTACACTCCTTCTTGCTGCCAAAAAATGGCAGCCACACTTAATGAGCTCCCCCCGGTCTATGTGTTCCTTCGGCAGTTTTTATATTTTCTTTCTGGATGGCCTCTCCCCAATGCACTCCGAGACTTTTCTAAATGGGCGCCTGCATTTCTTTTATATATTTTTTTTATTCTTTTCTCGCAGCCCACCGTGTATTGCATGATAGCTGCCTTGTGCAGCTGTCTTCCACCAAAACAAAAAAGAAGGCAGCAATCCTCCTTCCCCCCCTCCCCCCGTGGCCACGAGACCACTTGCATCTGTCTCCCTTTTCTTTTTTTATATCTTTTCTGCTTCTTTCACCTGGAATCACACACACAAAACACATTATATATAAATATATATATATATATATATATATATATATATATATATATATTATTTTCCAAATGATAAGTTCTATTCAACAAGCAAGATAGTTTAGACGAAATTATTACTTAACACTTCACTTATTCTATTTTTATTTCTTAACTTGATAAATTCTTATAAAACACAAAATCAACGTAAATAGCTCAAAATATAACGAACTAACTAAGAAAAGACGAGTGAATTTGATGTAAAAATGTATATAAATATGATCCGATCAAATACCCCCACACTTAGCTTTTGCTAGTCCTCGAGCAAAACAAAGAAAACAGAAAAAGTAATAACATGAAAAACATTAGCTTCCCCCTATTTGACCCTCATAGAATTTCATTTGAGAACATAAATTAGCAAGAACCATAGCTAGCACCAAACAAACTAATCCAAGATCATCTTCCTTATTCAAATATTAGCAGTAATCTTTAAATCATCCTTGAAGTGTAGTGTGTGAGATAGCCATGCTAATGCAATTTCAAGTTTTTATTTTTAAAATCATCATATGCAAACTAGCAACCTTCTCACAGGATATGCACTCAGTCACACATGTGTTTAGTTTTAATGTGTTTCGCTCAAAGAAACAAATGTGAAAGTTCTACCATAAGCTTGCATAAAGATCACTTCTCCACAATCATAATTGCAAAACTTAAATCAAGAGGACTTTTATTGGATGTAATGAGGTTTAGGGATAGGGCTATTGAAACGAAAGAATAGGAAAGCACAAGTTCCAAGTTACACTGCAAGCAAATCTTTTGTTGAGATTTATAAGAACTCAAACTTTCCAACGATTCTTTTAACACCTCCAACCACACCCTTAAACTGAAACTTTAAAAACTTTTTATTTTCTTCGTAAACAATCTTTCTCTTTTTTTTTTCTTTTCTTCTCTTTTCTCTTTTTTTTTTTTTTAAATATAAACATGAAATACCCCCACGCTTATTCTTTTGCCAAACTCCTTCCAAGTACTTCACAAACATTTCTCAAAAGATAGTCTCAAATTGCTCGCTTGGAAAGGGTAAGGAAACATGGTTTGAGGTATAATAAGGGTAGACATATCTGGTGATAAGAAATAAAAGGCTCAACATAACGGCTCAAATTGGCAATCTAATGATATCATTTTTTTTTCTTTGGGAAATCTGTTTATTTGGGCCATGGTGGTAAACCTAATGCCTCTATCATTTTCAAGTTCATGCAATCAATGACAAATATTTCGAAAGATCGTTACGCAAGTTCTAGAGATCCATCTCACATAAGTTCATCACACATGAAAGAATAGGAGTGTATGAAAAATGCACACACTTTCAATAGGCTCAAAAACTCACATAGGATGTATATGGTCACTAAATTCACATATGAAGCTTTAAGTCATGCTTTTAATTTCACATCAACAAGGCTATGTGTATTTGGTTTTTTCAAAGATGATCAAACATGTACAATACTAACAAGAGAATAAGGAATTTCACATAACACATGTTAACTAAGTTCTTGATAATCATGGTTCAAATTTAATCCAATTATATCATTGGGTCGGGAAACTAATAAAAAATCTAATTTAAAACAATAAGGAAAACAAAACAATATTTTTGGATTTTTAAATTTTTTTCGAAAAATTAAATAAAACAAAACCAATTAAGAAAACAAAAAGCAATAACACGGAAACAAATGAACTAGTTCAAAGTCGAAGGTACAAAAAATTTTAATTTGGTCATTTTTTTATACTCTTGATACCCCCACACTTAAACTAGACATTGTCCCCAATGTCAAAAAACATTAATAAGCAAATAAAAATATAAAAATAAAAATAAAAATAAAATTACTAAATGAAAAGAAACAAAATAAAGCAAAAGGACTGAAAACTTCCCTAATTTGCAGAAAACTCAATCAATGACCCCTAAGCTTAAAGTCTGCAATCAACTTCAAGGGTGAAAATAACCAAAAATTCCTGCAAAGAAAAGAAATAAATCAGTTAAGCACGCAAGAAAATATAGAAAATGGAAAAGAAAATATAGAAAATGGAAACGAAAAATAGAAAATGAAAATAAAAGACAATGAAAAGAACTAATAGGTGGTCATTGGTCGTGTTTGTTGATTTTCCACAGCTTTCATCTTGAACTGGATGGGCCTTCTTTCTTGCAAGTGCTCCTCAGCTTAGTTGAGGATGAATCAGTACATTGTCTCCACATGCTTCAAGTAGTCCGGTCTTCACGCAGGTGTGGCCTCTTCTTGAACTCTTGGATCAACCCAGACTCATCTGCTCTTCGAAGCAACTCAGACTCCTCTTGCTTCGTCTGTGAGGTACTTTTGCTTTTGAAGAAGCACCTCTACACAGGTTTATTTTTGAAGTGGGCTTGGAGGGGTCTGAGATGAGTACTCGAGAGCAAGACTAGGTAAGCAATCAGGATCTCACTTTCTCCACGTTCCTCAGATGAAGGTGAGGAGAAAGCATGATATGAGATACTTTTGCTTTTAACCTTTTTGATATGAAATACTTTTGCTCTGGATGATTTGTTTTCTGGGGTGATCCAAGGGATGAAGAACACTGAGTGACTCGAAAGCTTTCTTTGGGAATACATTCTCGGAGAAGAAGAGAGGTTGAGAGGGTGTGCCTTTGCTGTGGAAGGCGAAGGTCGAAACTTATAGAAATTTGGCTTCACAACCGGAACTATTCCTTCACTATTTGTCGGCAGCCGGTGGATGGATGAACAGTACCCGTTACGCGCTTTCTGACAAAGCCGTCCGTAATTTCCGCGAAGCTGACTGCGCATGCGACGAGTGACGACACGTCTGGAATGATGATCTTTTGAAAACCGGGGTTCAAATCCGGGTTCGGCTCGTGGTTTTCGCAAAGCTCCAAGCTGCACGTGACGAGTGACGACAAACTGGAAAAGCTGATCGCCTCGTGATTTCTGAGCAAGCCCAGCTTTTGAGAAAGGAGTTCGGCCTTCGAGAAAGGAGCGTCCAGCTTTGATCTCTGAGGAGCGGGCGGCTCTTTATTTTCTTCTTTTTATAGAGGCGCTAATTCTGCTCCACCTCACACTTGAACTCCCTCCTGTAAACACTCTCTTCTGCACTTCTGCAATCTTTACTCCTTCCGCTCTCTTCTTCCGCTTCAGCAATCTTAATCTTTCCGAACTCTTTTCTTCCTCAACCCCCTCTAAAAATGTCTTGCCTTTCCGACCGTCGCCTTAACTTGAATGTCGGGGAAGACGATGACTCGTCTTCTCCGAACAACATTTGGAATCCATCCTTCATATCCCCCAATGGTCCTCTTACAGTCGGGGACACAATGATGAGGAATGAAATAACCGCTACGGTGATAGCCAGAAATCTGCTCACTCCAAGGGACAATAGGATGCTATCCAGGCGGTCGGACGAGCTAGCTGTTCAGGAATTTCTGGCTCTCAGCGTCCAAAGTGCAGGCTCAGTTTCAAACATAGGCCAGCGCCTTCTTGCCCGATCTCGTCAGGTGGAGTCGCTGATGGCAGAGGTGGCAAGTCTTCGGCAAGAGGTCAGAGGACTCAGGCACGAGAACAAGGAGTTGCACATGCTTGCAACTAGTTACTCGACCAACATGAAGAGGAAGCTGGACCAGCTGCAGGAGTCGGACGGTCGGATTCAGAGCGATCATGAAAGGTTCATGGCGTTACTCCCGAGGTTTATGTTGCCTTCGTCCTCTGGAGTAGCACCAAGTGTTCCGGCTCCGGAGATTCCAACTCTGGCTCTTCGTCTTCCCGGAGCTCCGTCGACCTCTCAGGCACCACCTGACCAATGACCAATGATTGCTATTAGTTATCGTATTATTGTAAATTTATTTATGCTTTAAATGTTTATTTAAATAAATAAATATATATATATATATATATATTATTAAAATTTTTTTTTAGTTTATTTTAAGCAAATTAAAATATGTAAATCAAAATATGTAAATTAATGCAAAAAGACTTTATTTACCCGCACTTAAAATAAACATTGCCCTTAATTTATTTAAACACAAACTAAACAAAAATCAACCAAATAACACAACTAAATAAACAAAACAAAGATTGCAAAGTAAAGGCAATAAAGAGGAGGGTTAAGAAATGCAAATCTGGTTGCTTGGGTTGCCTCCCAAGAAGCGCTTGCTTTAACGTCTTTAGCCGGACGATTCTTTCCTTTAACCTCCCCTCGGCTCCAAAGCATGGAATTTATCTTTTAATGGGAGGTGATACTTGAAATGATTCGGCAATGGTCTGAATTCTAGGGTGGGTGCCTGAATCATTACAATTAGAGACATGTTAGTATAAAATAAAATTAAAATTAAAATTGGAGAAGATGGCTTACTGTCTTTCTCCGACTCAAAGTCAATGACAAACACCATATTTTTGGACATTTCTGGGACTTTAAACTGGGCCAGGTTTACTATGATGGTTGTGGCATGTCCCGTGTCATCAAACTCAACTTTATGGGCCTTTGTTGTCTCATGCACAGCCTCTTAGATGTATTCTTGATATACTACGCATTCTCCAGCCACTTCGATATCTTGAATCTCTTTTCTTGGTGTGCAAGGTTCGGGAACTTGTTTTGGTGCACCAAGAATTGGGATATCACTTTGGACCTTTGGAAGAGCTTCCATAATGTCTTTTTCACTTTCTTCGATATTTGCAATCAAAAATCTGCAAGGAAAAAGGACATTCGGTGGAATGATGTTAGAATGAATTGAACTTAGAACTTCCTCACCTGAGTTGGACGACATAGGGGCTTGAGGGGTTTGAGACAAGAATTTGTCTAAACTGCCCAGGTCGTCCTCCTCATCTTCTTCTTGCAGCAGCAATTCATCCAAGTTCGGGCTGTGTTTGGATGGTTCTGGAACAGCCTCATCCTCCATCTCACCTTCCAAAGTGGTGGCTTCATCGATTTCCACTTCTCCCTTTGAATTTGCAAATGTGGAGTTGGAGAGTTCACTTTGATCTTGAATCTGTGCCATGATCTCCATAATCTGCCCAACTTGCCTTTCCAATTCATCCACCTTGTCGGTCCGGTCTTGCATCTCCTGGATTCGATTTTCCACTCCCTGATTCAAAGAGGTGAGTAACTTATTAAATGTATCATTATCCAGAGATGTACCTGAATCGAATTGGGCAGATTGTTGTGGTGGCTGTGGTGGCTGCAAAGGTGTTGTATAGAACTCATCATACGGCTGCCAATATTCACCTTGTTGAAAGTGTTGAGGTTCATCCCACATCTGATCTGAATAACCTCTCCAATCCGAATTGCAAGCGTTGGAATACATATTGCCCCTTGATTGGCTATGACCTTGATATCCCCAAACATCTTCATTTGCAGAAAATTGAGGATATTGATGAGTTTGATATCCTTGCCCATAAGGCACATCAAGTGTAGGGACACTTGGCGTTGAGGTCCGTTCGGCATACTGCGACAATTGAGAAGTAAGATTTGCCAATTAAGCTTGAATACTAGCAAAATCCATGTCTTACTTCTCTAGTACCTTAAATCAAAGAAAAAGAACTAAATCAAATATCAAAAGTAAAATACACAAATACAAATATAAAAAAAAAACAAAAATAATAATAAACACAAATATAAAAATAAACACAAACAAAAATAAAGGGATTAGCAAAGTTGCTAATCCCCGGCAACGGCGCCAAAAATTTGACGGGATTTTAAAACCGCACAAATTTAACCCTCTTGTTGACAATTGTAGTATAGGTGTAAGTAGGGTATCGTTCTAGGCCGGGGATTAGGAGGGATTGCTAATCTACTCTAAATTAATTTAAAAATATTAAACAAGACTCAAGGACACAAAAATAGGCTAAAAACTCGAAACACACTTAAATGACTCAAAACAAAGAAAACAATTTAAATTAAACACTAGGAAATGAAAAGGACAGAAATTGAATTAAAAGATTAAAAATAATAAAAACTAACTAAATAATATAATTTAATAATGGGGGGGGGGGGGGGTTTGGTTTTGGTGAGATTGAATTTAAAACTTAAATAAATTATAAAATGATAAAAACATAAAATTAAAAGTGAACGGATAGACGACGGATTGGCTAGAGGGTTCTTCTCCACACATGACACAAATGCAACCTAAATTGATTTTCAGTTGTTCTTTCAATAAATTGTGAATCTCAACACTCCAAATGAATTAGGTACGCTTAAATTAACCTTCAGATTTTCCTTATGTTATTGAATTGGATGAACATCATATAACAACTCAAATTATTCCCCAAAAGTTCTCTACGTGAAAAGCAGAATAGAGATACGATTAAAGATCATTAAGTTCTATGAAAATCATAAGTGTTGACAAAGCATTCGTAACTATGAACAGCATGATACGTTTGCCAGGAATTTACTTAACGCGATTGTGGATAGCAACCTTCACTACTCATGAATATAAGTTTATAACGATTAGGTGAAATTCACTTATATTCTAGCATCAAATTCATGCATGTAAATTAAGTATGCATTCTTAATCGACATACACAAATAAGTTATTAATCAAGCAGTTAAGCAAATTAAATCACAACTCAGAAATCACAACTGAAGATATCAATTCAAATTACAAATATAATCATGGCTTTGAATTATCCTCTAGCCAAAATAAAATTAATTACACATTATTCATAAATTAAAACATAGGTAAAACATGAGTTTGGAGAGATTAAACCGAAACGGGGATTTAAGAGTTTCTGTGCAATTCTGATTCTGTTTTCTGTCGGCTTTGATCCTTGCCAGGCCTCTGTGCTGCTGCCAACTGCCTAATTCCGTGCCCAGCTTCTCTTCGTTACGCTGCCAAATGGCAGCTTGCTGCCTCAGATCCTTCTGCTCCCTTCCAAGGCTCACACTTCGTTTTCTCACCGTGCCTTTTAGCTGCTTCTTGACTGCCCTCTGTTTTCCTTTCCCCCGTGCTCGCTGCTCACGCTGCCAAGCAGCCTTGCTACTGCCTTCTCGTGGCTACCCTTGGCTTGACAAGCTGCCAAGGCAGTTTCGGTTTCCTCCAAAAACAAGGCAGCCTTAGCTGCCTTCTAATATTTTATTTTTTTCCTGTTTTCTCTTCTTCACGCTACACTCCTTCTTGCTGCCAAAAAATGGCAGCCACACTTAATGAGCTCCCCCCGGTCTATGTGTTCCTTGGGCAGTTTTTATATTTTCTTTCTGGATGGCCTCTCCCCAATGCACTCCGAGACTTTTCTAAATGGGCGCCTGCATTTCTTTTATATATTTTTTTTGTTCTTTTCTCGCAGCCCACCGTGTATTGCATGATAGCTGCCTTGTGCAGCTGTCTTCCACCAAAACCAAAAGGAAGGCAGCAATCCTCCTTCCCCCCTCCCCCCGTGGCCACGAGACCACTTGCATCTGTCTCCCTTTTCTTTTTTTATATCTTTTCTGCTTCTTTCACCTGGAATCACACACACAAAACACATTATATATAAATATATATATATATATATATATATATATATATATATATATATATATATTATTTTCCAAATGATAAGTTCTATTCAACAAGCAAGATAGTTTAGACGAAATTATTACTTAACACTTCACTTATTCTATTTTTATTTCTTAACTTGATAAATTCTTATAAAACACAAAATCAACGTAAATAGCTCAAAATATAACGAACTAACTAAGAAAAGACGAGTGAATTTGATGTAAAAATGTATATAAATATGATCCGATCATGAATCTCACCAAAATCATTAATCATAATCACTATATGTATCAATTGTTTCACCATCTTCATTCTTTCCAAATAACAAGTCCTCCTCCTCCTTCTCCTCCTCCTCCTCATCTTTCTCCCTTTCCTTCTCCTTATCTGTCTCCGTCTCCGCCTCATCCATTTGTTGCCCCATTACACCAAGCATTCTTCAAATATCTTTGTTAACATCAATTGATTCTGGATCAATGTCCTCTCTGCATAATGGTATAGAACATTCATCATTGTCATCTTGAACCTGCCATATTGAATTATCACTTTCATGCTCATACTCATCATCATCTTCGTCATTTTGTCATCATTATCATCATCATATTTCTCAAGAACATCCTAAACATGCCTATGTTGAATCTTCTACACAACTTTCCAAGGATGACCCAAGTTTAAATCGTCAATATAAAATACTTGTTGTGCTTGTGTTGCTAACGCATATGGGTCACTATCATACCACCAATTGTTTACATTCATCGATGTAAGATAAAAATCCTGAATGATCTTTTTTATTTTGGTATCTGTATTGTACCAATAACATTTGAAAAGAATTACCTTAAAACCCCTTGTAAATTGAACTTTAATGACACTAACTAAGCTGCCATAAAAGTTGCACGGTTCACCATTATATGATCCATACATCATTACCCTACTATTCTGTGTTGTGTGGTTTTGATCAACAAGTGTGACCAAATATTGTATGTCGTTCACGATATACCCAATGTATTGGATAGTACGTCGATCAGGACCTTAGGCTAATGAAAAATTTTCTTCACTTACCAATCTTGGTTCTTGAAAATATAATGACTTGACTTGCTGCCTAAACCATTATGGAAACAACTGTCTATGCCTCCGTTCTACAGTAGCATGATTCTCTATTTCCAAAAGTTGGATATGCTCACTACATGAATATAAAAAATATTAATTAAAATAATGGAATTACAAATATCATAAGTGAATTTTGAACTATTAAAATCACATACTTTCTGAAGTTTTCAATTTTGTCACAATTGTCTAAGATATACTAATAAACCATTTCTATATCTTTCCTCGAAAGTTCAACAATTACATGACCTCCAATTGGACATGCTTTTTGAGCAAAAACTAAAAAGAGTGCATTGGTATCATCATCATCATTGTTTCTTTCTGGTCGGGTGAATTCCGTCTCAACATCACATAGATACATGAAGCAAAATGTTGAAGATTCATATGTCATGTGTGCTTCCACAATAGAGCCTTCAGGTCGAGCTTTGTTATGGACAGATTTCTTATATGTGCCTAACAATCTAAAAGTTAAATTATTGTTACTATGTGGAAAAACAAACTAAATTAAACTAAAGCAAACATGATGATACATTACATTTCTACAGGATTCATCCAGCGACATCCAACTGGTCTTGCTAATTAACTTTTTGTAGCAAATGCATAGTTAAATGAACCATGGGAACGAAAAAAGCAGGTGGGAAGATTGTTTCTAGTTTGCACAATATGAGCACAATGTCTTCTTCCAAATTATCAAGATCAGCAACAGTAACCGTCTTTGCACATATTTGTTGAAAGAAATTTGACAACTCAACAATTGGTTCATATATCTGCCTTTGCAAATGTTTCAGAATACCCACGAGAAGTACATGTTGCATCAGCACATGACAATCATGGCTCTTCAAACCCAAAAATTTTCCTTCATTTACATGCACATTTCGTGAAACACTAGATGCATAACCATTAAGAAATTTAATTGATTGCAAGTTGCAAACTTTTCCTGATATTCATGTCTTTTAAATCCATCATCGCCTTGAGTGTGTCCTTTGATTTCTCTGTATTCAACAATGTCCCAATCAAATTATCAAATATGTTCTTCTCAATGTGCATGACATCAAGATTATGCTAAATCTTCAATTTTGACCAATATTCCAACTCGAAAAAAAATACTCTTCCTTGTCCAGTTTAATTCTTCAGTATTTAGCTTCCTCTTCTTGTCTTTATTATCACCAAGGATTTAAATATCGGTAATATCGGAAATATCGGTAGTCCGAAAACACGGAAATATCGACGGAAATATCGATAAAATATCGATATCGATAAAAATTACATGGAAACCACGGAAATTGTAAGAAAAACTTGGAAATTTTTATTGAAACTTTGCAGGATGTTTATTTAGTCAATTATCTATTAGTTTATCACAAAAAATTGGAAGGAAATGCATTGCATGATGGATTTAACATTATCAAGTTGATTATATAGCGAGCTGACAAACATTGTGAGTGTAGAAAATATGTAGTAATTAATGAAAGAAGTCTAAACACACCATAAATCATTTATATATAATGAATTAGTACAATATTTTACACTTTAGTACCACATAGAGTTCCTATGAGGTTCAAAATTTTCACTATCTTCATCATCTCTACGTGTAGAGTGAGTGTATTGTGAAGAGTAGTTATCAAATGATAAATCCCCAAAATAGTTTTGCATGTAATTGTTAACATGCCACCCATATGGATCCGAGATTGGTTGAGGTTGTCCATAAGCAAAATCATTTGAAGATTGAGTCTGGGATTGTTTCCATGACTCGCTCGATTCCATCCCAACAGGAATGGGATATGAAGGGTAGGGAAATGGTTGGCTATGAGTATAACCACAGTTACTACTTCCCACACCAACAGAGTCCGAAGTTCTAGATAACGAGTCATCTTCTTGACTTGACAAAATCCCCTTGCCTCTTTCTCTACGAGTATAGTCCTTCCCTATGGCACCAATTCCTGATCCTGCCCGCCTACTGCCATGGTCATCATCCTGTGTTGCATGCGTGAAGTTTGCCTCACCAGTGAAGGGGCTCATAAATCCCGGAGGTGGTCCATAATAGTATCGACCTCCACCACTACCTCCTGCTCCACCACTACCTCCAGCTCCACTGCATCCTTCATCATTCCCACCTCCGGTGGTAGGTGAGTCTCCTGATCTTGTACTAGAGCTATCATTAGTATCAGCACGATGTTGTGGTTGTGTAGGATTGGAAGAATGTGGAATTCCAGTGTTTCTTGGTCTTGGGCGCAAATGTTCTTCCAAAGAGTCAGTGTTGCTAGATCCCACCTCCTCTTCTAATACTCTTTCTACATTTATCCCTTCATTACGTGCTTCTTCAGCAACTCTGGGAGCTGGGTTGCCTTCATCATCATCTAAATGAAGAGGTCTAATCCATTGATAAAGTTGGTTATCCTGTGTATCATCATCTGCACCAACAATATCAAACACATCTAGTGGGTCACCACGGTCGACATGATCTATTTCTGCTTCCTTATCTCGAAGTTGAAGCTTCATGTTGTAGTAGCAATAAACTAATTTTTCCAAGCTACTATGAGCCAACTTATTTCTTTGCTTTGTGTGTATGAGTGCAAATGTGCTCCAATTTCTTTCACAAGCAGATGAGGAAGCTGTTTGTGATAATACTTTGATTGCTAACTTTCTCACAGTTGGTGCATCGGTCCCATACATGATCCACCATTCAGCTACAATGAAAAACAATGTTGATAAGCCTAATAACTCCAACAAATTCTATTATAAACTTACAGTGAAATATGTTTATACTCACTAGGAGACATATTTGTTCGAGCAGCAACTGATGTTGGTTCTCCAAAAGTTCTTCTTGCATCTTTAAACCATGTTAGCTGAATTCAATAAATCGTGTTAGTTTAATCCAACAAAGTAATTATTATAATTTAAGTAATTGTGTACCTCATTTCCAAATTGGCCAACTGCTGGTGATGCAGGGTCTAATTTAGAGAATACATTATGTACAGCACGTATAAGGGTACCATCATCTCCAACACCGGGTCTGTATTGGTATCGGGGATTCAAATAATATGCTGTTCAAAGAAACACATACTCTAATAAGAGAAATAATACTTATGCAACTAAAGAAATGAATTGCAAATTATGACATAATTTATACCTGCTGCATGCAAATCGTGGTATAATGTTTTATACCATCGGTCATCAATTATCTTTATGACCCACCTTGCACCATGTTTTCTTTGCAATTCATCCTTCACTACACGCATCAACTCATATACTGCCCCCATAGTAGGATACACTTCTGTGTCAACGATCCGTAAAACTTTGTACAGAGGTTCAAACACTTGGCACACATGTTCTGATTGAGTCCAAAACTCATGATCAAGCACTATACTTTCCACCATACGACCTGTACTTGAGCGGCTGAAATTGTGGTTGGCCCAATCGTCACTAGTGAATAGTTGCTTCAACCCTGCTTTCTTCTTAACTAGGCTGTCTAATGCAATATAATTGGTGGCAAATCGAGTGGTAGCTGGACGAATAATTTCTCCCTTGCAAAATTCACGCATCTTTGCCAACAACCAACTGTGATTGTAAATATAATTTGTGATCGTTCTAGCTCTTTTGACCACAGTAGCAACATTCTCTCTCTTCCCCATTGCCTCAAACATGAGATCAATACAATGTGCTGCACATGATGTCCAAAACACATTATGATGCTGCATTAACTTTTTTCCAGCTTTGACAAATGCAGAACCGTTGTCAGTCACGACTTGGACAACATTATGCTCTCCCACCTCCATGATTACATCCCTCAATAATTTGTAAATATACTTGTAGTTCTTTATATGGTCTGAAGCATCAACAGACTTCAAAAAAACTATTTTTCCCTTGGAGTATACCATGAAGTTTATGATGGACAATCTGGTCGGCCCAGTCCATCCGTCACACATGATTGTGCAACCATGTGTTTCCCACTTTGACCTCAACTTGTTAACATACTCGCCAATGTCGTTATACTCCAAATCCAAATATTTGTTTCTTATCTCATAGGGAGTGGGAGGTTGTACTCCAACGCCGGCTTGTTGACATCCCACTACCATATTTTTGAAATGATGTGATGATGCCTTTGCAGGAGGGACATTTTCATAGATAAAGAACTTGCTAATTAGACGCCCCATTCCCTCCTTCACATTACCTCCCTTGAAATAACTCCAAACACTCTTTTGACGTGCGTTGGATGACTTATATAAACTTGGGGCTATTGGTGGTGTTGGTTGTGATTCTCTAAGACTGCCTCCCCGTCTCATTTGTGCACCACCACTTGTCCTGGAACCTTGTGCTCTATTAGGAATTTTATGAAGGTGTTCTCTTTCTCATGCTGACTGTTTGGAGGCACGTAATCCTTGTTTCAAATTGCGTCGTTCTTCAGGTCCCATGTCGTCATCACATTCGTCCTCATCGTCATCATCATCACTGTCAACCGCTTGGCCAATGACTTCTCCTCGTAGCCCAGCTCGAATATTTTCCATTCCTTGTGTTCTCTTTTCCTTCTGCTGTTTTTTATTTTTTAATAATGTGCTGATAAATGCCTTCACTTTTGGGGGGACATTATCGCATCGTTGGACATTTTTTGCTGGATCTAATCCACTAAGATGGTACTTAAGTCGTGTCACTCCACCACTCTTCATTACCCGACCACAATATTTGCAAATTGTGCCATGTTTGTTTCCCTCTATTGGGTCTCCGTGTTCCCAAGCTGGATCACGTTTAGTAGCTCCACTAGACATCTTAAACGTACCTACATTTATTTTTCATGAAAATTAGACAAATATTTTTTGGCCAAAAAATATAGTAGTGATGACGGTTATATAAGAGAACCTAAATAATAAAGTTATTGTACAGAAGAATTAAATACGTAGTAAAGAAAATGATTGTAAAAATGTAAGTTATTAAAAAAATAATATGGATTAATAAAACCTAATATTAATGAATAATAATCCAATTTGATAAAAAAATAATCCTAATATAAAACATAGTGATGAATAATAATCCAATTTAATGAATAATCCAATTTAATGAATAATAAGCCAATTTAATGAATAATCCAATGTAATGAATAATAAGCCAATTTAATGAATAATCCAATTTAATGAATAATAAGCCAATTTAATGAATAATCCAATTTAATGAATAATAAGCCAATTTAATGAATAATCCAATGTAATGAATAATAAGCCAATTTAATGAATAATCCAATTTAATGAATAATAAGCCAATTTAATGAATAATCCAATTTAATGAATAATAAGCCAATTTAATGAATAATAATCCAATTTAATGAATAATAAGCCAATTTAATGAATAATCCAATTTAATGAATAATAAGCCAATTTAATGAATAATCCAATGTAATGAATAATAAGCCAATTTAATGAATAATCTAATTTAATGAATAATAAGCCAATTTAATGAATAATAAGCCAATTTAATGAATAATCCAATGTAATGAATAATAAGCCAATTTAATGAATAATCCAATTTAATGAATAATAAGCCAATTTAATGAATAATCCAATTTAACAATAATCCAATTTAATGAATAATAAGCCAATTTAATGAATAATCCAATGTAATGAATAATAAGCCAATTTAATGAATAATAAGCCAATTTAATGAATAATCCAATTTAATGAATAATAATCCAATTTAACAATAATCCAATTTAATGAATAGTCCAATTTGATAATAAGCCAATTTAATGAATAATCCAATTTAATGAATAATAATCCAATTTAATGAATAATAAGCCAATTTAATGAATAATCCAATTTAACAATAATCCAATTTAATGAATAATAAGCCAATTTAATGAATAATCCAATGTAATGAATAATAAGCCAATTTAATGAATAATAAGCCAATTTAATGAATAATCCAATTTAATGAATAATAATCCAATTTAACAATAATCCAATTTAATGAATAGTCCAATTTGATAATAAGCCAATTTAATGAATAATCCAATTTAATGAATAATAATCCAATTTAACAATAATCCAATTTAATGAATAGTCCAATTTGATAATAAGCCAATTTAATGGAACCCTTTGTGTTCAAGTTTTGGAATAGATTTGGAATGGCTTTCAAAATGGTAAGGGAAATAAAATAATAAATAACATTAAACATATTAAAATAATCCTAGGGAATAATTATACTCATTACTTAATTACTTAAAAAAATTAACATGTAATTGTTAACATTACTTAATTACTTACAAAAATTAACATGCAAGTATTAATTACTTAAAAAAAATTAACATACGAGTCCATACAAATTTATTTGTTGTTGTATAAATTACAATAATATAAATATAAGTTTGTAAACTTACCTTAAATATGGAACCCTTTGTGTTCAAGCTTTGGAATGGATCTGGAATGACTTTGAAAATGGTAAGGGAAGAAGAAGAAACGAAAATGCTCTGAGGGAATGCCTCTGATACTCCACCTCTGATAAGGTGGAAGAATATAAGTATATAACAGAGGGTGGCACATGGTTTTGTATATGAAAGCATATCACAGACTCACAGTGACACACGGTTTCATTATTAAAGTTCTATTATTCGTTGTCCATTGTCTGCAATTGTAAAAAGTGATTGAAAAATCCAATTTGGTGAGTCAGATGGGGTCAATCAACCACAGAGGCACACACACAGACATGCTATTATTCGTTGTCCATTGTCTGTAATTGGAAAAAGTGATTGAAAAAGTAGTGAAGTGACTCAGATGGGGTCACTCAAGCACACACACAGATATGCCATCACACACGCACACAAAACAAAACTCACACGCATACGGCTCTCTCTCTCTCTCTCTCTCTCTCTCTCTCTCATTCTCGATCCTTCTCTCTTCTTCTCTGAGAGAAGTTCTCTCACACCGTCACACACAGAGGCCCTCTCCCCCTTCGCCATTCCACCCACACACACACACACAACACTCACACGCATACGCCTCTCTCTCTCTCTCTCATTCTCGATCCTTCTCTCTTCTTCTCTGAGAGAAGTTCTCTCACACCGTCACACACAGAGGCCTTCTCCCCCTTCGCCATTCCACCCACACACACAGAGGCCCTCGATATTCTCTCTTCTTCTCTGAGGCCTGACCTCTCTTCTCCTCATTCTCCATTCGACTCACACACACACAGATGACAGATCTCCCCCTTCTCCCACTCTCTCGATCCTTCGCCCACTCTCTCGATCGTTCGCCGCCGTTGATCGTGGCTCTGGCTCAGTCGTCTCTGGTGGTGCGCCCACGGATCGATCCTTCCCCGCCGTCGATTTTTCAGGTGAGATTCCATTGAAACCCTAAGCCCTAAATCGACATCACATATGTTGGATCGTTGATGCATGCGTGAAATTTGAAGCTTTTATGTGAAATTGATGTTAAAATTCGTGTTTTTGCGAGGTTTTTGGGACGAAATCGGCTCGGGAATGGATCTGGAATCCCGGTGTTCTTCTCCGGCGTTCGTTATCAGAGTCCGTCAACAAAGTTTCTCGATATTTCCAAAATATCGCGATATTATCGATATTATCGATAATATCGTGATATTTGGTCGAAAACCACACGGATACCTATCAAAATATCCCTAACGCGAAAAATCGATAATATCGGCGATATTTCGCCGATATTATCGATTTTTAAATCCATGATTATCACAATGCTTACCAAACATGCAAGGAACAATATAATCTAATTGATCAAGTATGTCCTTGCCTGAAAAATCTCTCGGACGATTTCTTATCTCTCGATGACCATTAAAAGTGCAGTATGCTTCAGCCATGAATGATTCATTGGTAAATAGCGACAGTGTCCAATATGACAATACTTCTCAGCTTGGTGTACGATCCATCCTCACTACATATTGAACATGCCAACTTACCGCGAGTGCTCCAACCTGATAAATTTCCATAAGCAGGAAAATCATTGCTGGTCCATATCACAGCTGCACTCAAATTAAAAGTACATGCATCCATCTTATCATAAGTTTGAACGCCACTTTTCCATAATTCCTTAAGCTCATCTATTAATGGACACAAATACACATCAATCTCATTTCCAGGTGCACTAGGTACAAGAATTAACAAGGTGAGAAAAGAGAATGGCTTTTTCATACATTTCCATGGGGGCAAATTATACGGAAACAAAACAACTAGCCACATATTATGAGGCTTACTCATATCCAAAAACGGATTAAACCCATCAATTGCAAGGCCCAATCTAACATTTTGTGGGTCTCGAGCAAAATCAAGGTACATTTTATCAAACTCTTTCTAAGCAATTGAGTTTGCTGGATGCGTCATTTTGTTCACATCATTGACTCTTTTATCCTTGTGCCACCTCATGTCTTTGCTCGTATGTCTTGACATGAACAATCTTTGCAACCTTGGTTTAAGGGGAAAATACCGCAATACTTTTCTCCAAACTTTCTTTCTTTGCTCAGAAGCACTAGCCTTATACCTTGGCTCATTACACACTGAACATCTATCTTTCTTTTCATGTTCTTTATAAAAAAAAATGCACAGTCATAATAACAAGCATAGATATTTTCATACCTCAATCCAAGACTTCTCAATATCTTCTTGCACTCATAGAATGATTTAGGAACATGGTTGAGTTGGGGACACATCTTCATCATTACTAACATCTTATCAACTGCCCTGTCATTCATATGGTAGTCAACTTTGTTGTGAATTAATTCCACAACGTAGCACAAAGTTGTATATTCATTGTAACCAGGGTATAGTTCCATTTGAACTTCATGAAGCAACTTCTCATAATTATTAAAATCTACCCTATGAGCATTAGTCACCTCACCACTCCACAATGTATCTTGATAACCCATTGTATCGTGATCATCATCATTATCATCCAATATTTGAAATGCATCCTTAATCATATTGACCATGTTGCCATTAGGATTACTAGTTTGCTCGTCATTCGTAAATCTTGAAGTTTGTGCTTGCACTTGATGGATTCGCTCCCCTTGATATTACCATGTATCATCATAATTCATATCCATACCGGAATTCAACAAATGAAGATGAACATCTTCAATAGAATGAAAAAAATCTATTATGGCAAACTTTACAAGGACATGATATCTGATTATTCTGGTTCACATGGTGATGAGCAACGTCAATGAATGACTTGACCCCTTCTCTATATTCCAAACTAAGGAAATTCCGATTACAAATCCATTGTCTGTCCATGATGTCCAGCTGTATTATAAAACAATTTTAACTTACTAAGACTTATTTTTTAAACACTATATATGTTTTAGATTAAAATAATTTCGAGTAGCTAGATATGGAATTTACATAAACGAGGAAAAGATATATTAATTTCAACAAGATAGGATACATGTCTTTCGTAGCATGTGTGTGTATATACATAAAAGCCATATGATATTAGTAAAGTGACAAAATTAATAAAATTTGTATCCTAAAACTCCAAATACTGTATGCATTAATAAATAAATAAATAAAGTATATAGATTGGAACCTAATCGTTCTATTCTTCAAAGCATTGTAAAATGTATCTTCTCTTTCGTGCTGATTCCCTAAAAACACATAGCAAAACACACCACATATAGGTCAAGGGTTTGTTTTGTTGCTAATGAGAGAGTGAGAATTAAAATACTCTGATGCTAAAAAAACAAATATGCAAAACTACACTCCTGCACATTAGAAACTTTATTTCAATTTAAGTGGATCTGCCAACCCTAAATTTAGTAGAGTTCTAAAATTGTATTGCAATTCTTTTGAGTTGGGTTTTCCTTAGCAGGAAATATAGTTGGAGGACGTTGTTACAATAAAATTTTTGCCTTCACAGTCATAGTAATGGATACATACTTCGCCAAAGCCTTCCACAATGGTTGAATGCATACAAGAATTTCTCACTTCAAATCGTCGATACAATTGAGAATCAAGTTCCTTTGTGACAAAGATGTAGGAAAAATAAATGATTTTTTATGCAAGCATTTGTTAAAAAAATACAACACCAGCCCAAAGAACCCAAAGAATAAGGTCCATTTGATTATGAAAGTCTTGGTGTTCTAAGAGAATCATGCATGGTATTTTGCTAGAGAATTCTAGCAAGCAAGGACAAATTATACTCGCTATCATAAGAAATTCATGACATTCACATATGCCAAGTTATTGTACTTGTTTTATAAGAAAGTTTGCTAGCACTAATGAAACATACAAGCAAATATCAAGCCTACAAGTTTGCAATGTCAAACATATAAAGCCAATGCAAAACCTATGATATTAAGCCTACAAGCCAAAACCAAGCTACAAGCAATGCATAAGATAATCCAAACGCCTAGTCCAAACAAGCCTATTCAGACGATGACTAAAATAAGTTGCTAGAAAAGCTACAAATATAAGTTTGTGATGTTGTAAATGTAAAGTCATGTGGATGCTTAAATGATTCTAGTGTTTTCTTTTTTTTTCTTTTTTTTTTCAGTTGATTATTCGAGCCATTTTCTTGTCATTGTATCAAAGCTACAGTAGCTGAAACAGTTGTGCAGCTTTCATTAAAATGTTCTGAACAAACACCATTAAGAAAACAAGGAAAATCTTATACAATCATCCACCGAAGAGGAATCACGAGCACTACACGGAACCAACACCATCATGAAATTTTAAGGCTCGTTACCAGACAAGATAGTGATCAAAACTATAAATACTAAAACTGATAATGATTCGATCAAATAAGTAAAATAATAAAACTTTAAGACAATAACCAAAGGCTAGCACTATCTTTCAACCAAAAAAGGCCAACGATATCTGATTTCTGATTTAGGATTTGGGAGAATAAAATCTTGTATTTTAGGGTTACAAGTTTAGAAATTGCCATAGTTCATTCAAACAAAAGTTTATGTGCATAACCTAAAACAAAATTAAGATGAGGTAAGACCTTACTCAATTGCAGCCACCAAGTTAGATGCAAGTATCTGGGTGTTGAGGAAAGTGATTCAGGCAGTGGCGGAGCCAAGATTTCTTGTGAGAAGGGGCCTACTAATGCAAAACATCATAATATTTGTCCAAATAATTAAGTAGTCAAAATTAACATATGCATAGATAATTTTATCTATCCATAGTAATCAAAATTATTCTTGACGAATTTCAATGAAATCGTTGCATAATGTCATCTATACTAATTAAAGAATTATTAAACTCAATAGAGAGAATTACGAAAATCTTTGCAAACCCTAAAACTCAAGTAAGAGGTGGAATAGAATAAAAACAAATGTTTTGTAGTGAATAATAGAGTATTACAAGCCTTTTTGTTCTTTATTCAATAAATTTGAGATTTTGAATGGCTAAATATATGAAATTCAATAAGAACATGTAAAAACTCTCCTCGTTCATAAGTGAAAGACGATTTTTTTTAATTAAAAGTGAATGATGCGTTTTAATTTAATGTTATTGATTTGCGAGATGCTGGTCACACCCCCTCATTTTGCCTTCCATACACCCTCTCAATTTGTGACCGTCAAATTGAATGAACAAAAGATTGGAGGACATAAATTAATAAGAGTGTGTGAAAGGTAAAAAAAAAGTATGCAGAAAGCACTACTCTTTGTGATAAATGACCATTCAAAATATATATTTATTTTTGGGATGGGATCTATGAGATGAAAATAGATAATGATTAAAATTGTTTTAATTGTTCAAAAAGGCTGCAAAGCAATAGAAATAGGTGTAGTACACTAATCTTATTTTTCAAGTGAGTGTAGGCCTAGGACTACTGTAGTCCTTAACTGCCTCCGCCTCTGGATTCAGGGTAGTGAGGCAAATCGAAGTGCAATGGGGAAAAAATGGTGCGATTTGTGGGAGATGAAGGGGAGATGGGTGGTTGCCAACGATGGCAACCACCGGAGCGCAAAAGAGGGAGATTAAGGGGTGGGACGAAAAGTGACGAAGTGAGAGTGGGTACTCTCTCTGCTTAGAAATCCAAAGGAATGAAGGTGGACTCTGTGGAAGAACTTCAATTATTTTAAGTTTTAATATTTGGCTTTTATGAATAATTATATATATATGTGTGTGTGTGTATATAAGCGAGGCATCTTTAGCCTCACATTTGAGGATGTCATATTATTTAACATTATGTGACGCATTCTACAATTCGTCACCACCAAACTTTCATTTGGGCAAGTAAATTTTCTCGCCCATTTGTATGTGGCGAATATGAAAGTTATATGTGACTCATACAATCTAAAAAATCATGCTGGTCCTGCGAAAGTTTTTATGTGACGCTTTCTAAAATCTCCTCACTTATTCTCGTAATATATGACGAATTTCTGAGCGCCACCATAAATTCCATCACATATTCCTTGTTTTCTTGTAGTGTCATTTTTCTTAATTCTCTGATGATATACTCCGCCACCTACTATAATGGAACAACTATCATTATCACCATTTCATCTACCACCCTGACACCACAATTGCCACTTGACACTTCCAGCACCGTTCTTGCTGCCACCACCACCACTACCACCTCATAAGACCACATTATCATAGTCCTAATCACCATCTCAATAATGAAAACTTAAAAAAAAAAATAATGCTTATTAATAAATTGGTAATTAAAAAGTCCATTACAATCCATAAAATTTTAAAAATTCTAGCTTCGAACTCTCTTGAATTATGCAAAAGTCTATCATGTAACTCAACAAAAATATATCATTAAAAGTCTACGGAATTTTATGAAATTTATAATAATTAATAAAAATTTACTAAATATGTGAAAGTCCATCACTTTAAAAACTTAACAAAAATCTATATAAATCTTAATACAAAACAAAGTATAAAAATTTTAACCTCAAGCCTAAAATTGAAGTTATAAAGGAGACCGATCATATATCCTAAATGAAGTGAGATTTTCTCGAGTAACTAAAATGGACATAACTAAGGACAAAACGTCCTGCGCAGAAAATGCATATTTATGATTTAGGACTTAATCAAAAGGGACATAACCCCGTGATTCGGGATTTGCTTCTAGTTTTGGTGACAAGAAAACGATATAGAAAACAAACATTAATTTTTCTTTCAACGTGTGATATGTATAGCTCAGATTAGTTCATATGATCATGTCGGCACCACTTATTTTCTCTCTTTTTCAATCCAATCATCCATCAAAATCATGCCTCTGAATTTTATCTATTTGCCAAATCTAATTCTAAGTGCTTATGAAGGATCTTGGTGCTTTTTCTCATTTGGTTTTGGTTAACATCGTCACAAAAGGTAATTAAAGTTTGAGTTGCTGGAGATCAAGTTTTTTTATTTTATTTTATTTTATTTTAAGATCCGTTTCATAGGTGGTTTATTGGCGACACTCTTTCAGCCAGTGGTGGTGGCATTTTTTTAGGGTTTATGTTGTTTTCATTGGTGTGAACTTCAGGGACCATGCTTAATTTATATGATTTCGGCTTTCTTTTGTTAGTGTGACTTTTGCCCATGTTAATTTTGCTCTTGCGTGCGTGTTACTTTTATTTTATAGTTGTTTTGTAAATGTGTTTGATGTACTCTTGCATTTTAGTCATAAAATTAATGTGTTTTGATAAATAAATACTCTAGTGTCACATGTCAGATGTGGTATCAAGAGAAGTTTTGATAACTCTAATATGATGCAAGAATGCAAGAAAAAACTATATAATAAGGCTCAAATAGTTCATATGTTTTACTCACATTACCATTGTAGTCCCTGTAGTTTTCACTTGGCCAAATTAGTACATATATTGTTTGCTTCCGTTATCTAATATATCATTTCATTGTTAAAATCAGAGGCTTATATGTCAAAATGATCATTATGTTTGATTTTGTTGCATGTTATCTTTTTTGGCCAATTGGCATTTTACATTTAAATATAGTAGGTATCCTAGCACACATTGGTGTAGACCCCCTTTCTATGTAGACCCGATACTACATAAGACAGCAACGTACTTTTGGCCCCTAAATATAACGGTGTGCCAAAGCAAATACATCAGTGGGAAAATTTCAATTAAAATTTGGAGGTTCGAAACTTTTACTAGCTTCCCACCAACCCTTTGAGGTTGAATTTAATCTTATAGATGTTTTTGTTTCACCTTTTACTATACCATAAGTTTGTCTAACTTTAATTTTATAGTTTTCAAATGATAACCACTTTTGCTATTTTGTGAAATGTTTACGCATTTTCTCTTCAACTTTACTTAGACATAATTGGCCAAATTAGTTAATGGAGTCACTCATAACGAGCTAGCAATAATGTGGCTCAAATTTGTTTCTAGCGAGAATCGAATCTAAAACCTCTCACTTACAAGCGAAGATGACTACCACTAGATTGTAAAACTAAGTGACAACACAATAACTAGATTAGCTAATACAGTTAAACATTATGGGGGAATCTCTTGTCCACCCACTTGTGATTATTAACATTTGTACCATCATTATAATCGAAACTTTTCATTCTTTTATTATTATCTAAAAATCATAAAAGTCATTCAATTTAGAAATCATTTAGTCATTTATACGTGTCAAATATAAACGGTTTAGTAACAACTACCATTCTCATGATAATGTTTTGACTACATCAGTTTGTTACTATTAGGAGGTTATTCCTTAATATTACAAAAATTATTCTGAGTTGGTTAACCCTAACGAAAGTTCAACGGATTAAAGTACTACATTAACAGCGGAACATGTTTATTTTCAGGATGTAGATATTAAAAATGAAAAATCTCAAATCATAACTTAATACAATGTAAAATTTATTTCTACATATAAATAACCAAAGTTGAGATGAAATTTCTGTATTATATATTAGAGGTTATAACATAAGCAGCATTTTTCTTCCAAAAGAAAAAAAAAGCAGCATTTTGATATTTAAGCCTAAAATAAAATGGGAAGGAAAGAATTCACAATCGAGTTCATTTCACCTTAGGTCTTTTTTTTTTTTTTTTGGGTCAAAGAGTAAATATTATTAGATACGAATTAAAATGTTTACATCAAAAGCTAGAGAATTGAACAATTCACTCCAGTTCAAAGCAATCCCACATGCGCGACATAAGATGCCACCAGATGTGTATCCCCATTACAAGCACGGGGAGTGAAAAGAAACTCAACCGAACTTAATTGCTACTTTAGATGTTGAGTATCTCAAAGAATACCTTCAATGATGGCATTCAGTTACAATACTCTATTTAACATGTCCACCATAACCTTCAAATTTGTTTCCAATTGAACTATCCCAAAGCCTTTCTCCACACAAGCCAACAAAGCCGCCCTCATCGCTTCCACCTCCGCCATCAAATTGGACTCACATAGAATGTTTCCCGCACCTCCTGTTCCTTTTAAAATACTGGCAAAATCTCTGGCAACCCACCCAAACCCGAGCCCCATCACAATTTAATTTAATTGTAAAGTAGGAGTAGCCGAAATTGAAGGAAAGATGAGAGAAAATCGATTACGGTGATTTGGACATGTGAAACGAAGGCCTACTAACGCTCTGGTTAGAAGATGTGATTACGGGACAGAGGTTCAAGGCCGAAGGGGTATAGGAAGACCTTGGAAGGTTTTGGAAGAGACTATAAGAAAAGACTTAGAGTACTTGAATCTAACAGAAAACGTGACACATAACCGAGCGCGATAGTGTTCTAGAATTTATATAGCCGACCCCACTTAGTGGGAAAATGCTTTCTTGTTGTTGTTGTTCATTTGAATTATTATATTTTGCTTAAGTACAAGCATGCAGATATTAATGAGAGAGGATCCTCGTCGGATCGTCTTTCTAAGGATCCCGGAGATCATTAAATAACATTCGTTCATCGTATATCGTGTGATCAGAAATCAAAGTTTTTTTTTATTATTTAAAATGGAATATAAGCAGTACTTGACGATAACTAGCCATATGATGTACGATGAATTGATGTAATTTGAGGATCTCTGAAATCCTCACAAAAAGAATCCAACAAAAATCCTCGCTCGATACTTACATATGAAATATAATGGAGGGCAACGTATGGAAGTATATTCGCATTAATGATAATTTAATGGAGGGCAACGTATTGACGATCCTCATGGAAAAAAAAATAACCATGCTTGGTTGCTAAAAAATGTAGATAGTGAAGCTGAAATAAAATCACAAATTAACAAGTGTAAAAATCATAGTTTTCAATTTTAATTATTCAAACATGTGTCTATTTGTAATTAATTTTTTAATAGCACTTGCTGCTCTTTTTCGAAACATGATTAAAAATAAAAAATATGTTGGGGGTATCCATCATTTATGGCTTTTGTTGTATAATAGGCATTAATATTTTAAATTTTTATTTTTTGAACAAACAATATTATGTACATTAAGGGTAAGGGCAAGCAAAAGTCTCACGATGGGCTAGTATTTTTTTTTAACGAACAATATTATGTACATTAAGGGAAAATGGTAAGCGTAGCCTCACAATGAGCTAACAATAATATTGTTCAAATTTGCCTTTGACGAGAATCGAACTAAAAATCTTTTAGTTATAAATAAAGAAAAACATTACGAAACTGTAATATTAAGTGATATCAATTTTTTAATTTTAAAATAAAAAATAAAAAATAAAAGAGGAAAAGAACAAAAGAACTGCAAACACACGCACATGAAAGATATTTGATTCGTATGAAAGAGATTGCGGCGGCTAACCATACCCCGAATCTCGCCACCAATCACTCCTAGACGTGATATATAATATTCAACAAAATAATTGAAAAATAAAAAGAAATTGAAAGAGTAATATGAAATTAAAGAGTAGGGAGACTAATAAAGCAAGCAAGCAGACAAAGCTCTCAATTATCAGGTAGGACCGTCTGTGTGTGACTTCGGTGGCCTGTGCAAAATTTATAAAATGACTCTTTCTTAAGATAGTTTAAAAAAAAAAGTAGAACAATGTATTGATATTAAAAAATAATCACTTAAATCAAAACAAATTTTAACACTCATTGATTACAAATTTACAAATATCATTAATTATAATTAAAAAAGCTGCAAACATAAACTTTACTAAATAATCAAAAGCAGTTCACTCTTAAACAACCAAAAATAAAATAAAAAAACTTCAAAACTCTTAACTTTAAAATTTCACATGAATATATGATATTATTATATAATAAAGTTGAAAAACTATCATTTTTTGGGATGTTATTATTGACAATCAGAATATCTCATTGTACTCCACATTTTTATGTTGAGTAATGTTAGAAAGACAAAACTTTGTAAATTATACATATTAGTCGATGATTAGATTATTGGATTATTAATTATACATTAATATATGCACTCATTTCCTATTAGGAACACATTATTTAGTTTATAAATTTAATCTTTCTAGCATTACCTTTTTATATTTAAAAAAATTACTCTTATAAAGAATGCAATGAGATTTTAAATGCTAACAAGAGTCATTTTTTAAATATAGAACATTATTACATAATATTAGATGGCAAAATTTTGGAGCCCCTTCAAATTTGAAGCCTATGCCAAAACTCTTTCCACCTAATCTACCTAGTTTGGGATCCGAGCCATTGAAATTTGATTAAATGGTTACAAACAGAGCCTCTTTAAAATTGATAATAACTGTAACCATTGGATCAAATTTTAACGGTCCGAATCCCAAACTAGGTAGATTTGGTGAAAAGAGATTCAAAGAGAACCTCTTTTCGTGCCACTGCACTTTTCGCTCCCTCCCAACGCCCCCTCTATTCTCAGGCCATTTGATGCGGTGCAGTGCTAGTACTACTACATTTTGCTTCTTGGATTCAGATATATTTAATTATATGTATTATTTATTAAATATTTTCTACCTATCTGCTTGGTCATCGATATTCCAGAGATCTATTCCAGGTTAGAACTTTGCTCCCTAAGCATCAACAAGCATGAGAAAAAAAAACAATAAAGAAGGGTTGAGATTTAACTAAACCGCTCATTTGTGAAAAATGATGTTCGGGAAAGAATCATGCATGCATTCAGGTTGCAGCTAATTACACCAGTGGTCCAACTTGACCAAAGCCATGTACGAACACACAATTTAGTATTGGAGTCACAAAGAGACCCAAAATATATAAATGGATCGTGTATAAAGTATGAACAGAAAAAGAAAAAAGAAAAAAGAACGAGGGAGTCTATTATTTACATATAATTAAAGAGAGAAAAGAGCAAAGGGAAACAAAAAGTGTCCTGATAATTTAATCATGTTGGTGGTGGCCATGGTTAAAATGGAGGGAGGACAACCCACAGAGCAAGATTTGATGAATTTTAGTGTAATGATTTTGGTTGTTGAGAAAAAGCCTAATCTGAGGAGCAAATCCATGATTCCACCATACCTTCGCTTCGAGGAGTGGTAGTATTAGCAGCGGCAGTAGTAGATGAAGGCACAATGCCGGCATGAAGTACAATATTCGACGAAGGACCAGCTGCCGAGTAGTTGAGTTTCCCATTGCCGTAATTGCCACTGATAGTACTCATTAGTCTTTGATGATCAACGATATTGTTGCTGTTGTCAATGTTCTTGTTGGACCCTGTTCTGTCAGTACCCCAGCTTGGACCATTACTAGTGTCGTGCCTGGAAACCGCGCCGTCCGAGGAAGATACAATGTTGTTGGAAAGCGCATTGACATTAACCTGCTGCTGCTGCTGATGAGTCAAACCAAAATGTTGATGAGGAGGACCCCCCAAAGAGCCTGCTTGATGATGATGACGTGGTGAAGTAACGGACATTAATGGGTATTTAGGACTTTGTTGTTGGGACTGAAAAAGGGATTGGAAATTGAGAACTTGTGAAGAAGATGATGATGATGAAGGGTTTTGGTTTTGCACATTGAGGAGATTGTGATTTGTGGAGGATGAATTAATAGGATCAAGCAATGAAGATGGTGGTTGGTGCGTCACTTTTTGCGCAAAAGGCCTCAAAAGGTATGGAGGAGGAGCGTCCAAACCCAGACCCCCTCCTCCACCACCACCTCCTCCTCCTCCGCCTCCTGCTGATCTCATCAATGAAGAGGCAGCAGCAGCACTGCCAAAAAGGTCCAATCTGCTCCTCGGGAAAGGTGAGGAAGAAGAAAATGGAGGAGCAGGGATACCTGTAAATTCCTGAACCATGGCTCTGAAATTTGTAGTGTCCGTTGTCAGCACCGTCGTTGGTGCTCGCCTCGACGCTCTCGACCTCTTTTTCGGATTCCGCACAACACCGTTGTTACTGTTGGTGTTGTTGTTGTGGGTTTGGTTGATGGGAGCTGAAAAAGAGGCGGAAACGTTTTGATGGTCTTGTGGAATCTGAAGCGCCGCAAAAGTAGACGACCCGCCTCCTCCTCCGCCGGCGGCTGCGCCGCCTCTGCTTTGTTCTAATTGGTTAATACAGGGACTGGTCAATAAGGGTTGGCTGAGACCGGCTAGATCGGTGGGATTGGGGTCGGATCTTAAGGTTTTGGACCACATCATGTCAAAATTGATGAGCGGATTTGGGTTGGTGAGCCTGGATGATAACGGATCGAACATGTTTGATAGAGGGTCCATTTGGTGGTGGTTGTGATGTGGTAGTGGGTTAGACATGGGACCGAGTTGACTCGGTGGGTTACTGAGCACGGCGGAGATTGACTCGGCGCGCGAATCGTACTCGTCATCGCCGCCGCTGGAGGATTGCATACTCCCACTGTTGCCAGAATCCATGCGAGAGAGAGAGAGAGAGAGAGAGAGAGAGAAATGGAAAGACGAATCGGAAGGACAAAGATATGAAGGAGTAGAGAGATACTTGGTTACTTAAAATACAAACTCATTTAAGAAGAGCAAGCTACCAAACAAACAAGGTACAGAGAGAGAGAGAGAGACAGGTGAACTAAGCTGTTGAGACAGTACCACTAGAAGCTAGCGTACAAGAAGCCATATGGATGCATTCCCGCTGGAATTAATGAAAGCTGAACTGAGATCTGAAAGGATAGGAGAGGACAGAGCTTGGTAGATGGTTTGTCCTGGAGCTGCAGAAGGGTATGCCGTGTGCGTGCGTGAACAAGAGAATAATAAAGAACCCAAGGCAACGGATGCAGACACGGATCATGAAAATTGATGGTTGCAGAAAGAGACTTACAGAAGGAACTGAAAGCTATTAGTATTATCGGAGATCCAATCCCTTCCTCTTTTTACTATTTTTGGGTTAAAGGTCAAGTAGGGTTTCAATATACAGAAGACGAGAGAGACAGAGAGAGAGAGAGAGAGAGAGAGAGAGAGGAACAGGGGTTGTTCTCTAGCCTTTTCTCTTCTCCAAAAGAGAAGCTGCTTCTCCGTTTGAGGTTCCATTCAAAAGATCAAGGTGGGGCAGCCATAACCCATGTCCGTCAGAGAGAGAGAGAGAGAGAGAGAGAGAGAGCCGCTGGTCAAATGAGAGGAGAGTAGTGGTTTTGATTCAGTGTGAAACGAAGAAACGGACGTATGAGGTTAGCAACATGTTTAGAATTATATAATATTTAATTAAGTTAAAATTAAATTAATTTAGTTTTTTGGAATATTATGAGGTGGGCAAGCAACCGAATCAGGGATGATGGCAGTTGAATGGTACTATAAAAGGTTAGAGAACCACCATCACCACCCTTACTTAAAAAAAAAAAAAAAAAAAAAAATTAATAAAACACTCCCGACTTTTAATGAAAAATCACATTTTTTACATTTTTTGTTACTATTCACTATATCTATAAAAATGACTTTTCATTAAAATGAAAGTTTTTTTAAATTTTTCATTAGTTTTCATTTTAAAAAAAAACCCATTTAAATATTAAAAATTTAAAATATAAAGCCAAGCAAAATGAATAAAAGTCCAAAGCATTTGAGCTAATTATTGTTCTTGTCAAAACTTTTTTTTTTAACAAATGATATTATTTATTCTGAGAGAGAGGGAGTGATTAATCTCATAATAGGTTAATAATAATATTAATCAAATTCGTTTTTTTGACAAGAATCAAACATAACACATTTCACTTGCACGTGAAAAGAAATACTACTAAACCATAACATAACATTTTTGTTTAGAACATTAATCCCACGGTTAGGATTAATTATGCCATGGTAAGTTAATAAACTACCTACTTTCTTTGTTTTTTTTTTAATCCAAAATTAAACTATGAGTCTATGATGAATAGATATTTGAAAATAAATATTTTAGCTTGGCAATGTTTGACTAGGTCAGCCAATTGACATACAATATCAGAAAAAAAAGTGAAAGAAAAATGATCAACAGCTGGGGTTATTATTGAAGAACCTCAGAGAATCTTTCAGTCTTTCTCTGCAGAAAATTTAGATGGAATGTATCTATCTAATCCACCTGCTGGAATCCTATTTGTACATAAATTGACAATTTCACACTACTTTGATACTCTTCCACTTTCTATTTTCCTTAATGGCAGAACACTGTTTGCAAGACAGAAGAAGAACAAATCAATCTATATCTTTGTTCGGATAGATCAGTTCAACATCTTAGGTTCGCTGCAACCATCAAAACTAATAAAGAACCAAGAAATGTTAAATCCCATAAGGCGTCCACATGAAATAAGTTATAACCATACTTAATTATAATTAAGGGTCAATTACAAAAAAACTACCTCAACTATTGGTGTCACGACACTTTCATGCCTCATTTTTTAAAGTTGACAATGTCATACCTCATCTTACGAATTTGTGCCAATGTTATACCTTCCGTTAATTGACCGTAAATTTTTCAGTTAAATGCTGGCTTGATCTGAGACCCACTTTTTATTAAAAAAAATTAATAAAATATTATTAAAAACTAAAAAAATCATATAATATTTTTTAAATATTAAAATAATAAAAAAAAGTAAAAAAATTAAAAAATTAAAAAAAACTAATCGTCCCGTTCCCCCCCCCTTCTTTCTTCTCTCTCTTCTCTCCCATTTCTTCTTCCCCTTTCTGGAAACCCAGAAAACAGAAGAACAAAAAAAAAAAACTAATTCGTCCCGTTCCCCCCCTTTCTTTCTTCTCTCTTCTCCCCCATTTCTTCTTCCCCTTTCTAGAAACCTAGAAAACAGAAGAACAAAACAAAAAGCACACGCATTTGTGACAGAAAATAAATCAGAAAATTTATGACAGAAAACCCAATTGACAAACCATGATATTGATATCTACGGAGCAGAGCCTCTAAAAGCTTGAGGCAAATGGGATCACCGTCTACAGCAAGTACCCGCTCAACGGTCATTTTTTCAACCAGAGAACTTCACAATTCCAAGCAACAAAAATGGAGGACAGAGAAAAAGTTTGAACCCTGAAAATTTATAACATTTGTTATCTGGGTTTCTAGAAAGGAGAAGAAGAGAGAGAAGAAAGAAAGGGGGGGGGGGGGGAACGGGATGAATCAGTTTGTTTTTTTTTTTTTTTTTTTTGTTGTAACATCCCGTCCCAAATTTTATAATATTGGCGATGTGAATGGACAATTTTACCCTCGAATTACGTTCGAGCGGGGGTGTGATGGGATTAGAATTGGGCTTGGGTGTCATGAACACTAAGCCCAATAGTTTGGGCTGTGATGGTGGATAATTATATACACTCACACACTGCATCCATTCTGTTTCCTTCTCTCTCTCGAACACTCTCGTCCTCCCTTCGACACAACCTTGTACGGACACACGCATACCACGCCATCTCGACTCGGATCGAATCGAAGGTAAGCATATAATTGATCTCTGAGACTCCATGAGTATTTATATGTTAGTTTTAGGTTTGAAAACCCTTGAACTAGGTCGAACCCGTGACTTATCACCTAGGGTACTATTCACCATCTTTTTCTTGGCTTCGTTTTAGGTGAAAACAAGATCACCACTAGTCTTAGAATCTTCCCACGAGTCTCGGAGTGTATCGTTTGCAAGTTTTGGACGTCGGAGTAGGTGGTTTCGAGTTTGGCCGGTTTTGGAAGAATTCCCTGAGGAATTTTCAGGTGTTTTTGGAGACTTTTGAAGGTATATACTTGTTCTACGCTAAATTTAGAGCATGTAGGAAGAAAAATGGATGAAAAAGGATGAAAAACGAGTGAGATATGGAGGTTGGAAAACTCGCCGGAATCCGGCCGCCGGAAAAACCAGTCCGGTGAGCCAAGGTTGAAGACGCGCGTGACCCCGTGGGCTCCCTGGCGCGTGGGGGCGCGTGAGACCTCCTAAAATTTTCCTCAAAATATCACGACGTTCGTGACGTCGTGTAGGTCGCGTTGGTATATTCATATACCAAAATTGACCTTCGTATGAGAATTTATTTACGTAGTCCGTTTATGTGCTTTAAATAATAATTTTACAGTTATTTCACATATAGGTGAGGCGTATCCAGAGGACGAGCGCATCCACCCTAGGCTCGGGGGATACGACCCGTCGACATACCAGTGAGTGGCCTTTTGTTTTCAGTATATATATATATATATATATATAATTGACGTTTTTCCCAGAAAAGTGATTTGAATGATTTACGAATTGAATTGATTTTATAATTGAATTGCCATGTCGTATGCCAATTATATTTTATAATTATGAGAATGATTGCATTCATTATGCTCCGGCACTGTGGACGGCCAGGTAAGTCAGGTGAGTATGATAGTTAGTAGTTGAGATGATGATGGATTGTGATTTAGCTCATCACCTGCACCTCGGGTGTTTGTGCTCCGCCAGAGTAGGGCCTAGCCTTCACGTGATCGTTCACCTCACGTACCGTATGCTCACCTTGGATCGAAGGCAGGTGCCTAGCCTGTCGTACAGACCACTATAGGTGGTTTCGACTCGTAGGTGACCCGCGATTCGTCGCACAACCTTCACGTGATCGTAGCACTGAGCGTAATATTATACACCTAGTCTGTCGTACAGACCACTATAGGTGGTTCCGACTCGTGTGCAGGATAATGATTGATAGTGATTGATTGTGATTGATGAGCTATAGATTCAGTTGTACAGGTCACTAGAGGTGACTCCGGCTGAAATGACACTAGGGACACCCCTTGATTTTATTACTTGCCTGATGATGATTTTTCTGAGTTGGTATATCGACATGGCCTATTCATGAGATTGATAATGAGTTTTGATTTCTAGACGATGTTTTCGTATATAAGTATATATATACGTACTATTTTCTGGGAAATTATACTGGATTTACAGTGAGGGGTTATGTACGGATTTTGTGAAATGGTTTTAGAAAGAATTTGTTTTTGCCCGCTCACGTTTTTTGTTTTGCACCCCTCCAGGTTCTAGGTAGCGACGACGTGGACGGCTATCGAGGCACCGAGGCAGTTCTGACAAACCACCACCTATGTAGGGTTTCTTCTGTTATTACATCGTTTTGTTTAAATCAGACTACACTTAGGATTGGCTCTGTGATACTTAACTACTTCACTTTCGTCTTACATTACTCTTTATCGCATGTACATTATCGACTTTGATTCTCACTGCTGCACTTCATGCATAATTACCCTTCCGCTGACGTTTTTGGCTACGTCACTCACACGTGACGGCCAGCACGCTTCGACCTCTGGGTCGGGGTGTGTTAGTTTGGTATCAGAGCCTAGGTTTTGGCAGTCCTGTATAGCTTGTGAATATTCTAATTACCTTGGTGTTTTCTGTCAGAACTATGCCGCCTCGCCGAGAACCACGTCCACCTTTTGATCCTAGCTTTCCCGACTTTTCTCAGTTGAGAGATGCTATCGCTCATGCCATTCAGTCTACACTTCGTCCTTCCCACAAGACCTCTCTTGAGAGTGCGCATAATTTGAGGTTATCTAGATTTGAGGGTGACGATGGGCACGAGGGTGCCGAGCGTTGGATACTTCAGATAGAGCGGACTTTTAAGGTAATGCAAAGTCAGGGTAATCTAGCTGCAGGGACTTGGGTTGAGACTGCTGTTTGGTTTATAGGAAAAGAACCTGCGTCCTGGTGGGAACAGTTAGCTGGGAGGATGCCACCAGAAGAGGCCAATGACTGGGAGATATTCAAACAGTTATTCTACAGGCGATTCATCCCAGACGCGTATATCGATCGCAAGAAACAAGAATTTACGAGCCTGAAGCAAAAAAAGATGTCTGCAAATGAGTATTACAGAAAGTTCACAGATCTTTCTCGCTACCATCCTGAGATTGCAAAGAATCAAGCTGAGATGCTTCGAAGATTCAAGTTGGGTACTCGAAAGAAGTGGCGTACGATGGCTACTACAGTTCACTGCGAGACTTATCATGATTTCTATGAAGTTTTGTTACAGATAGAAGATTCAAAAAACTTGCCGAGTGACAGCGACAAAGAAGAAGAGAAAGATGAACCGAAGAGAGACGATAAAGGTAAAGGGTTGGCATCACAAGGGCCTCGGAAGACTCAGAGTTTCAAAAGAAGTGGAGTTAGTTCGAGCTCTTCGAGAGGGGGTGTAAATTCCCTAGGCCAGAGGAGATGGGGTAGATTTGCTGGTGGTCAGCGCTTTCAGAGACAGCGAGACGCTGGTGGTTCTTCTGCACCGTTTTGTCGGAGGTGTAACAGTCGGCATCTTGGCGAGTGCAGGCAGGGCACTCGTGGATGCTTTACGTGTGGACAGATGGGTCATCGCGCAGCGAATTGTCCACAGAATCAGCCGAGACCTCCACTACCTGCGTTACCACCCCCAGTCACTATTCAACAGACTCCACCTCCTAATGGATATGGTCAGCCGAGTCGTGGTGGTACCTATCACTATCAGGGCGATGTTACTCCTTATTCTGCTGCACCATATCCATATCCTCCTGATCCGTATTATTCAGGCGGTTGTCAGAGTGGCTATCCCCAGTACCCTGGAGGGTATATCCCGTATCCTCCTTATCCTGCCGGCGGACCACAGTGGTATCCTGGAGTGCAGCCACAGCAGGGAGAGGTTACTTCGAGCAGCGCAGGATCATCTAGACAGCCTAATCATGCGGGTCCGAGTCATGGTGTACCTGGACGAGCTGGGCAGACGAGCAGAGGTCGCGGTGGTCGACAGCAGCCTCAGGGCCGTATTCATAACCTTACAGCGCAGGACGCCCAGAATAACCCTGATTTGATAATGGGTAAGTTAAACGTTCTTGGTTATTTTGCTAGGGTGTTGATAGATTATGGCGCTACTCATTCGGTCATTTCTCACTCATTTGCTCAATTGACTCAACCTGAATCTGCGCCCCTCGGATTTGAGTTAGAGGTGTCGATGCCTAGGGGGGAGACGTGTCCGGTCAGTTGGATGTACCCAGGATGCCCCGTTTTGGTTGAGGATGTGGTTATGCCCGCAAATTTCATTCCATTGGATATCGTTGAGTTTGATGTGATCTTGGGCACTGATTGGCTACATTATAATTGAGCCAACATTGATTGCTACGAGAAGAAAGTTACGTTTCATCGGCCGGGGTTACCTGTGGTTACATTTACTGGCGAACATAGCAATGTCAGACACGACATTATTTCAGCTGTGAAAGCTAAGAAGTTGTTACAGAAGGGTTGTTAGGGGTATCTGGCGCACGTGGTACTGAGTGATAGTGCTTTTGTCAGTTTAGAGGATGTGAAGGTAGTCAGGCGATTTTCTGACGTGTTCCCTGACGATTTATCGGGCTTGCCGCCAGATCGAGATGTGGAGTTTTCTATTGATCTGTTGCCAGGTACCGACCCTATGTCTTTGACTCCCTATCGAATGGCTCATGCCGAGTTGCGAGAGTTGAAAATTCAGTTACAGGAGCTGCTAGAAAAAGGTTTTATACAGCCGAGTACTTCACCTTGGGGAGCTCCAGTGTTGTTCGTGCGTAAGAAGGATGGTACTTTATGGCTGTGTATTGACTATCGGCAGCTGAATTGGGTGACAATTAAAAACCGTTATCCATTACCTCGTATTGATGATTTGTTCAATCAGCTGGGAGGAGCTTGCGTATTCTCGGAGATCGACTTACGATCTGGCTACTATCAGCTGAGGATTAAGAGTGAAGATGTTCCGAAGATGGCGTTCCTAACTAGATATGGTCATTACGAGTTCTTAGTCATGCCATTCGGATTGACTAACGCCCCAGCTGCTTTTATGGATTTGATGAATCGGGTATTCCAGCAGTATTTAGATCGGTTCGTCATTGTCTTTATCGATGATATTCTGGTATACTCTAAATCGAAGTCAGATCACATGCGACACCTTTCATTAGTGCTGAAGAAGTTGATGGAGCATAGATTATACGCCAAGTTCAGCAAATGTCAATTCTGGTTAGACCAGGTAGCATTTTTGGGGCACGTTATCTCAGCTCAGGGTATTCAAGTGGATCCTCAGAAGATAACAGCGGTGGAGAATTGGGAACAGCCACGAACTGTTTCTGAGGTACGGAGTTTCCTCGGATTAGCAGGCTAATATCGGCAGTTCGTGCAGAATTTCTCAGTGATTGTGTTACCTCTCACGAGGTTAACCAGGAAGGATGTCTGATTTGAGTGGGATGATAGTTGTGAACAGAGCTTTCAGCAGTTAAAACATTGTCTTACTCACACTCCAATGCTAGCACTTCCGAACGATAGTGGTAACTTCGAGATCTACACTGACGCATCATTGAATGGCTTGGGTTGCGTATTGATGCAACACGGTAGAGTGATCGCCTATTCTTCGAGGCAATTGAAACCGCACGAAATGAATTATCCTACTCATGATCTTGAGTTGGCGGCGATCGTATTTGCGTTGAAGATCTGGAGACACTACCTCTACGGTGAGAGATGTAGAATCTTTACAGACCACAAGAGCCTCCAGTACTTGTTCACCTAGAGAGATCTGAACCTTCGTCAGTGAAGGTGCATGGAGTTGCTGAGTGATTACGATTGTACGATTGAGTACCATCCGGGTCGTGCAAACGTAGTAGCTGACGCACTTAGCCGGAAGTCTCAGGGTAGAGTGAATGCTATATACGCGAGCCGTGTTCCTTTGTTAACTGAGTTGAGGTCGACCGGAGTAGGATTAGAGATTGAGTACTCGGAAGCGGAGAATCGAAGGAAAGCTTTACTCCCTCACTTCCAGGTCAGGCCGATTCTGATTGACCGTATTCTCGAGGCTCAGTTGGATGACGAGGAGATTCAGGAGTTGATTCGACTGAGGGGTGAAGGTAAAAAGAAAGATCTAAGGATTCGAGAAACTGATGGTATGCTCATGCAAGAAAACAGGATGTACGTACCAGATAACGCAGAGCTAAAAATGGCTATTTTAGATGAGGCACACGTTTCAGCTTATGCGATGCACCCGGGCAGTACCAAGATGTATCATACCATCCGGCCATTCTACTATTGGCCTGGTGTGAAGAGGGAGATTACCGAGTACATGAGCAGATGCATTGTTTGCCAGCAGGTTAAAGCCGAGAAAAAGAAATCGTTCGGAAGAATGCAACCACTTCCCGTTCCTTAGTGGAAATGAGAGAATATCACCATGGATTTCGTCTATAAGTTACCCCGTACGCAGAATGGTTATGACGGCGTTTGGGTAATAGTTGATCGACTCACGAAATCTGCACACTTCATCCCAGTCTAAGAGAAGTTTTCTCTACGACGACTAGCTGAGCTTTTTATATCGAAGATAGTTAAATATCATGGCATGCCAGTTAGCATTATTTCAGATCCAGATCCGAGATTTACATCCAAGTTCTGGACGGCATTCCAAGAAGCCCTTGGCACGAGGCTATTGTATAGTACGGCTTATCATCCACAGACGGACAGGCAATCCGAGAGAACCATTCAGACTCTTGAGGAAATGTTACAATCTTCCGTACTACACTTTGGTGATGCGTGGCATCTACGCTTGGATCTGATGGAGTTCGCGTACAATAATAGTTATCATTCGAGCATCGGAATGTCACAGTTCGAAGCATTATAAGGCGGAGCTTGTCGCACGCCCTTATGTTGGTCCGAGGTCGGCGAGAGAGTGTTAGAGGGCCCAGAGATAGTAGATGAGACGACTCAGAATATCCAAGTAATCAAGTCAAACTTGAAAGTGGCCCAGGATCGTCAGAAGAGCTTAGCTGACAGACATGCCACAGATCGAGTTTATGAGGTAGGTGATTGGGTATTCTTGAAGTTCTCGCCGTGGAAAGGGGTTGTACGGTTCGGTCAAAAAGGGAAGCTGAGTCCCAGGTATATCGGACCATACCAGATCACCGAGCGGATATGTGAAGTGGCGTACAGACTCGAGTTGCCTCCGAAGTTATCCAGAGTTCATGACGTGTTTCACATTTCGATGCTACGTCACTACGTCGCTGATCCATCTCACGTTCTACCTCTGCAGCAGTTAGAGGTTAATCCTGATTTGACGTACGAGGAGGAGCCAGTGACTATCTTAGACTGGAAAGATAAGGTTCTGCGGAATAAGACGGTTCGATTAGTAAAGGTATTGTGGCGAAACCATTCGCGCTTATTCTATGGTTATTAGTGTTTACTTTTGTTATGTAAATTTCGAGGACAAAATTTTGTTAAGGAGGGTAGGTTGTAACATCCCGTCCCAAATTTTATAATATTGGCAATGTGAATGGACGATTTTACCCTCGACATATGTTCGAGCGGGGGTGTGACAGGATTAGAATTGGGCTTGGGTGTCATGAACACTAGGCCCAATAGTTTGGGCTATGATGGTGGATAATTATATACACTCACACACGCACCATGCACACACGTGCACTGCATCCATTCTGTTTCCTTCTCTTTCTCGAACACTCTCGTCCTCCCTTCGACACAACCTTGTACGGACACACGCATACCACGCCATCTCGACTCGGATCGAACCGAAGGTAAGCATATAATTGATCTCTGAGACTCCCTGAGTATTTATATGTTAGTTTTAGGTTTGAAAACCCTTGAACTAGGTCGAACCCGTGACTTATCAACAAGGGTACTATTCACCATCTTTTTCTTGGCTTTGTTTTAGGTGAAAACAAGATAACCACTAGTCTTAGAATCTTCCCACGAGTCTCGAAGTGTATCGTTTGCAAGTTTTGGACGTCGAAGTAGGTGGTTTCGAGTTTGGCTGGTTTTGGAGGAATTCCCTGAGGAATTTCCAGGTGTTTTTCGAGACTTTTGAAGGTATATACTTGTTCTATGCTAAATTTAGAGCATGTAGGAAGAAAAATGGATGAAAAGTGATGAAAAACGAGTGAGATATGGAGGTTGGAAAACTCGCCGGAATCCGGCCGCCGGAAAAACCAGTCCGGCGAGCCAAGGTTGAAGACGCGCGTGACCCAGTGGGCTCCCTGGCGCGTGGGGGCGCGTGAGACCTCCTAAAATTTTCCTCAAAATATCACGACGTTCGTGACGTCGTGTAGGTCGCGTTGGTATATTCATATACCGAAATTGACCTTCGTATGAGAATTTATTTACGTAGTCCGTTTATGTGCTTTAAATAATAATTTTACAGTTATTTCACATATAGGTGAGGCGTATCCAGAGGACGAGCGCATCCACCCTAGGCTCGGGGGATACGACCCATCGACATACCAGTGAGTGGGCTTTTGTTTTCAATATATATATATATATATATAATTGACGTTTTTCCCAGAAACGTGATTTGAATGATTTACGAATTGAATTGATTTTATAATTGAATTGCCATGTCGTATGCCAATTATATTTTATAATTATGAGAATGATTGCATTCATTATGCTCTGGCGCTGTGGACGGCCAGGTAAGTCAGGTGAGTATGATAGTTAGTAGTTGAGATGATGATGGATTGTGATTTAGCTCATCACCTGCACCTCGAGTGTTTGTGCTCCGCCAGAGTAGGGCCTAGCCTTCACGTGATCGTTCACCTCACGTACCGTACGCTCACCTTGGATCCAAGGCAGGTGCCTAGCCTGTCGTGCAAACCACTATAGGTGGTTCCGACTCGTAGGTGACCTGCGATTCGTCGCACAACCTTCACGTGATCGTAGCACTGAGCGTAATATTATACACCTAGCCTGTCGTACAGACCACTATAGGTGGTTCCGACTCGTGTGCAGGATAATGATTGATAGTGATTGACTGTGATTGATGAGCTATAGATTCAGCCATACAGGTCACTAGAGGTGACTCCGGCTGACATGACACTAGGGACACCCCTTGATTTTATTACTTGCCTGATGATGATTTTTCTGAGTTGGTATATCGACATGGCCTATTCCTGAGATTGATAATGAGTTTTGATTTCTAGACGATGTTTTCGTATATAAGTATATATATACGTACTATTTTTTGGGAAATTATACTGGATTTACAGTGAGGGGTTATGTACGGATTTTGTGAAATGGTTTTAGAAAGAATTTGTTTTTGCCCACTCACGTTTTCTGTTTTGCGCCCCTCCAGGTTCTAGGTAGCGACGACGTGGACGGCTATCGAGGCACCGAGGCAGTTCTGACAAACCACCACCTATGTAGGGTTTCTTCTATTATTACATCGTTTTGTTTAAATCAGACTGCACTTAGGATTGGCTCTGTGATACTTAACTACTTCACTTTCGTCCTACATTACTTTTTATCGCATGTACATTATCGACTTTGATTCTTACTGCTGCACTTCATGCATAATTACCCTTCCGCTGACGTTTTTGGCTACGTCACTTACACGTGACGGCCAGCACGCTTCGACCTCTGGGTCGAGGTGTGTCATTTGTTCTTCTGTTTTCTGGGTTTCCAGAAGGGGGAAGAAGAAATGGGGGAGAAGAGTGAGAAGAAAGAAGGGGGGAACGGGATGATCAGTTTTTTTTTTTTTTTTTTTTTTTCCTTTTCTTTATTATTTTAATATTTAAAAAATATTATATGATTTTTTTTTAGTTTTTAATAATTTTTTAATAAAAAGTGGGTCCCGGATCAAGCCACGTCAGCAGTTAACTGTAAAATTCACGGCCAATTAACGGAAGGTATAACATTGACATAAATTCGTAAGATGAGTTATGACATTGTCAACTTTAAAAGATGAGGTATGAAAGTGTCGTGACACCAATACTTAAGGTAGTTTTTTGTCATTTACTCTATAATTAAATATAACACAACTTGTGTTGTAGACATATAACGTCATTATCGTTCTTTCACGTCATATTATTATACTCCTTTATACATTTTTTCTCCTTGTAATGTATTTTTTTCAGAACAAACATGTGATTAGGTATTTTTGTTATCAGTTTATGTCTATTTACAATATATATTTTCGTCTTACTTTATTTTCATTTTTAGCTAATGAGTCAGCCTATATTTACATTATGGAGTGGTGGGACAAATTAGTTGTAAATTCATTATTTTTGAGATTCAAACATAACACCTCTTATTTATTCGTGAACAAGAATATTAATAGACTGTAGTACTAATGATTCCTTGTAATATATTATATATGAGAAATTTTATTTGGACTCATCTAATTTATGGTTACACCCAACAACACCAACAAAGCCTTTTCCCACTAAGTGTCACTAGTACAAAAAAACACTTTGTGCGATGTGAGTACTTTCGTCGTGCAAAGTCAAAAAACGTTGCCCAAAAATTAGCCCAATAAAACTTGCGTCGCACAAAGGCAATGAAAGCAGGGTTTGCGCGACGATGAGAGAACATGCGTCGCGTAAAGCCACTTTGTGTGACACATCTTCTCCATCATGCAAAGTCACTTTGCGCATTGGAGAACCTTTGTTGCGCAAACCCTTTTTTTCCTTTTTTTTGGCAAAAATATTTTTTTTAAAAGTTTTTATAGATATTGTAATTAAATTATAAACAATAATAAACCAAGAAAAAGTATTTAATTATAAAATATATGAAAATGTACATATAAGATGTCTGAACACAAAAAGAAAAAACCACAACAAATAGTCTTCTAGGTTTGATACATCTGGGCGGTCCACCAACTCGACTGGGCAACCCTTTAGGCGAGCAATCTCCGGATCATCCCATAGCTTAAAATGCGAGTGAAGATTGCTCTTCCAATCTTTGTACCGGTTTGCTAAGGTCTCCTCTAAGTAGGCAATGGCCTTGGGGACATGTTTTGAAAATCGTAATTGACCTACAAATATGAAAAACAATAAAATAATAGTAAGAAATTTAATAATATTAAGATAATGTATGCATCATATTAGGACAATGTTATTTTATTTCTCAAGAACAAGGCTGATGGATTCAAATTCATGTTCACCTTCGGATATATGATATCTTACTAGTTTTCTCAATGCAGCATAAGACAGAGTTAAAGAATACAGAAATAGAATCCAAAACTTAGGTAAGTCATGGTAATCCAGTTTCAGAACATAGAAAGTTTGTCTTAAACTCTCGCCTTTTCACGCTTCAAGCTGAGCTGACACCTCATTCTCCAGACAAGGCGCAAATGAATTTTTCAGATCTGTCTGGGCAGTGGACACAAAACCACCACCTGGGAAGATGAAAATTTGGATTGTACTGAGAATCTTATTCGTCAGTACAATCAAGCAGATGAGTCTTGTAAATAACCAACAATTCTCTGCATCACCTCTAAATCTTGATATAAACTTGTCCAAAGAATCATCCTCCGGCAAAATAAGTGCATCATAAAAAGTTGGATCTCTCTTCAATAACCGTTTTGACTTTATAACCTCTCACTCGAGGTCCAAGGTGTCCAAAAATCCAAGGTGTATGAATTAATACTGACTTTTTGAACTTAATCATGTTCAAGAAGAAATCAATTCCAAACTTTAACTTCTCCTCTGAGGTCCTAAGCAAACCTGGTGTTCTTCTAAACATTTCCATGCATGCATTCATCCTTTTGATAAGCCAAAATCACAAAGCAAGTCCAATTTTCTACTAATTGTCTCATTTCGCATACAGTTAATTGTATACAGAGCATGAACAAACATCCCAGAATTCAATGAGAAACCCATTTCCACTATCCACGCAACAAGGCTTCTAAATACAGATTCTTGAACAATGAAAAACCATGGCTACCTCTTCAACAGCATGGAAAGCTGAGAACCAACAATTCCACAACTCTCCATATAGGCAATATTTCCTAACAATCTCGATTCTGGGTCCTTTGCAACTACCCAATTGCATCTACATAAAACCCGAATCAAATTTTTCTCATTCTCATCAATCCCCAAGATTTTCTTTAGAATTTCAATGCAGGGTACTAACTTTCTGTCCAAACTAATAGTCAAAAGTGTGAAATTCTTGGAAATGAACCTAGGAAGATCAGAACCAAAAAGACCCAATTGTTGAAAGAACTCGAGCTTAGGCCTCAAGGTTTTGTCAATATTAGAAAACAAAATTTGGGGAGAGACACGCACAGTCGATTGGATATGGGTATCAGAGAATCCAAGTTGTCGAAGAAAGCTATGCATCAAGCAAAACCCTAATTGTAAATTCAAAATCCAAAACCCTAATTTATAAAATCCAAAAAAAAAAATTCAACAAATTGTCTTATCTTCAGATTGGAGTGGTGAAGTGAGCACTTAGCAGCTAGTGGTGGAAAACGATGGTGAGAGACAGAAAACCGATGGAGGACGACGCAAATGGGAGTTTGGTGGTGGAGGACACGACTGGAAGAGGAAAACGATGGTGATTGGCGACTTGGTGAGCGGTGACAGATGAGAGACCGTGCAAGAGAGCTTGGGGAGGTGGAAGGAGAGGACCACGCACCTAGTTTTTAGGGTTTCGTTCGGCCTCTGCGATTCCGCCGCAGAGAGAGAGAGAGGGAAGAGAGACCGACTGTTTTTCAATCGCACGGTTTGCACCTTCATTTTGTACAAATTTGGGAAAGTTTGAAAAAAAAGAATAAATTACACAAAACTACCTCAACTATAGGTCGAACGACATTTTCATACTTCATTTTTTAAAAGTAACAATGTCATACCTTATCTTACGAATTTGTGATAATGTCAGACCTCCATTAGTTTTTCTGTTAATTTTTCTGTTAAATACTGATGTGACTTGAGACAGGACCCATTTCCTAGCCAAGTGGATAAAAATATTAATAAATTAAAAATAAATTATTTAAATATTTTTATTTTAAAACATGTGGGACCCACCCCTATAATTGTCTCCCTTTCTCCCTGTTTTCTTTCTGATCCGTTCCAACCCTCTCTATTGCCTCTCTCTCTTCTCTCACTCTTGGGCACCTGCATCCCCAAAATCCCATCTGCAATTCTCCCCCGTAGCCCCCAACAACACTCACCCCCAAGACCCACCTTTTCCCGTCCCCTACCTTTGTCCCTCTTTCTATTCCAGAACCCCCTCCCTTTCGAAGATCTTTGACCCAAACCCAAACCATAACCCTAATTCCCCAATTTCAAACAGAAAACCCCAATTCCCCCCAAACCCAATCCTCTAAACTCACCCAGGAATCAAAATACATGTGGGACCCACCCCCTACAATTCTATCCCTTTCTCCCTTTTTTCTTTCTGATTCGAACCCATCTCTCACCCACCTCTTTTGCACCAAATCCTCCTCCGACGAGCCACCAAACCCTTCCCCACTCGTCCCCCCAACCTTCCTCCACCACCCTCTCTCTCCTCTCTCTCTTTGGGTAACTGCAATCTGCAATTTAAAACTTCAAAAAAAAAAAAGGTAAGGCCGAAGCCAGATGGGCAAATGAGAAAGGGTCTTAGGATTTGGTGGAAGAGCTGGACGATGAGGAGGAAGAAGAGGAGCCGCGCGTGGAGTTCGAGGCCTTTTTTGCCACTGCAAAAAAAAAAACAAATTTGGGTTTTTTTTGGTCCAAATTTTTTTCAAATAAAAAGGTGAAGAATGGATGAAGGAAGAAGGTGAAAAATGGAGGTGAAGAATGGATGAAGGTGATGGTGAAGAATGAAGGTGAGGAGAGATTGGATGAGAGAGAGAGAGAGAGAGAGAGAGAGGGAGAGGGAGAGGGAGAGATGGAACGCATCAGGGGAGAAAGGGAAGAAAGGAGGTTGGAACGGATCAGGAAGAAAAAGGGGAGAAAAGGGAGAGAATTATAGGGGGTGGGTCCCACATGTTGTAAAATAAACATATTAAAATAATTTATTTTTAATTTATTAATATTTAATTAATATTTTTATCCACTTGGCTAGGAAATGGGTCCTGTCTCAAGTCACGTCAGCATTTAACAGAAAAACTAACGGAGGTCTGACATTGTCACAAATTCATAAGATGAGTTATGATATTGGCACTTTTAAAAGATGAGGTATGAAAGTGTCGTTCAACCCATAGTTGAGGTAGTTTTGTGTAATTTACCCAAAAAAAACACCAATTTTTTTACAATTGCACTGCAAAAATTTTAACACGTTGTGCTACACGTGTATACATTACGACGTCGCTCAAAGTTGTTTTGCACAACGACCCCATCGTGGTGTCGTGCAAGTTATATTAAAAAAATTATTATAAAATTTACTGAAAAAGTGACTTTACTCCCTTCAAATTCAATTTTTCCCATAAAACCCACAATAATATATTTTTTCTAACAAAAACTCGATTTGAACTACAATAATAAATTTAAAGCTACTTAATAAATATACATACCATTCAATTTCTTAAGTGTTATATATATATATATATATACACACCATTCAACTTGATGTGATACGCAATCTACGAAACTAGTTTCAACGATCCAACTGTCAAACTTGTTTGTATATACTTCGAGATCGCATACGCCAAAAATTGCAACAAACAAACATTATGAGATCAGGTAACGGGACAAAACTTTTCGAATGTCATAAACGAAAAATCACAATTTAACGGTGGTTTTAACTCCGATTTTGATGATTTTTTACAGCTACTTTCCTTGATCCTATATGAATACAATCAACTAATTCGATTGTCAATTTAAAATATTTACAATAGTAGATACTACAAAGTCTTATGTTATACTTAATGAAACCATAAATAAACTCCAAGTGTTACTGAATCTATTGTTTTGATGGAATACGCATTGTACGAAACTAGTTTCAACGATCCAACCATTAAACTTATTTGTGTGTGTGTGTGTATATATATATATATATATATATATTATACTTTGAGATCACATACGCCAAAAATTGCAACAAACAAACATTATGAGATCAAGTAATGGGACAAAACTTTTTGAAGGTCATAAACGAAAAATCACAATTTAACGGTGGTTTTAACTCCGATTTTGATGATTTTTTACGGTTACACTCCTTGATCCTATATGAATACAATCAACTAATTTGATCGTCAATTTAAAATATTTACACTAGTAGATACCGTAAAGCCTTATGTTATACTTAATGAAAGTATAAATAAACTCCAAGTGTTAGTGAATCTATTGTTTTGATAAGATACGCATTGTACGAAACTAATTTCAATGATCCAATGTCAAACTTGTTTGTATATACTTCAAGATTGTATACGCAAAAAATCGCAACAAACAAACATTCAAAGATCAAGTAATAGGACAATTTGTTTTTACAGTTATAAACCAAAAATCGTGATTTAACTGTAGTTTTAACTCGACTTTTGATATTTTTTACAGCTACAATTCTTGATCCTATATGAATACAATAAACTAATTCGATCGTCAATATAAAATATTTAAAATAGTGGATACCACAAATCTTATGTTATACTTAATGAAACTATAAACAAACTCCAAGTGTTAGTGAATCTATTATTTTGATGGGATACACATTGTACAAAACTATTTCAACGATCCAACCGTCAAACTTGTTTGTATATGCTTCGAGATTGCATATGCCAAAAATCGCAAAAAATAAAGATTCAAATATCAAGTAACAGGAAAAACATTTTCGATGGTTATACTAAAAAAATCACGATTTAACGATTATTTTAACTTCGATTTTGATAATTGTTTTACAGCTACACTTCTTGACCTTATATGAATACAATGAATTCATTCGATCATCAATTTAAAACATTTACACAAGTGGATATCACCAAATCTTATGTTATACTTAATGAAAGTATAAATAAACTCCAAGTGTTAGTGAATCTAAAGTATATACTTGGAGATCGCATACGCCAAAAATTTCAAAAACAAACATTCATATATCAAGTAACGGGACAAATATTTTTTACGGTTATAAACGAAAAATCACGATTTAATGGTTATTTTAACTTCGATTTTAATGATTATTTTATAGCTACACTCCTTGACCCTATATGAGTACAATGAACTAATTCGATCATCAATTTAAAACATTTACACAAGTGGATACCACAAAATCTTATGTTATACTTAATGAAAGTATAAATAAACTCCAAGTGTTAGTGAATCTATTGTATTGATGGGATACGAATTGTACGAAACTAGTTTCAATGCTCTAACTGTCAAACTTGTTTGTATATAATTTGAGATCACATACGCCAAAAATTGAAAAAAACAAACATTCAGACATCAAGTAACAGGACAAATCTTTTCGACGGTTATAAACAAAAAATCACGATTGAACAGTTATTTTAACTCTAATTTTGATGATTTTTTGCAATTACACTCCTTAGCCCTATATGAATACAATGAACTAATTTGATCGTCAATTTAAAATATTTACACAAGTGGATACCACAACAGAAAAATGCAATGCAAGAACCCTAAAAGAAAAGCAAAAGGAAAAAAAAAATAAAATAAAAAAAAAACTTTGCGCGACGAAGATTGACATCACTCAAAAAAATTTTGCGCGACAAATGTACACCTTCGTCGCGTAAAACAGTTTTGCACAATGAATGCACACCTTCATCGCACAATGTTGGGAAAAAAAGGCGATGGAAGTCTTGGTTTGGCACCCAAAACTTGCGTGACGCATATAGCACGTCGCACGGAACTATTTTGTGCAACAAAGGTGTACATTTGTCGCGCAAGTAGTTTTGTGCGACGAAGTGTAAAGTGTCCCTGCGCGACGCTTTGTTGTCAACATTGCACAAACTGACCTTGCGCAATGCAATTTGCATGGTTCTGTGTGAATCCTAGAACGCCATTATGCTCGGTTCTGTGTCACGTCTTCCGTTAGTTCCAAGTACTCTAAGTTTTTTTTTAGAGTCTCTTCCAAAATCTTCTTAAGTCTTCCTTTACCCCTTCGGCCCTAAACCTCTATCTCGTAATCTCATCTTCTAATCAGAGTGTTAATAGGCCTTCATTTCACATGTCTAAATCACTGTAACCGATTTTCTCTTATCTTTTCTTCAATTTTGGCTACTCCTACTTTACCTTAGATATCCTCATTCCTAATCTTATGCTTTCTCGTGTGCCCACACATCCAACGACGTATTCTCATCTCCGCTACACCCATTTTATGTACATGTTGATGCTTCACCACCCATCATTCTGCTTCATAAAGCATTAATGGCCTTATTGCCGTCCTATAAAATTTTCCCTTGAGCTTCAATGGAATACAACGGTCACGCAACACACCGAATGCATTCTTCCACTTCATCAATCCAGCTTGTATTCTATGGTTGAGGTCTTCATCTAACTCTCCTTTTTTTTGCAAGATAGATCCTAGGTAGCGAAAACTGTTGATCTTCAATGCTTCCTGATCTCCAATCCTCACCCCTAACTCATTTGAGCCTCTGTTTGCACTGAATTTGCACTCCATATACTCTATCTTTGACTGACTTAGGCAAAGACCTTTAGATTCCAACACTTATCTCCAAAGGTTAAGCTTCGCATTTACTCCTTCTTAAGTTTCATCTATAACGCCCCGCCCTCGAAATATTTATTTTGAAATATAATATCTGTGATAAGCCCAGACTAAATACTTGTTTAGTTAACTACCATTAATCACGATTCTCTACTTCAAATTTCTTAATCCCATACACAATCCATAACCATATTTGATTTTATAACACATACTATTAAGTTTTAAAATTTATTATTAATTCCTTCTCTTAGATCAAAATTTCAACTAAAGATTCATTTCTAATTAATTAACCTCATTTATTTTATGGCTGCATCTAGCTTCTCGTTAGACTGCCTACGTACCCTAAACAGGGATCAAGCCATTTGTAGTTCACCATTCATTCTTTTATCCATTTCCGAATCCATGTTGACCAAAAGTCAACTCTCGATCAACAGTAGAGTCCACAACTCTACGTAATTTGATCCAGAAGATCCGCTATCGGATTTCGGATATGTAACTTCCTAAGGCCCACATTATGCTTATAGAGCAACATACTAAATTCTCACTGCGACCTAACGGTCAGATCTCCGTCAATTACTAGGATTAGGCGGCAGTTGACAATTTATTTTACAAACTTAAAATTCCAATTCGGAAAGATCCGTTCGTCAGATTTCTGATTTGTCAGTTCCAACTATCCTCAAATATTACATTCTATAACGCATTAAAGTTTGGTAACGATCCAACGGTCGGATCGTCGATTCAAATTTTGATTAATTGATTTATCGTAATGAAACTAAGTTCAAACAATTAAACCACGTCATACGGATATCAATTATGAAATTAGGGCATCTAATTGAACTTAGAAAGACATCGTCGGCCTACTGGCCACGCGTCGCCGCAGGTGGCCGTCGGCCACCTCGATTTGCCGGAAAATCCAATTATTTCCAAAAATTATAGGCAATTAGATCTCAGTGAGGGGAACAATTTTCATACCTATAGAGTCGAATGCTCTGAAACCCTAAATACTAAAAACCCCCGCCACTGACCCAGCCCCTATTGTAGTATCCCACATCGATGGAGTGAGGGTTGGTCATTGGCCTTATATGTACATGCCCACCTCCCTATAGCAAGACGCGTTTTGGGAACTTACTGCCTTCGGATCCCATAAGAACTCCGAAGTTAAGCGAGTTTGGGCGAGAGCGGTCCCAGGATAGGTGACCCCCTGGGAAGGCCCAAGAACCCAAGAACCGAAGAACAAAACCGTGTGGGTCGAGCCCAAAGCAGACAATATTGTGCTATGCAGACTGGGATGTGACAATTTGGTATCAGAGCTAGACTCACTGTCCATTCGAGTGTGCCGTTGAGGACGCATGGCTCGTAAGGGGGGTGGATTGTAGTATCCCACATTGACAGAGTGAGGGTTGGTCACATGTACATGCCCACGTCCCTATAGCAGAGTGTTTTGGGAACTCACTGGCTTTGAATCCCATAAGAACTCTGAAGTTAAGCAAGTTTGGGTGAGAGCAGTCTCAGAATGGGTGACCCCCTAGGAAGGCCCAAGAACCCAAGAACAAAACCGTGCGGGCCGGGCCTAAAGCAAACAATATCTTGCTATGCGGATTGGGATATGACATCATCTATCAACACTATATCATCTGTGAAAAGCATACACCAAGAAATATCATCTTGAATATGTCCCGTTAACTCATCCATTACCAATGCAAAAATGTAAGAACTTAAAGATGAGCCTTGATGTAACCCTACAGTTATGGGGAAGCTTTCGGTTTGTCCTTCATGAGTTTTTCCGGCAATCTTTGTTCCATCATACATATCTTTTATAGCTTGAATATATGCTACCCTTACTCCTTTCTTCTCTAAAATCCTCCAAAAAATGTCTCTTGGGACCCTATCATACGCTTTTTCCAAACATAAAACTTTCCTAAGGTCGTGGACAATTGCTTACTCCATCCATTTGTTGCTTCTCTTTCTCTTCCCTCTTCTAATTTTGAGAAGAATATGAACCACCATACTATGTCGGTTGCCGGCGTCGACATCAACATGGTTCTGCCATACTCCTATCAACACCAATTCACAGCCGTCTCTCTCTTTCCTAATTGATTTGGTCCAAGTTCGCATAAAGAAACGATAAAGAGAGAAAGCAGAGCGTTAATTGAATATGAACCACCATTCCTTTCCGTTCTTTAGTTGTGGCTGGATCCATCTACAAATTCTAATTGTTGTTAAAGTAAATTCTTTATTTATTTTGGGACAAAGTTGGACTTTCGTTAATTAAGCTTTTAATTTAAGTGTCAAAATAAAATAAATGAATTCAAATAAAATTTTGCAATACATATTTACCTTTAAAGAAAAACCAACCGATAAACAAAAAACAACATGCATGTATTATGCATACGTATGATTTCAGAATAAATATATATAGTCTACCCCTAGAACACAAAACCCTAAAAAGTCTGCATTCTCACATCTCCTCTTCGAGTGCATGTTTTTAACTGTTATTGTGTCGTTTCGGTTAGGTTACAATAACATGTACCATTCAGTGGTACAATTTTTTTCCAAATCTAATTATTGCAAAAATTCATTACATATCTCTGTATGTAAAATTATCGTAATTTTTTTAATTACTCAGTAATACACATTGCAAAAGAATAATGACATATTATCATATGTTTTTGTCATCTTAGTACGTGTATCCTCATGGCGTTTATTACCCACTAATCAAAAGTTTGGGGTTGATTGGACCTCCATTATTTTCAATGAACCCGTACTACACACAAGGATGCAATGCACACACAACCATTATTATTGATCTCCACCATCGGATTCATTGGATCTTCTTTGATGCGTCATCTGTGTGTTATTTCAGACACATGAAACGCTCCGCTTCAAAATATTAGGTACATTTGAAGGACTGAGAAAAAGATATTTAAAAAAAAAAAAAAAAAGATGTGTACAGTGAGAAGGGGGAAATTAAAAATTTTCCCGAGGTTGTAATGCATCTGGTCCGGAAGGTTTCCACCGTCCAAAAATCTGAGATTGAATATGCACCCTTGATTTCCCGCACATATCACAACATACGGGTTGATTTTGTATGTCTCTCTATCAGATCTCAGTCTCTCGACCTCGACAGACTTCTCTCGACTATTATACTCAGTCTCTAAAACATGTTGATGCTGCTAGTAACATTTTTTTAAAATTATTATGTTAACTTGTTGCTGCTGCTGCTAGCAATAAAATTAAAAAAAAAAAAAAAAAAAAAGAGCTCGTGGATTTGTAGGAAACTGCCCGTTAGAAACATGATGGGACGGGACAGATTCGTCTCTTTTTTTTTTTAATTATAAAACCCATCCCACCCTTATTTCATTTACAAACAGATTCGGTCCGGTCCCTCCAATTTTGAGCCCTACCCGGCTCATGTCCACCACTAATTTGAACAACTCATTTTCAGCATGACAAAATTGTATGTACAAAATAAATAAACAGTTTTGATCATGGGCAAAGCCTCAAACGCCGACGAGGAGGTGGTGGTGGTGGTTGGGGGTTTAGTTAATGGATCTCTGATGCTTAATTGAGAAAATTAGAATTAGATACTTAATTTTAGACTTTTGTAGACTAAACATTTATGCTTTTTGAATTTTTTTATTAAGCTTTTGAAACATTTGATTAAGATACTTAGACTTGAACTACTTCAGATTAATTGAAATTAATTTACATTAAAATATCTGCTATATATTTTAAATAATTTCAACTATATTTAAGTCTAAAAATTTAAACTTTTCAAATCTAAATGTGCACCAATGCCAAATGGAAACGTACAAACGTACCAACATTAAATGAAAACGTACCAACCCCGAATTATAACGTACCCAATTATAAACTATATTAAAATGAATATTCATCTTTTTGGAATGTTTAAAAACATGTTTGATTCATACACAATACTCTAGATAGTCTTGTTTTTTGGTAGATAAGTCTCTGGAACAACTTTTAGTTGATCGGAGATAAATCCTTATTATTGTAGTTAATGCTAAATAATAACGATAAATCATATAATTTTGAATTAACAAAAAGGCTATTGTCCGTTGATTAATGACTCTTTCTATAAAAAAAATAATTAATTAAAGTAATTTAAACTTTTACATTGTTAATGACTCTTTCTATATAAAAAAGGGTAAATCTCAGTTTACTACTCTCAAGTTTCGTGGTTTTCAACATTTGGTACATGAAGTTTTTTTCTTCTCAGAGTCATACCTAAAGTGTTAATTTTGAGACAATTTCATACATCCATTAGTCTGACTGTTAAGTCTTCCTTTAACTGATGACGTGACACCTGGACAATGACTGGGCACCACGTGTCATTAAGGGGTCCACCTAGAAATTAAAAATTAAAAAAAAAAAAACAACAACAACACACCCGTCTTTTACCTAAACCCTTAATTGCAAATGGGCATCTTTCCTAAGCCCTAGAAATCCCATTGCTCAATCCTCACCCAAATTTAGCTCCAACCCATTTCATCCATGGCCGCATCTTCCATCTCCACCCACTTTGTCACATTAGCTTTCCTCGTTTTCTTCCTCAAAACAACCCTCTACCTTCGTTCACCGATTTTGGTAAAGTTTTAAACTTTGGGTAAGTTATTGCTCTGTACGGAGATACAGAGGTCGCCAATGGTGGATACGCAGTTTAGCTCACCATTTTAGTGAGCTCGAGCTCCGGCCAAGCTATTTACAAGAAAAGCCTTGGAAATCTGTGTCTTTTTCAACGAACTTCTCGTTTTCTATTTCCAACGGCGGTGGGGATGGATTGACGTTTGTAGTGGTTCCAAAAGGTTTTAATCTTAGCCTATTTGGTAACAGCTCTTTTGGGCTTTTCTACGAAATGGTAAAAGTAACTTCAAAGTTGCTGTGGTTAAATTTGATGCATTGAGTGATGGAAATGTTCATGTTGGAATTGAAGTGGGTAGTTCTGTTTCCAGGAAAGCGTCTTACGGTGTAGTCAGCGGTCAAAGGGGAACAAGATATGGTAGAGAGAGAAAGGAGAAAGCCTAGAATTCGGAGGTAGAGAAGGGTTAGAGAGAGAAAGTGGAGATTAATGGCATTGAGGGTTTGGGAGAGGGAATTGATGGTGGGTGTGCAGAAGGGAGGGAGGGGGTTGGGGGAGGTAGAAGACGGGTGTCTTTTTTTTTAATTTTTAATTTCCAGGTGGACCCCTTAATGACACGTGGCGCCCAGTCATTGTCCATATAGACGTCACGTCATCAGTTAACGGAAGACTTAACAGCCAGACCAACAGATGTATGAGACTGTCCCAAAATTAACACTTTAGGTATGACTCTGGGATGAAAAGAACTTTATGTACCAAATGTTGAAAACCAGAAACTTGAGGGTAGTAAACTGAGATTTACCCAAAAAAATAATTAATTAAAGTAATTCCTCATTATGAGGACAAAAAGTAATAAACCTTATGTTTTGAAAACAAACTACCAAAAATTCAAATGTACCAAAAACTAAATGTACAAAAAATTCAAATGTACCAAAAATTCAAATGTACCAAGAAGCCAAATGGACCAAAAATTCAAATGTACCATTATAATCAAACGTACCGATATAACCAAACGTACCTAACAACGAGTTTTGTTACATTCTATCTAATTTACTAAAATAAACATTTTAATAAAAAATAAAAAAAAATCTTAAATCATCATAATAAGATATGCCTAAAAATAGGAGGAAAAAAGGCAATGCTAACTTGAATAGACTTCTAACGAAATATAATTAAAGTACCAAAATTTTAGGGAAAATGTTTAATCAAATTTGCAAAAGGAATATATGTTTAGTCTATGTCATTTAAAAATGAGGCATCTATATCAAAATGTCCCATTTAGTTTCTCTAAAAAGAGAGAGTGCTTAAGGCTTAAGTACGTAGCAAAAGTTCACTAGAAATTGGTGGAGATGAGATATTTATAGAGCTAGAGTTGGCCACATGTGTAGGATTTTTCCCTTTGGCGGCATCCAATTGGTTAAGGTGAGTCATCCATAGGATGGATGAAGAAATAATAATCCAAAAGATATTAGTTAATAAATAATATCTTGGGATTATTTTGGAAGTATTCTTGATTGGATATGATTGTGATTCCTTAGTTGATTGAGTTGATCTTCAGTTAGGAGAGTACTGAAGATAAAATTTAGTAATTAATCCTATCTTTAATACATTTGACTTTTCTCCTTGCCAGAGATAGGGGAGCTTGGTGAAGGTGTAGTTAGTTGCTCTAGCCTTCAGGGATGTTGGACTGCGCATGAAAATCTTTGTAGGCCTTGCTAATTTAATAAGGGCATTGTTGTCTTCTTCATGAAAAATTTCACGAGTCACTTCCAAGATTTTTTGGATTAGTTAGCTCCACATGAATGGCAGCTGAATCCTAAACAAAGAACTTATAAAAATAAAATATCTTACGTTGTCTCACATATTTGACAGCTTGTTCTAAATAACGCTAAAGTGAAGCAAGTTTTATCAGGCATGTTAACATTAATCTAGCAACAAGATTCAATCACTCAAATTACAACCAAGTAAAATACGAAGCAACAATCCATTTAAAATTAAAATATGCTGACCTGAAGAGTTTCCACTGGATGCAGCCATTTTTAATCTTGTTCAACTTGAATGCACAACAGTTCTTATTCTCTCTATTAGAATACTCATCGCTCAAACCAAGAATAGGGCTTGGTTATGAGATAACATGATTCTGTGAGTGAAGTGAATGCCACACACACACACACACACACACACACACACACACACACACACACACACATCCTTCTCATATTGGAATGCAGATTCCCTATTAGAATCCTTATGAAAAACAACTAGTGTTTTCCCATTCCACATTAGTTCACCACTGTAATAGAGTCCTATATTGACAAGAACTAACATTCATCTTCCTATAAGGCTTCCTTATACCTATTAGACTGAAATAGTTAATGCCCGATCATCTTATCTCATCTTCATATTCTTACATTCTCCCACTTGAACATGAGACAAAGATCAAACATAGCTTTCACTAATTAAAAGAAGTGATCACATAGCCTTATCCAAGATTTCATCTGCATGACCATCGTCCCATTACATCTCAAAATACAAAAACCAAGGATCACAAACTACAACCAAAATGCTGTATTGATTATAAGCTCACATGTATTCAATCTGCAAATATGACTCATGAATCAAAACAACACAAACAGTCTAGATTATGCTCCCACTTTTCAAAAGATCACAGCACATATTAATCTTCAATGAAAAGCAACATTTTAACGACTAAATAAAATTTATTAACCATAAACTTCAAAACAGACAAACTGTTTTCCCAAGTATCAAACGAATCTAACTTTTAACATAGTCTATCACCAAAACTACAATACTTCAAAACTAAAGCATTGAGTCTTCGAAATAAAGACACTTCTTAAAACATAAAATCAAACTAGCAAACTAGCTATAACTTAACCTCAGTTTGTCTGAACTGCACTTATTGATCTAAATCTCTTGCAGCTGCAACCTCGAGGCCTTAAAACAAACTTGATCACTCCCACTAATCAAATCCTTCTAGCACTCCCATCAAAGAAACATGTTTCTTAAATTCTCCAATAGGCAGAGCCTTAGTTAACGGATCAGCAAGCATCATTGCAATACTTATGTGCTGCATTTCAATAACTCCTGCCTTGACCTGTTCTCTGACTTTAAGAAATTTCACATCCATCAATCGTGAAGCTGAAGTACTCCTATTATTCTTGGCAAAGAATACAACCGAGTTGCTATCACAAAACATCTTAATAGGCTTTTGAATTGAATTTACAACCTTTAAATCTGCCAAGAAGTTTTTCAACCATGCTACCTATTTCATGCCTTCAAAACAGGCTATAAATTCAGCCTCCATAGTAGAAGTAGCTATGACAGTTTGTTTTGCACTTTTCCATGAAACAGCCCATCCATTGAGCATAAAGATATATCCTCCTGTTAACTTCCTGTCATCCACATCACCAGCCAAATCCGAGTCTGTATATCCCACAAGTTCCAAAGAATTACTTCTGCCATACACCAACATATGAGTTTTGGTCCTCTGCAAATATTACAGAACCTTCTTTGCTGCCACCTAGTGTGCTTCACCTGGATTTGCTTGAAATCGGCCTAGCATGCCAACAATAAAGGCAATATCAGGCCTTGTACATATGGTTGCATACATGAGACTTTCAACCAACGAGCCATAAGGTTTAGCTTGCATTTTCTTTCACTTCTAAATCAGTTCTCGGACACTGACTCTTTGAGAACTTAGCACCTTTATTAACTGGGACTTGACCACTATTGTAACTTTCCATATGAAATCTATCCAATACTCTGTCAATATATCCCTTTTGTGATAAGCCAAGAAGCCTATTTTGTCTATCTCGAACAATCTCTATTCCCAATACGTAATATGCTTCTCTAAGGTCTTTTATCTCAAAGTTATCACTCAACATTCTCTTAGTACTTTGAAGCAATTGAGTGCATGAACTAGCAAGAAGAATGTCATCAACATAAAGCACCAAGAAAATGAATTTGGAACCTGAGAACTTAATGTATATGCAATCATCCAGCTTATTTTCTACAAAACCTTGTGCAAAGACAATCTTATCAAATTTTAGGAACCATTGTCTTGATGCCCGTTTTAAGCCATATATTAACTTATTGAGCTTGCATTCCATATTTTCCTTCCATCTTTTAACAAATCCAACAGGTTGTTTCATGTAGATATCCTCTTGTAAGTCTCCATTGAGAAAAGTCGTTTTTACATCCATTTGATGTAGCTCGAGATCAAAGTAGGCAGTTAAAGACATTATAACTCGCATGGAATCTTTAGAGGAAACTGGAGATAAAGTGTCATTGTAGTCGATTCCATCTCTTTGAGTAAACCCCTTAGTAACCAGCCATGCTTTAAATCTTTCAATTAGCATCCTTTTTAGTTTTATACACCCACTTGCAACTGATTGGCCGAATTTCAGTGTTTGACTCCACCAATGTCCAAACTTGATTCTTGAACATTAAATCTAACTCATCCTTCATAGCATTGTTCCACATAACTGATTGAGGACTATCAATTGCCTGAGTGTATGTGAGAGGGTCATCAATGTCACCTATATCAAACTCAATTTTTTGCAAGTAGACATAGTCACTGATTGCTGTTGATTTTTGAGTTCTTGTGGACTTTCTGAGTTTAACTGGAGGTGGAACATCAACAGGTGCATTTGATTCTGCAAAGGGAATTGATATTGCAGGTTGTGTTGATTGTTATCAATATGAACCCTTAAATCCTCACTCATATCTTTAATTGTAGGTGACAATTGTCAAGAAAATACTGGAACTTGAGTGTAATCCATTGCTACATGGTCATCACCAACTTGCTGCATCTCTTCGAATACAAAGTTTTCCCTTGACAGATGTGAAACATCTAGATCTTCTAAAAAAGCTACATTATGTGTTTCTTGGATCTGAGTGTGACCTTGAGGAACATAGAACTTGTATCCTTTTGATTTCTTAGGACAACCAATGAAATAGCATGACTGAGTTCTTGAATCCAGCTTTCTTTCATCAGGATCATAAAACCTAACTTTTTCTTTACAACCCCAAACATGGAAATAAGTAAAACTAGGAACTTTCCCATGCCATAACTTAAAAGGTGTTGTCGAGACTGCCTTGCTTGGAACTCGGTTCAATATATAATTTGATATTTTCATATTGCTATTTTCAAAGCTTCTCCCCACAAGAATCCTGGCAATTTTGATCTTGACATCATGCTCCTAACCATGCCAATAAAGGTCCTGTTTCTTCTTTTAGAGACACCATTCTGTTGAGGTGTTCCAGGTGTGGTGTATTGTGCCACAATGCTATTCTTCTCGAGATAGAGAGCAAATGGACCCTTTTATTGTTCGGATTCAGTGTACCTGCCAAAGTACTCACCTCCCCTATCTGATCTAACAACTTTTATGACCTTCCCTAACTGTTTTTCAAATTCTATTTTATAGGTAATAAAGCAATTAAGTGCATCTGACTTCTCACTAATGAGAAAGGTGTAACCGAGCCTAGAAAAGTCATCAATGAAATTTACAAAATACCTATTGCCACAAATTGTTTTGACTGGAAAGGGACCACAAATGTCAGTATGTATGACTTCCAATAACCCTTGACTTCTCTTAGCATCCATTTTTCTAAAATTGGTCATTTTGCCTTTCAAACAATCAACACACTCATTTTTAGAAGTGAAATCTAATTTTGGAATTAATTCGTCCTTTGAAAGGTTTATTATTCTTTCCTTAGAGATGTGTCCTAACCTTTTGTGCCAGAGAATGTAAGAAGTGTCAGTTTCTAGTATCCTCTTAGAACCAACATTCAATACTGAGTGATTAACTGACTCTACTATGCATTCTAGACTCCATAAGTTATCAGATAAAAGAGCAGTGCCTAAAACCGAATCTAGACAATTCTTTTTAAAGATTTTCAAACACTTATCGTCAGCAAGAAAAGCAAAACTATCTTTTACAATTTTGGAAGTAGAAATTAAGTTTCTTCTCATCTTTGGCACATAGAGCACATCTTTTAGTTGTAAAACAAAACCATAAGTTAGTTTTAAATTTACAATCCCTATTGAGTGAACTGCAACTCTAGTCCCTTCCTTTACATGGACATTGTACAAAGTATTTCCCACTTCCTTTTGTTTTTGAAAACCCTTCAATGAGTTAGTTATGTGTACTGAGCATCCAGTATCAAACCACCAAGAATCAACATGTACCTCACAGAGATTTGATTCAACACAGACAAGTACTTATTCTTTTTCTTTGCTCTTCACATAATCTTTAAAATTTTTACAATTGACCTTTAAATGCCCCTTAGTCTTCCACCAAAAACATTTAAGTTTAGACACATCTTTAGGTTTAGCCTTAAACTTGTTAGATTTTCTAGGGGAGTTAAGTACTTTAGCAGGATTATTGAGCTTAATAGAATTCTTTATTGACTTAGAATTCTTACCGGAACCTGAAGTGCTTCCATTGTTAATCAGCTTCTTTTCCTTTGCAGTCTGCATAAAGTTAACATCCTCAAGTTCTTTGCCTTTCTCTTGTTTTTGACGAGCTTCTTCTTGCACACATTGTGCAATCAAATGATCAACATCCCAATTTTTATCTTGAGTATTGTATGAAATCTTTAACTGGCTATATTTGTTGGGAAGTGCTCAAAGAATCATGAATACCAGCTGTTTTTCACCAATATTTGTGTCCATCGAATTGAGTCTTTCTGCAACATCGGTCATCTTCATTATGTGATCCCTTATAAAGCTAGTACCTTCCATTTTGTATCTAGTCAATAGGGATATGTATTGACCCACTTCAGCTTTTTCAGATTCTTGAAATTTCTTCTCTATTGCATTTAGGTAGTCAATAGCCAAATCATGTTTCTTGATTCTTCCTTGAATTGTATCAGTCATACCACTCTCTAGAATAGACAGTGCCACTTTGTTGGCTCTTGTCCATCTCTCATAATCTACCTTTTCAGCTCTTGTGCTATGATCATTGATGACATGTTTAGGATTGTCAATTGCTATATCAAACTCATTTAGAGTTAATAGCAAACTAATAACCCTTCTCTACTTCTTGTAGTTACCCCCACTAGTGAGGACTGGAATATTAGCCAAATTGAGGGTCCTCATTGATATTGCAGACACTGAAGAGTCAATGAAATCACAGAATAACTTTTAAGGTTCCAGATTTCTTTTCACAGACTATTGCACATCATATCATCAAAACTTTTATCCATATACATAATCTTAACAATGAAGGATTGATAAGGACATATAGAATAAAAGGTTTTAGAACATTAGGACACCCATCAGTCTAAAAGATTTGTTTCCAACAAACAATTCTTCATTAAACCTTTCTGAGGAAAATACATGTGAATTCTGCAAAAGTTTCAATCTAAACTTTCTCCCATAGGTAGTTAGAGAAACGCACAATCATGAGACTAAAACGGCATAAATGAGCATTATTGTACGCTTGTTATTCAAATCATGCTAAAGAACATAATACAAATTCTGAAGAGGTAGACTAAAATCCAAATTTCAATCCAATGTTCAGAAGATATACCAGTTTATTCTATGAGTGTTAATACCCAGTAGCGGAAGCAATTATCATAAGTATTGAAGACCTAACAACAATTTGAACAACCCAGATTAACAAGATTCGAAATCGAAAGATGAGGAGTCGGATTCCCAATCCAAGAAAAACTCTAAAAGAACATGGGGTTGGGTTTCGAGTTCTTTAACGATCAAAATTATTCATTATATTTTATTCGAAACGCACCGTTTTCTTTTACCCAGTTTTTTAAGTTTAAAACCTGTTTCGAAACCTAATGGTAGTGAAGTCGAAATTTTTTATTTTTTATTAGGATTCAATCAATTTTGTTGATTGAATTTAAAAACATGAATCTATGGCTCTGATACCATATGTTAACATTAATCTAGCAATAAGATTCAGTCACTCAAATTACAACCAAGTAAAATACAAAACAACAATCCATTTAAAACTAAAATATGCTGACCTGAAGGGTTCCCACTGGGTGCATCCATGTTCGATCCTGTTCAACCTGAATGCACATCAATTCTTCTTCTCTCTGTCAGAATACTTATCGCTCAAACCAAGAATAGGGCTTGGTTCTGAAATAGCATGATTCTGTAAGTGAAGTGAATGCCATATATATATATACACACATCCTTCTCATATTGGAATGCAGATCCCCTATTAGAATCCTTATGAAAAAACAACTAGTGTTTTCCCATTCAACATCAGTTCACCACTGCAATAGAGTCCTCTATTGACAAGAACTGACATTCATCGTCCTATAAGGCTTCCTTATACCTATTGGACTCAAATAGCTAATGCCCGATCATCTTATCTCATCTTCATATGCTTACAACGCACTCATAAACATGTTCTTTGCATGGGTATACCTTCTCTCCCCAAAAAGAACTTTTGGGATTTAACAATTGTGGCAGAACATCTATCTTCATCACTTATTTATAATATACGTAGATGATACCTTTGTTTTCTATAAGTCGTACCACAAACCATTTTCAATGACCGCTTCTAAGTGCATCGTGGTGCTACCATTCCTATGGGATACCGCTTGGTTTCTAAAACCTCTATGCTTTGCACTAAGTGAGTAACCTTTCCTGTCATTGGATTTAGCAGATGCAAAGTCTAAGCTAATAGCATCTTCGAATTACCGTTTGAAGCTCCAGGTGAGCCATTGAAAATTCTTCTAAATAGAAAGCATAAAGCGGTTTGCACAAGAATGCCTAACGAGCAAATAAACCGGTGGTACACAAGCTAGTTAACACCTTCGTTACGCGTCAACTTAGTTAGCATCCCAAATCCGCGTACCCTTGCTTCTTTTAACAGGCTAGTACAAAAGCTACTAAACCTAGTAATCTAGTATACCAGCATTTGCCCGATTGCTTTAACAAAGGCTTACCTCCAAGTTAATACCTGTCTTGTCCAAAACTATGAAAAAAGTTTATTTACTAGAACAAAATGTGAACTCGATAGACAAGTTAACCACCTAGAATCGATCCATGACCGCTACAAGAGTCCTTTACTAAGTAAGCTACGCAATCGTCTTTACCGCCTTAGCCAATCTTAGCTCGGACATGTTAACACCAGGCATAACATTTCATTGTATTTGAGGAGTCAAGGATTTGCTGGGAATTTCGGATCGAAGAAGAGGTAGATCAAAATATGGTGTAGAAAAACCCAAAATTGTGATGAATGGAAGATGCCTCAGGAACTAGCTTTTTTTCTTTTCTCTATATTAGTCTAGGTATTCATTGGAAAAAAAGGGGAGTAAGCAAACTTTAAAGATATGGGATGGGAGCAAATTGTATCCCACAATTAACTAAGGGTGGTTTGATTCAGTGCGATTTTAGGGTAAAATTGAAATTTATTTCGGTTTGTTTAGTTCAGCTTTGGGGTAAAAATTGAAATGGAATCAAACTATTTGATTTGGTTTAATTCAATTTGGTTTCAAATAGTCTTGGTTTTGGTTTGTGCCTCACTTGTAGCAAGTCACCACTTTGAGACACTACTTTGGTTTTGGTTTCATGAAATTCAACAAAAAGTTTTGATGTTTTTAAGTTACTACTTTGAAATTTTGAATCGTTCAACCCTTTCCTGCTCCCTTTCCTTTTGGACACTACTTTTTGAAGGTTTAGAAGGTCTTTGAGCTTTTTGAACGGGCTTGATAAGGCATTCGAGCTTGAGAATGCGATACTTTTGAAGACCTTGGAACTTGTGAAAGTGAAACCATTGAATGAGAAACCATTGAACCTTGTGAACTAGAAACTTTGAGTTTGTCTTGGAACTTTTTGTGGTTGTGAATTAAGAGTAAGAGAGGGGATACTTGAATTTGAATTGGTCAACTCTACACAATAGAAAAAAAATAACAATATACATCACATTAGTTGTTATAAACTTCAAAAAGCCTAAAAATATTTTTTATATTATACAGTTTGGTTCGGTTTTAGATATTAAGAACCGAAATCAAATCGTTTTTTTTATCTTGGGGCTTGGTTTCAAACCGAAATCGTTTCAAAACCATAAAAACTGAATCATCAAGTGCAGTTTGATCTAGCTTGTGTTTTGGTTTCAATTTTTTGGTTCCAAGTGCCCACCCCTTGTACCTCCATTCATCATTGTTGGACCACTCACAATACCCTCTGGGATGAATTGTACAATCATATTGCTAATATCACTCTGATACTTAGTCCAATTTGGGGGATAGATGCTTCATCCACATTACTTTAAAAGGTTTGAGATCAGGTATAGGAAAACAAAGATTCATACATATAAGAAGGTAAACATGATTACATTAACTTTTGGTAAATGTCTCGTAAAACCTTGGAAAAATTGTTTGGGCCATAAATAAAAAACAGGCATGGTAAAGAACCAAATGAATACATTTTCATAGAGGGCAATTTTGCAGACGGAGGGAAAAAGAGCGCGTGCTTTGCCTGTTGGACTCTCGGGGTTTTGTGTCATGATACAAAATCGAAATGGGTTTTCGCTCAAATCAGCTATCCACCAAAAATTCACCGAAGAAATTTTCCTAGAAAATCATGCCCTTTCCTCGGTTCATTTTCTTCTCGTCCAAACAACGCTCACAGGAGGCTCTCAATCTACTTCGGAGGTACTCACTCCACGACCCCTCTGAGATTTCTTTACTGGTAGAATTTAATTCATGTCATGGATAGTACTCTTGAATCGCTGGAATTCATTTTTATTTTGGAATCACTCCTTTTCAATTTCACCGAATTGGGTTTTTGATATGCAGACTAGATTATATGTTGCTAAATTCTTATAAATGTTTGCGTTCATATACACACACATAAGTGTATCATTAAATTACATCCCAAATATCTGTTGTTGAAAGATACTTGGAGTAGTAGTATATGTGTTCTTTCACCTTTTTCTTGCAAATTGGTTTTGCAATGGCAAGTTCTATGTTTAGTTTTAGAACAGTTTTCGCCACAACCCGAATGCGTTAATTTGAAAGATAAAATGCGTCAACTATGTGATATTTGGTTATGTTTCAGTACATTGTCTTTTACAAGTGGACGATTTTATTGGATTTTTGACCATTAACTTGAAGTGGGTTTTTTGGGTTTTGTTGTTTCATCCCACTATTGAGCACATTGGGGTTTTGAATTGAAGAACATAAAATCACAAATGGATTTTTCTCGGTTATATGTGAAGTGGGATTCACCATTCTGGCAAGCATAAATCTATATTCTAAGCCCATTTGGGGATACCGCTCAAAGTTCTGTTTCATGTTTCCTTTAGCATTTGAGTTTTGACTAAATCACTTGTCCTTGCTATAGGTCTGGCTTCTCTAAGAAAATTCAGTCATGTAATTATGCCAAGTCATCGAACCATGCTAATGGGAAGACAGATATTAGACCTCCTATGAATGTAGAAACACCACCGGCTTCTCACTCGTGGGGCACCTATGTTATTGTACGCAGCCTTCACCTTTATGTTCTCTTATCAGTGTTATTATCTACATCTTCTTGCTTTCAGATGTAGTTAAAAATGAGCATCTGTCTCATGCTTTTCCGGGATTAAGTTCCCTTTATTTAATGTAAACAGATTGTCTCTAACCACCTCTATTGATATTGTTCATAATATACTTTTTCTGCAGCCAGCTGCTGGTATACTAGGATTTGCTGGTATCGCAACTTTCATTCGCTATAACGATGAGAGGAGAGTAACTTTGAAAGGTACAGTTTCGACCTTCGATATTGCTAGGTAACTGCGTTTGGTTTGAACGAAGAAGTAGGAATACATTTACCTAGTTATGTGGCCTTTTTATGTAATTTTGTTTTCTTGTTCTTCCTCCTTATTTGTTCCATTAAGTGGAATCCAATCATTTGTTGGTATAAAATGGCAAGTTAAATGGCTAATTTTATCTGTCAAAGATAGCTCATTTCAGCAACTTAAGAGTCTTTGCTTCTGAGTGTAAAAGCGTTTTAAGTTTTTAAGGGATTATTTGATGTTAGCCTTGACGTGTGAAATACAAGAGGTTTCATGATGAATGTATACCTCCAGACTGAAATCTCTAGGATATAGGTTATATAATCATTTATCTGGTGAAATTAGATTGTTTATATGAAGTGTTACTGGTTTGGCCATCATGCCATTTTCTTTTGATGTAAATCATTAATGTCAGTTTTGTACATTAGTTGGAAAATGTTTAATAGGATTTCTTGGTTTTAAATGTAAACAAAACTTGCGGCAAATGTCATGCTGACTCTCAGTTAGGATTTATTTTGGGCGTAGACAAATTGTTCTTCATGCAGGACTACATCTTTCCTTTTCTTCATTCAATAGCCATTGCATGATGAATGAGTAGCATAAACAATTTAGTCTGGTGAAATTCTTGTTATGTTTGACAATACAGGATAGGAATGGTTGGTATGACAATTTAATAATGTCTGAATGAGTTTATATTGTTTGTAATACTAAGTTTGGTGATTTTCTTGTGCTAATCTGCAATGGCTTGGGTTCGGCTTGACTGACAGCCATATTAAACACTACTACTGATAACTGAAATGGAACCCTAAAACTGACATAAGTGGTATGAAGGAAAACAGTGAAAACCTTGGTACTTTTATGTTCTATCTTCATAGCTTCATTTTCCACTTGAGAAAACTTAGAGTGACATATACGTGATGGCATAATTAAGTATGAGGAGTGAGGCCTAATCTTGTCATGGTATTCGGTATTTTCTAAGGTAGTTGGCACCCCAAGATTTATCCTACCTGGGTTTTTGCTGTAACTAGTCTGTGTCTGGCTATAAAACTTGATGGCTTGCATCATTGCAGCGTATTATCATGTACAGGGACTAATGGGGTTAGTGTATGGGTTCTCGATTTGTGCAAATTACTTGTTTTTGGGGGGGGGGGAGAGAGAGAGAGAGAGAAATAGGCCCCCAAGTAATCAGGTCTTACATTAAGCATGGTATATTGTTACTAGGTTGAGAAGTGCATTGGAGTAAGGCCTAGAGTTACAGCAGCCAATGTTTAGGTATTATTAGAAAATGGTAATTTTGTCTCAAGTTATGATTTTGAGGTGTAAATTAAAAGCCTTCCCGCAAACTTTGTTTCAGGCCAAGTTTGGAATATTGTAATCAGTTTCTTATATCTATGCAAATCATTTTTTTTATCAGTTACAACATTTGGAGAGAGGATCTGGACTTGGAACCTGTTTAGAGGAGAGGTGAAACAGAATATAGGGTAATCGGCCCCTTTCGCTCTCAGCTATTACAGTAATGTCAAATTACCCATCAGACATTTTTCCCCCAGCCAATATAGGACCTGAAATATATAAAATGGTAAATCTAGGACGCACCGTCAGATTCCTTGCAATTCCATCCAAGCTGTTGTCAAATAAAGTCAGGTGACCTATCTTCGAAATTATCATTTATCGCAGATGTTTTACAACCCCCATGTACCATTACAGAGGTTCAAGCCTCCTCAATTGGAATCACTTGAAAAACAAGGCAGCTTCCTCAGTTATCCCAGCTTGGGGTTCCTCCATTATGTAGCCACTTCGTAGCTCTGTTTGTCTTTGCACCCAAATTTAACGGGAGATAACAGAGAAAAAAAGAAAGAACACCAATATTTAAGAATCCCCCTATCACTTACCCAACCTCTCTATTCCCTATCAGAGTACCCCTACCCTACCCCAGATTATATTATCTGAAAATTCAATGGGGTACTTGACCCAATTCTATATCAGTTTCTATGTTCAATAGCTGTGCTGGGTGGAAAATATTACAAATCAGACTTGTAGACAAGTCTGAGCTCATTGATCTGGATAAGGAATACTTTGCCAACACTGCTTAAGTGAAAACTCAAAACCCAAAGAAGTAAAAAAGTTTGATTTTATGGCAATCTTGAATCTGCTTTTGGACAATAAGAGAGCAACGATGTAGCTGGTTTGGTTTGCATGTGTGCAGTCTGTTGGAGGTTTGGAAATTGGTAGGGACAAATTTGATTGAAATGGAGGAAGTGGGCTGACGATGATGGATGATGTGATTTTCGTTTTCCAATTGTTCTCTTGGAGCGATTCCAATGGAGGAGGCTTGATCTTTGTGCAGTCTGATCGATCTCTGCACTGTATGGGGCTGCAAGGGTTGTAGAATATCTGAATAAGCTGCCCTCAAAAGTGAGTCGCATGGTGGGTACATGAATCTACTTGATGCTAGCTTGGATGGAATTGCTAGGAACGTGACGTGTCCTAGATTGACCATTTTAATATATTTGAGATCATAAATTGGCTGAATAAAAGTCTTGAGGGGTAAATTGACACTTAATAGTTCAGGGAGCAAAAATCGGATTACCCAAGATTATAATATCTTTCCATATGTGGTTCATGTGCTCTCACCTATTCAATATCTACCCATGTGGTATAACTTCAACTTTGTCTGAAATCTTATGAGAAATTCATAATAAATTTAGTTCCTCATTGAACTCTGCGAGAATGTGAGGACAAAGTCCTACATTGGTGAACGATCAAACCCTGCAAGGGCTTGTAAGGAGTTGGGCTACTCCGCATATTGCCAATTGGTTTTATGGTGGAGCCTCAACTTTCTTCACTCTGTTACCCCCATGTTAAAAGAACATCTAGCTTCCCTATTTGAAAACTTAATGGCTCTTCAAGTATGTTCCTGATTGAATTGGTATAGAAAGGACTGTTTATTTCGTAAGGCCAAGTGATAATCCCTTGTCTTACTTTTTCTTTCTGAGCAGGCCAGGGTAACAACCAGTGCATGAACAATGTCAGGGGCCCTATAATCGGTGGTCCATTCACTTTAGTAGACACAGAGAATCACACGATCACTGAACGGAATCTATTAGGAAACTGGGTTCTTCTGTACTTTGGATATACTTCTTCTCCTGATGTTGGACCAGAGCAAGTCCAGATGATGGCCAAGACCATAAACATATTAGGTTTGCGACACTTGTTAACATTTCATATGTGAACACAATTTCGAGGTTTGATTTCTGATGCGCTTCTTTCTCTTTTTTGCTTTTATAAGAGTCAAGATATAATTTGAAGGTTCTACCGGTATTTGTTACACTTGATCCAGAACGTGACAACCCTTCTCATCTTCGTGCCTACCTCAAAGGTCCAAATTCTTCTACAGTCCAGTTTGTAATATTATATTCAAATTGTTTATCAACAGATGGTTTGGTTAATGTCTCCTTTTGGCTTCCCCACCCACCTCACTCAAAGTTTTCATGGACAGAGTTTGATTCAAGGATTGCAGGGTTAACTGGACCCGTATCAGCTATAAGGCAGATAGCTCAGGAATACCGTGCTTATTTTAAGAAGGTTGAAGAAGACGGAGATGACTATCTCGTTGAGTCTTCCCACAACATGTGAGCCACTAGCTTAAATCTTTTCCTTTTCAAGTTTTCTGGTTATTAGCTTATAATGGCTGTAATTTGTATTGAAACAAGCAGGTATTTGATGAACCCAAACATGGAAGTTGTGAGATGCTTTGGTGTAGAGTACAATGCAGAAGAACTGTCAGAAGCAATAGTAAAGGAACTGAAAAGAACCTCAACTTAAGAGCCGAAAGGTTTTGCGAAGCGTAATGGAGATTTTACATTCCTCCCATCCTTCTTTCTCTCTCTCTATCTCTCTTAGCCATAAATATCACAGAATTCGATCGCCACTCTTTATTAGGCAGCAGTTTAGAACTTTCAATTTCTTGGTTCAGAATTTTTATTTTTATTTTTGTTTTGTTTTTTAATACTACCTCAAATTCGGTTCATTTCTTAACTTCATTGGTTGTAGACAAGAATATGTAACTTTCTTTTCTCAAATTGTTGGGTGATCGATTCCTTATGGGTCCAATCTGTTGTTCGATGGTATTAAATGAAATTTTGTATCGTATGGGTTACGAATCCAAAATGGTTATGTTACTGTTTGGACCCAAATTTACACTATCGGCCCGTGCAGTCGAGGCCGTTAGATGAGTAAAGTGAAGATAATTTTAATAATTGTTAAAAGATAATATTATGATTTTTATCATAATAGTTATCTTTTATGAATTATCTTGGCATATTCTTGAATGAGATAGATAGGATGCAGACTATATTCCTAAGCAAGCGGTACAGTTCAAATTGATTTGGGAATCAGGATGCATGGCTGCGTGAATGAATTGTGGCAAGATGAGAAAGCCTAGCTAGACTAGGTTTTCACGATGGGAAAAGCAAAAGATAAGGATGGCATAATATAATATCATGGAATTATGGGAATTGTTCCCTGGAGTTGTTGTCATGCTTACACGTGGTATATTTTTCATTGGCTAGCATCAAGTCAGTTTGTGATAAATATTAGCAGGATGTGGTAGAGTCATAATTGGAGTCCGTAGAATTATCAGGCCATGTTAAGCGAAATAGACGAGTGTTATAAATATAGAGGCAGAGACAACGTACAGGACATCTTCAACACAACACACAAATTTGCCCTGTGCAATTTCTCGCTCTACGCGAAACCTCTCAACACCCTTGAGACTTTTATTTTCTTTTTCGCCTCCATACCTTCAGTTTGGATAGACAGCACTGTGGAGGCAACCGGTAAACATCTTCAGTTTGGATAGACAGCACTGTTGCCGTGGAACCAACCGTCTGTGAAGCATCTTCAGTTTGGATAGACAGCACTGCGACAGGGTCGATTGGTTATTTATCCAAGTCTCGGTCAAAAAGGATTTTCGAATCTTTTTTGGCAGAGGTCATCTCATTAGCTTTCTCGGCGAAGTGAGGTGTTACCAAGTTACTACATTCGGCACATTGAAAGCCGAATTTGACATTGAACTTCGTAAAAATAGCAGCCTTGTCTTCACGCTCTAGAACCCAAAGGCCAAGAGGTGTTCCTTCCTCGGCCGCAATTGCAAGATACAGAAGTCAGCCGCGCGCATCAACGCAACATCAAGACATTTTACTCCTCGGCCGAGCCCGGCCGACGAGTTGGCACGCCCCGCACACATTTGAAGGACTTAGTTAGTCTACTATTTACTCGGCCTGCGCGCCACGTAGGCTAGGTGATTTTTGTAGTCAACAGTTACCCAACCTCACACGGGTTACAAGTCAATCTGCACGAGGCAAAGTCGGCACCTCGTGGACCTTGGCTTTGTAGTCGAGTTTGAAATCACTCTGGCGACTACTTGAGGCTGCTTCAACTTCTGTCGAGAGACTTGGTTAGCAGGTCGGAGGACCTGAACATGGCCTTATCGATATCGACCCTAACTCGGGATCCTTTTCCTGCAAATTTATATTGAGTTGAAGAATAAACCTTGAACCACAACACCAATGTAGCACCACTTAACTAGGTTTGCAGTTTGCTTGCTCTTCTTTAAATCGGCCAAAACCAAAACAAGTTTTGAGCCCATTCGTTCAAGAGTTGAAGCATAATTTTCATATCATCTCTTGTTTCACGTTTTATGCTTTTTGTTTTTCCTGCTAATGCTAACGTGTATTTTATACATTTAATAATCTTTTGCTAGTAAGTGATATTCGGAACTGCTCCAATTATAAAAAAGCAAGATTCGAACTTGAATGCAATAAAACATGAACTACGCACGTTTATGTTGAGGCGCGTGGTTGTTACTCAACTAGCTTCCTACGTGCCATCGTCAAGCCCAAAGGAAATAAGGGCAATGACAGATTGCCATTGGGCTGTGGTGAGTGAGTCTGAGCTGTGCTTTCGTTTCTAAAAATCTAGAGATCGTCATTTAACGCAAGACCGGGTCTTCTGCTTCCACCTCTGCACCGCACCAGAAAACAAAAAACACAGAAGAAAACGTGCCCTAAACCCGAAACTCAAAAAAATTAAAACCAGAAAAAGATTCAGCACCAGCTATTACAGTTCATGTCTTTTTATTTTTTATTTTGTAATTTTTTATTTTATAAAAGAATAAACCCGTAAGCTGTTATTCTCTTTTCCTGCCATTTATTCTCATTTTTCTTTCCCTGCCCCTGATTAACTAATGATGCAATCCAGTTTCGTCTCTCTTGCACAGAGCAGAGATAAATCAAGGAGGCATTGTTTCTAGATTCGCAGGCAGATGGCCACTCAGCTCCAGGAGGCCATGCACATATTCTCCTGCTTCCTCTCTCATTTTTTTATTCATTTTTAATCCTTTTTTTTCATGCACTCGATGCTCTTCTCTTGGTTTTGTTACGTCACACCATGCACAAATTTGATCAGGGTGAGAGATAGCAATTAATAAAAAATGGGAGACTCGCCGGAGAAGAAATCAGGTTGCGGCATCTTGAGTGCTGTTTTTGGGCGGAATAGTTTCTGGCCGAGAAGAACAACTTCTACGGGTTCTCTTCCGGTATCCAACAACAACAGTGCTACGTTAGTAAAAACACCAAGCACTCCCAATTCCAAACGGCGTCGTGGTGGCTCCGATGAGGCTTCCTTCCTCGATTCATCAAGCAACGTACCATCAGATTCATCGAAACCGATCACAAAGCCTTCCCAGTATAGTAATAGGGCACCCCCCATACAGCAGCAGCAGCAGCAACAACAACAACAACAGCAGCAGCAGCAAAAACAACAACACCACCACCAGCACCACCAACAAAAAATAGCGCCAAGCCAAGGTTATGTGAACCAAGGCAGAAGGGTTCCAAAGGAGGCGGTTGGCATATCTGGGGAGCTTGAGAGCATGATTGCTGATCATCAAAAATCAAAAGGGAGTAGTAGCCTTGTTAGGGCTTCATCCAGCAATGTTATGCTTTTCGGAAATTTGGGTAACTTGAGACAACCTGGTGGCGGTGGTGGTGGAGGCGGCGGAAATGCAAGCCCGTATAATGTTCTCGATTATCTTCCAAAGACTGCTAGAGAGGAAGCTCCAATGCCGACTCATGTAAACGTGGGGAAGACAAGTACTGCTAGGGAAGAGAAGAGACAAAGTGGGCCGGAACCACCTGCTTCCTTATGTCGCGCATTGTCTACTAGAATGGACCCCGAAACATTGAAGATCATGGGCAATGAAGATTACAAGAACGGAAGATTTGCAGAAGCATTGGCTTTGTATGATGCTGCAATTTCTATTGACCCCAATAAGGCTTCTTATAGAAGCAACAAGAGTGCTGCACTAACCGCTCTAGGTGAAATTCTTGAGGCAGTTTTTGAGTGCAGAGAAGCCATTCGGATTGAACCCCACTATCATAGGGCTCACCATCGTCTGGCAACATTATATCTTAGGTACAACATAAAGTTCCACATGTTAGTTTCATTTTGGAGTTGCAACTTTTGTCTTTAAAATTCTGTTATGCCTAGTTGTTCTTAAAATTAATGTGTTATGTACATATAGATTAGGGGAAGCAGAAAAAGCTTTGTATCACTACAAGCATGCTGGACCAGAGGCTGATCAAGAGGACATTGCTAAAGTAAAACATCTTCAGGCCTGTCTGAACAAGTGCACAGAGGCTCGTAGGTTAAGAGATTGGAACACCCTCATAAAGGAATCCCAAAGCGTTATATTAGCCGGTGCAGATTCAGCGCCACAGGTCAGACATAACATTATCAAATTCCAGCATCGTTACTAGAATTGCTTTTCTCTTATTCTCTAGTAGATTTGAACAAGTCTATAAGAATTTGTTTCTCAACTTTACCCGAAAATGTGATGTATCTCAAAAGTTTTTATCAAATGTAGAAAGAAAAAAAAACAGTTTTGTGTGGATTGACTAATATTGAATTCATTTTTTTACTCCACGAAGATATATGCTTTGCAAGCGGAGGCCTTGTTGAAGCTCAATAGGCACAAGGAAGCAGATGAAGCATTATCCAGGGGTCCAAATTTTGATGTTGATGCCTGCACCAAATTCTTCGGCCCAATTGGTAACGCGAATTTGTTAGCGACACGAGCTCAGGTGGACATGGTTGCTGGCAGGTAGTGTGTTTTCTATCTTTATAGTAGCTGTTTTAGATACGATTATGCAAATCCTCATGCAGTCTCAAAAGGAAGAACGTTCATAAAAAAGAAATTAAGAAAAAGGAAATGACATTGGAAACTCATACATTAATTTTTTTCTTAATTTGGTCAAATAATTGTTTTACTTGTTTTGCAATGGTTTGGCAGATTGGATGATGCATTAGAGGCAGCTCAACGAGCATCACAGCTTGACTCAAACAACAGGGAAGCAAACATGGTCATGAGAAAGGCTCGAGCTGTTGCAGTAGCTCGATCAAAAGGCAACGAGCTTTTCAAAACAGCAAGGTTCTCAGAGGCATGTGTTGCATATGGGGAGGGACTTGAGCACGATCCTTATAACTCGGTGTTATTATGCAACCGTGCTGCTTGCCGTTCAAAACTTGGCCAATTAGATAAAGCAATTGAGGACTGTACAGCTGCCCTTAATGTCCGCCCATCTTACAGCAAGGCTAGATTAAGAAGAGCAGATTGCAACGCTAAGGTGACCACTGTACTCTCTTTCCGAAAAAAAAAACAATTTTCAAGTTGTTCACGTTGTTGCTCTTTCATTATGTTATTAGTGAGTTGTAATGTTTATATGATGACGTACCAAGCAGTTGAAAAAATGGGAAGCTTCAATACAAGACTATGAGATTTTGATAAAGGAAACACCAGAGGATGAGGAGGTAAACTGTGCTTTGTCTGAGGCGCGGGTGCAGCTCAGAAAACAGCGAGGCTAGCAAGAGAGCCTAGACGTGGACAATGGAAACAAGCCAATGCAACTAAATTAGAAGGCAATAGTCATGAAAGAAAGTTGCCCTTCTGCAATTGGATGGCTCTTGGAGCTCAAGAAGAGACACACAACTTATGAGTGGTAGGAAGAAAAAAAAAAGATGATTTTTCAAACAGGGGACTGAAAGTGGCAATTCACACAACTTATGAGTTGTATTTGTGCAATTCTTTCTGGGAAAATGTATTTGATATTGCTTATACAAGTTGTCAAACAAGTACTTGGGAAGAAACCTTGAATTCTTTGTTTCTGCAAGCCGACATGTGTCCCTCATTACCAATGTTGCACCGATACGGATATTATAAGATTCCTACTTTGCTACTCTTAGTTTTTTAAGAAAACTAATAAAAAGAAGGTTTCAAAATTCTGTGTTTTAACCAAAAACCATGTAATAAATTTACTTAATAGTTAGTACAAAGCTCAATATTAAATCAATCCGAATAAAATGGCCAAACCAAAATGACATAATTGTTATAATTAGACAAAAGTCAGATAACCCTTGCTAGGGACATGAACGAAGCGGATGCAAAATATCACACTGTAACTTTAGTAGCTATAACACAAAAGGATGGCAGATAAAGAGAGGGAGGGATACTGATATTATTTCTTTCGCGGTGTGCTATGATAATCACACGGAGTGCTCTATTTATAGAGCCACGTCCGTGATAACAAATGAGGGAAATCATTGCTCCTTTTGACAATATCACACCTCCACTATTAATTCACTATTCTAAGGTTTTCTTATCTTTTGCCAAATGCATGTGGGCATTCATCCCACTAATTTTTACAACACTCTCCCTTGGATGCCCACATATCAACATCAGTTGCCTTGTTAGAACCTTGCTAGTAAAAACCCAGTGGAAAAAAAAATCACAGTGAAGGAAAAAGAGTACAACTTTACATGGATTGTTGATATAGTGTTAAGTATGCTTATGTTGCCTTGTTAAAACCTTGATAGGAAAAACCTAGTGGGAAAAATCCTAGTCGAAGGAAAAAGTGTACAACATGCATGTATCATGGATGCTCCCCTTGATATGTATCTCCCCCTGATTCCGCTTTCTTAAAATTTAGCTAATTGGTAAACCGATGTAACCCGATACTCTGCACTAGCTTCTAAAACGTGCACTTTGGTAGAGATTTGGTGAACAGGTCTGCCAGATTTTCATTGAAACGGATTTGTCTGACTTCAATAACTTTAGCCTTCTGAAGCTCATGTGCACTAAAAAACTTTGGAGATATGTGTTCAGCCTTATCGCCCTTGATGAATCCTTCCTTCATTTGCGCAATACTGGTTGCATTATCTTCACAGATGACAGTTGGAGTGTCTGTCTTTAGAGTTAGACCACATGAATTCCGGATGTGAAGGATCATTGATCTTAGCCAAGAACATTCACGACTTGCTTCATGTAAAGCAAGTATTTCTGAGTGATTTGAAGATGTAGCAACTAATGTTTGCTTTGTTGAGTGCCATAAATTATTGTATCTCCATTAATGAACACATATCCAGTTTGTCAGCGGGCTTTATGCGGATCAGAGAGAAAACCAGCATCTGTATATCCAACAAGGATCTGGTTATTTGTGAATTTCTCTGAGTAGAAGAGACCCATGTCTGTTGTCCTACAAAGGTATCGCAAAACATCTTTGACTCTTTTCCAATGATGAATTGTTGGAGCAGAGCTATACCTTGCTAACAAGTTAACTGAAAAAGCTATATCTGGTCTAGTACATTGTGCTAAATACAATAAAGCACCTATTACACTCAGATATGGTACTTCTGGACCAAGGACCATTTAATCATCTTCTTTTGGACGAAAATGATCTTTCTTAATGTCCAAAGAACGAACGACCATTGGTGTGCTGAGTGGATAAGTCTTGTCCATGCCAAATTTCTTAAGAATGTTTTCAAAGTAAGCTGATTGGTGGACCAAAATTCCATTAGCACAATGCTTGATTTGCAAGCCGAGACAATATTTTATTTTTCCAAGGTCATTCATTTCAAATTCACTTTTTAGATATTCAGCAGTTTTATTGAGTTCTTCAGGGGTTCCAACTAGGTTCATATCATCGACATATACTGCTAATTTGGGCTCATTTTGGGGTTTAATTTTTTGATATCATTCTTCTTATCAAGGAGGAAAATATATAATGTACAAGAGTGATTTACGAGGAAAGAAGCATCAAATAACGTAATTACAATCTGATTACAAGGACTCATATAGCTAACTAAACTAATTACAAAAGGTCAACTCTCCAACACTTCCTCTCAAGTTGGTGCATAAATGTCGTTCATGCCCAACTTGACAAGCGAGTTGTAGAACAACTTGACTTGCAACAACTTTAGTTAAGATATCCGCCAATTGATCCTCTGACTTTACGAACGGGAATTAAATAATATTTCCATCCAACTTCTCCTTAATGAAGTGTCTATCAACTTCCACGTGTTTTATGTGATCATGTTGAATTGGGTTGTGTGAGATATCGATAACTGCTTTATTATCACAAAATAAATCCAAGGTTGAATTCGAAGGATACCTGAGCTCACCAAGTAGCCTCCGAAGCCATAATAGTTCACAAACTCCTTTTGCCATACCCCCGTATTCCGCCTCTGCACTTGATAAAGCAACCACTTTATGTTTCTTACTCCACCAAGTCACTAAGTTTCCTCCCACAAATGTAAAGTAACTAGATGTAGACTGACGATCAGTAACGTTGCGTGCCCAATCTACATCGGTGTAACACCCTATATTCGACAATGATCATTCTTGGAAAACATGATGCCTATACCCAATGAGGATTTCAGATATTGTAAGATGCGTTCAACTGCACCCATATGTGTCTCACTCGGAGAGTGCATAAATTGACTAACAACACTTACTGCGTTTGTAATATCAGGCCTGATGTGAGATAAATAAATTAACATCACATCTAACCTTTTGATAACGATCTTCGTTAGTGGGAACTTGATCAAGGTGTACGGCAAGATGGTGATTTTGGACTATGGGGGTGTCAGCCGGTTTACAATCAAGCATTCTGGTTTCAGCTAATAAGTCTAGAACACATTTTCTTTGAGACAAAAATATACCCTATTTAGATCGAGCTACTTCTATCCCCAATAAATATTTCAAACCACCAAGATCTTTCATCTCGAACTCGGTTGCTAGGTAACCTTTGAGCCTTGAGATTTCCTCTTTGTCGTCACCCGTAACAATCATATCATCCACATAGATGATAAGTGCCGTCAATTTCCCCATTCGACGTTTCAAGAAAAGTGTATGATCGGAATTGCTCTGCCTGAACCTATATTTCCTCATAGCAATCCAGAACCTGCCAAACCATGCTCGAGGTGATTGTTTCAACCCATACAATGCTTTATTCAACTTGCACACTACTCTGGGTTGTAAAACCGATGCATAACTAGGTGGAATATCCATATACACTTCTTCCTTAAGATTAACATGTAAGAAAGCATTTTTCACATCAAATTGTTGTAATGGCCAATCTAAGTTGGCCACCAATGAAAGCAATACTCTTACCATATTAATCTTTGCTACCGGGGCAAATGTCTCTGTATAATCAACACCATACGTCTGAGTGTATCCCATGGCCACCAATCGTGCTTTGTATCGTTCAACGGACTCATCAGCTTTGTACTTGATGGTGTACACCCATTGACACTTAACTCTCTTCTTTCTTGGGAAAGTGGAACTAAATCCCACATTTGATTTTTCTGGAGTGCAGCCATTTCTTCCTCCATTGCCTTGGTCCATCAATCGTCTAATAGTGCCTTCTTCAATGAACTTGGTGTGCTATCATTGGATATTTGTTGTACAAAAGCTTTGCCAAGTTTTGATAACTTATGTGATGACACATAGTTGGCAATGGGATATTTAGAGCCTTTCGTTGTGTCCGGTGAATATCGATTGGGTGGCTTTCTTCGATTGTGCCTGAAAGGTAATTGATAATTTGGAAAACAAATACATGAACATGGATAGTAGAGCTTACCTCAGGAATATTCTCAAGAGTATAGTCATATGGTGGTACTATATTTGGAGATAGGGGGAGTAGTATCAGTAGAAGTCTCAAAGTTGACAAATGGCAGTACTGTTGTCGTCGGTGAGGATGGCATTGTCGTGCCTTCAGTTGATTCTGTGGGCAACACTATAGTTGATGTTAGCTGGGCTGGCAGTGCAACCACTATAGGCTCAGCTAGTGGCAGTGGAAGATCAACTGTATCATTCATGGTCTAATCCTTCTAGTCATGCTGTGTCTCCTTCTAAGGAAGAGGATTGGAAGAATCCGAAAGGTAATACATCTCAGATTAGAAAAAAGTGACATCCATAGTAACATACATTCGACAGGAATGAGAGTGGTAGCAATGGTACTCTTTCTGATGGAGCCTGTACCCCATAAAAATACAACGGAGAACACACGGTTCAAGTTTTGTCCATTAATTTTTATGAAGATGAAAAAATGTAACACACCTAAAAACTCGAGGTGGGAGTACCAAAACCGATGGTAGATGCACAAAGGTAGCAAGGACTTGTAAGAGGGTAAGAAATTCCAGGACTTTGGATGGCAGACAGTTGATAAGATAAGTGGCGGTCTGAAGAGCAATATCCCAAGAGAAGCGGGGAACAGACGCCCCAATCAAGAGTGAACGAGCCGTTTCTAAGAGATGACGATTTTTTGCGCTCAGCCACCCCGTTCTATTGAGGAGTCTGAGGACAAGTAGTTTTGTGAAGAATTTCGTGATTAGTTAAATAATGGGGAAAATCATTATTAACATATTCACCACCATTTTCAAAATGAAAAATCCATATTTTAGTTGAAAACTGTGTTTGAACCATGGTGTGGAAGGTCTTAAAAGCCGAAAAAACATCACTTTTATGCTTAAGAAGATATAACTATGTGATCCGTGTGCAATCATCTATGAACGTTACAAACCACCGAATACCAGATGAATTAGTAATAAGAGATGGTCCCCAAACATTCGAATGAACAAGACCAAAAGGAATAACACTTTTATTAGAATTCAGCGTATAAGAAACACGGTGACTTTTGGCGAGTATGCAAGTGTCACATTTAAACTCTGAAACTGAACAACCAACAAATAAATTTGAAAACATATGCTGCAAATAATTGAAAGATGGATGACCTAAACGGTGATGCCATAACCATATATGATGCCGCTTGTGATCAACTGCTCCTTGGGCGAGATTGACCCGTCCTGTACTGACATCATCCACAAAATAGAGATCCCTTCTCTTAGTACCACGACCAATTATCTCCTTCGTGAGAATATCATGTATAAGACAAAACTTTGGATACATTAGCACACAACAGTTCAATTGTTCAGTAGCTTGGCCATGAGACATCAATTTATACTTTAGTGAAGGTACAAGTAATGTATGAGGCAAATAGAGAGTGGGCATGAGGCGCACAGTGCCAGTGCCAGTTACCGGTGAGGTGACTCCATTAGCATTAGTAATATTATGTCGAAGTAGAATGGTATCAAAAACTAAATTAGTGGGATCATAAGTCATATGGTATGTGGCACCGGAATCAATGACCCATCCGGATAGAGTAGCATCACTATTCATATTAAAAACATAACCACAATTACCTGAGGACTCCAGAGACATGTCGGAAGAACTCGAAATAGAAGGAGGATCATCTTGAGATATCAAAGATAATTGGGACATAGGGGTGGCAAGATTGGCTTGCTCGTCTCGTTCCCATTATTTCTAAAGCTTTAACAGTTCCCATTAGTCAGGATAGCCATGCAATTGGAAGCAATTAGCGCTGCCATGCTTCTCACTACTGCAGTAAGTACAACCACCAACCGGGATGGGTGGTTTAGGACGAGGAGGACGGGGACCCATGGTGGGTTGTCAGGCCATCCTAGCAGCAAAGAGCGAGCCCTGTGTTGGGCTTGGGGCAGTAGCTTGTGTTGGAAATATGCCCTGAAAGTCAATCTTTGGAAGAAACCTTTCAGGACATTGCGTTGATGTATACATATGACTCTTATACATCGGAAGGCAAAGATACTAACTAGGACTATCTCAATAAACGAAATATGTCCTAAATAGTGAATCCATGGACAATGGATCGATTGAAGAAGTAATCTAATGATGTTAGACTACAGAGACCTTTTTCACATAACCATCATGTCCAAAAAGGTTCCTGGTCATAGGATTGTCGGAGGGATACTGACAATGCATAGATCAGTACATACTATGTCCCCTTCAAATGGAAGGATGGAAAGTCTCATCCCATTCGTGTTGAGACACTAAGACAAGTATGTAGGTGCTCATTAAGGGAATGAGTTCACTGAATACAATCGAACGAGAGTACTTGCATGGAGGTCTACTCACATGTCAAGCAAGTAACTCTAATAGTTGGAATAATGTAACTAATCCTTTGACCTGAGACATCATTGATGTCTAATGGTTAGGTCCTTGATCTTTGACCATGTCAAATGGCATTCCATTTGGAGAGTCCACGGCATTCTTGGGATCAAGCTATCTAAACATGTAGGCATGTGAATGGTCAACAAGGGATCTCTAATCCTCGTTAGAGGAGGATACTCTAAGATATGATTCGGAAATCTTCGGCCGAAGTATTGAGCGTAGTTTAGGAAAGCGTTCCTATACGACTCATATGAATCATATAAGAACGTATAATCGCATTAGGGGTTTGACATATTACATCCATACCCTAGTGATGTGATTAAGAGTATTGTATTGGAGAAGGATCGAATTGCATTGTAATTCCAACTGAATGGGTTCTCTGAATAACTTCTACATTAGCTTGGGTAGCCATGACATATGTTTAGATGTCACTCATGGCTTGTGAGTTCTTCTAGATGACTAAATGTAATCGTCAAAGAAGAACGTGAATTAAAAGTAAGTTTTAATTCAACAAGTGATTGGATTAAATCAATTGGATCGATGCCAATCATCTCACTGCCTTGCTAATTAGAACCTAAAAGATTGTTCGCCAATACACTCTTGTAGTGAGTAATCAATGGATGATGGAAATAATTAATTGGATTAATTAGGTGTGGCGATTAATTTAGAAAGTCTAAAGAAATCATAAAAGCGATAAAAGATCGTTTTGGGCTTAAAGAAATGTTCGGGTTTAATTGGGCCCATTGGGCCTAAACCCATTGGGCTTTTATTCAAGCATTGGATGACTTGAAATAATAAAAACCCAAAGCCCAAAAACCCACACTAAAGGCCGGCCACTTTGAGGAGGTGGGAGAAGTCAAATGTTGACTTGTTTCCTTTTGTCTATAAATACAACTTTATAGACAAATATCTCACTAGGGTTTCATTTGTGTTCAAAAGACTTAGAGAAAAAGAAAAACATCTCTCTAGAACACATAAGGAGGCCGGCCACCTTAAGGGGAATTTTAGCTAATCATTTAATCTCCCCTTTAGGTTATTCTTTCATCCTTTCTCACTACACTAGTGGGTGAGGATCTTTAGAGGTTTTCTCCTTGAAAACTCTAAGAGAACCTTGGAGCACTCATACATACAAAGTGGAGGAGGCAAGGAGGAAAGCTAGGCTCAAGGACTTTGAGGAACAAAGATCTTGGAGGTGGTCCATCCTTGGTCTCAAGAGTAGATCAAGAGGTATAAATCTTCTCCTAAACTTTGTTCTTCAATAAAATAATTTGTGATGCATCTTACCTAAACCTATGCATCTTGAAGGGGATTTAAAATGACTAGAGTAATAAATTTAATTGTTTACATGCTTCCGCTATTTTGCATATATATAATGATTTGTATATGCTTGCTAGTCACATGAAATCCCTAATGAAACTCATAATTTCCTTCAGCTTGGGGTTGCAGTCCTGGGCTCGGTGCAGGTGACTTCTCGGGGTTGCGAAGACGAGGTGGAACTATGGCTCGTGTGGCAGGCCGAACCACCATGGCTGCCCCACTTGGCAGCTATTTTCCGATATTCATCACAGCTTGTCACATTCTCTCTCGGAGAACATAGGCAAAAGTTTGTTCGACGGAAGGAATGGGCTCAGTTTGTAGAATATCACTAAGAACTTTATCAAACATCTCATCCAATTCTGCAAGTAAAGTGTACACACGATCCGTTTGAACAATTTTATTAAAAATTTCAATATCAGTACCGCATTTCATCGGATTGGGTCGACGATAATCAATCTCTTGCCACAAAGATTGAAGATCACTATAGTATGTCTACACCAGTCATCCATCTTGCCTCATGTGAGAGGCCTTGCAGGTAAGATCATAGACTTGAGAGATATCGGAGCCGTCATAATACGTGCGCGCAACCGCGTCCCACACTTCCTTTGCCATCGGTAGTCGAAGAAAGTACCCAATCAAATTAGGTTCCATAGAGTTGATGAGACAACCCTTCACAATAGAATTCTCCGTACGCCATTTGGTGAAGGCCGAATCGTCAATAGGTGGTTGGGGATTACTCCCAAACAAGTAGCCTAACTTGTCTTTTTCCCTGCAACAAACATCTCAACAATCTGAGACCAAACTCCATAATTGGCACTATTGAGTTTGATGCTAATCAAAATTAGTAGATGAATCATGATGGACAATCTGTGTAACAACTTGTGGTATAGGTAAGGTAGGATTCATGGTAGGATCGGTTAGGGTAGTAGTGTTTAGTGTAGGAGTAGAATTGGTTTGGACAAACATGTCAACAATCTGGTACCAAACTCCATAATTGGCACCATTAAGTTGGATGCCAATCAAAACAGTAGACAAATCATGATGGACAATCTGTGTAACAACTTGTGGTAGGGTATGATTAATGGTAGGATTGGTTAGGGTAGTAATGTTTAGGTTGTAGTTTTTAGTGTAAGAGTAGAATCGCTTAGGATGAGGTTGTTTCCACCATGGAGTGGTGGTAGGTTCTCCATGGGAGGGCCGAGTTTGCTTGAGGGAACGGGCAGAGTAGAAATCCTAGGATCTCTGCTCTGATACCATGCTAATTAGGGCTTATTTTGGGGTTTAATTTTCTGATATCATTCTTTTCACTAAGAAGGAAAATATATAATGTACAAGAGTGATTTATAAGGAAAGAAACATCAAATAACCTAATTACAATCTGATTACAAGAATGATTACAAATGACATTGTTGATATACCATTCTTTAATCAAATACTCACTGAGACTATTACACCACATTCGTCTAGATTGTTTCAGCCCATACAAGGATCATCTTAATTTGATTAAGAGTATACCTCGTGGTTTGTTATTTTTTTTTGGCAACTTAAGTCCTCCTGGGACATTCATGCATATGTCAGTCTCTAATTCTTCATATAGATACACAGTGATGACATCCATAAGTCGCATGTCAAGTTTTTCTGAAACCACTAAACTTATTATGTAACAGAATGTAATTGCGTCCATTAGAGGAGAGTATGTCTCCTCATAATCAATTTCAGGTCTTTAAGAAAAGCCTAGTGCAACGAGTTGTGCCTTATATCTTGCAATCTCATTTTTCTCGTTTCGCTTTCTTGTGAATACCCATTTGTAACCCATAGGGTTTACATCAAGCGGAGTTTGAACTACTAGGCCAAAAGTACTTCTCCTTTTTAAGGAATTTAATTTTGCATGGATTGCATCTTTCCACTTAAAGCCAATTTTTCGTCTATACCAAGATTTGCCAAGAATCCTCGTCGATAAGAAAGCTCAGCTACTAAAACCTGGAGGGTGAAAAACAAGGGTGAGTGGGCCTAAAAATAAAGTTTTAATAAAAACCTTTGAAAACTTTATAACCCATCGCCATAAAACATGTATAGTTTCCAAGATATACATACTACATATAGTATGGAAAAACTCACCGTAGCCTGCAAAATATCAAGACATCAATACAGCACAATACTTCATATATAAGTGCATGACGTCAATAATCATATACTTTCGCATAAGCAAACATACCAAACCAAGTGGTCATCGACACATACTGACACACGAGTTCATGTAGAGTAATTCTAATACGAATAGGACTGTGTGTAATAATGATATACGCTCTAGTGCTACAATCACGTGAAGACTGATGCTATTTGCGGTCACATACAAGTCAGAGTTACCTATTTCAACTTGTACGACATAACTGGCACCTAATTGGATCCAAGACAAGCGTACGGTGCAGATGTGAACATACACATGAAAGACTAGCCCAAGCTCTGGGCAAGCACTAACACTGGTGTAGCAAACGATGAGCATAAAACATAAATATAATCATACCATAGTGGTTCTATAGTTCTAATCAACATAATATCATTCATAGCCATAGGCATAATCATGGTATCAATAAACATATTCATACATATGCATCCCATAAGATTTATGATCACTTCGTAATTTTTTGTTATTTCGCTAATTCTTATAAGCATTAGTCTAAGCTAGGCATAAGTAATAAATTCTTTTTCAATTTATAAATGGAAACTAACAAATATGTATATACTATATAAAAGAAAAGACACACTCACCTAAAGTTCGCGCTACAACTCCTTAGCACAAATATCGAGGTGTCACAAATGATCGTCTCCGAGAACAAATATCAAATCATGTCTCAGAATTCTTATCGATAGAACACGTAACTTACATAAAACACATCCCCAAGGACATTCTAGAGTGATTTGTAACCCATTGACCAAAAGTCAGTCGGTTAAAGGTTGACGGTAGGGTCCACAAACCTACGTAACTTGATCTGGAAGATCTACACCGAGGATTTCTGATCCCTAACTTCCCAAAAGTTTTAATAAGCTTCTAGAACAACATCCTAAAGTGATCCAACGGTCAGATCTCTGCCAATTGCTAAAATTAGGTGGCGACCGATATTTAGATTTACAAACTTAGAAAATCCATCCAATAAGATCTGTACTAGATTCCTGATTCGTCAATTCCTAATATCCTTAAATATTATGTACTATTATGTATTAAAGTTTGGTGACGATCCAATGGTTAGATAGCCGAATCATATAATAACCAAGTGGCGGCCCTTAGCGGAAATATAACCAAATAGTGGAATTTCGACAATCGGATATCTATTATAAAATTGGGGCACCTATTTTAGCCTAGGGAGGTCAAGGAGTGTCTTTGCCCATGTGTCGCTGCCACGCGTCGCCGTACGCAGCAAAATTACCAAATTTAACAAAAATGAAGATCTCAATGAGTAGACCAAATTTTATACTTGTGGCCAAGTCCAATTTGGCTGAGAAAAGCTCTAATTTCCCTCAAACTCGCCAGAAACCCTAGAAATAGGTGGCTTTGATTTGTCACCTCCATCGCTTCGTTGCCCCTATAATTTTTTGGGCTTTTTTCTAGGCCGCAAGAGGAGTGTTTTTGTGGTGGTAATTGAAGGAAAACGTTTCACAATTGGAGGATCAACGCCTCGACACCCTCGGACCCGTAAGTGTTCTAACACACAATCGAGGCCCAAATCTCGTCAGGTTTGGTTGAAAATTGATGGGAAAGTGGAAGGAAAATGATTTGGTAGTGGTGAGCAGCTTTTATTTGCTTAGAAAATGCCGTGAGGGTGTTGGAAATGGGCCCTGGCCAAACCGAGTCGAACAAAATAAACGGGTCAAAAAGAATAAGTTTTTAATTGCGTGCCACTCCCCTTTCTCCTTTCCCCTCCTTCCTCTTTTTGGATTCGTCTCTTCACTTTCTCTCTCTCTCTCTCTCTAAGTGTAACATAGAAAATCATTTATCAAATATATAAATGGAAACTAAACAAATATATATACTATATAAAAAAAAATTAAAAAACCCACTCACAAATCATGTCGTCGGGTAGAGCCGGCCTCACGACATTAAAGTTCCTTGTGATGCCTTTCACCTACAAACAAAACCATTTATGTAAATATATAATGTACTAATGTATATACGCATTTTTCGTACTAAGTACTTCTAATTAAAAAAACTATTTTAAAACGATCGAATTTTGAAAAACGGAGGGTGGATTTGGAATCAGGGCGTCAAAATACGCTAAGAAGGGTCCCCGACAAATTTTGTAAAAAGTCAACAGTCAACCCTAAAAAGTCATCTAAGACGCCGAGCCGGTCAACATGTTAAAACTTTGAAATTTCACTAAATGGATGTCAAAAACGGACTTAGGGCGTCGAAATTAGCCTAGGAGGGTTTCCAAGAAATTTTTTGAAAAAGTCAACATGTAGGATATTCAAGAGAATATTCTAGGCGTATTCCAAAGAATATTCTAGGAATAGCTCATATGTGTCCCGAAATGATAGTCAACGAAAATCAACAATCTCGCCTCTAGGGGCATTTTCATCCATTCACTATTTTAAAATTAGAAAATCGTAAAATTAGGGACGGATTGTTACATTTGGTTTCTCAGTACATTTAAAATCTAAACATACCAAAAGAGTTACATGACAATAGGCACATTTTGGTTTTATGGTACATTTAGATTTTTGGTATATTTGGTTTTTTGGCACATTTAGAATCTAAACGTATCAAAAGTTTGAACTTTTGTTCTCAAATAATATTTGGGTTCTTGGTATGAGATTTTGTTTACTTTTTTCGGTGCTTATCTAGTGGATAATCATATAGCACATACACACAACCTGAGTATGTATACGTCTATGGCCATAGGACACAGCTTATGACATACTCCCAGCTTCACTGGCGAAACTAGTGTCTGGTAGCTTCACTAGCCACGGCTAGTGTCGGTGTGTTATGTTATATTTCTTCTCTTGCGTAACCTAGAGTCGTATAGCTTCACCTTCGAGTGATATGACCTACCACATTTCTTCACTGGCGTAACCTAGTGTTGTACAGCTTCACCTTTGGGTGATGGTTATGCCTTTGGGCAACTATGATACCCCTAGTTAAGTACACTGTTTTATGATTTACGAAGGTTTTACGGATTTGCCTTCGGGCGACTATATTACCATTACTGAGCATTGTTTTATATATACATGTTTTACAAACGTTTTCATGGCATGCTAGGGTTTTCAAAAAACCTATTATGTAGTACTATATTGTGTCTTCAAAACAGGAGGTTGGTATGTTCGAAAGAAAAATGGTTTTCTTACTATTATTATTTATATTAAATTGGTCCATTCACGCTTTGTTTTGCACCCCCTTCAGGATTTAGAATTGAGGCATAAAATCTCGGCCTCAAGGCATTCCCGTATCGGTACCTCCGAGTCCTCTCAGTGCAGGACCCCTCTTTCTTTGTAATCTCATTGTTATATAATATTCCTTTTGTAGTATTCTTGATTAGTTGTATGCTCTGAACACGTCCCTGCATTCACATATTTCATTATATTTAAATTTACTTTTTTTATTTACGTTTGTTCTTTCTTCATAACTTGCATGCATGTTAAAATGGCTTCGTCACCCTCGGGTGTCGGCTAGCACGTGCCCATACTGGTATTTGAGGATATCGGGGTTGGGGCGTGTCAATTTAGTATCAAAGCATGGTTTGTTCAGAGTATACTTAAGATCATCTCCTACTCTAGTAATTTGTCGACCTTGATATCATTTGGATGTCACAGCTTCCTTTTATTGACGTCCATCGGCACAGTTGTGCAATCTTTCTTCAGCCTGAATTGTCACATCCTATTTGAAGTACAAGAAATTTCTGTCAGGATTGTGCCTCAGTAGTGACATATTGGAATGATGGATGACTTTCAACAACGGTTCGATACTCTGCGTCATGTGTTCGCTGGGAATGGCGGGTAGAGTCGGATTTACATAAAAGTGACATGAAATAGAGAAATCTTAGTAGGATGAAGTCTAGTTAGCACTAGCTGAAGATCTAAAACAATAATGGTACTTTGCGACTTGCGTTCCCTAGGAATGGCGGGCAAAGCCATATCTATATGGAGATTGCTCAAAACATCTGTAGTTAGTGTTGGAGAAAATTAAGAAAGCACCAGTTGTAGGCTAAATTAGTAGGTATATGTGGGGTAAACCAAATTAGTTTCCTCGGGCTTACTGTTTTCACTGAGGGAATTCATCTAGATCCTCATAAAAATTTCTTGGTGATTTTCGTATTGATAACATTCTTGTCTACTCCAACAACGAGGTCAATTTACTAAATATCAACAGCCAGCTTTATATCAAATTATTCAAATGTCGACCTTGCTTAGATTTCATACCCTTCTTGGGAGACGTGAGCATAGCAGAAGATATTCTTATCAAATATGAGGTTGCAACTGTAGATCATTGAAAATCCTCACGAGTGTCGTGAATTATGAAGTAGCATTGGTCTTGTCGATTTCTACCGACAATTACCAACTATTCTTTGACCATAACCCAATCCCCATTTTCGGTTAGGAAACAAGTTTGTTATGTTTGAGATGTTGATTGTGAATGAAGTTTCTGACAACTAAAGTGTTGTCTCAACCAATTCTTGTTCTTACACCTTTCGATGACGTTGACCAACTTCGAATCTTACGGTGATGTTTTACTGAACGTGTACTTGGTTCTGATGCAACATGGTCAAGTAACACTTATGGCTTTCGATGGTTGGGACCACATGATGTGAACCATCCTATCTACAACCTAGAGTCAACGGCTATCATCCTGGCTTGAAAATCTAATGACACCCTTTTGCGGAGATTATGGGGCAATGATTCAGTGTTTGTCGACCAACTCACTAAGCGTACTATCTATTAGTCTGTGAGGACAATACCTTGAACGTTTTGGCAGAATCCCTTATTCCTGAAATTTCTCCGACTCTTTGACGTTTGGTATGCATAAGCTTTGTTTGTAATTCCAAAATCACCTCTTGGTCCTAAAAGATGTTTTAGTCAATCTTAGGTCACTCTTCGGTTCTTCGTATCATTTTTGAAGAAGACAAACTGTCCAAGAGAACCACTCAAACATTGAAGTTTTTTAATTGAGATCATCAGTCCTTCAATTGCCCAATCAACACCTTATCGAGCGAGTCTTCATTGAATATTCCTGGAGTTATTATTGTAGCAAGATGTTGTGAATCTCAGTTTGAAGAAAGTCTAGGTTCCCATTCGTCAGTTTCATTAGACTACCGTTCAAGTCGAGTTAGCGTTTCACCATTTCAAACTACTACCACATAACCAAGTTAGGTACTTACATGTATTCAAGCATCAGAGTTGTATATTCAATCTCGATATCTTGTACTCTGGATTTAATGGACTTGTTTTGACCCTTAAACTCTTGAATGTTCTTTTAGCCTTCTCGACATGGTTTCTCGCCAAATCTGTGAGGAATTCATGATGGATTGACTTGGATGAATTGTGCGCCCAGTTTCATATCGATATTCCCAGGAGCATTAGGAGCATAATCCTTTCACAACCTTACTAGACTTACCAGGAAGAATTCCAAGTGGCCTTGAGGATTGAACAGTCTTTTAGCACGGAATCGGTGAAGGTAGAAATGTAGGTTCTGAGCTTGGCGATTGTGGTGTCAATTTCTATGTGTGGCTCAAAACGGTAACCATCATTCAAAGGATGTGGTCAGAGATATGATTCCTTTAATTCAGGTTTTCAAATCTTATACCCCTCGATTTGGAGAGCGACCCTAGTGATTGTGGTGTCAATTTCTACGAATGAACGTTTTACTACAAGTGTTCGTCCAGACGCATTTTTCAACTATTTTGCTCCAGACTTGATGGTTCGTGAGGGATGTGTACGTTTGATCATCTATGTTTGGGAGCATGGAGGAGGGAAATTTAAAATTAAAAAAGAAAAAGAAAAAGAAAAAGAGAAGATATTGTGAGGGGTGAGAAGGAGACATCGTGAGGGAGAAAGAAAAAAAAAGAATAGAAAACGTTTTGGAGGATGAAAGAATATTAAAGAGATTTAAATTCCTATATTTAATCTGATCATTAAGCTTAAGATAATCCTATGAATAAGGATTAAAAATCATCATAAATAAAAAAAACAATTAATAAGTATATTAATTACTTAATTAGTCAGTTTAGGTGACACACCCCGACCCGAAAGTGGGGCATGCTGGCCGTCACGTGAGTGCGACGTAGCCATGTGCGCTGTGCGGAAGCGAAGATCGATGACGTAGTACGAATTTATTAAAATCGAAATCTAACAATCTAAATAAGGATGTGTACTAGAAATAATTTAATACTTATACATATTCAGAGCGTACTAGGTCGAGTGCAGTCAAGCATAAGTAAAAGAGTTATCTACACCTTCGGTGCCTACATATGTCGAATCTGTCAGAAAGGCCGAAGGATCCTCGATGTGCCCAACTCGGAATTCAAGCTATCTAGAACCTGGAGGGGCGCAAAACATAAAAGGTGAGTGGGCAAAACAAAGTTTTCCAAAACCATTTAATAAAATCCACAAATAACCCCTCGTTGTAAATCAGTATAATTTTCCCAGAAAATAGTACGTATATAAACTTATATACGAAAACATCGTCTACATATCAAAACTCATCATCAATCTCAAGAATAGGCCATGCCGATATACCAATTCAGAAAATCATCAACATCAGGCAAGTAATGTAAATCAGGGGTGTCCCTAATGTCATGTCAGCCGGAGTCACCTCTAGTGACCTGTACGGCTGAATCTATAACTCATCCATCATACTCAATCACTATCAATCATTATCCTCATTATCATCCTGCACACGAGTCGGAACCACCTATTGTGGTCTGTATGACAGGCTAGGTGTATAATATCACGCTCTGTGCTACGATCACGTGAAGGCTGTGCGACGAATCGCGGGTCACCAACGAGTCGGAACCACCTATTGTGGTCTGTACGACAGGCTAGGCACCTGCCTTGGATCCAAGGTGAGCGTACGGTGCGTGAGGTGAACGATCACGTGAAGGCTAGGCCCTACTCTGGCGGAGCACAACACCCGAGGTGCAGGTGATTAGCTAGATCACAATCTATCATCATTTCAAGCACTACCACAGTACTTATCATCATTTCAAGCACTATCACAGTACTTACCTGACTTACCGGCCGTCCTCAGCGTCAGTGCATAATGAATGCAATTATAATCATATTTATACACTATAGTAGGCATGCGACATGGCAATCTAATTATCAAATCCAATCAATTCGTAAATCAATCAATGTACGTTTCTGGGAAAAACGTCATGCATATATATATACTGAAAACAAAGCCCACTCACTGGTATGTCGACGGGTCGTATCCCCCGAGCCTAGAGTGACTGCGCTCGTCCGCTGGATACGTCTCACCTATACGTAAATTAATCGCAAAACCGTCATTAACAGCACATAATCGAACTACGTAAATAACTCTTCATACGAAGGTCAATTTTGGTATTTGAATATACCAACGCGACCTACACGACGTCACGATCGTCGTGATATTTTTAGAATAATTTTTGGAAGTGGCACGCGCCCCCACGAGCCGGGAATTGCACGGACAGACGCGCCCCCACGCGCTGTCACGTGCTGCGCACGCGCGGCTAACCCTAACAGCGCAGGAATATTCCGTTATCTTCTAACGGATTCCGTTAGAATTAACTAACGGCGTGAGGAATATTCCGTCAACTTTGACGGAATATTCCGTCACCCCCTACCTCAGGTCGCCAGCCGGACTGGTTTTTTCGGCGACCGTCGCCGGCGCCGGTGACCGATTCCGGCCAAAATTCAAACTTGCATATCTCGTTCGTTTTTCACCCTTTTTCACTCGTTTTTCTTCCTACATGCTCTAAATTCAATGTAGAACACAAATATACCTTCAAAAACCTTGAAAAACGACTGGAAATTCCTCGGGGAATCCTTCCAAATTCGGCTAAGTCCAGAACCACCAACTCCGACGTCCAAAACGTATGAACGAGGTACTCCGAGCCTCGTGGGAAGATTTTAGGATGACTAGTGATCTTGTTTTCACCTAAAACAAGGCCAAATAAAAGTACATGAATAGTGTCAAAGTTTAAGCCACGGGTTTGAGGGGTTTTTCGAGGGTTTCTAGGTTTAAAACGTATATGTATGAGTTCAACAAAGTTCCTAGACCATAAACATACTTACCTGAAGCTCGAATGGTGTCAAGATCGATTGTGTGTGTGTATGTCCATACTTGAGGGTTCGAAGGAAAGAAGATGAGAAAGTTTGAGAAAGAGAGAGATAAGAAAGAAAGAGATCAGGAAGGGTTTGGTGCACGTGTACGTGTGCATGTATAGGGACAGGTGTCCCTTCCTTTGTACTTAAAAACTTAGGACACCCAAAGGCCCAATTTCGTGTCCAAAACGTACCCGTTCTCGCGTAGGTAAGGGCAAAATCGTCATTTCACATCGAACGTATAAAAATTCGGGACGGGATGTCACAACCTACCCTCCTTAATAAAATTTCGTCCCCGAAATTTACATAACACAAGCAAACACTAATAAACATAGAATAAGCGCGGATACATAACTCTCATCCGCTCCTCTAACTCCCAAGTAGCCTCCTCAACCGAATGGTTTCGCCACAACACCTTTACTAACCGAACCGTCTTGTTCCGTAGAACCTTATCCTTCCAGTCTAGGATAGTCACCGGCTCCTCCTCGTACGTCAAATCAGGATTAACTTCTAACGGCTGCGGAGGTAGAACGTGAGACGGATCAGCAACGTAATGACGTAGCATCGAAACGTGAAACACGTTATGAACTCTGAATAGCTCTGGAGGCAACTCGAGTCTATACGCCACTTCACCTATCCGCTCGGTGATTAGGTATGGTCCGATATACCTGGGACTCAACTTCCCCTTCTTACCGAACCGTACAACCCCTTTCCACGGCGACAACTTCAGAAACACCCAATCACCTACCTCGTAAACCCGATCTGTGGCATGTCTATCGGCTAAGCTCTTCTGGCGATCCTGGGCTACTTTCAGGTTAGACTTGATTACCTGGATATTCTGAGTCGTCTCGTCAACTATCTCTGGGCCCTCAAGTACCCTCTCGCCGACCTCCGACCAACATAGGGGCGTACGACAAGCTCGACCGTACAACGCTTCGAATGGTGACATTCCAATGCTCGAATGATAACTGTTGTTGTACGCGAACTCCATCAGATCCAAGCGTAGATGCCATGCATCACCAAACTGTAGTACGGAAGATCGTAACATGTCCTCAAGCGTCTGAATGGTCCTCTCGGACTGTCCGTCCGTCTGTGGATGATAAGCCGTACTATACAGTAGCCTCGTGCCGAGGGCTTCCTGGAATGCCGTCCAGAATTTGGATGTGAATCTCGGATCTCGATCTGAGATAATGCTGACTGGCACGCCATGGTACTTGACTATCTTCGATACGAAAAGCTCAGCTAATCGTCGTAAAGAAAACTTCTCTTGAACCAGGATGAAGTGTGCAGATTTCGTAAGCCGATCAACTATTACCCAAACACCGTCGTAACCATTCAGTGTGCGGGGTAACTTATAGACGAAATCCATGGTGATGTTCTCCCATTTCCACTGAGGAACGGGAAACGGTTGCATTCGTCTGAACGGTTTCTTCCTCTCGGCTTTAACCTGCTGGCAAACAATACATTTGCTCACGTACTCGGCGATCTCCCTCAATTTCTTCAACACCAACGAAAGATGTTGAACATGATCTTCTTTTAACTTAGAATACACCAGAATGTCATTAATGAAGACAATAGCGAATCTATTCAAATACTACTGAAATACCTTATTCATCAACCCCACGAAAACTATTGGTGTATTCGCCAATATAAATAGTATCACAAGAACTCATAGTGACCATAACAAGTCCTAAAACGGTTTTAGGGACATCTTCACTACTAAACTTCGATTGGTAATAACCCTACTTCACAGGCACCTCTAGGCCGATCAATCGTTCATCAACACGTGGCAACGGATAACAATGCTCAATTGTTGCCCGATTCGACTTCTTATAATCAATGCATCACCTTATAACCCCGACTTCTTCCTTTCAACAAAACCGACTTTTCCAAGACAATGTACTAGGTTAAATGAAACCTTTATCAACCAATTCTTACCACTGAGTCATCAATTCTCTTAATTTAGTCGGAGCTATAAGATAAGGAGTTAAGGAACTAGGATTTGTACTTGGTAACAATCCAAATAAATCATTAGTAAAAACGTCAGAAAAAGTCTGATCACACTAACATTCTCCACGCTAACAAGAGCCTCATCATTCAAAACCACGTGAGTCAAGTACTCACAACACCCTTTCTTTAATAACTTTTGGCTCTCACAACTAAAATGATTCCATGCCTGACTCCATTATATTCACCAATCCAAGTAAACTCTGGAAATCCACGACGATGGAAAGTAACTAATTCCCGTAGTAATCGATATCGGTGAGATCATATTGCGACCAATCTGAGTCTAGAATAACATTAAAGTCTACTATATCTGACGGATAAAATTATCTAACATAACTATATCTTCCACTAGTACTGGGCACTATGAAAGACATCATACTATCATGGAATGACTTACCTATTTACTTGCTTAACGAATCCAACGAATAAGTTATTAATATTACGGTCTGCAGCCCGCAATACTGATAACTTACTGTCGTCTAGGTAAGTAAGCAATAACTCTCGGGAATGTAGTATTACTATTTTGTCACTCATTGGGAAATACATACACTCGTCTCAACCACGTTTATTTACTACTTTCTAGGCAATATCATCCATAATAAAAAATATATCAGCCGGAGTCAACTAGAATGACCCGTACGGCTGATTCTCTGGTTCAACCATCTATGCTAGCATATTAGTCGGAGTCACTTATAGTGACCTGTACGACTTACACATCAATTTCTCATGTATCAGCCGGATCCACCTCTTGTGGTCTGTACGGCTGAACATTTAACTCATCCAACATCTCTGTACCCACGATCAATCCGACCAAACTACTAAGTCCATAAACCTACTGAATCGACACTGTGGTGTCATGGAAAACTGTTGGGTACAACTGATTCTAGGGACAATTCATAATTCTATATCCCATTTGTCCACATCAATACATTCACTGATTCCCACACTTTCTAAAGTGTCTAATATTGTATCTGTTGCACAAGGTACCCTTCCCTTACTCGAGACACCTTGTCTCTAAAATCTGGGATTATCAATAAATCCATCACTTCGCCTCTGACCAGTGGCATTAAAACCTCAGCTAGAAGAATTAGCTATAGCTTCACTTCTTTCGAAGCTCTGACTCTTTCTATATCCTTGATATGACGAATCATTAACTCTATCGTCTTCTTTTGATTCCCATTCTTTTCTTATTCTTCTTTATTCTCGCTGATCATGTTCTCAGAGTCCTCAAGGCTTAACAACATCTCGTATACTCCTGGTAAGAAGTACAATGGGTAGTGGTCACCAAAAATACCACTTCCTTTTGCCACCCAGCCTAAAACAACATAACACCTCAACCAATTTAGCAGCAATATCTGAATGGAATGAGGCTAGTCTGACAACTTTCTAATATACTTAATTACCGTCAACTTTCCTTGTCTCATATTTGCAAACTTTTGCTTATTACCATCATAATATGCCGGAGGAATAATTCTTTTCTTTAACAAGTCCTCTATGACCTGTGGAGCTAAAACCTTCGCTGGAAACTAGAACTGGTTTCGTATCTCTTGAAATCCTGAGTTTAGCGAAGTCTCTGAGACGATTACCCAATTCCTTTATTCTTATCCTTATTCGGATTACAATCTTTTCCTTCTTCTTTCTCACTATTACCAGACACGTCCTCAGAGTTCGCAATCCTCAACAAAGTCTCGTAGAATTTCTCGATAAGCAGTATAAGGATAAATGGTCGCCATCGAATGCCATTTCTTCCTAATATCCAGTTTTAAGCATCTAAGTATCTCAACTGAAATAGTAGAAATTTCTAAGTCATAACGAGACAATTTAGTACTCGTTACAAGATAACTTCTCCTGTTTCGAATCCGCTAACTCTTGCGTCTTACGGTCTGGTATGCTGGAATATGAATCTCTTATAGAATGACCGTTTTAAATTCTATCAGTCTGTAATCTCCTCGGGCTTTCACCCGTAAGTTTCCTATTCTCATTATGATGCCAATTCTGCGTCCAAACACCAACCAGTGGTCTCTATCCACTTATCGTCCGGAAAACTACCCTGGCTCTACATCAGCCTAAGTATTCTCAATCTAATCGAGCCAACACTCAAAACCCTTCATGGCTTTCATTACCCCTAATGGTAAGCAACTTTAGATTATACTCTGACTCCAAAGAGTTCGCTGAAAAGGCGAATTACGGACTGATCAATACTAACGATAGTTTCCCCCCCAACTGAGCTATATAGGGAAACTAAGTTCATTTGAACGATATAACTCTCTACGAGGCGGCATAGTTCTGACAGAAGACATCAAATCATTAGAAACTCCACAAAATATGCAAGACTGCAACCTAGGGCTCTGATACCAAGTTGGCACACCCCGACCCGAAAGTGGGGCATGCTGGCCGCCACGTGAGTGCGACGTAGCCATGTGCGCTGTGCGGAAGCGAAGATCGATGACGTAGTACGAATTTATTAAAATCGAAATCTAACAATCTAAATAAGGATGTGTACTAGAAATAATTTAATACTTATACATATTCAGAGCGTACTAGGTCGAGTGCAGTCAAGCATAAGTAAAAGAGTTATCTACACCTTCGGTGCCTACATATGTCGAATCTGTCAGAAAGGCCGAAGGATCCTCGATGTGCCCAACTCGGAATTCAAGCTATCTAGAACCTGGAGGGGCGCAAAACATAAAAGGTGAGTGGGCAAAACAAAGTTTTCCAAAACCATTTAATAAAATCCACAAATAACCCCTCGTTGTAAATCAGTATAATTTTCCCAGAAAATAGTACGTATATAAACTTATATACGAAAACATCGTCTACATATCAAAACTCATCATCAATCTCAAGAATAGGCCATGTCGATATACCAATTCAGAAAATCATCAACATCAGGCAAGTAATGTAAATCAGGGGTGTCCCTAATGTCATGTCAGCCGGAGTCACCTCTAGTGACCTGTACGGCTGAATCTATAACTCATCCATCATACTCAATCACTATCAATCATTATCCTCATTATCATCCTGCACACGAGTCGGAACCACCTATTGTGGTCTGTACGACAGGCTAGGTGTATAATATCACGCTCTGTGCTACGATCACGTGAAGGCTGTGCGACGAATCGCGGGTCACTAACGAGTCGGAACCACCTATTGTGGTCTGTACGACAGGCTAGGCACCTGCCTTGGATCCAAGGTGAGCGTACGGTGCGTGAGGTGAACGATCACGTGAAGGCTAGGCCCTACTCTGGCGGAGCACAACACCCGAGGTGCAGGTGATTAGCTAGATCACAATCTATCATCATTTCAAGCACTACCACAGTACTTATCATCATTTCAAGCACTATCACAGTAATTACCTGACTTACCGGCCGTCCTCAGCGTCAGTGCATAATGAATGCAATTATAATCATATTTATACACTATAGTAGGCATGCGACATGGCAATCTAATTATCAAATCCAATCAATTCGTAAATCAATCAATGTACGTTTCTGGGAAAAATGTCATGCATATATATATACTGAAAACAAAGCCCACTCACTGGTATGTCGACGGGTCGTATCCCCCGAGCCTAGAGTGACTGCGCTCGTCCGCTGGATACGTCTCACCTATACGTAAATTAATCGCAAAATCGTCATTAACAGCACATAATCGAACTACGTAAATAACTCTTCCTACGAAGGTCAATTTTGGTATTTGAATATACCAACGCGACCTACACGACGTCACGATCGTCGTGATATTTTTAGAATAATTTTTGGAAGTGGCACGCGCCCCCACGCGCCGGGAATTGCACGGACAGACGCGCCCCCACGCGCTGTCACGTGCTGCGCACGCGCGGCTAACCCTAACAGCGCAGGAATATTCCGTCGGGAATATTCCGTTATCTTCTAACGGATTCCGTTAGAATTAACTAACGGCGTGAGGAATATTCCGTCAACTTTGACGGAATATTCCGTCACCCCCTACCTCAGGTCGCCGGCCGGACTGGTTTTTCCGGCGACCGATTCCGGCCAAAATTCAAACTTGCATATCTCGTTCGTTTTTCACCCTTTTTCACTCGTTTTTCTTCCTACATGCTCTAAATTCAATGTAGAACACAAATATACCTTCAAAAACCTTGAAAAACGACTGGAAATTCCTCGGGGAATCCTTCCAAATTCGGCTAAGTCCAGAACCACCAACTCCGACGTCCAAAACGTATGAACGAGGTACTCCGAGCCTCGTGGGAAGATTTTAGGATGACTAGTGATCTTGTTTTCACCTAAAACAAGGCCAAATAAAAGTACATGAATAGTGTCAAAGTTTAAGCCACGGGTTTGAGGGGTTTTTCGAGGGTTTCTAGGTTTAAAACGTATATGTATGAGTTCAACAAAGTTCCTAGACCATAAACATACTTACCTGAAGCTCGAATGGTGTCAAGATCGATTGTGTGTGTGTATGTCCATACTTGAGGGTTCGAAGGAAAGAAGATGAGAAAGTTTGAGAAAGAGAGAGATAAGAAAGAAAGAGATCAGGAAGGGTTTGGTGCACGTGTACGTGTGCATGTATAGGGACAGGTGTCCCTTCCTTTGTACTTAAAAACTTAGGACACCCAAAGGCCCAATTTCGTGTCCAAAACGTACCCGTTCTCGCGTAGGTAAGGGCAAAATCGTCATTTCACATCGAACGTATAAAAATTCGGGACGGGATGTCACATTAGGGATAAATTTGGCAAGAGAATAAAAATATGCTGATATGTACAATGAGTTATTGGACCTAACTCAATAATCAAGTAAAATTGGACCATACCTCATAAAGGCTTGCATAATTGGACTCATATCAAAATTTACCTTTTTTTAATGCTCATAATGAGGAATTAGTTAAATTAAAATTTTTATTTATTAAAAAATTCATTTAATGCAGGTTGATGAAATTAATTTCCTATATTATAGACAGTTATTACTGGCCTATTATGAGGCTACGCTAATCCCCCTCCCATTTAGTGTAAAATGCTTTTTTTGATAAAAAAGAAAACCATAAAAAATTTGTAAGGCGTTCTAATTTTCTTAAAATTTTATTTTTATCTCAGTTGACTTTATTCTTTATTTTTTACCTTCTTCCTCTACATAAAACATTTGATAATAAATAGAGAAGTGGAATCCTATTTGCCTAAAATGTTGAAAGTAGGCAACATTGCCTACACGGCTCATCAAAATTGTTTTGACTTTTTATTCGCCAACTCTATCGGAAATGCTCTAAACAAGAACATACGCAACCGCGTCTCGTGCATCATTCATAATAAGTAAAATTAATATAAAAAGTAGTACCCTCGTATTAAAAATAATAATAATAATAATAATAAAAATGGAAGGATGCGCAGCGTGCATTAATAATTAAAATTGTTTTGGCATGGTCCTGGCAAGAGACCAATAATTGGTGGGCAGCGTGCATTAATGACTCTTTAAGACAGCAAAACAAATTGCAAGAGTCTTTTACTAATCCGGACCCAGCCAAACAGAAATTCCAAATTACCTCGTTCACATTATACTTTACAGATCACAGATCCGAATATCTTACTAATAAAATTCTTTTTTTTTTCTTTTTTTTTTTGGCCAAATCATATTAGTCTAAACTTAACACCACCGCGCACCTGAACACACAAGGATTTGGATAACCACGCCTACACTTAGCACCACCGCGCACCTCATCAAACACGGATTTGGACAACCACGCCAACTAACAACTCATTAACCTCGCATCCAAACATAACTTAAACAGTAGAAACCAAACCGCTCGAACCGGACCGGATCATCCCGTGCTCAGTACGTCCCGGTTTCTCAGCACCCTCGATGTCGGAGTTACAGTAGTTCCTGACGGCGGTTAGCTCGTAGGGCGACGTATCGGTGGCGAGCCACTGCTCGATGGTGAACAGCTGTTGATGGCAAGGAATGTGGGCCCCAGTGGAGGTGACCTCGACGTAGTTAACGTACCAGCCGTGGTTGGGGCCGGAGCCGTCCGAGGTGAGGTTGAGAGCGCAGATCGATGACTGGAGGCACGGACCTCGCCCGCTGAAGATGTCGAGATTGCCCCTCTCGAAGTAGTTGTAGCCGGGGCCCATCAAGCCGCCCCAGGCTTCGAGGTTCTTGATCTCGATGCCGTATCCGTACGCGTCGTACAGCCGGAGGTTGACGGTGGAGTCCGTCCCGGCCTTTATGATCGACCCCGTCCTAACGTACGCTGTGTACACGCAATCCGGGTCCTGCAGACACACACACAGATATATAGATATATACACTTCCAAACTAATATCAAACACCAAAATTTAATCAGATTTAAGGGGAAGAAAATCGAAACTTACGTCAGAGAAGGCGAGGGTGAGGAAGAGGGAGAGGAGGAGGGAGATGAAGAGGCTGTTGATGGAGTTGTTGGATGCCATTTTTGCGAAGGGTGAAGCTTGGTTGGGCGAGTGGTATATGGAGCTTTTTATGGTAAAACATCACATGCTATTTTGTCCACTGTGGACACGTCGATTTTTTTTGAAAGTTTTAACTAATTACTTTCGGTACATTTCATTTTAATGAAAAGTTAAATTTTTATTTATTTAGTATTATTTATAACATATTTATTTGTCATTTATCATTAAAACTATTTTATTTTAAACTTTTTGTTAATTTGTTTGTTTGTTTTTTTTTTATTTTTTTTGTTTTTTTTTTTGTTTTTTGTGTGTGTTGTTTTTGGAATGATTTAGTCATTTGGTGTAATGACACAGGTTGGCCCATATATTTCCACCCCTTGCCAGCACTTGCCACTCTTGTAATGATGAAGATAAGAACAATGTCGGGTATGGTGTAATTGGCATTGGATTCGAGATTTCCCTTATCTACCTCCAAAATATGTGTTCATTATATTCCAAAAGCGGAGAAAGCATATACATAGTAACAAATGTAGTGATAAGTGATAAGGATGGTATTTAAACATACAAACCCTTTAATAGGAGGGATTTTTATTTATTTTTAAAATCTTCTTGACTGTTGAATTAGCTTTAACGAAATTGTGTGATTGAGATTAAATCACAGGCCATACAATTTTATTAAAGTCAAATTCAAATGTCAAGAGAGTGTCCCTATTTTTTTTTAAAAATGAGAATCCCTCTTGTTAAAGGATTCCTTTATATATATATATAGGGAGCTTAAGAGGAGGGATCCCCATTTTTTTGAAAAAATGGGGACACTGACACACCTCGACCTAGGGGTCGAAGCGTGCTGGCTGTCACGTGCGAGTGACGTAGCCAAAAACGTCAGCGGAAGGTAATTATGCATGAAATGCAGCAGTGAAAGTCAAGTTGATAATATACATATGATAAAGAGTGATATAGGACGAAAGTGAAATAGACGAGAGTCACAGAGCCAATCCTAGGTGCAGTCACTTAAAACAAAACGATACGACTACAGAAGAAATCCTACATAAGTGGTGGTCTGTCAGAACTGCCTCGGTGCCTCGATAGCCATCCACGTCGTCGCTACCTAGAACCTGGAGGGGCGTAAAACAGAAAACGTGAGTGGGCAAAAACAAATACTTTCCAAAACCATTTTATAAAATCCATATATAACCCCTCGCTGTAAATCAGTATAATTTCCCAGAAAATAGTACGTATATCAATTTATACACGAAAACCCGTCTAAGAATCAAAACTCATTATCAAACTCAAGAATAGGCCATGTCGATATACCAACTCAGAAAAATCATCATCATCAGGCAAGTAATGTAAATCAGGGTGTCCCTACTGTCGTGTCAGCCGGAGTCACCTCTAGTGACCTGTACGGCTGAATCTATAGCTCATCCATCATACTCAATCACTATCAATCATTATCCTGCACACGAGTCAGAACCACCTATAGTGGTCTGTACGACAGGCTAGGTGTATAATATTACGCTCAGTGCTACGATCACGTGAAGGCTGTGCGACGAATCGCGAGTCACCTACGAGTCGGAACCACCTATAGTGGTCTGTACGACAGGCTAGGCACCTGCCTTGGATCCAAGGTGAGCGTACGGTGCGTGAGGTGAACGATCACGTGAAGGCTAGGCCCTACTCTGGCGGAGCACAAACACCCGAGGTGCAGGTGATGAGCTAAATCACAATCTATCATTATCTCCAACACTATCTATCATACTTACCTGACTTACCTGACCGTCCTCGGCGTCGGAGCGTAACAAGTGCAAACATAATCATATTTATAAAATGTAATTGGCATACGACATGGCAATATAATTATAAAACCAATTCCGTTCATAAATCATGCAATTTGCGTTTCTGGGAAGAACGTCAATTATATATATATATATACTGAAAACAAAAGCCCACTCACTGGTATGTCGACGGGTCGTATCCCCCGAGCCTAGAATGAATGCGCTCGTCCTCTGGGTACATCTCACCTATATGTGAAACAACTGCAAAACCGTCATTAACAGCACATAAACGAACTACGTAAATAACTTTTCATACGAAGGTCAATTTTGGTATTTGAACATACCAACGTGACCTACACGACGTCACGGACACGTAGGAATTTTTAGAATAATTTTTGGACTCTGCACGCGCCGGCCAAGGCACGGCCAGACGCGCCGGCCACGCGCGGCACATGCCTTGCACGCGTAACGGAATCTTAACGGCGTTAGGAATATTCCCTTGGAATATTTCGTTATCTCCTAACGGTTTCCGTTAGAGTTAACTGACGGCGTTGGAATATTCCGTCAACTTTGACGGAATATTCCGTCACCCCTAACCTCCAGCTCCGGCGACCGTCGCCGGCGCCGGAAACTGGGTAAGTTTTCAAAACTTCCGTTCTAGCTCATTTTTAACTCAAAATTCATGAAATTTGCACCAAAATGCTCGAAATTAAATGTAGAACAACTATGTACCTTCAAATCCTTCGAAAAACTCCTAGAAATTCCATGGGGAATTTTCTCCAAACTCGGTCCAACTGAAAAGCCGTGATCCCGACGTCCGAAATGTCTCAACGGGGGTCTCCGAGCTTCGTGGGACAATTCTAAGATGATTGGTGATCTTAGTTTCACCTAAAGCGCCCTGAAATGAAAGTGCATGAACAGTACCTCGACGTTAGCCTACGGGTTCGAGGTGATTCCGGGGGTTTCCAAGCCTAAAACTAACATATAAATGCTCAGCACAAGTCACAGATCACGGTTATACTTACCTGAGGCTCGATCTGGGCATGATGAAGGGTTATGTGTGTGTCCGTACGAAATACAGTAAGGAAGGGTGAGAGAGTTCGAGAGAGTTGTAGGAGAGAGAGAAGCAGAAATGGATGCACGTGTGTGCATGGTGAGTGTGTGTGTGTTATATAATTTGAACCACCACCGGCCCAACCTTTTGGGCCTAATTACTCAAGACACCCATAGCCCAAACCAAGCCCAAAACGTACCCGTTTACGTGCGATCGAGGGTAAAATCGTCATTTCACGTCGATAATATATAAAACTCGGGATGGGATGTCACAACCTACCCTCCTTAATAAAATTTCGTCCTCGAAATTTACATAACATAAGTACACACTAATAACCATAGAATAAGCGCGGGTACATATCTCTCATCCGCTCATCTGTCTCCCAAGTAGCCTCCTCAACCGAATGGTTTCGCCACAACACTTTTACTAGTCGAACTGTTTTGTTCCACAGAACCTTATCCTTCCAGTCTAGGATAGTCACTGGCTCATCTTCGTACGTCAAATCAGGATTGACCTCTAACTGCTGCGGGGGTAAAACGTGAAACGGGTCAGCAACATAATGACGTAGCATCGAAACGTGAAACACGTTATGAACTCTGGATAGCTCTGGAGGCAACTCGAGTCTATACGCCACTTCACCAATCCGCTCGGTGATCTGGTATGGTCCGATATACCTGGGACTCAATTTCCCCTTTTTGCCCAACCGTACAACCCCTTTTCCACGGCGATAACTTCAAAAATACCCAATCACCTACCTCGTAAACCCGATCTGTGGCATGTCTATCGGCTAAGCTCTTCTGGCGATCCTGGGCCGCTTTCAAGTTAGACTTGATTACCTGGACATTCTGAGTCGTCTCATCAACTATCTCTGGGCCCTCTAATACTCTTTCGCCGACCTCCTACCAACATATGGGCGTGCGACAAGCTCGGCCGTACAATGCTTCAAATGGTGACATTCCGATGCTCGAATGATAACTATTATTGTACGCGAACTCCATCAGATCCAAGCGTAGATGCCACGCATCACTAAACTGTAGTACGGAAGATCGTAACATATCCTCAAGCGTCTGGATGGTCCTCTCGGGCTGACCGTCCGTCTGTGGGTGATAAGCCGTACTATACAGTAACCTCGTGCCGAGGGCTTCCTGGAATGCCGTCCAAAACTTGGATGTAAATCTCGAATCACGATCTGAAATAATACTGACTGGCACGCCATGATACTTAACTATCTTCGAGATGAAAAGCTCAGCTAGTCGTCGTAGAGAAAACTTCTCTCGAACTGGGATGAAGTGTGCAGATTTCGTAAGCCGATCAATTATTACCCAAATGCCGTCATAACCATTCTGTGTACAGGGTAACTTATAGACGAAATCCATGGTGATATTCTCCCATTTCCATTGAGGAACGGGAAGCGGTTGCATTCGTCTGAACGGTTTCTTCCTCTCGGCTTTAACCTGCTGGCAAACAATACATCTACTCACGTACTCAGCAATCTCCCTCTTCATACCAGGCCAATAGTAGAATGGCCAAATGGTATGATACATCTTGGTACTGCCCGGGTGCATCGCACAAGCTGATACGTGTGCCTCATCGAGAATAACCCTTTTTAGCTCTGCGTTATCTGGTACTTACATTCTGTTCTCTTGCATGAGTATACCGTCGGTTTCTCGAATCCGTAGATCTTTCTTCGTACCTTCACCCCTCAATCGAATCAACTCCTGAGTCTCCTCGTCATCCAATTGAGCCTCGAGAATACGGTCAATCAGAATCGGCCTGACCTGGAAGTGAGCGAGTAAGGCTTTCCCTCGATTCTCCGCCTCCGAATAATCAATCTCCAATCCTACTCCGGTCGACCTCAACTCGGCTAACAAAGGAGCACGGCTCGCGTATATAGCATCCACTCTACCCTGAGACTTCCGGTTAAGTGCGTCAGCTACTACGTTTGCACGACCCGGATGGTACTCGATCGTGCAATCGTAATCACTCAGCAACTCCATCCACCTTCGCTGACGAAGGTTCAGATCTCTTTGGGTGAACAAGTACTGGAGGCTCTTGTGGTCTGTAAAGATCCTACATCTCTCGCCGTAGAGGTAGTGTCTCCAGATCTTCAACGCAAATACGATCGCCGCCAACTCGAGGTCATGAGTAGGATAGTTCATTTCGTGCGGTTTCAACTGCCTCGACGCATAAGCGATCACCCTACCGTGCTGCAACAGTACGCAACCCAAGCCGTTCAACGATGCGTCACTGTAGATCTCGAAGTTACCACTGTCGTCCGGAAGTGCTAACACTGGAGCATGAGTAAGACAATGTTTTAACTGCTGAAAGCTCCGCTCGCAGCTATCATCCCACTCAAATCGGACATCCTTCCTGGTTAACCTTGTGAGAGGTAAAGCGATCACTGAGAAATCCTGCACGAACCGCCGATAGTAGCCTGCTAATTCGAGGAAACTCCGTACCTCAGAAACAGTTCGTGGTTGTTCCCAATTCTCCACCGCTGTTATCTTCTGGGGATCCACCTGAATGCCCTGAGCTGAGATAACGTGCCCCAAAAATGCCACCTGATCTAACCAGAATTGGCATTTGCTAAACTTGGCGTATAATCTATGCTCACTCAACTTCTTCAGTACCAATGAAAGGTGTCGCATGTGATCTGACTTCGATTTAGAGTACACCAGAATGTTATCGATAAAGACAATGACGAACCGATCTAAATACTGCTGAAATACCCGGTTCATCAAATCCATAAAAGCAGCTGGGGCGTTAGTCAATCCAAATGGCATAACTAAGAACTCGTAATGACCATATCCGGTTCGGAACGCCGTCTTCGGAACATCTTCACTCTTAATCCTTAGCTGATAGTAGCCAGACCGTAGATCGATCTTAGAGAATATACAAGCTCCTCGCAGCTGATCAAACAAATCATCAATACGTGGTAGTGGGTAACGGTTTTTAATCGTTACTCGGTTCAGCTGTCGATAGTCAATACACAGCCGTAAGGTACCATCCTTCTTACGCACGAACAACACTGGAGCTCCCCAAGGTGAAATACTAGGTTGAATAAAACCTTTGTCTAACAGCTCCTGTAATTGAATTTTTAACTTTCGTAACTCAGCGAGAGCCATCCGATAGGGAGTCAAAGATATAGGGTCTGTACCTGGCAATAAGTCGATAGAGAACTCCACATCTCGATCCGGCGGCAAGCCCGACAAATCGTCAGGAAACACGTCAGGGAACCGCCTGACCACCTTCACATCCTCTAGACTGACAGGAGCACTATCATTCAATACCACGTGTGCCAGATACCCTTGACAACCCTTCTGCAACAATTTCTTAGCTCTCACGGCTGAAATAATGTCGTGCCTAACATTATTACGCTCGCCAGTAAATGTGACCACAGGTAACCCCGGCCGATGAAACGTGACTTTCTTCTCGTAGCAATCAATGTTGGCTCGATTATAATGTAGCCAATCAGTGCCCAAGATCACATCAAACTCAACAATATCCAGCGGAATAAGATTAGCGGGCATAATCACATCCTCAATCAACACGGGGCACCCTGGGTACATCCAACTGACCAGACATGTCTCACCCCTAGGCATCGACACCTCTAGCTCAAATTCGAGGGGTGCAGACTCAAGTTGAGTCAATTCGGCAAATGAGTAAGAAATGACTGAATGAGTAGCGCCACAGTCTATCAACACTCTAGCGAAATGACCAAGTACATTTAACTTACCCATTATCAAATCAGGGTTACTCTGGGCATCCTGCGCTGTGAGATTATGAATACGGCCCTGAGGCTGCTGTCGACCACCGCGACTTCTACTCGTCTGCCCCGCTCGTCCAGGCACACCACGACTCGAGCCTGCAGGATTAGGCTGTCTAGATGATCCTGCGCTGCTCGCAGTAACCTCTCCCTGCTGTGGCTGAGCTCCAGGATACCACTGCGATCCGCCGGCAGGATAAGGAGGATACGGGGTATACCCTCCAGGATACTGAAGGTAACCACTCTGATAACCGCCTGAATAGTACGGATCCGAATGATATGGATACGGTGCAGCAGAATAAGGGGCAACATCACCCTGATAATGATAGGTACTACCACGACTCGGCTGACCATATCCACCAGGAGGTGGAGCCTGCTGAATAGGGACTGGGGGTGGTAATGCAGGTAGTGGAGGTCTCGGCTGGTTCTGCGGGCAATTCGCTGCTCGATGACCCATCTGTCCACACGTGAAGCATCCACGAACGCCCTGCCTACACTCGCCAAAATGTCGAATGTTACACCTCCGGCAAAATGGTGCAGAAGAACAACCAGCATCTCGCTACCTCTCAAAACGCTGGCCCCCAGCAAATCTACCTCCTCTCCTCTGGCCTGGGGAATTTGCACCCCCACTCGAAGAACTCGAGCTAACACCACTTCTCTTGAAACTCTGGGTCTTCCGAGGCCCCTGTGATGCCACTCCTTTACCTTTGTCGTCTCGCCTCGGTTCCTCATTCCCTTCTTCTTTCTTGCTATCACTCGGCATGTTCTCTGAATCTTCTATCTGCACCAAAACTCCGTAGAAGTCATGATAGGTCTCGCAATGCCTCGTAGTAGCCATTGTGCGCCATTTCTTCCGAGTGCCCAGCTTAAATCTTCGAAGCATCTCGGCCTGATTGTTAGCAATCTCAGGGTGGTAGCGAGAAAGATCGGTGAACTATCTGTAGTACTTATTTGCTGACATCTTTTTCTGCTTTAGACTCGTGAATTCTTGTTTCTTACGATCAAGGTACGCGTCTGGGATAAATCGCTTGTAAAATAACTGTTTGAACACCTCCCAGTCCTTGGCCTCTTCTGGTGGCATCCTCTCTTCCAACTGTTCCCACCAGGTCGCAGGTTCCTTTCCAATGAACCAATTAGCAGTCTCAACCCAAGTCCCTGTAGCTAGATTACCCTGACTGTGCATTACCTTAAAAGTCCGCTCTATCTGCAAAAACTAGCGCTCGGCACCTTCGTGCCCCTCGTCACCCTAAAATCTCGATAACCTCAAATTATGCGCACTCTCAAGAGGGGTCATGTGGGAAGGACGAAGGGTAGACAGAATAGCATGAGCGATAGCATCTCCCAACTGAGAAAAGTCGGGAAAGTTAGGATCAACAGGTGAACGTGGTTCTCGGCGAGGCGGCATCATTCTGACAGAAAACACCAAAATAATTAGAATATTCACAAGCTATACAGGACTGCCAAAACCTAGGCTCTGATACCAAACTGACACACCCCGACCCAGGGATCGAAGCGTGCTGCTCGTCACATGCGAGTGACGTAGCCAAAAACGTCAGCGGAAGGTAATTATGCATGAAATGCAGCAGTGAAAGTCAAGTTGATAATATACATATGATAAAGAGTGATATAGGACGAAAGTGAAATAGACGAGAGTCACAGAGCCAATCCTAGGTGCAGTCACTTAAAACAAAATGATACGACTACAGAAGAAATCCTACATAAGTGGTGGTCTGTCAGAACTGCCTCGGTGCCTCGATAGCCGTCCACGTCGTCGCTACCTAGAACCTGGAGGGGCGTAAAACAGAAAATGTGAGTGGGCAAAAACAAATACTTTCCAAAACCATTTTATAAAATCCATATATAACCCCTCGCTGTAAATCAGTATAATTTCCCAGAAAATAGTACGTATATCAATTTATACACGAAAACCCGTCTAAGAATCAAAACTCATTATCAAACTCAAGAATAGGCCATGTCGATATACCAACTCAGAAAAATCATCATCATCAGGCAAGTAATGTAAATCAGGGTGTCCCTACTGTCGTGTCAGCCGGAGTCACCTCTAGTGACCTGTACGGCTGAATATATAGCTCATCCATCATACTCAATCACTATCAATCATTATCCTGCACACGAGTCAGAACCACCTATAGTGGTCTGTACAACAGGCTAGGTGTATAATATTACGCTCAGTGCTACGATCACGTGAAGGCTGTGCGACGAATCGCGAGTCACCTACGAGTCGGAACCACCTATAGTGGTCTGTACGACAGGCTAGGCACCTGCCTTGGATCCAAGGTGAGCGTACGGTGCGTGAGGTGAACGATCATGTGAAGGCTATGCCCTACTCTGGCGGAGCACAAACACCCGAGGTGCAGGTGATGAGCTAAATCACAATCTATCATTATCTCAAACACTATCTATCATACTTACCTGACTTACCTGACCGTCCTCGGCATCGGAGCGTAACAAGTGCAAACATAATCATATTTATAAAATGTAATTGGCATACGACATGGCAATATAATTATAAAACCAATTCCGTTCATAAATCATGCAATTTGCGTTTCTGGGAAGAACGTCAATTATATATATATATGTATACTGAAAACAAAAGCCCACTCACTGGTATGTCGACGGGTCGTATCCCCCGAGCCTAGAATGAATGCGCTCGTCCTCTGGGTACGTCTCACCTATATGTGAAACGACTGCAAAACCGTCATTAACAACACATAAACGAACTACGTAAATAACTTTTCATACAAATGTTAATTTTGGTATTTGAACATACCAACGTGACCTACACGACGTCACGGACACGTAGGAATTTTTAGAATAATTTTTGGACTCCGCACGCGCCGGCCAAGGCACAGCCAGACGCGCCGGCCTCGTGCGGCACGTGCCTTGCACGCGTAACGGAACCTTAACGGCGTCAGGAATATTCCCTTGGAATATTCTGTTATCTCCTAACGGTTTCCGTTAGAGTTAACTGACGGCGTTAGAATATTCCGTCAACTTTGACGGAATATTCCGTCACCCCTAACCTCCAGCTCCGGCGACCGTCGCCGGCGCTAGAAACTGGGTAAGTTTTCAAAACTTCCGTTCTAGCTCATTTTTAACTCAAAATTCACGAAATTTGAACCAAAATGCTCCAAATTCAATGTAGAACAACTATGTACCTTCAAATCCTTCGAAAAACTCCTAGAAATTCCATGGGGAATTTTCTCCAAACTCGGTCCAACTGAAAAGCCGTGATCCCGACGTCTGAAATGTCTCAACAGGGGTCTCCGAGCTTCGTTTGACAATTTTAAGATGATTGGTGATCTTAGTTTCACCTAAAGTGCCCTGAAATGAAAGTGCATGAACAGTACCTCGACGTTAGCCTACGGGTTCAAGGTGATTCCGGGGGTTTCCAAGCCTAAAACTAACATATAAATGCTCAGCAGAAGTCACAGATCACGGTTATACTTACCTGAGGCTCGATTTGGGCATGATGAAGGGTTATGTGTGTGCCCGTACGAAATACAGTAAGGAAGGGTGAGAGAGTTCGAGAGAGTTGTAGGAGAGAGAGAGAAACAGAAATGGATGCACGTGTGTGCATGGTGAGTGTGTGTGTGTTATATAATTTGAACCACCACCGGCCCAACCTTTTGGGCCTAATTACTCAAGACACCCATAGCCCAAACCAAGCCCAAAACGTACCCGTTTACGTGCGATCGAGGGTAAAATTGTCATTTCATGTCGATAATATATAAAACTCGGGACGGGATGTCACAGACACACTCCCCGCCGATAAATTGTTTTTAATGAAATTGTGTGGTTGAGATTAAAACACAGGATACATAATCTCAACCACACAATTTTATTAAAGTTAAATCCAACGGCAAGGAGCGTGTCCTCATTTTTTCAAAAAAATAGGGATCCATCCCCTTAAGCTCTCCATATATAGGAAGCTTTTAAGGATAATGAGTCTTATTTTTTTTTAATAAAAATAAGGATTAGTTGTGGGATCTACACGATATCAAAATTTAACAATTCAAACAGTCTATTTTTTCAAGAAAGTGTCCCCATTTTTTTAGAAAAATGAGAAACCCTCTTGTTAAAGGATTCCTTTAAACACACACACACACACACACACACACACACACACGCATATATATAGGAAGCTTTTAAGGAAAATGATTCTTATTTTTTTTTTATGAAAATAAGGATTAGTTGTGGGATCTACACAATATCGAAATTTAACAATTCGAACTGTCTATTTTTCAAGTTGTACCTCATAGTTCATCTTGCAAAAATTCAATTCAATCCAAAATCATTTGCCTATTTAATTATAACAATGTGACAGCCCATCCCGGATTTTTTATATCGTTAATGTGAAGTTACTAAATTACCCTTGAGCGTTGAGTGCGTATTTGCATTTTAAGCTAAGTTTTGGTCCAATTGCATAAATTCCTACGTTATTGGGACCAATGGAAAGTTAGTGAATTATTGGTTTTGATTGATTAGAGGGATTACATTTGGACCACTCATTTCCCTTTTATCTCTCATTCCTGTGCACTTTCTCTCTCTATCTCTCTCAGACTCTCTCACACTCGAACTCACTCTCTCTATCCCATTTTTGTACGAACGAACCTTAAAACCATTGCAAACTTCACAGATCGAACTCGCGCTTGGTCCCATTGTCTTTATCTCGTCACCGCGAGTTCATCCATACTAGTTTCAGGTGAGATTTCCGTCGTTTTCACGTCGAAATCCTAACCCCCGATATATGTACTGTTCATGCAATTATAATTGGTTGAGTGTCGAGAAGATTTTGGTCTTAATTGGGGACGTTCGTTTGAAGATTTTGGACGTCAGAGTGTCGAGAACGGAGTTGTTAAAGTTTGGCCGGAGTTTGTGGGATTTTCTCGGCGAGATTATGTGGTTATCGAGGCTTAAAAGAGGTATATTTGTGTTCTTTTCTTCGAATGCTTCAATTTGACATAAAAATCATGAAAAATGGTTGAGTTTTGACGAAGATACGAAGTTTTGAAAATTTCCCAGATTCCAGCGCCGGCGACTGTCGTCGGAGTTCTGAGGTAGGAGATGACGGCATATTCCGTCAGAGTTGACGGAATATGCTAACGTCGTCAATTAGTTTGGACGAATTTTGTTAAGACTTAACGGTATATTTCAAGAATATACCTGATGGCGTTAACTAACGCTATCAGTGTGCAGGTCACATGGTCGCGCGTGGGGGCGCATTTCACAGTGCACTTGCCAGCGCGGGAAGCACGGAAAAATTATTCTAAAAATATGTACGTGTTCGTGACGTTGTGTAGATCACGTTAGTATATTCAAATACCAAAATTGAGCTATGATGAGAAGTTATTTCCAAAGTTCCGTTTATGTGCTTAAATAACGTTTATTCAGTTAATTCTCATATAGGCGAGACCTATCCCGATGACGAGCGTAGCCAGGCTAGGCGTGGGGGCTATGATCCGGCTATTTATCAGTGAGTGGGCAGTTATTTTCCGTACATACTTATATACTGCTATTTTTCCCAGAAAATGAACTTAATTGATTATACGTTTTGAAATGCCATGCAAAGTATCTATTTATTTTAATTATGCTTTAGTGATTTCATATAATTATGATGATGCTGCAGACGCACAGGTAAGTGTCAGGTAATTTTATTTACGGGTTATAATGAGAATGAATGATGTGATGCGAATGATGAGATGTGATGAGAGCTCATACACCTGCACCTTGATATTAGTGCTCCCGCCCAGAGTTAGGGGCACAGTCTTTCACGTCATGTTCACATCTCGCACCGCATGCTCGCCTTGGATCCAAGTTAGGTGCATAGTCCTGTTGTATAGACCACTATAAGTGGGTTCGACTCATAGGTGACCGCGAATTATTCGCACAGTTGCTAGTGGCTTAGTTTTAATTTGTTCGTATCCTTCTTATTAATCTTGCTTCCGCACTGTGTGCATGGTTACGTCACACTCACGTGACGGCCAGCACGCCTTGATTTAGGTCGGGGTGTGTCAGTTTGGTATTAGAGCATTAGGTTGCAGTCCTGCATATCTCGTGAAATTTCTAATTATTTGATGTCTTCTGTCAGAACTATGCTGCCTCGTAGAGAGCCACGTCGTTCAGATGAGCCTAATTTCCCCAATATAGCTCAGTCAGGGGAAGCGATAGCGAGTGCTATTAAGTCGGTAGTTCGTCCTTCCCACAGGACCTATCTAGAGTCAGTTCATAATTTGAAAATAACCACTTTGATGGGGAATGAAGGACCTGAGGGTTCAGAGAAATGGATAATGCATATTGAGAAGACTTTCAGGCTGATGCAGAGTCAGGGGAGTCTATCCCTAGACAGATGGGTCGAGACGACCACATGGTTTTTGGGTAAGGAACTAGCATCGTGGTGAGGGCAGTTGGCCAATGAGATGCCCCATGAGTAGGAAGTAGGAATTTACTCCTCCTACATACATTGATCGCAAGAAGTAGGAATTTACAAGTTTGAAACTGAAGAAATTGTCGCTAATGAGTACTACAAGAAGTTTACTGATCTGTCCCGTTATCATCTGGAGGTTGCGACCAACCCAGTTGAGATGCTCCGTCGCTTCAAATTGGGAACGAAGAAGAAATGGTGCACTATAACGACGACGATTCCCTGTGCTACTTATCATGAGTTTTATGAGGCCTTGTTACAGATTGAGGATTTAAAGAACTTACCTAGCGAGAGCGATGAGGAAAAAGAGAAAGAAGGAAATTAGGGGAAAAATAATAAGGGGAAAGGCCAATTCTCGCAAGGACCTCGCCAGACCCAGAGCTTTAAACGTAGTGGGCCTAGCTCTAGTTCTTTTAGTGAAGGCTATAATGCTACAGGTCAGAGATAAAGAGGCAGGTTCTTTGGAGGTTCCAGATCCCAGAGGTAGGGGAATTCTGGCAGGGGTATCGCTCATTTATGCCGTAGGTGCAACAACCAACATTTTGGGGAATGTCGGCGTGGTAGCAATGGGTGCTTTACTTATGGTCAAGTAGGACACCTAGCTAAGTATTGTCCTCAGGGCCAGCAGAGGCCCCAGCAGCCTTCCTTACCACCGCCAGCTCCGATGCAGCAGTTCTCAGGACCGAGTGGTTACACTCAGATAGGTCGTGGTAGAGCTTTCTAGTATCAGGGGGATCCCATTCCTTATTCTTCATACCAATATCAGTATCCTTCATATCCCTATTAGCAGGGTGGTTACGGGCAGTTTCTGTATTCTGGAGGATATATGCCTTCACAACAGCCATATTCTAGAGGATATATGCCTCAACAGCAGTACTTAGCTAGTGGATCATAGTGGTATTCAGAAGGACAACCTCAGCAAGTTGATGCTGCTGCTAGTGGTGTTGGGTCATCAAGGCAGGCCAATCAGTCGAGCCAGGGGTGTAATTCTCAAGGGCGAGGAGTGCATGCTAGCAGAGGTCGAGGTGAACGGTAGCAGGCTCAGGGGTGCATCCATAACCTTTCACTTCAGGATGCCCAGAACAACCTGGACTTGATTATGGGTACCTTAAACATTCTTGGTCATTATGCTAAAGTGTTGATTGACTGTGGTACTACACATTCCGTAATTTCTCATACGTTTGCTCAGTTGACACAACATCAACCTTTACTCCTTGGGTGTGAGTTGGAGTTTGCTATGCCTAGAAGGGAGAAGTGTTATGTAGATTACGTATATCCAGGATGTCCCATAGTAGTGGAGAATGTGGTTATGCCTGCTAACCTCACTCCGTTAGGTATTGTCAATTTTGACATCATTCTAGGCATAGATTGGTTGCACTACAATCGTGACAAAATTGACTGTTACAAGAAATCAATGACTTTCCATCGTCCTGGATTACCTGAAGTTACCTTTGTGGGCGAACGTAGCGGAGTTAGACATAGAGTTATTTCGGCGATGAGACCCAAAAAGTTATTGAAGAAAGGGTGTCAAGGGTACTTGGCTCACGTGGTACTTAATGATGATACTCTTGTTAGCTTGGAGAATGTTAAGGTGGTCAGACATTTCTCTGACGTCTTCCTTGATGATTTACTTGGATTGCCGCCAGATTGCGATGTGGAGTTCGCCATTGATTTGTTACTAGGTACTAATCCTATTTCCTTAACTCCCTATCGAATGGCTCCTGCTGAGTTGAGAAAGTTGAAGATCTAGTTACATGAGTTATTTGATAAAGGTTTCATTCAGCCCAGTACTTCACCTTGGGGAGCCCCAGTCTTGTTTGTTCGAAACAAATATGGTACCTTGAGGCTATGTATTGATTACAGACATTGGAATCGAGCGACGATTAAAAATTGTTATCCGTTGCCGTGTATAGACAATCTTTTTGATCAACTTCGAGGTGTTTGTGTGTTTTCAAAAATCGATTTGAGGTCTGGTTACTATCAGTTGAAGATCAAGAGTGAGGACGTTCCTAAATGGGGATCCCTTTCCTTAAAGGTTTCCTATATGTGTGTGTGTGTGTCATGTGTGATCACTACAAAAAAAAAAAAATTAAAAATAGTCATTACCAACGAAGTTTATACGAGTGCCCCAAAAAACCGTCGTAAAAAGAATATTTTGTGACTATAAAATATGGGTTGGCGGTAACATGGCATGAAACTAATTTTTATTACCAATGCACATAATGTCCTCCGAAAAAGTTTTCATCGGAAATGCACTTTTGTTTGGTGGGAAGAATTGGCACCAGTTATATTAACGACGAGTAAAGTTCTTATTGGAAATAGAATGGTTATTTCCAAAGGTTTACTCATGTTGACAAAATTGATTTAGTATTTTTGAGGGAAAAAAGTCCTCTCGGTAATGTTTTTATATTTTTGAGGGAAAAAAGTCCTCTCGGTAATACTTTTATATTTTCGAGGGTGATTAGTTTTTGCCGGAAGTAATCATATTTTTTTCTAACAAATTTTTTTCTTTGTCAAAATAAATTTTTAAGGCATATGGTTTTGTTGGAATCAATTATCACATATGTTGTTGGAATATTCTTCAAATAAGTTTGATGCTGAATTTAAATTCTACAATAAATAGATTATATGTCACATCCCGGCCCGAGGCGGACCACTTCCCGGGCCCGTTCCACCACCGTAGCACGATATTGTCCGCTTTGGGCCCCGACCACGGCCTCACGGTTTTGTTTCTGGGAACTCACGAGGAACTTCCCAGGAGGTCACCCATCTTGGGATTGCTCTAGCCCCCTTCTCGCTTAACTTCGGAGTTCCTACGGAACTCGAAGCCAGTGAGCTCCCAAAAGGCCTCGTGCTAAGTAGGGATGGGAATATACATTTAAGGATCACTCCCCTGGGTGATGTGGGATGTCACAATCCACCCCCCTTAGGGGCCCGACGTCCTCGTCAGCACACACGCGGCCAGGGTTAGGCTCTGATACCAATCTGTCACATCCCGGCCCGGGTGGGACCACTTCCCAGGCCCGTTCCACCACCGTAGCACGATATTGTCCGCTTTGGGCCCCGACCACGCCCTCACGGTTTTGTTTCTGGGAACTCACGAGCAACTTCCCAGTGGGTCATCCATCCTGGGATTGCTCTAGCCCCCTTCTCGCTTAACTTTGGAGTTCCTAAGGAACCCGAAGCCAGTGAACTCCCAAAAGGCCTCGTGCTAGGTAAGGATGGGAATATACATTTAAGGATCACTCCCCTGGGCGATGTGGGATGTCACATCATATAACTTAGAATACATATGGAAAAAAAAACACAAACCGTATTAAAATAGTACTATCCATTAGTACAAATATTTTAAATTGAAGATCGAATTTGTTCGTCATACTCTTATAGGGTTGAGGAGTGTAGTTGTAAAAAATCAACAAAATTGGAGTTAAAATAACCGTTAAATTGTGAGTTTTCGTTTATTACCTTCGAAAGATTTTATCCCGTTACATAATATCTAAATGTCCTTTTTTGTGATTTTTTACGTATGCGATCTTGGAGCATATACAAAAAAGTTACGATTCACTACAAAACTATGAACAAGTAGAGGCCAATACATTTGCACCTATTAATTAGAACTAGGGGCAAAAATTGAGGATTTCCGTACCTAATAGTTAGGAGTGGTGAAGATTGGAATTGCATCTAAAAAGAGCGTTGCTATTTATAAATAGGGGCAAATAAGCATTTATATCCGCCCCTAATAGTTTTCCTGCCACATAGGCAAGTCTGGCGTGCAAACATTATTAAGTGCGGATGTTTAAAGTATTAGGGGCAATTATTAAGGCCCCTACTTTATTTTATATATGTGACAACTCGTCCCTCATTTATAATTCTTGATATATGAAAAGACGATATTGCCCTTGAGCGTTGGTGGCATTGTGTGGCTAAGTTTTAGTTTGAGGACCAATATGTTAAGTCTCTATTAATTTGGAACCAATTGCAAGTCAGGAAATAATTGGTTTTGATTGGTTGTTCAACTTTGGACCACACAGACACCAACACTCATTCTCTTTCTTCTTCCCCGTATCTCCTTATCTCTCTCGAACTCTCACTCTCTCTCTTCTCCCCATGTACGGACACACCCAAAGAGCCCTTAAACTTAACAGATCGAGGGAAACAATAGCACCATCGTCTTCATCTCGTCGATACGAGTTCATCCATACAAATTTCAGGTAAGAATAATATCGTTTTCACGTCGAACCACTTACCTCCGAGAATACCACTGTTCATGCATATATGCGATTTTAAGGGAATTCTAAACTTATAGGAAGCTTCTTGACGTCTCCACGAAGCTCGGGGACGTTCGTTTGACAAATTTGGACATCGGAGGGCCGAGATCGAAGTGTTTCTAGGTAAGTCGAACTATCGAACTTCCTCGGGGAAAATCTAGTGAATTTTAAGCCTTGAAACTTACATAGTGTGATTCTACATGTCATTAGCTTCATTTTGGTACCAATTTCGTGAAAAATGGATGAAAATCGAGTGAGAAAGCAAGTTTTGAAAAATTATCCAGTTTCCGGTGTCGGCGACGGTCACCGGAGCTGGAGGTTGAAGGTGACGGAATATTCCGTCAATTCTGACGGAATATTCTAACGCCGTCAGTTAGTTTGGACGGTTTCCGTTAGAAGTTAACAGAATATTCCTGACGCCGTTAGCCCTCCCGTCACACGTGCCAGGCATGTGCCGCGCGTGGCTGGCGCGTGGCGACGCGTGCGGGGTCCAAAATTTTTTCTAAAAATTCCTGGATGTTTGTGATGTCGAGTAGGTCACGTTGGTATATTCAAATGCCAAAATTGATCAACGTATGAGAAGTTATTTCTAAAGTTTCGTTTATGTCGTTAAATAACGTTTATTTAGTTACTTCTCATATAGGCGAGGCCTATCTCGAGGACGAGCGTAGCCAGGCTAAGCGTGGGGGCTACGACCCGTCGACATATCAGTGAGTGGGCACTTTGTTTTCCATACATACCTATATATATTGCTATATTCCCAAAAAATGAATTTTAACGATGAAATGATTTGAGATGCCATGCAAGTATCTATTTATTTTAATTATGCATTAGTACTTGCATATAATTGTGATGGTGCTGCGGACGCACATGTAAGTATCATGTAAGATTCTATACTAGTTATGATGAGAATGAAATGATGTGATGTGATACGAATGAATGAAATGATGTGATTTGAGCTCATACACCTGCACATTTATATTAGTGCTCCCGCCCAGAGTTAGGGGCACAGTCTTTCACGTGTCGTTCACCTCCCGCACCGCATGTTGGAAATGTGCCCTAAAACCAATCATATGATGATACTTTACGGACATTTCACATGATTAAACTAATCTAGTTTAATATCAAGGGCAAAGATTATTGTTTGAGCGGTCTCATATAAATGTTATATGCTTAAACGATAAAGTCCAAGGAATATGTGATTGGGAGAATGCGATCTAAAGAAGTTAGATACATGAGACCATTCTTTCGTAGACACATCCTAAACGTTCCTGATCATAGGATTGCCAATTGGGCATTGACAGTCCGTTAAGATCAGTACGTGCTATGTCTTCTCTCGGGGAGAGTGACTAGTCTCGAGTCATTGATGTGAGTGACACCAAGACAAGTACGTAGGTGCTCAATAGAGAATGAGTTCACTGAACACGATCAACGACGAGTTCTCATATTCATGTCACGTGAGAACTCATGGTTAGGATAATGCAAATTAGTCCTTTGACCTGAGGCATCATAGTTGTCTTGTGGTTAGGTCCTTGATCTTTGATCGTGTCAAATGGCATTCCTTTGGAGTGTCCACGGCATGGTTGGGGTCAAGCTATCTAGTCATGGAGACAAGTGAATGCGCAACAAGGGATCTCTAACCTTCAAACCGTTGAGGGAGAATACTCTATGATATGATTTAGAATCTCTGGCCAGAGTATGAATGAGATGTTGGAATGCGTTCCAGATCACATTCAAGGTAATCATATAAGCACGAGATTCACATTGGATAGTAGACATGAATAAACTATCAAGCCAAACAATGTGGTCAAGAGTATTGGATTAGAGAAGGACCGTATTGCATTTGTAATCCTAAACTGAATAGGTTCTCTACCTCTTCTGATTAGCTTGGGTAACCATGATATGCTGCTAGGTGTCACTCATGGTTTGTGGAAGCCCTAAACGTGTGTAAACACTAAAGGGAGAATTGAAAGTTAGTTTCAAATTCACAATCGATTTAAAAGAGTTTGAATCGCCCACTGCCTCGCTAAAAGGAACCTAATGGATCGTACACCGTGTAAGGTAAAGATTGAAGATTCAACGGAGATGAGTAAGAATAATTAAATGGTTTAATTATTTATGGCAAGGATTAATTAATATGATTATTAATCAAACGAATAAGTTCGTTAAAGACCTCGGGATGGTTTTTGGACCTTAAGGCCCAATGGGCTTCGAACGTCAAGTCCATTGACTTAAGTTGTATGACAACTTAATAAATAATGATTTACAAAGGCCCAAATACTCCAAAAATATCCCTAAGGCCGGCCACTTAGTAAGGGTAGCAAACTTGGACTTATTTACAAGTTTGCCACTCAAATGAATTAAGCTATAAATTTGATTTTATAGCCAAAATTCATTAGGGTTTGTTTTTGGGAAATTGGAGAGAAGAAAAGCTCTCCCTTCTCTCTAGAAATGGCCGGCCCCCTTGGAGGGTTTTAGCTAGCACTCTAGCTCCTCCAAGGTCACTCATTTCTTCTTAATCAAAACCTTGGTGTAGAAACTTAGAGGTTCTCAATTTTGAGAACTTAGAGAACCTATCCTTTCTAAATAAATCCATAGATTTAAGATGCAAGGAATGAAGGCCCTCTCTTTGGGTGATTAGCCTTTGCTTAAGCAAAGAGGAATCTACAAAGGTATAAATCTCAACTCACTTTGTTTTGAGTTGTTTAAAGGTTCACCAATCTACTAGGCTTTGAACATTCATGGTTGATGTTTTGTTTTTAAGTATATGCAAGCATGATTCCGCCTTTAATTTGTTAATTGCATGCTAATGATATTGCTTAAATGAACATGTTTCTCCAAAATAATCCATCACCGCATGCTCGCCTTGGATCCAAGTAGGTGCACAGTCCTGTCGTATAGACCACTATAGGTGGGTTCGACTCGTAGGTGACCCGCGAATCACTCGCACAGTCTTCACGTGATTATAGCACTAGAGCATTCTTATATTGATACAGTGATGTGATAGTGACCTCATGAGGATATTGATGTATGTGCAGAGTATATATATGATGAGATTGAGATGTTATGAGCTATATATATATGCAGCCGAGGGCTGAGATGATTATTAGATACTACTCACATCACAGATACGATATGAGCATACAGTTGAGATATTAGTTATGATACTTTTGCATGGCATATCTACGTATATTTCTAGCATGATTTTGAGATATATATATATATATATATATATGTATATGAGTATATTTTATTTCTGGGAAATTATACAGGTTTTACGGAGAAGTGTTACAGTGATTTGAGAAAAGAATGGTTTTGAAAAAGATTTGTTTTACTGACCCACTCAACTTTGTTTTTTGCTCTTCCAGGTATTAAGTAGTGTTCGTTGGTGGCATACGAGGATTCCCGGACGTTCTGACAGAATTCACTTATGTAGGACCACCTTTGGGTGTCAATTGCAATTAGTACTTTCTGCTTGACTGCACTTAGTCATTTATGCTCTGAATTTGTATAAGCACTATAAACTCTCGCACTAGCACACTCTCTTTTATTGGATTGCTAGTGGCTTGGTTTTAGTTGGTTCGTATCTTTCTAATCAATCTTGCTTCCGCACTGTGCATATGGTTACATCACGCTCACGTGACGGCCAGCACGCCCCACTTTTGGGTCGGGGTGTGTCAATATATATATATATATATATATATATATATATATTTAATAACATTTATATTTATTATTATTGCATTTTGGGAATTGTATTAATTGAAAACGATTTTCAATCTCCCATTAATTATTTGATTGTATTCCCATATTTTAGGGTCAAATATATTTATGATTATTTTTATTTTCCACCACCAACCTAGACAAAAAAATAAATTGTGAATAGAAAAAATAATATTAAAATAATTCATACTTCAATTGATTATATACGAATGGTACAAGTATTATGAAGAAGTTTAAACCGCATATACAAATGGTAGTCTAAAAACAAAATTATTTGCCTAATAAATCTTCTGCATCCCAAACACCGAAATGATGCAAAGCCAAAAGCATGTGTCTTCCATGATTCATCCTGTAGATACACCTCAGAAGGTAAAATCAAATTAGAGTAACACTATTTTAAGAAACAAAACAATCAGATTATGTAGGACTCCTAACCATGAAAAGAAACGAACAAATTACGTAAAATAATCAAATTATGTACAAACCCTTCACAAAACATCGAGAAAACAGAACCTACAAAATAGACAAAACATCAAACCCAAACTAAGCCAATCGAGGTTTATGATGTAATTCATCATTTTGATAACACTAATATTATATGAAAATAAAACGGAAAAAAATGTATGAAGAACACACCTAATGAATTTCACTTCAAGTTTTTCACATCCCATCATCAAATTTACCTGCAAAACAACAGTTTGAGTGAAAAAAAAAAAAAAAAACTTCAATCAAACTGAATAAAGCTATTTTTTCTCTACTACGAACCTTCTTAAATCACTCTTTTGCTCTCTTAGACTCATCAAAGGGAATATTGAAGGGTAGAAAATTAAGAAAAATAGAGATGAAGAATATCATATCCGAAAAGGACAAAAATTAAGAAGACGGATAAAAATATGAAGGAACAAGAAAAATAGAGATGAGAAGAAGAATATGAAGAAACAAAAAAATGGAGAGCTATGAATCAACTAAGAAAATGGAGATGAGGAGAAGAATATGAAGGAACATACAAGAAAAATGGAGATGAAGAGTTTGTGCCGCGAAAGAAGATCAAGAGAGAAATATGGGGAATGTGCATGTTGGTTATCCTAGAATTAGGGTTATGATAACTTTCTTATTTATTTGATTAATAATTAAGAAAAAAATTTAACTATAAGAAGATAAATGCTCCTAATTTAAACTATTAAATTAAAAAAATGAATAAGTTAAAAATATATATATGTATTTATTAGAGGCTTATTTATGCGCCCCTAATAACTAAATTTTGTAGATGTGGCTTTTTTTGCTCCTAAAAGTAGTAACATTAATAGGGGTGTTTATCGTTTCGCCTCTATTACAATTAATAGAGACAAATCTATATTTCTGCCCTTAATAAAGATTAATAGGGACAAATTCTTATATCTGCCCCTAATCCACCGCCCCTAATAATCACTATTCTTGTAGTGATTGGATCGCTGAAACTAGTTTTGTAGAATGTGTATTCCTTCAAAACAATAGATTTAACAAATACTTGAAGTTTATTTTATATTTCCATTAAGTAGAACATCCACTAATGCAAATATTTTAAATTGAAGATCGAATTCGTTCATCGTACTCTTATAGCATAATCGATTATGAGGTTTTCTTCATGGATTTTTTTTCTATTGAGGCCAACCTATTTTTATTTTATTTTTAACAAACGATATTATCTATACTAAAGAAGAAGGGTTGGCTAAGTCTCACATAATGTGCTAGCAATAATGTGGTTTAAATTTACATTTGACGAGAATCGAGTCTAAAATCTCTCACTTACAAGTCAAAGGGAATGTCATTAGACCGTATGTGACAGTCCGTCCCGAAATATTATTTATCGTCAATGTGAAAAGACGAAAATGCCCTTGGGCGTTGAGATGTGTTGTGTGCGACATGCTTTTTAGGTGTGGACCAATATGTTAAATTCCTAAGTATTTGGACCCATTTGGAAGTTAGAAATTGTTTGTTTTGATTGGTTGCATTTGGACCACACACACACACCCACATCATCCACTCCCGTGTACCTTCTCTCTCCTCCCTCACGGATCACTCCCATTTTTATTACAAACCGTATGGACAAGCACCAAGCCCAACCTTGCTGATCGAAGGTTTTAAGATCACCATTGTACTCCTGAGGTTCATACGAGTTAAATGGTACCATTTTCAGGTAAGAACTCCTTTGAAAACTCGTGAAAACCTTAACTCGATTTTTGTCACTATTCATGCAATCATAAAAATTATGTGTTTTTGGGGATTTCAAGCTCACAGGGAGCTTTAGGAGGTCCTCACAAGGCTCGGAGTGGTTCGTTGGAAGAATTTGGACGTTGGGATAACAAGTTTCAAGTTTGGCCGGTCTTTCTCGAATTTCTCCAGCGAGATCCCGTGACTTTTGGAGATTGAAAGTAGTAAGAACTTGTTCGTTATGTTGTAAGCTTCAATTTGGTACAAGTTTCATGAAATTTGGTTGAAAAATGTATGAGATACTGAAGTTTTTCAGTTTTCCGGCGAATGCAACGGTCGCCGGAGTTCCAAGGTAGAAGACAACAGAATATTCCGTCAAGTTTGACGGAATATTCTAACGCCGTCAGTTAGATGTAATGGATTCCGTTAGGGTTTAACGGAATATTCCTAACGGCAGTTAGGTTTCTGTCAGGGTTGGCCGCGCGTGGGGTCGCGTGGGGGCGCGTAGGGCCGTGCCTTTGCTGGCGCGTGGGGAATCGGAAAAATTTTCTAAAAATTCGTGGATGTTCCTGAGGTTGAGTAGATCGCGTTGGTATATTCAAATACCAAAATTGAGCATTGTATGAGAAGTTATTAGCTCGTTTTGGTTATGTTCTTTAAATAACGTTTATTTAGTTATTTCGCATATAGGTGAGACTTACCCCAAGGATGAGCGCCAGCAATCAAGGCTCGGGGGCTACGACCCTTCGACTTATCAGTGAGTGGGCTTTTGGTTTTTAGTATATATCTATATACTTGATGATTTTTCCCAAAAATCGCTTTTAAAATGAAAGTATGTTTAAAATGCCATGCCTATGAATTTACTATTAGTACATGAATTGGTATATGATGCATATATGTGAACTGGTGCTGTGGACGCTCAGGTGAGTACCAGGTGAGTTATAATTGGTTGATGTGAATTTATGATTATGACGTGATACATTGAGAGCTCATAAACCTGCACCCTGATGTTAGTTCTTCCGCACAGAGTTAGGGCACAATCCTTCACGTGATGTTCACCTCTCGTACCATATGCTCAACTTCGATCCAAGTTAGGTGCACAGGCTTGTCGTACAGACCACTATAGGTGGTTTCAACTCGTAGGTGACCCGTGATTATTCGCACAGTCTTCACGTGATCGTAGCACTTGAGCATATTTATTTTACACCTAGCCTTGTCGTACAGACCACTTGGCGTGGTTCTGACTCGTGTGTAGGAATATTTGGTAAGATTGAGATTGATTATGAGCTATAGACTCAGCTGATGGATGATTTGATATCTGATATTCATATTTGTTCACTGAGTTACTTATGGCATTTCGTTGAGATACTTTGGCATGGCATACTCCTGGCATACATTTGTTTATCTATTGCTGAGCATGGTTTTGAGATATATGAGTATATACTTTATTTCTGAAAAATTATATAGGTTTTACGGTGAGGGGTTAGAACTTTTGAGAAATGAAATGATTTTGGAAAACTTTGTTTTTGCCCACTCACACTTTTTGTTTTGCACCCCTCCAAGTTTTAGGTGAAAGTTTTTGTTGGTGGCTTGCGAGGATATCCGGAGGTTCTGGCAGATTTCACAAATGTACGATCACCTTTGGGTGTTGTAATTAGTACTTGTCTTGTAGGACTGCACTTAGGCTACTTATGCTCTGGTTGTGTATTTCACACTTCCTCGCTCTAGCACGTTATCTTAGTTAAGACTGCTAGTTGCTTGGTTGTAATTCGTTCATATTTCTCTTATTTAATCTTGCTTCCGCATTGTGCACATGGTTACATCACGCTTATGTGACGGCCAACATATCCTGATTTAGGTCAGGGTGTGTCACCGTAGTACTAAATGACTATCTTAATGCATATTAGATGAACTATCTTTTGTCAAAACTAGAATTTAAAAATCTTCTTCTTGTTTTTCCATGGTATATTGGGTGTAAAAATCATTAGTCCTAGATTACTCTCGACACTTCTATTATATTTACTTGGTTGCAATCAAAGAATGCGACACTGCTGTTTGATCCGACCAAAATAAAATACATTAATGTGGTTTGGATCTAAGTACAGCAGCTAAGCGACGAGAGAGCGGAAATTCCTCCACATACGGTTTTGATCGCACCTACATTATTTACGGCAATGAACTTGAATGGTTTATTTACTTTGGAAAAAGTTGTAAAACTTTCAAGCATGCTTTTGTTTTGGTCAAAAGCATGCAAAACTTTATAAAGTACAAAAAAAAAATCAATAGATAAATATACACACCCACACACATGAAAGCATATTTGAATGATATCCATTACAGAACACATGAAAGCATATTTGAATGATATCCATTACAGAACACATGAAAAACATGGTTTTTTTTTTTTGTCTGAAAGCATGGTTTTTTATTTGTTTATTTTTTGTTTGATGTGAGGGGCTATTGACACACCCTGACCCAGAATGTCTACTAGAATTCTGAATCGAGCTGTGCTGGCCAACACCTGGAAGGTGACGAAGCCATAAAGTGTACTGAGGTGAAAAATGTGAATAAACTTAAACTTAAGAGTGCCTAAATACCCGAGTGCGCTAGTGAGCGGAAGTGAACCCATCTCACACGTGACGTTAGAGCATAAGTAAGGTACAGTAAAGTGGGTAAGAATCATGCCCTCAAAGATAGCCACCTAAACTGAGATTTGCCAAGAATCCTCATCGGTACGAACGTTCAGCTACTAAAACCCGGAGGGTCACAATACAGAAAATGTGAGTAGGCAAACAAAGCTTTGAAAACATCTTTCTTTTTAGAAATGCAATAACCCCTCATTGAAATCCATATAATTTCCTGGAAAAATAACGATACATATGTATATAAAATCATGCTGAAGAACGGTAAGAACCAAGGTATACCATGTTGAAGTATCTCAGTAACAACCATATAAGCAAGATGAAATAAATCAATATAAAATGAATATCAGCCGGAGTCACCTATAGTGACCTGTACGACTCATCCATACCTCATCAATCAATGCTAGCACATAAGTTGGAGTCACCTATAGTGACCTGTACGACTCAATCCATATCTCATCAATCAATGCTAGCACATAAGTCGGAGTCATCTATAGTGACCTGTATGACTCAATCCGTATCTCAACAATCAATGCTAGCACATAAGTCGGAGTCACCTATAGTGACCTTTACGACTCAATTCATAGCTCAACAATCAAATATGCACACGAGTCGGAACCACCTAAGGTGGTCTGTACGACAGGCTAGCTGTAAATAAATACGCTCAAGTGCTACAAGCACGTGAAGGCTGTGCGAAGTATCGCAAGTCACGTATAAGTAGGAACCACCTAAAGTGGTTTGTATGACAAGCTAGCACCTACCTTGGATCCAAGCTGAGCGTGTGGTGCGGGAGGTGAACGATCATGTGAAGGCTAGGCCCTAACCACGGGCGGAAGCACTAAGACCGAGGTGCAAATTTATGAGCTTTAAATACATCTTAGCATAATCATGCAACTCACATCCAAAATTTATAAACTCACCTAGCACTTACCTGAGCACCCGCAGCGTCATTTGGTGTAACCCCTTTAACACCCCAACATTCTTAATCGGAACTAAACCCAGTGATAGGCCAGAACAAAATCATGGTTAATCACTAAGCTGTTAACCTTCATAACTTCTACCCTTAAAGAAATCAAGTACCATGTTAAGTTCAGATTGTTTTATAGCTGCATCTAACTGTCTTGTTAGACTGCCTACGTACCCACAAATGGGATCAAGCCATTCGTAGTTTAACTTAGTACGTCAAAGCATTCACAGTAGTTAGGTGTAGGTAATAAGCATAAGTCAATTTAAAAATATTTGTTGAATTATCAATCACATAATTATATATATATGCACACGATAAAAGGTAAAGACCCACTCACCTGGAGTCCACGCTACAACTCCCTAGCACGAATATCGAAATGTCTTGAACAATCATCGCCTAGAATAAAATATCAAATCACATCTCAGAATCCTTACTAAGAGAAAACGTAATTTACATATAACGCATCCCTACATAACTCGATCCAGAAGATTCGCATTACGGATTTTTGATCTGTTACTTCCAAAGATTCACATTATGCATCTAAAATAATATCCTAAAGTTTCGGAACGATCCTACGGCTGGATCTCTGCCAATTGCCCAAAACCAAGTGACGGTTAACGTTTTATTTTATGAACTTACAAATCCAATTCGGGAAGATCCGTAAGTCGGATTCCTGATCCGTAAATTTCTACATTCCTCAAATATTACAAATAATAACCTACTAAAGTTTGATGATGATCCAACGGTCGAATCGTCGATTCATATAATGACCTATTAACGTATCATGGAGAATTTAGGTTCTAACGATCAACCTATGTCCATCAATTCCCAAAATTTAACTTAAGTCATTTAACATAGCATAAAAATAACATTGACGGCCCTTTGGCCACGCGCAGCCGTGGGTGGCGGTCGGCCACCCCGACTCGCCGGAAAATCCAACTATCTCCAAAAATTCTCAAAATTTACAAAATTGAAGATCTCAATGAGTAGAGCAACTTTCATACCTGTGACCAAGGCCAATTTGGCCGGGAAAAGCTCCAATTTCGCTAAAACCTGCGGAACCCTAAAATTTGGGTGTTCTTGATTTGTCTTCAAATCAACTCTGACGCTCCAACCACTGATTGGGCATTATTCCTGAGCTTAAGGGAAGTACCTTGGTGATGGCAATTGCACGAAATCGTTTCAGGAATGGCGGATTCATCGCTATGGGTGCCCTCAGGGCTGACATGAGTTTTCGCAGTGAAATCACCACCAATGGCCATCAAACTTAGGTGGTAATGGAAGCTAGGATGACGCCATGTTGATTGGTGGTGTTGGTTGGCTACAATTTGTCGGAAAATCGAAGAAAACTGCCATAAAATTTTGAAAATAAATGAGTCAGCCGCGCGGGGAAGAACTGGGTCAGGATGATCTGGTGCATCTCCACTCTCCTTTCCCCTCCTTTCTTATCTCCCCCATTGGTTACTCTCACTTTTTCTTATTTCTCCTTTTTACCTCCTTTCTATTCTTTTCTTTTAATCATAACCATTCATTCCCCTTTTATTTTTCATCTGAGCTACACATGTGGCACAACACCTTGGCTCCAATTTTTTGGAGCCTTCTTCAATAAAATGAACTTACTAAAATATCGTTAACTTTAAACATTAATAACTTCTTAGTTATAACTCCGTTTCACGAACGGTTTGTGTCCACACGTTCGTGACGACTAGTACTACAAGGATATGCCAAGAAAATGAACCTTACGTGACACAACATGGCAGTCAACGAAAGTCACCACTTTGTCTCGAAGGGTACTTTCGTAAACTCACCTATTAAAATTATAAAAGTCATAATTTTTAGGGATAGTCTATTACAATCCACCCACCTTAAAAAATTTCGTTCCTGAAATTTAAAATCATTGTTGGATACAAATAGCGGAAGTACAATAGAAAAATAATTACGTGAAAGAGATATCAAGTTAGAGCGGCTGCCTCAAGAGAATGCCATTCTGTCGCGAACGGATTGTAATTATTACTCTTTCATGCCCAAGGTTCTAAAAAACGCTAGGCGCTAGTCGGACGGCAGGCTAGCGCCTAGCGCCTAGCACCTAGGCGGATTTAGGTAAATTTCTTGTATATCTTGTAAATAAGTGCATATTGACACCTAAAAAAACTATACTTGTATGGATAATAAAATAATAATAAAATACAAATTGGGTACACTATTTCCATAAGTATTGGATGAACTTGTAGTAAATCCATCATTTGCAAATTAGATACACCATTTCCATAAGTATACCACCATGAAACCAAAAAAGAAAAAAACACACAATTAATAAATATAAAATATAAAAAAAAAACCTCCTAGGACCGCCTAGGCGCCGCCTAGCCCGCCTAGGCCCAATCCGATTTTTCCGCCCGATTTGCCCAAAAACGCCTCGGTTGCTGGGCGCCCAAAGCCTAGGCGCCGCCTAGGGCGTTTTTTAGAACACTGTTCATGCCTCCAACTTAACTTTCCTTCTCCTTTAGCACTACACTAAAATCCAATACCTTAAAAATATACATATGAAAACATAATGTTCAATTACGTATATGAAAACTGCAAAAATAGTTTTTCTAAAATTGAAACTGAGTATAGAAAAATCTTTACTTACGCACTCGTAGCGTATCATACTTCGAAGGTATGTATGCAGTATCTTTAAATCGAGTCCAACCCTTAAATAGGTAAGTATATAATAAATAAGTAACTACATAAATAAAAATACTAACATAAAAGGTCTACCTATCCACTTGCTTAACGAATCCAACAAATAAGTTATCAATATTACAGTCTGCAGCCCGTAATACTAACAACTCAACGTGGTAACGATAAGCAAATAATTAATTTCCTGAAGGGTGCAATATTACCATCTTGCCCCTCATTGGGAAATACGCGTACACACCTAAACAAAGCCTTAATCGTGCTCTTGTACTACTTTCTCAGGCAACATTATTAATATCATAAATTTCCCCATGTCACAATCTTCATAATTCCAATACCTATCACAATCTTCATAATTCCAATACCTATTCACTTTTTCCCGCTGACAACCCAAACCATTTCCAAGTGTGTTAGAAGAAAAAAAAAAACATGAAATCTCGGATAACATCATTTAGTCTCTCTCTCTCTGTAGAACGAGAAAGAATTGAGGGTGCTGCACTCTTGAGTGTTCTGAAACACTCACCAAACCCACTCTTGCTGATTGGCGACGATAATGGTAACTGGTAAGCACTGTCCCTCTTTTCTTATCCAATCCCCCTTTTCTTCGTTCTCATTTTTGAACCCTAACCTTGATCCCCTTTCTCCTTTCTCTCTTTTGTAGCATTGCACTCTAATTCATCTTTTCTTATTGGATTCACTTTGTTTCTCTCTTTCTATTTCCCTTTATGTGGTAATTTTGTTCATAAATAGACCCGATTAAAACTGAAATTAATTTAATTTTTGGGATTTTATGCACGAATGGTTCTAGGTGAAATTTTCTTCGGATTTTAACCTACAACATGAATTGCCCATTTGTTTAAAATAACAAATTGTTGTCTCTTTCCAATCCACCTACACCACGAATTGCCCATTTATTTAATTAAACATTTTCTATGGGATTTTATCTTTATGTTGTAACTTTTCTCTTTGCTAATGTTTTTAATTGATATGATTCTAACTAATTTTTTAGGAAAACTAATGAAAAAGGCTTGAAAACTTTGAGTTTTAATGATAAGGAAAAAATAAAAGGTAAAGTGAATAGTACCAGGATTGACTTTTTAGTATAAAAATGTAGTTTTTCGTTAAAGTGAACAGTACCGAGTGCTTTTCGTTAAAGTTCCCTAATTTTTTTCATTTGTTATTTAGGGTATAATCTGCATTCTTGGGAAAAGGTTTTGATAAGTTCTCAACAACTTTGTTTTTATGAATGGAAAATTTCATTTGTCTATTGTGACATCCCGTTTTGAAATTTATTATATTTTATTCTTAGTAGTAATAAAATTATCAAAATTTTCCTGAAATGTCACGGAGGCTCTCCATGTGGACCTCAAATTCCATTTCACTTTTCCAGTCTTATTTTATTGTTTTTGAATAGTATTTATTTTTATGAACACGTGGCCACAAACAAAACTCAATTTAAAGTTATAACAAATCAATTATGTTCGAAACTAAACCTGACAATTCCTGACACGACTCGATAACTCAACACGACACGAAATTAACAAGTGTTCGGGTCGACACGATAACGAATCGGGTCATTATCGGGTAACCCTAAAAAAATACTATAATAATTATATATATTAATTTAACAATTTTATACCCCTAAAAACTATAATATATATATATATATATATATTAAATTAACTATAATAATTATAATAATTATATATACTATATTATACCCCAAAATATTAACTATAATAATTATATGGGTAAATTACACTATACCCCCTCAGATTTGAGGTATATTACAACCCCATACAACATCTTTAAAACATTTCACTTTCATACCTCAAGTACTATTTTATTTCAATTTCATACATTTGTTACATTTTCCATCCATTGAACCATTAAGTGTTGACGTGGTTGTCAAATGTGTGTCACGTGGCAAAAAAATAATTTTTTAATTAAAAAAAACCTGAATTTTTACAAACAAAAAAAAAAGAAGAAAAAACTCGGGAGCTGGGTTTCCAAAGGGGAACGGGAGGAGAGTTGTGGGTGGGGGGAGTGGGGGTGGGGTGTGGGTTGGTTTTTTTTTTTTTTTGTTCTTTTCTTCCTCCCTCTTCTTTCTTCTTCTGGTCGCTGGGGCTTCTTTCCTCTTTTTTTTCTTTCTTCTTCGCTGGGGGGGGGGGATTTTTCTTCTTCTTCCCTTCTTCTTCTGGTCGCTGGGGCTTCTTTCTTTTTTTTTCTTTCTTTCTTCTTCGCTGGGGGGGGGGGGGATTTTTTCTTCATGTTTCTTCTTCTTCCTTCTTCCTTCTTCTTCTTCTTGTCGCTGGGGCTTCTTTCTTCTTCGTGGGGGGGGGGGGTATATTTTTCCTTCCCCTTCCCTTCTTCTTCTTCTTCTTCTTTCTTCTTCTTCTCTTCTTCTTCTAGTCGGTGGGGCTTCCTTCTTCTTCTTCTTTTTTTGTGTGTAAAAATTCAGGTTTTTTTACGTGGCACACATTTGGCAGCCACATCAGCACTTAACGGTTCAATGGATGGAAAATGTAACGAAGGTATGAAATTGAAATAAAATAGTACTTGAGGTATGAAAGTGAAATGTTTTTAAAATGTTGTATGGAGCTGTAATAGACCTCAAACCTAAGAGGGTATGGTGTAATTTACCCTAATTGTATATATATATATATATATATATTAAATTTTATAAAAACTATAATAATTAATATGCATCCATTGAATTTGATCCATTCCATTCATGCCGCCCTTTGAAGAAAAACTGAAAAAGGGAGGGAAAAATGAAAATTATAAGAAAAGCTGAAAATAAAACAAAAAAGAGAGGAAAAGATGGGACCCAGTGGTATTTTGTTTGCTACAACTACTAGTAGGTTGCCGCCCTTTGAAGAAAAAGGGAGGGAAAAAATGAAAATTATAAGAAAAGCTGAAAATGAAACAAAAAAGAGAGGGGAAAATGAAAATTAATAGAAGTGGTGAGATATTTTATTTTTTTAAGTTATTAAATTTTTATCACACATATCCCACTATTTATATATATATACACTTGATGGGATACGAATTATATGAAACTAATTTCAACGATCCAACCGTCAAACTTGTTTGTATATGCTTCGATATCGTATCAGCAAACAATCGCAAAAAACAAACATTCAGAGATCAAGTAACCAAACAAAAATTTTCGATGGTTATAAAATGAAAAATCACGATTTAACAGTTATTTTAACTCCGATTTTGATTATTTTTTATAGCTACTCCTTAATTTTATATGAATACAATGAATGAATTCGATCTTCAATTTAAAATATTTAAAATAGTGGATACCACAAAATCTTATGTTATACTTAATGAAAGTATAAGTAAACTCTAAGTGTTAGTGAATCTACCGTTTTTATGGGATACGCATCATATGAAACTAATTTCAACGATCCAACCGTCAAACTTGTTTGTATATGCTTCATGATCGCATATGCAAAAAATTGCAAAAAAAAAACATTTAGAGATCAAGTAATGGGACAAAACCTTTCGTCGGTTATAAACTAAAAATGACGATTTAACGGTTATTTTAACTCCAATTTTGATGATTTTTTTTATAGCTACACTCCTTGACCCTATATGAATATAATGAATGAATTCGATTTTCAATTTAAAATATTTACACTAGTGGATACCGCAAAATCTTATGTTATACTTAATAAAAGTAAGAATAAACTCTTAAGTGTTAGTGAATCTATTGTTTTGATGGAATACGCATTCTACGAAACTAGTTTCAATGATCCAACCGTCAAACATGTTTGTGTATAGTTCGAGATCGCATACGCCAAAAATTGCAAAAAACAAACATTCATAGATCAAGTAACGGGACAAAACTTTTCGACGGTTATAAAAAGAAAAATCACGATTTAACGGTTATTTTAACTCTGATTTTGATGATTTTTTACAGATACACTCATTGACCCTATATGAATACAATGATTGAATTCGATCTTCAATTTAAAATATTTACACTAGTGGATACCACAAAATTCTATATTATACTTAATGAAAGTATTAATAAACTCAAGTGTTAGTGAATCTATTGTTTTGATGAGATACACGCATTCTACAAAACTAATTTCAATTATCCAACCATCAAACATGTTTGTATATACTTCGAGATCGCATATGCAAAAAATTGGAAAAAAAAAAGCATTCAGAGATCAAGTAACGAGACAAAACTTTTCGACGGTTATAAAAAGAAAAATCACGATTTAACAGTTATTTTAACTCCGATTTTGATGATTTTTTACAGCTACACTCCTTGACCCTATATGAATACAATGATTGAATTCAATCTTCAATTTAAAATATTTACACTAGTGGATACCACAAAATTCTATATTATACTTAATGAAAGTATGAATAAACTCAAGTGTTAGTGAATCTATTGTTTTGATGAGATACACGCATTCTACAAAACTAGTTTCAATGATCCAACCATCAAACATGTTTGTATATACTTCGAGATCGCATACGCAAAAAATTGGAAAAAACAAGCATTCAGAGATCAAGTAACGGGACAAAACTTTTTGATGGTTATAAAATGAAAAATCACGATTTAACGGTTATTTTAACTCTGATTTTGTTGATTTTTTACAGCTACACTCCTTGACCCTATAGGAATACAAAGAATGAATTCGATCTTCAATTTAAAATATTTACACTAGTGGATATCACAAAATCTTATGTTATACTTAATAAAAGTATGAATAAGCTATAATAATTATATATATTAATTTAACAATTTTATATCCCTAAAAACTATAATAATTATATATATATATATTAAATTAAATTTAAAAAAGTGATGACCATTGGATCGGCTGAGATTTAATTTTAGCCGTCCATTTCATAATTATATATATATATATATATATATATTTATTTTTTTAATTAAATTAAAAAAATTGATAACAATTGGATCGGCTGAGATTTAATCTCAGTTTTCCATTTTATAATTATATATATATATATATATATATATTTATGTATTTAATTAAATTTAAAAAATTGATAACCATTGGATCGGCTGAGATTTAATCTCAGCCGTCAATTTCATAATTATATATATATATATATATGTATTTAATTAAATTTAAAAAATTGATAACCATTGGATCGGCTGAGATTTAATCTCAGCCGTCAATTTCATAATTATATATAAATATATATATTTAATTAAATTTAAAAAAAAATTGATAAGCATTGGAGTGGTTGAGATTTAATCTCAGCCGTCCATTTTAGGCTATTCCTTTTCTCTCTCATTAACTTAGACTTAAATCATTCCCTGTCTCTCTCGATCGACTTCGAGACCTCACTCGGCGCTTCCCCCTCCTCAGGGGCCTCACCTTAGTCTCAGATCAGTGACCTCACAGACTCACTCTCTTCGTTGTCCTCGACCTCACCCAGAGTGTCACCCTCACTCAATAACTCTGTCAGTCTTCACTCCTTACCTAAATCACGACTTTACCGGTTCACCCACTGTCCATACCAGTACCACCCAAATCTGGCTCCTGAATCGAGCTCTCAGTCTCAGTCTGCACTCCTCCTCCACTGCACAAGGTAAGAAATTCCTGCAATAAACTCAAGGGTTTTTTAATTAGGGCTTTTAGAATTAGGAATTTCTGAAATTAGGGTTTCTAAATTAGGGCTTTTAGAATTAGGAATTTTTAAAATTCAGGTTTCTGAATTAGGGATTTTGAATAGGGATTCAATTTAATTTCTTAATATGCAAGCCTACAATCAAGACGATGGTGAAAATTTCACAAAACTACAACTTTCGAATATTCTTGTGTGCTAATTAATTGGTATTTTTTTTCAAGAAAATTATGTTTTTTTTATACAGTTTCTGCAAAATTTTAAGTAGTATTATGCAACTATTCATTTTGATGGAAATTGAGATTGTATGCTTTCATGATTCTGCACATGAGGTCTTTAACAAAGGGTTACCCAAATAAGGCAACTTTTGGCTATATATGAATTGTTTTATAAAAAAAATGATATTTATGAATTTGAAGAGTAAATTATGACTATAAATGATAAAAACTCTTATATATGAAGATGCTTACTGTTTGGCGTTTGCCAGTGCAATTGATATGGAAATTTGCTTACTGTTTGAGTGCAATTATATATGTGAAATTGAAATGGATACGTTAATTTGAAATGGATATGGTATGAAATTGGTATGAGCAAGATTTTACAATTTTGTTTTTCTTTCTTGAAGCAATGGATGTTGTAGAGCAAGATTTTACGAACCTTAGTGATGGAGGGTCAGTGGAAGTGACAATGGGAATACAACCTGGTCATGGAAGTGAAAATACAGAAGATACAAATACAAGTCTGGCAAAGAAAAAGGCTAGAGTGATCAAATTAGGTAAGCGACCACTTAAGTCTTCTGTTTGGAAAACTTTCAACAAATTGACTACTATTTTTGAAGATGGTAAAAGTTGTGCTCAATGCAAAGATTGTAAGAAACTGGTAATAGATGATAGTCATCATGGGACGGGTAATATAAATAGACATTTGAAAACATACCCTAGACAAACTGGTGGATTATTGTCGGTGTTTGAATTCTGTTCCCAAAACTTTGATCCTGTGGTATTCCGTGGCTTATTGGTAGAGGCCATCATCAAGCATAATCGTCCTTTTAGTTTTTCTGAATATGAGGGAATTAGGGCTTTGTTTGCATATATATCTCATGATATTAAGTTACCATAATACAATTAAAGCTTGTGTGTTGAGGATGTTCAAAAATGAAAAACAAAGGCTTCATAATTTGTTAGGCTCAATTGAAGGTAGAATTTGTTTGACATCGGACTTATGAACCTCATAATGCACTGATGGGTATCTTGCTCATACTGTTCACTTTGTAGACAAAGATTGGAAATTGCATAAGAGAATTTTAAGTTTTTGTCGCATTCCTCCTCCTCATACTGGTGTTGCATTATCTGAGAAAATTAATGCATTGATGACTGAGTGGGGGATTGAGAAGAAGTTATTTTCTATTACTTTGGATAAAAATTCGTGAATGCATCAACTATATAAAGGGCTCTGAGGCTAGGAAACTAAAGTTTTATGAATGTGTTAGACAAGTAGAGATATTGGATAGTAGGAGAGGTTTGAGACAAGATGTTGTTGAGGTAATTCCTTCCTAGTGCTAAAAACATGTTGAGTATAATGACACAAGTAAGGGTGTCGAATCCACAGGGACTAATTAGACCTATATAACCACTTGTTTTGCAAGAACCCTACTAGAAACTAGAACTAATCAATTTAGACAGATTTGATGTTGTAACTTGAAACACACGGAAATGAAATGAATACAAGTAAATGAATCAACAAGTAATATAATGAGGTAGAATCAAGGGAGGTGTAGCTAGGGAATTGTATCAATAGAGAGGAGGAGCTAGGGAGATGAAGCTAGGGAATTCGGTTTCACCATTGCTAAATCGATTCCATGTTTGTTAAGTCGGTTTATGCTCAGCCATTTATCTATCTCTTGAGTTTGTTTCACTTAGATATGATCAACCATATGATGTGTGGATTTGATCAAATATTCCTAGACATGAACCTAGTTGTGATGTGCAACTTGGGTTCCTAATCAAGAATGTGTTATGCATAAGAAACTTTCATAAAACCAAGGGAACACTCGGCATGATGTTTGCAAAACATTCCCTTCAATCATTCCCATATCTGCCAAGGTTATGCATGATGTGTGCTATAAGATTGGCTATACAACCTATGGTTAATTCAAATGGTGATCAAGCATTAAAATCAACTCACAAAGTCACAATTAAATCCGAGAATGAAACAAGAAATAGAAGGATAAACTGAGCATTCCAAATTAACTACATGGCAATCTTGCTAGGCTACATCGAATCCCTAGAGAGAGATTAGTTACACTTCATGTTTACAAAGATTTGACATATAAATATAAAACATGAGTGTACATAGAATTAAGAAGAAGAACCCCTTGAAGCAAAACTGTGTCGAAGATCCCTTGATAGTGACCTTCGGTGCTAGCTCTCCAAGTGTGGAATAGATGAAGGTGGTGCGGCTTTGGTTGAATGGTTTGTGTAATGTGGTAGAGAGAATGGACAGGGATGGAGTGCTTTTTTGAATAAAAGATGGACTGAATGTAGTGTATGTAATGTCTCACAGATTTCTTGAAGAAACTAAACTTAAAGGGAGAGTATGGAATAGCATGCGGATTCAGATTCAAGATTGGATCTAAACAAATGTAAAATATATAGGATGCTTGTGTGTGTAATGATGGGGGAATTAGATCTCTGAAAATGGTGAGTGCTCGGCACAAGGGAGAAATGCATGCATGTGGCCATTTGAATTGAAGATGCATGTGGAATGACTGCAAGGACAGGCTGGCAAAGGATTAAAAACTCATGGCATGGGTGAGTTTGTTGGTGAAAATGTGGCTGAATGGTTTAACTAATGGGGATGCATATTCTTGGTGAATAAGGGGGGGTGGAAAGGTAACATAATGCATGGCAAGGTGTGTGAAACCTCACAATCTGACTTCAATGCATTTACCATGCATAGAATTACCCAAACTGGCCGAATTGCACCATTATCATTTCCTGAAATTCTAGCGGCCAAACTTGTCCTCAATTCTTCATTTGGACTTCAAATTAACTCATCAAACTCTTCTCCATGCTTGGAGTAATGCTCGGCTACCAAAAGTGGTGTTTTTACTTCATATTCCTTCCAATTGATCCTAACACACACTTAGCTGCACACTAACACCAAATAATGTAAAATGCAACTAGTTTAAATCAAACACACCACAACGATGGCAAATATGGATGATAATAATGCATACGAAATGTGAACTATCAGATGTCCCTACTAGATGGAACTCAACCTATATTATGCAAGATAGTGCAATTTTCTATTGATATGCTTTGATTCATTTAGGGTTGAGCGAATCCAATTTTACTAGTTGTCCATCTTCTGAAGAGTGGGATAAAATAATGAAGATTTCCAAGTTTTTGGGATACTTTTATGAGGTTACTTACTTATTCTCTGGGACAAAGTACCCCACATCAAATTTGTTCTTCCCTAAGGTGTTTGTAATCCAACTTCAAATTAAGGCAGCCATGACTAACTCTGAAAGTTTCATGAAGAAGATGGGGACTTACATATACATGAAGTTTGAGAAGTATTGGTCAGAGTATAGTTTGATTTTGGCAATTGCAATCATCTTAGACCCTTGTTATAAATTGCATTTTGTGGTTTGGGGTTACACAAAGCTTCATGGTGTGAATTCGGTCGAATTTACAAAGGTTAATGACAAATTGAATGATCTTTTTGGTGTGTACTTGGAAAAACTTCCACATCTTGACAATTCAAATACTCTAGTGAATTTAGTGCCTAATCATCAAACAGAATTTGTAGATGTTCTCTTTGAGGTAACCTAAGTTTGTTTTTATTTACTTTACATATTTGTAGATTGTAGTATTAATACTATAAAAAATGTTGATATTATATTTGAAATTGACATGATGCATGATTTTTTATGATGTAGGATTTTGATAATAATTACGATGGTTCAAGTTCGATTGAAAAAAATGAATTGCAGAAGTATTTGGAGGATAAAAGAATAGATAAAAAAGTGGACATAGATGTTCTTTCTTGGTGGCAAATAGAGCGTTTTCATTATCCGATACTTTCTCAGTTAGCACGAGATGTGTAAACAATTTTCAGTTCAACTGTTCCATCAGAATTTGCATTTAGTATTGGGGGTAGAATACTAGATTAGTATCGTAGTTCATTGTTACTATAAACAATTCAAGCTTTGTTGTGCACATGAGATTGGCTATTTGGAAAAGGAGATAATATATTTTTATATGGTATAGTACTATTGTTTTATTTATTTTCATAATTATTTTCATAAACTTCTCATAATTTGAATGATTTTTAATGTTTGGTTTTTCTATACTTAGTTTATGCAGAAGAGAGTTCTGATGTGGAAAAATTTATTGAAAACATCATCAACATAACTCTTGAAGGCAATATATCAAGCCAAAATTCTAATATAATTTCCTCATGATGATCGATGTAAATTGAGGATTTTGTAAATTGAAGTTTAAACTTTTGAAAAAGACCTCACAACCTTGAAAACAAAAACTCTTTCATTTTGCATATCCTTGCACATTTAATATTTGTAATAGATTAGTAGTGTATGTATTATTTTTTTATTAGACTCTTTGTAACAACCCGTCCCGATTATTTAGATTTATTAATTATGAAATGACGAAATTACCCCTTCGAGGTTATGTACGTGTGAATGTGTGTGTGTGAAATGGGCCAATAATTGCATGCCCTCAATTATTGGGGCCAATTAGATCCCTAGGATCCCTTATTTCTGATTTGGGGATAATGACCACACATGCATACCTATTCTCTCTCTCTCACTCCCATCACTCCCTCTCTCTCTCCCCTCTCTCGACAGCTTCTCTCTCTCTCTACCCTCGAACGTACGAACACACCCACAAACCCCCAAATCTTCACAGATCGAGGCATCCAACACCACCACTCGACTCCTGAGGTTCCTACGAGTACTTTGACACCCATTTCAGGTGAAGTTTCTAACGTTTTCACGTCGATTTCACGAGGTCCGATTTAGGTACTGTTCACAAACCTTTTGTACATTGTGTTTTAGGCAAAACTAAGCTCACTACGAGTCTTAGAAGGTCCCAAGGAGGCTCGGGGACGTTCGTTTGCTAAGCGTTGACGTCGGGATCGTCGAGAACGAAGGTGGCCGGTTTTGGAGTTCGTCCCCGAGGAAATCTAAGACCTTTTTCAAGGTTTTTGAAGGTATATTCATGTTCTACACTTAATTTGGAGCACATAGGAAGAAAAATGGGTCAAAAAGGATGAAAAATGAGCAAGATAGGACAATTTGAAAAATTCCCAGAAATTCCGGCGAAACAGTCGCCGGTAGCCGGCGAGTCGCCGGAGAAGACGACCGGAGTTGGAATATTTCGTCAACTCTGACGGAATATGCTGACGCCGTTAAAGTTGACGGAATATTCCTAACGGCGTCAACTGACGCCGTCAGTGCGCACTGCGCGTGACCGCGCGTGGGGGCGCGTGGGCCCGTGCCACGTCAGGCGCGTGGGGGCGCGTGGAACAGTGAAAAATTATTTTATAAATATGGGGATGTTCGTGACGACGAGTAGGTCACGTTGGTATATTCAAATACCAAAATTGAGCTATGTATGAGAAGTTATTTCCGTAGTTACGTGTATGTGCTTAAATGACGTATTTATAGTAATTTCTCATATAGGTGAGACATATACCGAGGACGAGCGTAGCCAGGCTAGACGCAGGGGCTACGACCCAGCGACTTATCAGTGAGTGGGCAGCTATTTACCGTATTTACCTATATGTTATTATTATTTTCCCAGAAAACGATAAATGAACGTTTATGTGATTTTAATGCCATGCAAAGTATTCATATATTATTATTGATGCATTAATGATTGCATATTCATATGTTGGTGCTGCGGACGCACAGGTAAGTGTCAGGTAAGATTATATGCTGGTTATGATGAGAATGGTGTGATATGATGTAATTAGAGCTCATATACTTGCACATTGATATTAGTGCTCCCGCCCAGAGTTAGGGGCATAGTCTTTCACGTGTCGTTCACCTCCCGCACCGCATGCTCGCCTTGGATCCAAGTTAGGTGCACAGTCTCGTCGTATAGACCACCTTTGAGTGGGTAGGTGACCCGCGAATCATTCGCACAGTCTTCACGTGATTGTAGCACTAGAGCATATTTACTTGATATACATGATGATGAGTAAACCACCAGATGTGGTAGTGATGATTGTACAGTATTGATATAAATGATGTTATGAGCTATATGAGATATTTGATGGCCGAGGGCCAAGATGATTACCTGGCATTTGATCACATCAACAGTTTATGATTGAGTTTCTGTTTTGGATACTTTGGCATGGCATACATATACTTTTCAACATGATTTTGAGAACCTATATGTATATACGAGTATATATTTTGATTCTGGGAAATTATACAGGTTTTACGGTGAGGGGCTATATGTTTGAGTAAAGATTGGTTTTGAAAGGAATTGTTTTGCTGACCCACTCAGTTTTGTTTTTCGCCCCTCCAGGTACTAGGTAGCTAGAGGTTCTTTTGGTGGACGCGAGGGCTTATCGGCAGTTCTGACACATTCATTTATGTATGACACCGGTGGTGTTATCTAAACTTATTTCATGCTTGACTGCATTCGAACTTAGAACGCTCTGATTATGTATAAGTACCTTATTATGCCTCTAGTACACTATCTTACCTAGGTTGCTAGTGGTTTTGATTTTAATTAGTTCGTACTTAGTTATCGATTCTTGCTTCCGCACCGTGCACATGGCTACGTCACACTCACGTGACGGCCAGCATGCCCCACTTTCCGATCGGGGTGTGTCACTCTTATTTTTGAGTGTAGATGTAGTAATTAAACGACAAATGTGTTTTAATATTTTGAAGTAATATTTATGTGGCAATGTGTGGCATGTGCAAATTTAAGAAGAACAAAAATATTTTTCTTAATGGGTCATAACGGTCGGGTGGGTAAAGTGACCCGACCTATTAAGGACCCGTTAAGATAATGGGAATGACACGACACGGCCCATTAAGATAACAGGTGTTACACGAAAACGACACAAACACGATAGACACGACTTGTTTTGCCAAGCTTATCCGAAACTATGTGATACTATTGGGACAATTTTAAAACTTAAAATTTTCTCCTTGTGTAGCGTGCACCACTATATGAATTCTTTTTGGGACACCAAAATTAGCCTTGTGCAGAGATATTGCTTGCATGTACTGACCGATGCAAGTGGGAAAAAAAAATTATTTTGTTTGGGTTTTAAAAACCCCTTGTTGTGTCCCATTAACTCATACACATTATCTCCCCATCACATTTGTCTTTTCCCCTCACCTAGCCTATTCTCCCTTTCTTTTTTCTTTCTCTCTTTCTCACACACATCAATTCACCATTTTCGTTTATTTTGACCGATTCCCCTCTCTTTGTCTCTCTTGTTTTTTTAGGGAACTTTAACGAAAAGCGTTCGATACTGTTCACTTTAACGAAAAACAACAGTTTTACACTAAATTTTTTTATTATGGTACTATTAATTGTACCTTTTATTTTGTTGTTATCATTAAAATTTAAAATTTTCAAGCCATTTTCATTATTTTTTTATCCTTATTGGCCGGTTCCCACATCATTCTCTGTTTTTTTTCCTCTCTATCTCCCTCTACCCACTCAACTCTCCCTCACTTTTTCTGCGCGCGCGCGCGCACACACACACGCACACTCTCTCTCTCTTTGTATGCAACTCACCCTCACTTTATTTCTAAGTCCCGAAGCTCTCTCTAGCTCCATCAAAACCAGCCACCACCAGCACTCGTTCCTTCACAAATTTAACCTCAATTCTTGATATTTCGAACCTTTGGGACATCGGGAACACGATTGCAACTTTGCATGCAGCATCAGAGCAACTCCGAGTGCTATGCAATTGAAAACCTGAGAGCTTCGAGCTCTCACCTTCAATCTCAGGTGAGATTCTTCCATTCTCTTCAATTTATGTGCTTCTGTTTGTGATGGAAATGAACGTAATGTTGAGTTTAAATTTGAATTCGTGTGTTCTTAGCCCTGCCATCCTTCCTTTGGATATGCATTTTCAACCTCCACATCAAGCTCCTGCATGACTTCTGTTGAGTTTGTGAGTGGTGGCACACGGGCTCGCTTAGAATCGATCCTAGGTAACTAAATATCTTCATGCATGTGGTTTTTAGCTGGAAATCACTGTGGAACTGACATGCATGCTCTTGATGTAAACTTTCTAGAATCCGGTAAAGAAACTCGACCCTTGAAGGCCATTTTCTGGCCATCTCCGATCACTTTTTTATTGTGAATTAGGTCGGAGTGGAGGGTTTGAAACCCCCCATATTTTCTGATGACAATCTATAGAAGAAGAATAAAAAAAAAGAAAAAAAGAAAAAAAGAGGGCTAACCAGATCCGGGGGCCAAATCCGACCGGCCCAAACCTTTGGGCCGACCGCTAGTTCAAATGGGTCAACTCGACCCGGTACAGAAAAAAAGGAGGCCGAAAAATCCTAGGCCCAAACCCAAATCCGGCCTAGCCCAAATTTCAAATAGATTCGGGAATATTCTCTAGAATATTTTTTAGAATATTCCTGGAATATTCTTTATATTGACTTTTTCAAAGTTTTCTTGAAAATACTCATAGGTTAATTTCGACGCTCCGAGTTCGTTTTTTACATCTATTTAATGAAATTTTGAAGTTTTAACGTAGTTGGCCATCGAGCCATCATAATTGACTTTTAGGGTTGATCGTTGATTTTTTTCGTTGACTTTTTACAAAATTTGTCCAAGACCCCTCTTAGCGTATTTCAACGCTCCGATTCCGAATCTGCACTCCGTTTTTCCAAATTTAGTCTTTTAAGTTGAGTTTTACTAACAGGTCACAATATTATGCTTACTTGCTATTACTATCAAAGACTTCGGCTTTCCCAGCCCGAATGGATGTGACATCACAAGTATCTGTGAATGGGTCTTTTTGTTTTTATGTGTGTATATATATATGTGTGTGTGTGTGTGTATATATATATATATATCTGTGTGTATGTGATTTATCCAACAACTGCTTTTATATATTATGATGTGACATGCCATGTTTAGCTTTACAAATAGACTTTTCGTTGACTTTATATTTTTAATATTATTTGTGAGCATAAACTTGTGGCATGACATCCTTGCGTTTTATATGCTCATTATTACATGCTTTCACGATGACTCTTAGCTATTTGTACTGTCCTAGGCCAAGGACCAGGTTCACGTGTAGTTCACATGCACCATTTACATTTGCTTTGTATCTAGAGTTAGGTGCCAACCTGTCCTTTTGTGTGATGTGACTAGCGTAGCTCACATGATGTAGTACCAGAATGTAAAACCTACACTTAGCCTGTTCCATTGTCTGATTATCTCTGCAATGGACTAGTGCACCTACATAAATTAATGAGCATTGTTTTCTTGTGATATCGATTTGAGATTTAATGTTGAGATATCTTGATGGTAAACTTTCTAAATATCTTCATGCATGTGGTTTTTAGCTGGAAATCACTATGGAACTGACATGCATGCTCTCTATGTAAACTTTCTAGAATCCGACAAAGAAACTCGATCATTTTAAGCCATTTTCCGACCATCTCCGTTCACTTTTTGAACTCCAAACAGGTAAAATCTTGTTCTACACTTTCCTAGCTTCATTTTGATATATTTTAGGTAATTTTTTATTGTGAAATGGGTCGGAGCAAAGGGTTTGAAACCCCCCTCCCCCTAAATTTTCCAACGAAAATCTGCAGAAGAAGAAAAAAAAGAGGGCCAACTTGATCTGTGGGCCAGATCTAACCAAGCCCAAACCTTTGGGCCAACCCGCCAGTTCAAACGGGACAACCCAACTCGATACAGAAAAAAAAGCCCAAAACCTTAGGCCCAAGCCAATGACCCTCCAATCCAAACCTGAATCCGGCCTAGCCCAAATTCCAAACAGATTCTAGAATATTCCTCGAAATATTTCTTATGTTGACTTTTTCAAAATTTTCTTAGAAATCCTTTTAGGCTAATTTCAAAGCCCCGAGTCTATTTTTGACATTTATTTAGTGAAAATTTGAAGATTTAACGTAGTTAACCGCCGGGGCATCACATTTGACAGTTGATTTTTTTTTGTTGACTTTTTACAAAATTTGTTCGGGACCCATCTTAGCGTATTTCGATGCTTCGATTCCGAATTTGCACTCCGTTTTCTCAAATTTAGTCATTTAAGTTTAGTCTTACTAATAGGTCCCAATATTATGTTTAAGTGTGATTACTATTGGAGACTCCAGCTTTCCCAACCCGAATGGATGTGACATCTCAAGTATTCGTTTTTACACACACACACACACACATATATATATGTATATGTGATTTTCCCAACAACTGTTTTTATATATTATGAAGTGACATGCCACATTTAGCTTGGCAAATAGACTTTTCTTAAACTTTATGCTTTTAATATTATTTGTGAGCATAAACTCGTGGTATGACATTCTTGCATTTTATATGCTCATTATTACATGTTTGCACGGTGACTCTTAGTTATTTGTACTGTCTTGGGCCAAGGACTAGCTTCACGTGTAGTTCGCATGCACCGTTTACATTCGCTTTGGATTTAGAGTTAGGTGCCAGCTTGTTCTTTTGTGTGATGTTTTGGACTTGTATGTGATGTGACTAGCACAGCTCATGTGATGTAGTACCAAAATGTAAAACCTACACCTAGCCTGTTTTATTGTCTGATTATCTCTGCAATGGACTTGTGGGCCTACATAAATTAATGAGTATTGTTTTCTTGTGATATTGATTTGAGATTTAATGTTGAGATATCTTGATGGTGTACCTACATCTTTTCACTCACTTTTGTTGCAGGGTACTATATTACATACTAATATTATATTATTTTAGGTAAACCTTATTCTTGTTTTACAGCAAAGGGTTACACTTTTCGAAAAGGTTTTATAAAACTTTATTTTTCAAGCCCACTCACCGTTGTTTTTCGCTGTTCCAAGATTTTAGTGGCAGATGTTTCGTGACGACGACGATTGTTGGCAAAAGCTTTTATGTAGAAGACTTCTTCTTTCGGTATAAACGTTCTTACTCTTCTTTTACTGCAATTTTATCTATACTCTGACATCACTTGTGTGATATGGGTTCAATCCCGCTCACATGCGTACTCTAAATTAGTCACTTTTGGGTTTTAATTTATTCAGATTTTCCACATCACTATACTTTACGGCTTCATCACCTTCCAAGTGTCAGCCAACACATTACGGTTTGGGTGTCCAGGTAGGCATTCCGGGTCAGGGTGTGTCATTTATCTATTTAATTCATGTTTGGGTGTATTTATGTTTGCATTTGTTTACTAGGTATACCATTTATCCCACTGGAACTCCTCTTTACTCCAAGCACTCTAAATCTTATGCTCAATACTTATAATTTTCCTAATGAAAACTCCATATTTGATATGTAGTACACGGCCAGAGGGTTTAAAGTCTTTTTATGGTGTTCACGATCAGAGGTCACTCTCTCTGCTCATTCTTTGTATGTTTATTTAACCTCATGTTGGTTTTTTATTGCAGTGATTAGTCATTCAAATACATGATCACATGTCACTCTCTGCTCATCGTCTCTCTTTCTCTCTATCTCCCAACCATTTCTACCATGACCTATTGTAAGTTTCAATTCAAAACAGCTGATTTTGAACAACTAAGGTTTGTGTTGTTAACTTATAATTTTTCAATTGGCAGTAGGAGAACTGTAATTCTAGTTGGAAATCATTAAGTATACCATCTGTTTTATCTCCTTTTAGGTAAGTTGTCTGACTTCTAATTTTATAGTTTTAAACTCTCATGTTGTCCATGTTGTGAATTATATGTGGATTTTGATTTATAAGATATAGATAATAGTTTTTAACAATGGATCAAAGTTGGATGTTCCTTAGACATAGATTTTGGGATGTATTCAATTATAGTGATAGTGAGAATCATGGTGATTACGAGACGTTTGAGATGTTACATAGTTTTCGAAGGGCAATAGATATGGAAACTAATGTGATGTACTTGCATGTTTTGATTTTTTCATTTTCATATAGTGATGGCAATTGGAGAAGCTACTAATGTGATGCATAGTTTAACTTTGTTAATTTTCTTCTTGAAGAATATCACTATGGCAGGAAAGAGGAAGCGATTCCATTGTGACTTTTCAAGTGAGACATCATTAGACAATCCACAAATTAAGGTTGCTACTGTTATAACAGTAGGTTGATGCTGTTATAACATCGGGCAATACCCAGGGGAGTGCTAATTGTATTAGGGGTGGGTTCAAAAAATTGAAAAAAAGAAAAACCGAGTTGAACACCGAACCGAGACTGAAAAAATCAAACCAATCGGAAAAACCGAACCAAATTGAATTCTTTTGGTTCAGTTTGGATTTTAATGGTCTAAAAATCAAATCGAATTAATTAAGCCCAATTTTTTTTGGGTATTATTTTCTAAACCCAATTTGTAAACCTAAATGTGATAAGCCCAATGTGTTGCCAAACTTTAAGTTCAAAATATTAAAAAAAAAGCCTTTAGCAACTCTCTAAACCCAAACTTTAAGCCAAAATATTGTTTCTTTACCAATATCCAGATTAAAAACAAAGATGGAAAACAAGAGTAAACTGTACTCTATGCATGCCACATTTCAAATATTATTTTGCATTGGATATTTATTTCTCTATGTATAGCAAACCTGCAACAAATAACAATCATTAGGATGATATGTATTTCCCTATGCAATATATAACCTACCCACCCACGGATACTGCAACGAAAAGAATTTATAAATCACAGGTTGATGAGTGCTCCCGCTTGGATGGACGCCATGCCATGATGATGGTTTTTCTTGCATACACGAAATAAAAGCCTACTATTCCAGGTAGTCATGAAAACAACTTGATTAGATATTCATTTGTTCTAGTAGCTAGGTTTCAGTAAAATAGTTTATCACCCTATTTTATCAAGTTTAAGGTCTAAACATTATTATGTTTTTGGGAATGATTTTAGGGCAGCTGAATAACATGCCAATAACCAAATTTTTAAAAAAATTCATGGAAAAAACGGAACCGAACCGAAAAAAAATCAAACCGAATAGAATTATAACTTAGGTTTGGTTTCCGGTTTCAATCAATAGCTGAACCGAATCCACCTCTAAATGGTATGCCTTTGTATAAATCTCAAAAGATGTTTTGTTTAATAGCATGATAATGTTGCCCTTTTCTTGTAGGCTTTTATTGGTGTTTTCAATTGGTTCTTTTTTCCTTGGTCCTCTTCCTTCTTATTCCTCTTGTTTTGTACTTTCTTTGTTTCTATAAAATGTTCTTGTATCTTGTGTAAAATAAAATTTGCATTGATGATGTTTTAATTGATCAGAAAAAAAATAGGAACTTTAACGAAAAGTTCCCAGTACTGTTCACTTTAAAGAAAAACCACATTTTAACACTAAAAAGTTAATCCTGATACTATTCACTTTATCATTTATTTTGTCATTATTGTTAAAACTCAAAGTTTTCAAGTCATTTTTCATTAGTTTTCCTAAAAAAAAAAATGGTCAAAGACCAGTGGAAAGAATTTTGATACATTGCAAGAGTAGCTTGGTGGTAAGAAAATACCAATTACTATGACAAAACTAAAAGGAAAGCCCATCAGTCTGAATTCCTCATTTCTTGTAAATGATTTTGGCATTGTGGTTCGGACCTATGCACCACTAAATGCGAAGCAATGACGGAATCTAGAAAAGTAGGAAGTTGATAAGATGATTGAAAGAATAACGGTGAGTAATATTGTTTTTTTCCACATTACTTTTACATTGAGTATGTAAAAATCTTCTTAAATTAGATTTATCAATGGCTTGATTCTGTGTAGAGCAAGTACGGTGTTGATATGTCACTCCCTCATGTTAGTACATATATTAAGAATGCATTACAAATGTGGTTTGTTGATTTTCGGCACAAGCTGAAGAAGCATTTTGATTCAGAAGGAATGGAAGTTTCTTTGTGATCATTGCACGAGTGTTCAATTTAAGGTACACAAGTATATTAATGAACTGAATTGTTGCTGTCATGTGTGTTGTTTATCTTCTTCATGTCATAACGTTTAATTTTGCTATGCACGAATGTTTAGATAAGAATGCTATCAATAGGTCTCATTTGACTTACAATCATAAAGCAGGGTCAAAATCCTTTAGGGTCCATGAATATGAGATTGTAAGATGTGTTTTTCATAATTTAATTTAGATTCTAGGTGGCTAAAAGAGATTAACTTTAGTTTGTGATCCATATATTAGGAAGCCAAAAATGGAGAGCAACCAAGTGCAATTGATTGCTTTGAGGCTGTGCACACAAACACAAAAAATGGTTGGGATGAAGGAGCTAAACTGAAATGGGTAAGTTAGTTATGTATTTTCTAAATCCTTAACAAGATATGTTACATAAAGAAATATTCAAGCATAACTTTTTTTTTACTTAAATGTGATCATAATTTTGACTTATAATGAATATTTTATGCCCAAACACAGATTTTTTGTTTGTATATACACTTTCTATCAAGAGCACATACATATCATCCAAATTTACTTAGTATTTTTTGTTGAATGAAAGACAATACTCGTAGTCCAAATTCATTGGCTCCCTGTAATTCTAGGAGATACGTGCAGATTGTGTATTCACTTAGTTAACGTATCTTCATTTGTCAATGATTTAGAAAAAAAGTATCTTCATTTGTAGGAAGAGATGATAGGTGTGAAAAATGACACAACTCTTTCAGATGGTACGGTGACATTGATTGATGATGAAATTGTTTTAGAGGTCATTGGTCACAAGTCTAGGTACTTCAAGGGTCCTTCAAAGTCTCTCTCTTCTGAAGACTCTGTGTTGAGCAAACATTTAGAAGAAAGAGTTGAGACTCAACAACAAGAGCTTGTTGAAACAAAAGAAGAACTTGGTGAAGCAAAACAAGAGATCCAAAAATTGAAGGAGAATCAAAAGAAATTTGAGGAACTCTTACACAAAATAATGGAAGGCCAGCAACCACCTCCATAAGTAGTCCTTTGGTTGTGCTGGAATATGTGAACTTTCATAGTTGCTACTATAAATCTTCATCAATTTTGTGGACTATGAATTATCATTGTAAGCTATTTTGTGTTTTGGACTACTATAATTAAGTTCCAGTACTTTTCATCATTCATTCTTGGCACTAAATTCTAGTTACAGGGAGAAACCAAATTCTCGCATTAGGTTACTTTATGAGAATGATTATCTTCAACTTATAGCGTGAAATTTTACCGTCATTAAAATTCTCGCTAAAGGCATTGGCATAGCGAGAAAACAAATGTCTCGTAGATACTTTTCAACAGGAAATTCAGTATCACAATATATGATCTATAGTGATAAATTATTTGTTCATTGCTGTAAAACTTACTTACAAATTCCTCGCCAAAAATGATCTATAGGGAGAGATTTGATTATGGAATGTCAATAATTAGGTTGTCAAAAGGTTTTGGCGACCACATTCCTACCCTTTCAACGAGAAATTATCGCCAGTTTAACTCTACTGCGAGAATAAGTTTCACTCTCGCTGTATCATTTGGGTGAGGAAAAACTTCCTCGTTGTTCACATTCCCTGATAGGCCTACTACGAGGAATGAGCGAAGAAATTATGTCCTCACTAAAAACCTATAGTGGCTAAATGACAATTGTCAGCAAGGAAAAAAAATTTCTCGCTAAACAACTATTTTGTTGTAGTACGAATCTCTAGGCAAGACTCTTCGAATTCAACGGTGAGATCCATCTTTAAATTGCCCAGCCTTGGCTTGGCTTTTTCAAATCCTCTCTTCTGAGACTCTAGCTTTCTAGCTTTCATGTCTATATTCCCAAACTCAATTTTAACTTTAAGCTTCTATCCCTTTCATACCTTAGTTCCTAAACTCAATTTTCACTTTCACCCTTTGATGGTTAGGATTAGTAATCAAGAACTTTACCATATCCATATCTATCATTCTCAAGCAAGGTTAAATGAAATAGGATAAGTCATAACCTTTCAATAGTCAACCTTAGTTTGCTCGGTGTGTCCATAAGATTCATCCTTTGCTGAACTATTGGCAGCATCCACTTTGCAGTCTTAGCATAAATGTTCAACTTTAGGAGGGTGTTTAGATTCTTCAGTGGGCTCCACTTCATTGGAGCCTTCTTCATCCTTCTTCATTGAAGCCTTCGTTATTCTGTGGAACAGAGCCTCTGATGATAGATTGGAACAGAGCCTCTGATGATAAATTGACCCTCATAAGAGTTGATGATCCTGGTCGAATTAGCTTCATAATATCCCTTAGGAAAAATTTCCATATTAGGGGTGAGATTTATCTCCCCCGAAGATGATGATCCTGGTCGAACTGTACCCATTTTGCCTTGTTCTTGGGACTTTGATAATAAAACATGTACTTGCACGTTTATGAAAAATCATAGCTTTATTCAAGTTATTCATCTTGTTAGAATAAAGCGCTTGAAACTTTTCAGCTTTGCTATAATAGGCTCTTTTACACCTTGAGATGAATTTTTTAAGTTTGACTATTTTAAATAGAGTTTTAAATTTGACTAGCTAAAAATCACACACACATGTGTGTGTGTGTTTTTTAACAAATTAAAAACAAAAATTGAGAGGAATTAAATGGATTTTTTTTAATGAATGGAATAAGAAGAGAGAATATAAATAATAGGAGAGAGAGTATGGAGGTGTAAAACTATGGCTAATTAAAAAAAAAAACCCTTATTACATATTAAACATTAAAGAGTATACTAGTTGAAATATATGGATGATTGAAGAAAGCACAACAACATTAGATGCATGTGCAGATATTAGAACCATATAGGTCCGATTCAACAAACTTGTCAACGTTGTCGTAGGCTAATTGAGGTAACAATAGACAGAAAATAGCTTGTAAAATAACAATAATTTAAGGAATGACAACATACATACATATTAAGAATATGAAAAATTCAGGGCAGCAACAAGTTTTCGAGTACCTTCTACATTGACCAAGTAAAACACCCAAAAATAGGATATGTGATTGGACGAATCATGGCTGCCTAAGAGCTGTACTCAATGTTTCACTACACTAATCTTTTCTTAGTTATGTAGGTTGTAACCTCCCACCCTCCTCACCCTTCAATTTTCCAATCAATCTTACATGCCACCTCCTCTCAATTCTCATGCATGCCATCAGTTTCTCCCCTTATTATCGACCTTCACCACACCACCTCTCTTGTGAACCGCTCCCCATTCTACAATGGAGGAGCGGGGCCCACCTGATGCGGCAGCAGGCGACGATGATGGAAACGAGGACCCTCCCCAGTCAGAGATGCAGTTAGTACTCCGCCCACCGCCACCACCCTTCCCCGGAGCAAACACCTACGTAGTCCAAATCCCCAAAGACCAGATCTACCGCGTGCCACCCCCTGAAAATGCCTTAATTGTTGAACGTCACCGGAACCCGGAAAACAAGAAGAAGTCCCCATGCTGCACGATTCGTTGCTTGATAATCGGAGCAATTGTGTTTTCTCTGTGCCTCATACTTTCCATAACATTGCTTTCATTGTCCCTCACTGTGAAACCTAAAGAGCCTAAATTTTCAATTTCGAATGTCCACGTGAAGAACCCGAAATCAAAATCTGATACTGGCAAGAATTCACATCCAGGCTATGAGGTCTCTTTGAAAGTGAATAATCCAAATGGACATGGCATAAACTACGAAGGTAGTGAAGGGGCTTCCCTTATGTTGCAGGAGAAAATCATTGGCAAAGGAAAATTTCCATTAAAGAAACAAGAAAAAGATAGTTCTGCCACTGTAAAGCTTGTTCTCGACGGATCGAAAGGAGCTTTGCCTCGTGAGGTCGAGAAGAGCATAGAAAATACTAATTCGAAGATGCATCTGCCCTTAACTTTGAAAATGGATCTTTCGGTGAAGGTGAAAGGATTTATCAAGACATGGAAAATGGAGACCGAAGTTGAATGCCATTTCCAGGTGAGTACATTGGGGAAGGGTACAAAAGTCCTGCAGCAAAAATGTGAAGCTAAATTTAAGGGCTAAAGAATTTGGTGATCGTGGCAAAGGTGGTGGTGGTGATATATTTTCTTTTTTAATTTTCTGTTAACTTTTATCTGCGATTTTTAATGATTGCATGGTGATATTAGTTGTGCAATGTAAATGTTATTAATTGATACCATTTTAATTCTTTTAATCAGAAGTTCCTGTGTTTCTATTGTTAATTTGTACATTTCGTATGTTTGTTTTGTCTTTTTATTCTTGTAATTTTCTTATAGAAAAGATTAATGCATGTATAGATCACATTATCTGATTATTTTTAGAGTGTCAATAACAACACCGACCAATACTATTGAGACAAGAAAAATCTAGTACAAATTGAACCCAACAAACTGGAAGGCTAAGTGTAATCATTGTCTACTCGTGGAGAATGATGAATCACGAGTGTTTATATATTCTTTCTCATTTTTCATACTTATAGGGATGTCTTATTGCCTATACTAATACTATACTAGTTTATTTTAATTTTAGACAACAACATGTTAAGTAAAATTTATCCTATTAATGATAATACGAAACTCTCATAATAAAAATAAATAAATGAATAAAACTTAATTTTTTAAACTTATATAGAATAATAATACAAAAATTATAGTAATTAAACTTTAAAATTATAATTTATTTTTCTTAACAGGTCGAAACGGGTTATCCACGTGTTACTTGCGTGTATACCTGTTAAGAACCCGTTATTAACGTGTTCTTAACGGGTCACTCGATAATGACCCGATTAGTTATTGTGTTGACCCGAAACCTATTATTTTCGTGGCGTGTACGAAACTGCTGGGTCTACTTAAGTAGATCCCCAAAAAAGGCTCATTTCCTTAACTTGTTTTTCTTTCATGGACTCGCACATGGTTAGTTGGAGCCATGCTTGACTCTCCTTTCTATTGGCATTTGAACTTTAAAGTTCTTTTTATTTTATTTTATTTATAGCGATTAATTTGATGCTTTGACGTTTCATTGTCACTGACCCTAACAATAATTGTTTATACATATTATAACCCAGTCCTGAATACTTCCTGAATTAGTGCTTGCAGATCCTTTAACTTGTATATTATACTCATAATTAGAGCAAGATTGATATTAAGATTGTTCAGTGATGTCTGAATTAATCGCAAGCGATCTTTATTTGATGTGAAACTGACTCGGGTTATGTTCACTGTGTGTTTATTTTTATTCTTATGAACTTAGTTAAAGAGAAGTTAAAGATGTTCAAAAACTTTCCAATATATATATATATATATATAGAGAGAGAGAGAGAGAGAGAGAGAGAGAGAGAGAGAGAGAGAGAGCGAGATTGATATTAAGATTGTTCAGTGATGTCTGAATTAATCGCAAGCGATCTTAATTGATGTGAAACTGACTCAGGTTACTTTTATATGTTCACTGTGTGTTTATTTTTATTCTTATGAACTTAGTTAAAGAGAAGTTAAAGATGTTCAAAAACTTTCCAATATATATTCCATAGCGAGTTTGCCGCCAACTGTAGCAACACCAACTGCTAAAATTTGTCCCTTTTTAATATATTTACCTTGCCGAACCTAGAGTTTTTTGTGTATACAAGTATTTTTGTTGGAACGAGATAAAACTAATTTTAGGGTTTCAATATTCTTCTCTATTCTTCTTTCATAGGAGGAATATGTATATATAGATGCTGAATCCTTGTACTACAAGGAATACTAAAGACATGAAAAAAGGAAAGTTATACCCAAACTAGGAAACACAATTACATTCCTATTCTAATATTGTTGACTCAAGTTGGTGCATAGATATCACATAGGCCCAACTTATCGAGTGAGTATTGAAATCTTCTAGCAGAAATTGCATGAGTTAGAATATCTGCCAATTGTTCTTCTATCTTCACGTACGGAATGTCAACCAACTTAACATCCAGCTTTTCTTTAATGAAATGTCTGTCCACCTCAACATGTTGCACCAGATTGTTAGCTATCTCTCGTGCTTCTTGATTATCATCATACAACAACATAGAACCTTTTAGTTTAAACCCTATCTCAGTGAGTAGAATCTGAAGCCATATAAGCTCACAAAAACCATGTGCCATTCCTCTGTACCCAGCCTTGCTGAAAACCTTGCCACCACATTTTGCTTCTTACTTCTATATGTCACAAGATTGCCAGCTACAAACGTAAAGTATCCCTACGTAGACTGCCGATCAGTGATATTTCCATCCCAATTTGCATTTGTATACCTTTTCACCTCCATAATCTGCATTCTTGCTGCCATGTGATCCTCACTGGGAGCATGCATAAATTGACTCAGTACACTTACTGTGTAAGCTATATCTGGCCTTGTAAGTGATAAATAAATCAACCGCCCTACCAACCTTTGATACCTTTCCCTATTCACTAGGACTTGATTCTAATGAATTGCTAGATGATGATTTTGAATAATAGGTGTATCCACTGGTTTATACCATAATATACCAGTTTCAGACAAAAGATCCAATACATAATTTTGATGGGATATGTATATTCCTTCCTGAGACCTAGCCACTCCAATATTTAAGTCCGACAAGATCTTTCATCTCAAACTCAGACGTTCAATTTTCATTGTATCATCACCTGTGACAATCATATCATTTACATATATGATAAGCAGAGTTACCTTGCCATCCTTGCGTCTGATGAACAACGTATGGTTGGAGTTTTCCTGTCGATACTTATACATCTTCATTGCCTGGGTGATTGTGTAAAGCCATATAGTGTCTTCCGAAGTCTACACACTTTCCCACTAGAGTTCGCAGCGCCATAACCTGGTGGAATATCCATGTACATCTCTTCCTCTAAATCACCATGTAGAAAAGTATTTTTAACATTAAATTGTTTGAGATAGGGCTGGGTTCAGTTTGAAACGGTTTGGTTTTTTGCCAAAACCGAAACCAAACCGAAACGGTTCGATTTTTTTTGGTTTTTTTGGTTCGATTTTTTTTTTCAATTTTTTTTTAGTTCGGTTTTTTCCAATTTGGTCTCCTTTTTTTTTAATGAAAAAAAAAATTAAAAATTGAAATTTTAACATCTCCAACATAATCATAACATAAGCCTTCCAACTATAATCCAAGACAATGAAAATAAACATTTAAAGTTCAACTAGAATCATTAATCAAGTCTTCCAAAGTCCAAACTTCAAATAAACATCAAAGTTTAGGTCTTCAAAACGTCCAAATTTAAAATAAACATCACACTTCAAGTCTTCCACACCTAAAATACACATAACAAAGTCCAACCAGTATTTGGTAGAGGCTCCATTTTGGGTGTAAACGTGAATACATATAATGATATACATAAGATCAAAGGTAGGAAATAATCTAGCACTCTGTAGTATAGTACCTGTCTTGTTCGAGTCTTAGGTGGAAGGGAACCATAAACAACCAAACAAAGATGTTTTCCCACAGTTTCAATTTCTTTTTAGCAATACAATAGACGACACAAATTCACTTTAACAAGTTAGTACAAAATAATTTGGTCAACAAATAGAATCAAGAAAGATAAAGAGCATTAACACAAATTGAAACAGTATCGGCACTAAAACTGTAAAACATTAAAAGAATTTCCCTTCTAAAAGCTGAGAAATAAAAGTGAATGTTAAAATATCAGAGATGCACAATCTGTTGACACAAAAACATGAAGCCACCAGTTTCAGTTTGCCACCAAGTGTCAGAAATAAGACATTTTGAATCTCCAAACACATTGAAAAATCGGACAACAAAACCACCAGAAAGTGAGAGCAACTGATACAGAACCACTAGAAACAAAACCACAATGGATATAGAAACAGAACCACTAGACAACAACACAAGTTATAAGAAAATGGTCATTGTTACACTTACAAAACATCAAGAGCAACTGATAACTAACTGTGATGTTAGCAGACGAAATGAATTCCAAATCTCCCAAGGATCATCCTGCCAAAAAAAAAAAGTTCAGAAAAATGAGTTTTATCATCTGGTATGTCAAATTGTCAATAATAATGCCATTATTTTACACACATAAAGAAGGCCAAGTTCATGCAGAAGGTTTAAGCCCCATATATGTTTGACTACCCAACTGAATGCACAATAAAAAAGAGGTAACTCTCCACACCTGACCTCTCCACTTGAAAACTTAATCAAAAAGGACATCACTCACCAAGGTATTAGTGTTCACATCCATGGTTTCACTGTCTGACTTGACGAATGGAAGCCGCAACCACAACTACCATAAAACATAACAACACTGGAAAACCCAATGAGCTTCAAAAGTAGATTACACAAACAGGTCGAAATATGCAAACTGATTTGGATTAACAATGCTACATACGTACTGCTTAGGCCCTATAAAACCTAATTAGCACAGGATTTCCCCTTTAGAGTTTAAAGAAGGCATGCATGCACAAAGCATTAGATGACAATTAAAAGCCAGCAAGGCAATCGTGGGTCAAAACTCGAAACGGCGAGAGGAAGTCACAGGTCGCGGGTCACGAGTCACGAGGAGATTGAGAGTGAGAAGTCGACTGATTGTGTTGAGAGTGAGACGGCGACTGAGAGGAAGTTGCAGATCGCTTGGAAGGAAGAAGATGAAAACTGATCGTGTTGAGACTTGACCTTGAGAGAGGGTGCGCGGAGCGGCTGAGCGTGGAAAGGAAAGGGTCTAGAGTACATACAGAGGGATCAGGGATGAGGGATCGATGTTTAGCTTTAGGGTTTCAGATTCAGACAGAAGTCACTGATCGACACGCCATTTCTATTACTACATATAAAACGACGTCTATTTTTACAACATTTCAATTCGGTTCGGTTTGGTTCACTTTTTGAAACTCAGAAACTGAGCCGAACCAACCAGATTCGGTTAGGTTCGGTTTTATTTTTCGTTCGATTTTTTCTTTCGGTTTGGTTTTTTCGATTTCGGTTCAGTTTTTTTCAGTTTTCGATTTTTTGAACCAACCCCTAGTTTGAGAGGCCAATCAAGGTTTGCATTAATATATAATAAAACTCTGATGCTATTCATCCTCGCAACATGAGCAAATGTTTCTTGATAATCAACCCCAAAGGTTTGGGTAAAGCCTTTGGCCACTAGCCTCACCTTGTACCTATCAATTGTTCCATCCACCTTATGTTTGATAGTGAACACCCACTTGCACCCCACTGATTTCTTTTCTTTGGGAAGTGAAACCACACTCCATGTATTATTCTTTAGTAGTGCTTCCATTTCAACTTGCATTGCTTCTATCAATTCTGAATCTTTCAAGCCTTCTTCCATTATGGTGGGTATTTTGATGGTTTCCATTTGTTGAACAAACGCGTAGTATTTCGACGAGAGTCGATGAGTAGAGATAGTAGAGTAGCGTACCCTTCCTTCTAGAGAGTAACTGTCTGGTGGTTTTACTCGATTTTGGGCAACATATAGGATGGTTTAATAATTTCTGGATAAGTACTACTTACCTCAGGGATTAAATGATGCCCGTTCAAATTTGGAGCTGTTATATCTGCTGATGGACTTGGATGCCCACTCGGCCCTGCACAATATATACAGTATTGGGCCCACTCTGGGCATTATCAATAATCACCGAATTCTGCCCACTTGGGCTTTCGGTAACATCAAATTTGTCACCAATTTGCCTACTTGGGTTGTCGGCAATGTCAACATCAACATCATCGATATGTTGCCTACTTGGGTTGTCAACAAAGTCGGGTTGTTCTGCCCATTTGGGCTGTTGATTTCTGGGCAGTCACACGGCCCATTTGCTAGGCTGTTGGTTTCAGGGCAGTCGCATGGCCCACTAGCTGGATTAACACGGTCAAGTAGCCTTTTTGGGCTATTTACACGGTCCTAGTCAAGCAGCCCATTTGAGCTTTGTACATGATATGCAAGTAATTCTTCAACCATACCGAACCCACCATAATCATCGATTAAGGTTGTTTCTTCCTAAGGAGTATGGCTGGGAGGAAACAATAATTCGTTTTCAGAGAAGGTAACATCTATGGTGACCTACATATGTCGGTTGGATGGATGATAACGTCTACAACCTTTTTGTTGGGGACTAATGTAACACCCTACCCCAAAACTTTTGTTTCCGAATATAATTTCCATGATAGGCCAAATTAATCTCTTGTTTATTTAACTACCATTAATCACACTTCTTTATTTAAATTTATTAATTACTCACAAAATTTATAACTAAAATTTAATTACGAAAACATAAGATTTAATTTTACAATTTATCACCAAATTTATTTTCTTAATTCAAATTCCCAACAAAAGATAAATCTCAATTATTTAAGGCTGCATCTAACCCTGTTAGACTACCTACGTACCCTTGAGTGGGATCAAGCCTTTTGTAGTTCACCATTTAACCTTTTTATCCATTTCCGAAAATACTCTAATAATGAAAATATTTAACATTAGTTTTCACAATCGAATCACACCAAATGGGGACAAATTACAGATTTAAAGTATCAAAATCTGAATGAAAAGACAACGTTGGTTCACTGGCCACGCGCCGCCACCCCGACTCGCTAGAAAATTGAACTATTTCAAAAAATTACCAAATTTTGCAGGAATGTACAACTCAAGGAGAGGAAAATTTTTCATACCTGGGCCGAGGTCCAATTCGGTCTGGAAAAGCCTCAATTTCACTCAAACCCGCTGGAAACCCTATAAATGGGTGGCTTCGATTCGTCACCTCCGGTGCTCCGCCGCCACAACCAATGACTGGGCCTTCTTCCTGGGGTTGAGAGGAGTCCATGGATGATGGTGGTGTTGGAAGTTTTATTCAGGTTTGGTGGATCGCTACCACGAACTTCGTCGTACCCCCATCCCGGGTGGGGTTTCACAATTTCTAAGGCCAAATTCCATCAAATTTTGGGGTGGAATGGGTAGAGGGAAGGCTATGGAGTGTTTTTACCAATGGTTGTTTGACGTGGATCGCCGGAAAAAACCGACGAAAACCGTCGAAGAAGGTGGAAGGAACCAGGTTGGGTCGCCGGGTCTAAGTAATCCGATGTTCCCCCTTTCTCTCCCTTTCCCTCCCAGTTCTCCCCTACCCCCCTCCCAATTGGTCCACCCTCTCCGTCCTTTTCTCTCCCCTAACCTTTTCTTCCTTATAGCCACAGACGTGGCATCATCCCATTGCTCCAGATTTTCTGGAGCCTTCCAAATTAATGATAAAATACCTATTTTGCTCTCCACTTCAATCTTCAATAACTTATTCGTTATAATTCCATTTCATGAACTGTAAGGATAAAATACATCCTCGTATATTTCAATTTAGCCAACTAAATTATAAAAATTTCAAAAATAAAACTTTAAAATTTCTCAATTCAATTTTCATAACTATAAATCCATTTCTTTTTCAATTTTCTCCACATATTCATAATTATGAATATCTCATTCATGTATTTAAATTTTCACCCCCATTAAACTAAATCTCATCCCCGAGATTTCAAACATCAAATAATATGATTTTATTCGAGCTCAAAATAAATAGATCAAGGAAGAATCATCATGATTCACACACATTTTCTCAGGTTTTCAACCATATTCATTGGAAAAAAAATATACCAAAACATCTAACCACAATCACTGTATAATTTTTTTTTTGGAATTTAAAGCCAATCTACAATACCATTAACATTGAATGAAATCAAAACCTCATTCTATAATTTCCTTCATATCCGCAAATAAACTAAACTACCCGTGGTAAATTTAAAAGCTTTCTAAATCTTTCTTTTAATTGTTTCTCTTTTAAATTACTTCTAAGTGCAGCCACAGATCGCAAACATTAGCGACTCACACTTCTAGAGCATCATTCACATCTCATTAACCAAAGAAGAGAATTTATGTCACAACTCTATTGGCCAACAAAACTAAACCTTATTAATCACATAGCCATGAGAATACGTGCTCTTCATTGGTTCCGTTCGCAATATGGAATCCAATCAAATTTGTAATTACAAGCTTTCCCCATCAATTCTTTTCATCAAACAAAAACAAAAAAAAAAACAAAAAAAAAAAACACAACTAGGAAATCATTTATATTAAACGAACTCAAAATCTCATTCCATAATTTTATTCATGTGAATCATGTCCACCAATAGTAAATAAAGAAATCTTCATAGTCTGTTCACCATTCCAATTATAATGGACAAACCATAACCTTAATTTATAATTTCATTCCCGTTCAATAAATCATCACGACTTTCATAAATATTAAAATTTCTCACCATAATTATCATTGGCCATAATATTTTAAAATTTCTAGCCATAATTATCATTGACAAAAAAATGATTTCATAATCTTTTTCTTTTATCCCAATCAGTAACTAGTAGACTAAAAAATATCGTAATATACCTAGCCAATACACATCACACATTTTGTTTTTCACTTCAACAATTCATTTTAACAGCCCACACATGGTGCTTCTCCCCGGAAACACTGGGTCTTTGTGCCCATTCCACCATTCCTCCACATTCCACAGGTCTTTTCACCCAAATCAACATCCACGGCCTTTTTCGCCCTTTTCAATATCCACGGGCCTTTTTCCGCCTCTCTCAATATTCACAGGCCTTTTTCTGCCCTTTTCCACATCCACGGGCCTTTTTTCCACCCCTTTCAATAACCACAGGCCTTTTTCCGCCCTTCTCAATATCCACGGGCCTTTTTTCGCCATTTTCCACATCCACGGGCTATTTTCGCCCAATTCAACATCCAGAGGCCTTTTTTGCCCAATTCAACATTTCTTAATTGCACATGTACAATATGACTTTTCCCATCTACTTGTCATGATTCCACAATCACCTTATCGTTCAAAATTTTCATAACGCATAACATAATATAAATCCATTTCAAGATTAATCTAAGACTTTAATCAAACATCATATTCAAAGCTATACATCAAATATGACATTTTTAAAATTTACTACTCCAATTCAATTCAATTCACTTCATAATGATTCACAATATAGGCATTTCACATAAATTCATCATTAGGCAAAGAACTTATGAAATAATGTAGTATCAATACAATTCACAATTCTCATCCATAACCATCAATAATATCGCATATTGTAAGGTTGGATCATTTGCTCTGATACCATTTGTAACACCCTGCCCCAAAACATTTGTTTCAAAATATAATTTCCGTGATAGGCCAAATCAAACTCTTGTTTATTTAAATACCATTAATCACAATTCTTTATTTAAATTTATTAATCACTCACAAAATCTATAACCAAAATTTAATTACCAAAACATAAGATTTAATTTTACCATTTATCACCAAATTTCTTTTCTTAATTCAAATTCCCAACAAAAGATAAATCTCAATTATTTAAGGCTGAAACTAACCCTATTAGACTGCCTACGTACCCTTGAGCCGGATCAACCATTTCGTAGTTCACCATTCAACCTTTTTATCCATTTCCGAAAATACTATAATAATGGAAATATTTAACATTAGTTTTCCCAATCGAATCACACCAGATGTGGAAAAATTACGGATTTAAAATATCAAAATCTGCATGAAAAGACAGCGTCAGCCCACTGACCACGTGCCGTCACCCCAACTCGCCGGAAAATTTAACTATTTCCAAAAATTACCAAATTTTGCAAGAATATACAACTCAAGGAGAGGAACATTTTTCATACCTTGGTCGAGGCCCAATTTTACTCAAATCCACTTAAAACCCTAGAAATGGGTCGGGTCGCCTGGTCTAAGTGATCCTCTGTTCCTCATTTCTCTCCCTTTCCCTCTTGGTTCTCCCTTTATTGGTTCATCATTTCCCTCATTTTCTCTCCCGCAATCTTCTCTTCCTCACAGCCACACACGTGGCATCATCCCATTGCTCCAGATTTTCTGGAGCTTTCTAAATTAATGTTAAAATGCCTATTTTGCCCTCCACTTCAATCTTTAATAACTTCTTTGTTATAATTCCGTTTCACGAACAGTTTTTGCCCACACGCTCATGAGATCGAACTCTATCCAAGTATGCCAAGAAAAATGATAAAATATGTGAGGATAAAATAAGTCCTCCTATATTTCAATTTAGCCAACTAAATTATAAAAATTCCAGAAATAAAACTTTAAAATTTGTCAATTCAATTTTCATAACTATAAATCGATTTATTTTCGATTTTCTCCACATATTCATAATTATGAATATCTAATTCATGTATTTAAATTTTCAAGGTATTGCAACTAAAGCCCAGGAACACACACTGCACCGCACAGGGATCAAGCTTGCTTCTTTGATTTTTGTGTAGATGAACCCATGATGACATTCAGTTCATGATATAAATAGCATAGGTGATTGCATTAGCCCAATATGTCTTAGGTGCATAACTACCAAGAAGAAGAGCACGGTTAATCTCAAGGATGTGCCGATTTTTTTGTTCGACAACTCCATTTTATTGTGGGGTTTGAGGACATGTACTTTCATGAAGAATGCCATTTTTCGTAAAAAAAATTGAGAAAGATTTTGATTAAGATACTCACTACCGTTATCTGACCAAAGCACTTTAACAAGCAGTAAATACTGAGTATAAACCATGTCATGAAACATTTTGAAGATGCCACCCACATCACTTTTATTTTTCATGAGGTATAACCAAGTCATTCTAGTTCAGTCATCAACAAAAGTTACAAACCAATGTATACCATGCTGAGTAGTAATCGGAGATGACCCCCACACATCAAAATGTATTAACTCAAACGAAATTGTTCTTTTATTCAAACTTAGAGAATAAGAAGCTAGATGACTTTTAGCAAATGTGAAAACATCACATTTTAACAAGGACTCTAGAATATTATTAAATAATGATGGAAGTAATTTTCGCAAATAACCAAAGGAGGCATGACCTAGCGGACGATGCCAGAACTGAACGGTCTTCAATTTTCTATTGTCACGACCTTGAACTTGAAGAACACGAACGTGTGCAACATCATCAGCATAATACAATCCTCTTCTCTTAGTACCACGCCTAATGATTTCCTAAGTCCGAATATCTTGAAGTAAACAAAAAGATGGAAATATTTGCATAACACAATTTAATTGCTCGGTAACTTGTCCTGCAAATAATAAGTGGCTATAGAGTGGGAACAAGCAACCAGTTGTGTAAGGAGAGAGTAAGAGTGAGTGCTATCGTACCTGCTCTTGTAACCTAGGCCACCACGCCATTAGGAGTGACAATACTATCTCGAGGTGGTGGTGTTGTAGAGTTAAAAAAGGACTGATCATAAGTTATATGATCAGTGGCTCCAAAGTTAATAATCCACCCTGTGTCAAGATTAACTAATGCAATTAAGGTTGTGCATGTGTTACCTGGATCATTGGATTACTCATGAGAATTAATTAAATTTAATAAGGACAGCTTTGGCCTAAATCATTTGGGACTAAAAATTACAAATGGCTACAGTCTGATGGTGGGCTAGGCAAGCTCATGATGTTATCTCGACTAGCACCAACGCTTATGTTAGCACCTCCTTATGGATGCCCCACATGAATTTAGGCCTTTATGTGATGACCCGCCCATAATTTTCCTATGTAATTTCTCCCCGAGCATGTGTATTGATGATTATGCCCTTAGTGGCGAATGACGTGGACATGTTTAAATTATTCCCTATTCATTTTCTCGCTCTGTAATTTAAATTACGCGCATTATTTCGAGATTATGGGATTTTAGTAGTGTAAATATCTACTATGGATAGATTTTGATTTCCTTTTACTGCAGGAAATCTGAAATCATATCCCATCCACCCTTATATCTAACCCGTGCATCCCCTCCATTATTCATTGAACCAATCCCATCTATCCCTACACTCTAGCAACCAATCACATCCCATCTTCTCCTTCATTTCTGTCCACTAATCAGAATCCAAGAAAGAAAACAAAAAAAAATTACTCTCCCCCCTCTCTCTCTCTCTCTCTCTCTCTCTCTCTCTCTCTCCCGTGTATTCTCTCTTCTTTGCAACACCATGAATGAGCTTCAAGGCTTGTAGATCGAACTCACACACTACACCATTGTGCTCATCTCAGTCCCACGATCACAACCATGTCTTTGAAATCTGGTTTAGACGAGTTTTGACTTACCAACTCGGAAGGTCCGACTCGGTGAGTCTTGGTTTAGCGATTTTTAGGCCATTCACGGCTTATGTAATTCTCGAGAAACCCTCATAACCTCCATTTCATTCCCATGGGTTGATTTTGAACTTTTGTTTATGACTTGAACGTATGGTTTTACACAGAAAACTCGAGAAGATGTGACTGCTCGTTTTCCAGCCAAAAATCGTGACCATTTGGTCACTTTCAATGCATTTTTCCGGTCAACCTCGACCACAACTAGACTCCTACTAGGTATAGACTCGTTCTATATGGTCCTAACTTTAAAATAGTTTTTGAATCATCAAGTTTGGCTAAGAATCGAGTTAGAAATCAACTCTTGAAGTTAGGAAGAAATTTCTTGTTTTTTGGAAATATAAAACTGTGGTCATTTGGCCACTTTTAGGCCAAATTCCTGAACAATACGTACCATATTCGAAATTTTTGTGAATAGAGATTGATTCATCACATTCCTAGCTTCATTTTAGTTTTTGAATCACAGATTTTGGTCGAGAAATGAGCTCATTTGGAGCTTTGAAAGTTGGACAAAAAACCTAGAAAAAGTCTCAGGTTTCGTGGAAAAGGCGCGTGGGGGAGCCACGTGAGTGGAGCGTGCCGCACGTGGCTACCAGTGCAGCCACCTTCTAGCAGCACGTGGTGGCGTGTGGATGGATCAAATTTGATTCTAAACATATGTGTAGGTTTGTGGCGTTGAGTAGATCACATTCATATATTTAAACCCTAGGTTTGAGCAAACAATGAGAGTTTTATTTAGGGTTTTGTATATGTGCTTTAATTAATTCGATATTAGTTATTTCACATATAGGGGAAACGTATCCCGAGGATTTACAAGGCCAAGCTAGGCTCGAGGGCTACGATCCAACGATGTACTTATGAGTGGGCAGTTGTTTCTATACTTATACGTATTTATAGTTTCTAAAATTACTTAAATGTTTCACTTTACATATATGTTGCCAAGTAGTAATTAATTGCAATATAATTGGGATAAATGTTGCTTAATGGTTGGGATATACTTGTCATGACATTCATACATATCTGTATACATGCTCATCCTGCTGCACTGGTGTTAGTACTTGCCCCAGGGCCAGTCCTTCACGTGTATGTTCACATCGCACCGTTCGCTTGTCTTGGATCTAAGTTAGATGCCAGTCTTATCGGGTAGATTGCATTAGGCAATCCGACTTATATGTGATCGTGCTTCTGTACCAGCATTCGCGTGATCGTAATACTATAGCGTATTGATTACACCCAGTTCTGTTCCTGTCAGATTTTGTATGTTCGAACTCGTGTGTCAGCTTAGATGGATGAGTACTTCATTATATTATTGTCACATAATTATACTTCTGCGGCATTGATTATATCCTGTTTTGGCATACACATCATCATTTATACTTGGTTATAGTATTGTGGATATATACTTGCTCTTATTGTACTTCTTCTTAAAGGAAACTATACTTGTTTTACGGCGAGGGGTTAGTATATTCAAAACTAAAGGTTTTCGTATAAACTTGTTTTGCTAACCCACTCAACTTTGTTTTTCATCTCTTCAGGACCTAGATAACTGTTCTTTTGTGGCATTCGAGGAACCTTGGCAGTTTTTGACTATTAGCTTCGGCTTTTGATGTATGAACTTATCACCGTGTGTAATAAGTGTACTTTAGTTTCTTGACTACTCTTCAGTAGTCGTTTTGTCTTTATGCTCTGAATAACTATAATGGGTCACTCCCACAAATGCGCACTCTATTACTATCTTTATTTGAATTAGTTCTAGTTCGATTTAAATTTATGCACTTTTTACATCACATACCCTTATGATTACATCGCTTCACAGTGATGGCCAGCAGGCTTCGACCCTCCCGGGTCGGGGTGTGTCAGTTAGATCAGCAAGCCTAAGTTGCTGTGGTCCATTCTGCTGAGGAGATCGGAAGAGAAGGCCTTGGGTTAAGTAGGCACACACCAAAGTTTGATCTTATGAGATTTTTTGGCATTAGAGCAACAAGAACAAACAACTAGAAAATAAAAATTTCTTGCTAGTTTGGTTCTAGGGTTTAGGGTGAGTCTCTTGTTTCGAGACCATGCTTTTGTTTAGAGGAAAAGTTAGGCCGAAACTCATTATGATGCCAAGACAAAACTAATTTTAGCGTTCATCTTTATTCTTCTCTCATAAGAGGCATATGTATATATACATACTCAATCCTTGCACTACAATGAATACTGAAGACATGAAAAAAAGAGAGTTATACCCAAACTAAGAAACAAAATTACATTCCTATTCTATTATTGTTGACCCATGCCAACAAAACGTTGATATATAAATAGATTTGTGTTGTGGGCATAATTTATTGAACAATTATAGAGGCCAAAGAGAGAGGGGTGCGGCAATAGTAGAGAGAAAGAGAGAGAGATGTGTAATTGTGAGGTGTGTTCTATTCCACCCCATTGTGCCTTTATTTATAGTAATAGGATAGGAAAAATCCTTACCCTTTTAGGATTACAACTCTTAATAGGTAATCAAGTTCTAATATGAATATAAAGAGATATTCCTAGATCTACTAGGATTTACACAATCACATTCTTAATTAAATAGGACTGCAACACTCCCCCTTCAGTGTGTAAATACTCAAGTAAATGGCGTATCAGGTCTTCACTGATGAAGTAAGTACAGTTGATGAAGTTATCAGCACAATGAGCAAGTGCGAGTCTCAAGTCAATGGAAGAATGCATAAAAAAGTAAAACTCACAAAACCTCGCTATGGTAAAATCCAAGGTAGGAGAAAACCCTATAGGCTAAAGAGAAAAGTGAGAAGTTGCATTACGTCAAAACTATACATCTTCTGGAAGCAAGTAGAAGAGCTCACAAGGGTATGATCAACCCAGGATGGGTGCCTAGTCAAAACCTAGTTAGGTAGCAAAGACCCAATGGTAAAAATGCTCATAATCGTAGGAAAAAAGGAGTACAAGCATTGCATATGAATAGTTAGGCATACCAATTTCTTGGACAAGGTTCTGGAAGGTTGACTTCAGTAATGACATCGTGTACAGGTCAGCAAGGTTGTCTGGGATCGGTTTGCATTACTTCAATATCCTGATGCTTTGCTGATGTAGATGTAGACACAATATGTCTACGTTGACTTCGTTAATGTATCATGTCTTGGTCGGGTGTATACATGCTGCATAGTCTTATGGGTCGTTGTTGGGACTCAACGATGGATGAAAACTTCAAGTACTTCGAATATGCTCAACAAAAAAACTCCTAACCATGCTTCACTTGTTGCATAGTGAAGTGAGGTGAGTCTTAGAATGATCCGAAGGTTTCACAACTAAGGTCATATCATGGACCTCCAACGTATTGCAATGTCCCTAATGGTAAAGATATAACCATTCAAAGGATCATGGGGGGTTGGATCCGCTTGAGTTGCGATGGGATTTGCCCAAATTTGTAGCACCTTCAGGGTACGTCTTTAATACCAATTCAGTGGTTATGTGTAGGTGCGGTGCTGCATTTTTACTAATATATCAACAACGAAGAAGATGATGCCCTTCTTTAGCAAGGATGCACCGAAGGGCATGCTCTGCTTCGATAGAGATGCACTGAATGGTACTACTTTGCTTCGGCAGAGGCCTACCGAATAGACCCTTCCAGCTTCGGCTAGAGCCTACCAAACCCAATTCAGAGTCTATCTTTCTCACAGTAGATCCAAGGGAATATATGTGGACTAATCCAACCCAAATGCAGACCATATAAATACTTATGATTTTGGTTGATGAATCGATAAATTGGTTACATGTTTGTTAACGCACATTGCTACTAAACCCCCTGGCTGATTAAGGGTTCGCCACCCTACTTATTCCTTGAAGTCCGGGAGACTAGATAATGTTGGAGAGTTTATATTGACAATTTTTGATAAAGTGTTGTATGTATTTTGGGTTTATAATTGAACATTAAATTCCCATGTTCACCCTAAATAGCCTCACCTAGTGATCATAAAGCACAATTTAAATGATCGCCCGGATTTTGGTAAACTTACCAAGTTTTCGATTTCTACCGAGGGCTATGGAATCTCGTACACAACTATGTTGGTTTGCCTTAAGGCCCATGGCCACCCAACCTATTTGACATTATAGTTGGATACTGGATACGAACCTGGCATTTTTCGTGTTTACACATTTGGGTGTGCATTCTATGTGCCAAGTTGCACCACCACAACGTACCAATATGGGTCCTCAAAAGAAGAATGTGAATCTTTGTCGATTATGATTCTCTTTCACACTTAACTCTCTTAAAGCCCTTGCATGCGATCTCTTTACCACTCATTTGTGGGTTATCACTTTAATGAGACGGTCTTCACAACATTAAGGGAGATAAGAATGTCAGCGTTCCTGTAGAACGACACAAATTTGCGTGGACGTTGCCCACTATGTCTCATCTTGATCCTCATACCGCACAAGTGTGAAAAGAAAGTGTGATGAATTCTAGCTTTTAGAAAGTTGCTCCAAACGCATTTTTATGATCTAGCTAAAGTGACGAGATCATATACCAGCTGCAAACATGCCTGCAAGGATAGATGTACATAAGGAACGTCGAGTCAACATCCCCGAAAGGTGTGCCACCTTTGTTGGATGGTTTAAATGCCTTTGTTAGACAATTCAGTACACTGGCGGATAGCCAATCAATCTGTCTTGGCCTAGAGCATGACAGATCACTCGATTCATAGGTTTCACTTCCCTAGAAGAGGAAGACAAGACACAACCATGAATCCATAGTAATCGCTGTCTCAAATCATTTCCATCTCATGAGATTAATCCAGATTACTCCCGAGACTTGAAGTTTTTGGTCTAGTATATTTGGATGAGATAATGGAATCGGAATGAGATTATCATCGATGATGTTTTCACTTATATGGTAGCTACCAATATAAATGAAAAGTGACAATATCGAATCGTGTTCCGTTGATTAAGTAACAATGTAGAACTGATTGGACAATCGAAATTACAATCCAGGTCAAATCCTTATCAAAGTGTGTTGTGGACTTATCGTTCCTACATTGCCGAAGGTAACCCTGTTGTGTTACAAGTGGGAAAGGAAGCATTATGAGATAAATGAAATAGTGCGATATGATGAATGCCTTACGACACAAGTTTTCTCTCAAACGTCCTGTGATTTGTGAGAACTCATATTTTTAATTTTATATATTATATAGTATTTTGACCCATATCCTCTTAGCCAACCCGTTTGATATAACCAATTCATTATTGAACCATTGCATATTTTTGTGAAATCATATCGTGCATGGTACACGTTTGCATGCATAACTTAGTCACTAATTAAGACTACTCATCCTCCATTATAGTTATCAACTTAGAATGCCAAATCCTAATCGTTCAGTTTCTATACGAAGAGATTTATCACTTTGTCATCATCTTCAATTGCCATGTGTCTTGATTTTGTTGTCCACCTGTATTTATTTGCCTCTTGTCAACCAACGCTTAGCCACTTGGACAGTTAGAAACACTTGTCAAATACTCTAATGCCAAATGGTTAGTCATGTATACTTGGCTCTCAAACCCATGAGTCATTAGCCATGCATTTGACACCTTCACTTTGTTGCCAACCTAGCAGCAATATCACCTACCTTAGTTGTCATATTTGTGTTACATTCTTATTAACCTTCTCCACAAAACTAACACCTTTCATGCCAGCTTTCAATAACCGTCAAAACCCCCCAATTAGGAGGAAGTTTCAGCCGCTTCTTTTCCCTATAAATAACAGGCCATTCCACAATCCCATTCATATCATCTTCACCCCTTTTAGTCAGGTTACATGCATATAGTAAGTAGTCTTGCATGCATAATATTATATGTACATGCATGTATATCTTAGAGAGAGAGTTTAGAAAAGAAAATAGAATGGAAGAAATACATGGTATTTGAATGTGATCAAGGAATATATTCAAGTACGTGGAGTCTAGCTATTTGGTATTGGTGAGGAATATTGCTTGCTTGGCTTGGAGACTAGGTAGGGGGATCCTCACTTACCTTAGTTATGGAATTTTGTGCATGTATGTATATGTAAATATACGAATGCCTGTGAAACTTGCATAGATTTTGTTGTGATAGAACCATGAGGAAAATGGTTTTGTTTTATATCATGATATGCATGTTGTTTTATGCTACAAATTAAAGTGATGACTTGAGAGTGAAGGGGGGCATAGCGACCGCCTTGGGTTTTGATCCCGTAAACCTCTGGAGGGGCTACTATGAAGGGATTAGTATTGCTACCTTTCTAGGAGAGGTACTAGGATATCTAAGAGTAAAGCATTAAAGGACACTCTCGCTACACCTTACCATAAATATATTCGTTTAGAGTTGGTCTAGGTAAGGTGGTAGTTGGTTATTAGACCGGTCATCAGGCATGTAGCAATTTATAGGGATACCTATTTTCATTTTAAAAGGAAATTTTGTGAGCATACAATATATTTTCAGAACTAAACAAAGCTTTTGTTGGACATCAATCATTTTCCCTTAGGAGGAGCAATGAACGTTTGTGATGCTCACCCCTACTTTATTACAGGACTGGTGCACCTACAATTGGACGATTTGGACTAAAGTTGGGACAAGAGTTGTTTGTTACTTGTCAATTTCTTAGTCACTAATTGACTTTCCACATTTTTCTATTTGTACATATGCTTGATTCCCTCCATCTTGAAGGAATCTTTTGCAGCTAAACTTAGCACTTTGTACTTTCCAAATCGTACCTAAGAGTTGGTTTTGTTGTAAATTGTAAACTTCATCCTTTTTGACAAAAAGAAATTATCCAAATTCCATTGCCTTTTTATTCTTCGTTTTGCCAAAATGATTTCCGCTTCCGTACTACTTAAAAATAAACGATTTTACGTCCCCTCAAATAGCCTTACGTTTTGCTAGGAAGGTAGTGCCATAGTGCTAGAATTTAACACTACAATATTGCGTTACTAATAGAGCGTGGGACTGTTACGTGCCCATTTTTGGGGCGTGATATGATTGATAGCAGCATTATAAAATGTGGTTAGTTTTTCTCCATGGGGATAGTAATATGGAGGTTTACATGTAAGTTCCCAAAGAATTACATGGAGTGGTTCAAATAGTTCCAAAACCATGAAACACCCTCTTAACTTGTTTGAGGTGTTCACTTACGGATTGAAACAATCCGACAGATGTGGTATACCCATCTAAGTGATTATATGATCAGTTAGGGATATGAATGAATGCCCTTGCTTGTTAAACTATGAAGTCTTATTCTGAATTGCTAAAGTTGTAGTTTATGTCGTTGACATGAATCTTACTAAGACTCCAGAAGAGCTTGAGAAAACTGCCTCGCACCTGAAGGTGGAATTTGAGATAAAGGATATTAGGAAAACTCATTTATGCCTTGACCTGAAGTTCAAGCGTTGTTCTGATGGTACCTTGGTCTACCAATCGAACTACACCCCGATTGTGTTATCTTAGAGTATACATCTGATTTTCCACACGTTATATGCAAATGAGACCTTTGAAAAGGTTATGGAATCTGAAATTCCATATCTGAGTTCAACTTTGCGCTTCGTTTTGGAGTTCTAGATAATGTATGGGAGAGTTTGATCTGTAGATCTTACTTTGATACGAGCATATAGATTGTAAGAAGTATCTACATCAACTAGTTGAGAATTGGATTTAAGTTGGTTAGTTAGAAGTACATGGATTGTCCGCTCGATGAGCCATCGGTTGGATTTTGTCTTGCTTTCCTGTGAACTGGTAAATAGTTGAAATGTAACAAGAACTCACGTGCAATCGGTTGTTTTATTGCACCTGGCACATGTATTAAGGAATCTGGCTGTTTTATTTCTTTCCTTTGAAATCTAACAAAAAATCTAAGAAGAACTCACGTACAGATATGAATTGCTCTAGTTATGTTTCCCTCGTTATATACACCCATGATTCCTCTTTATATACCTGTTGTTCTTTGCTCAGTTATCAATTCCCCTTCCTGCGTGATTGATTCTTTCTTAAAATCACTTTCAAGTTTATATAACCTGCTGTGCTTTGCTATGTGATGCTTTCTAGATTGTTACAAAATTTAATTAGCATTATTTAATTACATCTATGAATTTCCTCGCTTCCCTGTTTGCATATCTTACCTTTGACTATTAATTCTACTGTAATTGGTACTTTTTGGTAATGATATCTTTGTTTATCATCTCATGTATTTTCATGTTAGTGGCATGTATGTTATGTTGCTGTATAACTTAACCTCCTATGTTAGTCGAGTAATGTATTGGGCTAGATAAGAAAAAATATGTGAGGGTTTTCATTGCTGTTTTTTCATGTTGGTGCCCCATTCATTCATGTGTTGTTTTTTTTGCATGTGAAGGTATGGATGAATATGAGACTCAATTCTTTGTTCTTTTGAACATTTGGATTATAATGGCACAAGTCTTTAGTATGAATTGCCAATTGTTGAGGTATAGACAACAACAAAGGAGACAAAGGGAAAGAGCTAGTTTAGAGCAAAGGACATTTGTTAGACTTCATGTTAGGAGAGAGGAAATAAATTGTATCACGCAATTGAGTGATACTAACTATTTGTGGGAGCTGCGAATGGATAGGAATGCATTTGCAATTTTATGTGATTTACTACAAACTCGTGGTGGGTTGGTAGATGATGGTCGTGTTACAACAAAGGAGCAAGTTTCTACTTTTGTTAACATATTAGCCCACCACAATAAAAACAGGTCAATGCAAGTTAGATTCATTAGGTCTAATGAAACTATTAGTCAGTATATTCGGAGTGTATTGCGTGCGTTGCTCAATTTGCAAGATGTGTTGTTTGCAAAACCAACCCCTATCCCAGAGGATTGCACAGAATCGAGATGGAAATGCTTTAAGGTAAGCATCATAGTAAAATCATTAATAACATAATTATTTGTAGTTGGCCAACAACTAAAATTTATTATCAACTAATGTAGGTACATACTATTTGGTTGATTCCGGATATACGAATGGCGAGGTTTTTCTGGCACCTTATAGAGGCACTAGATACCATTTGTAAGAGTGGGAAAACAATTCACGTGCACCTACGAATCATGAAGAATATTTTAATATGAAACACTCACGTGCTAGGAATGTCCTTGAGAGATGTTTTGGCCTCCTCAAAAGACGTTGGGCTATCTTGCGAAGTCCTTCCTACTATCCAATCAAGATTCAGGGACGAATGATCACTGCTTGTAGTTTACTTCATAATTTTATCAAAATGTATACGGCGGTTGATCCTGAGGAAAATGCAAGGCTTGCATTTGATGAATTGCCTATAGGGGAAGATTTACCAGAAGTATTAGCCTACATTAAAACCGTTGAGTCAAGTCAAACATGGACTCAATGGAGGGATGATCTTGCAAGAGAAATATATGATGAGTGGAGAGGAAGGAGGGGTTGAAAATAGGTTGACATAGTAGTTGTTGTAATTGTCTTTTATTGTTTGATGACATTTTACTGAGATGATTGCTGTCATTGTTTTTCATTGTTTGAAGACTATTGAGATGTTTATTAAGTGGATTTGTAATGTGGTAATTGGGAGTTATCTGGATCTTATGGCTGATAAAGCCCAGTGTTGTTATATTTAGAATATAGTTCTGCTTACTAAATATATTGTTGCTAACCAAAAACCTCACTTGGATAACATTGTTTTATTTCAGTCCTCATGATATGTGTTTATCACCAATTTACTATATAATGTACATTTTCTATGATCTTTAAAATTTTTGTTTGTAAGTGCTATCCCTTTTAGGGTTGCCATGTAGCCTTGAGTACATGGATAATAAATTGATAATTGATTACCTTTTCCCCTTGATTATATGGCCACCTCATGTAATTGGAATGATAATGAGGAGGATGTGCTGCTTACCATCCTTGAGGAGATGGTAGTTGATGGTGTTAGGTGCGAGACCGGCAGTTTTAAGGCTGGTACATTTGTAATGGCTGCCACCAAGATGAGGGAGTTGATTCCGGGCATTAATATAGAGCCCAATCATATACAAAACAAGCTGAAGCGTCTAAAAGAAAAGTATTCCGCTGCATATGACATGATGAATACCTCTGGATTTGGTTGGAATGACGAAACAAAATGTGTTGTTGTAGATAGTGACGATGTACTACAGCTGTGGGTGAAGGTACATTTTGTTTCTTATTCTTTTTCAATTAGTTGCTTTAATAAGATTTTTCTTCATTTGTAGTTACATACCAAATTATTATTAACTCATAGGCCTCTTCCCAATATATATAGTTGTCTCAAAAACACAATCTTGCATAGGTTCTACTAAGTTCAATTTTATTTTAAAATATTCAATTTCAATATTTGATTTCTTTGAAGTCATAACTTTGATTTCTTTGGGTTCTTATTGTAGAAACATCCTAATGCATCTTACAAACCAAACAAGCCATTTCCGTTGTATCCACGGATATGTACGGTGTTTGGGAGAGACCGAGCCATGGGTAGTATGGCTGAATCAGCAGTAGATGCAATGGAAAACATGGGATTGGAAAATGAGGATTGCGATGAGACCTTCGAGATGCCTCCGACTTCAACTTCCTTATCTCCTTCTGTTGGTACATCTAGTGCATCTCAACCTATTAGGAAGAGGAAAAGGAATAAGAATGATGCTGATGCAAATATTGTAACTGTTATTCGTGAAGGTTGGGATAAAGCAGTTACTGAAATGAAGAATTTAGGGGAAAGTTATACTTTAAGAGAAGCTAAAGCCATGTTACCTTCTCAGCTTAGGGCCATGGGTATCCCACATGATCAAGTGCTGAAAATTTCAATGAACTGAGTGAAAGATACTAATATGTTGAGTTTTTGGTGTACCCTGGATAACTCTGAAAAGCCAGATTTCATTAAAATGTTTATGGATGGCATCTGAGCATTAGGGGGTTTAGTATGATATGAACTATATCAACTTCTAGGGCTTAGTAAGACCTTATCTTTCTTTCTTTTTTTCTTAAGTCAAGACGAATGTTTAATTTGGGATTTCATGTTTAAGTTCTGGATATTTCATGTTTATTGCTTTAGCAAGATAATATGATTAAACTTATATATTTTTCATCCTTGCATGACAACCATTACATAGTTCTCATGAATAAGATAAAACGGAACAACATGAAACCTGACCTTGAACATTTCTCCTATGCTCTTGTGTGATTTGCCACGCAATGCAATGGGGAATATTTAGAGGGGTGTCCTTGAAAACAAGGCCAATTCTAATGTTTGCAGAACCTGAACTCCCAGAACAACAACCCACAATTGAAAGGACCAAAATTAGGGACTAAAAATTGAATTGGGGACGGGTGTCCTTGGAAACAAGGCCAATTCTAATGTTTGCAGAACCTGAACTCCCAGAACAACAACCCACAATTGAAAGGACCAAAATCAGGGACTAAAAATTGAATTGGGGTATTGGTTTTGCAATTTGCATAATAAAATTTGATGGGTTTGTGCTGAAAATTCGAATGGAACTGTAGAAAACTGAGAGATTAAAAATTACAAATTTTAAAGGGGTTTGCATGTGGAATACAACATATACCTATTAAAATTTGGACCAAGAAAAACAAATAATGGATAATAGTGTTCAAATTTGAACAACTTAAAAAAAAAGAAAAAAAACAGTCTTGTCCCGTTCCACGCACAAAATTGTACCAAACAAGGGACGGAACATGGGTATTTTAGTCATTTTAAGCTTTTGGTTCCGTTCCGTCCATGCACTACCAAACGCAGAATGGAACAACCGTTCTGTTCCTTCCTGCGCGTACCAAACATTACACAGAACATTCGTTTCGTCCCGTCCCGTCCCGTCTGCGTACCAAACGCACCCCAATGTTTCCTTTTTTTTCTTTTTTTTTTCTTCGAAATTCTAGGGTTTAAAAACCCTAATTGCTTCTAAATTAATTTGAATTCTTTAATTCACGATTCCACATAGCATATATATATATTGACAATATATATATTGGAAGGTAAATATAAATGTAGGGGGTTCATGCATTATTGGGAATGTTTTCATGCTTCATGATCATTTCAAATATCTTCCTTTATTTTAAGAGTACCTGATTGGCAGAAAACAACAAAAGCCTTTGAATTTGTAGAAGATCCTTCTTTGAAAGTCGAAATTGCATCTCCAATGCATTGTATCACGTTCAACACAGAAAAATTAAATTGAATCAATAACATGCAGATCAATTCAATAAAATAATAAATTAATCATAAAAAGAATGATTAAAACGTAATACTCCTCTAATTGAAGATCTCTTTCTTTATCGCAGCATCAAGAGCGTGCTGATAACGTGTTGTAGGCATAATTTACTGAACAATTATGGAGGTCAGAGAGAGGGCGTGTGGCAATAGTAGAAAGCGATGTGTAATTTTGAGGTGTGCTCTATTCCACCCCATTGTGCCTTTATTTATAATAGTAGGATAGGTAAAATTCTTACCCTTTTAGGATTACAATGTATGCTGGGCTGCCGCAGCATATATAGGGTAAGTAAGCTTCTCCAATAAAATTGTTAACCCTTGGGGAGCGGATGAAAATCTTTTTCTATCTACTTTACGGATCAATAGATTAAAACGGGATTTCTATGACTTAGGATAGTTTTAATATAGGTGTTAGGGTTTGTAATCTTTATAATATTATCACTAATCAATAATCGCTTTTAATTATTCTGTTTCTCGATGCGCCAACATCAAGTTCTTAATATCATAAGCCACCAAACTCAATGAAGAAGAAATACCACGCAAGCTGCCCAGTACTTGGGTCAATTGGAAGGAATTAGTTTCAAGGACATGAATGAAACTACTCTAAAAAACTACAATCATGCCCACTAAGAATTTAATCACTGATCATAACCTGCCATATAAGAAATTTTGCGTATATAAACAGTTGTAGATTTGAAGTTACAGTTTCGTTTTATATTTTTACAACAGAAAAGTGCAAAGTTAATTGTTTCATTATCCCCAATTACAATTACATTTTCAGTTTACTGAAGTTGCAGTTTCCAAATATCCCATATCCTACCTTAAACTTATTGGTTAATCAACTTGACCTATTTAATTTTATTTTCTAAAAGCAAGATTTTAGTTCATGTGACTTATTAGTTCACTTGCAATATTAATAGACCTATAGTTGAATATCAGAGTGCACGATGAATAAGACTATAAAATAATAAGAATATTATTAAACAACCGAAAATGCCAAAACGGCTACATAACCCTAAGAGGCTACACTGTGACTAACTTATTCTCTAATGAATAACAAAACACTCTATTTATAATAAACTAACCCTAATATCTAACAAAACCTTATTCTAACGGGCGGAGCCCAATTCCTAAATCTATTATTTTCCAACACCCCCCGTCAAACTCATAGCGGTAAACAACATGAGTTTGCCAACAAGTAGATGTGGATGCAGGTTTCGTTAGTCAGACAGACAGGCAAGCTCCGCAATGTGGATAGACAGATAGGCAGGCTCCACAATTCAGACAGACAGACAGACAGGCCGGCTCCACAATGCAGACAGACAGATAGGCTCAGACAAACGGACAAACAAGCTCCGTTAGGCTGACAAGACAAGCGAGCAAGCAATCAAGCGAGCAAACAGGCGAGCAAGCGAACAAGCAATTCCAGCAATCAACAAATTCTGGCAACCAAACGTTGGGAGTATGGACTCTGTCACTAAACAGATTAGATTCCTATATCAAAAATGCAACAACGAACGAATAAAAATAAAACTTATCACTCGGGTAATAGCCAAGCAGGCAACATCATACTTCAAACAAATCATATACTTTAGACAAAAATCCAACAACCCAATATAGGCAACCTTATCTTCTTATCGCATTTTATCGGTCCAATCCAATAAAGTAGCTCAACAAACAAACAATGGCCTAACTTATTAAGTTCTAAAGCAGTCAAACCCTGACAAAGTTAGATATGGTGAAGCAAAGTACTGGAATGGGTCGTACCAACAATCAGGTCAGGTACTGTGAACTTCAGGCAAGTGCTAGATTATGGTGGTATGATGTGAGATCGTGGAGATATGGTTCAGGCTGGCTGCAGTTCGAATGATGGTGCGAATCAGCGGGGGTAACCTACGGGTTCAATCTTCAGGTTGCTGGCGGCATGGTTTGGGGTTGATGTGAGTGCAGTAATAGCAGCATGTTTCTTGGTTTTGTGCAGCAGTGAGTCTAAGAGGCAGTGCAAAGGTGGTGGATTTATCAGATTCCTAGGTTAGTGGTGGCTTGTGGGTGCTACCAAGTGTAGGGTGTTCAGGCAGGAATGGTCGCGGGTCAGTGGTGCAACGGTGACGATTTAGCAACAGCAAATGGTGGTGTGATGGCGTGCTTGTAGGCAGACGACGAGGCAGGATCTAGAGGAGGAGAAGGTTCAGGGCTAGGTTGTGGGCAGGATCAGGTGTGTGGACTTGACCAGTCTAGCTGCACGCGGTGACTACAACTTCAATTTAGATTTTTTTTTTTTGTTTTCTTTTGCAAACTAAACCAAAGACAAAAAAAAAGAAAAAAAGAAGAAGAAGAAGAATACATACTGACAAACAGAATACCAACTCGACCAAGCAGATTAAATCTTGAAATATTGAACCTGCTCCGATACCAAATTGAATATCAGAGTGCGCGACGAATAAGACTATAAAATAATAAGAATATTATTAAACAAACAAAAATGCCAAAACGGCTACATAACCCTAAGAGGCTACATTGTGACTAACTTATTCTCTAATGAATAACAAAGCACTTGTGGAGCCAAAAATAATCACAAGGTGACACATGGATTTTTGGGTGAAAATGACAAAATTGCCCTTGAGACACACCAAATTTCCTACGCGCGAGCAGTGGACAATTATTCCACAATCAAGTCAAAAGTGCCCAAGAAAGGTAACAAGTTCAAAGTTATTTCATCCATCCTCATCTTATATTCCTTACAAGGTATTTATCTCATAACAATCAAAACATTCCATATAAATTGAGTTAATTGGCCAATTAATGGATTTATTACCTAATTAATCCATTAATTGCCAAATAAATCACCCATTACACCCAAAAAACACCCTAAAGGCCGGCCACTCTCTCTCCCAAGAGGGACGGCCATGCTCTATATATTGAGTCCCATTTTCTCTAAAAACCTAAGTCCTCTTGCAAAAACTTCCAAAAAATTCTCTAAACACTTCTCTCTGAATTCTAACTTTGGCATCGGAGGTTTTTCGGCCAAAGCCCCTCCTCCCCCCAAAAAAAAAAAAATTCATCATGGGCGCGTGAGGCTCTTGGCCTTAACCAAAGGTGTAATTGTTTTGTAGGTGCAATTTTGTCCAAAAAGAAGGAAGCGAAAATTTACATCCATAGCACTCTATTTATAATAAACTAACCCTAATATCTAACAAAACCCTATTCTAACGAACGGAGCCCAAATCCTAAATCTATTATTTTCCAACACCTATTAATATATCAAGATTGAACTCATAGGAGGAATCTAGGAAGTAGTGAGTGGCCAAATCTAAATTATTTTCTCAAAACCGTTCTTGGCATTATTATTGCTTTCTAACCGGGATGCATGGTAAACCCTAATTGATGCACCGCAACAAACAGCAATACAAAAACAATATTTTTGGATGGGCATGGCCAGATGTGACTGATCTTCATCGTTTTCTTTTGAAATTTTCGTTTGTCACATTTATTGAGACCACGAGGAGGAAGACACTTTCTTGACCCTTTCCATTCATTCCTTCCATACTCAAATGTTTTAGAAAGAGGACTTGGAATTCAATCTTGGTCATTGATTATTAAAAATAAAATAAAATAAACTCCTTGCATGACAAAATTTTGCGTGACGAAATTTTAAACTTCTTCACGCAAAGTCTCTACAAAAATAAAATTTTATTTTTTTAAAACCTTTGCACGATAAAATCCAAATATTTTGTTGCCTAAACCAATTTATTTTCTTTTTTTTTTAATTTTATATTATAAATTTTTAAATATAGATATTTTCATAAATTTTATTATTTTTTAAAAACTTTGCGCGACGAATATCAGTATTTCGTTGCCTAAATTCTATTTACTTATTTTTTATTTATATTGTTAAATTAAATTATTTTCTTTGCGCAACGAATCAACATTTGGTCTCCTAAACCCTATTTATTTATTTATTTTTAAAATAAGTACGATATTCATTGAAGATTGAAATACGTACAAATCGAGGATAAGGTGCTTACATTGGGCCTTAATAAAAACCTTGTCGGGGCTTTCAACCTGATCGAAGGGAAAAAGAGTGTCCCGCACCAAAATTAACTGGTAGTATTATCCTCTAATAACAAATCGAAAATTACATCAGGAGGCTCTTCGAACCAAGAAACTGGGTGATCAACAGTTAAACTAAAGCTCAGAAAGCAATGAGCCACCTTATTCTTCTCTCTTGACCAAATGTGATTTTCCATTGCTTGAAATCTTGTAGGAGCCGCCTTGTATCATCGAACATATGCCCGTAGTGGCCACTATACACTGCACTTGCATTTTGAATTGCAAAAATCAACAGCAATGCATCCTCTTCCACCTGGACCTGTTCTATGACTCATCTGCGCAAGAACATCGTTGCTGCTCGTGTAGTAGCTACCTTTACATGTAATGCCAATCTCACACCTTACTCCTTACTCACCTTTGCCGCCAGAAACCTTCCCTCTGAATTTCTCACTACCATCCTATAACCTCCAGTCGACCCCTTCTCATCCCATGTTGCATCAAAATTACATTTTATCCACCCAAAAGCCAGAGGCTACCATTTATAAATTCTTGTCGAGGATTTGCTATGCCGCATCATTCCATTTTTTAGATTCCACTAGCCACGTTAATTTATTTAAAATTTAAAATTGTAAAATAAAATTATTTTATTTTTTATTATTTATAAATATTTTTTTAAAAATTTTGCATGACGTACCTGTATTTTGTCGCACAAAATCCTTAAATTTAGGTGGATGCCAAAAATGGAACACGAGATTTTTTTTAAAAAAATTTTAAGGCTTTGCGCGACCAACACTTCGTCATGCAAAACCCTAAAATTGTGGGCAGGCACCAAAAATGGGACACGGTAAATTTTATTTTAAAATTTTTTTAAAGACTTTGCACTACCAATATTTTGTTGCCCAAAGTGATACGGTTTAAAAAACCAAAATAACTCCTCTACAATTTTCTCAATGTCTTTCTCTATTCTCTTACCTCTCCTCCCTTTTCATCTCCCCAAATCCGACCCTCTCTCTCACACTCACTCCTCTCACTTAGTATCTCTTCTCTCTCTCTCTCTCTCTCTCTCTCTCTCTCTCTCTATTTCCTCTAACTCTCTCACACTCACTCCTCTCTCTCATTCTCACTCGCTCTCAATCTTGCCAAAAGGTATTTTCTCCCCAAATTTTAATTTTTTTCATTAATATGTGTTTTTAGAGTTAATTAATTGGGTTTGGTATGGGGTGGAGTTTGGGGTATGCCAATTTTAGGGGAGATTATGCCCATTTTTTTGACACACCCCGACCCAAAATATCGGGGCATGCTGGCCATCATGTGAGGGTGATGTAGCCAAGTACGCTGTGCGGAAGTACTGAAGTGAAAATGTGAGAAATAAAAACCAAACCGAATAATTTACAGTGAAAAGATAAGTGAGTGAGAATGATGAAAACGAAAGCATAAAACACAACATTAGAGCTCCAATAACCTAGGTGCAGTCCAAAACAAACAAATACTAGCTAATCGATAACCAGAGAAATCCTACATGGATGGTGCTCTGTCAGAACTGCCCTCAATGCCTCGTTTGCCACCAACGATCACTGCTACCTAAAACCCGGAGGGGCGCAAAACAGAAAACGTGAGTAGGCAAAAACAAAGCTTTTCAAAACCATTTCAATATCAAATGTGATAACCACTCTCTGTAAAACCTGTATACTTTCCCAGAAAATATCATAGTCCTTGTATGCTAAATCGTGCTGGAAAAAGATAAATCTCGAATATGCCATGTCAGAGTAAGCCATGTTGAAATATCCAATCAAGCAATATATGCATCAATCAGGTAAGGTAAATCAATAATCACAATATGCCAGCAATATCAATACGTCAGCCGGAGTCACCTAACGTGACTTGTACGGCTGAATCTATAGCTCATCAACCAATATCCTGCACACGAGTCGGAACCACCTATAGTGGTCTATACGACAGGCTGGGTGTATATAAATACGCTAAGTGCTACGATCACGTGAAGGCTGTGCGATGTATCACAAGTCACCTACAAGTCGAAACCACCTATAGTGGTTTGTACGACAGGCTAACACCTGCCTTGGATCCAAGGTGAGTGTGTGGTGTGGGAGGTGAGCGATCACATGAAGGCTAAGCCCTAACCTCTAGCGGAGCACAAACACCGAGGTGCAGGAATATGAGCTATATACCAATCTCATCATCATCATCATCATCATCGCTATCAAACATATACTCACCTGACTTACCTGAGCGTCCGCAACGCCAAGCAATAACCATCACACAATCATAAATAATATAAATGGAATTCTAATCATAAAATTATTTAAAAACGTAATTTCTGGGAAAAATACCAAGCATATATATATATATATATATATATACACACACACACACTGGAAACAAAAGCCCATTCACTGATATGTAGAAGGATCGTAGCCCCCAAGTCTCGCGTGATTGCGCTCGTCCTCAGTCCCACGAACACCCCTATATTTTTAGAAAAAATTTCCGATGACTCACGCACCCCTACGCGCTGGCCAAGGCACGACCACACACATCGCCCACACACAGGCACGTGCCTAGCACACGGACGGAATCCCTAACGCCATTAGGGAATATTCTGTTAGAAACCAAAATATTCCGTTAACTTTAACCTGACATCGTTAGTCTCTGTTAGGAATATTCCGTCAACTTTGACAGAATATTCCCTTTTCCCCTACCTTCAGTCGCCTGAATCCGGCGCCGACGACCGCTACGTCGCCGGATTCTAGAAAAACTTCAAACCTATTATTTTCACTCATTTCTCAACCAAACGTCACGATTCTTAAACCAAAATGAAGCTTAAGATAAGAGAAAGAGGTTTATACCACTTTGAAGCTCCAACGTCGACGAAATCTCGCCAGAGAAAATCCACGAAATCCGGCCAACTTCGAAACTAGCTTTCCTGACGTCCAAAATCCACCAAAATTGTTCTCCGAGCATTGTGAGAGTGTTCTAAGACTCCCTACGATCTTAAAATCCACTAAAACCCTCGCGATCACAAGTGCATGAACAGTACCTTTGACAGAGTCTACAATCTCTTAGGGTTTTCGAACGTTCTACGCTAAACCAAAGGTATGGTTGGACTCTAGAACTTGCAAGAAAGATGAAAAGACTATTTGAAGCTTCGATCCGTGACCAAATAAGCAAGATTGTGTTTTTCCGTACGTTTGGTATGGAAAATGTGAGAAAACTCGAGAAAGAGGAGAGAGAGACAACCAGAAATGGAAAAGGAATGGTACAAGTGTGCATGTGAGTGTGTGTTTTAGTTCTCATCTAATCCCAACCAAACCAAAACAAAAACAAGGCATAGTTCCCAATTGGGTCCAAGAATATGGGAAGCAACCCAATTGGCCCAAAAACATAGCCTAAATCACACACACACGACCACTAACGCTTAAGGGCAAAAACGTCATTTCACGCTATCGATAAATATTCTGGGGCGGGCTGTCACATTTTGGTATTATTTTATGTTATTTTCTGGTTATTTGACCATGCTTGGTTTGTTCGTAAGGGATCTAGACTTTGACCACGAAAGTTGAGGATTAGGACGCTATTGGACCATATCTCGCACCACTACCATCATAATAGACTTGTATTAGGATTTTATTATTGCACTTTGTTAATTTATGTGTACATTTTAAATATATTATATATATTAGATAATTTGACCACTATTTTTCATTATGTAATTTTATTTTGAATATATCAATTCAAATTAAAGTAATTAAAAAAATAAAGTCATACAATTAAATTAAATTCAAAATAAAAGTAAAAATTCAAAAAAATCTTGCACTACCAAATATTTTGTCATGCAAACAATTAATATAATTAAATTAAAATAAGAGAAATAATAAAACAAAAAGTCAAAAACCTTGTGCGACAACATATTTCATCGCTCAAAATATTAAATTAATTTAGTTTAATTAAAAAAATTTAAAACCAAAAATCTTTGCAAGACGAAATATTTCGTTGCGCAAAGTACCTTTGTGCAACGAAGATTAATGTTTGTCACACAAACCCTATTGTCATGAGCTTTGTACGACGAACCATGCGCGATAAAAATTTCATCGCGTAAGGTTTTGGGCGACAAAATCATACTTTGCGCAACAACCTTATTTTGTGGCGCAAAGTGTTTTTTTTGTATACGTAAATATTCCTCCATCAATCTCTTTCAACCATGAGGGTAACTTCTTCTGACATGTTCGATCAATGACCCATAGACACACAGGAGCTATTCATTTGCTATCCTATGACAATTACAGTAAAGGCATCTCGGTCGCATGTGAATCCTTGTGATAAAAGGGTTATTCATACCCGACCAATGACCATCTCCATACTTCACAAAAATACACAATCATATATATTATTATATGTGTGTATTATATATGGGATAGGATCAAGGGACAAATATTTTTACAAATACTTTTACACTCTTTTTAAGCCTTTTGATTACATGACATCCAATGGTTCTTATTTATTCATTAAATGACATGGATGCTTATGTGGATTTTAACTAATATTAAAGATAAAATACAAACAACAACAACAACAAAGCCTTTTCCCACTAAGTGGGGTCAGCTATATGAATCCTAGAACGCCATTGCGCTCAATCTTGTGTCATGTCGTCCGTTAAATCCAAATACTCTAAGTCTTTTCTTAGAGTCTCTTCCAAAGTCTTCCTAGGTCTTCCTCTACCACTTCGGCCCTGAAACTCTGTCCCGTTGTCACATCTTCTAACCGGAGTGTCAGTAGGCCTTCGTTGCACATGTCCAAACCACCATAACCGATTTTCTCTCATCTTTCCTTCTATTTCGGCTACTCCTACTTTACCTCGGATATTCTCATTTCTAATCTTATCCTTTCTTGTGTGCCCACACATCCAACGAAGCATTCTCATCTCCGCTACACCCATTTTATGTATGTGTTGGTGCTTCACCGCTCAACATTCCGTACCATACAACAACCCTAAAGATAAAATAAAACTGGAAAATAAAATAAAATTTGAAAATTAAAACTAAAATTAAAAAAAGGAAGAAACTAGGGAAATTTTGATGTCTAGGAATAAAACTAATATGCAGGTTTCATCCCATCTTTTCCAAAAAGATCGACATTTGTGCCTCCAATAGGACTAGGGTTTTTGTTTTTGTTCTGCTTATGGCGCACAACGGCTTTGTCACCTGCAAGCTTCTTCACAGAAATTATGGATATGGCTCTTCCTTTCTGCAACACCTCCGTCGAAAATGCCTGAACGTTTCTTCCGAGCTTCGAAGAGGTGAAATCAATCATTGATTCTAATGAGGTGGCACAATATTTTTCCTCTCCTCTTATGCCTAGAGCTTCGCACTCTTCAATTGTTTGCTTAATTATATTAGCTTCCACATATTCCGATTTCACTGAAAATTGGTTAAAAGTTTCAAGTAATTTGTTCGACGAGAAGGGGATCAACTTTGCCGTTTTGCGCAGCAAGAAATTCGTCATATTCGAATTTCTAGTGAAGTTCAAGTTCATTGCTGTGCCAGGACGCATTTCCTTGTCCAAGAAGAGTAAAGTTGCCTGTGGGTTGTCATCTTTATGGAGTTGATGATTCTCATGAGTGGCATGTGCATGATAAGTTGATAACTACGGTAAAAAATGGGGATCGTTCTTGTGCTACTCAAACATATGTAGGTTGTGTCCCATCTTTTCCAACAAGATCGAGATTGGTCGAAACCAGTACCCTTTCAGATTTTATGTTTTTTTTTTCCAGTTTTATTTTATCTTTAATATTAATTAAAATCCACATAAGCATCCATATCATTTAATGAATAAATAAGAACAATTGGATGTCATGTAATCAAAAGGCTTAAAAAGTGTAAAAATATTTGTAAAAATATTTGTCCCTTAATCCTATCCCATTATATATATATATATATATATATATATATATATATATATATATATATATATATATATATATATATATATATATATATATACATTTTTCAGGCATATATAATCCATAGTGTTCCAAGACAGACCAACACCTGTATGGCTCGACCTGGGGACCAATTTTCTAGGGCCAAACACGTGTTAAAATCTGTATACAAAAGCAAATAGCAAGTACTTCTACACGTATATTACAGGACCGTAGTTTTTTTTTTTCTTTAACAAGAGATCTTGGATCATCGTTTAGCTACATGAACACTGACACCTGCATTTTAGTGCAAGCCAAAAGGTTCTTCATTTCCATGCTATCTTTATACATCCCATTATATATATATATATATATATATATATATATATATATATATCTTTTCCATGCTATCTTTATACTTCCCATTATATATATGTGTGTGTGTGTGTGTATGTATGCATCAAAGTTTATAATATCTAGCTAGGAATCAGGATTTATGATTATTTGGTGCGTATTAATTTAATATAGTCTGGTTGGTTAAGTACGCATGAAATCTGTGACAACCCGTCCCAATATATTTATAAATTAAGTAGCGAATTGATGGAATTACCCCTTCGGGGTTATGTACGCATGCATGTGTGTTGTGTGAGGACCAATGGATGGTGGCCCTCAATAATTGGAACTATGGTTTGTTGGGATATTATTCTGTGGGAGACTTTAGGACCACACACACACCCTCACCTCTCCCGTCACTCTCTTTATCTGTCCATCACTCACTCTCTCTGACTCACTCTCTCTCTTCACTCACGAGCTCTCTCTCTCACCCTCGCCATTATTGTACGGACATACCCACAAATCCTTCAAAATTCACAGATCGAAGGAAATTATTGCACCATCATCTTCATCTCGTCGATACGAGTTCATCCATACCATTTTCAGGTAAGTTTTACGTCGTTTTCACGTCGAAAAATCGAGCACAGTTTTGGGTCAACTTTTTAATGGTTACGTTTTAGGACAATCCAAGCTCACAGCGAGCTTTAGGAGGTTCCCACGACGCTCGGAGTACTTCGTTGGTGGTGTTTGGACGTCGGAATCGCGTAGTTCGAAGATGGCCGATTTTGGAGACTTTCCCCGACGCGATTTAAGGCCTTTTTCAAGGTTTTTGAAGGTATAGACTTGTTCTACTCCAAATTTAGAGCACGTAGGAAGAAAAATGGGTCAAAATGGTGCAAAAACGAGTGAGATATGAAGAAAAGAAAATTTTCAAGATTTCCGGCGACGGAATATTTTAATGGCGTTAACTGACGCCGTTAAAGTTAACGGAATATTCCTGGAATATAGCTGACGATGTTAACTAACGCCGTGAGTGTGCAGGGCGCGTGGCCGCACTTGGCTGGCCCGTGGGTCTGTGCCTTCGCCGGCGCGTGGGGCCGAGAAAAATTATTTTAAAAATATGGGGATGTTCGTGACGACGAGTAGGTCACGTTGGTATATCCAAATGCCAAAATTGAGCTATGTATGAGAAGTTATTTCCGTAGTTACGTATATGTGCTTAAATAATGTATTTTTAGTAATTTCTCATATAGGTGAGACGTATTCCGAGGACGAGCGTAGCCAGGCTAGACGTGGGGGCTACGACCCAGTGACTTATCAGTGAGTGCGCAGCTATTTTTCCGTATAACCTATATATATAATGATTTTCCCATAATCATATCTTAAATGAAAAGTACGTTTTTATCGACATGCATATAACTTGATTTTGATGCATGAGTATTCATATATAAATTTCATGCATATGTTGGTGCTGAGGACGCCAGGTAAGTACCAGGTAGATACATGCATAGTTGAGAAAGAACAGTGATGTGATGAGATATGATGTGATATGTTAGCTCATAAACCTGCACATATTGTTAGTGCTCACGCCCAGAGATAAGGGCACAATCTTTCACGTGTCGTTCACCTCCCGCACCGCATGCTCGCCTTGGATCCAAGTTAGGTGCACAATCTTGTCGTATAGACCACCTTTGAGTGGGTACGACATGTAGGTGACCCGCGTTCATTCGCACAGTCTTCACGTGATTGTAGCACTAGAGCATTTATTATTGATACAGTGATGATGATGATGATATGATGAGGATATTGATGTATGTGCAGTAGATATATATATGATGATGAGATAGAGATGTTATGAGTTATATGTACAGCCGAGGGCTGAGTTGATATCTAGTAGCGATATGATTATTGAAATGCATAGCATGGCGTTACTTATGAGATTCAGATTGGCATTAAAACGCATTGCACGGCATGTTATGAGATACATTGAAAATGTTTTATGCTGAGAAAGGTTGTGATATATATGTACGTATTATTTTCTGGAAAACTATACAGGTTTTATAGAGAAGGGCTATATTTTTGATAAAAGAATGATTTTGAAAAGATTTGTTTTGTTGACCCACTCAATTTTTTTTTTCGCCTCTCCAGGTTCCAGATAGCTTGAGTACCGGAGTTGGCTAGCAAGGACCCATCAGTAGTTCTGACAGACTTGCTATTATGTAGGACACCCATTGGTGTATTTGAACTTATTTATTCATGCTTGACTGCACTTGACTTAGTACACTGTGGATATGTATAAGTACTATATAATCACTCTAGCGCTATATCATATCTAGGTTGCTAGTAGTTTGATTTTAATTGGTTCGTACTTCATTAATGATTCCGCTTCCGCACTGTGCACTTGGCTACGTCACACTCACGTAACGGCCAGCACGCCCTACTTTAAGTTACGGGTGTGTCAGTTTGGTATCAGAGCTCTAGGTTGCAATCTTGCATATTTTGTGAAATTTCTAATGACTTGATGTCTTCTGTCAGAACTATGCCGCCTCGTCGTGAGCCTCGTCATGTAGAGGAGCCTAGTTTCCCTAGCGTAGCCCAGTTAGGGGAAGCTATAGCTAACGCCCTTCCGTCAGTTATCCGCCCGCCGCAGCGGACCCCTCTTGAGTCAGTGCACAATCTGAAGATAACCCAGTTGGTGAGGAACGAGGCGCCTGGGGGTTCAGAGAAATGGTTCATGCATATTGAGAAGGCCTTTAGCATCATGATGAATCAGGGGAGTCTTTGGCCCAATAAGTGGGTCGAGACGACTACATGGTTTAGCTAAGGAACCAGCTACGTGGTGGACGGAATTGGCTAAGAGAATGCCTGAGGAGGAAGCTAATGATTGAGAGGTATTTATGGAATTTGTTTTACAGAAGATTCATTCCTCCAGCATATATTGACGAAAAGAAATAAGAGTTTACCAGACTGAAGCAAAAGAAGATGTCAGCGAACGATTACTACCGTACATTCACTGATCTCTCCCGCTACCACCCGGACGTCGCCGCTAATCAGGTGGAGATGTTACGCCGATTTAAACTGGGTACAAAGAAGAAGTAGCATACGATAGTGACAGCAATTCCCTGCTCCACCTACCACGAGTTTTACGAGGTCTTGTTGCAGATTGAGGACTCTGAAAACTTGCCGAGTGACAATGATGACAACGAGAGGGATGGAAACCAGGGTAAGAATAATAAGGGCAAAGGCCCGTACTCGCAGGGACCCTGTCAGACTCAGACCTTCAAACGAAGCGGGGCCAGTTCTAGTTCGTCGAGCCGAGGTTTCAGTGCTACCGGGCAGAGGGGCGGTGGCAGATTCTTCGGTAGTGGCAGATTCCAGAGGCAGGGGAACTCTGGTAGGAACAGTGCTCCGTTGTGCCGTAGGTGCAACAACCGGCACTTTGGCGAGTGTCATCGTGGTACGAGTGGATGTTACACTTGTGGTCAGGATGGGCACCAGGCTAAGAACTACCCTCAGAACCAGCAGAGGCCTCAGCAGCCTGCTATACCACCAGCTCCAGTGCAGCATTATTCAGGGCCTAGCGGCTATGCGCAGACCGGACGTGGATGAGCTTTCCATTACTCGGGGGATCCTATTCCGTACTCATCGGACCAGTACCAGCCTCAGTACCCTATGGATCCCTACCACCAGAGTGGCTATGGATAGTATTCCGGAGGGTGTATGCCTCCCAATCAGCAGTACTCTGGAGGATATATGCCTCATCCGCAGCCATATTCAGGGGGATACCTGCCTCAGCAGCAGTTTGCAGCCGGTAGTTCGTAGTGGTATTCGTGGGGACAGCCCCAGCTGGTGGATGCTGCTGTTAGTGGTGTCGGGTCTTCGAGACAGGCTGGACAGTCTAGTCAGGGACAAAACCCTCAGGGGCGAGGGATGCACGCCAATCGAGGTCGAGGAGGTCGACAGCAGTCCCAGGGTCGCATCCACAACCTCTCGTTACAAGACGCTCAGAACAACCCAGATCTGATTATGGGTACGTTGAATATTCTTGGTCATTTTACTAGAGTATTGATTGATTGTGGTGCCACACACTCTGTGATTTCTCATACATTTGCTCAACTGACCCAACCTCAATCTTCACCCTTTGGGTATGAGTTGGAGTTTGCCATGCCTAGAGGGGAGAAATGTTATGTGGATTACGTATATCCAGAATGTCTCGTAATAGTGGAGAACGTGGTTATGCCTGGTAACCTCACTCCGCTAGATATTGTTGACTTTGACGTTATTCTGGGCACTAATTGGTTGCACTACAATCGTGCCAAGATTGATTGTTACGAGAAATCAGTGACTTTTCATCGTCCTGGATTACCTGAGATAACCTTTGTTGGTGAGCGTAGCGGAGTTAGACGTGGTGTTATTTCGGCTGTGAGAGCCAATAAGTTGTTGAAGAAAGGTTGCCAGGGATACTTAGCTCATGTAGTACTTCATGATGATACTCCTGCTAGCTTGGAGGATGTTCGAGTGGTTAGACATTTCGCGGACGTATTCCCTGATGATTTATCTAGATTGCCGCCAGATCGCGACGTGGAGTTTACCATTGACTTGTTGCCAAGTACAAATCCTATCTCGTTAACTCCATATCGAATGGCTCCTGCCGAGTTGCGGTAGTTGAAGGTTCACTTGCAGGAATTACTTGAGAAGGGCTTCATTGAGCCCAGTACTTCACCTTGGGGAGCCCCGGTCCTATTTGTTCGGAAGAATGATGGTACCTTGAGATTACGTATCGATTACAAGCAGTTGAATCGGGCGACGATTAAAAACCATTATCCGTTGCCGCGTATCGATGATCTTTTCGATCAACTTCGAGGTGCCTGTGTATTCTCGAAAATCGACTTGAGGTCAGGCTACTATCAGTTGAAAATCAGGAGTGACGATGTTCCTAAAACTGCCTTTAAGACTCGTTATGGACACTATGAGTTTCTGGTTATGCCATTTTGTTTGACTAATGCACCAATTGCTTTCATGGGATTGATGAACAAGGTGTTCTAGCAGTATCTGGATAGGTTCGTTATTGTCTTCATCGACGATATCTTGGTGTATTCTAAGTCAAGGGCTTACAATGCTCGACATCTTTCGTTGGTGTTGAAGAAATTAAGAGAACATTGATTGTATGCCAAGTTCAGTAAGTGCCATTTTTAGTTGGACGAAGTAGCATTTTTGGGGCATGTCGTTTCAGCTCAGGGTATTCAGGTTGACCCTCAGAAGATTGCGGTTGTGGAGAACTGTGGAGAATTGGGAACAGCCACGAACCGTCACCGAGGTTCGAAGCTTCCTTAGGTTGGCAGGTTACTATCGGCGGTTCGTTAATGACTTTTCGATCATGGCGCTACCATTGACGAAGTTGACCAGGAAGGACGTTAAGTTCGAGTGGGATGATGATTGTGAGCGGAGTTTCCAGCAGTTGAAGTATTGTCTCACTCATGCTCCTGTCTTGACGCTTCCTGACAATGATGGTAATTTCAAAATTTACAGTGATGTGTCGTTGAATGGCTTGGGTTGCGTTTTGATGCAGCGTGGTAGGGTGATTACTTACGCTTCTTGCCAGTTAAAACCTCATGAGAAGAATTACCCCACATATGACTTGGAATTGGCTGCCATTATCTTTGCTTTAAAGATTTGGAGACATTACCTCTATGGTGAGAAATGCAGGATCTTCTCAGACCATAAGAGTCTCCAGTACCTTTTTACCCAGAAGGATTTGAATCTTTGCCAGCGCCGATGGATTAAGTTACTGAGCGACTACGATTGCACGATTGAGTATCATCCTGGTCGTGCAAACGTGGTAGCTGACGCTCTTAGCAGGAAGTCCCAGGGCAGAATTAACGTTTTTCATGCGAGCCGAGTTCCTCTTCTTGCTGAGTTGAGATCGACTGGAGTGCAGTTGGAAGTAGAGAATTTGATGGTAGACAATTGAGATGAAGCCTTGCTTGCTAGTTTCCAAGTTAGGCCAATCCTAATCGACAAAATACTTAAGATCCAGATGAATGATGATGAGATTCAAGAACTTATTCGGTTGAGGAATGATGGTAAAAAGAAAGACCTTCGAATCAGAGAATCAGACGGTATGCTTATGCAAGGAAACAGGATGTACATGTCGAATAATGCGAGTTAAAGAAGGATATCTTAGACGAAGCGCATATTTCAGCTTATGCAATGCATCCCAGGGGCACGAAAATGTATCATACCATTCGACCGTTCTACTATTGGTCGAGTATGAAGAGAGAAATCGCTGAATATGTAAGTAGATGCGTCATATGTCAGCAAGTCAAAGCTGAAAGGAAGAAGCCATTTGGGTTGATGCAACCACTTCCCATTCCACAGTGGAAATGGGAAGACATTACTATGGATTTCGTGTACAAGCTCCCTCGTACTCAGAACGGATATGATGGAATTTGGGTGATTGTCTATCGACTCACCAAGTCAGCACATTTTATTCCTGTCAGGGAAAAGTTTTCGTTGAATCGGTTGGCCGAGCTATTCATAGCAAAGATTGTGAAGTATCATGGTGTTCCAATTAGTATTGTCTCTGATCCCGATCCTCGATTCACTTCTAAGTTCTGGATTGCTTTTAAGGAGGCGTTGGGTACGAGACTACTGTACAGCACAACATATCACCCTCAGACAGACGGTCAGTCAGAGAGGACTATTCAGACATTAGAGGATATGCTGATATCTTCAGTTTTGCAGTTTGGCGACTCATGGCATCAGCGTTTGGATTTGATGGAGTTTTCCTATAATAACAGCTTTCATTCTAGTATTGGGATATCATCGTTCGAGGCACTTTATGGGAAACCTTGTCGTACAGCCTTGTGTTGGTCAGAGGTTGACGAAAGAGTTCTAGTGGGCCGTGAGATAGTAGAGGAGACTACTCAGAATGTTCACGTTATTAAGGCTAATCTGAAAACTGCCCAAGATCGCCAAAAGAGTTTAGCAGACAGACATGCCACTGACCGAGTGTATAATGTTGATGATTGGGTATTTCTTAAGTTATCGCATTGGAAGGGTGTGGTTCGATCCGGAAAGAAAGGTAAATTGAGTCCTAGGTACATTGGACCTTATCGGATCACCGAGCGAGTCGGTGAAGTAGCTTACAGGCTTGAGTTGCCATCAGAGTTGTCCAGTGTACATAATGTGTTTCATGTTTCGATGCTTCGACATTATGTTTCAGATCCGTCGCTTGTGATTCCTCTGCAACCTTTAGAGATTAACCCAGATTTGACTTATGATGAGGAGCCGGTGACGATACTTGATTGGAAAGATAAGGTGCTCAGAAACAAGACAGTGTGTTTGGTGAAAGTTTTGTGGAGGAATCATTCAGCAGAAGAAGCTACCAGGGAGACCGAGGACAGAATGAGAGAGATGTATCCGAGGTTGTTTTATGGATATTGGTATGTATGTGTTGTATGAAATTTCGGGACGAAATTTCATAAACGTGGGTAGATTGTGACAACCCGTCCCGATATATTTATAAATTAAGTAGCGAATTGACGGAATTACCCCTTCGGGGTTATGCACGCATGCATGTGTGTTGTGTGAGGACCAATGGATGGTGGCCCTCAATAATTGGAACTATGGTTTGTTGGGATATTATTGTGTATGAGACTTTAGGACCATACACACACCCTCACCTCTCCCGTCACTCTCTCTCTGTCCATCACTCACTCTCTCTCTTCACTCACGAGCTCTCTCTCTCACCCTCGCCATTATTGTACGGACATACCCACAAATCCTTCAAAACTCACAGATCGAAGGAAATTATTGCACCATCATCTTCATCTTGTCGATACGAGTTCATCTATACCATTTTCAGGTAAGTTTTACGTCGTTTTCACGTCGAAAAATCGAGCACAGTTTTGGGTCAACTTTTTAATGGTTACGTTTTAGGACAATCCAAGCTCACAACGAGCTTTAGGAGGTTCCCACGACGCTCGGAGTACTTCGTTGGTGGTGTTTGGATGTCGGAATCGCGTGGTTCAAAGGTGGCCGATTTTGGAGACTTTCCCCAATGGATTTAAAGCCTGTTCAAGGTTTTTGAAGGTATACACTTGTTCTACTCTTAATTTAGAGCACGTAGGAAGAAAAATGGGTCAAAATGGTGCAAAAATGAGTGAGATATGAAGAAAAGAAAATTTTCCAGATTTCCGGCGACTCACCAGAGAAAACGACGGAATATTCCGTCAGTTTTGACGGAATATTCTAACGGCGTTAACTAACGCCGTTAACTGACGCCGTTAAAGTTAACGGAATATACCTGACGGCGTTAATTAACGCCGTCAGTGTGCAGGGCGTGTGGCCGGCGCGTAGGTCTGCACCTTCGCCGACGCGTGGGGTCGAGATTGAGCTATGTATGAGAAGTTATTTCCGTAGTTACGTATATGTGCTTCAATAACGTATTTTTAGTAATTTCTCATATAGGTAAGATGTATTCTGAGGATGAGCGTAGCCAGGCTAGACGTGGGGGCTACGACCCAGCGACTTATCAATGAGTGGGCAGCTATTTTTCCGTATAACCTATATATATATATATAATGATTTTCCCATAATCATATCTTAAATGAAAAGTACGTTTTTATCGACATGCATATAACTTGATTTTGATGCATGAGTATTCATATATACATTTCATGCATATGTTGGTGCCGAGGACGCCAGGTAAGTACCAGGTAGGTACATGCATAGTTGAGAAAGAACAGTGATGTGATGAGATATGATGATATATGATGTGATATGTTAGCTCATAAACCTGTACATATTGTTAGTGCTCACGCCCAGAGATAGGGGCACAGTCTTTCACGTGTCGTTTACCTCCCGCACCGCATGCTCGCCTTGGATCCAAGTTAGGTGCACAGTCTTGTCGTATAGACCACCTTTGAGTGGGTACGACATGTAGGTGACCCGCGTTCATTCGCACAGTCTTCACGTGATGTTAGCACTAGAGCATTTATTATTGATACAGTGATGATGATGATGATATGATGAGGATATTGATGTATGTGCAGTAGATATATATATATATATATGATGATGAGATAGAGATGTTATGAGTTATATGTAAAGCCGAGGGCTGAGTTGATATCTAGTAGCGATATGATTATTGAAATGCATAGCATGGCATTACTTATGAGATTCAGATTGGCATTGAAACGCATTGCACGGCATGTTATGAAATACATTGAAAATGTTTTATGCTGAGAAAGGTTGTGATATATATGTACGTATTATTTTCTGGGAAACTATACAGGTTTTACGGAGAGGGGCTATACTTTTGAGAAAAGAATGATTTTGAAAAGATTTGTTTTGCTGACCCATTCAATTTTGTTTTTCGCCCCTCCAGGTTCTAGATAACTTGAGTACCTGAGTTGGCTAGCAAGGACCCATCGACAGTTCTGACAGACTTGCTATTATGTAGGACACCCGTTGGTGTATTTGAACTTATTTATTCATGCTTGACTGCACTTGACTTAGTACGCTCTGGATATGTATAAGTACTATATAATCACTCTAGCACTATATCATATCTAGGTTGCTAGTAGTTTTATTTTAATTGGTTCGTACTTCGTTAATGATTCCGCTTCCGCACTGTGCACTTGGCTACGTCACACTCACGTGACGGCCAGCACGCCCTACTTTCGGGTACGGGTGTGTCAAAATCGATTTGGCATTATTGTTTTTTGTTAGATCGATGTAGTTCCTAGACACTAATGTTTCTTAACTAAAATCTTATTGAATGTTTTTTTTTAAGTTCTTTGACTTTGTATATCTCAACATATCAAATCTTATGCACCCAAATTTAGTGTGGCCTCTCTGTGACCCCAATAAATAATAACAACAAAATTTAGAAAAGTTAAGATAATAACTACGTGTCAATCACTTATTGAGGTCACAGAGAGGCCACATAAAATTTGGGTGCAGAATATTTGATCTCATCTCAACATATCAGTAATAATAGATTTCCGTATAAGCAATTAAGTGTGACATTTACGAAATTTAGAATTCCACATTTAATGGGAAATAAATTACAAGAAACAACCTTTAATTAATTAATTTTTCATTACCTTTAAATAAAAGAAACGGCCAACTAATGACCTATTGACATATGGGTGCATTCTATTGCAAACCAAGCATATATGAGAAAGTAATATAGAACATAATAAAAACATAAAATACTGTACCCACTTATATACATAGGTATACAATATGAACAGAAAAATATTATGCCCACTTATATACATGGGTACAAAAGATGGGGAAAGAGAAATTAACTACAAAGGAGTTGAGTACACTTGGTCATGTACTCGTGATAAGAAATAAGATTAGTTAGTGGAAGTCCTTAATTACCGAAAAGATAAAAAGAACTTACACAAGTCAAAGGACCAGAAAGAGAAAAAATAAATAAAATATTAGAAAATTATTTAATAATTAATTGATTTCGAAATCAAATTGGAATAAGATCACTAAAATTTCGCAGCCTACCTCAACTACAAAATAATGATTATTAAAAGAAAAGAAAAAAGGGCTTTAAGTGTAATTAAATAAATGTTGAATATTGTTGTAGTCCTAATTAGGTATTTTTAGCTAAAATAATTCCTGAAATTTAAAACTCATTATTTTGGTTTTTGAGATTTGAAATTAATAAGAGTGGTCCTTGAGCTTATCTATTATCAATCATTTTGGTCATTCCTTGAATAATTATATTAATTAAGGATTGACAACAACAAAGTCTTTTCCCATCAAGTGGGGTCTGCTATATTAATTAAGGACCAAATGACAAAAATACTCTCAATTTAATAAATAACGAGCCAAAAGGTTTTGATAAAAATTAAGGGTATTTTTGTCATTTTATCCTTATTTAATAGAGATTTTTCATTGAATGACCAAAATGAATGACGGTGGACAAACTCAGACACCACTTCTATCGATTTCAAATCTCAAGGACCAAAGTGAGGAGTTATGCAAATCTCAATGACCATTTTGGCTAAAAAAACCATCCCAATTATCTTAAGAATGTGATTATGTAAATCCTAAGAAATCCTTATGGGATTCAACCATATCTTATACTTTAGATATTATCCTATTACAGTTGTAATTCTATTGGGGTAAGAAATTAACCTTTCTTACTACTATAAATAAAGGCACGAGTGAGAAAACATACTTCAAAATTCACCCTATTTTCTCTATGCTGGCCACACCTTCTCTCTCAATCTCTCTATAATTCTTCAGTCAAATAGGCCAATGACACATTATCAGGACGATCCTTATGTAGCACTAAAGAGAGTTTGTTCATCTTTTACAAGAGTATTACGTTCTAATCATTGAGTAATTTGTTTTTATTTCATTAAATTGATCTACATGATATTCATTCAATTTTTTTTGTGTGTGTTGGAACATGATACAATGCATGAGAGATGAAATTTCGGCCTTTTCTGAAGGATCTTCTACAAATTCAAAGGCTCAATTTCGTTTATGCCAATCAGGTTCTCTTAAAATCCATGCTTGATATTTTCAACAACCATGATGCATGAAAACATTCCCCATGATGCATGAACCTCGTACATTTATATTTACCTACATATATATATATATATATATATATATTGTATATGTCCATATATATACATTTAAATTTGCTATGTGAAATTTGTGAGTCAAATAATTGAATGAAAATATAAGCAATTAGGTTTTACCAAACCTTGAAAATTTCAAAAAAAAGAGGATAAACTGCGTCTAAGCTGCGGCTCGAAGCCTATTAGTCACGCTGAATCGCACTGGATGGCATGCGGCTAAGTCACACTGAGCATATGCCTGGGACAACGTCGTTTCGACGTTCAACAAAAGTTAACATCCCTCTGACTGGTTCAAATAGTTTCGAACCACGAAACACCCTCTTAACTTGTTTGAGGCGTGTACTTTACAAATGTAAGCAATCTGATAAATTTGTTATACCTGTCTAAGTGATTATTTGATCTGTTAGAGATATGAATGAATGCCCTTGTGTGTTAAATTATGAAGTCATTTTCTAAATTGCTAGATTGCGGTTTATGTCATTGACATGAATCTCACTAAGATTCTGGAAGAGCTTAAGAAAACTGTATTGCACCTGAAGATGGAATTTGAGATAAATGATCTTGAGAAAACTCGTTTATGCCTTGACCTGAAATTCAAGTATTGTTCTAAAGGTATTTTGGTTCACCAGTCAAGCTGCACCCGAAAGTGTTACATTTGATTATACCTATCTGAAGTTCCATATCTAAGTTCAACTTTGCGCTTTATTATACTTAGCTTATTGCATTAGACAGAACATCTCTTTCATTTTTGATTTATTGGTAAAGATGCAGCACTACGTCTACACGCAGTCACTAAATTGGTATTAAAGACGTTTTTGCGCTACTCTGAAGGTATTACGGATTTGGGCTTATCCCAATTTATCTTAAGGGATCCAACTCTCTGATCCTTGGAATGATGCTTTCCTTGTTTGTTATGCTAATGCAGGTTACTTATCAAACTTGCACAAGGCACATCCCTAATGGTTATGTTTTTACCCTTAGGGTTACTATAATATCTTAGAGGTCCCCGATATGACCTTGGTTGTAAAATTTTTGAATTGTTCCAAGACTCACCACAATTCACTATGCCACACGTGAGACATGGTTAAGAGCTCTTGTTGAGCATATATAAATTACTTGTTGTTTTCATCCATCATTGAGTCCTAACGACGATTCATGAAGACTATGCCTCATGTATCCACCCAACCAAGACATGATACAACAACGAAGTCAACACCCAGACATATTCAATCTACATCACATTAGCAAAGCATTTGGAAATTGAAGTCGACCAATTTGATCCCAAACAACCTTGCCGTCCTCTTCATGACGTCACTGTCGAAGTCTATATTCCATAAGCTTGTCTGAGGAATTGATATGCCTAACTATACACATGCAATTTTCATAGTTCTCATTTGGAAGTTTTGTCAAACTCAAGGGATGTATCCAAAAGTATACTCACTTGATCTTAATGTACTCTTTTTCCCTACGCTTAGGAGCATTCCCTTGGGTTTTTGCTATTTAACTAGGTTTTAACGAGCCACCTATCCGGGCTGGTCACACCTTTGTGAGGTTGCTACTTGCGTCGAGAAGACATATAGTTTTAACTTAATGCAACTTTTCACGTTTCTCCTTAGTCTATAGGTTCTTATCCCACCTTGAGTTTTACCATAGCAATGTTTAATAAGTATTACCTTTTATACGTTCTTTCGTTGACTACTTCATCAACTAAACTCACATTCGCTCATTGTGCTGACTACTTCATCAACTAAACTTACTTCATCGTAGTTTTCCAAAAAAAAAAAAAAAAAAAACTTACTTCATCGCTGATGATCAGTTGCGTTATTTACTTGTTACACACTCAAGGGGAAGTGTTGCAATCCTAATTATCTTAGGAATGTGATTGTGTAAATCCTAGGAAATCCTTATGGGATTATACCATTTCTTATACTTTAGATATTATCCTAGTAGAGTTATAATCCTATTAGGGTAAGAAATTAACCTTCCATACTACTACACATAAAGGCATAATGACGTGAGAAAACATACCTCAAAATTCACCCAATTCTCTCTATGCTTGCTGAACCCTCTCTTAACCTCTCTATAATTCTTCAATCAAATAGGCGTACAACAAATATGACGTATACAAAAGTCAATGGACCTCGATCAAAATTTTACAATTCATAGGGTATCATTCAAACAACATTGAAAGTTAAAGATTGAATCTAATTTATTCTTAAATAAATGAAATGAAAATAATGAGTAATATTAAATAGGAGTATGAGAGACTAAAAAGGACATGTCTTTTATTATTTCTTAGTTGAAAATGGAACACACTCCTTGTCCCACACCGGGGAGGATATGTTCCCTAACTTGCTTTATATTAGTTTTGTCTCTTGTATTAGTGATTAGGACTTGGCCCATTTGGAATGAGAATCGGGGCTTGGGCCTTTGGTTGTGTGATTAGGCTTGTGTTAATATAATTAATATTAATTAGGGTGTCCTGCCAATTTAGTCCTGAATTGTCATCTCAGTGAAAATTAGGTTCCTAAACTAATTTTTTTTCCAAAAAATTAGTTCTTGAATTATGAAAATCTACCAATTACATCCCTAATATTATATTCGAAGCTACTATATTCAATTTTCCGTCAATTTAAGTCATGTTACTTGCATATGATACACATTGGAGAGTAGATTGGTAGTTTTTTTGTAAAGAAATAGTGTATGTAGTTAACTTTAGAGGGCAAATTGGTGGTTTTTTCATAAGAAATAGTGGAAGTTAACTTCGGAGGGTAAATTAGACGTTAGATTTGTGACCTATATGAAATGTTAAAGGCTTATATGCGAGAAAATGATGGCATTACACTCTAAAGTATCAAGTGAATTAAGTTGATGAAAAAAAATGGAGAAAATAGCTTTGAATATGAAATTAGCAATTTCAATGAATTTAGGGACTTATTTTACCTAGAAAATAATTCAGAGACCTAATTTTCGCTAAGGTGGATAGTTCAGGAACTAAATCAGCACTTCACGCTATTAATTAATTAAGAAAAGAGCCTTGAACCTGGGTGTCACATCCCGGCCCGGGCGCAGCCACCTCCCGGGCCCGCTCCATCACCGTAGCACGATATTGTCCGCTTTGGGCCCCGACCACGCCCTCACGGTTTTGTTTCTGGGAACTCACAAGCAACTTCCCAGTGGTCACCCATCATGGGAGTGCTCTAGCTCCCTTCTCGCTTAACTTCGAAGTTCCAACGGAACCGGAAGCCAGTGAGTTCCCAAAAGACCTCGTGCTAGGTAGGGATGGGAATATACATTTAAGGATCACTCCCCTGGGTGATGTGGGATGTCACACTGGGGCCTTGGAAGTTAAAATTAATCAAACTCCATTAATTTTAATTTTGGATTAAGTGTTTAATTAATATATTAATTAAAAATGTTTTGATTAAGAGACACAACTTTTGGAAAGAGTTGTGTATCAATACAGTCAACAGGTATTTGGCAGGGTATGAAACAACTTATATATTTGCAGTCTCAGTTTCCAATATAATGCTTTTTCTTCTCTTTTTCTTTTGTACAAAAAATTCAGAGAATAAACACATAAAGCAATTTGCCAGACTTCTATAACTCGGTGCGGATTGTAGAATTAGGTAGTTGTTCTCTGGTTGAGCAAACATCGTAGAACCCAAATACAAGAGTGAGACGAAAATACTGTTCGAAGGACAACTTCGGTAGTCTCTATCTGTCAATCAAATTAGTATCATTTTACTTTCTATATTTAATTGATTTGTTGTTTCATTATGTATTGCAAGTATATTTCATAAATAAAGAATTAATTATTTCAAATTCATTTATTATTTTATTTTATAAATTGTTCTCGGTCTTAGTTTTCATTTTCATGACCAATAATTGAAGGCTTGACAAAGAGTTCATATTTTTAATCAATCAAGTGGACTTCATCTTTCCACGTACGAAAGAGACGGAACCGAGGTTGTTAAAGGCCCTTGGAACCATGTTAGTGTCCCCATTCCAAAATCCATGTTTCTTTTCTTCACATCAAACCCTACTTTTAAGTGGATTCCAACTCCTCATCCAACCATATATACAATAGATTCCCGTACAAAATGTGAGTGGTGGGTTTCACTTTCACATGCATAACCGAAAAGTTTTACTTCTTCAGTCAACCTGCAAGTAAACTAAGACAAAAAAATTTAAAATATAACTGTAGGTCGCCCTGAAAAAATAAGACAGGTTCCATCCATTCATCTGTATATACATGGTGGGGTTTCTTCAAATCCAAGTATCCAATGGGTAGACTTGTTCTTCTGTTTGTTAGCAATGGGTGGGTGGGTGTGTGTGTGTCTGGGGGGGGGGGGGGGGGGGGGGGGGGGGGGGTGGGTGTGGGGGTGTGGGGGTGTGGCGTGGCGGTGTGTGTTTGTTATTGGGATCGTGTATGTTCCCCCTTCAAGGAATTTTGATTTGAATATGATTGTTGTTTAAAGAACATTGGTACAGCTTTTGGCATGTGTAAAATATCCAGTCAATTCACATGATTAGTGCTTCAAACTTTCATCTTAACAACTCACCTATGTTTACCAACTCATCATGTTTAATTTGTACTTTGTATAAATAAAAAAAAGGATTTAATTTGTTTCGTTTATTTATAGAAATTGTAGAGCTAAGAGTATCTTAAGTATAATTATCAATTTATCAGATATCTTTTCTCTCTTGTCTGGGAAAGGTTGCGTGTAGATAGATCTATTTTTGGTATGCGAAAATGAAAGCATGGAATAACACAATCCTAGCAATTATAGGTTAATGGCATTGAAAATTATTACTACTTCACAACAATTATTTGATTTGCTGGCATATTTATCTCTACAAACTACCGTGAAATCAACTACCTGCATTATACTTTATACGGTAAAATTTCTATAAATGAATAATGTTAGTGTTGTGACGTACATTCTAATACATATTGTGATTGTATAAATCCAAAGTAGATGTAGATTAGGAATCATTCGAGATCTAGAAGATCTTTCCTATAAGATTTTGTATTACTTATAGAGCAAGTTTCTCTCATCCTTATTACCATAAATAAAGGCACAAGGACTGTGGATCAATTAGACTTAACAATTTCTAACACGACCCGTTAGCATAACACAAAACGATACGAAACTAACAAGTTATCGAGTAAACACAATAACAAACCGGGTCGTTATCGGGTAACTAGATAAGGTTGTGTTAAGATAACGTGTTGGTCTGGGTATACATGACACACCCGTGACGGCCAGCATGCCCTACTTTCGGGTACGGGTGTGTCAATTCATATGAGTAACTCAATACACGATAAGCAAAATATTAATTTAATATTTTTATACCCCTAAAAATACTATAATAATTATATATATATATAATCATATATATATCAAATTAAATTTAGAAAATTTAGAAAATGAGGTAATACATTTATAGTACTATTGTTTTATTTCTTTTCATAATTATTTTGGTAAACTTCTCATAATTTGAATGGTTTACAATGTTTGGTTTTTTTATACTTAGTTTATTCATAAGACAATTCTGATGTGGAAAACCTTACTGAAAACACCATCAATGTAACTCTTGAAGGCAATAGATCAAGCCAAAGTTCCAATACAAATTCCCCATGTGATCGATACAAATTCAAAGATTTTGTAAAAGGAATAACATGAAAGCTTTGAGTTTCATTAACAAAGTTTTAACTTCTGAGAAAGGCTTCACAACATTGAAAAGAAAAATTCCTTCATTTGGCATATCCTTACACGTTTGATATTTTGTAGTAGACTAGTAGTGTATTAGTGCTTTTATTAGGCTCTCATTTTGGAGTGAAGAAGTAGTACTTAACTACAAACGTGTTTTAATGGTTTCAAGTAGTATTTATGTGGGAATGTGGTATCTGCAAATTTAATAAAAAATATATTTTTCTTAATGGGTCATAATGGGTCAGGTCATTTTACTTGTTGGGTAACGTCACCTGACGTGTTAAGATAAAGGGTGTGACACGACACAACCCGTTAAGATAACATGTGCTACACAAAAGCGACACAAAACACGGGAAACACGACCCGTTTGCCAGGCCTAGGATCAATACACATAATTCCTCAAGCCTATTCTCCATCTCTCTCCTTTGTCGCACCTCCCAGTTAATTTTAGGCCACAACACGTTATCAGCACGATCTTGATGCTACGCTATATAAATTTGTTCATCTTCAATCAAGGGAGTATTACACTTCAATTATTATTCTTTGATTCAATTTTAATTTCATTGCATTCATATACTTTTATTGATTCAATTTATTTTTCTTGTGTTGAACGTGATATAAGCTTTGAAGATGAAAAGCCGAAATCTGAAGGAAGAACTCCTACAAACCCATTCACAATATTCATCTCACAATGAGGTTATTCCAAAACAACGATTTTTATCTCGATATTTTTTTTAGCCTTGATTGCATGACCCAACTTTATGTTTTATGAATTTTAGGTTCTACATAAATCGTTTATGCATTATACTTATAATATTGCAATTATATGAATTGATATTTTGATTTAAAATTAAATTTCATTGATATTGTGAATTGAAAAAAAAATTGGGATTTAAAAATCCTAGCAAGTAGTGGCACCAAGCCACCAAAACCCAGGCAAGCAGCTGGAGCTGCTGGAGTTGAGTTACAAAGCCAACTGACCCTACCCCGTGAGTCATGGAGCTTTGCTGCCCGAGTCCCATAACCCAGAATGCACGAAGCCATTTTTTGTGTCACCGTCATCATCCTCGCTTGAAGTCAAGGTATGCCTTGAAAGACCACCGTCTGTAACAAGTTTTGGTCGAGATTATCATCGAATCTCAATAGTTTTCTCTCAATTTTGATTTCAAATTCTAGGGTTTTGATTTCCTTGGACGTTGATGACCTCCGCCCTCCGTTGAAACCATTGGTTCTCCATTGAACCACGACTCACAAGATAGACCTTGATCCAAGAATACGGCCACCAGCAGTGGTGGCGTTGGTTTTTTCTGACGAGACTCGCACCCAGCTATGTCGAGGTGTTCTTGGACCTGGCTTAAGCCCATTTTAGGCCTCAGTTTCTTCGGCCTACACCCACAGAGCCCAGTTCAGTTTCTGTCACACTAGGCCCATAACACTAGCCTTCTTGTTTTGCTATTCCTGTCACATCCATGTCTGCATAGTAAGACATTGTCCGCTTTGGGCCACGCCCTCAAGAATTTTTTCTTGGGTTTCCACCCAAAAACGTGTCTCATTATGGGCAGGTGGGCATGTACATATAAGGCACATCACCGCCTCTCCCCGGGGCGATGTGGGATCTTACAATCAACCTTCCTTAGGGGCCCAACGTCCTCGTCGGTACACTTCCGGCTGGGGAGTGGCTCTAATACCAAATTGTCACATCCCAGTCCACAAAGTAAGATATTGTCTGCTTTGGGCCACGCCCTCACGAATTTGTTATTGGGCTTTCACCTAAAACGCGTCTCACTATAGGGAGGTGGGCATATACACATAAGGCACATCACCTTCTCTCCTCCGGGCGATGTGGGATCTTATAGTTCTATTGCACCGCGAAGCAACATATCACTACTCTGTGGGCCTCTGACTTTTGCCTCTTCCGCGGGCCTACTTCTTCTAGCCTAACAACTGCATAAGGCCTACTACTTTCCCTGCATTGCTTGGGGCGTGTCGCATGTCAGCCCATTATGAGCCTGACTTCCTGTGTGTGACACCATCTCAGCCTAGTTTCTAGGCTTGGGCTTTGCTTCTTTACTTCACCAGCACCATGTTGGTTTTGGTCCATTTTTGGACACCAAATTTTCAACGCCTAAATTTTAGGCATTATCTGGTTTTAATATTTTTTTTGCCTATCACTCTTTATTAGCTCGAAGCTCAATAATGAAAAATTATTGACTCATTAATTATCATCGTAGGGTCTTGAAGCTAACTTTTATTATATTTTTTTTCAATTGCTTTATATATTATATTTTGTATTGTTGCATTTGTTTGTAGGTAATATGAACTTGAAGTTCATAATTTCGAACCCGAAGTTTCAGAAAAGTACAACAGAAACCTGAAGTTTCTTAACACTCAATATTCATGTTGGATGCTTATGGAGATTTTATTTCCCAAAGCACCAATCACAATCTTGTTCCTTCCAATCAGAAAATTGTCGAACCGTAACAAGTTAGATTTTCTTGACTCGGGAAGTTTCGAATTGAAACTACTTTATCTGGATACAAGATATGACGCTTCGCTTGATTACGACAAGCTGTGAAATCATTGAAGCCAACTATGGTGTGGAAGAGCTGAATAAGCCTCCCTCATAATCTTCATGATCGGACCATATTTATATACATTTTTATATCAAATTCACTCGTCTTTTCTTAGTTAGTTCGTCATATTTTGAGCTATTTACTTTGTTTTTATGTTTTATTTGAATTTATCTAGCTAAGAAAATAAAATTAGCACAAATAAGATTTTAAGTAATAAAATCGTCATTTCTACCTTGTTCACTTAATTACTATATTTGATTAATAAAAATAAGAAAGTATTATATATATATATATTTATTTATTTATATATATTTGATGATGAAAGTTGAATTGCTTGACAGCTGCAAGGCAGCTTGCAGAAATATAAGAAAAGAAAAAGCAGACAAAATGATGAAATGCATGTGGGCATTCGGGGGAAAGGAGGGTACAAAGAAAGAAAACAGAAGCTCGAGCAGCTCTGGAGAAGAGGAAGGCGAGAGCTCTCGAGGGGGAGAGTGCCATCGCGGAACGAGGAGGAGGAAAACGCTGCTTGGCAGCGCAGAAAAGAAAATAAAAATAAATAACAGAGCTGCCTGAAGGCAGCTTACGGTGAGGAGAATAAAGGCCACGGGGAACTGCCCTTAAGGCAGAAAGAAGGACAGAAATAAATTGGCAGCGAGCACTGGGAGAGTGGGGCGGCGCTGCCCTTTGGTTATGCGTGAAGACCAGCCTTTGAAGGAGACCAGAGGCGCGGGCTGGAGGGCAGAGAAGGGAGGCACTGACTCGTCTTAAGGTTTCCTTGGGGCTGCGAGGCAGAGCGGACGGAAAGCTCCTCGATGGAGCCTTGAAGAACAAAGGCAGCGCTCGCAGGGCAGCAAGGAAGGAATTTTAGTTAAGGGGCAGCAAAGCTGACAGTGAAAGCACAGTGCACAGAAAATCCCCGTTTCGGTTTAATCCCTCCAAACTCATATTTTATTTTCTGTTTTAATTTATAATTATGTGTAACTAAATTTATTTTGGCTAGAGGTTAATTCAAAACCATGATTATATTTGTAATTTAAATTGGTAACTTCAGTTGTGATTTCTGAGTTGTGATTTAATTTGCTTAACTGCTTGATTGATAACTTATTTGTGTATGTTGATTAAGAATGCATACTTAATTTACATGCATGAATTTGATGCTAGAATATAAGTGAATTTCACCTAATCGTTATGAACTTATATTCATGAGTAGTGAAGGTTGTTATCCACAATCGCGTTAAGTAAATTCTTGGCAGGAGTATCATGCTTTTCATAGTTACGAATGCCTCGTCAGTATTTATAGTTTTCACAAAGTTTAATGATCTTTGATTGTATCTCTATTGTGCTTTTCACGTAGGGGACTTTTAGAGAATGTGTTGAATTGTTGTATGCTGTTCATCCAATTCAATAATTTAAGGAAAACTTGAAGATTAAAAAAGTGTTGTTCACGGTTAATCTGGAGTATTGAAATTTACAACTTATTGAAAGAACAACTGAAAATCAATTTAGGGTGCTTATGTGTCATGTGTGGAGAAAAACCCTCTAGCCAATCCGTCGTCAATCCTTTCACTCTTATTTTATGTTTTTGTCAATTTTTAATTTAGTTAAGTTTAATTTACGTTTTATCCAAACCAAACCCCCCATTATTATATTATATTATTTAGTTAGTTTTTCATCAATTTTAATCTTTTAATTTAAATTTCGTCCAATTAATTTCCTGGTGTCTAGATTGAGTTAATTTGATTGTTTTTATTATTTTGAGTCATTTTAAGTGTGTTTCGAGTTTTTAACCTAGTTTTGTATTTTTGAGTCTTTTGATTTGTTTTAGTTTATTTGTTAGTTTTATTTTGAGTTATTTTAGTTAAGTGTTTTTATTTTAGTTTAGTGTTTTAAACTTTGTTTTTACGTTTTTAAATTATTTTAGAGGTTTTAGCAAGCCCTCCTAATCCCCGGCCTAGAACGATACCCTACTTACATCTTTACTACAACTGTCAAAAAGAGGGTTAAATTTGTGCGGTAATAAATCCCCGTCACTTCATTTGAAGACTTATGCCTGAAGCATTATAATGGAAATACCTCATAGAGGAGGATTCCACGGCACTTTGGCTCGCTTCTACAAACCATTCCAATCATGAAAATATAAATTCTTGCTCAAAGCAATACACGATTGAAACCCTTTACGTCCATTAATAAGTACAATTTTGAAGTTGATATGTGATCAAAATTTAATTGGAGAAAAAAATTTCTTGTCCTTCCATGTCTCTAAATTACACCTGAAGTTGCAGTGTAGAGAAGCGAAAGTTTTTCAAATTCACAAATCTGATTACTACTAGACATGTGAGATAAATGTAAGCTAGTGATCAACTGGGAAGTACCAAACAGACTCAGCTCCGACTGGAGTTTATCGAATGGTAATACCTAGTTTTGGCTAGTGCCCATTGAAATGTATGCTCTGCTTCGATAAAGACATACCAAACATACCTCTCCAACTTTGGCTGGAACCTGTCTAACCCAAGTTTGGGTCTGTCTTTCTCACACCCCAATTTTAAGATTGTTTTGCAACATATGGTAGAATGATAGCTAACCAAGAGGTGGCATCAAAACCAGAAGCGTGATCCTTGGCACCTAAGACCTAATACTTCAAGAACAAGGGAAAGTATACTCGAACTTCATCCCTGCAATATTTACTTATGCCTTTACAAGAAAATATTATTGGTTATGCACCTGTTTGTGCCCTACCAATTTTATTGAGGAGTACAATTCCCGTAGTCAATCAGTGAGACTAATTTTGTTGCACTTAACACATTTGGAAGAGTGGAATTTTGACATAGAAGGCCATATTGCCCGAACCCCTTCAGTAGATTTGGTTTTCTTTGTCAACAATTTCTTTTGTTCTTATATTTAAGTTTTGTGTTTAGATAACATTATTATTCTCGAATACGAGTTAATTGACGAAAGTTAATACATGTGACGAATCCAATTACCTCATGTTTAGGTATGGTTTGTGGGGAAGTTAGCTGTCTGGTTATATATGCTAACTTCTTACCTATTCACCCTCCTGACAAACCTTTAAGGCTTATCCAACCTAATTGCAGGTCATGGCACTGCCCTATATTGTCCAATAGTACTAATTTTACCATAAAAGGAATCCTTATACTCACTTCGTTCCGAAAGAACACTTTTTGAGCCTTAAGGACATTCGAGAAAACTGTTACTATATTGAAACCACTATAGAAAATGGGGTAAAATTCCTTAGCACTTCCTATGAATATAGCTAGAAGTGTATTCTTGAGAGGATGGAACACCTACGGAATGGATTAAAACGATTCAGGACCACTATATTGTGTATCTTGTATGTAATTTCCTGCACGCCTTACATTCATGTGTCACATGTCAATCCTTGACGTGTGTCGAGATCATGGCGTGACTGGATAAATAGGGCTAGTGCTATAGAGTCTGTTTGTCTTAAAAGTCTCGATCGATTGGATAGACAGGGTTTCTCTCTAAGCCTGTGACTGGCTATTTATCCTAAGTCCCAGACATCAATGTGTCTTTGATTCTTTCGCTGAAAGAGGTCACTTCATCAGCCTTCTCGGTGAAGTGGGGTATTTTACGATTGGTTACTCTCAAATCATATTTAGAGTTTTGCACACAAATAGATGAACCATTTTTACGATTATGAAACTTATCTTCTTTGAGTATATTTGTCCATAAAATTGATACTAATTCGGCGGGCCTATATTTTCACCAATATAGTTGGGGTTGCCGAATGGCGTACAAGATCCAAAACATCGCAATGATTTGCAGAACCTTGTCCTCAGGTTTTAGAACACAAGTGATAGGAACATATTTATGTGACTTTATTAGTTTCTTTCCTTACATTTACTTAATTAGTTTCATCTTATTAGAATGTTTTAAGCCATTTTCGTGTGTTTGTAGGTTCTAAATAACAAAGTTAGCAAAGAAGTGCATTTTGGTGCAATTTGGAGCTATTTTGGGGTGAAATGGATTGCATGCATGGGGAACATAAAAAATGGATGGTTGTGATTCATTCTCACCAACAAAATGGATGGTAGTGATTCATTCTCACCAATAAAAATGGATGGTGGTGATTCATTCTCACCAACAAAATGGATGGTAGTGATTCATTCTCACCAACAAAAATGTATGGTGGTGATTCATTCTCACCAAGAAAATGGATGGTAGTGATTCATTCTCAAAGCCTATAAATAGGCTTCTCCATCAAGGCCAAAGACACCAATTCACATCTACAACACATTCCATAAACAACACAATTTCTGCTGCAAGTTTCCTTCTTCCTTCATCTATTTCCATCCACCTCTTTTCTTATCCATCCCCTACCACCCTTCCATACTCTCTCAACCTATCCAATCTCTGCCACATCCCCTAGACCATCCAAACACCACACCCACCTTGGTGCCGCATGTTTGCAAGAAAGGAGGAGGACTTGGAGCTGTGCTAACCATTCAAGACGTTGGATTGTTGGAGTGTTCTAGGTGTCTTCTACTTTTGTTTGTCATGTTTAAATTCAATTATAGTTGTTTAATTGCAAATATGTGGAACTAAATTCGTTTTGGCTAGAGGTTGATTCAAAGCCATGAACATATTTGTAATATGAATTGATTACCTTCAGTTGTTATTTCATGAATTGTGAATTCAATTTGCTTAACTGTTTTATGCAAAACTTATTCTTGTATGTTGATTAAGGATGCATAATTAGTTTGCATGCATGAATTTGATGATAGAATATAAGAAAATTTCACCTAATCGTTATGAACTTATATTCATGAGTAGTGGAGGTTGCTAGTCACAATCGCGTTAATTAAATTTCTGGCAGGAGTATCATGATGTTCATAGTTACGAATGCCTCATCAATGCTTATAGTTTTCACAAAGCTTAATGATCTTTGATTGTATCTCTATTGTGCTGTTCACGTAGGGAACTTTTGAAGAATGTTTTGAATTGTTGTATGCGCGTTTCCGTCCAATTCAATAACTTAAGGAAAACTTAAAGGTTAAAAAAGTGTTATGCACGGTTAATCTGGTGTTGAGATTCATGGTTTATTGAAAGAACAACTGAAAATTGGTTTGTATGCAAGTGTGTCATGTGTGGAGAAGAACCCTCTAGCTAGTCCATCTATCCATCAATTCACTTAGTTTATGTCTTTGTTTAGAATCTGCAAGTTATTCACTTTGTCTTTTAATTTTCGTCAAAAACCAATCCCCCATCTTTAAGTTATATTAATTTAGCTAGAATCTGTTTAGATTTGTGTTTAGTTAGTCTTTTGAGTTTATTTTCATTCAAATCAGTCGCTAGTGTCTAATTTGGGTCAATTTGATTGTTTTGAGTTGATTTGAGTCAATCTAGTTTGTTTTGAGTCATTAAAGTTTAGTTAAGTGTCTTTAGCTTAGTTTTGTGTGTTTTGAGTCTTGTTTAAATGAATACTATCTCAGAACCTTAGGTAACTCCAAGGACTTCGCTAGTTTGCTATATGAATGCTGGTTAGTCGAATTACATAACATTAAAAGATCAAACAGATACTGTAAGATATTGGCGTCATTAAGCTTCTTTTTGTCACAGCACAGAGATAAATTAACTATGGATAGAAAAAGAAACAGAGAGATATAAGATAACACCATTTATAAACTTGCCAGATTACATATATATAATTTCCTTGTACAGTATAGTTACAAAATGTACAAGGCATTGAAGCCAAGAAAATGTTACGGTTCGTTTTCTTTTTCCTTTCCTTTTTCTTGTGCTTTTCCAAAACTCAACCTCAAAAGAAAATTACATTATCTGACTAAATTGATCACCCCTTTGAACAATTCCTGGAAGGGTGCAGACGAATATATTTATATCTTCAAACTCTTTACAGATTAGCATGGGCCCGTACTGATTGTTGTTTCCACTCAACCAATCTCTGAAGAAAGTCCATAACCTTCGAAAATAATTAAACAAATAAAGTGAATTCGAAAGCCAAAATATGCTAAATTCATAAAAATTAGAATGAAAAAAAGTAAACCATTGAAATCCAATGAATATATACAAACAAGTTACAAGTACAACATATTGGACCCTCACCTCAGCTGGTTCTTGTAAAGAATAAGTTGCGTTGGTTTCCTTGGGAACTTTTGACACCAAAATGCCAAAACCTTGTCCTCTTTCTCTTAATACCTTGAATGCATCCTCATCCGTTCGATCATCTCCAATATATACAGGAAATACATCGGTGCAATTGGCATATCCTACATATCCAAAATGAATTGTTCTTCAATTAGAGAAGAAAAAGATCGTTGCACATAATTATAATATTAATTTTTTAATAGTATTAATTTAAGAAAATAAAATAATCAGAGCGGTAGTTTTCTTGTAAGACTGCATATATTCTAACTACCGAGGTAAAAATACAGTAATATGAAACAATTAGGGTAAATTACAAAAAACTACCTCAACTATTAGTATTTCGACACTTTCATACCTCATCTTTTAAAAGTGACAGTCATACCTCATCTTACAAATTTGTGTCAATGTCAGACCTCCGTCAAATTTTCTGTTAATTTCTCTGTTAAGTGTGACGTGGCTAGAGATGGTACCCATTTTTTATTAAAAAAATTAATTAAATATTAAAAAATTAAAAAACAAAAAACAAAAAACCAAAAAAATACCCATCAACCGTGGCCCCCCTCCCCAAAAACCCAGATCCCCTTCTCTCCCACCCAACCCTCTCTCTCCTTTCTCCCTCCATCTCTCTCTTTCCTCTCTCGCTCTGCAACCTGTACCCCTAAAATCCCAAAACCCTTCCCACCCTTCCCTCCCAACCTTTCTCCACCACCCACCTTCTTCAATGCCAAGGAGGCCGACGATGGCTTCACACACACCTCCTCGAGCTGGTCCCTGTTCATGTCGAGAAATCAGGGCCGTCGATGATGTTGATGTCTTCCTCGGGGAAGAGATGCCCAAGAGGGTTCGTGAGCTTAGTGGCGGCGATCGGAGAAAGAAGGAGGAGGAGACACACAAAAATTAAGATGAACTAAAATATGCAATACCATGACCATCCTCTATCCACTTCACAAGATCTTTTGGCTTCCCGTTGAAATTTGATGCTTTTTTTTTTTGCACAACTCAATACGAATAATCTTTACAGTTAATTGATTTTTCATATTGGTCTTGGGCGCCATGATTAATTTGATATCTGTGGGGACACGGGTTGATGGGAGAAAGGGAGGGTGTGTTTTTGGTTTCTGGATTTTGGGGAGAGAGAGAGAGAAGAGAAGGGAGAGTAGGGGATCTGGGTTCTGGGGAAAGAGAGAGCAGAGAGAAGGGGATTGGGATTTTTTTTGGGGGGGGGGAGACACAGGTTGATGGGTGTGTTTTTGGTTTTTTTTTATTTTTTTTATTTTTAATTATTTTTAATATTTAATTACTTTTTTTTAATATTTAAAGGAGAAATTAACAGAAAAATTGACGGAGGTCTAACATTGACACAAATTCGTAAGATGAGGTATGACTTTGTCACTTTTAAAAGATGATGTATGAAAGTGTCGAGACACTAATAGTTGAGGTAGTTTTTTATCATTTACCCAAACAATTAGAATACAGTCCAATGCAAAATATACTCACCAAGTGACTCTAGTAGAAATTCAAGAGCCTTCCCTTTGTCCCACTTGATGGTTGGACGGATTTCTAAGACCTGCATTAGACAAGTAGCAATATTGAAAGTGAGATACAAATCCCAGTAACACCACAAATATCACACACAAAAAAAAAAAAGTTAAATTGATAAACCTAAACGAAACTTCAAGATTCAAGATTGTCTAGGTTGCAAGTAAGTAGATACCATAACATAAACTCACCTTTCTTCCTTGGGTAAGTTTGAGCATTGAATACTCCTTCAAAATTGATCTAACTTGCAGAAACAGTTCGTTCCATTTCTGTCATGTCATGCGTTTAAATATTTTAATAAAGTGAATTAAAGCAATAAGTGTATATTTCTCAAGAACGACAGTTGTTAAAATCAAGTGCATACCTTTTCATCAACACATCGAAAGTGCACAGAGAGGCAGAACTTGTTGTTCTCCACTTTGGCTCCAGGAGTCGATTTGGTCTTGTCAACAAGCAGTCTGTAAACCTCATCAATCATTGGAAGGAACTCACTTGCTGGTTGGCAAAGAACACCTTGACTAACCTGAAGAGTATTTAAAATAAATAAATTATTTGAAAAAAAAAAACGAATAAAAAAGGAATAGTGATATTAATTATTTTTATTTATTTTTAGTGGGAAGGAGATTAGGGTGACACAGATAATACAGTACAATTACACACACACTCACTTTCATGTATTTGGAACCTTTCGCTGGACCTTTAATGTCCATTCCATGGCTACCAGCATAGTACAGCTCTGCCAACCTTACAAATTTGTAAACCTACAGTTCACAATTTCCACAAAATATACAGTTAAAAAAAGCAAAAACGGAAAAAATTAGTTAAAAAATGCATGAAAAGATATGTATGCAGTGACTAAAAGGAGGTTGAAAATAAATGTAGTACCTTATCTCTGCATCTTCCACTCACTATGGCAGTGGGAAAACATCTAGCAACTTTCTTCACTGTCTTTCTCATCTGTGTTGTTACAGAAAAGTTAAGAAATATGGACCGGATAGAAAGCAAGAAAGAAAAAAGGACAAGATTGAAAGATGATATATATGTATTTACTTACTGCATCAGACATAAAAGCTCGATCTGGGTCTTCAACTATGGGTGACAGTGTGCCGTCATAGTCCAAAAACATAACTATTTGCTTCCCTTTCGAAGCATCGATAATCTGCTCAAACATGTCCAAGGCCGATGGGTGCTGGAGCTGTTTGTATTTGATCAGTATTACAAAATTAGAACCCAATGTTTTATATTAATCTGTTGTTAAACTGGTTAAGAATACAGATTTTGCAAATGGTACTCACAATCCAGTCTTCTTTCAGAAAAGATGAGGACTTTATATGAGTGGGAGAAGAAGCTCTCATTGAGTCCACCCAAGAGTTCATTCTTTCAGCTCCATTGAAACTGTCTACGTTCTTCAAGTTCATGAACCTCTTTCTCGAAATGGAGATGTACCCTGGAGGTCCCACCGGTGGCTTTTCCGCCACCGCCGTGAAAAGGGAAGAGTTGGCGACGGCCACAGATATCGCCATATTCATGATTTCGGCATCGGCTTCGGAAACTACCACATTCTGCTTCGTCATATCTACTCAAACAACCCAAAAAACGTATCTGTCAGTTTCAAGTGGGGAGGTGGTACTTGATGTCTGAAATGTTTACCAAATCCAAAAATTAAAACGAAACCAAAATCCAGAAAATTAAGGTATTATTGAAGCAATACCTTAGAAAACAGGATTTGAGGAGTGAGAGTATAAAGATTTGGGCGGTGTTGCAGTAGAACTTAGGAGAAGACACAGAGTGCTCTGCTTATATAAATAAAGAAAATAGCCAGAGAGTTCTTCAGTTTTGTTGTGGGGGAGGGGGTGGAGAGAGAGAGCAGGCGTCTTCCGTATAAGGGTGTATGTATGGATGTGAGAGAGACGTAAACCCGAATGGTCCATTTATAGTGGCAGCAACAGGATGCTTCCAAACCAGACCCAATGGCTCCAAAAAAAACTCCAAATTCCGGGGCCCACATGTTTTGGGGTGGGACCCACAGCCCCCCGATGTCCCAGTGTGTGATGCACCAGCACCACCAGCCGGTCCCCACCGTCTCCAACCCACGCCCACGCCCACGCCCACGCCCACTCCCCCACCCCATCTCTCTCTCTCTCTCTCTCTGTATAAGTGTATTGCACCAGAGGAGGGCACGTATAAACGTAGAATACACCTTTTTTTTTCCCAGTGGCGCCGTCTTCAGCCGTCACCGTAACAGCCAGCTAACAGTTGAAACCACGTGGCCCACATTCCTTGGCCGACGCACCGCTTGTCGGCATCGCATCCGAGACGACCCATGGATTTATAACGAATATCTGTTTGGAGCTATTTAAATTTCCTTAAATGAACTTGAATATTGGGGACATCATTGGACGCTCCTCTCCTTCAAAACGGAATAGGATCCTCACTGTAGGGATTTAAAGATCAATTAATTATATTCGTTTATCAAAATTATTTTTAATTTTTAATTTAAAATTGAATATAAATAATATCTAACGAAAACTGACCTCGCAATATAAAATAAACAGACACGATTAATTAATTTCTGAATTCTCACAAAAAGAATCCGAAAAGAATCCTTGTCCCTTCAAAACCAGCTTCTAGCTAACAAAACTTTCTCGATTGGGTAAAGGATCCCGTTTGTCATTAGGATTTTGAACGCCCTTTGTAATGTGGATTCTCCAAGTGAATGCTAGCAACTCATACCTACCTGGCTATGCCGTTCATTAAAACCACCACCTGTTCTGCTTTCTTTCTTTTCCCAAACTGACTTAAAAAGTGGGAGTCAACTATATCATTTTATTTTCCGTTAGATTTTTACCCGGAAGTTATCTAAATTATCTATAAGAGATTTACGTATACAAAAAAAGAGCACAATTAGAAGAAATAAAAAAAAAAATGAATGTACAACAAACTTGACTAAATTTAGACCTAGTAACTTTTTACACAACCTAATACTTCGATTCAAAACGACTCGAAAATTGCAGATTTCGGGTCAAACACGTTAACTAATCAAATCGTTACTAGGTTACACATTAAGAACAAGTTCTTAACAAGTTTACCCACATATAACCCATTTAAACCTGTTAAGAAAAAAATTAATGTCACATCCAGGCCCGGGACCCCAACACATCCCGGGCTCGACTCCATCATAGCACGATATTGTTCGCTTTGGGCTCCGACTATGCCCTCACGGTTTTGTTTCTGGGAACTCACACGAGAACTTCCCAGTGGGTCACCCATCATGGGATTGCTCTCGCGCGAACTCGCTTAACTTCGGAGTTCCTACGGAACCCGAAGCCAGTGAGCTCCCAAAAGGCCTCGTGCTAGGTAAAGATGAGAATATACATATAAGGCTTACAAGATCCTCTTTCTTGGGCGATGTGGGATGTTAGAATCCACCCCCCTTAGGGGCCCGACGTCCTCGTCGGCACACCATGACCAGGGGTTGGCTCTGATACCAAATTGTCACATCCTGGCCCGAGCCCCCACCACATCTTGGGCTCAACTTCACCGTAGCACGATATTGTCCGCTTTGGGCTCCGATCACGCCCTCACGGTTTTGTTTCTAGGAACTCACACGAGAACTTCCCAGTGGGTCACCCATCATGGGATTGCTCTCGCGCGAACTCGCTTAACTTCAGAGTTCCTACGGAATCCGAAGCCAGTGAGCTCCCAAAAGGCCTCGTGCTAGGTAGAGATGTGAATATACATATAAAGCTTACAGGATCCTCTCTCTTGGACGCTGTGGAATGTTACAATTAATTTGATAATTTAAACTACTATAAAAAAAATTCCAAAGCACATTAGTGACATAGTATTTAATCTCGAATAGATGAGATTAAAAAATTCCAATGCACATTAAAAGTACCAAAGCAATTGAAAAATATCAAAGCGCATCAAAAATTTCTTGTTATTTAATTTACAAGTGTGAAAAATTTGAAAAATAAAATTCAAACGCTCGTGATCGCATCCTTTAAGCTTTGACAATGAGTACATTGTCAATTGAATTTTTAAAACTCTATAAACCTTCGTGAATAGTGATTTTAGGGGAGTTCAAAGTAAATAAAATTTTCTAATAATTAATATACAAAGGTAAAAGACTATACAATTAATGCTCGTAATTGCATCATTTACACTTAGACAATGGTTACATTGTTGTTTAGATTTTAAAAAATACTCTAAACCATCAGGAATAGTGTTTTTTTGTTTGAGTGCAAAATTAATAATAATTCATAATAATTAAACAACACGAAAGCTTTGAGTCTCATTGGCAAAATTCTTACTTTTGAGAAAGACTCCATAATCTTAAAAGAAAAACTCCCTTCATTATGCAATCTTTGAATATTTGATATTTTGTAGTAATTTACTAATGTTTTTCATTAGGTTCTTATTTTGTGGTATGAAATACTTGAAAGATAAATATGTTTTTATGTCTTAAAGTAATATTTATGTGACAATATGTATGTAGATACGAATTTAGTATCACATTTTTCTTTTGATTATTTGTTGATTTTAAATATTTTTTTAACGAATAACATGTCAGGTCATATTATTCGTTAATATTAATAGACTGAGTTCAGGTCGGGTCATATTACATATTCATTTTAATAGATGTTACATGACACGACCCGTTAAAATATCGAATATGTTACATAAACAAAACGAACACAATAAACACGATACGAATGTCAAACCTTTTAAGTCTATGTGCATTCTCTTATCGTTTGGCTTCTTAATGAATTGCACTATTGACAAAAGAAAACAACAAACTCTACACGATTTCTTGGAATATGAAAAATCATAACTTATGCAAAACCGAGGAAAGAGAGTGAATATGACGGGTTCAACTATCCCCACAAAATCAAATTATTAATAATTTTTTGAATATTGTATCATGAAGTGTAATGCAAGAGACATGTATGTATGTATGTATATGTTCAAATATTTTTGTAATTTGAATTAGGGCATGTTTCCATAATTACTTATGAATGTGTATTCTAAGCCAAAAATAATTAGAACATTCTAGAGTTAACTCGCATACTTTTACTTACAAGAGAAGAGAATGTCATCATTAAATTGACGAGTCCCACATTCGTTCCATTCGCATTTCAACCATAAAAAAGGCCTAAGCTATTGATTACAACTTCTCCAAACTCCTCTACTCATGGCAATGAGATCAATCAAGGGAGTTAAAGTGAAATTAATAACTAATACCCATCTTTTAGCTTTTCTCACTAAAGACGTGTTCCTTTACACAAGGAAGCCCAATTACATTCTATCAAGGATTCTTTAAGATAATTCTTAGAATTGTTAATTCTTTAATAATATCTTCAAGGATTATCTGCAGTAGTGTTATTACACAAGTACAACTCCATCTATTGGATGACACACTTTAGTCAACTGGATGTCAACACATGGCATGAAAAACCCTACACATGTGGTCGACCTAGATCTTATAAATACCCCTGATTCTACACTTCTCAAGTAAGTTGAAGTTACTCTGCACAACTTAACCCTCAATTTCACAATCTTTTCTGAGCTACTGACTTAGGCATCAGGATGTTCATTGGCCAAGCCTTTTCCCCATTTCAAGGCGCATGGTTCTTGGCGTTAACCAAATGTGTTTAATTTCTTTTATAGATACAAATTTTTCAAGACTTAATACGACATATTAAGGTATCAGAGGCTGAAGTAAAACAAGAAAAATGGAGTTAGGCTAACATTGTTTCATATTTTGTAGGTGAAATTTCGTCAATTCAACCACGTATGAAATTTGCATTCACAAATTGGTGCTTTCATTGAGAGAAACTAAGTTAGACTTAACGCATGCTTAGATATTTGAGTGAAGAAAATAAAAGTAAAAATGTTTCTTCAGTGTTCTTCGTTCATTATTCATCATCATCCTCATTCATCACAAAGTCAACTCCTAGATCTCTTGTTTATAGTCTACAATCAGGTTTTCATGCAACTCAATCCAAGTCCATGAACACTTTGACTGGGGCAAGTGCTCACAAAGTTCTTGGGCAATGTAATCTTGCCTTACACCTATTATGTGCACTTAAAATGAGTGAAGAGTTTAAATATGACATGATGAGATGAGATGACTGATCTTGGTCATTGCAACACTTTCTTGGAATTTGGGTAATTCTACAAGAAGCGAGCATTTTACATCAAGATAAGTATGCACAAACTATATTTGAAAATTTTGGTTTGAAAAAGTGCAAACCTTTGTCTATATCTCTAGCGACTATAGATAAACTAATATTGGATGATGGTAGTGAAGCAGCTAGTGACGAACAATACAGGAAAATTGTTGGCAGTCTTTTGTACTTGACTACAACAAGACCTGACATCATGGTCTCTACAAGTATCCTTGCAAGATTCCTGCATTGTCCTTTAACCAAACATCTAGGCATTATCAAGAAGGTATTGAGGTACATTCAGGTAACTATTGATTATGGAATCAGATATAAGAAGGTTGATTCTGCCCTTCTCATTTGATTATGTGATAGTGACTGGAGAGGAGATGAAGATGATATGAAATCCACCTCTGGCTATGAATTTACCTTTGACATTAGAGCATTCTTTTGGGCTTCTGTGAAGTAACAGTGTGTGTTGTTGAAAATTTTGAGTAGAAATTTCATTGTCCCACATTGGCCACTACCAAAAGATTCCCTCACTTTATAATGCATTGTCCCTTATAGAAAGTGATTGGGTGTACTAATATAAATTCTTTAATTAATTAATTACTTTTTATATCAACAGACTCATCTTTTCTGATGAAGTCCGAAGTGATAAAAGAATACCAGAGAGCAAAGCACCTCTCTAAGAAGATGTCTCCTAACAGACGCATCTCATTCTCATACTTGTTGCGAACAGGCATAAACCTACTATATATACATCCATCTGCATGACATTTACAACACAGAAAAATAAAAAATTTCTTCTACAATCCCAAGCATTCTTACTAAGAGAACCACAAAGTAATTTGCCAAAAGTCAAGTTTTCGGTGCTGGAATTTTAACTTAGATCGTGGAATCTTGGTGAAGCAGACATCCGTAGAACTACAAGCACTAAGTAGAGGCGAAATTTCTATTTTAAGGACATTGTGGTACGCAAGCCACGATCTTCAATTTGTCTATTTAATATTATTTTGTTTTGTTCATACTCTGTTGAATTATTTATTTGCTTTTATTATTTATTAGCATTTATTAGTTATTAGCATATATAAATTTATCATTGATTGTTGATATTTATCCAACAATCTTGAAACAGAAAGTATGGATCAACAATCTGTGAATGTGAATGGCACTGTGCCTTGAAAAGCCTGAGAAATTCAAAGGGCTAGATTTCAAGAGACGGCAACATAAAATGTTGTTTTTCCTGACAACCATGAATCTTGCTCATGTTGTCAAGGAAGAAGCTCCGAAGTCTAATGAGAATCCAATGACAAAAGAGACTGTTATGGCAATTGAAGCTTGGAATCATTTTGAGTTTTGTTGCAAGAATTATATTATGAATAGTTTGGATGACAATCTCGACGACATTCATTCTCTATCCAAGATTGCAAAGGAGTTGTGGAAATCTCTAGAGAAAAAGTATAAGATTGATGATGCAAGTTCAAAGAAATTTGTTATTGGTATATTTCTCAAATGTACTATAGTGGATTCGAAATCTGTTGTCTCTCAGGTCAAAGAAATTCATAAATTGATCCATGAACTGCACTCTAAGGGATGCGAGATCAATGGGCATTTCCAAGTTGGGACGATAATCGAGAAATTGCTAACTTCCTGGAATGACTTCAAAATTTATCTTAAGCACAATTGTCATGAGATGAATATAGAAGATCTGATTTTGAGGTACGAGTGGAAAAAAAAATGCAGAAAGGTAGACCATTCTGGTGGGTCTGCTGCCATCGAAGCCAACGCGAATTATGTTGAGAGAGGAAACTTCAAGGTCAAGCCGAAGAAGAATAAGGCTCCAAAACCCAAGCAGTTTGTACAATCTGCCTTTGCTCCTAAAGGCAAGAATCTGAAAGAAGATTAAGGGCACCATCTATGTGTGTGGTAAATCTAGTCACAAGGCACAAGATTGTTATCATCGCAAGGATGGAAATCATGCCAATGGAAACAACAACAACCATGCTAATATGTGAGTGAATGGTTGATGGATACTAGTGCTACCAAGCACATCTGCGCTGACAAAAATCTATTCACTAAATACCATCCTATTGCCCTTGGAGAAAAGATGTATATGGGCAATTCTGCTTCATCTACAGTGGAGGGCAAATGTAAACTAGTACTCAAATTCACATCTGGGAAGAGTCTGACCTTGCTGAATGTGCTTCATGTTCCTAAAATAAGGAGGAAATTGGTTTCTGGACCTATTCTGATTGCTAAGGGCTTTAAACTTGTACTTGAATCCAACAAATTTGTACTTACCAAGGGTGGGATGTTTGTTGGAAAGGGGTATGTGGCTGATGGCCTTGTGAAACTCAATGTAATTGCCATTGATTATGCTAATAAAATAAATGCTTCTATTTATATTGTGAAGTCTTCTAATATTTGGTATGCTAGATTAGGCCATGTTGATTTTCGTTCCATGCAAAGAATTGCTAAATTAGAATTATTACCTAAATTTAAAATTGATTTTAATCTTAAATGTGAGACATGTATTGAATCTAAATTTGCTAGGCAAACTAGAAAGTCAATTCTAGAAATATCAAATGAATTACTTGGATTAATTCATAGTGATCTTTGTGACTTTAAATCCCCACCAACTCGTGGATGAAAGAATTATTATGTCACTTTTATTGATTACTATAGTAAGTATTGCTATGTTTATTTGATTCATAGCAAGGACAAAACTTTGAATATGTTTAAGACATATAAAGCTGAAGTTGAAAATCAACTAGAGAGAAAAATCAACACACGTAGATTCAATAAAGGAGGAGAGTATGAGTCTACTGCTTTCTCATATTTTTGTGCACAACATGGAATTATACATCAAACAAAAACTTCATACACACCACAACAAAATGGTGTTACCGAAAGAAAAAAAATAGAACATTCAAGGATATGATTAATTCCATGTTAAATAGTTATGGGCTTCCACACAGTTTGTGGGATGAAGCTTTACTTACTACAAATATCATATTGAATAAGGTTCCTTTAAAGAAGATTGACGAGTCACCTTATGAACTATGGAAAAGACATAAACCCACTTATAAAACCCTCAAAGTATGGGGTTGCTTAGCAAAAGTGCAAGTTCTGTTACCAAAAAGAACGAAATTAAGACCTAAAACTATTGATTGTTTATTCATTGGATATGTAAACAATAGCTGCTTATAGGTTCCTTGTTGTAAAATCTTTAATTTCTGACATATATGTTAAAACTATATTAGAATCGGCAGATGTAGAATTCTTTGAGGATATATTTCCTTACAAAGAAAAAGAATATGATTCTAATACAAAGATGATTCATGATCATAGTCATGATGATGCGTCTTCTTCAAGTGTCCAAGAAAATGATGTGGAACCAAGAAGAGGAAAAAGAATCAAAGTTTATAAAAACTTTGGACCAGACTTCATTGCTTACTTGTCCAAGAATGAATCTAGAACTTTTAAAGAAGCAGTGTCTTCTTCCGAGGCTCTTTTATGGAAGGAAGCAATTAAAAGTGAAATTGAATCCATTATGGAAAATAACACATGGGAATTGGTTGATTTACCTCCCGGTAGTAAACCAATTGGTCATAAATGGATTTTTAAGAAGAAACTTAAGGCGGATGGACCATTGACAAGTTCAAGGCATGTTTAGTAGCCAAAGGTTATCACCAAAATGAAGGGTTGGATAATTTCGACACTTATTATCCAGTTTCTTGCATAGCATCAATTAGGACGTTAATACCGATTATGGCTATGTACAACTTCGATATACATCAAATGGATGTAAAAACAACATTTTCAAATGGAGAACTGGATGAAGAAACATACATGGAACAACCTGAAGGGTTTGTCCTTAAAGGGCAAGAAAGCAAAGTGTGCAAATTAGTTAAGTCATTATATGGACTTAAACAAGCACCAAAACAATGGCACGATAAATTTGATCATATTTTGTTGACTCATGGGTTCAAAATAAATGAATTTGATAAATGTGTCTACATTAAGAGTAATGATAAAACTTTTGTTATTGTCTGCTTGTATGTGGATGATATGCTCATAATGGGAACTGATAAAGATGTAATAAACAAAACAAAGAAAATGTTGAATTCAAGTTTTGACATGAAAGACTTAGGTCAAGCCAATGTCATTCTAGGAATTCAAGTTTTGACATGAAAGACTTAGTAGATATACTAGTAATCCGGCAAAGAGCATTGGGATGCTTTAGCAAGAGTGTTAAGGTATTTGAAAAATACACTTGACTATTTATTACACTACACAAAGTATCAACCTGTTGTAGAAGGCTGTAGTGATGCTAATTGGATTTCTCACACTACAGAATCCAAGTGAACAAGTGGATATGTTTTTACCTTAAGAGGTGCAACAATATGTTGGAAATACTCTAAACAGAAAAGTATAGCTCGTTCCACCATGAAGTCAGAGTTTATAGCTTTAGACTTGGTTGGAGAAGAAGCCAAGTGGCTCCTACATTTATAGGGCCATGCAACTGTTATATGTATACATTGTGATAATATGGCCATGCAATCAAGGGCCAAAAGTCATGTATACATTGGAAAGTTGCGACACATTAGGCGTCAGCATAATACTCTTAAGAAGTTGCTCTAATGGAATAATATCAATTAATTATGTAAAGTCAAAGGAAAATATAGTTGATCCTTTGACAAAAGGCCTACCAAGAGAGTAAATATTATTTACATCAAGGGGAATAGGTCTCATGCAAATTCAATGAATCGGACTGGGCAGAAACCTAACCTAGCTGATTGGAGATCCCATGGTTTAGGTTTAATAGGCAAACTGGTTGAGTTTGATTCAAAAGTTGAACACAGAACTTACCCATTCTTATGATAAAATGTGTGTTGTCTGTTGAAGTTTGAGGAGTTATGTTTTATACATTTAATGACATTAATATCTTGCTATCAAGAGGAATATGGCAGACTATTCATAATTAATGTCACCTATATAGGAGTAAATAGGGCCGCATTTATGAGAATTGAAATGGCTAAATTCTCTAAAGCTCCTATGAAATTCAGGATCTGTTCATGCCAAAATAAACACAACCGTATGAATTGACGTGTGGCAGACATAATATATGTGTAGCATATTGTCTCGGTTTACTATTCTGTTGAACAGTTCAAGATCTTCCACATCCACTACGTGACCAAGTAAACCCAATATGTTTTCACTAGGGTAAGTTCAAGTCCAAAAAACACTTCACTCAATGCATATCATGTCTATTCTCTCTCAGTTTCAGGCAACCTAGTCATACATTTGTATTTACATTTGAATTCAAATATGGGGTGTTATAAGTAAATTGGTGGTGTTTGAATGAATTTCAAACACGTGCCACTATCCACAACCGAAGTTAAGTACATGAGTTCTTCTGAAACTACAACTCAAGCCATCAGTTTTCATGATGTTTCCTTCAGTAAAAGTCCATAAATACAATCAAAATTTACAAGACATAACATAAACGGCCTCGAAACTAATGTGTCTGAATGCGGTCTATACTCTATATAAGAAGAATAGCCATGCACTCTGTTGTGTTCCAACCCAGACACCTTTCGTGTGCCCAAGCAACCCTGAAACCAGCAAAGATTGTGTCGTGATACGTGAGGCTACATACCACATGTTAAGTAGCAAAGCCATTCACGATGGTACTATAAGGATGATAAGGGTCAAGATACTACCATGTGTCAATAGATTAGGCAGTATAGTTGTTAGTTTGTTAAGATATTGATTGCTTAGGGAGTAAGTAATGTAACTAGTATAAAAAGAGATGATATGCTTGTATTAAAGTTGTTAAGAAATATATCAAAGATTCTCTCTCACTCTATATCTCTTTCTCTCTCTGTCTCTTCATCTTCCTCAAATACTTAGTCATCATTGATGACTTTGAAGTTGTGTTGTTTATATTTCTACATGGTATCAGAGAAGCGATGGGGAATTCCTTTTGATCCTGACTTCTTCTGCTTTCGCGATCCTCTGTGCTTCTATTTGTGGTATGCAATTCTCTCGATCTTCCTTTACTGAGCTACTTCTCGCTCTGGCGGAAATCTTGAAATCTTGCATATATGGTGTTTGATGAAATGTGTGTGAAGAAATAGTCTTTCTCAATCTGCTATCTACATAAATCTTTCCTTTGAATTGTTGTTTCTATGTTGATTTTGTCAAGAACAAGTCTCTCTTAAACCCTAATTTCTTCAAGAATTTACGAAAATATGATTACTGCTGCACAATTACAACTTGTCCAATCTCCAATTACGAACCTTGTGCCAAATGTCTCCACTTCTGTTATTGTGAAGCTTGATGATATGAATTACTTGGTTTGGCATGATCAATTACGATTGTTGCTAGAGAGCCATGGTATTCTTGGATTTGTCGATGGTTCCAAAATATGTCATTTTCGGTTTGTTGATAAACCAAATAAAGAAGGTGTTGAAACTGAAAACTATCAGATACAGAAAATGCATGATCGTGCTTTGATGCAACTTATCATAGCTACTCTTTCTCCTACTACTATGTCTTGTATAATTGGCTGTACTAGTGCTTATGAGATGTGGATCAATCTGATAGATAGGTTTTCTACAGTCACAAAAGCTAGTATCTTTTAGATGAAGCTTAAGTTGCAAAACATTCAGAAAGGCTCAGACTCTATTTCCAAGTACTTCCAACGAATTAAGGATGTTCGTGATCATTTGTCTGCAGCTGGGGTATCTTTTGAAGATGATGACATAGTAATCTTTGCTTTTAAAAGGTTTACCCTCTGAGTATAATACCTTCATGACAGTGATTCAAGGGTGTGAATGTGTGATTTCCCTTAAAGATTTTAGAGCCCAGCTACTTGCTAAAGAGGCTACAATTAAGAATAATCAACTTTCTGGTTCCTTTACCATTGCCATGCTTGCTAAGGGTAATGAGTCAAAGGGCAAAGGTCTTATGCTTAAAGAAGGCTTTTCTCATAGTAATGGATCTTTCCAGACTCCTTTAGGTCCATATCATGGAAGTTCTTCTAGTCAAGGGGCTTCTTCGAGCTCTTATAATACTAATGGTCCTCATTATAATTATGGAGGTTTTAAGGGTTTCAACAACAATAGAGAACGAGCTCGGGGAAGAAACAATTATAGTCCTAATTGTCAATTCTCTGGAAATAATAGTCCTTGCATTCTTAGACCTGCTAGACCTCACATCTCCACTTGTTTTGAACATGGCAATGATGTGCCTACCTGTCAGATCTATAATAAATGAGGTCACATTGCTTCTGATTGCTTTTAGAGGCATTCTTCTACAATTGGGACATCTTCCTCTCTACAGTGTCAAATTTTTTGGAAATTTGGCCATTCTACATTGTAGTGTTATCACAGGGCAAACTTTTCTTATCAAGGCAGATCACCACCACCTACCTTAACTGCCGTGCATGCCAACTATCAATCTTCAGCACCTCAAGAACAACTTTAGGTGGCTGACACTGGTGCTACCTCTCACATGACCTCTAATTTGAACAATCTCAACATGCCCACTCCATTCACTGGTGCTGATACTATAACCACTGCTAGTGGTGCAAGTTTGCCAATATCCCATATTGGCAATTCAATCTTACATGCTCTTAAATATGCATTCTAGTTAAAAGATGTATTGCATGTTCCCCAAATCTCACAGCACTTGTTATTAGTTTATAAGTTATGCAAAGACAACAAATGTCGATTTATTTGTGATGAATTTTGTTTCTAGATTTAGGACAGGATCATAGGAACAATACTTCTGCATGGACTGTGTGGAGATGGCTTGTATTCAATTCCATTTCACATACCTCAGCATATACTTACTCAAGCATATAATACCTCTTACTCTCTCAAACAACATCAAACTTGCTTTCTTGGTCATTAAATCAACACAAGTTTGTGGCATAATAGATTGGGGCATCCATCCAATGCTATGGTTTCAAAAATGTTGAATCAATCACAAATTCCATTCTCTGTAGATCAATCTAAGCATGTGTGTATTTCTTGTTTAGAGGGCAAATGTACTAAGCTTTCCTTTTCTTTTCCTGCAAATAAGTCAATCAAACCCTTTGAGGTTTTGCATAGTGATGTGTAGGGATCATCACCTACTATATTAGTTGAGGGATACAAGTTTTATGTCACTTTCATTGATGAATGTATCAGGTTTACCTGGATATTTCCTTTAAGAAATAAAAGTGAGGTGTGTCAAGTATTTGTGCATTTTCATGCTTTTCTATCCAGCCAGTTTTCTACATTTGTTAAAACCTTTCAAACTGATGAGGGTGGTGAATATTGTAGTACTCGTTTTCAACAGTTTTTATTAGAAAAAGGCATTATTCATCACAGATTATGTCCTTATACACCTAAATAGAATGGCCTTGCTAAAAGAAAGCACAGACACATTGTTGAAATTGCATTAACCCTATTAAGCACTGCACAATTACCTCATCAGTTCTGGTTTTATGCATGTGCAACTTCTGTCTATTTGATTAACATAATGCCTTGTTCCATATTGTCTATGAAGTCTCCTTACACTTGTTTCTTTGATGCGAAAATTTACTTAACACACAAATTAAACCCTCTTGTTGTCAAATTGTAGTGAAGATGCAAATAGGGATCGTTCTGGACCGGGGATTATGAGGGATTGCTAATCGACTCTAAACTGACTCAAAAACATAAAAAAAAAGTTTAAAACGTTTAAATAGACTTAAAGAACTCAAAACAGATTCACAAGACTCAAAACAAGCTAAAAACACTCAAAACTGCCTAAAAACACTAAATAGGCAGTTTCTGACTCTAGACACAACTTTGGACGAAAATAAGGTTTTGGGTTGACTCAAAACACTTTAAAACACAAATAAAACAGATTTTAAACACTTTGAAACAAGAAAGTAAAGAGGGGGGGTTTGTTTTGGACGAATTCAAAGTAACAAAACAGATTCTAACTTAAAAACAGATTTGAAGATGATTTTGGGAAATTGGATGGATGATGAGTTAGCTAGAGGCTTTTTCTCTACACATGATATGTATGCAAATGAATTGATTTCCAGTTACTCTTTCATTGAATTATGAATGACAATGCCCCAAATTAACCGTGACATCACTAGTTAACCCTCAGATTTTCCTTATATTATTGGATTGGATGACATCATTCAACAACCCAAAGCATTCTCCAAAAGTTCCCTATATGACATCATAATAGAGATACAATCAAAAATCATTACGTTCAATGAAAATCATAAGCATTGACAAAGCACTTGCAACTATGACATCATGTTACTCATGCTAGGAATTGAACTTAACACGATCATGACCAATGACCTTCACTACATATGAATGTAAGTTTATAACGATTATGTGAAATTTTCTTACACTCTAGCATCAGATTTATGCATGCCAATTAAGTGTCGACCCTCAATCAACAAACACAAATAAGTTATCAATCAAATAGTTAAGCCAATTGCATTCACGATTCAAGAATTCATAACTGGAATTTATCAATTCATATTACACACATAATTGTGGCTTTGAAATCACCCCTAGCCAAGAGGGGTTTAGCCACTCATGTTCACAGCAAAACAAAAGAGACAGAAATTAAACATTATAAGCATAGAATGAAGTACACCTAAAACGCTCCAATCTTTAAGCTTGAAACGTCCAAGGCCCTTCTTCTTCTCCTCTTGCTGCGGCACAAGTCACTATGGATGTCGTTTGATGTGTTTGGATGAAGGGATGGAAGTTTAGGGATGAAGGAGGCTGCAGCAAAGAAGAGGATGGACAGAAATTGTGTCTAGGGTATGTATAATCTATATGGTGCGGCATAGATGGATATATATATATATAGAGGAATTTGGCTAGGGTTCAGGAAAGGCTTAAAGAACTTAGCTAATTTGTCCCCTAATTGATTAAGGAAGAAAAGAATCAGAAAATAAAAGAGAATAGGAAACAAAGGGTGCGGCAGATTAGTTTAGGGACGTAAGGGGAAGTTTTTAGATAAGAAATTAGGAGAGAGATCAACCCCTTGCACGGCAAGGACCTAAAAAAAACAGGGATGTGAATTGAATGACAGAAAATAGGAAAGAAAAGAGGTCCTTGTGCGGCAAGGATATGTCATGTGCAAGGAGGGTGCGGCTATGGCTTCTAAGGCAAGTTTAGGCTCTTGTTTAGTGTCCTAGAATGCATAGGAGGCCTTCAATGTTGCTGGAACTTAGAGACATTTAGGATTAGGAAAGGTCAAACCAAAATAGGAAACCTTGGCTTAACTTTCCTACTTCAAGTAGGAATCCTTGTGTGAGTAGGAATCCTCATTCTTCTATGAATCCTTCTTCAATTAGGAATCCTAGCATCTTTAGGTCTTCAATTTCGTTCATTCCTATTGCTCCAAGCATATGATATCCATTCCAAGCCCAATTTTACTCCAAAAGGCTCCAAAATGCACCTTTTTGCATACTTTGTCCTTAGAACCTGAAATTGCACGAAAATGACTTTAAACACTAAAATAACTAAGGAATAACAACATAAATGCACGAAAACAAGCTAGCTACGTCCCATAAATATGCGCTTATCAGCCAGTTTTCTACATTTGTTAAAACCTTTCAAACTGATGGGGGTGGTGAATATTGTAGTACTCGTTTTCAACAGTTTTTATTAGAAAAAGGCATTATTCATCACAGATTATGTCCTTATACACCTAAACAGAATGGCCTTGCTAAAAGAAAGCACAGGCACATTATTGAAATTGCATTAACCCTATTAAGCACTGCACAATTACCTCATCAGTTCTGGTTTTATGCATGTGCAACTTCTGTCTATTTGATTAACATAATGCCTTGTTCCATATTGTCTATGAAGTCTCCTTACACTTGTCTCTTTGATAAACCTCCTGGTTTGACACATTTAAAAGTTTTTGGGTATAGCTCTTATCCCTTGTTAAAGCCTTACAAAACCAACAAACTTCAAAACAAAATAGATCAATGTATATTTCTTGGTTATGCAGGTCAATATAAAGGTTATGTTTGTTTTAATCCACTCCCAGGGAGGTTTTATGTGTCTAGGCATGTTGTTTTTTATAAGACCACATTTCCATACCAGCACTTACTTGTCAAACCTTCATAGTGTTCTACTTCTGTTTTTGTCACACCAACATCTATTGCACCACTGGTCACAAGCCAAAAGGTAGTTGTTTCTCATAACACATTTGCATCTCATGCATCTTTACCATTTGCCTCAACCAACTGGAGCTTTAAAGTTCTTTCATAAACCAACTAATGCCTCTGAGTCCTTGGCCTCCCTTATTCGAGTCCCAGAGTTATCTTCATCACCTATCCATATCCTTGAACCTATATCTAATGCTTCAGAGTCTTTGAGTTCTTTACCACCTAGTATATTTGCATCCTCAACATCTGCACAGTCTCCAGTCCTTGTAGATATTAATTTTCAACTATAAAATATCACAATTGTTCTTCTAGTGCCTTCTGTGAGTCTACATCCCATGCAAACTCGATCTAAAAGTGACATTATCAAGAAGAAAACCGTTGTCGCCCCTTTGTCCCATGTTGAGCATTCAGATACAGAACCCTCATCCTTTAAAGCTGCTAGTTAGGTTACAGAGTGGCAAGTAGCCATGAAAGATGAAATTGATGCCTTACATGCTCAACATACTTGGGATTTGGTTCCTCTTCCATCTGGGAAGAACTTGGTTGGGTGTAAATGGGTTTATAAGATCAAGAAGAATCCAGATGGGTCTATAGCCCGGTATAAGGCTCAGCTAGTTGCTAAAGGGTATAATCAAGATGAAGGTATTGACTATAGTGAGACTTTCAGTCCTGTAGTCAAGCCAACTACTGTCAGACTTATTTTAACACTTGTAGCTCAATTACAGTGGTTTTAAGGCAGCTTGATGTAAAAAATGCCTTTTTACATGGTGATTTGACTGAGGAAGTTTATATGTCACAACCACCTAGTTTTGGTAGTACTCATTATCCTTCTGATTTTGTCTGCAAGCTTAATAAATCCTTGTATGGTCTTAAATAAACTTCAAGAGCCTGGAATGACAAGTTCACTAGCTTTCTACCAGGATTGGGGTTCTAAGCTTCACTTGCCGATCCTTCTTTATTTGTTAAACACACTTCTCTTGGGATTGTAGTCTTGTTACTTATGTTGATGACATAATCCTAACCAGTAGTAGTTAATCTGATATTGCTGCAGTAATCTTGGAGTTAACCAAGCCTTTTGATATGAAGGATTTGGGGCAGTTAAACTACTTTTTGGGATTGCAAATTTCATATCATTCAAAGGGTTTATTTGTTTCTCAGTAAAAATATATTAGAGATTTGCTAGCTCAAGTGCACATGAGCAACTCCAAACCTTGTGCTACACCTTGCCTTCCATATCATAGGCTCTTAAAGGATGATGGTGATCCATATCACAGTTCGGATCAATATCGAAGTATTGTTGGTGCCTTGCAATATTTGACCTTTACTCAGCCTAATATTGTGTTTGCAGTCAATCACTGTTGTCAGTTTATGCATCAACCTATGCATTCTCATGTTGTAGCAGTTAAGCGAATTCTTCGGTATCTCAGTGGTACCATTCATTATGGTATTAATTTTCAACCTGGACCACTATCTCTGCAAGCGTATAGTGATGCAGATTGGGGCGGTGATCCCAATGATCGAAGGTTAAGCTCTGGCTATATTATGCATTGTTGCTCTAGTCTTATTTCTTGGGCTTCCAAGAAGCAACATACCGTCTCTAGATCATCTACTGAAGCTGAATATAAAGCATTGGCCATCACAACTGCAAAGTTATCATGGATTCGACAGCTATTGTGTGATCTTCATGTGCCTCTTTCTGCTCCTCCATTGCTGCTGTGTGATAATATTAGTGTCATAGCCTTGTCGTCCAATCCCGTTTTTCACTTTCGAGTTAAACATATCGAGATTAACTACCATTTCGTCAAGGAAAGGGTGATTCGAGGAGACTTAATTGTGCAACATGTATCTTCCAAAGAGCAATTTGCTGATATTCTCACTAAAGGCTTATCTATTTCTCTCTCTTTCACGAGCATTGTTCCAATCTCATGCTTAGTTTGAACAAGTATGAGATTAAGGGGGGATGTAAGGATGATAATGGTCAAGATACTGCCATGTGTCAATAGATTGGGCAATATAGTTGTTAGTTTGTTAAGATATTGATTGCTTAAGGAGTAAGTAATGTAACTAGTATAAAAGGAGATGATATGCTTGTATTATAGTTGTTAAGAAATATATCAATGATTCTCTCTTACTCTATATCTCTTTCTCTCTATGTCTTTTCATCTTCCTCAAATACTTAGTCACCACTGATGACCTTGAAGCTATGTTCTTTATATTTCTATAGGTACTTGGAGGAATCCAGAATAAAAGAGTACAGGAGAATATAGGTCACATATATACTTTATCCATATATGTTATACGCATATAGGTTAGGGAGTGTGTGTATATATATATGTATATGTATATAGGCCCTTTATCAAAGGGATTTTCATTTTTTGAAAACAAAAATGGAGATTAGGTGTGGGGCTCACTTCACATCAAATTTCAACAATCCAAATCGTCTATTTTGTAATCTCGATTCATAAATCATCCTTTCAATTATATCCGAAACTATTTGCCTATTTAATTATAAAAATCAAATTTCATTGTTTCTTATATAACAAAGTATTCGTTCATTTCTTTGAACCCAATTAGATGTCTTAAATATTTTCGATTTGGCTAATATTTTGTAAGGATGATCTATGAGGTACAACTTGAAAAATAGACGGTTCAGATCATTAAAGTTCAATGTGGTGTGGACTCCACAACTAATCCCCATTTTTATATAAAAATAAAAATTCCTTCCGTTAAAGGCTTCCTCTATACATATACATATACATATATATATATATATATATATATATAGATTATATTCACACACCCCAAATTACTTCTCTCACACCTTTTTAATTTTTTAATATTTTCTACACACTACTAACACTTGATAGAAAAATATTAAAAAATTAAAAAGGTGTGGGAGAAGTAATTTGGGATGTGTGAATATAATCTCCCTATATATATATATATATATATATATATGTATATCACATTCACGCACATAGTTTAAGTTTTGAATTATTGGTCTATAGTTTGTCGTATGAACTCATGTTGTACAAGGTCACGAGCTAAATATTGTTAGAGTATAATGTTGTATGGATGAGATCGTGCCATTTGTAATTGGATTAGGTGGTTTGTTAGATTATTTAGTTTTTCAAAGTGACTAGTTCACTATAAATACACACTCTTGTAATTACTTCAACATTAAGAAAACAATTCAGAAATCTCTTTTACCTTTTTACTTCTCTCTTTATTCTCTACTACTTTATCTCTCTCATAACTATGGTTTCTATTTCTTCATATTATCATGGTATCAAGAGCCAAAGAAGCTTAATCGCAAAATTTCTTCGACCCTTTGTTCTTTGCTTCCGCTATCTATTTCTTTCTTCTACAATCTCTCTGGGATTTTTCCTCTATGATTTCCTTAGATTGGCATTTATTTGAGGCCTGTAAGTTTCTTCCCGTACCTCACTATGTCTAAGTTTGGACTGATGTTGCTACTATTCCCGTGCTTCTCTTTCGGCAAATCTCTTTCTTCTCGATGCCTATAATTTTTAGGGATTTTGTTTCAGTTTCTGACTGGCCATAAGGTATTGGTTGTGTCTTCACTGTTTTTATGGGCATCTCCAATTGCCCATTTTTGCACTTTACATTCAACAAAGTTTGGCACACCAGGTTTTTAATCTTTTGCGTCAATTAAATTTTTTACAATTTCTCAACATAGTCACTGCAAATCAGTTATAAATCTTATAATCACCAATTACTGGCTTGATTTCTTCAGTCTCTACATTCGTTTCTATCAAGTTGGATGAGACCAACTGCCTTCAACGTCACTTTTTGTTGCAGCTGATGCTTGAGGGTCGTGGCATTATGGGATTCGTTGATAGATCAAATTTGTGTCCTCCTCCGTCTGCAGTTACCTATGCACATTCTGTACTCAGAAATGGGCCATCGGCTAGCCCTGAATCAGATGAGTTTAAAGCATGGAAATCACATGATTATGCTTTGATGTTGCTACTTACTGCAACTTTCTCTTCATCCGCTATTTTCTGTGTAATTGGTAGCAAGAGTTCTTGAGATATATGGGTTCGTCTTCAAAACTACTTTTTCTTACCAAGTACAAAAAGTAGTATAATCAAGTTACAGAGTGATCTTTGCAACATGAAGAAAAGATCAGATTCAATTTCTCAATATCTTTGAAGACTTAAAGAAGCAAGGGATGGACATTCTGTTCCTTGTGTCACATTTTATGATGAAGACTTTGTGATCATTGCATTGAATGGACTGCTGGTAAAATACAACACATTCAAGTGTGTAATCTGAGGGTGTGAGAGTGTCATTTCACTCAAGGACTTTTGTGCACAATTGCTTGCTGAGGAAGTCATTGTGGATTGTGCTTCTGTGACACCCCTTATGTCTGATATGGTAACTCAATATGGTGACTGTGTGACACAAGGTTCTTTCTTTCCTCTCTTTAGCTCTCAGTTGCATGCTAGTTTTAATGATGGTTATCATGCTCAATACAAGTTTAGTTCATGCCAGTCAAGCTAGGGCAATATTGTTGATGGTTATAATAGTATGTACAAAAACTTTCGATTCAAGAATCGTGGTAGAGGGAGGTTCCATTACAATAATGGTGCAACCTACAAGTCTTTTCCTCATTTTTCACCTAGAATTCTTGGATCCCTTCCATCTCCATATCATAATTCTCTGCCATCTAAAATTACTACATCTCAAATTTGTTCACAAAAGGGCCATCTTACTACCCATTATCCTGCTCAAATTACTAGACCCGAAAACTTCTTACACAACACGAAAATAACGGGTTTCGGGTCAACACGATAATTTATCGGGTCATTATTGGGTGACCCGTTAAGAACCGGTTAATAACGGGTTCTTAATAGGGATACACGCGAGTAACACGCGAGTAATCCCTTTCGACCCGTTAAGAAAAATAAATTATAATTTTAAAGTTTAATTACTAAAAAATTTATTATAAAATGCAATAGCCATATTCTATAAATTTATATAGTCTATTATATATATATATATATATATATATATATATATTTTGTATTATTATTCTATATAAGTTTAAAAAAATTAAGTTTTATTCATTTATTTATATTTATTATGAGAGTTTCTTATCATCATTAATAGGATAAATTTTACTTAACATTTTGTTTTCCAAAATTAAAATCAACAAGTATAGTATTAGTATAGACAAGAAGACATGCCTACAAGTATGAAAAATGTGAAACAATATATAAACACTCGTTGTGACGACCCGTCCCGATTAATTAGATGTATTAATTATGAAATGACAATTTTGCCCTCGGGGTTATGTACGTGTACATGTGTGTGAGTTGGGCCAATAATGTGACAATTCTATCTCTCTCTCCCGTCACTTCTCTCTCTCTCTCTCTCTCTCTCTCTCTCTCTCTCTTCTCTCACCGACCTCACTCTCTCTCCCTCGCCAAAACCGTACGGACAAGGCCAAGGGTGGCCAAAACTTCACAGATCGAACCATCCATCACCACCATTCGACTCCTGAGGCTCCTACGAGTACGTTGACACCCATTTCAGGTGAGGTTTCGTTCGTTTTCACGTCGTTCTCACGATGTACGATTTTGGCACTGTTCATGAACTTTTCATACGTTGTGTTTTAGGCAAAACTAAGCTCACCACGAGTCTTAGAAGGTCCCAAGGAAGCTCGGGGATGTTCGTTGGCTAGGCGTTGACGTCGGGATCGTCGAGAACGGAGGTGGCCGGTTTTGGAGAATTTCCCGACGAGATTCTCGTTGGTTTTCGAAGTTTTTGAAGGTATAGACTCGTTCTGCACTTAATTTAGAGCACTTAGGAAGAAAAATGGGAGAAAATGGTGAAGAAATGGCCGAGAAAAATGGAGTTGCAGGTTTTCCGGCGGCCGGTGGCCGGCGCCGGCGGAGCTCCGGCGAGCTCGAGGTAGAAGGCGCGTGGAGCGCACGCGTGGACCCGTGCCACGTCAGGCGCGTGGGGGCGCGTGCCACGTCAGAAATTTTTTTTAAAAATATAGCGACGCTCGTGGCGTCGAGTAGGTCGCGTTGGTCGTATGCCAAAATTGAGCTATGTATGAGAAGTTAATTCCGTAGTTTCGTGTATGTGCTTAAATGACGTATTTTTAGTGATTTCTCATATAGGTGAGACATACACCGAGGACGAGCGTAGCCAGGCTCGACGCGGGGGTTACGACCCAGCGACTTATCAGTGAGTGGGCAGTTTTTACCGTATTTCCTATATTTTATTATTATTTTTCCCAGAAAGAAATAAATGAACGTTTATGAGAATTTAATGCCATGCAAAGTATTCATATATTATTTTTATGCATTAATGATTGCATATTCATATATTGGTGCCGAGGACGCACAGGTAAGTTTCAGGTAAGATTACATGCTGATTATGCTGAGATTGATGTGATACGATGTGATTAGAGCTCATATATTTGCACATTGACGTTAGTGCTCCCGCCCAGAGTTAGGGGCATAGTCTTTCACGTGTCGTTCACCTCCCGCACCGTATGCTCGTCTTGGATCCAAGTAGGTGCACAGTCTTGTCGTATAGGCCACTTTTGAGTGGGTACGACATGTAGGTGACCCGCGAATCATTCGCACAGTCCTCACGTGAATGTAGCACTAGAGCATAATTTCTTGATATATATGATGATGAGTAGACCACCAGATGTGGTAGTGATGTTTGTGCAATATTGATATAGATAATGCTATGAGCTATGTGAAATATTAGACGGCTGAGGGCCTAGATAATTACATGTCATTTATCACATCAATACTTTATGATTGAGTTCGATTGAAATACTTTGGCACGGCATTCATATACTTTTCAGCATGATTTGAGAAATTATACGTATATACGAGTATATTTTGATTCTGGGAAATTATACAGGTTTTACGGTGAGGGGCTATACGATTTGAGTAAAGAATGGTTTTGAAAAAGGAATTGTTTTTCTGACCCACTCAGTTTTATTTTTCGCCCCTCCAGGTTCTAGGTAGCTCGAGTTACGAGATTGACACTTCGAGGACCTCCGGCTTTCTGACAGCTTATTGCATATGTATGGCACTGAGGGTGTAATTAAGCCCTTTTTATTTATGCTTGACTGCAGTTGAACTTAGAACGCTCTGATTATGTATAAGTATCTTTTTATGCATCTAGTACACTATCGTATCTAGGTTGCTAGTGATTTCGACTTTTATTTGGTTCGTTCTTAGGGTCGATCTTAGCTTCCGCACAGCGCACATGGCTACGTCCCACTCTCGTGACGGCCAGCACGCCCCACTTTCGGGTGCGGGTGTGTCACTCGTGATTCATCATTCCTCCATGAGTAAATAATGGTTACACTTACATTATCATTTAGATTTTTAAAACCCTCCAAACCATCATGAGTAGTGCTTTTTATTTGAGTGTAAAATTAATATTAATTATTGTAGAAGTGTAAGAAATGTTAAATTATATATATATATATATATATATATATATATATATATATATATATATATAATCACTCGTGGTGACAATCTTTACACAACTTCAAAATCCGATACTATAATCCATAAATCTTAAATTTATATTTAACCGTCGATTGTCGTTTGGGCTTTATTTTTCATATTGAATTTCAATTTTTAAATAATATTTTTTTAAAACATGATCTTATGGGGATGTAGGAAGATGAACGGTTCAGATTTTGATACCACATCCCGATATTTACGGTTAATTGAAATATGAGTTGATGTTATATAGTTTGTAGAGACTTTATAAACACCAAGCAATATTTTCATTAATGGTAAAACTCTGAACATAATATCAACAACCCGAACTGTTCATCTTCCTGTGTCCTCTAATAGATCATGTTTTCAAAAAATAAAATACTGAAAAAAATAATTTTGGTGAGAAAAATGAAGCGTGAATGTAAAAAACAATTGACAGTTAAATTTTGATCTATGATTTATGTGATTATAGTGGCGAATTCCAAAGTTAAGCCCCTTCACGAAAGTTGTAAAGTTTGTCATTACGAGCATTTATATATATATTTTCTATATTTTTCTATATTTTTCACACTTCTACATTAATTAAAGATTAAAGATTTTACTTAAGCAATAGCTGTAGGATAAATGAGAAAAAGTGCTAATCTAGAAAGCCTCACTGAAAATATCGTCAATATAACTCTTGAAGACAATATATCAAGCCAAAGTTCCAAAACCTTTTTCCATGGTGATTGATGAAAATTGAAGAGTTCGATTGTAAGAAAATGAGGTTTTAAACCTTGAAACATATTTCCCTTAATTTTGCAAATCTTTTGAACATCTGATATTTTGTAATGTTCTAATATTTTTATTTTTATTTTTATGCTCCTATTTTGGGTATGTAAATGTGTAATACTTGAAAGACAAATGCGTTTTTATGCTTTGAATGTGATAATATGGTATGTATATACTTATTTAGTATTATGTTTTTCATTTGGTTATTTATTGGTTTAAAATATATTTTCCTTAATGGGTAGCGGGTCGAGTCATATTACCCGTTAATATTATCGGGTCGATTTCGGGTCGGGTCATTTTACTCGTTTATTTTAACGAGTGTTACACGTCACAACCCGGTAAGATATTAGGTATAACACAAAAACGACACAAATACAGAAAACACGACACGAATGCCAGGTCTACAAATTACCAAATCATTTATTACTTGAGATATAAACTTGCAGTATCAGCTTCGAGTTTTTGATTCAATGGATTTCGTCGAGCAGGACTATGTTATGGTCAATTCCACAATGAAAAGTGAGGAGCATGCAGCTAGTTTCGGCGCGGCAAGTTCACAAACTAGCTGATCAGCTAAACTACCAACATCTTGTGAATCAACTCCATTACTGGAAGTGCAAAGACTATCTATACTGCACCCTTCTACTAGGCTCCATCTGGTATATCAATTTGCACAGGTTCTTACAGATATGTCGCAGGAAAAGTATAATGCAGGATTATTTCTCGAATTTTTCGTTCAACTTGTTGTTTTGGCCATATGGGAGAAATATATTCAAATTGCTGCACGTGAATTCAGAGGATATTATGTGTCTTGCTTATGCAATCGTTGGAATATATTTGACATTCAATTGGGCTACCATATGGCCATTTGTGATAAGGGAGGTGGCACCAACAACCTCACTCTCCAATTGCAGGGAATACTACATTAATGTTCTTTGACAACCTGATGAAATACTACATTTGTGATGATACTGCTTCAACCTCATGATTGGGCGCCCCAATCTTGAGTTTGAGGGGGGGGGGGGGGGGATGTTAGAGTATAATGTTGTATGGATGAGATCTTGCCATTTGTAATTAGATGAGGTGGTTTGTTAGATTAGTTAGTTTGTTAGGAAGTTTGTTAGAGTGACTAGTTCACTATAAATAATTACTCTTGTAATTACTTCAACATTAAGAAAACAATTCAGAAATCTCTTTTTGGGCATATGAAATGAATTGAGGTGAATTTAATCAACTAGTTGTTGATGAAACATTTTTTTCTTCTTTATATTTTATATATATAGCACATGGCTTGTAAATGCTTGAGGTCAACAGAACATGCAAAATGCCTTGTCTAACTTGACTACTGTTTTCCTATAATAAAATGTTATTGGAATAAGGGGGAGAAGCACAATGATCAATACGTAGACTCATACATGGAGTTCTTTGAGCCTAACAAATAATTGATTTATATCAAATAACATAGAAGCATGCGTAATTGTTGAACCTAATATATCTAATAGCTTAAATACAATCCAAAATATGATATTCTCAGATACATATGAATTATTAGCTACATGACACAAATAAGTTAATGAAAATTAATATGAGTACATGATATTCAAACCATGACAGAGGACATAATCGTTTAAGTATTAATGCAAATTCATGTGGAATTCACATCTGACATTTTACAATTACCCTATCTTCATTGTATAAATTTTATAATGGGAACTTTTCAATTTTTTATCTTCATTTGAAGATCATTCCTAATAGATGCTCATTTGAATCGGCGGTCGTTTATGCATTTAAATTATGAAACAAATTGACAATGTGAATAGTGTTGTAGGCATAATTTATTGAACGGTTATGGAGGCCATAGAGAGAGAGAGAGAGAGAGAGAGAGAGAGAGAGAGAGAGTGAAAGGTGCGGCAATAGTAGAGAGAAGAGAGAGATGTGTAATTGTGGGTGTGTTCTATTTCACCCCATTGTGCCTTTATTTATAGTAGTAGGATATGTAAAATCCGTACCCTTTTAGGATTACTACTCTTAATAGGTATTTAACTCCTAATAGGAATACAAAGATATATTCCTAAATCTATTAGGATTTACACAATCACATTCTTAATCTAATAGGACTACAACACTCCCCATTGAGTGTGTAAATACTCAAGTAAATGGCACATCATGTCTTTAGTGATGACGTAAGTATAGTTGATGAAGTCGTCGGCACAATGAGCGAATGCGAGTCTCAAATCAATGGAAGAATGCATAAAAAATCAAACTCACAAAACCTCGCTATAGTAAAACCCAAGGTAGGAGAAAAACCCATAGACTAAGGAGAAAGGTGAGAAGTTGCATTAAGTCAAAACTATACGTCTTTTGGACATAAGTAGAAGAGCTCACAAGGGTATGATCAGCCTAAGATGGGTGCCTCAGTAAAACCTAGTTAGGTAGCAAAAACCCAGTGGGAAAACTGCTCCCAATCGTAGGGAAAAGAAGTACATTAAGATCAAGTGAGTATACTTTTGGATACTTCCCTAGAGTTTGACATAACTTCCAAATGAGAACTACAAGCATTGCATATGATAGTTAGGCATACCAATTCCTCGGACAAGCTTCTGGAAGGTTGACTTCGGCAGTGACGTCGTGTAGAGGTAGGGAAGGTTGTCTAGGATCGGCTTGCGTGACTTCAATCTCCTAATGTTTTGCTGATGTAGATGTAGACGCAATATTTCTTGGCGTTGACTTCGTTGATATATCATGGCTTGGTTGGGTTGATACATGCGGCATAATCTTCATGGATCATCCTTGGGACTCAACGATGGATGAAAAACAACAAGTACTTTGAAATGCTCAACAATAACTCATAACCATGTCTCACTTATGGCGTAGTGAAGTAAGGTGAGTCTTGGAACGATTCGAAGATTTCACAACTAAGGTCATATCATGGACCTCCAAGATATTGCAATATCCCTAATGGTAAAGATATAACCATTTGGGGATTTTGCCGTGTGCGAGTTTGATAAATAACCTACGTCAGCATAACAAATAAAGCAAGCATCACTCTAAGGATCAGGTGGGTTGGATCCGCTCAAGATGCGTTGGGATTTGCCTTCGTAGTACCTTCAGGGTACGTCTTTAATACTAATTCAATGGTTGCTTGTAGGCGCGGTGCTGCATCCTTACGAATAACTCAACAGCGAAGGAGATATCTTGTCTAAATACAACGAGCTAAGTACAACGAAGTGCAAAGTTGAATTTAGATATGGAATTTCAGATTTCATAACCTCTCCAAGGGTCTCATTTACATATAACGTATGGACAATCAAAGGTATACTTAAAGTAACACATTCGGGGTGTAGTTTGACTGGAAGACCAAGGTACCGTCAGAACAACGCTTAAATTTCAAGTCAAGGCATAAATGATTTTTCCTAAGATCTTTCATCTCAAATTCCATCTTCAGGTGCGAGGCATTTTATCAAGCTCTTTCAGAGTCTTAGTAAGATTTGTGTCAACGACATAAACTGTAACTCTAGCAATTCAGAATAAGACTTCATAGTTTAACATGCAAGGGCGTAATTAATCCCCAACTGATCAAGTAATCACTTAGACGGTTATACCACTTCCGTCAGATTGTAAGTGAACACCTCAAACAAGTTAAGAGGGTGTTTCGTAGTTTTGGAAATATTTGAACCAATCTATGTAATTCTTCGGGAGCTTACATGTAAATCTCCATATCTATATCCCCATAGAGAAAACACTAACCCCATTTCATAATGTTGCTATCAATCACATGACATTTTGAGAGAAACCTTGCGCCGTAGTGCGTGCATCATATCACATTATTTCATTCATCTCATAACACTTCATTTCCCACTTGTAACATAACAAGGTTACCTTGGGCAGTGTAAGAACGACAGGTCCAATACACACTTTGGTAAGGAATTTAACCTGGATTGTAATTTATGTTGTCCAATCAGTTCTACATTGTCACTTAATCAACAGAACACAGTTTGACATCATCGCTTTTCATTTATGTCGGTAGCTACCATATAAGTGAAAACATAATCGATAGTAATCTCATTTCAACTCCATTTAGCTCATCCAAACTAGTATACTAGACCAAGAAATTCAAGTCTCGAGAGTAATCCAGATTAATCTCATGAGATGGAAAAGATTTGAGACAACGATCAAGTTTAGATTCATTGTTGTGTCGTGTCTTCCTCTACTAGGGAAGTGAATCTTACGAACTAAGTGATCTGTCATGCTCCAGGCTAAGACAAATTGATTAGCTATCTGTCGGTGTACTGAACTGTCTAAAGAGGCGTCCAAACCATCCAACAAGGGCAGCACACCCTCTAGGGATGTTGACTCGACGTCTGTTAAGTACGTCTATCCTTCTAGGCATGTTTGCAGCTGGTATATGATCTCGTCACTTTAGATAGATCAGAGGAATGTGTCTGGAGCAACTTTCTGAATTTTAGAATTCATCGCACTTGCTTATCACACTTGTGCGATACGGGGATCGAGATGATACATAGTGGGCAACGTCTACGTAAATTCGCATCGTTATCTCCCTCTAACAGCGGGAAGACTGTCTCATTAAATTGATAGTTCGCAAATGAGCAGTAAAGAGATTGCATGTAAGGGCTCGAAGAGAGCTAGTGTGAAGGAGAATCATAATCGACAAAGATTCACATCCTTCTTTGAGGACTTATATTGGTACGTTGCGATGGCGAAACTTGGCACATGGAATGCACACTCAAACACATAAATACGAAAAAACATCAGGTTTGTACCTAATAACCAACTGTAACAACATATAGATTGGGTGGCAATGAGCCTCAAGGCGGACCAACATAACTGCGTGCAAGATTGCATAGTCCTAGGCGATCATTGAAATTGCGCCTTGAGGCTATTTGAGGTGAACATGGGAATTCGATGTTCAATTATAAACCCAAAATGACATGCAATACTTTATCAAAAATGGTCGATATAAATTCTTCATCATTATCTAATCTCCCGAACCTTAAGGGATAAGTATGGTGGTGAGCCCTTAATCGGCCAGGAAGTTTTGCAGCAATGTGTGTGGACAAACATGTGACCAGTTTGTCGATTCATCAACCAAAACCATAAGTATTTATATGGTCCATATTTTGGTTGGATTAGTCCACATATATTGCCTTGAATCCACTGTGAAAAGAGAGTCATTTCGTATCTTTGCGAGGGATGATATAAAAATCAATTTCTCTAATTAGCAAGCTTGGCAAAGTGTGCTTGTAGACACAAAATCCTTACTTCGGGTAAGGAGATGTGTCGTAGCATGATTGTTAGACCTAAGTGTCCCGAAAAAGGTTGTGCTAAAGCAAGTAAATTGCTCGAATCACCCGACTCCAGGCTGGCCACATGTGGTGTATTCCTAGTTAGGAAACAACTCATTGGCCCCAAATCAAGCTTCAGGCTCATATTTAGAGGTGGTGCAAAGATATTTCACTCTATTTTCTTTAGTGGTTTCATTGATGATCACTGTTCTCTCGAATATCCTTAAAAACTCAATAACAGGGAGAATTTAAGGTTCCTTAAATGGTAATTCAGTACCATTCATACAACAAGGAGGGTGCCAATGCTCTTAATCAGGTTGGATAAACCTGAAGTCGTTGTTAGAGATGTGATTTAGGTGTAAAGTTAGTGTGCGTAGGATCGCATTCATCCAGACAACTAACTTTGTCACATTCCTACCTAATCACGTGTTTCATTGAACCAGTCACATGTATTAAGAAACATGATTCAATTAACTCATATTTGAGGACAATATCAATAAGATTATCCATAAGTAAAACATACACCAAACTTGAATCCAGGAATATGGAAAAATATTCACAAAGTAGATGGTTTACTAAGGGGATTCGTCTAACAAGGCCATCCATGTCAAAATTCTACTCTTCCAATGGTGTTTTGTGGAGCAAAATTAGTCTCACATATTGACTACTAGAATGGTACTCCTCAACGACATTGGTAGGGGCACGAACAGGTGCATAACCAATGATCTATTCCATCGAGATGGTAGTAGATTCTGCATGATTGAGGTTTGGAAATACTATCCTTTATTCTTGAAGTTTTAGGTCTTAGGTGCCAAGGATCATGCTTCGGGCATGATGCAACACCTTGGCATGTCCTGATTCTACCATATATTTGTGGTAGTAATCAAATTCGAGAATTTGGTAAACTTTCGGTTTCTACACTTGTTGCTTCAGGAGCGAGTTAGAAACAAGGAAGGACGAGAAAAGTATTCTCTAGTGAAAATTAGATCGGATTTATAAACTTCAGAATTGTACTCATTCATGGAAGTAATTATGGTGTGCTTTGGGCAATATCTTTTATGATTAGACGATCCATAGGAGTGAGACAAAGAGCCATGGAATCCTTATTCAGGAGGTACTTCCATTGGTAATGCTTTAGGTATAAGTCTTCGAATGAAGATCATGGCGGAGGCTTAATCAACTTTTCCATGCCATTATTGGCTACAATGATTTCTCATCTTCTTGATAGTCAAGTGGAGATTCATGTCTTGTACCCCGAATAAAGCGGTTTCTATTAGAAACATCCAAATAAGGGAAATCGAACTTGTGACTATTCGACAATCCACTGAATTGGAGGGAATAAGATTATGATTAGTGCTATGGAAATGAATCATCCATAAGCATCAAAGTTAGAACATTCGAGTTCTAAGACATGGTTTTCATGAAAAAAAACGTCAGGTTTTCATTGGTGTATTGTTTTATGAAAACTTCGGGTTTCAAAGGCACTAAATTTGAAACTACATGTTCAATTTGGTATATGAACGTTTAGTTAATAAAAGAGAGGTTCCTGCAAGAACATATAATGCAATATGCTAATTTAAGTGTAGTGGATTTGAGTTGCTTCAGGAACTCAAGTGTGAGTGCTTCAGGATTATGAAAGTGAGTCAACGGTTCAAAGAAGAGAAATAAATTATTGAATCGTTAATGTTCAAAAGTGATCTTCAAGTCAATAATTTTGGATTAATTATCAGATTAATAGACTGCATGTTACTTTTAATTAATTTAATAGATCAGGACCATTCAGAGTCAATCGTAGAAGCAAAATAATAAAATTTGTCTAGGCCCATTTATTATTTAATGTTGGTTGTAGGCCACACAAATAAATTATAAGGTCCAAATTAGGCTCGGGTTAAATAAATAAATAACAACCCTAGTAAACTGGGTTGTGAGCCGTGAAAAAAAAAAAAAAGGAAGCCCAACCTAGGCTTGGGTTGTCATAGAAAGCAGCCTATGTAAGTCGGAGTAAAAAGAAAAAGAAAAAGGGCCCCAAAATGAGGGCAAATATGTTTGGGCTACTAGCAAACTTTTTCTCTCTCTTTTTTTCTTTTGTTCCTATGGACTGGTATTCCATTGTAGAGGGAATGGGCTAACAAGCCCAAGAAGAAGAAAGGTCAGCCCTAGTAGGCTGTAGAGGAGAAAAAAAAAAACCAGGCCGATTATGTGGGCCCAAAAAAATTAGGTAAGCCGAGAGTCCAATTTTGTGCGAAGACCAGGAGCTGCAGACTCAACCGAGTAGGTGGCTTGGCTGAGTTGTGGCTTCTAGCCAGGGCTTGGTTGCGATTTTAGGTTTTTTCTTTCTTTCTTTTTTGATTTCTAGGGTTTTCAAAACCCAAAAAAAATCACGATTCTATTTTATTTCAATTCATTGACTCACAAATTCCACATAGCATAAATTATGTAATTCATGAAACAAGTATATATATTGACAAATATATGAACATATATATATATATATATATATATCGTAAGGAAATATAAACATAGAGGGGTTCATGCATCGTGGGAATGTTTTCATGCTTCATGTTCGTTTCAAATATCTTACTTTATTTTAAGCGTACAATTGGCAGAAAACAATAAAAGCCTTTAAGTTTGTAGAAGATCCTTCTTGGAAAGCCAGAACTACATCTCCAATGCATTGTATCATGTTCAACACATAAAAATTATATTAAATCAGTAGCATGTAGATCAATTCAAAATAATAAATTAATCATAAAAAGAATGATTAAAACGTAATACTCCCCTGATTCAAGAATAAACTCTCTTTAGCGTAGCGTCAATAGCGTACTAATAACGTGTTGTAGGTATAATTTACTGAACGATTATGGAGGCCATAGAGAGAGAGAAAGGTGCGGCAATAGTAGAAGGAAGAGAGAGATGTGTAATTGTGGGTGTGTTCTATTCCACCCCATTATGTCTGTATTTATAGTGGTAGGATAGGTAAAATCCTTAGCCTTTTAGGATTACCACTCTTAATAGGTAATCAACTCTTAATAAGAATGTAAAGATATATTCTTAGATCTACTAGGATTTATACAATCACATTCCTAATCTAATAGGACTGCAACAAATACTAAATAACATATTCAAAATAAATTGTCTATTTATTTGATACATTTGGATGATCAAATGATTTTTTTTTACTAGAAATAATCATCACATGAATATTAAAAATTTAAACGTTCCGATTATAATACAGTAAAATATGTTTTTTTACAAAGGGCGAAATAAGTGCATTCCCAGCAAGAATTCAAGTATTATCCTCAATATATTTATTCATTTGTTGTTTCAAATTTCTACTACTTGTGCATCATGATTCTTAGTTAAGGTCGACTAGACCAACAAACTTGGTCTTTGTTTCATATTTTTCGAGATCTTGTATTACTTTTACTATTTTTTTGATCCGTTAGTTTTATTGTTTTGATGACAACAGGTTCGATACCGACTGGCCCGATTTTGTTATCAATGGGATCAAGAATACTTCCAACAAGAAATATATCAAAGAATTGGTGTTGGGTTGGCTGAAAATCAAAGTTTATCCAAAGTTTGGTCTAAAATTCTCAAAAAATTTGCTTTTTATATGATTACATCGGGAATAATCTGGCATATGAGGGGTTATTCAGAGCGGGATGGACAACGGGGATGGAATAGTTGTTGGGTGGTTAGGACATCCTATCTTTAGAGAGAAAGAAGGGCCAAACTTTTTGTACGTTGTATGCCTACTTTTTTTGAAACATTTCCAGTTGTTTTGGTAGACGGTGATGGAATTGTTAGAGTCGATGTTCCTTTTAGAAGGGTGGAATCTAAATATAGTGTCAAACAAGTAGGTGTAACTGTCGAGTTCTATGGCGGCAAACTCAACGGAGTTAATTATAATATATTCCAAACATATATGTCATGGTTCCTTACTTCGACAGGATACAAATATCTAAATTTGATATTTTTAGATACTTTTTTAGACCTATTGCCAATACTAAGTAGCAGCTAAATTTTTTTATCCATTTTTTCATGATATTATGCATGGATCAGATATATCATGGAAAACACAGACAACACGGCACATCCGTACACTTAGGTTGATGAGAAGAAGCAAGAAAGGAAGACAAAGAAGTGCGAAGTATTCTGTTAAACCGGGTGATTTTAACAAGGTTTAGAAAATGTGGGCATTTTACGTTGATAATATCCCACTACAAATGAAAGCCGTCAATCTATTTATATTTATAACTATGCTTGGGTTAGAGTAGAGATTCTCAAATTATTAAGAAATAGATTACCAAATATTAGATGAAGGGGGTTATATATAAAAAATTTCTCATAAGCATTGCAAATGAATGTAAAAGAGATTTGAAAAAAATTACTATTGGACTGAGGCCTTTACAAATCCCTGCTTATATACCTTTAAAATGCTCCAAACACACCAGAAATGTTTTTCATGAGCATTGCAAAGGCATCTCAGAGGGATCTGTAAATGACTGTTCCCAAGTAGGAATTTTCAAATCCCTCACACATATTTTGAGAGCTTTGAAAATTTCTCACCCAACCATAGAAAAGATTTTGAGTCAAACTATTCATTGTTCATTGTAGGGGTGGATGTGGGTTGGTTTGAGCCGGTTTTTGCCCAAAATCGAACCAAACCGACCTAGTTGGTTGGGCCAAAATTGCAAATCGAAACTAACCAAGCTAAGTCTAAAATCGATGTTAACCAACATTGACCAGTTGGTTTGGGTCGGTTCTTGGTTTGTGTGAAGACGAAAATCTATAACAAATTTCTCTCTCAAAAGTTACAAAACGTAGCACCAATATGAGCGATTGCTCAAATGAAAACACAAATGAAGCAGCCCAAGGAAGGCACCTCCCCTGTTCTTCTCCAAAATGACTCTTAAACTAATCGGGTTTTGTTTTCATGTGGTGAAAACACAGTAGCTCGTAAATAACTAATCATTTATTTTATTACACGTATTAATTATGATTTAAAAAATAAAATTATATATGCAGCCAGTTTGGTTAACTGAATTTTGAGAACCGATTTTCAAACTGATTAAGATCGGTGCGTTCAGTTTAACCATCGAAAATTAAATAAAAAAATAAAAAAAATCAAACTAAATCAAACTAAGCCGCCGGTGCGGTTCGAGCAGTTCAGTCAGTTTTCTTTTTTAAATACGCAGCCCTAGTTCATTGATTTGAATTGAATAATCAGAGTCTAATTAAGCTATGGCTTATAGGTATGTCAAAATTTAAGCAGGTAAATTTGAACATTTTGGTTTATATGGAGGCAAATTGTACATGTATCTTTATATATTCATATTTGTGCGCTATTTATTTTTCTTAATCTTGAATTGCTAATGTGTAATGAAATAGTTAGAACAGAGTTGTAACTTCATGTTTTAAGATCTTGCGGCTTATTTGATGGACAGTGTCACTTATTTGATACCATTATATTATTAGAGCATCTGATCAGAACCAATCGACCTCTTTTTTTTGGTGTGGAGGCCTCTTAAAAATGTAAGGCTTCATTGTTTTTATGAGTGATTTATATTCCATGTTTATTGGTATGGGCACCTGTCATTCAGCTTCCTAACTACAAATTGAAAACGTCGAACTTCTGATGATTTTGAAATGAATTTTGGTCGACAATTCTGGCTTACAAATCATATTAGACATACAAACTGGACACAATGAGAATTAATATGAGAACTTTCTCAGACTGCTAAACCTTGATTTGAATTCAAAATTCGATCAAAAGTGATATTAACATTTGATTCTCGAAATCTTTATTTGAATTCGAAGATATGTATTTGTCATCAACGTATTCGAAACTACATATGGCAGTCGACAGGTAAAGGGGAAATAACTGCCACCTGTCCCAAACCATATCTTGAAACTTTCGGTTAGGTTATGGACCCTACGCGTAAACTTTTCGACTTTGTTATATATGCCTAGTTGATGAAAAATGGCTGGATGAGATAACACGTCTTTGTGCCACAGATCCCTTTCCCGCTGAGGCCAAAATTTTTAAAGCATAAACCCAAACGAATATTGCATGAATTTTGCATGCACTTAGCTTCTACGTCTGCAATTCTCATGTCGGCTCTAAGCTAGCTGCCGTTGAATGTCACACCGTAACAGCCGAGGATGAATATAATCATACATACAATATATATTTGAAGTCGTTCATGCCTTTATTTGGTTGATGCACCTAATATTAGTAAAACGTTAAGCAAGGGCGGAGCCACATACAAGGCTCCCCTAGGCTATAGCATAGGGAGAGTTTGGTTCTTCAAGCTTAAAAATATTAATTTTTGGGTTAATTTGTGATTTTTAAATGTCATATTCCACTTAACAAATGAATTTTTTTAATTAGTAAGGTTGTTTTTAAGAATAATAACAGCTAATAGATGTTAAATAAACTCATTACTTTAACTAATATTATATTTAATAGTAATAATTAAAACTTCCATACCACAAATGGTTCCTTATTTTATTCACTTGAAAACTTTGAAGGCTAAAAACCTAGAAAACATAGCATAAAATTCTTGCTTCAAATTACTACATTCAAGTTTTTACTATTATATAACTTTATATAGGCAACATAGGATTAAAATTTTGATTTCATAGTAACAATTTTAGCTTAGCCCACCCGCCGAATAATTTCTGGCTACGCCATTGACGTTAAGCACTGTTTAAAGAATACATGTATTTTGCTTCTATCCGCCTTCATTAATTTGTATTACAAATTATAGTCTTCAACCTTTTGTAAATATTCCTTTCAGCGATATTCATGCAAATTGCACGTGTAATTATTATATTGTTCTATTATGTCTTATATTACTCGACCACTTTCAATCCTCAAGCTTTACGGTAATGGTATGAAAAGATATAAAATAATGTTTTCCTTTCCAACAATAAAATAAGGTCAGAATATTCATGGATACCCAAATAATGAAAAAAGAAGAATAAAGAATTTGCTTTGCCTCCATATTTGGGGTCGGTTCATGGGCCCTAGCGAAAAAAATTAAAATGTCCCCATTGTGCATCCTCTTAAAAAAACTAGTGCAAGAAACAGAAGAAGAGTAACAAACTCACTACAAATGGAAAAACAAATCGACATTGAAGAATAAACTGACTGAACAATACGAATACAATTTAATTGTAAAAAAGATAGTCACGGTGACTGTTCGAGGCAAAACGTGGATGCCCCTCGCACAGTTCTGTAAGGGTAGATGGCACTTGATATGTTTGTTTGTTGGGCTCTTACTGTTTGATGTGCTGCAAGATGAGTTTGAAGTTAGTTTTGAAAGGTACTTTTGTGGGGCCTTAGATGTAGGTCTTCAGGCTCTCAATCAAAACCAACTAAGTGCTAGGTGTGCCACTATTATCTTAGTATAACAGATGTTGAAACAGATGTTGAAACAGATGCATTTTGAGTGATTACTTGCACCCCAAGTTACCCAAACTTCTTGTTATCAAAGGATTGTCACAGATGGGTTAAGTCTGTATTAAGTTCTTTTTCTTGCCTTGTAAACAAGGACTTTTAGTTCATAATCTTGTATGTTCGAATGAAGAAAATCAAGACCCCTTTTAGACCATCTTTTTTATTCAAGGGTGTTCTTAATGAAAACAGATCTATTGAGTTCACCAGATCCTGATGCATATAAGACTCTTAAGCAAGAAATAATTGGAAATAAGTTGCATACATGCTGGAAAATACATTTAGGCGACAGATCTACTAATTTAGAGGACAAACAAAGAGACTCGGGCAAGATTTCACCTTGTCTGGCAAGGTTGAACCTCTCGTACCCACTTCTCTTTGTGTTTACAGAGGTTGTGAGCTAAAAAGGGATGGATGGTAAACAAGTTTTACACGAGGGAATCGATACTACAACACTAGGGAAGGTAGCAGAGCTTTTAAACTAGGCAAACGATAAATTTTCTAAGGGGACTATGACTAAAAAGACTAAATCTAAGTTTGTTTCAGCTTTTCTAGATGCAAATCTGGCTTGGGAGCAGAGTTTGTATGTTGGTTATTTGATTGGTCGAGTGTCTTTGTCTTTGTTATCTCTTCTCCCTTTTATAGGCAGTTTGGCCCGACTGCTCTCAGCTTTGTTCTTGGCCAAGGGCTTTTGGAGGGTAATGAGTCATCAGCTTTTTACTTGCAGTGCCACTAGAAAGTGCTTTTTGGCTGATAGTAGGTTGATCTCCATCACTTGGCACTTCAGTCATAAACACGTGGCTTATGTCTTGGCTGAGAAGGCTTTTAATCCGCATCAGGCTTCAAGGTTGGGATTCGGGCAAATGCGACTTGTTTTAACGCCTTTGGGCTTTCTCTCTACTAAGCTCAATATTCAAATATTAACCCAAACAATAACTGCATACTAGACGACTACAATGACTTAATTATAAAACTGAGTTACAAGCAAGATAAATAATAGCCAAACCCACAAAAACCCTAATATACGTAATACCAAAAATACTCAAACAAATAGAATAAACCTAAACACTAACTTAATTGGTTAAGGTCGAGCATTCGCTCTTATAACCGAGGTACTGTGTTCAAATATCTCTCCTTGTAGTTTAGATGATGCTATCGTTTGTAAACAAACCAAATTTTTTCAGCACATCCTGCTTAGAGATATTTTGGCTCAATTTATGCTTATTTAATTAAGGGAGGAGGATTCTCCCCTCATTTTTACCCATCCACTTCCATCTTCCCCCTATTTGTGTGGTCACGGTTAAGCCACTTTTTTTTTTTGTCTTATTATCTCTATAAAAAAAATCAATATAAAATGTTGACGTGGCTTAACCGTGACCACACAAATAAGGGGAGGATGGAAGTGGATAGGAAAAAAATGAGGAGGGAATCCTCATCCTTAATTAAGAGCGTACATGGTTTATCATATAATCTTATTATAAAAAAAAGTATTAATTTTCATGGATGCATCACCTTTTTAATTTGAAAATCTCATTTTCAACCACCATTCATATATTATGACATTCAAGTGATTTTGCTTTTCCAACTAGATAAAGCAGAATCAGAATGATAGAAAGGCTCCATTCAAATCATACTTCTATTCATAAACAAAATGATAGGAATTAATGCTTCAATACTATAACATGAACATCAAAAGTTATATATATATATATATATATATATATATATATATATATATATATTGTGGATGCATATTTCTGCCCTTTTCTTCTTAGACAAAATTGCACCTACAAAACAATTAACACATTTGGTCAAGGCCAAAAGCCTCACGCGCCCACGATGAATTGGGGGGGGGGGGCTTTGGCCGAAGAACCTCCGATGCCAAAGTTAGAATTTAGACAGAAAAAGTGTTTGAGAATTCTAGAGAATTCTAGCAAGAGAATTTTTGGAAGTTTTGCAAGCTTGTAGACTTAGGTTTTTAGAGAAAATGGGATCTAATTTATAGAGGGTGGCCAATCTCCTTTGGAGAAGAAATGGCCGGCCCTTTGGGGCTCTTTTTGGTGTGTTATGGATAATCAATTGGTATAATGGGTGGTTTAATTGGCATAATGGGTGATTTAATTGGTGATTAATGGGTTAATTAGGAAATAAATCCATTAATTCACCAATTAATCTAATTTAAATGGAATGTTTGGAATGGTTACCTTGTGGAGTATATGGATGAAATAACTTTGAATGTATTACCTTTTTGGGCATTTAGTTGACAGATGATTGCCCGCTACTCCCGCGTAGGAATCCCAGTATGCCTCAAGGGTATTTTTGTCCTCTTTTATCCAAAAATCCATGTGTCGCCTTGTGAATATTTTTGACTCCACAAATGCCCCCACACTATTGGCCTGCTCGTAAAAAAGGGCAGCAGGTGTAGAGATCTTCTTGCTTTAGGAAACTTAGGACTACTTCCTATTTTGATGTAGATTCCCTCTATAATAGGAAATTACATCCTTCTAGGAAAGGGAAATAAATTTCTCTAAAAGCCTATTTAAGTCCACCTTAAGTGGGTTATTAAATCAACTTTAGAGAGCGATTTATTCTACCCTACAAGAGAGAGATAGCTTAGAGGATATTTGTTCCCCCTTCTCTAGCAATCTTTTACATCTTGCCCGTGCAAAGGACCGTCTTTCGTTGTTTTCTTCATCTTTTTCGTGCCGCACCGATCTAAGAAAAAATTAGTTTTTCTTGTCTTCTTCTTGGATAGTGCTGTCGTGGGGCAACCGTCGGGGTGGTGCGGCACGTCGGCTGGCAGAGGCCAGGAAACGGCTCGGCATGGGCTGAGGAAGTGTTGTGGTAGGGACCACTGCTTTAGGCTGCTTGGCTTGGCTAGAGCCATGGGAAGCTTGTGCGGCTGGGGCCGCGGATTGTAGCGCTAGGGCTCAGTGCTAGGCAAGCCACGAAGCTCATGTCTTTTTGGTTCTTTGACATAGGCCAGGCCGGCGATTGGGAGAAATGAGAAGGTCGTGGCCTTCATGGGTTGCTGGAATGCTGGGCATGCAGGCCTCCTGCCTACTAGTCGAGAAAAAAGGTGGGCTGCTCCTAAGAGATGAGATGGATAGGATCAAGGTGGATGCATTTGCTCGTCCAATCAAGGTTGTAGATCCCGCTGTAACTGAAGGTGGGAAAAGATATCTTCACAATCTGCTCAAGAAATGCCGGTTGAAAAAAAACCAAAGACTTATTCTGTTGCTCGCGAGGGTTTGCTGACCACCCCCAAGCTTGTGATTGGCTTGAATTTTTTCTTTCTTTCAAGGGAATGACAGATGAAGCTACTAGATCTGAGCCAATGATGTCTGCCATGCCAAATATGGCTAGTTCGATTGCTGATAAGGTTACCCAGCGTAGAGGTCGTGTCATACCCCAGTGCCGAAGTTTGTACCAAGACATCCGCTGAGAGCTAAGTCTGGTTCTTTTTTTGAAAGGCTTGGTATTATGAAGAGTGATAAAGTGGACTTGTTCAAGCCGGGATATGTAGATCATCTCTTTGGTAGGCTGTCTGACTTTGAGTTTGCTGGAAAGACTTCGAAACCTTCTCTATTTCTCTAGAAGACTTGTTCGCCTTTACTTTTGAGGCCTTCATTGGTGAAGTAACCGGAGATGTTAGTGCCCAGGCTAGAATAGCCGGGAGTGAAGCACCAAATGGTGCCACTGCTGAGAATGTCATGGCTGCTGAAAGTGTGGCGACCGAGTATTTGTGGAGTGTCCAAGCTGTTAAAAAGTAGTCTTCTAAGTAGTCTTTAAGATTTTCTTTCTTTCCCTCGTTGTTTTTTGCTTTGCTTGTACTCCTTCGGTCTTTGCTAGTTGTTTATCAAATTTGCTAGAAATTTAATAAACTTGCTTCCTTCGCTTTTCTCCATCTTAGCTTCTTTTGTTCATGCCCTAACCTTTAGACTTTATAGACCAATGACAGACGTGCTACTTTTCTATAAGCAGACAGACCCACGTAGCCGATGCAGCCGTAAGTGTTGGTATAGAACTTGGCAAAGTTGTTAGCCATAGGGTCGGCAGCCGAATGCCTTACTTACAGAAGTAGGCAAGTCCGCGTGACCAATAGGTTGTTAACCTTGGCTTTCTCCAATTCCGTAGGTTGCATAGCAAGTATCACAACACTTTAGGAATTGGTGTAGATTATTTCGCGCTTGGCAGATGTGAAGCTTACCAACTATGTAGCATGTCGGCAGTGGATAAAGCTTCGTATATGCACACTAGCTTGTTTAACCTTTCACAAGAATGTGCGGTTGTATAAGTCTAGCGTGGCTTTACTACTCGAAGGGTAAGCCGTAGGCAGTCTTCTGGAAACAGTAGGCTACCTTAGTGCACTCGGTAGCAGCTTTAGGGTTCCAGGGCAGCCGTCTCTAAGGCGTGCTGCATAATACGCCCCCTCCGTCTCTAGGGCCCGGTTCCCTGCGGATTAGGCCAAGAAACCCAAAATCCTTCAGTTAGTTAAGCCTTGAAAAAGACCATTGTGGCTACTTCTAGGAATCCCGGCGCAAGTCATCGTGCTTCTAGTTATACTAGGGCAGCCCAGCTCATCCACGTCTGGATATTCAAAGTGTGGAGTTTATCTTCCTGCTTTAGAAAGCATGGTTGGTCCCTCGAGGGGTGCAATTCTTGCGATGAGTCCCTAAGAAGGGCGCAATCTTCTTTTGAAGTGCAGGGATGAACAGTTGTTCTAGACATGTAGTCGAGGCAAGTTGCAAATTACTTCTGAATTCCTCATTGAAAAACGAGTGAAACGAACGAATACCTTAGGTGTAAAAGATTGCATAACAACTGGATAGTCCTCAGCTTGCGAGGTTATGCCCCTTGAGCTGCTTCAGTCTTCAGGCTTTGATGTAGCGGGAGGTCTCACATGGTACTTCCTCAGACTATAGGCGTTCCATTCTTTTTTGATCTTTTTGTTGTTTCATGGTGGCGTGGGTGTAATTGCTCTTGCCGCTTAGTCTACCGATTTTGTACGGACTTTCCCAGATAGGATCTATCATTTTGGAGCCTTATCTGCGGGCAGTGATAAAGGCTTTTCTTCAGACCATATCTTCGAGCTGGGACTGCCGAATCTTGGCCTTTTTGTTGTAGCTGGAAATGAGTTGCTGCTAGTAGGCTATGACGCAAGTGATAATCTACTCGCGCTTCTCCTCTGCCAGATCTAAGCTTGTGGCCATCTCCTTATTGTTCTACCCAACGTTGGTAGTAGAGTGGTGATACTTCGCTTGATAACATTGGGATGAATGATTGCTTTTGAACTAAATGCCAAAGAAAAATGAGTCTCACCAGTTGCTCATTTTTTTTATAATATGATATGCCCATAGACATCTGGGGAGTTTGTCTGGCCATTTTCCCTTCTTGTTGGTGAGGGATTTCTTGAGGCAGTCGAGAATCGTCTTGTTGGATGCGTCGTCGATATGCAAATGCTTGAAGTCTCCATCAAGTGGAGTAGGTGCGGCTAAGGCGTGCTCGACTTGTTGGGCCGCTTTGTTACGTCGCCTAGGCTAGGTGTGAATGCACGGTAAGGAGCCGTGGAGCTGGGCCATGTTACACGTAGCAGAAAGTGGTGTTCAACTGCCAGTACATGTTGCTCCTAAGTAGAATCTTTTAGGGCGACGAGGACAAAACTTGCTTCCGAGTGTGTCCTTTTAGTGTTTGTCTGCCATTGGCGCAATTTTTGGGCTAAATTGTTGCGTTTGTCAAAAAACTTTGCATCTGCTAATGTCTACGCCTTTATCGTTGCACGTCTAGATTGGGCGAAATAATGCGTCACAAGGATGACTGCTAGCGTCTGAAGGTAAAACTTGAGCTTCCGGGTTGCAATAGCTATTGCTAGACCTAGCTTTTGAATTTCTGGTAGAGCTTATTGCTACTTCTGAGACTGCCAAGTGAATGTATAAGTCCTCCACTGCTTCTAGCTTGGATAGTAAGGGAGGTGATGTGAGATACTTCTTCTGGTCTTGGAAAGCTCTTTCGCATTCTTCATCCCATTTGTCTCGTTGTGCCCTCTTGATGGCCTTGGAAAAAAAAAATTGCACCGATCGGTGGACCGCAAAAGAAAACGATTGAGGGCAACTGCTCGTCCGGTCAAGCTTTGGATCTTCTTCAAGGTAATGGGAGATTTCACCTTTAGGATCACTCGGATTTGTTTGGGATGTGCTTCGATTCTTTGTTGGGTTACTAGGTATCCTAAGAATCTGCCTGAAGATACTCCGAAAGTACATTTGGTGGGGTTAGGATCGAGAACTTAGAGTAGTTCTTGGTCGTCGGGCCTCTTCTAGTCGGGGACTGGTCCCTACGCTTGGCCTCATGCTTACTTTTGTTGTTCAGCTACTTTTCGTCCTCCTTCTTTACTGTGACTTCTTTTTTAGGCTGCTCAGATGCCTTGTCTGCTCGCCGAGCTTCGTCCCAAAGTGCGTGTTTCTCTATTAGAACGAAGGAGTCTGCTAGGGTTAGATCTTCTTTCATGATCAATTCTTCGAACAACGGGTGGTCTGCTAGAAGTCATTTCTGAAAAGCTGCTATAGCTATCAAGTCGTTGCATACGACTATCCTTTCCTTCTCTACTTTGAACATCTTCATATAGTCAGGAAGTGACTCGTTTGGGTTCTTCTTAACGTTGAACAAATGGTCAAATTTCTTCTTGGTCGAGTGATAAGGGGAATATCCTTTGGTGAAAACCAAAGAAAGTTCATCGAAATTCCAGATGGATCGTGGCGGCAAGGTGTAGAACCAATCTTGTGCCTCGCCTTGTAGAGTGGTGGCGAATATCTTGCACATGAGATCATCATTGTTTTGATAGAGGATCTTTGTGCTTCAGTAGTGATTTAAGTGTCCATCCGAGTCTTCTTCCCCTTTGAAAAATACGAAATGTGGCATGCCTCGTCGGTGACCTCTTTGCGTCGAAAATTACACAATCACTTGGTCAAGAGTCTATCTACTTCTTCGTCAATTTTCCTTTGGGGTAGCGGAGCTCTCGGCTGCCCCCAGTTATGACTTGTTGGTCTAGGCTGCTCTTCCATGTATTTGGCTCTTTTATGCCGCAAATGCCGTTCTTGTGGTGCATTCCTAGCAGGCGAGTGAGTTCTTCGCAGGCTACTGGTTGAACTTGAGCTGGATTGAGTGACTGCTTCTCTTCGTCCGTCGTGCTGCCTACTCCGATGTGAGGTGGAGGATGCTCCTTGCGGGTTTAGCCATGAATGAACACTTCACTTGGAAGGTTACTCATGTCGACTATCGGAGTGTGACCCAAACAGTGAATATATGTTCGTCCGTGGGCTTAGTCGAGAGTACACACTCCTCCGCGTGCTAAGACGGGAGTATACGCTATCTCGAGGGCCCAGTCAGGAGTGTACACTGGCAGAACGCTTGGTTCATGGCCGATTGAGTGGCTAATTTCTGAGACGCTGCTGGAGAGATTCCTTGTCTGCCCTTGTCCTACTTCGGAACAACTCACCTACGGCATGTTGCATCTTGGTGCGCTGCAAGAACTGGTTCACCAAGGTCGTCTGTTGTGCGAGGGCGCTCGTCAACTCTATGACTTGTCGAGACAAGTGTTGTTCTCCATTTAGGTTGGAAGATCTTGGAAGGAATGTATCTCCTTGAGCAGTGGAAGTATGGTAGACCCCGAGCACGAGATTTGAGTTGGGAAATGTCAAATCTGCGGAGAAGTGTGGTGAAAATGCCCCTGATTCGATCATGGGTCCCGAAACTTGGAGTCGGGACAGTTGTGCTACTTTTAAGCCGACTTGGGCTGTTCGGGAAACCAGGGGAGTAGGCTGGGCCGCATAAGCATACTGGCCTCAAGAGCAGGCAAGGCCGCGTGGGCAGACTGGGTCGCAGGAACAGGTTGGGCCACGAGAGCAGGCTAGGCCACGTGAACAAGCTGGGCCTTAAGAGCAGGCTGGGCCTCAGAAGCAGGCTGGGCCTTAAGAGCAAGCAGGTCCGGGGGAGCAAGCTAGGCCTCGAGAGTGAGCTGCTCGGCAGGAGCAGACTGCTTAGTTCGTGATGCGTGCGAGTGCATGGTTTGGGCTCGGGCCCGTGCAAGCTTGGATGGCATGGCTTAGGCCATGATGGTGGTGCCATGGATCTCGCCGTGGGTGGTTGCCATGGTGAACTTTGTGGTAGTGCCACTCCACCCATGACCACGTTTAGCCTAATGGATCGCTGCGGTCCCATTTCTTAAGTATTGAAATTTTCACTTGTGGAATTTTCTAAATTTCTAGCCATTATATTTTTCTTTCATGTTTTATCAAAGAATCTTTGCAAATTAAAAAATTCTAATAATAAGAACGTATGAAAATTATTCAAATGGACTAGAAAATAGAGAAAAACATTTTTATGCGAGAGTCTTATACGAGTATGGATCTTCAACTCTCAATGAAAGCACCAATTTGTGGATGCAAATTTTTGCCGCTTTCTTCTTGGACAAAATTGCACCTACAAAACAATTAACACCTTTGGTCAAGGCCAAAAGCCTCACGCGCCCACGATTAATTTTGGGGGGGGGGGGGTTTGGCCGAAGAACATCCGATGCCAAAGTTAGAATTTAGAGAGAAAAAGTGTTTGAGAATTCTAGCAAGAGAATTTTTGGGAGTTTTGCAAGAGTGTAGACTTAGGTTTTTAGAGAAAATAGGATCTAATTTATAGAGGATGACCAATCTCCTTTGGAGAAGAAATGGCCGGCCCTTTAGGGCTCTTTTTGGTGTGTTATGGGTAATCAATTGGTATAATGGGTGGTTTAATTGGCATAATGAGTTATTTAATTGGTGATTAATGGGTTAATTAGGAAATAAATCCATTAATTCACCAATTAATCTAATTTAAATGGAATGTTTGGAATGGTTACCTTGTGGAGTATATGGATGAAATAACTTTGAATTTGTTACCTTTTTTGGGCATTTAGTTGACGGATGATTGCCTGCTGCTTATGCATAGGAATCTCAGTATGTCTCAAGGGTATTTTTGTCCTCTTTTATCCAAAAATCCACGTGTCGCCTTATGAATATTTTTGGCTCCACACACACACACACACACACACACATATATATATATATATATATATATATATATATATATATAAGTGGAGACTGTTAATAAGAATATAAAAAACGCACGTTATATTCTATTGCGTCTCTATGTATTAACATTAGCCTCCCCGCCAATTATAGCTAAGTTTTGAACCTAATACCTAAACACAAACGATGAATAAAGCAAGGAATCTCTTGAGAAAATTTTGAGATACGAACTTTTTAAATATCTATTATTTAGTTTTAGAGAAGGTCAGCAAACGAAACCTAAAACTTTGATAGCGTTGAAAGGATCATGGCAGGCATCATGCGCCGGCGACATGACATGATTTGTTTGTTTGTTTGTTTTTTTGACTTTTTACTTCTCATATATTTTTCTAATTTTCGGTCGTCGGATTCGATGAATTGAAGAAAATTAAATGGCATAAATTAATAAGGGGTGTGTGAGAAGTAAAAATGAGTGTGTAGATAGCACACTCCTTTCTCTAATACCTATTTCGATTATACTTTTTATCTTTCCCACCTTTTCTAATGCTTTAATGATTGGGAAAATCGTCGAAGCAAACCAAAATGTAAAGAAATGACTTTGAATATGATCAGCATCACTCCAACTTGAAGTTCTATATAGATTATAGTACTTTTTTCTCGCAATTTGCTCTATTGAGGCTCGAAGGTGGTTGGATTTAGTACGTATATGTTTGAACAGAATCATTAAAGAAAGTATTAATTGTTTATAGTAAGGACCAGGCAAAACTATTTGTTTATAGATATCACTAATCAGCAAGTACTAGACATGCATTCAAATGTTTTAATAAAAAACTTGTATTGCCATTTTTACTCCAAACCGGTGTTACGTACAAATCTAGCTAGTAGACCACATATAAAAACTTAAAGGCATGATGATATACTTCTTTATTAACCATTGTTATCATACAATAGTTTAGTAATAGGATTTTTAGTACTTGCGCAAAAGGGTTAAAATCATACAAAATACTTGCAACAGTACAAGGTAGTTGTAGTAAGAATGCTCATGCAACTAAAAGAAAACTGTTTTGAAAATCATTTTAAAAGGCACTAGGGTTTTGCCTTCACCTTAACAATCTTATGTAGTTGTACTAATTATATGAATTACAAATACAACTTTGAAGGTTAGGTTTTCCTAATGCATATTCTACTTGTGGCATTCGAGGTACAATGTATATCAAACATGTAATGCGTCTGTGATATTCAAATCAAATGTAAACATGCATAAGTCATTACACTTTCCGGGTGGCATTCCAGGAAATTGCATCCAATTACTTATATAAACATTCTAATGTGATCAAGCATCAAGGCATAAAGACAATTTAAACACAATGATTAATAATTCAAATTATCCATGCATAATGTCATAAACAATTAAATAAAGACTACATATTTATGCTAAGGCTCATGCCCACCCTAGTAAAAGAAAGTTAATTACACATAATCATAATTAATATCAAATGAAATATTATTAAGAAAAATGATAGAAAACACCTTGAAAGAAGAATACGAATTGCCAAAGCATAGCCAAGTTCTCCAAATTGATGTGTAGAGAACACTAGTAGATGAATAAGCCTTATTTATACTACTACAAACCTTTCCCCAGAAAAAGCCTTCTTAAAACTAGAAAACAAAATAAATTAAAGTAAACTAGGAAACAATCTTCTATATTAATTAATGTGGAGAACCTGCTTAGCCACAAATCGGCCATGTTCAGAGCCCAGAACACTTCCAAATTGAGCTGAATAGAGCTTGCTTTAAACCTTGAGATGTTCTGAACATCTTTATAAAAGGCCCTGAACCCAAAAACCATCATCTTGGCTTCCAAATAAGACCAAAATGCAGTTAACATCTTCTTGCGTTGGTACTTTATTTAATCGTCATAAATTAACCGCTTGGTAGAAAATTCTGAAATGTTGACACAAACAACTTGTAAGACTCGCAAACAACCTCCAATTGAAATTACTTGACAATTCATCTGTTTGATCACTTTTTACTCAAAAACAAGTCCTACATTAGAAATATAATTCAAAGTATCAAAATCTTACCAAAATAAACCAAAACATACTAAAGACAGGATAAAATATATAATATAAAATTGACTCATCACTTAGCAAATAATTAGTTTCCAATTGAATTACTTGACGTTGAGTACTACAACATTGTCTACATAAAAATATGTGTAGTATTAATCTAAAATTATCTTGAAAGCTCTAGAGGGGACACAAGTGCTAACCCCCCACTACTAGAAATTACTATTTACCGGACTAAGGTTTGCTTGACGGAAGAGATTTCGTCGGGTAAAGCCACTTTGCTCGAAGAAAATTTACTCTTGGTCGGCTATCGTGGTCAACGTTTTGGTCCTTTAATAGGCTGTGTGCGACAAGAATTTTGGTTGGGCCAACGTAAAATCAAATTTATCTTGTATAACAGTATTGGCTAATAACATTCAATGCATAAGCCATGATGAGTACAAGTGAAATCCAATTTTCATCATTTCAGGGATCCCATATCCAGATATTTGAAAACAAAACCCTAATTTCTGCTTCAATCCCTACCGTTGGATTCATCTCCACATCTACTTTATAAAAACCCTTTCTTCCTCCATCTTTTAGCTCACTCACATCCACTGTTCTAGTTTAAAATTTCTCTTCTTTTCTCAGTTTTTTTGTAATGTATTCCAAAGCTCAAAACGGCTGAGCCTTTTTTCTTAAACTGCTTTCAGACACCATGGAAGGTGGGGGGCGGGCTGGACTTTAGAAACTTTTGAAGAGAGAGAGAGAGAGAGAGAGAGAGAGAGAGAGAGAGAGATTTTGGTAAAAGGTTGAGAGATTTAGAAGTACACTTGCGTTTTTGCTAATGTGAGGGTTTGCCCTTTTAATTTACCAATGTAATGCTCTCACGCACTGTAAGACATAGCGTTTCTATTTTTTCTTTTTTTTTTTCCAAAGGAGCATGGCAGAGGTGGATGATTTTCACATTTTTTTACATTTTCAATCCAACTGTTTTTATATACTTTGAGATTCAGCTGTCAAACATGGTTGTATGTACTTCGAGATCTCATATGCCAAAAATTACCAAAAACAAATGTTCATAGATTAGATAATGGGATGAAAACATTTGACGGTTAGAAATGAAAAATCATGATTTAACGGTTATTTTAACTTTGATTTTGATGCATTTTTACAAGTACCATCCTTGACCCTAGAAAAATATAATGAACTAACTCAATCATCAATTTAAAATATTTACACTAGTGGATACAACAAAATCTTACGTTCTACTTGATGGAAGTATAGAATAAATTCTAAATGTTTTGGAATCTATTGTTTTTGGCTGGACATGCATTCTACAAAGCTGGCTTTCCCAATCTAACCGTCAAACATTTTTGTATATACTTCAATATTCTAATATGCAAAAATACACCAAAAATAAAAGTTCAAAGATTAGCCAACAAGACGAAATCATTTGACAGTTAGGAACGAAAAATAACGATCTAACAGTCATTTTAACTTCGATTTTGATGATTTTTTTTCAAGGTCCCAAATTGAGAGTACAATCATACACTAAATGGACATGATCCATCAAATTCAATGATTTTTTGAACCATTTGAATTTAATGTTAAAATTTTGGGAATTTTTTTTTTTTATTTTTTTATTTTTTCAATTTGCCCAATGAATTTTGAGTATTCGTCAAGTCAACTTACCACCATTTGTCGGGCAAAGCCTAAAACTTTTCGCCAAATTTTTCTCAAAAATTCACATTTGCCCTCCCCCCCCCCCCCCCCTAAAAATAGGTTACTCCACAAAATATTTCAAAGTTTCGTGGGGCAAGCGTTAATTCCCACCAATTATTTCACCAAATTAAATATTTTAGATGACCTTGCTCTACGAAATTTTAGGTTTTTTAACACGTCATAATTTTAAACACCTTTGCCTGAAGAACCTTCTGTCGAGCGAAGGTCTAACATGTTAACTATAAATAGACCAATAGATATGTTAATTATAAACAGACATTGCATTGCAGTGTCTGTTTCCTTATTCTATTTTTTACATTTGGATTTAGACGCTGCATTGCAGCGTCCATTTCCTAGTTTCATTTTTTTCATCAGTCGCACACCTCTTACGTGTCCATTTTACATTTAGATTCAAACACTGAATGCAGTGTTTGTTTCCTAGTTCTGTTTTTTACTTTTGGATTTAGATGTTGCGTTCCCTTTTTCATTTCATTACCTCCTACGCTTCATAGATCCCGCGACTCCTAATTTTTACATTTGGATTCAGACACTGCAATACATTGTATGTTTCCTATTTCTGTATTTTACATTACTTTTACATTTTAAATTCAGACACTACAGTGCAGTGTTCATTTTGTGGTTCTATTTTTTCATTTGGATTCAGAGACTACATTGCAGTGTCTCTTTCTTGAACGGCCAGCTCGAGCACCCCAACTTCATGGAAGTCCCTCTCTTCTCTCTCTCGGTGGAAGCTTTCTCAGAGGTAAGATTTTATTTTCTCTTCAATTCTTCATTAACCATGACCTATAATTGAAATCCAGGTGGGAATCGACGGTCTATTTACAAACCAATGACGATGGGGTTTCTATGCCCACAATGCTACTAAAGCATCAAATTAGGTTAAGTTTTTTGGCCAGGCCAGACTAGGTACATGGGACCCATTTTGTGGGAGAGAAGGGCCCACCACTTTCGAGGTCGTGCTTGACTAGAACGGCGGCATTGTCAGTTTTGGCAATCTAGAAACCCTAATTACAACGGGATGGGATCAAATTGATAATAGATGGATACCCCCAAATGCCTAGAAAGTTTGAGATGGAAAAGCTTTGAGATACGAAATCAGATTGGGGGCTAGGGATTTACATGAGATAATTAAGGAATAAAGTCAGGAGAGAAAGGTATACTAGTTATTTTCTCACTAGCCTAAACTCATATAGTATGGTTCATTGACCTATACATAATTATTATAAATATTTCATTAATTATTCCCAAAAAATAAAAATTACCATTGATATAAGATTAATTAGTAAAGATTTAACCTTATTGTGAATTTGTGAAATTGTTGGAAAAATGTGAAATTATAGGAAGTACGTTTATATTTGACAAAATTGTAGAAATATGTGAAATTATAGGAAGTACGTTTATATTTGACAAAATTGTAGAAAAATGTGAAATTATAGGAAGTACGTTTATATTTGACAAAATTGTAGAAAAATGTGAAATTATAGGAAGTACGTTTATATTTGACAAAATTGTAGGAAATGTGTTTAAATTTGGTAAAATTGTAGAAATATGTGAAATTGTAGGAAATATGTTTAAATTTGGTAAAATTGTAGAAATATGTGAAATTGTTGGAAATATGAGAACATTTGTGAAATTTGTCGGAAAATGTGAAAATTTGGTAAAATACTATAAATAGGTGAAATTGTAGGGAATATGTTTAAATTTGGTAAAATTGTAGAGATATGTAAATTTGTAGGATATATGTGAAAATTTGTGAAATTTGTAGGAAAATGTGAAAATTTGGTAAAATTCTAGAAATAGGTGAAATTGTATGAAATATGTTTAATTTGGTAAAATTATAGAAATATACAAAAAATTTAGGAAAATGTGAAAATTTGAGAAATTTATAGGAAAATATGAAAATTTGGTAAAAATCTTAAAATATGTGAAAGTGTAGGAAATATGTTTAAATATGGTTGAATTGTAGAAATATGTGAACCTGTAGAAATTTATGAAATTATGATTTTTTTTTTTTTCTTTTCACAAATGTCTTTGCGCCAGACTACCGGTGGCAGATGCTCTGCCTTTGCCTCTAGTCAAATTAAGCAGTCAGCCTCAGCGCCAACCAGGCAGCCACTGCTGAGCCGGCAGCCTGTGCCAGTATTAATGTGCCATTTGGATGAGTGGCTCGATCTGCCAGGCGCCCTCATAACCGCAAATGACACAACCCTGTACTTAAAGAGATCTAGCGCATATACAGCAGTGGAGGGATAGAGAGCTCCCTACCGAGAAAAAGAGGAAAGCTTGGCAGATCTGTAAAGGGTTGGTGAGCAACCACATCACTCGGGTCACACAGAAACAGATCTGGATTGTTTACCTCCCAAGTCATCAGCGAGCAAGTGTCAAAGCAAACAGTTTGTTAATTGATGACACGAGTGCCATCATTTGTACTAAATGCCTCATGTTCGCCGATTCTCAACAGACCCACAACCCCCGAGTCCATGCCGAGAAGGACAGACATCTTTTCGGCAAGTGTACAACTTTCTTAATTTAGTAATTTTTTTCCTTTACTCTTTTAATGTCATTATAAACTAGAGAACTTTAACGAAAAGTTTCTGGTACTGTTCACTTTAACGAAAAATCATATTTTTATACTAAAAAGTCAATCTTGATACTATTCACTTTACCCTTTGTTTTATCCTTATCGTTAAAACTCAAAATTTTCAAGCTTTTTCATTAGTTTTTCTTATAAACTAATAAATTTGATTTTTTTTTTTTTTGAAATTTTATGCCAGCTTCGAGTGGGATAAGGAGGACAAGGCGACTACCAAGTACATAGACCAAGTGTGGAGTAGCAGTATATGGAGTAGAAGTACGAGCTGCACTGCTACTACCAGACTTGTGTGTCTCTTGATGCAGCTCTTACTAATCCACTCAAGGAGTTTTTAAAGAGGATGGACGAGTGCCAGTAGTTGTGCACTAATTTTTAGAGCTAAAAATTTAAGGTAAGTTTTATTTATATTTTAATTTTACTTCAATTTTGATGTTTTCTTAGTTAATTTTTATTAATATTTTTGAAGTTACAGAAAAAATTGGCGGCAAATACAAGTAACCGGAAGAATAAGTCGTGCATTCATCATCCTAGTTCTCGACCCCTAATATTGGGTAGAGGAACCGGAGGCGACTGGTTCACCTTTTTTGGAGGTGGAGGTTTGGGGGGAAACGCATGTCAATAATGGCAACCAGATCGCGGACAACATTTTTGTTAGTCTTCCTTTCAATGTTTAAATTAATTTTCATTACAATAAAAAAATGTTTCAGTTAATCTTAATTGGTTTCTCTTTTTTTTTTTGTAGAATTTTATGACGCCACCAACCTCTCCCAACAAGAACTAGACGTGCCAATAGAGGAGCTGACACCTGATCCAGATGTGTCTCTACAGTTACTCATGGACATGTTGGGCAACGAAAAGGCAAAGAATTCTACAGCCTAGGAGTGGGTCGAATTTGGTACCTTGCGGGGGGGGGGGGTCTTCTTCTTCATCGAGCTCTCATCCTACAATCAAGACGTCTTCCAAACTTCAATAGGTGCAGATAAAGCTAGCGCGCCAAAAAGAAGAATCTGAGCGCCTGAAAGAAGAAGCTACTTGGGAGCAAGAAGCTGCAACCGGCGACTGAGAAACAATGCACCTCTACATTGCTGGGATAGCCCAATCCTTGTCAGCTTCTAGCATTCGCCTTCTCAAGCCCTCGAGCGACCTTTTGCCGCCATTCCCCTAACCATCTCAACACCCATTCGAGTAGTTTAGGTTTATTAACTTAGTTTTTTTAACTCAATTGTATGAACAATTTTATTTTGAATGTAGTTAAATGCATTTTTTAAAGCTTTCATCAAGTATAGCTTTTTAAATTAATATAATTAGAATTAATTAAATTAATAATAATAAATATTGTTATCATAATGAATTTTAATAAAAAAATAAAAAAACTTAGTCCAACGAATATTTTCGTCAAGCAAACTTTATATTATTTTTTAATTTTTGTTTTAGACAGTTTGACTAACAACATTTTGATTCGAGTACAGACTTTAACATTATCTAACTTGACATTGAGCGACGAAACCTGGTAGTTAGGCAAGAACTTTTCGTTGGGTCAAGTTAGTCAACACATGTTTATCCGACGCCTTTGTTCGTCGCACAAATCCTATTTCACCAGACGAGTTTGTGTTTTCATTGAGAATGGCTTCAGGCGACGAGTTTTATGGGACCAATCTTCTCCAACAAACTTCCATGGGCTAAAGTGTATGGCGACGTAAACCACTTTGACCTGACAAAACTTTTCATCTGGTAAGGTGTTTATTTTTTTTTTTTTTTTGTAGTGATAATGTATAAATTAAAAGATAAGTGAGTAATGCTACACTTACCACTTTTTTTATACTACATTTGTATCACCTCTCCAATAGTCCAATAAAGGTAAGATCCATCAACACATATGGATTCCATCTTTATTAGAGAGGTAAGACAAATGTAGTAAGAGTAGTATTTTCATAGACATTAATTGAGTATTTTTAAGCTGAAGTGATTGGGGAAAAGAAAGCACACTTATTGATCAATTGGGTTTGTGGGTTGAGAAACTCTAATGGCTAGCTTTGGGAAATACGCGTGCGAAAAAGTTTGGCATATATCAAGATGCAAATCTGATATGGCCATAGCAAGAAAGATCAAAAGACGTTGATCAATAGATTTGAATATTGTACCTTTTTCTCAAGACAAATTATTTAGAAAAGTTCAACAGTTCATTTCTAATAAAACGATAAATTTTTATATTGTATTTTATAAAGAGGGAAAGGAGATTTGAAACCACTTGCCTATATTAGTTCATTACTCAGCCAAAGATGCTGCAAGTATGATGCATCATTCATGCATGTAACATTACTCTTATACTGATTTAGATTTAGTTTATTTCATATCGAAATTCAAGTGAGAAAGGTAAAAGGGATATGCTAGAGGGTATAATTAAGGGATCAATATCTTCACTTGGTAAGGTGATATATGGGATCGAAATGGGGATCTTGGTGGCACAAAATCTGGTTGCACTGGCCTTTGACAAAAGAAGAAATAAGTGTGATATGGAAATAGAGAGGCCCCTCTCAAGGGTTATATATATGAGGTTCTAAATAACGTTAGTCGTTAGTTGGGTGGTGGACTAGGGTATAGCACCTAGGTGGATTTAATTAAATTAGTATATAACATATAAATAAATATCTACTTACACTCTAAAGAATAAAAACTATCCTTGTATTGAGAATTTGGGAAAGTTAAAATTGAAATCTTAAGCTATCATGACATTGTCATCATCACAAACTAATGCAACAAAAATAAGAAAGACCCAAAACCAAAAACGAAATTCAAAAATTTACTAATTCATGTATGGGTTATTTTTTTAGTAGGTTACCCATAAAACCCTTTAACTTAATTATAAAAAATTAAAAACAATGGAACCACCTAGCCACCGCCTAGCCACTGCCTAGCCCGCCTAACAACCGCCTAGCCAGCCTAGCCACCATCTAGCCCATCTATCCGCCTAGCCACCTAGCTCGCCTAACCTGCCTAGGCGGCCACCTAGCCCTTAACCAATTTTTCTCCACATTTTGGCCTTAATCACATCTGTCCTCCACCGCCTAGGAGCTGCCTAGGCCGATTTTAGAACAGTGAAATATATATATATATATATATATATATATATATATACGGAAAATGTTAGGAATAATGTATTTTTGTACCATTTGATGTGGCAATTGATGTTTACATGACATGTCAATTAATAAATATACATCATGAGACGTTGATTGTATACATCACTTGTCATATTAGATAATTAATACACCAATGTGGTATAAATATATGATCTCCCTCACATTACTCTCTCTCTCTCTCTCTCTCTCTCTCTATATATATATATATATATATATGCTTAATTATTCTGATATGTAGAGATATGTAGTTCTTGATCAAATGCCCAACTTGTGTAATATGCTGGAACCGCATCGATACTATAGTGATATATAATTCAAGGGATGCATCATGCATGATATGACGACGATGCTTTTACATGCACGTTTAAAAAATAGATCAGCCAAGAAAACCTGATCCTTATCATTGTTTTAATAGGTCCTAGTTGATTACCTAAAACTTGAACGAACGAATGATCATGCTTAAAGGTCAAAAGGTGAAGATACTCAATGCGTCGACAAGCATCGAGTCCTAGGGAATATAATATTAGTAATTTTCAAAGGGATGGAAATTGAAAAATAAAATAAAAATAAAATGGAGATCGAATCATAGAATATTGAAGGAGATATGAGATTATGTGGAGGTAGGAATGCTTTTTTATTAGGATTACAAATGAATAACACCTGTTTGAACTACCTTATTGTCACGCCACCAATAAGCCATGGAAAAATGATTGAGAAACATATCGGTTTAGGTATGAAGATGGTGGTGGTGACATTTCAAGAGTCTGAACACATTATATCTTATAAAATACTGCACGCTTTGACTATAAGCTTTTGACTCTCTTTGCAACAAACTAGAAATAGTAAAATATATATATAAAGGAAACAAACCAATTAGTATTTAAATTGCACTGAACTCTTTTTAATACTTGAAAATGCACTAAACTGCAACCTATTCATTTTATTTTTAATTCATTTGATATTAATTATTTCTACTAAGAGATGAAGAAGTGAGTTAAACTTTATAATGGGCTAACCATAATAACTTGTTTCGAATTATTGTTTTTAACGATAATCGAACTTAAGACTTCTCATTTACAAGTTAAAATAAATACAATCAGATTGTAGTACTAGTGGCATTCTTTTCAATATATTTTCCACTGAGTTTAATCATAGTTGTAAACTTTGATACGGTAATATCATAATTAAGGGCTAATTTGATAACTATTTAGCTTTATTTTTTAGAACATTAAAAACTTGATTGGTTACTATTTTAGGTTTTTAGTTTTTAATAATAACTAAAAATAAAAATCTTAAAACTGAAAGCCAAATTTTGAAAATTCAACACAATAGCTTTCGGTTTTCTTTATGGTAGATGATTTTTTTCATAGCGTTTTGAACTACCCACACACTCCTCCTTATTTCTTGTGGTCAAATTAAATAAATCAAAACAAAAACTATGAATAAGATAAATAGAGGTGTGTATGAGGCTAAAAATGGTGTATCTTTTTCATTTCTTCATTTTTGTGGTTTTCAATTTCATTTTCAAATAAAATCTTATAAAGATTCAATTGCACATATAACCACTAAACCATTACATTATTATCAAACAGATACGTGAGAAGCAAAAGAAACAAAAGGGAGGGACGAAAACAATAGGTGGTTGTCGGTTTGGAGGCTGGGTTCGACTATGGTGGGAGATTGTCAGACTGTAAGGGTGGGGGTGGGCGGTGGTTCTGTTTACACCCAAATTTTATTTTTGGACAATCATTTTCAATTTTCTCTAAACACCAACCTTAATTTTAATATACCAAAAATATAGCCTTTGGCTGAAATAAAAACCAAAAAAATTCTTAACGAAAAAAAATGGCTTATCATATTAACATCCCACAAATTGTTGAATAAACCCCACATTTGATTTTTCACTTAAAAATTATCTTAATGCACCTCACATACTTTTTCATAATACCCCCACACCCCACATTCTCTGTGACATCCCACATCGCCCAGGGGAGTGATCCTTAAATGTATACTCCCATCCCTACCTAGCACGAGGCCTTTTGGGAGCTCACTGGCTTCAGGTTCCGTAAGAACTCCGAAGTTAAGCGAGAAGGGGGCTAGAGCAATCCTAGGATGGGTGACCTCTTGGGTAGTTGCTCGTGAGTTCCCAGAAACAAAACCGTGAGGGCGTGGTCGGGGCCCAAAGCGGACAATATCGTGCTACGGTGGTGGAGCGGGCCCGGGAAGTGGTCCCACCCGGGCCGGGATGTTACAATTGGTATCAGAGCCTATCCCTGGCTGGAAGTGTGCCGACGAGGATGTCGGGCCCCTAAGGGGGGTGGATTGTGACATCCCACATCGCCCAAGGGAGTGATCCGTAAATGTATATTCCCATCCCTACCTAGCACGAGGCCTTTTGGGAGCTCACTGGTTTCGGGTTCCGTAGGAACTCTGAAGTTAAGCGAGAAGGGGGCTAGAGCAATCCCAGGATGGGTGACCTCCTAGGTAGTTGCTCGTGAGTTCCCAGAAACAAAACCGTGAGGGTGTGGTCGGGGCCCAAAGAGGACAATATCGTGCTACGGTGGTGGAGCGGGCCCGGGAAGTGGTCCCACCCGGGCCGGGATGTGACATTCTCAATATACACCTTATATTTTGTACATACACCCCACATTTCTCAAATCTTATAAGGATTTTTTTTATATATTAGCAACTACAAAAGATAATGCTATTAATTACTAATCTATGATCTTTCATGTTCGATTCATGGCCATATGACTAAGGGTAATTAGCAAATCACCGATTAAGGTTTTAGTATGCATGCCAATTTAAATGAACATTACATACCTTTTCCGCCTCCAAGAACATGATGAATCAGCCTCTCACGTCCGAATAGCCGCGGATTTCACCATGTTCATCAAAATCGGATGAATACACTAATCCCAGCTTTATATACATACCTTCTGAATTTATTAAACTTAAATATTTGTATGAGTCCTGGTAATTGATGATACATGTTCATCGTCACCAACTTAAATATGATCGTGATTTATGTGAGGGGTTCTAAGTTTGGTGGCCGAGTAAGCTTGTATAAAGTAAGGAATGGCTTGGGGAATTAGCTCAAATATTTTTCAATTGCTTTGCATGCCCGCTAGATACCATTAAAATATAAACCTTGGCTTCAAACCGTGACAGAAAATATCAACTGCGTCATTGTCCTTGTCTTCAATTCAGAATTGTTTCTTAATTTCAATTTATCATTGTCTTATGCTTTTTCAAGTTGTAATTAACAACACGATCTTATAAAAGAGGTTGATGTTTACGAGTACGATCCAAATCAGATGCCGAATGGTGAGTTTTCGATTTGATTGTTATTTTGTACAACTATTGAGTTCAGTCCGTGTTTTAGGTTCAAATCTGATTGCTTATCGTTCTGTGACTCGCAAATGAATATGAATATAGAAGTTTCAATAACGCAGCAAACACAAGATTAAATAATTATCGATGTCATTGAAATAACTAAAACAATAAAAAAATATGAAGTTTTACCTCATGTGAAGCTTCCTAAACATCGATTTTGTGTTCCATTTGTCAAAAATAATTTTTGTCAATCAACATGTTTGTAGTTACATTGGTTAGGGTTTTGTTCAACAATAGAGGATGAGAGGATTTTGATAGTTGAGAAGATAAATAATAGGCTAAAAGTGATTTAGGGTGTATTTAGAAATTTTTATTTTTATTTTAAATCTAATAAGGTCAAAATTGTCATTGCATAGTGGGGTAAATAAGTTATTTAATATTAAATTTTAATGTAGGGTGCATTCAACATTTTGTGGGGTGCTAATATAAAAAGCCAAAAAAAAAAGTTAAGATAATGTTATGGCGGGCAAAACTAGTACCAGTAACCTGTCTCTAGATTCAAGGTAGGGGGGCTATTTTTTTTCATAGTTCTCTCTTTCATCCTCGCCGGAACACCATGGGTTGGTGGCGAACAAGCGCAGTGAACCCCACCATCCAGAGCGAATTTGGATGAGAAAAATAGAATCATCAGAGGATATATTAGAGTCAAATACTAATTGTTCTTTACCTTTCCAATAGAGATTGCCTTGGTGCAAATTTAGTTTTGAAGTGAGTGTGAAGTTATTGGGTGTAAGTGGCAACCAAAAGCACTAAATGATAAGCTATTTTTCTAACCCTCTTATTAAGGAACCAACCTCTATCCACTTCACATGACCCAATCCAAAGAAAATGTACTTGGGTGGACCATTCTGGACTTAAAAGTTAGAAAAGATGTTGGGCTCAAAGTTGTGGTTTAATTTTCAATTTTGGGCTACAAGGGGAATGAAACCCTTTATCAAGCTTGAGTTTCATTTTCCTTTCTAATCGGAAACCAAGGCAATCACTAATTTAAGTTTCTTTTAAGGCTTTTTAGCCAAAATGGTTTCTGAGGTTAGTATAATTTCTCAATTTGGTTCCTGATATTTGAAATCGATAGAAGTGATCTTTGAGTTTGTCCACCATCAATCATTTTGGTCATTATGTGAAAAATTCTATTAAATAGGGACCAAAATAACAAAAATATCCTCAATTTAATAAACAATGGGCTCAAATGATTTGACAAAAATCACTGTTCTAAAAATTCCCACATACTGACACACCCCGACCCAGAGGTCGAAGCGTGCTGGCCGTCACATGTGAGTGACGTAGCCAAAACATCAGCGGAAGAGTAATTATGCATGAAGTGCAGCAGTGAAAGTCAAAGTCGATAATGCACATACAATAAAGAGTAAGGTAGGACGAAAGTGAAATAGTTAAGTATCACAAAGCCAATCCTAAGTGCAATCTGATTTAAACAAACGATATAATAACAGAAGAACCCTACATAGGTGTTGGTCTGTCAGAACTGCCTCAGTGCCTCGATAGCCGTCCACGTCGTCGCTACCTAGAACCTTGAGGGGCGCAAAACAGAAAACGTGAGTGGGCAAAAACAAATACTTTCCAAAACCATTTCACAAAATCCGTATATAACCCCTCACTGTAAATCCAGTATAATTTCTCAGAAAATAATATGTATATATACTCATGTACGAAAACATAGTACGGAAACTCAAAACTCATCATCAAATCTCAGAAACAAGCCATGTCGATATACCAACTCAAAAGTAAACAATGTCAGACAGGTGAGATAAAGCGATATGCATCAATATTATCCTGTCAGCCGAAGTCACCTCTAGTGACCTGTACGGCTGAATCTATAGCTCAACAATCACAATCCATCACTATCCTGCACACGAGTCGGAACCACCTATAGTGGTCTGTACGACAGGCTAGGTGTATAAGATTACGCTCAGTGCTACGATCACGTGAAGGTTGTGCGACGAATCGCTGGTCACCTACGAGTCGGAACCACCTATAGTGGTCTGTATGACAGGCTGTGCACCTACCTTGGATCCAAGGTGAGCGTACGGTGCAGGAGGTGAACGATCACGTGAAGGCTAGGCCCTACTCTGGCGGAACACAAACACCCGAGGTGCAGGTAATAGAGCTATATCACAATCCACCATCGTCTCAACTACGAACTATCATACTCACCTGACTTACCTGGCCGTCCATGGTGCCGGAGCATAAAGAATGCAATATCAATCATAATTATAAAATATCATTGGCATACGATATGGCAATTCAATTATGAAATCAATTCGATTCGTAAATCATTTAAACTAAGTTTCTGGGAAAACAGTTATGTATATATATATATATATATATATATATATATATATATATATATATATATATATATATATATATATATCTATACTGAAAACAAAAGCCCACTCACTGATATGTCGACGGGTCGTATCCCCCGAGCTTAGCGTGGATGCACTCGTCCTCTGGATACGTCTCACCTATATGTGAAACAACTGTAAAATTATTATTTAAAGCACATAAACGAACTACGAAAATAACTTTTCATACGAAGTTCAATTTTGGTATATGAATATACCAACGTGACCTACACGACGTCACGAACGTCGTGGTATTTTTAGAAAAAATTTAGGGTGTCTCACGCGCCCCCACGCACACCATCAACCTTGGCTCGCTGGACTGGTTTTTCCGGCGGCCGGAATTTGGGCAGATTTTCAAACCTCTATTTCTCACTCGTTTCTCAACCTTTTTCCACCATTTTTCTTCCTACATGCTCTAAATTTAGAGTAGAATATTTCTATAGCTTCAAATACCTCGAAAAACGACTGAAGATTCGATGGGAAATTTATCCAAAACCGGCCAACCCTGGAACCAGCGATCCCGACGTCCAACGTAGTCAAACGAGGTACTCTGAGCCTCGTGGGAACTCCTAAAGTCTCGCTGTGATCTTGGTTTCACCTAAAACGTAGCCAAGAAAAAGATGGTGAACAGTACTCCGATCGATGCTCGAGAGAACTAGGGTTTTTCGAATGGTTTCAAGCCTAAAACGAACATATACGAACTCAGTAAGTCTCAGGGGTCATAAATAAACTTACCTGAGCTTCGATCCATATTGATATGGTGTGACATGTGTGTGTCCGTACGAAGTGATGGTGAGGGGAGGACGAGAGAGTTCGAGAGAGAGAGGAAGACAGAAATTAGGGCAGTGCACGTGTGTGTGCATGCTGTGTGTGTGTGTGTGTTTTAATACCAGCCATCAACATCCACAGCCCAAATTTATTGGGCTTAAATGCTTAGGGCACCCAAAATCCAAATTTAACCCCGTCATACCCTCGCTCGAATATAATTAGAGGGTAGAATCGTCATTTCACGTTGCCAATATTATAAAAATCGGGACGGGATGTTACACATACCGCCACCTAGGAGCTAGGCGGCTAGCCACCGCTCCAATTAGTCCCAAGGCATTTGAAAATTAAGAAAGTGTGCCTTGACCCACTTAGGTGTCCAACTAGCCCGCCTAAACCCTCCTAGCACCCACTTAGGTTACGACTCTGACTTAGATAAAAAATTGATAACTTTCATTTTGCATTTTAATTTTTCAATAAAATGTAAGAGACTTATTGAATACTTGGATGAACATAACATTCATTACATGCTTGTTCCTCATGTTTTCAATATATTCTAATACTTTATAATTTATATGTCATTTTATCTTGCAATTTATGTATCACCACATAAATATGTGTGTTTTTGAAGTATAAATATGCACTTATTTATACAATACATAATAAATTTAATTAAATTCGCCTAGCCGCTAGGCGTTAAGCCCCAACCCATCGCTAGACTAGCACTTAGCGTCTTTTAGAACATTGACAAAACTTGAGGGTATTTGTCATTTTTATCTATACTTAATGGAGATTTTTCACAAAATTACCCAAATTATTGATGGTAGACAAAGTCAGGGATCACTTCTATTGGTTTCAAATCTCAAGGATGAAAGCGAGGAGTTATGCCAATCTCATATATCATTTTTGCTAAAAAAAGCTTTTCTTAGAGTCACTTAGTACTATGGTCTAGTGGTATTCCTCTTCACTGGTAAGTAAGAGGTGTTAGGTTCGATATTTGCCAAAAGCGAATTTGAACAACGTTATTACTAGCCCATTGTGAAGCTTAACCAACTGCCCCACCCTCTTAGTATAGATAATATCGTTTGTTTCAAAAATAAATAAATAAATAAATAAAGATTTTAAGGAAAAATATACCCTTTAAGGAAAATTATCATTCCCTTCCCATTATATTTGGATTAAGTCGCAAATTGTGGGCAATTAAACTTATAAGCATAGCGTTTTTTTTTCCATGTTGCCCATGACATACATGCCACTGGTGCAATGCCATAAATTGTCACCGGCCACCACCATTGTGGCCAAAACTTTTTCATCTTCAATTATGTGTTTATTGTGTGAGGTTTTTCTTTTCTTTTTTTGTTGCATGTATACACAATAAAATTAGATAAATTATGAGAAATTTCAATACTTAATATAATTTTGCAGGTCACTGGTGGACATGGACATTGAGTTTTTGATTAACCAATTCCACAAAAAAGTTGACCAGTCGAAAAACATGACAGGATTAAGTGGCAATCATGTAATTATTTTGACTTATAGTATTATTATCAAATTGTCTTGGTTGACTTGTCCATTGGTACCTAAAGTAAGAACATAGTATTGTAGCTAAACTTTTTCTTAGTACTGGTATTTAAATTAAAAGATCCCTTTTAAGGGCTGGTCAGCCCTAATTTATTAGTTTTCATTATCACTCTTGCATACTTGCATTTAGAAATTTATTTAAGATTATTTTAGCACTCTAAAAATTTCATTGTGCATTCTTGCATACTTGCATTTAGAAATTCATTTGAATATAAGGCATCATTAATGGTAAGCAAAGTACTATTCGATAACACAAGTTGGGCTTTGCCATGGCCCTTTATCAATAGCTTCGGGCCACCGATTGTTGTCACCAAGGATTCAGCAGCCGTGAAGTTGGGGAAATAAACGCAATTACATAAAATAGTGTCTGGTAGCACTATCTATCAAACAATCAACTTCATGGAATGTGACTATGAAAATTTAAGTTAAATTCCAAAGTAAACTTTATTGACTTAAATTATTCGAGAACAAAAATTCCAAAGAAACAAAACAATAACCATAATGGGCTTAAGAAACCAATAATTTTCCTAAGCTGGCCCAATAATCTGAAAATAAAATAGAAATTATTTGAAAAATATTAAATAAAATTCTAAGTAAGAAACATGCCAATCAAATCCATTAGTAGCCATCTTGCTTTATGAAATCCGAAACGACTATGTCATTTTGGACAACTTTGGTTTCCATGCTGTAATGTTTGACGAGGTTGGCTTCTCTCTAAGGACAGTTGTGATAGCGATCAAAACATCGACAGGTGCAAGCCTCAGCTATCAATTCCACCACATTGGAAGAAAAGATTCGTCTTGTTCTTTGGTTCAGGACGACTAGCGTTATCACTGTTGTTCCTAGACTTCTTGCGATGTTGGAACCGTTGGTTCGAACCTTTCTTGCCTTTCCCATGTTGTTCTTCAGACCTTGGGATGACTAGCCTTTGTCATTGACTTGGTCACTTTTCTTTCCTTTGGAAACATTCACTTTGACCTTTGGCAATGGAACAACGTTAGAATCAATAGGTTCGAGAATGATGGTTTTGCATTAGCAAGTTGTTATTCTTATTAGCTAGAAAGAGAACTGTTGCAAGGTCTGAGAACTTTTGATAGTTCCACTCTCTATTACTGCTGGAGCACAATGTTAGAGGTGTTACAGTTCGAATAGGTCTTCTCCAACAGGTTGTAATCAGTGGGTTCCTGACCACAAAACTTCAAAATCGACTAGATTCGGCAAACTTCAGAGACATACTCTTCGATAGTCTTAAAGTCTTGGAAGCAAAGATTGTGCTAATCGTTTCTTGCTTGAGGAAAGAAGATCAGCTTATGGTGATCAAAGCGGTCCACTAAGGCTTCCCATAAGGACTTTAGGTCCTCCTCAACCAAAAATTCATTTTGCAAGGCTTCCGATGTGTGCTTCCGAATAAAAATGAGGACCTTAGCTTTCTGGGACTCATTGGCAGCACCATCTACGATGGCGTTAGACAACTTCCTCATCTTGAGGTGCATCTTGACATCTTAGGTCCACTTAAGGTAGTTGGTACCAGCGATATCGAGAGATGCAAAGTCTAACTTGTTCGAGTTTAGCATCTTTTCTGCAAGAAAAGATGTGGGATAAAACTTCAGGTTTAATCAATGTGAAAACGGGATTAAAAGTTGGTTTTGCAAGAAAACTTCAAGTTTTTATTTGGTGAATAAGAGCTTAAGGGTGTGAGATTGGACTAAAGATGTGAACTCATAGTAAGGCACAGATTACTAGATCCAATGGGCTCAAGTTTTGTTGTTTCTTGGCCTAGCCAAGTGAACCTGAAACTCAAAACAAATTAATTCAATTCATGCCACATGAATGTATTATTAGGCTCTTATCGGCATATTCTACGGGAATATGAAATTGGGTTTCGACCGGAAGCAAATTAGGCTTTCAACTGCAAAAATTGTGCATTCCAGTTGTATTCAACTGGAATACGAGTTGGGCCTTTCGACTGGAAAGCCAATTTGGGAATTCGACTTGAATGAATAAAAACACTTCTTAATGTCGGGTTGGGCTTAATTCTGGAAGCCCACTCACAACAAAGTTGCTAGGGTTATGCAACAATGAGAATTGAAGCATCACTTCGAGCCTCCATAAACATACAATTATGCGAATATACACATGTTTATCTTAAAAAAAAAATATTAAAAAAAAATTAAAAAAAAAAACAGAAATAGCCATTTCCAATTTAATATGCATAAAATTGAATTAAAGGGGTTAATGCATCATGGTGATTTTTTGTATAGTTACGGTTTCGCAAAATTGCAAAAAAATAAATGTAATAAAAAAATCACATAAACAATAGGAAGATATTATAATCAGGTTTATGCTTCATGGGATGTTTAAACATACAATTACAAGTTTGACATGAACTTGAAATCATGAAACGAAATACCTCAAAACGCAAAGATGATCCTACTTTCTACATTCAGAGGATTGTTGCCAAAAAGGTGAGAAAAACCAAACTACGAGTTTTGATTCTATTAAGAGCAAAAGTGTTGATAACGTGTTGTAAAAAAATAATTTGAGAGAGAATGAGAGAATTCTTGGTGTTGTGAGGCATAACCACCTTGATATAGTGATGTTGCTATCCTTGCAAATAACGCAAATACCTTTAATCAATAGGGAGAATCAATTGCCTAATCTATCGAGAAATGAATGGCTTAACAGTTATAACAATTAATTGAGAAATGAATGGCCTATTCATTTGAGGAATCAATGACCCATTTATCACCAAGTAGTGGACGGACATGAATGTCCTGCAACAAAAGGCAAGTATTATTCATTCATGAGTTTGACTTTATATTATAGAGATAGTGTACTATGAATGAGTTCATAGGACTTAAGGTATGTAAGATATGTGTTAAACAAGGTTAGGGCAGGGAGACTTGTATCTCACAATCACTTAGTCTTTGAACTAATTCTCTAGCCATTTGAAAAGTCAACTGGGCATTGATTATTCGAGAAGGCATGTGTACATCATATTAGAGTTAGCATGGTCTCATGCTATGCATGTTAGACCCGTTATGGATATACAAGTGCTTGTCTATTGGACAACTTCATTAAACACTGATGCTTACTAAATGTTAAACGTTCCAAAGCTTCTGGTTGTAGTAAGGAAATAGTTCTTAGACTAGGTATCATAGGTATCTTATATTTGCATATATGAATTTTGATTTCATCTTAAAGGCCCCAATCAAATCGTAGGGCTTGATAGTGTGGTATTCAAGTTCATATGTATGAGTGTGAAGATGCATGAATGTGCAATAAGTAATCTATCACCTTCTGGTAATTATTCAATAGAATGAGATATCCCTCAAAGCCATTTGAAGATTTATTTCGAAAATCTCTAGCAAGAGTAATTGTTGATCAAGATATGTATGTAAGAACTGCTTTAACATGAGATGTATCATTGCGGTCATAGATGACAGTATGTGATTTGACATAAATCTATATCACTTAAATCTTGATCGGGACATGGATGATAGGAAAAAATTGCATCGAGGGTTTGAAAAAGTATCATGATTAGGCTGCGTATACTTCTATTAATATGAGTGGCTACGGCATGCTACTCGGTGTCACTCATAGTTTGTGTAATTATATTAATTCATTAATTATTTCCACTCCTAGCTTTAGTTAGAACCTAAGAGGCCACACATATATGGTATGTTCTAGTGACGTTATATGGATGAAGATAAGATATAATTAAATGTTAATTATATTGGGCCCATGCCGTCTAACCAAGGTATAAAATATCGATAATATCGGTAGTCCAAAAACACGGAAATATCGATGGAAATATCGGGATATTATCGATATCGATAAAAATAATATAGAAACCACGGAAATTGTAAGAAAAACTTGGAAATTTTTATTGAAACTTTGTAGGATGTTTATTTAGTCAATTATCTATTAGTTTATCACAAAAAATTGGAAGGAAATGCATTGCATGATGGATTTAACTAATTTAAGTTGATTATATAGCGAGCTGGCAAACATTGTGAGTGTAGAAAATATGTAGTAATTAATGAAAGAAGTTTAAACACACCATAATCATTTATATATAATGAATTAATACAATATTTTACACTTTATACATTACATGGTAAGATACTGATGAGTCCATTTTATACTATATATTTTACCCTATTCTTAGTTATAATTTATTAGTTATTTTGGAAAATTTTTGATACTTTGCTATATTTTTCTAATATAGGTCATTCGACTTCCTCTTGAGCGAAAAGTGATCAAAATGATGAATTTTGGAGTGATTCCAATTGGAGGATGTTCGTGAGCCTTTCGAGATGATTGTATCAAAATTCCAGATTTTTCTACGAGCCGTTTGACCGTGGCGATGAAAAGAAGACCCAGCGCGCAGCTTTCCCAGATTGACGTTTCTGGACATTTTGGGTATTTTGAAGGTCAAGATGGCACATTTTAAGGAATATTTCATCTGAATATTTGTAGGCGACGTCTCAAGCTTTAAAAAGAGACCTTATGGGACCAAATCAGAGTTGATTTGATCGGTCAAAGTACTGATTTTCTGAAAACTCCGAATTCCAGTTAGAATAGGAAACCTTTTATTTTCTGTTTTATTATTTTATTAGGTTTCCTAATTTTATTTTAAGACCTTTTATAGCGAGGGTTTTATTTTCTACTAGTATAAATAAGGCTTTTTAGCCATTAGGGAGGGGACACAACATTCTACGCAACATAGGAGGAGAGAACGCACTACTTTGGTTTTAGAGAGCTTTTGACGATTTAAGGTGTTTTCTATCCATGTTTTTAATAATATTTTGTTTATGATTGTTAGTAACTAATTTTCGTTTGCTAGGGCGATGCCTGAGCCTTAGCATGAATATGTAGTTTTTATTTAATTGCTTATGATATTATGCATGTATACTTTGAATTATTAATCACTGTGCTTTAAACTGTCTTTGTGTCTTAATGATTTGCGACCATTATGATGTTTAGATAAGTAATTGGATGCAATTCAATCGGAATGCCACCGGGGAATTGGGTATTGCTTCTTGTGATTAATAGTTGTAAGTTCACCTAGGGCGAATGCCACGTCATAGGGGTTGCATGGTTTTTCAAAAGGTTTTCACAAAGCGTAATGAGTCATGCATGTTTATATTTGATCTGAATGCCACAGACGGATTGCATGTTTGATATACGTTCTAGCTTGAATGCCACAAGTAGAATATGCATTAGGAAAACCTAACCTTCAAAGTTGCATGGGTAATTCATAAGTAATTGGTAAACCTACATAGGATTGTTAAGGGGACGGTGGAACCCTAGGCTTTTACAATTTGGTTTTTAAAACGTTTTCCTTTTCTTTCTTTACTTTGCTAATTTCCCTAAATTACTTTTAATAAAATTCGTTTTTAATATTTTAGGTCATAAAATCAATCTCTTCCCATCTTTGTTTTTAAATAATTAGCTAAGAATTAGTATAAATACATATTATTCATTCAATCCCTGCGGAAACGACATTGCTTGAGCCGTTTATACTACAACTACCTTGTTCTCTTGCAAGTATTTTTAAGTCTTTTTATCCCTATTTTTGTAGGTGGTAAAAATCCTATCAGATACATTAGTGACTTAGTACCACATAGAGTTCCTATGAGATTCAAAATTATATATTGACGTAAAATATTATGTCAAGAAAGTTGCCTTACAAGTTTGATGGTGCTATCTTTATGCCTCCTTATACTAATTTTTCATAAAGCAATCCATCAGTCTAGTTGGTATATTTCTAGTTTACAAGGGTCACATCTTCGAATAAGGCCTTAATGTAAAACCCCTCCCTTTAGTTTATAATTTTACTTTGTAGTTTGTAGGTTTTTATTTTTTATTTTTAAAAAAAAATATTGTTTTGGATCTTAATTAGTGAGCCAAGGGGTCCACCACCTTATTTTTTTCCGAGGCTCTCATCTCTCATCTCTCATCTCTCATCTCTCATCTCTCCACTCCCCGTATATTCCTTGTTAGTCCAGATTCTCTCAAGCAGCTCAGAGTTAATGATTCTTGATACAAAGTTGAGGTTTCATCTCTCTTCTCTCTCAGTCCTCTTAGTCCTCTCTTTCTCTCCACTCCCCGAGGCTCTCATCTCTCTTCTCTCTCAGTCCTCTCTTTCTCTCCACTTTCTGCAACTCTCCCTCTTTCTGCAACTCTCATTCCTTCTCTCCCTCTTTCTGCGTCTTCACCGGTGCAAAAGTTTGGAGAAAACCAAAACCCAGTTTCTGGTGTGGACCATGGGTTCCAAGGCGAAACTCGGTCGACAGAGGCACAGATCTTGGGTCTGAGCCTGGATTGCAGAGAGAGATCTGGGCAGCTGTGAAGACGCAGCCTCTGCTGCCTTTCCGACGACGGAGCCACGACGATTGTTTCGATAATATCGCGATATTATGACGATAATTATGTGTATATGTGTGAAAATATCTCCATGTGAAAAAAAACGAAATTATCGACGATATTTCGCCGATAATATCGATATTTTGTTCCTTGCGTCTAACCCTAGGGAGGTGTGGCTAAAGGGGGCGCGGCAAATGGTTGTATATATACTCTTTATGTTTCTCTCATAATCCTAATGAAAAATTCATTTAGTTTTGTCCCTCAAAGAAAAGAGAGAAAAACCGTAAGCCAAAACATTGTTGCATATTATATATGTTGATCTAAGTGAAAGGTATTGCTAGCATAATTTTTAATTTATTTTATGAATAAACGATATTATCTATACTAAGGAGGAAGGAGTGGGCTTAACCTCACAATGGGCTAGCAATAATGTGGTTCAAATTCGTATTTTGTGAGAATCAAACCCAAGACTTCTCACTTCCAAGTGAAGAGGGATACCACTAGGTTGTAGTACTATGTGGCAACATATTTAAATAAATAACTTCAACATTTGTTGTTAGCTTATGTATAATAAGCCCATAATTGGTAACTGGTAATCGGCAATCATTTATTACCTCTCCCGATTAACAGAGCGTGAGGAAGATATTCCTTCCATTATTCCTTTGTGTTGTTTACGGAATCTGGTTCTTTTAGGGTTATAGTTGATGGTTGTTTAGCAATTCCATCCATCTCTACTACAAAACCGGATAACGTACTCTTTCTTTATGCCAGTTAGACAAAAATAAAGCCAATGATGTTAGGTTAAGAGAGAGATCCGTTTGAGACAGGATACATTTTACACGTATAAGAAGGAAATCTCGGGAGACCTGTTACTTAGGAAGGTGCAGCAGAGCATTCAATTTAACTTGAAGAAGTGGTGAAGAATAGAGACTGAGACTGAAAACTACACCTATAATATACAATAAGAATGCTCCTAGTCCTAATGGTGGTAGTATTCAGTATTCAATAGTACGAAGTAGTAAGGCAAATCACCTCTCTCCAAACGTAGACCATAGAAACTTCAAAAGGTGTCTCTACATAATACATATCTAGATTGAGGACAATTGGAATATAGCTTACATTACAGTTGAAGGAAGGCACCACATCCTTAGAACCTATAAAGTGGAATAACCAACGTGGGCCATCAACTTTTCCACCCTCGAAGGAATCCCTTTAATATCCTATTTTTTACTTTAAGAGCAAGTTTCATTCCCATTCACATACCTTTTGGGCTTAATTTTGGATACTTTGGATTTAAGGTCAATATGTGGTCATATTCACAAGACAAATTGGCGAAAAAAGTAAGGATTCATCATGGCCTAAAGGGAAAACGATGACTTACATGACACATATATTTGTTTTTTGTTTTTGTTTTTATTTTTTATTTTTGACATTTTGTGCTAATTATAAGAATATGTGCATAATCTTTTGTTCATAAGAGACAAATTATTATTTTATTGGCACAAAATTTTATAATGATAGTGTATCCGTATCAAAAAAGTTTATCTTATCAGAGACTAGGAACTTTTCAAAAGTCTCTTTCCCCCATTTTGATGTGTTTACCGAGTGTGAACTTGTCATTGCATTTGCAGGCTGAGAGAGAGAGAGAGAGAGAGAGAGAGAGAGAGAGAGAGAGAGAGAGAGAGAGAGAGAGAGAGAGAGAGAGAGAGAGAGAGAGAGGAGAATATTAAACTAATGTAATGTGTACATATTTTTCTCTCTTCTTTTAAATCTTTAGTTCTTGCGAGGTGGTGGCCTGAAATTCTTAACTCAGGAGCGAAGGGATAAGATAATGTAAGGCGAAAAAGTTGGGCGAGCAGCAGCAGCAACCCATGGTTTGGCAATTCCCACCTGTCGATCTCATTCAAGGCTAATATAAATAAGAAGATTATAGATTCCCTTTTTTAAAGAAGCTGGAGGAGGTGGGGGTGATCCAAGATGCTCCATTTATCCCCTCCATTTATATTCTAAATTCGCTCAAGAAAATGCTGCCACAACCATCTCAATTGAATTATCATGCAAATTCATCTTTATAATGGTTGTTATTATTGATACCCTAAAAAAACTTACTATGCGTTGTTAATAAGTGTTTTTCCTTTTAAAGAGTGCGCAATGAATTTTTTAAAATGCTAATAACAATACTCTTTTCTAGTTAATTGTTTTGCATGGCGTCATTTTTCCAAACAAAATTCACAAATACTTTTAAGTTACAAAAATATAAAATCAATGACTACAAAGTATTTGGTAAAATATATTTTCATTTCACACACCATAATGTTACATCAAAGGTATATATATACAACAAACTAATAGAGAATCTTAATCACTAAGATAACAACTAAGAAGATATATTTACAGTATTGCCCTTTATATTCCCCCTCAAACAAAACTTAGGTATTCTAAGTTGAAGTTTGTCATGAAGAAGGATGAACTGGAGCTTGGATAGAAACTTTGTGCAGATACCAGCTACCTGGTCTTGTGTGCAAACAAAATGGACAGAGAGCTGTTTAGCTAGAACTTTTTCCCTAATGTAATGATAGTTTATTTCTACATGCTTTGTCCGAGCATGAAAAATAGGATTTTTAGCTAGGGAAAGAGCAGAAATATTGTCACACCAGATTTAGGGCATTACAGGTAAGCAATAGCCAATATCCACCAGTAACTAACATAGCCAGGTGATTTTAGAAGCCGTGTTAGCAAGAGATCTGTACTCGGCCTCTGTGGAATATCGAGCAACAATTGGTTGCTTCTTCGTACTCTAACTAATCAACGAGTTTCCTAAATAAACACAATAACCTCCAGTTGATCTTTTGTCAAGGGCACAGCCAGCCCAGTTAGCTTCTAAGAATGCTGTGATGGTAGAAGGAATTGAGCATTTGGAGAACTAGAGACCAAGGGCAAGAGATCCCTTTAGATAACGAAGTATACGCTTAACAGCTTGAAAATGTGAAGTTTTGGGATTGTGCATGTATTGACATACAAGATGAATTGCAAAATTGAGATCGGAACGTGTTCAGGTGAGATATTAGAGAGCACCAACTAGAGAACGATACTCTGAAGCATTGTCACAAAGAAGAGCATCATGATCAAGTTTAGAGGTGCTAAGGGGAGTACTGCAAGGTTTAGCTCCAGTCATGTTGGCTTTGGATAGCAAATCCAATATATATTTGGTCTAAGAGAGAAAGATACCGAAGGAAGATCGTTTAACTTCAAGAACGAGAAAATAGTGGATAGGACCTAAATTCTTGATTGGAAACATCGAGCTAAGTTGCTGAATAACTTGTTAACAGGCTGCAGAACTCAGACCAGTGACCATAATATAGTCAACATATACAAGAATGAAGATCATGGCTGAACCCTTTTTGATAAATAGTAAATGGTCATCGTGAGATCCAACAAAACCAAGAGAACGAAGAGCACTTTGAAGCTTGTCATACCAAGCTCACGAAGCTTGCTTAAGACCATACAAAGATCTATGCAAGCGGCAGACATGAGATGCTTTAGTTGGATCTTCAAATCCAGGAGGTTGTTGCATGAAAACAAATTCATTTAGCGTCCCATGTAAGAATGCGTTGCTAACATCAAGTTGATTCAAGAACCAATCAAACTGAACATCAAGAGTAAGGAGAAGTCGAATGGTAACGGGCTTTGCTACAGGACTAAAAGTTTTAGTATAATCTAAACCTTCCTGTTTATTGAAGCCCTTGGTGACTAGCTGAGCTTTGTACCTGTCTATAGTACCATCAGGCTTCCTCTTGATACGAAAAACCCATTTACACCCAACAATGTTCTGTGAAGAAGACTGAAGAACAAGAGACCATGTTCCAGTGTTGACAAGAGCATTGACTTCCTCTTGCATAGCTTGGTGCCAATGAGGAGATTTGGATGCTTGAAGATAGGTTTTGGGTATGTAATCCACTGAGAGATGAGAGGGTAAGGGATGTTTAGTAGCAGTTAGTGTTTTAGGTTTGAAAATGCCAGATTACGACAGTGTTTGCATCGCATGAGTGTTAACAAGTTGAATAGAAATAGAGATATGGGAATCTGGAACTACCACTATAGGACTTAAGGTGGGCTGAAGAGAAGAATCTTGAGGGAAGATAGGTGATGGACTAGATGAAGAGCTAGTTGATAGTGGGTGAGTTCCAGATGAGGAACAAATAAGAAATGTAAAGGTGAGATGAGATGGTATAAGTGATCCAGGCAAAAGATGCAAGAGTGGTAATGAGGGTGTGCTGTTAGACATGTGATGAAATGGAAAACTAGATTCATTAAAACGAACATGTCTTGAAATATAAACTCTGTTAGTGGGGGGATTAAGGCATCTATAGCCCTTGTGATTTGGACTGTATCCAAGAAATACGCAGGCCTTGCTTTTAGGATCCAGCTTTGTAGAAGTATAAGGCTTGAGCCATGGGAAACAGGCACACCCAAAAACCTTTTAAAACTTATAGTTAGAAGCTCGATGATATAGAGATTCCCACGGAGACTGTTTGGATGCAGTGGGCAATCTGTTAATAAGATAGATTGCTATACTGAAAGCCTCAACCCAATAGATGTGCGGGACTTTGGAAGCTGCCAAAACAGTGTGAGCAGTTTCAACTAAATGACGGTGCTTGCGCTCTGCACACCCATTTTGTTCAGATGTGTGGGGGCAGGTGAGTTGATGTTGAATGCCATGTGTAGCCAAAAAGTTCAAGAAATCTCCACCAGAATCAAACCTCACAGTAATGATGTTTGTACACAAAGAATTTTCAACCAGAGATTTGTATTGCATAAAAGCTCTTAGTTCATCAGATTTGTATTTCAAGGGGTAAAACCAGCAATATCTAGTAAAATCATCCACAAAATGAACATAATACCGAAAACCTTTAGAGGAGACTATATGAGATGGTCCCCAAACATCCGTGTGAATGAGTTCTAGAGGTCTGCTAGTTGTACAGGATGCAGATACAAAAGGAAGCTTAGAGCTTTTTCCTAATGCACAATCTGAGCAAAAAGAATTATTCGTATGAGCAAAAACAGGTATAGAAGAGTGAGCAGCAATCTTATCGAGAATCTTGGCTGATGGGTAACCCAATCGCTGATGCCACTTAGAATCTTTGACAGAAGCTATGAGTGACTTATGATGACCAGTTGTAGATGAGTGAAAATTGAAAGGATAAAACCCTTGCTGAACTGGGCCTTTAAAACGCATCCTCCCCGAAGAAAGATCCTTCACAGCGAAGTGAGAGGGATAAAGATGCAATGAACATTAATTATCAATAAGAAATTGATTTTCAAATAGAAGATTATGTTTCAAGGCAGGCACATATAGCACTTTATTGAGTTGAAAAACACTAACAGAAGTATTCAAAGTAATAGAACCAGAATGAGTGATAGGTAAACCTTTGCCATCACCAATGTACACTTGTTCTGGACCTGTGTATGCTTCAGGATTCTGCAAATTTGCATAGGAGTTGGTCATGTGTGATATGGCTCCAAAGTTAAGAATCCAAGTAGGATTAGATGAAGAAGTATTGGCAACCATTGCGGCAAATGAAGACTTTCCACCATAAGTCAGGTTCATGCGATGAGGCCAATCACATGCTTCATGATCAAATTGATGACAAATCTGACAGGGATTTTTATTGTTGTAAGAAGAAAAATGGGTGGACCTCCACGATTTTGACACTGATTATGACCACGATTGTTAAAGGATATCTGTTTATTAAAAGATCTGTAACTACCACGAAAGAAATGACCTTGATTGTGAGAACGATCCATTCCACGACCTTGAGCCACAAAAACCTGAGAGTTACGGTTTTGGGCAGGAAGAGGAAGAATGGATGTAAAGGTGTTAAAAGCCTGAAAAAAATGAGGCCTCAGAGATATTTTTCTTGTGACTTATTAACTGAATCTCTTTGCTAAGGACCAAGCCACAGAGTTCATCAATTGATGTAGATCCGAGATAGAATTGAATGGCATCAACAAACGAGTCATCCTCTGGGAGAAGACCGTGGAGAGTGACCGAGATCAGATCAGAATCTTCAACCGAAGAGCAGGCACTAGTAAGAGCATTAGCAATGGCCTCAATTTGCTGAAGATATTGAGCAGCAGTTGAATGTCCTTTGGTAAGATTATGAAGACGAGAGCGAAGCTCATGGATGTGAGGTTGAGAGGCTGTGGCAAGTCGTGATTCCAATTTCGCCCAAAGATCGTGAGCAGAATTCACACCAACAGTGTATGGAATGAGAGATTCAGAGAGCGTAGAGTTGAGCCAGATGAGAATATTTTGATCATTCTCATACCAAGAAACATAAGCTGGATTAAGAGTGCGATTACCAGAAGAATCAAGAAGAAAATGAGGCAACGCCGCCATAGATCCATCAATGTGACCGGTGAGGTTGTATTGGCGAAAGATCGGAGAAAAAAGAGCACTCTAGGTCAAGTAATTTGTGGTGGTGAGCTTGATTGGTACCATAGATCCGATGTTTTGGATCGTGATGAAGGTAGAATTCGAAGAATTAGGGTTTGGAGATTCAGTCGGAAGAGGATGAACTGGAGAGGCCTATTCTGACAAATGAGACGCCATTGGCAGATAGATGATGTAGAGAAGAATCAATCAAGAGCACGAACGAAGATCTCGAACACGATCGAAGATTCAATCAAGAACACAGAGAGATGAGCGCAGAAATGGAGCAAGAAAAAGTGGATCGAAGAGCGAAAGTCGTTAGACAGAGAAGGCGAGTGATACCATATTTGGTAAAATATATTTTCATTTCACACACCATAATGTTACATCAAAGGTATATATATATATATATATATATATATATATATATATACATACAACAAACTAACAGAGAATCTTAACCACTAAGATAACAACTAAGAAGATATATTTACAATATTGCCCTTTATACAATGAGTGCCTTGTTTGGTATAAATGATTGAACATTTTCTTCTTGGGTAATTTATTTCCTACTTTTAAGTTGGCCATAATTTTTTTATTTTCATTCAATGTACCTAAAAAATATTGTATATTTGATTGTCTTGTTAACAAGCAGAAAATGTAAATACCAACATGAAATAAATAGGTGAAATTTAAAGAAACATATTGTAACAGGTATTGAAGTCGCACCTGTTAATAAGAGGAAGAAAACTATGTTTCGGTAGTGCAAAATTATAGATGGAATCAAGTAGCATCAGGTGATCGGTTTCCAGCCGCTAGTGAATCGCACGATGGGGGCCATAAAAGCTGAAATGTATTTGTAAGTCTTCTTAACCCCTGAAAAAAGAAAAGAAAAATCAACAGCATCACATGATCACCATGTTACACAAAATATTGAAAAAGAAGAAACTACATATGTATTTAAAGAAACTTCTTTAATTACACATTACCAGAAATCTCCACGATCTTGCATGGAAAAAATATTACCAGCAAACCAATTGGAGAAATCATTACATATTACAGACTCATAATCCTATAAACTAATTACTAGGAGGGAGCATATCATCTGCAAATGTAAAAAATCATTGCACAAGCTGTTGCAATGTTAAACCCTAAAACCCAAACTAGGCACAAACTAAACACATGGATTACAACATCCCAACACCTTTAGATAGCAGACCAAACAATCTCTACCGAAGGGTACTTATCCAATCCAAAATTCTCAGCCTCATCCCACTGAGAATTCGAGAAATCCAAGAAGGTAATGTTGGATTTCGGCGTAGATGACTCATCATACCGAGAAGGCAAAGATGACAACGACAAAAAGGCCTCTCATTCACTTTTTAATTCATTTTTGAAGTCTCTAGAGGAGCTGATACCACTTGCTTTGTCTCTGCCACAGAACAGGGCTCCCTTGTATTCCCCTGTTTCGTCAAATTAGCAACCAAGCTCTGGCAAATCGCCTGGAGCTTCGCATCGATGGAGGAATGCAGGGGCTTGTAGTTGCCAAAGGCGCCGGAGACATGAGCCCCTTGGTGCTTAAGATGGGGGAAATTTAGGTGAGCAAAGTCTCCCCTGAGCTTAAAAGGGGCTTTATCATAAGCCAAAACAGCTTTTTCAGTTGTATCAAATGTACCAAGCCAAAGACGTGTTCGGTTCCTGGGGAGTCTAATCTCAGCAACCCATTTGCCCCAGTGCCTCTGCCTCACTCCCCTGTAGAGCTTTATGGGTTTGGAGGGAGTGTCAGCTTTCTTCATTGGGATTGCTTTTGTACTAAGAACCTTAAGGTAAGCAGCTGAAGAAGCAAAAACAGAAATCTGTTGCTTTCGTTGGTGTTGTTGGAGGATCATTTGGGATTGGATTTGAAGAATTTGAGATGGGGTAAGTTGGTTAAGCCCTATAGCACTTACTTGTGAAATCATAGGTGCTGAGCAGAAGTCAGGGTACAAGTTGAAGTTTTGGTTGTTCTGAAGAGGTAAAGTGTAAGAAGTGGAAGGAGATGTTAAAGAAGCACTTTTCGTGAAAGGCATAAGTGTTTTCATGAGCTGATCTTCCCTCAAGGGATTTGATAAATCTGGTGTCATTGTGTTGCTGTTGTAAAGATCTATAACTATTGCCATTTAAAAAAAATAGAAAATATTCTGAAAAACCAACCTGTTTCTTACCAAAATCAAAGAACAGGCAGATTAATTCTACAAATCAACAAGAATAAAAAAAACTAGATAAAAAAAAGGTAAGGTTCTTTTTCTTTAACAAAGAAACAGCCTGTGAGGGGCAAAAATAAACCCTCCTAATTATTATTATTGTTATTTAAAACACAAGAAAAAAGCTTAAAACTTTATAAGTGAAAAACAAAGAGAGAATCCTGGATCTCTGTTCTGAATTACATGCTTTCGGAAATACCCTTCTGGGTTTGCTCTCTCTCTCTCTCTCTCTCTCTCTCTCTCTCTCTCTCTTTCTCTCTCTATCTGTTTTGCTCACTTGTATGTCGTTGGGTGAGCTGCTCTGTGTTTATATAACCCTCAAAGCCAACGACTTCTCTCTTTTAAGGCTCCACTAAGGATAGCCACACTTAGTTTTAAAATTGATAAAATCAATCTCTAATAAAAATAAAAATAAGGCTAAAGTTTAGTTTCAGGATGGCAACATGTAGCGATGTATTCAATTGGAATTTTGATTTAATGAATTTTTATAAAATCATAAATTTTGATAGAATTTAATTAATTTGTAAAAATTTCTTCGAAATTCTAGGAGAAGATGTGAGATTTGTGAATTCTTAAAATGCACTACGACATCTTTCCCCCTCAAATTTCTTATCTTTTTAAAAATCTTTAAAATAAATTTATTATTAAATACACCTGAATTGTTATAAACTTCCTTAAAATCCTTATTGAATACACTCAAATTTCTAAGGATTTTAATAAATCACCTTAAAATCTTGGTTGAAATGTTGATTTAGTCCCTAAACTATCACTTAAAATTAAGTCCTAGAGTTAATTTTTTGGGTAAAATAAGTCCCTAAATTCATTAAAAATTACTAATTTCATTCCTACTAATATATTCAAAACTATTTTATCTAATTTTTCGTCAACTTAAGCCACTTGACACTGTCATAGCCCGTCCCAAGTTATTTTTATCGATAGCGTGAAAATACGAAAACGCCCTTGAGCGTTGGTTGTGTGTGTGTGTTCTAGGCTTTGGATTGGGCCAATTAAGTTAATTCTAATTGTTTGGACCCAATGGGAAGTGATATCTTTCTTGTTTGTGATTGGTTGGTTGCATTTGGACTACATACATCACCATTCTCTTTCTCTTTCTTCTCTCATGTGCTCTCTCTCTCTCTCTCTCTCTCTCTCTCTCTCTCTCTCAGACTCACTCTCCCTCCTTCTCTTCCGTATGGACAACCTTCGAACACCATCAACCATTCACAGATTTTAGGATCTAAGGTCACCAATTTTTTTCCTTGTGACGTCACGAGTTGAATGATACCTTTTGTTCGAGGAAATGACGTTGGAAACCTGAGTTCCCATAAACTCTGGCGAGGTGAATAGTGACTCGATCGTGATCGTGGGTGGACTAGGGAGTTTGAGGACTCACAAAGGTATTAATCTAACTCCCTTGTTATTTTGGAGTAGTTTTGAGGTGGTTTTAACGTCGGGATCGTGAGCACTCAGAATCCCGATTTGGTGCACTGTTCATGCAAACGATTTTGTGTAGTTTTTAGGGAGTTTAGAAGTTATAGAAAGCTTTAGGACCTCTCCACGAAGCTCGTGGAAGAACGTTGAGTTGTTTTGGACGTCAAAAAGCCTAATTTCAAAGGGTTGCAGAGGTGGCCGGAAGTTCGTGCTTTCTTTTGGTTCAAATTTCATAAGATTTGGTGGAAATGGTTGAGTTATGAAGATTTTAATAATTTCTAGAAACCGACGAACAGTCGCCGGTGTTCGGCGACTCGTCGGAGAAGAAAGGGCATATTCTGCCAGTTTTGACGGAATATGCTAACGGCATTAGGTGACACTGTTAAATATTTAACGGTATATGGTTGGTTTTTAACGAAATATTCTTGACGGCGTTAACTGACGCCGTTAGTGTGCCTGGCACGTGGCCGCGCGTGAAGGCGTGTCTGGCCGTGCCTTGGTCGGCGCATAGGTGGTCGAAATTTTTTTCTAAAAATATGGGGGTGTTCCTGAGGTTTTGTAGATCACGTTGGTATATTCAAATACCAAAATTGAGCTATGTATGAGAAGTTATTTCCAAGTTTCGTTTGTGTGCTTTAAAATAATGTTTTTATAGTTGCTTCTCATATAGGCGAGACCTATCCGGAGGACGAGCGTAGCCAGGCTAGACGCGGGGGTTACGACCCGGTTACATATCAGTGAGTGGGTTTTTGTTTTCAATATATACGTATATACTTGGTTTTTCCCAGAAACCTTATTTAAATGGTTTGATATGAAATGAATTGCCATGCCAAATATACAAATATGTTAAATGTTCATTATGAGTTCCATATATGGTTGTTGACACTGCGGACGCTCAGGTGAGTACTAGGTAAGTTATGATTGGTTGATGTGATATTATGATGAAAATGATGTGATGTGTTGAGAGCTCATAAACATGCACCTCGATGTTAGTGCTCCTGCCCAGAGTTAGGGCACAGTCCTTCACGTGATGTTCACCTCCCGCACCATATGCTCACCTTGGATCCAAGTTAGGTGCACAGTCCTGGCGTATAGACCACTATAAGTGGGTTCGACTCGTAGCTGACTCGCGATTATTCGCACAGCCTTCACGTGATCGTAGCACTAGAGCATATTTATTTTACACTCAAGCCGTGTTTGGCACACCGTATAAAGGATCGGATATGACTAATAATATGGACTCGGTTGTTTGGTGTCTTCTCGTACTAAATAGTCACTGGATTAATTTATGCAGTTAGATATGATAGTCGGGTGTACACCTTCTTAATAAACCATTCCAAAAGGAGTGGATTATTAGTCCGGTTCCCTTTCCTTTGAGTGGCTGCGATCCTGATGGTGCTCATGGCGATTGGCTGGCAGTGGCCACCACCGGCGTCGACTGAGATGAACATCTTCTTCTTCGTTTCCCCTCCCTCTGTTCTTCCCCCTCCTTCCCACAAATCCCAAAACCTAATTCCTTCGTCGGCCACTATGAACCACCACCAGTAAGCTTCATCTAACCACCCAGAACAAGACTCTTCTCTCCCTGCATCTTATTTTGGCTACCGGATCTCCCTCCCTCTTCTCCGCCACTGCATCTCCGATCCTTACAAACAAAGCCCAGGATGTTAATTTTTTTTTTTCCTTTCCCTCACTGCCTTTTGAGTTTCGGCTTAAACAAAGCCCAGCTGTGGAGATTGGCAGTAGAGCTTTTCTTTTGCATGATTTCTGTTTTTTTTTAATGTCTAGGCAGTAGAGATTGGTAGTGGAGATTGGTGCTGAATCAATGTCTGGGAAAAAAGAGATGATTTTAGTTTTTTTTATAAATTTTATTCTAAGTTTAATTTTATTTTAAATTTGATTCTTCAAATCCGGTATAATAAACACAGTATAAATAATACGGTCATTAGTCTGATATCGTACCAAACGTCCGACTAATTTAGTCAGTACTATATGATGGCTATTTATCCTATCCGACAGAAATAGTCAGTACAGTCCGAGCTGCCAAAAGAGGCCTCAGTTATGTTGTGCAGACCACTAGAGGTGGTGCTGATTTGTGTGCAGGATATTTGATATGATTGAGATTGATTATGAGCTACAGGTTTAGCCGATGGCTGATTTGACACCCGGCATTCATACTTATTCACTAAGTTACGATTGGCATTCAGTTGAGATACTTTGGCATGGCATACTCCTGGCATGATTTTGAGATATATATGTATATGAGTATATACTTTGTTTCTGGGAAATTATACAGGTTTTACAGAGAGGGGTTAGAACTTTTGAGAAATGAAATGGTTTTGAAAAGCTTTGTTTTTGCCCACTCACGCTTTTTTTTTTTTCGCCTCTCCAGGTTTTAGGTAGTGGTCGTTGGTGGCTTACGAGGATATCCAGAGGTTCTAACAAACCATCACTCATGTAGGACCACCCTTGGGTATTATTTGGATTTAGTACTTTCCTGCTTAACTGCACTAGACTATTTATGCTCTGGTTGTGTGATCACACTTAATTCTCGCACTAGCACGTTATCTTAGTTTGGACTGTTAGTTGCTTGGTTTTAATTAGTTCGTATTTCTTCCTTTAATTTTGCTTCTGCATTGTGCACATGGTTACGTCATCCTCACGTGACGGCCATCATGCCTCGATTTTGGTCGGGGTGTGTTAGACATACTTTAGGGTGTAATACGTCATTTTCTCGCCTATATATAAGCTCTTAACATTTTCATATAGGTTGCAAATCTAACGTATTATTTACCCTCCAAAGTTAACTATATACACTTTTTTTATGAAAAATTATCAATCTACTCTCCAATGTGTATCACATGCAAGTAACGTAACTTAAATTGACGAAATATAGTAGATTCAGATCTAATATTAGAGATGTAATTGCTAGATTTTTATAATTCAAAGGTTGATTTTTCTAAGAAAAAAAATACTAATTTGAGGACCTAATTTTTACTCAGATAATAATTTAGGGACTAAATTGGCAATTCACTTGAATTTTTTTATTAAATACACTTTGAATTTCAGAGAAACACTTAAAATTTGGATTGAATACCCCTAGATTTATTAATTACAATCTTTCAAAATCCCAATTGAATACATAGTCCAGATGAAGTTTGGCCTCGAAACAATAAAGTATAGGCTGCTTTGTTAAAGATGAAAATCTTAGCCTTAAAATATCTTTAAAATATTAGTTTTGAAAAGCTAAAACATATCCAAGGGCAAGGGCTAAGTTTTTCCTTTCACAATTAGTAAAATTTCTTAATGTGCTTGGAACATAAACGGTTACATCAAATGTCATGATACAATTAGTTTGAATTTTTTCTTCAAATTCTCCATTAATTATATAATTAAGTAATATACCAAACTGTATTTTTAGTAAACTAAAAAAATCGACTAAAGCCTCTGGTTTTCTTTGGGCCAAATAAAAAAGCCCTCTGATTTTCTCTCTCTAAGCACGTTTTTCTTCCTTAATTAATCATGTCTGCCTCGTCAACTTCAAAGAAACCTTTATCCTATGTGGGCACGCAATCATTATATGACTCGTTCCCGTTCATTGTATTTAGTGACCCAACAGGTCATTTTCGAATTCTTTTTGTAAATATTCTAGAAATCTGTTAATTGTGTCTGTTTATCATACATTGTGCGGTCAATTTTTGTAAACTAATATGCAATAAAAAATTTAAAATAATTTTTGACCGCACGATGTATAATAAACGGATACGATTCACAGATTTCTAAAATTTTCACAAAGAGAATCTGACAAGGATCCGAATTGGTTAGTGACGAGTGGCTGTCTGTTTTTAAGGTCAGCAAACAATTTGAGATTGAAAGTTTTATATTTTTTCATTCCGTAGTTATCTTTTATGTCCAATAAATCGCTTATTGTGGTTTATATACTAAATGCCGCTAGCAAGCAAAATTTGCTTCTTGAGCAGTATGTTCAGGGGACATGCATTGTATTTTCAATGTAAAATCAAGACAAACATGGATTTTCTATCGCATTGGACTTAAAAAGTAAATTAGGTAAAGCCAATACCAGCTAAGCGTACATGCTTGCGTATGAACAACTGTGTTCCGCTTTCAAGGCTTTGGTTCAGATAAACTAGGATGTTCCAAATATAACTGCACAGATAGAGGTTGGATACTCATTGACTTAATAGGGGTTATTAACGGAGGTTGTTGCCACTGCTCTGTATCTGTTGGAATCAGGTTTGCCCTTCTTTCCCGCACCGTTTTAGCCCCACGTTTTCTCTAGATGCTTCTCCCACCATTTCGGATTCTAGACCCACCTATTCACACATGAATAATTTAACCTTTTGCTTAATAAATTCAGGAAAGACAAATAGTAATCAATAAAAAAAAGCAGTAAAGAAATGTGGGCAAATGTGCATGTGTGAACGCACAAAGCCACACATGAAAAATTATCGCAGAGAGAAACAGGAAAGCATACAAACTGCCCCCCTAAATTTTTGTTTATATTGTAGAGTAGATGTATTCGATCCTCAGTTGTTCAGGACATAATTTGCTGACTGCTTTTGTAGTTTAGCTCTACTAATAAGAAGTGTGGCAAATGTGAGATTGCTTTCGCTTTGTGATACACTGATTTCCTAAATTGTTGTCAAAATATGTGTAATGGTTGATTATGGCTCGCATATGTTGTTCTTCGATTCGTTGTCAGGGTTGTTAATTTCTCCGGTTTTTTGGTTTGATTCCGATTTTTTTTTTTTGGGTTTTTGGTTGCTTTGATCTAGGTTTTCAAAGTAAGTTCTGCTTGTTTGTTGCCGCACAAGGTTTTTATTTCCCCCCCCCCCCCCTTTTTCTTTTTTTTTTTTTTTTTTTTTTTGGCTTTTGTTAGTATCGTGGGTGCCTTGGTTTTTTATTTTATAAATTTTGTGCCCATTTTGGATTCGCTTCGAACTTGGTTGAGACCCATCTAATTTGGCATTTCCAAGTGAGTTTTGCATGTTTCTCAACATATATGCTTTCAATTTTTTTGTTTTTCCTTGAATTGTTTTTGTGCATGTTTGATGTGTTTTGTTTTTCAGTTTTGGGAAACGGTGCCTAGATACAATTTTTTTAAAAACAGAGCTTAAAAATAAAGAGGAAGATAAATTGCGTGCCTAGATAGAGATTTCTTAGTTTAAAGTGAGTGCGTTTTGTAATTTTTTTTTATAATCTTTCTTACAAATATAGCTTTCTTAGTTATTAGTGCTTTGAATGAAAAATAAATAAAAATATACATATATATCATTGTAATATTAGTGATTTGTATATCTGATTTGTAACTATTTTCTATTGTAGATCATTGTCAGAGCAATTTATATAAGCTACAGAGTGCTCTTGCTGAGATTGAAAAAAAAAGACTGAGTCCAATTACTATGTAGTGTCAAGTTTAGAATTTACAAATATCTATTAATCATTTTGATAAATCTGTGTGTGTGTGTGTGTGTGTTTTGCCATTGCTTGGAATGAGAAAAAAAAATTGTTATAGTGATATTGTTTGTACTCTTATTTATGACTACGTTTTCTATTACAGATTACTGCCACAACAATTTATATAAGCTACAAAGTGCCTTTGTTGATAATTGTACTGACAACTAATGTCAAATTTAGAATTTACAATTTTTTTTAATTATACTGATAATTGTTTATACATATATATAAATGTGACAGCCCGTCCCTAAAAATTATGATTTTTAGTGAGTTTACGAAAATACCCTTCGAGACACATACGTCAATTGGTGTTGACCGCCTTGTAATTACATGTAAGGTTTGTTTTCTTGGAATATCCTTGTAGTACTCGTCGCTATAGACGCGTGGGTGCAGACAAAACGTGATTCGAAGTTATAACGAACAAGTTATTAAGGTTTGAAGTTGAGGGCAAAATTGATATTTTTCCAATTAATTTGCAAACTCTAGAAAAATTTGGAGGGCCACTTGTATGGCCCAGATTAAAAGGGAAATGGATGGTGCATATGGAAAGGGATGGATAAACATGGAGAGAGGGGGATGAATAAGGAGATGAGAGAGAAAGTAAGTAGCCAATGAGGGAAGATAGTAAGGAGGGAAAGGAGGGAGGAGGAGAAGACGGGGATTGGGCGGATCACCCTTGACCCGCGCTCTATTCTCGACCCGATTCTAATTTCAGCAAATTTCACCCATTTTTCTGACGAATTGGGCTGATTCATCACTCCCAACCATCAATTCTACTTCCCCTATACCATTTTCACTTCAAATTTGAGACAATTAGGTTGGAAATTTGGGGGTTTTGCACAGTGGGTGCCGTGAGACCCATGTTCGAAAATCCACAAATCCCGAAATGATTTCCTTCAATTACCACTACCCATAGCATCCCCTTGAGGCCTAGAACAAAGCCCAAGCAGTGGTTGAGGTGTTGGAATTGCTTTGGAGGTCAAATTGGAGCACACCCTATTTCTAGGGTTCATACAGGTTTTGGTGAAATTGGAGGTTTTCTAGGCCAAATTGGCCTTACCCATAGGTATGAAAGTTGTTCTACTCATTCAGATCTTCAATTTTGCAAATTTTGAGAATTTTTTGAGAAAGTTGAATTTTTTCGGCGACTTGAGGTAGCCAACTGTCACCGGTGGCAGCGCGTGGCCAGAGGGCCGCCAATGATGTTTTTAGGCGTTCTTCAAAGCCTTGAATTTAGTTTTGAAAATAGATTGACGTAGATTGATCGTTAGGACTTAAATTCGTTATGATTCGGTAATAAGTCAAAGTATAAATCAACGATCCAACCGGTGGGAATTTAAGAATCAGGAATCTGTACGGATCTTCCCGAATTGGAATTGTAAGTTTGTAAATAAAACGTTAACTGCTATTTGGTTTTGGCAATTGGCGGAGATCCAACCGTTGGATCGTAATGAAACTTTGGAATATTGTTCTAGAAGTTTAATGTGGATCTTCAGAAGTGACGGATCAAAGATTCATGATACGAATCTTCCAGATCAAATTAAGTAGGGATGCGTTTTATGTAAATTGCATATTCTCTTAGTGCGGATTCTGAGACGTGATTTGATATTTGTGCTAGGCAGTGATCATTTGGGATCATTTGGGACATCTCGATAGTCGTGCTACAGGGTTGTAGCGTGGACTTCAGGTGAGTGGGCTTTTATTTTCATTATATATATGCTTGGTATTTTTCCCAGAAAATGCTTTTTAAATGATTTTATAAATTAGAATGCCATGTCAAACATCGTTTATATTTATTATGATTGTGTGATGATTGTTGCTTGGCACTGCAGACGCTCAGGTAAGTCAGGTGAGTATATGCTTGTTAGTGATAACGATGATGATGAGATTGTGATATAACTCATATTTCTGCACCTCGGGTGTTTGTTCTCCACCAGAATAGGGCCTAGCCTTCACGTGATCGTTCACCTCTCGCACCGTCCGCTCACCTTGGATCCAAGGCAGGTGCCAGCCTGTTGTATAGACCACTATAGGTGGTTCCAACTCGTAGGCGACCCGCGATTCGTCGCACAGCCTTCACGTGATCGTAGCACTGAGCGTATTTTATACACCTAGCCTGTCGTACAGGGCACTATAGGTGGTTCCGACTCGTGTGCAGGATATTGGATAAAGAGCTATAGATTCAGTCGTACAGGTCACGTTAGGTGACTCCGGCTGACATATTGATATTGCCGGCATATTGTGATTATTGGTTTATCTCACCTGATTGATGCATGTATTTCTTGGCTAGATATTTTGGCATGGCATATTTCTGATATGGCATATTCGAGTTTTATAGTTTTACAGCCTGTTTTGGTATATGAATATATACGTATTATTTTTTGGGAAAGTATACGGGTTTTTCAGAGAGGGGTTAGTACTTTTGATATCGAAATGGTTTAGAAAAGCTTTGTTTTTGCCTACTCACATTTTTTGTTTTGCGCCTCTCAAGGTTTAGTTGATGAGGTTCGTATCGATGAGGATTCTCGGCAAATTTCTGGATAGGTGGCTATTTCTGAGGATATAATTCTTACCTGTTCTACTATATTTACTTATGCTCTGAAGTCACGCGTGAGATGGGTTCGCTCCCGCTCACAAGCACACTTTGGTGTTTAGGCACTTCTAGGTTTAAATTTATTCACATTTTCCATATCACTACACTTTATGGCTTCGTCACCTTACAGATGTCGGCCAACACAGCTTGACTTCAGTGTCCTAGTGGATTTTATGGGTCGGGATGTGTCTTGGTATTTGTATAACTCTTTAAAAAAAATTGGTATATCAAATGTCATTTTGTGTTAAATTTGTATTTCCATTTATGTCTTTTGTAGTGCAGTCCAATTTTTTTTATTCTTTTTGTGTTAGAAATTTAAAAATATGGGTTAAAATACCTTTGGTGGTGATTAACAATTCTGTTACTTCACAGTTTTATAAATTTATTGTTCAATAATATTTATGTTGGTTTTTCATAGGATTTGAAAACGCGGCATTATTTAACATCAAGTTGGTTTTGTTTGCATTGCAAGTTTCTCTACATAAAAGATAAGTGATTTAAATTTCTAAAATTATTGAATTCAAATTTATACCATCTGGTTTAATTTTAATTTTTACAATAAGAAAAAAGTTTCATGTTCTGTTTACGTTTTATTATACTCAAATTGAAATCTTAATTTTAGTAATTTGTTTGCATTTAATGTTATATGTATTGTTTTAATATGTGTTTTGCATCTTCGTTAATTTTTTTCTTTTTTCCCGATTTTTTTTGCAGCTGCTTGATTTTCAATTGGCCATAACAATTTGTTTGCAATATGTCTAAAAGATTTATAAATGCATTAACAAACGATGTTGTAAAGTAGAAACAAAACAATGACAATGAGTATAAACTCTTTGTCAATTATGATCACCAATAAAAAAGAGTGTGTACAGCCAGTTATATTCAAAATTCTCAAACTGTTGTTTTGTCTCAAATTGATACATTTCATCGAACGTCACGGTTTGATCATGAGTGTAGTACCAGCAGGTCAACTGACGTACAATATACTATCAAAGATGCAAATTATCATAACGTACAGCCCATTACACGTGTTAAAAAAATTTGTTTATGGCTCTGATAAAAAGGGAAAAAAGTTAGTTTGTCAAATACTTTTGAAAACACACGTGAAAAAATCTTTGATCACGAGAATCACAATCTCATAAATAAGGGTCAAGCATCTTTCCAGAAAAATAGAATTTGTATGTTTTTTTATTTTACATAATTTTTTTTTAATTTATAACTTTGGTATTTAGTTAATAGTATGTTGTTCTTAAATTCTGTTTTTTTTTTCCTATGTATGTTGTTATGTAAGAATTGTGCAAGATTACATGGACTTTAGAGATAAAACTTAGTGCGTTTATTGTGGTGCTTATTTTTGGTTAAAAGAGTATATTAAACTGAGGTCGAAAAAAATTAACCTATTTTTACTCTTTGTTGTCAACAAGGAAAAAGTTAAATTGCCAACTCCAAAGCTAACACCAACTTTTTTAGAATTTTTGCTTGATCCAAATAAATGTCAAAATAGTTTATCATTTTGAAAAAATATTAGAGCTCACAACTTTATATTTTCATTTACTTTGATGGGTGTCAAAATTGATCACTCAATTAATAATGGGTCAAGCCCTTGCATTTTCAAAATTAGTGGCTAAGTTTGTCATTTAATGGGATCTCCTTTACTGTTGGTAATGAGTACCCAAAACTGTTTAAGAGCTTTTGAATGTGAAGGAAATAATAACAAGCTTGATCCAAAAATTGTTGAAGGTTTAATTAAAAATGTTTGATGCATCAAATGAGTTAGTTAAACATTTTCGAGCAGCAAGAGATAAATTTAAAACTGATGGACTTAATTCTTTAAAAATGAAATTGTTAGCAAGACAAAAAGTGATAGCAAGCAATATAACCAACCAACAAGTGATGAAATAGGTGATTTAATAGTCGGTGATATAGGACTTTTTGATTCTAATAGAGATATTATTATTGAGTCTAAAAGTGAAGGACTAAAATGCGTTACTAAGTTGAATCCAAAATTTATGTCTTTACAGTGTCCTATTCTTTTTCCATATGTGAAGATGGGTACAGTTTTGATTTAAAATAGAGTGAAAATTATAAAGGTGCAAAAACTAAAAGACAAAGAATACCCATGAGAGCGTTTATAGCTTATCAAATTTAAGAACGAGAACCATATTTAACTACATTGTTAAAAGGATGTAGACTTTTTCAACGGTATTTTGGTATTTTCTTATGCAATACTTGAAGAAGATAGATTAGATTTATATCAAGCTAAATAAAAAAAAATTTAAGAATTGAAGTTTACAAAGGAATTTTTTATGTAGTTTCAAAAGATGATAATGATGCAAACAATTTAAGACAAAAAAAATTATATTACATGCTTCATATACAGGGGGTTCTAGATATATGATTAATAATTATCAAGTTGCAATGGCTATTTGTAGAGAATATAGACATCTTGATTTGTTCATAACATTTACATGCAATGTTAGGTGACCAGAAATCATAAGAGAATTTGAAAGAAAAAAAAAGCAGGATTTAAATCTAAAGATAGATTTGATATAATTACAAGAGTGTTTAAAATGAAACTTTATGATATGCTTCAGTTTATAAAGACTAGACAACCTTTTGGAGATGTTGAAGCAAGTTTTAGCAAAACTCTTACTTATATCAGTTTTTATATTGTTTTTATTTTTTATTATCAAGTTGATAACGTTTTTTTTTTTTTTTTTTTTTTTTTTACAAACAGATGTCTGCACAATTGAATTTCAAAAAAGAGGATTGCCTCATTCTCATATGTTGATATGGCTAAAATCAAATTTTAAATGTCTTATTCCATCTGATATAGACAGTATTATTTTAGTTGAACTGCCTGATAAAATTGCCAATCTAAAACTTTATGAAATCGTTATTCAATTTATGATTCATGGTACATGTGATCACATTAATCAAAAGTCTCCCTACATGCGAGAAAACAAGTGCTCCAAAAACTTTCCTAAACTGTATAAAAATGAGACTATTTTTTAACCCAATGGTTTTCCAATTTATAAATGTTGTGATGATGATTCCAAATTTGTAATAAAAATATAATCAAAATTGATAACAGCTTTGTTGTTCCATATAATGTCAAACTACTTTTGAGATACAATGCTCATATAAATGTTGAATTGTGTTGTCAATCTATGTTTATAAAATATTTATTCAAATATGTTAATAAAGGTACAGATTGAGCAAGATTACTTCTTCAACAAGATTCAAATAATGAAATATTAACATATTTAAACTGTAGATAATATCACCTTATGAAGCTGTTTAGAGATTGTTTCAATATTCAATACATTATAGAGAACCTTTTGTTGAACAGTTGCCTGTGCATTTACCGTTACAACAAAATATTATTCTTAGTGGTGACCAATTGCTGCAATCAATTATTAAGCAAAAAGCTTTTGAACACATAATGTTAACAAGTTGGTTTGAAGCAAATAAAATTTACAATGAAGCACGTTTACTAACTTATGCGCAAATGTCATCCAAATTTTTATATGATGCACGGAAAAGAATTTGGAAACCAAGACAACGAAAAGGTTCAATTGGAAGAATAGCATGTGTACATCATGCATCAGATGAATTATATTATATAAGAATACTTTTGATTTAAAAAAAATGTGCATTAGATTTTGATGATATCAAAATTGTAATGGTGTTCTCTATTCTTCATATCAAGCTACATATAAATCATTAGGATTATTAGATGATGATAAAGAATGGTTGGAAGCTTTGTCAACTACTGTACATGTTGCATCATCTGCTCAATTAAGACAATTGTTTGTTACAATACTTTTATTTTGTGATGTTGCAAATCCTCAAATTCTTTTTAACACTTATTGGGAACACATGTATGATGATATTTTATACAAACTGCGAAAAACTTTTGGAATTCCTGATATGATTGTACCAGAGGATGAACTAAAAAATTCTGTCTTATTTGAACTGGAATTACTTTTTAACAATGCTTCTACCTCTTTGAATAAATATAATTTGCCACTGCTTGATGAAAAAAAAATGTTGGAAATCAAAAATAAATTTTTAAGAGGAGTTAAATTATGATTGTGAACAATTGTCCAAAAACATGAAATTTTAAAATAACAACTTAATCAAGATAAAAAAATGTGTATGATTATGTTCAAGGTTCTAAAAGACGCTAGGCGCTAGTCGGGCAGTGGGACGAGGCCTAGTGCCTAGGCGGACTAGGCGAATTTAAGTAAATCTGTTATATTTTGTGTGAATAAGTGTATGTTGATACTTAAAATATATATAATTACATCATAAATTACAAGATATAATGACATATATATTATGAAGTATTGAAATATTGAAATATAATGAAAACATGGGGAACCAGCATATAATTTGTGTTCATTTTAATATTCAACAAGTTTTTTACAATTTATTTAAAAAATAATAATGCAAATGAAAGTTATTTATTTTCTGTCTAAGTGAGTCGCAACCTAGGCGGGTGTCTAGGGGCGGGCTAGGTGGGTGCCTAGGTGGTCTAGGGGGGTGCCTCAGCAGGTTTAGGCGCCCTTTCTAAATTTTCAAACGCCTAGACATTAATCGAGGCGATGGCCAACCGCCTAGCGCCTAGGCAACGCTAGGTGGGGATTTTTAGTATAGTGATTATGTTATAGATGCCGTAATACAAAAAAGGGAGGACTATTTTTTGTATATGGTCTTGGTGGTAATGGAAAAAACATTTTTATGAGATACAATTATTAATAAACTTAGATCTGAAGGAAAAATTGTTTTGGTTGTGGCATTTTCAGGAATAGCTTCATTGTTATTACCATGTGGTCGAACAGCTTGTTTCAGATTAAAAATTCCGTTGGTTCTTACTAATGCCTCAGTTTGTTCAATAAACAAGAAAACTTATCTTGCTGCATTAATTGAAAAAATAGATTTGATTATATGGGATGAAGCACATGTGAATCTTAAATATTATTTTGAAGCATTGGATAAATCATTTTGTGACTTTTTATCGCATTTACACGCTCCAGATAATACTGTTCCATTTGGCGGTAAAACTCTTTTATTAAGAGGTGACCTCTGACACATATTACTTGTTATTTCTGGAGGAAGCAAAGAAGATATAATAAATGCCACTTTAAATAGTTTTTATTTATGGCCACATTTAAAAAAAATTGTTTAAAAAAAAATATGAGATTGTCAAGAAATGATTTAAGCATTGATGAAAAAAACAAAATCAAAGATTTTGCATATTGGATTTTACAAATAGGTGATGGACAAATTCATAACACAATAAATGATTCAAATGATACAGACACATCTTTTATTCAAATACTTGAAGATTTGATAATTCATTCTTCTACAAATCCAATTTCTTAAATTTTTTCTACAACTTATCCTGATTTTCAAAATTCTTTTGACAATTTTGTATATCTAAGAGAGCGAGCTATTGTAACACCTCAAAATACAACTGGAGAATAACATTCATTTTAAAGTTATGATTCTCTATGTTCTTCAAATAGAAATATTGAAAATCTTGAAACAATGTATCCTATAGAGTTTTTAAACAAATTTGAATTCAATGGTTTGCCTGCACATAACTTGATTTTAAAAATTGGAATGTCAATTATGTTGTTATGAAATTTAAATCAACCTCTTGGTTTATGTAATGGAACTAGATTAGTTGTTACACAATTATTTAATAGAATTATTGAAGCTAAAATACTTGCTGTAACCAATATCGGTCATAAGGTTTTCATACCAAGAATCACTCTTGCAGCAATTGAAAGTAAATGTCCTTTTATTTTTAAAAGACGAAAATTTCCATGTAGACTATGTCATGCAATAACAATTAATAAAAATGAAGGACAATAATTAAAACAAGTTGGATTGTATCTCCCTGAACTTGTTTTTACCCATGGTCAATTGTATGTTGCATTATCTAGAGTTACATCAAGAGAAGGTCTCAACATTTTGATAAAAAAAATTGAGAAAACAATTCAAACAATTATACTGCAACTATAGTATTTAAAGATGTGCCACAAAATTTAGAGAATCAAGTTTTTAACTTCATGAACCCAAGAATTTATACACTTATCATATATACTATTCAAATTGTGCGCTTAGATTTTATCAATCTACAACTTTATTATATACTCAAATTCTTAGTGTTCCTTTTGCGCTTACATTTTATCAATCTACAACTTTATTATATACTCAAATTCTTAATGTTCCTTTCTATATGTATGCATGTATGTGTGTGTGTATTAATTTTAATTCTACCATCTTTTAATTCTCTAACTGCATTTCTTTTTCATTTTTTTTTCCTTCCCCAGCCTTCCCTTATTTTTGCCATTCATTATCAACACTTGTTTTCTTGCCAAAAATAAGTGCTCAATCCTGCAAATTTATTTCCTCCCTTTTTCAATTCAATTCAAATACATTCTCTATTTGAATAACCTAACATCTACCGCTAAGCTTTTGTGTTTTTTCAATAAACCTTTTTTTTAACTGGTTCATATGTGCCTAATTGATCCAATTTGATCTTTGTTCTTGCTAATAGGTTTAATAATAGTGACATTTGAATGAGTTTCGTTCCCAAGAAACTGACTTTAAAGAATGGTAGCTATTGAATAAAAAAATAGTTAGATTTTTCAAAGCTAACACAAGTTTTATGAATATCAGGCTTTGAAGAATAACAACCATGAATCCAAGGGTCCGATTGAATTGGGTTGTTCTTGCAAGGATGACTTGGTTGCTGCCCACAAGAACTGTGCTGGTATTTTGGTTCAAGATTAAGGGCAACAAGTGAGGAAGTTTCTATGTCTTTTTTTATATATTATATTTCAAGTCGTTGCTGCATTTTGTTGTAGTTTCAGTGAGTTTAAGTCCTATGCTTTTCTGTGACCCTATGCTGATTAAGTTTCACAACATCAGATGTCATTTACTTATTAAATAGTACGACAGAAATCTCCTCATGGTCCGCAGGAAAGGAAATCTTTTATGGCTCTAAAGTTGTTTCATGAAATGAAAAGTCAGAAATGTAAACCCAACATATGCATGTATTCAGCTTTGGTAAATGCATTTGCAAGGGAAGGACTTTGTGAGAAAGCACTAGTAGAAAAAAGCTCATCTATCACAGTCGATGTCCGTGGTAGATTGCAATCCACCACAGGCATTGTGCCCGTTAGTAAACTAGATGTGATAGAAAGTCACAAATTCTACCACGGGTCATGCCCGTTGTCAATTGTAATATAACCACGGATTGTGCCTGTTCTAGATTAAGATCTAACACCACGTGCACTATAACCATTGTGGATTACAAATTGGTCACGGCTAATGCCATTATAAACAAAAATTCCAAAAAAAAAATTGTTTAATAAATGTAGGGGTGTGATATCCACACACCATTTTTTACTTCTCTCACACATTTTTAGATTTCAGCCTTCGGATCGGATGAATTGAAGAAGATCTAACGGACAGAAATTAATAAGGGTGTGTGAGAAGTAAAAAAGGGTGTGTGGATAGCACACCCCTAAATGTATTATATAATATTTATAAACAAAATTACACATTTACTACAATACAACAATTAAATAAAAAATCATAGATTCAAACGTTACAGTCATACAATAAACTAAGGCTAACCAAAAAAAACGATGAGACATACAAAGAAATACCAAACTATCTAGAGGCCTCTAACAAACAAGGACATTGTTACTTTGAAGACTTCACATTTCTTTGAACACATTCAAACAAAGGACCTTGAGATCGAACTATTGCCCCTAATACTTGAGCCTCAACAATTGTTGCCTCTCTCTATCTACATGGACATAAGCATATGGATCAAGAAAAAAAATCTGGTACTTGTATAGGTAGAAATATACATTTGATCTCAATCAATAAAAGTGAATAGAACTCTTGAAATATTATATTAAGGGGGTCCTTTGAGAAAAGATAAACACATGACAGATTATGAACCTGCTAAACAAAGCCACTACATATATTTATGCAAATATATACCATACATGATTAGCCAACCCAATACCATAAACAAAGATTTTGTTTTTATAAACATAAACAATAGGAACCAAACCAATACTATAAGCTAAATCATTAATTAGCCCATAAATCAATATCAAGTTCTTACTATGTCTGCAAGTTCTTTGTGCAAATAAAAACGGTAAACCGCAAAGCTACAAAAACCACAAGTTTAGAAAGCATCACTGAAAATTTGTATTAAAAAACTCAAACATACGAAAACTACCTGTGGAGAAAAGTGCTAGAACATATCAAATTTTGAGACTTGAAATATTAATTTCATTAGATGACTACTTCACAATTCGACGTTAAGGATGACTAATGACCAAAAAGTGGAAATTAGAATCAAAAGTTGGGAATGGAATATGTTTATTCCTCATTACAACAATTCACAAACACAAGTTAAAATTCGACAAAAAAAGAAGAATCACATACCAAGAAAGGATTTGCCTTTCAAGATCCATCTTCAGTGGAAACGCATTTCCATAAGTGTACCCCTAGATTTTCCTATTTATCTGCTCCTGTGTTATCTTCGCCTAAAACCCAACAAGTAAACAAACCCAAATCAACAAAATTTAATCACATATCTTCAATTCTAAACAAACAGCAACACAAATTCCAATAAGGATCAATTTCACACAACTAGCGTGATAAGGAGGTTCTCATGATAAGGATCAACAATAATTCTTAGTAGTCCAACAACAAACGTGATAAGAATCAATTTCACACAAACAACATAAACATCTTAATGCTTTAGTAGTCTCATTCATGAAATACAATGATATTTATACAAAAGCCTTACCAAGTTATTAGGAGGTTCTCGTTCAATTCATTATGTGCATTAACAATAATATTTTTGCTTGTAGTAGCATTGATAGGAGGGCCTGAAAACTTCCCATTAACTGCCATAACCTGCAATCAAAATTCTAATAAAAACAAGTATTGCAAGTCAAATTTTGATGTACTTAAATAATTGCTCAAACCCCAAACAAAAAAAAACAAAAAAAAAAAAAAAAAAAACCACAGATTTAATAAATAAATCACAAAAATACACACAACCAATGAATTACAAATGTATGAAATAGAATTTCCAATAGGACCCAAACAGAAAATTAAAAAAACGTTTGTTTTATCCCTACTCCCAAAACTGAAAGTTTTTTTTATTTTGGAAGAGCACTTCGCTCTTTGGCTTGTAAACAGATTAGAATTTACACAAAAGAAATCAATACAAAAAAATATTGGAGCTCTGCTACTTCTATCTTCCCCTTTCCCTCTCTTCGATGTGCAATAGTTAAGGTTGATTTAGGGTTTGGGATTTGGGTTCTATCAATGGTATCAAAGCCAGGTTGCTACTCAATGACATATTCTCCATATTATTCCTCTTAGACATTTCATCAAGCAGATGCAATGCATAGAAATTCTTCTTCACAAATTTACCCACAAGGTACCAATTAACCCAACCATACTTAGCATTCAAAAAAACATGATGGACGATCACACTATGACCAGTATAGCTTGCAATTACACCAAACAAAAGCAATACCTCATATCCAGTTTTTGTGGTATCGGGGAACAAATGCATAAGGATTAGCCATAGAGCAATGGTTGTAGTAGAAGCATGAATCACTGTCTTCGTAAGTGAAACTATAGCTGCAGTGGAGTCCTTCAAGTGTGGCTTGACGGACGAAGTTGCTAGTGCTAGCGGTGGAGCTTGGACTGCCGGAATAAGCTGCGATGGGGCTCATTCAGCACAGATTGGGTTCCGAGGTAGCTGGATCGGATCAACTGTAGGAGAACCATGATGGTCGTTGGCAAGAGGGGCATAGATGCCTTCATCAGTACCTCGAGACAGCAGTTCCCGACGAAATTTCTCAAAAGAGGCAATGATGGTAGCCGCCAAGGAAGCCTCCATGGCAGCAACACAGGACTCCAAGGCAGACTCACAAACGGCAGCGGATCGGCGGGCATGCACAGAAGGGAATCCAGGAATCAATATGGGTGATACCATATCGATTCCTGGATTCCAATATCAGCAACCTTAAAAAACATTTAAAATATCAACCACGGTCAAGATATGTGGTGAAATTTAGAAAGGCAGTGTGGTGGTTTTAGTTAATCACCACAAGCACTACATGTTGTGATTTTTAATTTCAACAACGGCCGCGAATATAATCGTGGTGAATTAATCATATAGCTATCATGGACCGATTTTGACCGTGATAATTGATTCCTTTCTACCACGAGCCCGTGATAAAATTGTCGTAAATATAATGTTTTGTTGTAGTGGAGCGGAGGAAATTTTTTAGCAGATGTAAGAAGTAGGGCACGAGCCTGATGAGCACGCGTACTATGCCCTTATGGAAGCTTATAGTTTAGTCTCTGATGAATTCTGTAATTTAATTTGAGCGGTTTGATCAAGTACAACTATACAAAACTTCCATTCTATGATAAGCAGCGCTATATACCCGAACTTCTATAAGATTTTTCTCCCAACAGTTGTGCAGGGTTTCCTTATGGGGCTGCAGAAATTTTCTCTCTAATGCAGCACATGGGAATGGGATGTGAACCCGATAGAGCTTCAGATAATATCATGGTAGATGCACATGGGAAACCTGGTCTTCATGAAGGTAAACATTAAACACCTCATACTTTTCACTCATTTCCCTTGAATAATTTGATCTTTACTCAGCTCACTTGAAGATGAGATAAAATTGTTTAAAGCCACCATTGTGATTGCGATTGAATTGTATGAGGCAATAATATTCTTAAAATCATTAATTGAGTAAGATTTTAATCTTCTGGTTTCATAAGGGTTGAAGCTTTTGCAGTTTTTATGTAGACCTATCTGCTCAAAACTAATACAGTTATGATGTTCCTTTGATTTGTATGTTCACTTGCTGATTGGAAATCCCAGCATCTGCTATCAGTCAATCTACTGCTTAGTCTTGATCTTATGGTTAATAAAATAGAGGAAAAAAAGTCAACTTTTGTATCTATCTCTCTAGTTGTTTTGGAATTGATTTGTTCATTTTCTCATGAACTCTTTTCTATATTTGATCACAGTTCTTATCAAGTTCTTTTCAGCCAACTCACCCAGACCACTGCCAACTCACCCAAAACCGATGAATCACGCTGCAACACATGCATAAACCACACTGCCACCAATTGTAAGTGATTTATCCTACTCTAGATTTCAAAAATACATTTTTAGGACGTGTGTTTAGAGTTTTTTGCAATCATTCTGCTAACCTTTCTCTTCAAGGGAATTGGCTACCACCATTATGTATATACATTCTATCTTCTTTTCACCTGGCCTAAATACATGACCAATTACTTGCTTGCCCATTCAGGGGTTAAGTTGGACATCCAAAAGTGTAACTCAACATGCCTCCAACAAAGATATAACCTATCCACAACACCTTAGCAATACGGGAATTGTTAAATCTATCCGTAGACCATTCTCATCACTCATTAATTAGATTCAACAATCTCCATACTAGTAACCTGTTCTTTGGCTCAGTTGAGACATGTGGAAAGATTATATCTTTAATAATCTATTTATACTTTTGGATGTCCATCGTAAACCTCTTAGTGAACCACCAAGTAATTAGGCATGCGTTTAGAACAGATCAAAAGAAGAAAGCCTTTGTATATATACATTGCTGACAACTGATTCCCTTGAAAACAAACAATGGAAGTGATGATCTCCGAGACAACAAACCAGGTATATCTGATCCATGTTTATACACCATTTTGTTTCATTTTAGAATGGAAATACAGTTGAAATATACGTCAGGAATATTTCTCTATTATTTCACAAGTGATTTATATACAATCAGCTCTAATTACACAAGGAAATATAAAAGGACACAATCTATAACCTTCCTAAAAGAAAAACCCTATGATATCTACATAACCTTTATATACCCTTTACGACTCACGCTAACACTCCCCCTCAAGTTGATGCATAGATATCATACATGCCCAACTTGACGAGTGAGTCATCAAAAATTCTACTACATACTCCATGAGTGAGGACATCTGCCAGTTCCTCCTCGGAAGTCACAAAAGGAAGAGATACAATTTTTCTTTCGAGCTTTTCCTTGATAAAATGTCTGTCAACCTCCACATGTTTGGTCCTATCATGTTGTACCGGATTGTCTGCTATATCCCTTGCAGACTTATTATCACAATATAACTTCATAGTATCCTTTGGTTTGAACCCAAGTTCCCAAAAAAGCTTACCCAACCAAAGAATCTCACAAATTCCTTGCGACATGCCTCTGTACTCAGCTTCAGCTGATGATCGAGAAACCACTTTCTGTTTCTTACTATGCCACGTAACTAAATTACCTCCGACAAAAGTAAAATATCCAGATGTTGATCGCCTATCAGTTACATTACTAGCCCAATCTGCATCAGTAAAACCTTCAATTCTCAGATGTCCGTGTCTCTCATATAATATTCATTTTCCCGGTGTAGACTTCAAATATGCTAAAATACGCATGACCGCGACCATATGGTCTGTACTTGGTGAGTGCATAAACTGACTCACAACACTTACGGCATAGGAAATGTCAGGACGAGTATGAGCCAAATAAATCAGTCTTCCAACAAGTCTCTGATATCTGCCCTTATCAACTGGTACTTGATCTGGATATATGCTTAGATGATGTTTCTCAACAATAGGAGTGTCTACCGGTTTACACCCTAGCATACCAGTTTCCTTCAACAAATCTAACACATATTTATGCTGAGACAAGAAAATACCTTTGGATGAACGGGCAACTTCAACTCCTAGAAAATATTTCAAATCTCCCAAGTTCTTCATTTTGAATTCTGCCGCAAAACTTACCTGCAACCTTAATATTTCATCAGAATCATCCCCTGTAATAATCATGTCATCTATATGGATGATCAACGCAGTTACTTTATTCAATTTATGCTTCACAAACAACTTATGGTTGGAATGACTCTGACAATACCCGTTCTTCTTCATGGCTTAAGTGAATCTGTCAAACCATGCACGTGGTGACTGCTTAAGTCCATAAAGTGACTTACGCAATTGACAAACCCCCGTCTTCCTACATGCATCATACCCAGGAGGAAACACCATATACACTTCTTCCTCTAAACTTCCATGAAGAAAAGCATTCTTCACATCGAACTATTTTAGTGGCCAATCCATGTTTGCAGCTAAAGAAATAAGGACACGTATCGTATTCATTTTGGCTACCAGAGAGAAAGTCTCCTAATAGTCTACACCATACGTTTGAGTATACCCTTTCGCTACCAACCTTGCTTTGTATCTATCTATGGATCCGTCAGCTCTATACTTAATTGTGAACACCCAACGGCATCCAACCGGCTTCTTCTCGTTAGGTAATTCCACTACTTCCTAGGTTTTATTTTTCTGTAGAGCCATCATTTCTTCATCCATTGCTTTCACCCACTTTGGATCTTTCAGAGCTTTCTCCACTTAAGTTGGAACTTTAATGGACTCTATGTTATTCACCAGAGCCTTGCGTGCAGGTGCAAGGTTCTTGCAGGATACGTAGTTGGTAATTGGATACTTCATTTTCCCTTCCAGAGAAAACTTGTCAGGAGGCACACCTCAATTTTGTCTCAATGGCAACTTATATGTGCCTCCAATATTATTTGGATTAGTTATATAATCATCTATTGTACTTACCTCAGGTATATTAAGAGAAGATGTATTGGAAGGCACTGTGGAACTAGAGAGAGAGGGGATAATACACTACTAAACTCAGCAGTGGGTTCAATGGCAGCAAGCTGTTCTTGTTTAATACTGGGTTCGGCAGGAGCTTGCAGAACTTGATTACTCTCCTCGACAACAACCTGCTGCGGTGCGGTACTAGGTTCCCCATTGTCGGCAATCATGACTTGTTGCCCATCCTCACTATACACAGCACTAGGTGCTATTATGATACTGGCCCCTCCTTCTACATCACCGTTCTCGGGTTTACCACCCACATCTCCCCCTAAATCACAATCTAACCACCCAAGATCACCCAAACTCTCACTCTCCCCCTAGTGATCTGAATGGGACCAGGTAGGAGCATAAAAATATTCAGATTCTGAAAAAGTAGCATCTATAGTCATATACATATGGCGGGTTCCAAGATGATAACATTTATATCCCTTTTGTTGAGGGGAAAAACCCACAAAGACACACCGAAGTACACACGAATCAAGCTTACTATGATGAATTTTTTGGATATGAACATACGCCACACAACCAAACACACGCGGGGTGAGAGTATTTGTGGACACCATGGGGACATGTTTACTGAGCACCTGAAGCGGTGTGTGAAATCCCACGACCCTTGATGGCATACAGTTTATGATATAGACAACATAAGTGATAGCTTCAAGCCAAAAAAGCTTAGGAACAGAAGCACCTATGATCAATGCACGAGCAGTTTCCAAGTTATGACAATTTTGCCTCTCGGCAACCTCGTTTTGTTGTGGAGTGTGAGGGCACCGCGTCTCGTGGAGAATCCTATTAGCACAAAGGAACTAAGACAACTTTGAGTTAAGATATTTGCCTCCATTATCAGAGCGAAGAACTTTAATAATAGAGGAATATTATGTCTTAATCATTTGAGAGAAAGACTGAAACACCATAGCGACATCACTCTTATTTTAATCACATATAACCAAGTCATACGAGTGCAGTCATCAACGAAAGCAACAAACCATTTAACTCCCAGACTATAGGAGAATGACCCCAAACATCAAAATGCATGAGTTCAAACGGAAACAAACTTTTATTCATACTTGGAGGAAACGAAACACGATGGCTTTTAGCAAGAATACATACTTCACAATGTAAGTTTGATTCATTTCTTTCATGAAATAAACTAGGCAACATACGCCTTAAATAACCAAAAGAGGCATGGCCTAAACGGCGATGCAACATCCATACTTCTTTCAAATTACTAGCAGTGGACGTCCGAATCGCAGCAGCTCTTTCCGGAACGACATCATCCACATAGTAAACCCCTCTATCTTAGTGCCACGCCCAATTATCTCCTTGGTCTAAATATCCTGAAGTAGGCAAAAAAAATAGATACATTAATACAACACAATCCAATTGTTCCGTAACTTGCAGTATAGATAGTAGATGATGTGATAAGGACGGAACAAATAAGCAGTGATGCAAAGAGAGAGATGGTGTAAGACACACGGTGCCTGGTCCAATAACAGAAGCAGTAGTACCATTAGCAGTCTCCACACATGTTCTATGGGGCGTTGTCATATACTGAAACAAATTCTTATTATATCTCATATGATCCGTTGCACTAGAGTCTAGAATCCAACCTGTATGATGAGCAGTGTCGAAGGCTAGGAGAACACGTCCTACAGTACCTGTATTCGAGGATGGTTCACCAAGAGTAGTACGAGTCAACAAAGATTGGCTCGGTTCACCAGATTACACCTTGGCTTCTTTATTGTTGCTCGGCGTGGCAGCGGCTAAGGCTGTCTGTCAACCACTAAAGCTATTGTTCCCACGTTCTTTTGCACGCAACCATTTCTTCAACTCCGGAAACCACTCGGGTACTCCATGCTTTGTAAAACATGTATCTTCGGTATGGCGGGTTTGACCACAGAAAATACACTTCAAATTATCTTTGTTTTCTCGGGTGAAAGGACGGAAATTCAAAGATAGGTTTGATGAACCACCTGAAGGAAAACTAACAGAAGGCCGTGACACCATAGCTGCTGCAGGTCCCCCTCTATGGCTGCCAACATGACTAGCACCCATCATAGTGACGTGACGTTCTGCTTCACGCCTGACCATAGAAAACACCTCCTCAACGGATGGTAGAGGTTGGGTTCGTAAGATATCACTACGAACCTTATCAAAAACATCATCCAAACCCGCTAGGAAAGCATACACTCGGTCCAGTTGGACCTTATCTCGTAGCGTTTTCAAATCTTGGGCACATCCCATCTTAATAGGCCTTCATTGATCCAACTCCTGCCACACAGATTTGAGATCAGCATAGTACACACTAACCGGACGCCCTTCTTGATGAAGTCGAAACGACTTAACCTTCAACTCATAAATTTGAGAGATATCAGAGCCATCATAGTACGTTCGAGCAACCTCTTCCCACACTTCTTTGGTTGTACGGAGGTGAATGAAAAAACTCATGATAGCCGGCTCCATGGAATTAATCAACCACAATTGCATTCCCAGTCTCCAATGTCTCAAACTCGGTACTATCTTCCTAGGTTCCTTGATGCTCCCTGTCACGAAACCCTTCTTACCACGTCCTGCAATATGCATCTCTAATACTTTGGACCAAAGTGGGTAGTTTGATCCATTAAGTTTCACCACACTCGGCACTACCGAGGCATCATTCTGAATTACCACCGGGTTCAGAACAGGGTTATTGGTTGAACCACCAACACTGACTCCAGGTTTCTTCCCCGAGCTTCCATCTTCAACATTCACCATCTTCCCAATATATTACGCACACCAATGCAATACGTCTCACAAATCTCACAACCCGTTTCCTTCACTACAATATCACAGCAAGGGCACGCCAAGAACAGCCCTTGCAGAATCACAGCAGTAGCAGCACGATGGAATTTTTTTTATTTTTTTTATTTTTAGAATTAGGGTTACTGCACCAGGCTCGGATGCCAAGTTGAAATATATGGTATGAATATTTATCTATTATTTTACAAGTGATTTATATACAATCAGCCTAATTACACAAGGAAATATAAAAGGACACAATCTCTAACCTTCCTAAAAGAAAAACCCTATGCTATCTACATAACCTTTGTATACCCTTTATGACTCACGCTAACAAATACTAGGAAATTGACTAGTAGTTTCAACTATTGTTCTTATTAAAACTATTAGAATTTATTAATTTCATCTGTAGTCACTTTTATTTTAAGATATTGCACTATTATTTCAATCCTGCAATAACTTTCTTTACATAATCAATTAGTTGCAGATCAATATATTGAATATCTACCTATACTCTGTCTAATACTTTTACACAACCAATTGATTGGGAATTTGACTGTTTCCTCTTATACCATTTTTTGCCTTTAACAAACCTAAATTCAAAATCTATTACCCACAATTTAAGCACTTTTACAAAGTTATCAATGCATTTATTCATTCAAATTTAAATACTATTCAAAGGTTGTGCATGTACTCATTACACTAGATTCAACTTTGATGACTTTTCAAACATAATTACCCAAACAATTTTTAGTCATGCAGCAACGTGCGGGCATTACTATCGAGTTAGATTCTAAATGGCTTGTGGGCATGATCAATGGTGCTATTCAACCCGATACTTTGCTTGAAGCTCTCTTATATGACATTCAGTGTTTGCAAAAGCAATGGAGGTTAATAAAAATTCTTTTTGTAAAAAGAAAACAAGAGATTACCCTTTAGAGCTTTGATTTTTCTTGGTATAAATAATTTTGAACATGATATATACTAATTTAATTTTATATTTTGGCAGCGAGAGAAGGGTGGGTTTTGAGGATGTGATATGAAGAAAATTGAGGTTCCACCATAAAACCAATTGGCAATATGAGGAATAGCCCAACTTACTTATAAGCACATCCAAAGTCCCTCCTTTCATCAATACGGGATTCATTCTCAACAATATTGGAGATGAATTCAACGGTGTCGTAACGTTGATCATTGGAGCAAAGTTTGGGTTTTGTAGAATGTCTTGGAGGGATGGACATTGTCGAGTTGAGGGCGTGCTTCAGAACGTTTAGCTGTGTTTGGCAGGGCAAAGAGTGTAGCAAAACATGATTTGAACAAGGTCTGAGGTTTTTTTTTAAGAGAAATGCTAAGAAAATTCTCTCAAAAGTGGAACTATCTTTATAAACTTTTTGTCTCCTCGTGTTTTTCTGCATAATGTTTTATAATGTCGGCACAAGAATTAACATTAAACTATAAGTGGCAGAAGTCCATGGAGAGTCCCACTTCAAGAAAGTCTCTTTAATATTCGCCCATCTCGAGCAATTATGTATTCAGTTTCAATAATGACGAATGAATAAAATGGAGATTCATACTGATAAATAATATTAGAGTTGCTTATAGATGGCATATAGTTCAGTTGTTTGCATTTGGCTTCATGGTTGGTTGGGTAGGGATTGGATTGGTTGGAGGGTGTAATCAATAATTATGTAAGGAGTGACGACAGTTTGAGAGGGACAAGATATCCCCAATTGCGGCGCAGGGGTTCATACATATGATGATAGGTTGGAAAGAAAGAAAGAAAAGAAAATATAGGGTAGAGATAGATGGATGGATTAAATTTAGATTCTTGGAGTTGGCCAAAGGCCAATTTGCCTTCATCTCGCTAAGCAATGAGCCAATCTGACCTGCCCCTCTACTTAGATTGACCATTCATGATGCAAATTAAAGAGTATTGAATTTTAAGTCTTTGTTTATAAATTGTAATGTTAATTTTTTTTTTTTCAAAAATAGGACACACCTCACCTTACATTGATGATAAACTAATTAATCATTATTTTAGACAATTCAAGTACTAGATGAGCCAGCAACATTTTTTTGGCCTCTTAATCAAACGGTACGCCAAACCTGCAGAATCGGTGGCCCCAAAAAAAATATATTCGTGGAAGTTCAAACTCGAGTTGGATGTTCCAGAACGTGTGTAGCTCCATGCATTTATTGCTAGAAAAATGACCCTACATCTAATGAGTTTATTCATAATCTTGGCTCGCATAAAAAGTAATAATCACATAGTTACATGAGAATCGTGAGAGGATAAGAAAAAGTGTATATTACAACCGGTAGAGGTAAGTTTTTCTCAACGCCCGAACAAAGCTGGCTTCTATTTTTTTTTGGATAATTGTGTAATATATTTATGTACAAAACGTTACTGTAGGTAAGTTAAGCCTAATATGCCAACAGACTAAACATCCAAAAATATGAGTAAGGTTACATACCGTTTTTAGTTTCTTACATATCATCAATCATCGAATTGAATAAATTAAATAAAAATGATAGACGTAATAAAATAAAGGGTGTGCTATTCACACACCCCAAATTACTTCTCACACACTCCTTGTTATTTTTTTCCTGTTGATCTTCTTCAATCCATCTGACCCGACGACTGAAAATTAGAAGGGTGTGTGAGAAGTAAAATGGGGTGTGCTAAAATAAAGATGTGTTAATGACTAGTAAGGGAGTCAGAGAATTGATATGCTAGTAAGGCCCGCGTTAATCATTTTCCTTCGCAGAAAGGTTGCGTGTTATAGAAGCGATGGCATGGCATCGAATGGGACCTACTCAAATGAATCTGAGGGCCTGCTTTGACGTGGTCAAACGTTATTGCCTTCGTGGATTTCACTTTGGATTTATACAATACATAGAATTGGATCCACTCCAGACTTTAGTTTCCGGAGCCCAGGGATTCACAAATCTAGGCCACACAAATTGAATCCAACAGTTCCTATTAGAGCAATTCCACCGGGGGGGGGGGTGGTTAGGCCGGCACTCTGCCAAAAAACAAGGCTCGCACTCAGCCAATCCACTCCAGCCAGTTCTATTGATTGGCACCCAGCCCAAGCTGGTCTCTAGGCCAACCCAAAATTGACAGACCTTGGGACTGACCCAAGTAAAGCCTTGCTGACATCAACGTGGCATCATCAGGCAATTTAGATTTTTTTTTGCACCAGGCTCGTGCAGTACAAGCGCACGTAGGCGCGAGTAGCCAATAAAGTTTCAGTGGGGGCCCGCATCGCAGTGCACTTAAACCTCAGCTGGGGAGGCCACGTGGCCCGGCCTGCACCATTGGATTTCCAATGGTAAAAAAATTTGAATTTCAGTTTTGATCTCAACCGTCCGATCACAGATCAACGGTCCATGTTTTTCCCCCCAACAATTAAAAAAAAGCCCAAACGGTCAAAATTATGACTGTTTGCCACGTGGCACCTTTATTGGCTGTTGGATTTTGAATTTTTAAAAAAAAAATACATAAAATTTTTAAAAAAATCATTTTTTTTCTATAAATACCTAATCCTCATCTTCCACCTTACACCACATTTTAATATTTCTTTCTACATTTCAATATTTTCTACACTTTTAGAGAAAAAAATGACTTCGTGGAAGCTCATTGAAGATGTTATGTTGTGTGAATGTTGGGTTCACACTACTCATGACCCGATTATGGGTAATGAGATGGATAAGCGAGAAATGTGGAGGAAAATTACGAAAGCATTTTGCAATGTACATGGACAAGATGCTAGAATAAGTCAAGGCCTTCAAGGTCGTTGGAAAAACTCAAAGCATCCTTTACTTGTTGGAAAAACGCCATCTATCATGCTTCTGGTAATCTGCATAGTGGGACAAGTTTAGTGGATCAGGTGACAATATTTTTATTTATTTATATGCATTCCACCCGCATCAATATTTTAATTTATTTATTTGTGTTACACCCGCATTGTTTAATACTATCTTAGCCCACATATATAGACACTACAAGCACAAGCATTCTACAATGCAAAGAACTAGAACAAATCATTCAACAAATGGGAATGTTAGCAAATTGTCAAACATTGGCCCAGATACAAAGTTGTGGCAACCGGTCCAGAAGTTGTCATGCATGGTATGAGTCTACACAGTTTTCCAAAAGCAGACACAGCCGAACAAGAAGCCGATACATTTGAAGACATGGAAGGGACGCCTGAACAAGTGCTGGAGACCCAACCGACTCGTCAGTCCCTCAGGCCTCAAGGTAAAAAGGCATCAAAGAAAAAAGGTAGTTCTTCAAAAAATGACTACACTAAATATATAGAGGAACTTGGTCGCCAAGGTGAACTGAACATGGTGCGGGAAAAGGCTAGAGATGAGGAAAAAGCTGCATTATGGCATCAATAATAACAACTACTGAGGCTCGTGATGTGGTGACTGAGAGACAAAGAGAAATGACTACACTAAATATATAGAGGAACTTGCTTGCCAAGGTGAACTGAACATGGTGCGGGAAAAGGCTAGAGATGAGGAAAAAGCTGCACTATGGCATCAATAATAGCAACTACTGAGGCTCGTGATGTGGTGACTGAGAGACAAAGAGAAATAGTTAATCGAGAGAACGAGATGATTAGAGAAGCACTTCATTGAGAAAATGAGATGCTTAGAGAAGAAAGGATGACTCAAGCAGATAGTGACACTATAAACAAGCCTCTAGTAGAACTGTCTCCGAATTCAAAATATTTTTGGACATTGGAAAAAAGAGAGGTCGTGCAAAGGAGGCATGCAAGAGATGCTTAAACAAGTCGATAGGGTTTTAGCTATAGAAATCCTAGCAACGAAGATCCTAGCACCACATATCCTAGCTCCACAGACTTTGTATAATTTTGTATTTATTTGTAGTACTTTATTTAATTTTTTATGTAATTTGTTATTTATTTTTATAACTTTATTTAATTTCTTATTTATTTTTAGAACTTTATTTAATTTCTTTTGTAATTTTTTATAATTTCTTGTAGTCTAGAAGGAAGATAGAATTCTCCTCTTCTAGCTTTTAAATTAGGTTATTTATTTTTAGAACTTTATGAAATTTCAAATTTATTTTTTGTACTTTATTTAAACACGTCAAATAAGATTACATAAACTCACCAAATAAACTTTAAAAAAAAACACCAAATAAAATTACATAACCTCACCATATAAACTTTAAAAAAAAACACACTAAACAAGATTACATAAACTTAAAAAAAAAATACACTTTATTCTTCAACCACAAGCCTCATTTTAATTATCTTCGCCTTCATGCAATCCCCACTGGTGCTTAATCAAGTCATTCTGGCGGGTTACGTGCCAGTATGGCTCTTGCAATGAAGTGTACCACTGAACGATCAATTTGTTGTAACGTCCATCCCATTCGAACGGCTCGTGTTGCACGGGATCTTTGGTCCGGTCATCAGCACAATAGATTTGTGTTCTTGAGTTGTTCATCGGATCCGGCTCGTATTCATCAACGGCATCATAATCATACTCATCTTCAACAATCATGTTGTGGAGAATAATACACGTCACCATGATGGATCGACAAGCCTCGACATCAAACATTCTAGCTGTAGCCCTGACAATCGCCCAACGAGCTTACAGGATACCAAAACAATGCTCGACATTCTTACACCCCTCTTGACATTTTGCGAAGTGTTTTTCTTTTTCACTTTGTGGATGTGGCACTGTTTTGACAAACATTGACCATCTTGGGTAAATGCCATTGCAAGGTAGTATGGTCCCTCGTATTTATTACCATTATCTTGTAGTAGTTCATTGAACACTGGAGATTGGGCAAGGACATTTAGGTCATTCTGAACTCCTAAAACACCAAAAAAAGTATGCCATCAAATGAAGCCACCACTTCCAAAATGATGCTTTTGGCTCTTTTTTGTCACCATAAGCTCCTTGCCACGCACTTGGACAGTTTTACCAAGTCCAGTGCATGTAGTCGATGCTTCCAATCATGCCAGGGAAGCCTCACATCTCACCCATCCTCAGAAGCCTTCACATGTCCCTTGGCGTGGGTTTCCAGAGGTACTCATTGGTGTAGAGGGCTTTAATTGTAGAGCAAAACCGCATCAGGGACTCCAAAATAGTTGTTTTTCCCATCCTTGCGATATCGCCCACTTGATCTATAGATGTTCCATATGCAAGCATTTGCAAGGCAGCCGTAATTTTTTGCTCGGGAAGAAGACCTAGAACATGAAAAGCATCATTTTTTTGCACAAAGTATGGATCATGGTTGCAAATAGCATTCATGATTTTGTCAAACAAACTTTGTTGCATTCTGAAACGACATCTAAAAACATGATCAGGGAATACGCTGTTAAGAATAAAATAATATTCCAAGAGATCTTTACCTCATTTTTCCCTTCTTCTATCGATGTTTATGGCACGTTTGGGTTTGGCTATCTAACCCACAGCTTCCATGACACAGCAGGAATGTGAGGCCCTCTGCCTTCTATGGTGATCATCCTCATCCTCCTCCATTGCAAAAGCTTCATCTCCACCTCCACCTTCCTCGAGATTGACCAATTCTTCCTATTGTGCCAACAACCTTTTCTATTGCTCCTGCAACTGTTTATACACTCTCCTTGAAGAAGACATTGTAAGAACTCAAGATTTGAAAACGATAAAGAATGATTCTGAGCTAAAAAGAAGGATTGAATTTGGTGTGAGGATGAATGTAGGGATGTAGGGTTTATATGGACAAAAAAAAAGGATGAGGTTCTGGACAATGCCACGTGGTACTACGTGGTTGGTTGAAAATCTTATCAAAATCTTGACTAAATTATTGTAAACAGGAAGTGACATGTGGCGCGTCGGGATTGGTTGAAAATCTTATTAGAAATCTATCCACAAAATAGTACGTTCGGATAATGACATGTGGCGTGACGAGATTGGTAGAAAATCTTATCGTAATCTTGGCTAAATTATTATAAACAGGAAGTAACACGTGGACCGTCGAGATTGGTTGAAAATCTTATCGAAAACCTATCCACAAAATATTATGTTCAGATAATGACACGTGGTGTGACAAGATTGGTTAAAAATCTTATCGTAATCTTGGCTAAATTATTGTAAACTGATAGTGACACGTGGCGTGTTGGGATTGGTTGAAAATCTTGGAATACGTTTGGATAATGACATGTGGCGTGACGAGATTGGTAAAAAATCCTATCCAAAATTTATTTTAAATGGGCTAGGTGCCAGCGCATTTTTAAATTGGGTGCCAACGCATTTTTTTAGGGGTGGAAATGCATTTGGCCTATTACTGTTCACTGGGGTATATCACTGTTCACTGAGTGGATAAATGTGTTGTGTGCTAGCGCAAAATCTTTAGGGGTGGAATTGCTCTTAACTTATTTCAATGTCCCACCTCAGACAAATCAACGACTTCGATTTCTTTTCCACACAAACCAAAGGCCCAAATTTTTGGATCCCTAGGCTTCAAATGTTAAGATCCGGAGTGGATCCAATTCTCACAATACACATGCACTTCTAGTTGCATTGAAAGTATTACTCTCTCTTAGTCTCGTCTCTAAGTTGTTCTCTTTTTCTTCTATTAATTATAAAAGGGTGCAGACTTATTTGTGAAAAACAAAAAGGTATATATGCAATATTGGGTCATATCTAACAAACAAATTGGTCTCCGACTTAGTATTACTATTTAGTGATATTCATCTTTACTTGTAAGTAAGAGATTTTAAGTCCGGATAGAGATGAAACTACATTTGGTAGACGGCATTGTAGCACTTCTCAAATAGAAGTGGTCAGTCATACCTTTATTTGGTATAATGTAATTTATTAAAATATAATCTCGCTAACATCACTCATTAAACTTTAACTCCGATGATAGACGTGAAGATGAGTAAGAATTGAAAGGAGCATCGACGGAAGGCTCCATCTGCCATTGAATCTCCACGTATAATGTATGAGGACATATTCATTGCATCCGCACATCCATCTATTTTTACATTTTGTTGACTTTGTTGTTTGTATGCTAACCTTTTCAGACATTTGTACTAATTTTTTTGCCTAGTTTTTTGGTTTAGGGTTGAGGGTTTGGCAGCGCATGCATGTGCGTGTTGGACTTGGTCGGGTCATGTTTTCCATTAATTTGGTCGTGTCTTAGCCAGACAAGATATCATTCGTCTTTCTTGACGGACTTTTGCGTAGAAGATGTTCGTTTGGCAATTGGCGTAGGATACGGAAGGGGTCTGTGCCTGGCAAGGCGACGAAGCCAGAAATGTACCATAGTGATCTGAACGAGGGATAAAATTTGCCGTCAAAGATGCACCAGTGTGGTGACGGTCAATCTTTCCTTCAATGTATAAGACAAACCAAAGTGAGCGAGAGTTTCAACGTAAAAGCGCACAAATGCACAAGAACACAAGAATGTATTGTGGTTCACTCTGAGTCAGAGCTACATCCACATTGAAATGAGAGATACATCTAAGATAAGGGTGAGGGATTCCTTTTATAAGATGAGTTCTCTCTCTTTTCATATACTTCATGGGCTAAATAGTGAGGCTCAAATAGTTTAAAAGAAGACCCGTCAAAGCGCACCATTCTCAATGTAGCATGATAGATAACAAGCATTTCAACCAACTTGTATAAATGACCACCAAATACAAAAGAAAATACACAGTTAACTTTACGATTGTCAACTTCACCAAGTATATAATGTTGTTTGTTCTCTGTTAGGATTTTTACCATCTGCAAGACTAGAGTAAAAAACACTTAAAAATACTTGTAAGAGAATAAGGTAGTTATAGTATAAACAACTCAAGCAAAGTCGTTTCCATATGGATTGAATGAATAATTTGTATTTAAACTAATTCTTAATTAACTATTTTAAACAAGGTTTGAAAAAATGTTGATTTTTGAATTTTTAATAATAAAAACGAATTTAAATAAAAACAATTAGATAAATTGACTAAGGAAAATAGTTTTGAAAATAAAGTTAAAAACCTAGGATTCCACCGTCACCCTAACAATCCTATGTAGTTTTATCAATTACTTATGAATTACACATGCAACTTTGAAAGTTAAGTTTTCCTTCTGCATATTCTCCTCATGATATTCAAGTAAGCACAATAATTAATAATTCAGAGTAAACATGCATAATATCATAAGCAATTGAATAAAGACTATATATTCATGCTAAGGTTCAAGGCATAGCCCTAGCAAACGGAAATTAGTTACGAACAACCATAAACAAAATATTATTAAAAATAAGGAAAAAAACACCTTGAAAATAAACTTCAAAGGTTCTCTAAATTAGTGCGTGCATTCTCTCCTATGTTGCCTCTCAAAACCCTAATGGCTAAAAAGCTTTATTTATACTACTAGAAAATAAAACCCTAAGGGTGCGTTTGTTGCACCGGACTGTCTCAGACTGGACTAGCTGTAGGAACTAAGCTGGACTGGCTTAGACTAGAGACTAATAACAAATATTTAATTCATATTTATTAATATTTTACATTATTTAATAAATATTTAGTAATATTTTATTATTACTTCTGTCTATTTTCTCATTCTAGAAACCTTCTTCCTTTCCCAATTGTGTTCCGTTCATCCCCTCTTTCTTCCTTAATTTTTTCCGCCCCTCTCCCTCTATTTTCTTTCTAATTTTTCTTCATCCCTCTCCCTCTTCATCTCCATCTTCTTTTGTTCTTCGTTCATCTCCCTTTTTTCTTCCTTTTGTTCTCTGTTCATCTCCTTCTTTTGATGAAAGAAATTAACATCAAAATTAAACCCAGAAGCTGTTCATCTCCAACTTCATAATCGACTACAAATCTTCACAATCAAACCACAAAGCAAGAAAGAGATTGAAAATTTAGGAGTTCGAAGCAAGTTCCATGTGCGATTGGCTCGAAGTGGGGAGATGGAGAAGGTCTGCAATTAGATGTTTTCTGGGTTTGGTTTGCCTTCAGTCAATCCCATTGTTGATTTAAGCTTATACCCACTGCATTTTTTTTTTGTATTTTTTTTGTTGTGTTTTATAGGTTTCTAGATTTTACTTTGCAGGTTAGATCTGGATTTGAAAAATGGAACGACTACATTTTTTTTTTGTTTTGAATTTTGCAGGATATGGGTTTGAAAATGGTTGTGGAAGCGAGGAAGAAGCAGATGGGAGGGAGCGAAGTGAGGAGAGGCGAAGCGGATAGAGGTGGTCTTAGCAGTCCCCCCGATTTTGGGGGGCCTCGCTAAGCTCTTCTAGCGAATCGTTTAGTCGAGGTTAGTGTAGGCGAGTCTCAATAACGCTAGTCCGTGTGTGCAACAAATACGGAATTACAATGACATTTAGTCTAGTCCAAGCCAGCGAAAGCTAGCAAGCTCAAACAAACACACCCTAAAAGGCCTTCTAAAAATTAGGAAACACAATAGAATAAGATAACAAGGAAATACATTCCTATTCTAACTTTGGGAAATCTGCACAGCCACAAAGAATCCCATGTTTTTGAATCTTCAGGGCTCCAAAATAGGCCCAAAATGGCTAGAATTAAAGCTTGAGATGTCCCGAACGTAATTGCAGAAGGCCTCAAATCCAAAAGACATCATCATGGATGCCAAAAAACTCAAATAAGCCCAAAACGTTAGTTTGACAGCACTGCATGCTGCTCCTTTATCTCATTGCCATAAATAAACCACTAACTAGAAAATTATGAAACTTTGACACGAACAATTTGAGAGACACATGAAGATCCTCCAACTAAAATCACTCCAAAATTCATCCGTTTGACTACGTTTTTCTCCAGAGAAAGTCGAAGGTCCTACATTGAAAATATAGTTCAAAGTATCAAAATTCTCACAAAACACTAAATTATAACTAAGAATAGGGTAAAATATATAGTATAATATCAACTTATCAAATACCCCCAAGCTTAGTTTTTTGCTTGTTCTCAAGCAAAATAAAACCTAAAAACAAAAGAAAAACTAACAAACTATGAACTTAAACAAAACTTAACTAAGACAAAATTTTCACCTCCAAGTTATAATCCATAAAAAACTTTAAAAATTAGAACATCTTTCTAAAAGTTCCAACTAATCCCACTATAGAGTCTAAGCCATTTATAACCAATTTAGAAAATAATTCCTGAACTTCCTTTGGTGCAAAGTGAACCAACAAAGTTAAGGAGACTCGACTAAAACCCTTACCACTCGTCTTCTTTATTCATACTCCACACATACTAACTTCACATATATATCTTTTTTCTTTTTCAATTTCATTTCATTTTCTTTTTCAGTCATAGTAGTGGTCATGCATTGTTATCTCCATTAAGCTTTCGATCCAACCCATGTAGCGAGCTTTAGGTCAATGACTCCCAAACCATTAAGGCTTTAGGGCACTAGGTGTAGAACACCCCTAAGGACTTATTAACTCGAGCTGAAAAGGCTACGAAACCAACTAACCACCCTGCCCCATGTCAAGATCCTATTGTTTTATGCGAGAATCACTGTTGATTAAGCAGGACTGGCCCGGTTACTAAGCAAAGTCTCAGGTGGAACAATTATTATTTTATAACACATACTAACTTTATTTTAAATAGAAAAAAAAAATTAAAACACACTTAGACAACAAGTAAGTGTTTCAATCTCACTCCCCACAAACCATGTTGATGTGAATGTGCAAATTTCAAAGTATAATTTATGAATTAGTGTCTAATTAACGATAAATAGAAAAGACTCTATTATGAGATTAACTTTCACCATGTCCATTTGTTCTAATGTTTAAAAGAATCTTTGGATCTTAACTTTAAAACGATTTTTTTTTTAATGACGCAAAAATTAAAAGCCTAAATTTTCTTATTTCCTACCTCCAAACTTAAATCACACATTGTCCTCAAGGTGTGGAAAATAAATAAAAATAAAATAAAATGACTACTAACGACTAGAAAATCCTAAGACACAAACATAAATGAATCTAGACAAATAAAAGAAATACTGAAATGAACAAAAACATAAAATAGACAACGAAACAGCAGAAAATATAATAAAACAAATAAAATAAAAAAGAAAAAGAACGAGTTAACTTAGAGTCGAACTCGAGATCGGAAAGCAGCATGAGGTTTTCCTTGCACGCACACACGAAGCCACACGTGTAGCCTTCACGTGTCAAGTACCCTAGCACTTTGCTATATAAGCTCATTTAGCATTTCAGATACTCATCTAACAAACCCTATCCGTGCCTTTAGTTCTCTTCAATTCTCACTGACCTCGAGCCCAGAGCCATGAATGTCTTCCGTTTCAGAACCTATCCAAACCAAAATCATTCGAGTTCAGTCACCACTCCTCTGCGATGTCTTTATCGTCTTGATACCTCCATGTCTCAGAAATCCAACTTCCTTGAGCAGCAAGACATTTAGCATACGAAGATGAAATCGCAAATCGCATCCCTTCTCTGAGTCTGACACACTCATAGGTATTTTTTTTTATCCTCATTTCCCTTCGATTTGGTCTCAAATGCTTAGATTAGGGAAAATGAATGAAAATTGCCTAATGCATGTGTGTTTCCTGTGTTGTAAAGTTTGATCGAAAACGATGAAGACGATAGAGAAACGGAGATGCAACCACCTAGCATGGATCCCAAATGCGAAAGAAATATAGACCATAGAGAAATTGAGACTCACGGATCTGCATTGAAAAAGTATGCTTCTATATCCCTGCAACTATGTGGTCTCAGTTTGTTGACTTGGCTCGTTCGTTATGCATGTAGAGCTCTACAAATTCATAATGTCTTATTCTCTGTGCTATTACATGTCTGCATCCATGTATCTCTTGATTTGCTCATGTGCTTGGTTTTTGTCTGTGCTTTGCATGTTTGCCATATGAGGAATATTGAACCAAATTTTCGCATGAATCTGCATCTGAACTTGGACATGAACAACGGTCTCACCTCTATGCTACTTGGATCCCACCCCCAAACTTGTCTGTAATATATATATATATATATATATATATTAATGAAATGTGAGAAAGAGAGTAAAACGGGTCCAATTAGCATTGAGGCCTTGGCAATCCCCACTGTAAGCATTCTTGAACTTTGCCTCATTATTTTCTGCATTTGTGTAATTTCTGTATTTTACTACTGATAATGAAATCCGTGATGAATGTTGTGGATGTGAATGCATCAATGCTGCTTTGATTTCGTGCAGTGAAATTTAGGACCGAATAAAAAACCAATTAGACAAGAACTATAGAGTGCAATTTTTTTTATTAAAAAAAAACATTAAGGCAAGATACCAAATAAACAAAAATAAAAGAGAGTTAGAAAAATTGAGTTGCCTCCTAATTAGCGCTTTAGTTAGCGTCTGTAACTAGATGTAGAGGAAGGGAATTAATGGTCACGTCACTTGTTCTCTTAGAATCAACCACTCCATAACAGCATCGTAGGTTAGTAGTGGGTACAAAGTGAATTGATGTTTATAAAAGTGAGGTTTTGGTCTCTATTGAATTGGCTTCCATCTTGTATTTAACACCCACAATTTTTGCACTGGCTGGATTTCTCTATGAGGAATTTAGCTGTAACGAAACTTTTTCTTCTTCCCATTGTAGAACATAGCTTGCTCGATGGATCTACACTGAATTTCTTCAATTATGATTGACTTTGCTGGTTCACTGTCTGTTACAACAGCAGATTCTGAAATTGAGTGAACATCCATCTCCAACGCGTCTATTTTAGTGTATTTCTGCACCTCAGTGTGTTGCTTTGCAGCCTCTTGACGGGTTGTGTCTGACATATGGACTTGGGTAGGGGTTGATTTTGGAGAAATAATTTCACGATCAGCAGGTGGTGTTTCTTCCCTTGGGTGTGACTTGATGGCAGATTGCTCCTCAGCTTTTAAGACAATCTCTTCTTGATCATCATAGTTATTCTCACAGTTTAATGCTTGAATTTGAAATCCTTGATTGGTTCTTTCAATGTACAATTCAGATGATTCTAACAATATAGAGATTTTGCTTTCCATTGAAAGCTCTTATGGCACATCAGGCTGCTCAAAATATTGTTGATTACATGCCCACATAAAATAAAGATGCTTTTTTCAAACCTGGAGCGTAAAACTCTGAATAGGGATTGTTCCAATGCCTTTTTGAATTGTTTCTCATATTGATATGCTTTTCGACAAACTCAGAAAAACACTCTCTTTTGAGGCATTGTAAAATATCATGGGTCTTCAAACAGCAAAGGGCACAAACTGTAGGTTTAAATTCATAAAACCCCTTTTTTCTGCTAAAGAAACCCATAAAGGTAATCCTTATTACGGTAGCTTCATCATTGGATTGCTCTCAAAATTAATCAAACAATAACCTACAAAGATAAAAAGAAAATCAACAACTAAATAAAAAGATATTTACAAAAATAATTAACTAAGAATATGGTAAACACAAATTATTTGAAACAATACCCTGCGATGGCGCCAATTTCTTGATAGAGATTTTACCACTACCAAAAGTAGGGATAGAAACACTAAAAAGTACTTGCAAGAGAACGAGGTAGTTGTAGTATAAAAAGGTCAAGCAAGGTTGTTTCCACAGGGATTGAACAAATAACTTGTATTTAAACTAATTCTTAATTAACTATTTTAAACAAGGTTTTGAAAAATGTTGATTTTGGAATTTTAAATAATAAAAACGAATTTAAATAAAAACAATTAGATAAATTGACTAAAGAAAATAGTTTTGAAAATAAAGTTAAAAACCTAGGGTTCTGCCGTCACCCTAACAATCCTATGTAGTTTTACCAATTCCTTATGAATTAAACATGCAACTTTGAAGGTTAGGTTTTCCTTATGCATATTCTCCTCGTGATATTCAAGTAAGAACGTATATCTAACATGCAATCCGTCTGTGATATTCAGATCAAATATGAACATGCAAGACTCATTAAGTTGTGTGAAAACCTTTTGAAAAACCACGCAACCCCTAAGAACGTGATATTTTCCTTAGGTAAAATTACAGTTATCAATCACAAGACGCAATACTTAATACTCCAGTGATATTCCGACTTAATTGCATCTGATTACTTATCTAAATATCCTAATGGTAGCTAAGCATTAAGAAATAGAGACAGTTTAAGCATAGTAATTAATAATTCAGAGTAAACATGCATAATATCATAAGCAATTGAATAAAAACTACATATTCATGCTAAGGCTCAAGGCATCGCCCTAGCAAACGGAAATTAGTTACGAACACCTTGAAAATAAACTTCAAAGGCTCTCTAAATTAGTACGTGTGTTCTCTCCTATGTTGCCTCTCAAAACCCTAATGGCTAAAAAGCCTTATTTATACTACTAGAAAATGAAATCATAAAAGGTCTTCTAAAAATTAGGAAACATAATAGAATAAGATAACAATGAAATACATTCATATTCTAACTTTCGAAAATCTGCCCAACCACAAAAAATCTCACGTTTCTGAATCATCAGAGCTCCAAAATAGGCCCAAAATAGATAGAATTAAAGCTTGAGATGTCCCAAACATAATTGCAAAAGGCCTCAAACCCAAAAGACATCATTTTAGACGCCAAAAACCCTAAATAAGCCCAAAATGTCAGTTTGACAGCACTGCACGCTGCTCTTTTATCTCATCACCATAAATAAACCGCTGGATAGAAAGTTATGAAACTTTGATAAGAAAAATTTGAGAGACACATGAACATCCTCCAACTGGAATCACTCCAAAATTCATCCGTTTGACTAATTTTTGCTCCAGAGGAAGTCGAAGGTCCTACATTGGAAATATAGTTTTTTTTTTAAACCGAACATTAGAAATATAGTTCATAGTATCAAAATTCTTTCACTAAATTATAACTAAGAATAGGGTAAAATATATAGTATAATATCGATTTATCATTCTCTATGCTGACTATTTGTCACCTGGACTAGGACCAATTTTGATGAAATAGACTTTAAGATTTGTCAAACTAATTCCCTAATATGCATGTTCACAAACTTGAAATCGGATTAAGAAAATCAGAATGAGCAAGAATCTGGTAAACTTGAACCTTGTTCCTACATGACCCGATCAATTTGATCAAGCACTCATCTTTTATTTTCATTGTTCAACTCTTTGACAACACGGAAAATCATTGTTCGACTCTTTGACAACATGACAAACCAAAAGCTCTGCCCTCCCCTCTATCTATTCAAGGGATGGAAGGCTATGAAGGAATCATATTCCTTACAAATTAGGAATGTTATTCCTAATTTCGTGTAGGGGTCATGTAATTTTTGATTCGTTGATGCAAGTAAAGAAAGGGAAAACCCGGAATAAGAGTGACTTTTCTTCTCATTCCCGATTTGGGTTAGCGATAGGGTTGTGGAGGAGTTGAAACTCCAACCCAAAGTCTCTCAGCTGAAACTGTAGCACGTAAATAACTTGACAAAAAAGGCAAATCATCTACAATCTTGACATCCGATAATGTTAAATTGTAAATGCAGCAATGCAATTCTAAACATATTGCAGAACATCTTTTATCGGCATCAAGCCATGTCAAGCCAGAAAATATATAGTAAAAAGTTGTAGCCCTTCCAACGAAACTACGCCAACGCAGACCGAGGGGAGCAATCATAGAAACTCTTGTGCTTCCTACTGAGTAAAGACGGAAAGTAGTGCAATGTCAACATTGTCAATCATGGCGAACAGAAAGATATCACTGAAACATAATTCCTTGTATGATTTTCTACTCTCAGTAACATTGATGAAACATCAGCAATTCAACTTGGAAACGAAAAGACAGCAGCATTCAATCTCACAATATCATAGCAGCATTATTTATTTCATTGCAGCAGACACGACAATGCTGTTAACTGATAGCAGCAGCAACTCTTTCATTTGACATTGCCAACAGTAACAGATATTCGAATCTCTCGAATTCTATCAGGTTTTTTTAATCACTCGTTCATATATAAGCATAAGAAAAAGTTACTTCAATCAATAAAAATGAAAACCAGTGAATAAGAAAACTCAGTACCAAGGCTTGTTCAAATGACAATTCTGAGCCAAATAAGGGTCGAGGGTAGAAAATGGCAAAGTTATCACGCTTCAAAACAGGTTTGTCCAAGCAAGGAGTAATCTAAATGATATTACACGAATTTGATGAACGTTTACAGCTTATTAAGAAAAATGGTAAGACAAAGAAAAAAGGCTTCCTAGGTTTTGAAGTCGGGGAAGAAAACAGTCTTCCAAACAACATTACATGAAGACATGGGTGCACATGCACAAGTAGACACAAACTAAAGTGAAGAACAATCTTACAATAACACAAGCACCGGAAACAGACTATTGTTTCTCGGAAGGCATTCCGCTGGTAACTTCAAGCTCTGTCTTGCAGTTGTCCCTCAAATTTTTTAGCATGACATAACTGTCTTGCTGCCAAACAGAAACCAGAGAATTAATCACATTAAGACCCCCAAAAGGAAATGTCAGCAGATAACAAAAAACTTAATCTCTGAAATAATAATTTTGCCAAATTAAGTTGACTATGGGAACCACTAACACAGGTATACAACAGACTAATTAGTCACAAAAATGTGGGTTTTCCTCCACTGCCTTATGGCCAGCAATAGGATGTGGGACTTCATATTACACACTTGATTTTCTTAAATCTTGGTTTTTTGATGAAGAGTCTATGGATCATTAACATGAGAAAGATTCACCAAATTTGGTAAAATAAAAACAATAAGAAAGTTTCTTCCCAAAGAAAGTGCAAGCCAGGCGACAGTAAACAAAGTTATACTCACAAGATGGTTGCTTTCGTGAACAAGCACATCCTCCACGTTAAGAAAGAGTGATCTCCACTGACTCGAGAGATCATATTCAAGTTTTGACGCTTTGCTTGGTTGTAGTCGTCCCTTGGTATCACTATCTTTTCCCTTGACACTTTTCTCAACCAGTATGTTCGCTTCTTTTTTACTCTTCTTCAGTGCTAAAGATAAAATGTAGAATTAATGAACAATAAAATATTTCAAAGTAAAAGGGGAAAAGAAAAAACACAATGTCTCTCTTCCCACCACAGTTACATTTCACACATTCTACACAAACGTACTAACAACTAAAAGACTAACATCAAATTAATGAAGTGTAAAATATTCAAGAATGAAAGAATAGTCAATGTCGAAAACAACTTAAGATGTTTCACATATCAACAATTCCTACACATTCTGCACAAACTCACCAGCAATTCGACCCTTGATATCCTGGTATTGGAGGTCCGACAAGATGTGAGCAGCTGATCATCAGATTCCAAAAGAACCAAACTTATGTTAGTCTACATTTAAACATCCATATCACACGCAATCAGGTATAAAAACTCACATATCCAAGAGTTGTAATACCTTTTAAGCAAAATGAACAAGAGCAATCTTTGAGCAAGTCATCACCTACACTCAAATCAGCAATGCCACCACCCTTAAGAGCCGTGCATCTTTCCAACTTCTCAAATTCATGGACCTTCGAGCAACCTTGCGAGCTAGGCAACATTGACCACTCATTAGAACCATATTTGGTTGCTGCCACTTTAGCAACAGCAAGACCCTTTTCGTCATTACCATGAACAACAGTGACTAATCCTTCATATAGAGGAACACTTTGATTAACTTCTGAAATCTGTCCCACTTTCTTGTATTGACATTTCTCCCCACCACCACAACAGTCATTCTTGCACATTCCTGAGCATTTTGAAATTGAAGCCATGGATGAGGCATTATCCATCAATGCATTGCCGACTTCTAGAACACTGCTAGCATTAGCTCCACTGTCACTGGACTTTTCCCCGATATCATTAGACATAGTCAAGGTAACAGAATTACTGTTGTCATTCGAGGAATCATCAATGTCACTATAAGTAGGTGAAAACACAGATTCTTGAGTGCCCTTTGGCGAAGATAAAGCTTCAGGGTTACAATCTACTCCGGTTTTTTTCTTGCATTTCTCTCTTACGATTTCCTCAACCCCTAAAAACACTTGTTTTGCAACTTTTGAACCCCTATGTTCACAGTCAACATTTTTACCAACTGAATTTAGAGATTTAGTACCCAAATCAGCTGAAATCATCGAAACCCCCTTTTTATGGGCCGGTTGGTCAAATCACGGAGAACCCGTCGGGATTTGCAAAACCCATCGGTCGAATTATCACTACTCATAGTGCAATTCAATTGCAGAAGGATAAACAAAATCGAAATCTAACCAACCCAATTAAGCATTCAACTTCAAAATCTCGAAACCCTAAAACCCCCAGTTCTTCGGCTCGCCAAAAACAATGGATTCTCCACCCTCTGATCCAAACGAAACGAAGAAAAAAGGAAAATCCGGAAAGAAAATTAGCCAATTACAAAGCGAAAACACTCTAAATTTGAAAAAAGCTGCATAGTGTAAAATTAGGAAATCCCAACTGGAGATTAAACCCTAGATGCGCGGATATGATAAAACAAGAGTTATTGAAATTTAAAAACGTAATTAGGGGATAAAAAAATTACTGACCTTTTTTGAATCTGGGAAATGTTAGGTGATTGAGATGGAAGAAATCTGAGTGAGGATCTGGAAATGGACAAGTGTGGGCGGGTTTTCGAATAAAATCCAAAAGAGTGAGGGGAATTTAAAAACTAAAACTCAAAATTTGTTGAGGCGGGAGTTGCCGGACACTGATCCTGATCCGCCCTCCTAAGGTCAGCCAGTCACAGGGTTATAGGTTAAAATGTAGTTCGTTTTGACACAAAATTCATCTCTAATGAAGGGTTGGGTAAAAAAATTTAAGACACACGAGACCAAAATCAAGGTTCTAAAAAACGTTAGGCGTTAGTCGGATGGCGGGCTAGATAAGATTTAGGTAAATAAGAGCATATTGACACTTATAAAAAAAAATTATACTTTTATGAAATCTATAGATAAGATTTAATCTCTCTAACAAAACTAACATTACCCATATACAACATATTTACTAGTGGAGAGGGTAACTATTTTTATTTTATTTTATTATAATTATAAGTTGGTAGTGAGTAATTAATTAGAGACTGAAGGTGGGTAATTAATAGTGGAAAGTAGTGGACAACGATCAAAGAGAAGCAATGGGATGGGTTATTGGAGCCTAGGAAATCGTGAAAGCTCTTATCTTTTATGTTTGCTCTTCCTTGCCTTCTCTGCCCATCTTCTTTCTTCCTTTGTAAAATCTCTCTACTCCGTCCATCTTCTTTCTTTCTTCCTTTGTAAAATCTCCCTGCTCCGCCCATTTTCTTTTTCCTTTGTAACATTTCCCAAAACCTCAAGCGCATTGAAGAAATCTTCTAAAACGTTGCTTGCTGGGTCGAAGAAATCCCAACTGTCCAAGTCAATCTCTTGTTTATCCCTACAATTGCAGATCTGTTATTCTAATTCAGCATCGCTCTCTCTTCCCTCATGCTCTCTCGCTCTCTCTCTCTCTCTCTCTCTCTTTCTCTCTCTCTCTCTCTCTCTCCAATATTATGTGAACACCTCCTCTTTTAGGCGATGCTGTGAAACAATGACATGTGTGTCTATATATAAATAAACAAAACCGCTTGGTTTGCTGCAGAGGCCGTCTAATCTGCCCCCGAGGCCGCCTAGCCCGCCCAATCAGCCGCCTATTACCTTTGTCGATTTGTTGAACGCTTTTTGAATAATCACAGCGGTAGCCCGACGCCCAGCACCTAGGTGGCCGCCTAGCCCGCGTTTTAGAACACTGACTAAAATATAGCCAAATGGCTAGAGGGCTAAGCAAACATAGCCAGCCCTGAAAGTTTGGCCTAGCTGTGCTGCTAGCTGATGTCATGTAGCCACTTTTTTTGTTTTTTTGTTTTTTAAGATGAAATTAAAAAAAAATTAAAAATTCTAATTTTTTCTTGTAGATACCTAAGCCATTTCTCATGTCCTTTTTACTATTTTATACTATCTTATCTCATTTTAATAACAAAGTTGTTAACATGCAAGTAAAATTAAAATATTTAATAGCATAAAACTTAAAACAACATTTAGCGACAAGTGAATCTCAAAATATGTCTAAAACCCTTGTTTTAATATGATAATTTAATTCAATTAACTAATAAAATTAAAGAACAAACTTAAAATAATAAATTATTGAGGAACTAAAAATAGCCCTCTACAGTTGAAGATTGTACATAGATATGGCATACCTATTGTGACAGCCCATCCCGAGAAAATATTTATCGTTGACGTGAAATGACCAAAATACCCTTGAGCGTTGGGTGCGCACCTGTAATTTAAACTAAGGTTTTGGTCCAATTATACAATTTCCTAAGTTTTTAGGACCAATGGGAAGTTAGAGGAATTTTAGTTGTGATTGGTTAGTGGGATTTCATTTGGACCACACAGCTCACTTCTCTCTCTTCTCTCTCGTACTATCTTTCTCTCTCTCTCGCAGACACTCTCTCTCTCTTCCATTTTCGTACGAACCTTCACCAAAAACCTTTGTAACATCACAGATCGAGGATTCTAAGGTCACCATTGTGTTCATGAGGACCATACGAGTTCAAATGACCATTTTCAGGTAAGGAAACCTTCGAAAACCTCGTAAAACCCTGACTCTGATTTGGTCACTATTCATGCAATCGTAAAATGTTGATTTTTAGGGAATTTCAAGCTCATGGGGAGCTTAAGGAGGTCTTTACGAAGCTCAGAGTACTTATTTGGAAGAATTTAGACGTCGGGATTACGAGAACGAAGAGTTTCAAATTTTGGCCGGATTTTTTAGGCTTTCTCCGGTGAATCCCAGGCGAGTTGGGGGTCGAGGCAGGTATGGTTTTGTTCGTCTTGGTGAGATCTTTATAATGGGACTTGTTTCATTGAAAATGGTGCAAAATGAGGAAGTTATATCGTTTTGAAGTTTTACCCAGAAACCGGAGCAGTTGTCAGCGTTCGTGACTCGTCGAAGAAGAAAGGAGTATATTCCGTTAGTTTTGATGGAATATATTAACGGCGTTAGGTTACGCCATTATTTTTCTAACGGTATATGCTTGAATTTAACAGAATATTCTTGACGGCGTTAACTAACGCCGTCAATGTGCCTGGCACGTGGCCGCACATGGGGGGCGCGTCTGGCTGTGCCGTCACCGGCGCATGGGTGGTTGGAAAATTGTTCTAAAAATATGGGGATGTTTCTGAGGTTGTATAGATCACGTTGGTATATTCAAATACCAAAATTGAGCAATGTATGATAAGTTATTTTACGAATCTTGTTTATGTGCTTTAAATAACGTCTATTCAGTTACTTCTCATATAGGCAAGACTTACTCGGAGGACAAGTGTAGCCAGGCTAGGCGTGGGGGTTACGACCCAGCTAGATATTAGTGAGTGGGCTTTTAGTTTTTCATATATACCTATATACATACTGTTTTTCCCAGAAAAATGAATTTGAACGCTTGTACATTTTAAAATACCATGCAAAGTATCTGCTTATTTTATTATACGTTGATTGTTGCATATATTTATGATTGGTGCTGCGGACGCACAGGTAAGTGGCAGGTAAGTTTATATAATGGTTATGATGACAATGATGTGATGTGATGTGATGTGATGTGATGCGAGCTCATAAACCTGCACCTTGATATTAGTGCTCCCGCCCAGAGTTAGTGCACAGTTCTTCACGTGATGTTCACCTCCCACACCATATGCTCGCCTTGGATCCAAGTTAGGTGCACAGTACTGTCGTATAGACTCGTAGGTGACCCGTGATTATTCGCATAGTCTTCACATGATCATAGTACTAGAGATTATTCTATATTCAGTTATGTTGTGCAGACCACTAAAGATGGTATTGATTTGTGTGCATGATACATATGATTTGATTGAAATTGAGTATGAGCTATAGATTCAGCTGAGGACTGATTTGATACATGACATTTATACTTAGTCATTGAGTTACGATTGGTATTCAGTAGAGATACTTTGGCATGGTATACTTTCCTGGCATGATTTTGAGATATATATGTATATGAGTATAAACTTTATTTTTGGAAAATTATACAGGTTTTACGAAGACGGGTTATAACTTTTGAGAAATGAATGGTTTTGAAAAGCTTTGTTTTTGCCCACTCACGCTTTTGTTTTTCACCCCTGCAGGTTCTAGGTATAGTTCCTTGGTGGCTATGAGGTTTGTAGCACAAGTTCTGACAGACCACTCCTTATGTAGGACAACCTTTGATGTTATTTGAACTTATTACTTTCCTGCTTGACTACACTTAGTTTATTTATGCTCTGGTTATGTAAACACTCTTAATTCTCGCACAAGCACGTCATCTTAGCTTGGATACTAGTTGTATGGTTTTAATTCGTTCGGATTCTTCTTATTAATCTTGCTTCTGCACTGTACACATGGTTACGTCACGCTCATGTGACGGCCAGCATGCCTTGATTTAGGTTGGGGTGTGTCAGTTTGGTATCAGAGCATTAGGTTGTAGTCCTGCATATCTCGTGAAATTTCTAATGATTTGATGTCTTCTGTCAAAACTATGCCGCCTCGTAGAGAGCCACGTCGTTCAGATGAGCCTAATTTCCCTGACATAGCTCAGTTATGGGAAGCTATAGCAAATGCTATACAGTCGACACTTCGTCCTTCCTATAGGACCCCTCTGGAGTCCGTTCATAATTTGAAAATTAACAACTTTGTGGGAAATGAAGGGCCCGATGGTGCCCAGAAATGGTTGATGCATATTGAGAAGACTTTTAGGCTGATGCAGAGTCAGGGGAGTTTATCTCCAAACATGTGGGTTGAGACGACCTTTTGGTTTTTGGGTAAAGAACCGGTATCATGGTGGGAGCAGCAGATTGATGCGTTATCCGAGGATGAAGCTAAGGACTGAGAGGTATTCAAACGGTTGTTTTATAAAAGATTTCTTCCTCCTATGTATATTGACAGTAAGAAACGGGAATTTATGAGTTTGAAGCAGAAGAAACTGTCAGCTAATGAATATTACAAGAAATTCACTGATCTATCTCGTTATCATCCGGAAGTTGCTGCTAATCCGGTTGAGATGCTTCGTCGCTTCAAATTGGGTACTAAGATGAAATGGCGTACTATAGCGACCGCGAATCATTGTGCCACTTACCATGAGTTTTATGAGACCTTATTACAGATTGAAGACTCAGAGAACTTACCCAGTGAGAGTGATGAGGAAGAAGAAAAATAAGGGAATCAGAAGAAGGATAATAAGGGTAAAGGTCAATTCTCACAGGGACCTCGCTAGACTCAAACCTTTAAACGAAGTGGAGCTAGCTCTAGTTCTTCTAGTGGAGGCTTCAGTTCTACAGGATAGAGAGGAGGAGGTAGGTTCTCAGGAGGTTCCAGATCCCAGAGACATGGGAATTTTGGTAAGGGTAGTGCCCCTTATGCCGTAGGTGCAATAATCGACATTTTGGTGAGTGTCGACGTGGTAGCAGTGGGTGCTATACCTGTTGTCAGGTGGGACATCTGGCTAAATATTGTCCTCAAGGCCAGCAAAGGCCTCAGCATCTTTCCTTACCCCCGCTAGCTCCGATTCAGCAGTTTTTAGGACCGAGTGGTTACACTTAGGCAGGTCGCGGTGGTGCTTACCACTATCTGGGGGATATGGTTCTTTATTCTTCATAGCAGTATCAGTACCCTCCGAAGCAGCAATTTTCAGCCAGTGGATCACAATGGTATTCCAGAAGACAGCCTCAGAAGGTTGATACTGCTACTAGTGGTGTTGGGTCGTCGAGGCAGCCCAGCCAGTCAGGCCAGAGACGTAATTCTCAAGGGCGAGGAGTTCATGCTAACAGATGTCGAGGAGGAAAACAGCAGGCTCGGGGACGTATCTATAACCTTTCACTGCAAGATGCTCAGAACAACCTGGACTTAATCATGGGTACATTAAATATTCTTGGTCATTATGCTAAAGTGTTGATTGACTGTGGTGTTACACATTCTGTAATTTCTCATACGTTTGCTCAGTTGACAAAACCTCAACCTTCACCCATTGGGTACAAGTTGGAGTTTGCTATGCCTAGAGAGGATAAGTGTTATATATATTATGTATATCCAGGATGTCCTGTAGTAGTGGAGAATGTGGTTATGCCAGCTAACCTCACTCCGTTAGACATTGTTGATTTTGATGTCATTTTAGGCACAGATTGGTTGCACTACAATCGTGCCAATATTGACTGTTATGGAAAAACAGTGACTTTCCATCGTCCTGGATTACTTGAAGTTACTTTTGTTGGAGAACGTAGTGGGGTGAGACATGGGGTCATTTCGACTGTGAGAGCCAAAAAGTTATTGAAGAAAGGTTGTCAAGGGTACTTGGCTCACATGGTACTAAATAATGATACTCATGTTAGCTTGGAGAATGTTCGTGTGGTTAGACATTTTTCTGACATCTTCCCTGATGATTTGCCTGGATTGCCGCTAGATCATGATGTGAAGTTCGCCATTGATTTACTACCAGGTACTGATCCTATTTCCCCAACTCCTTATCAAATGGCTCCTACTGAGTTGAGAGAGTTGAAGATCCAATTACAGGAGTTACTTGATAAAGGTTTCATTCAGCCTAGTACTTCATCATAGGGAGCCCCAGTCTTATTTGTTTGAAAGAAAGACGGTACCTTGAGGCTATGCATTGATTATAGGCAATTGAATCAGGTAACAATTAAAAACCGTTATTCCTTGCCACGTATAGATGATCATTTTGACCAACTTCGAGATGCCTATGTGTTTTCTAAAATCGATTTCAGATCTGGTTACTGTTAATTGAAGATCAAGAGTGACGACATTGCTAAAATTGCTTTTAGGACTCGTTATGGTCATTATGAGTTTCTTGTAATGCCGTTCGAATTGACTAATGCACTAGCAGCTTTAATGAGTTTGATGAATAAGGTATTTCAGCAGTATTTGGATAGATTTGTCATTGTCTTTATTGATGACATTCTGGTGTATTCTAAGTCAAAAGTAGACCATGTTCGACACCTTACTCTAGTGTTAAAGAAGCTGAGGGAACATCGATTGTATGCTAAGTTCAGCAAATGTCAATTCTGGTTGGATCAAGTAGCATTCTTAGGGCATGTTGTTTCAGCTCAAGGTATCCAGGTTGACTCTCGGAAGATAGCAGCTATGGAGAATTGGGAGCAGCCACGAGCCGTCACTGAGGTACGGAGTTTCCTTGGCTTAGCAGGTTACTATCAACGGTATGTTAAAGACTTTTCAGTCATGGCTTTACTACTGACGAGGTTGACCAAGAATGATGTTAAGTTTGAGTGGGATGATAATTGTGAGTGGAGTTTCCAGTAGTTGAAGTATTGTCTCACTCATGCTCCTATTTTAGCTCTTCCTTATGATGATGGTAACTTCGAGATTTATAGCGATGCTTCATTGAATGGCCAGGGATGTTTTTTGATGCAGCATGGTAGGGTAATTGCTTACACTTCATGTCAGTTAAAGCCTCATGAGATGAATTATCCTACTCATAACCTAGAATTGGCGGCTATTATTTTCACTTTAAAGAGTTGGAGACATTATTTTTATGGTGAGAAATGTAGGATCTTCTCAGATCATAAGAATCTCCAGTACCTGTTCACTCAGAAAGATATGAATCTTCGTCAGCGAATGTGGATTGAGTTGTAGAGTGACTACAATTGCATGATAGAGTATCACCCGGGTCATGCAAATGTGATAGCTGACGCTCTTAGTAGGAAATCTGAGGGCAGAGTTAATGTCTTTCATGCGAACCGTGTTCCTCTTCTTGTAGAGTTGAGATCAACTAGAGTACAGTTAGAGGTAGAGAATCATGTGGTAAATGATCGAGAGGAAGCCTTGCTTACCAGTTTCCAAGTTAGGCCAATCCTAATTGACAGAATGCTCGAGGCCCAGATTAATGATGAAAAAACTCAGGAACTTATTCAGTTAAGAAATGAAGGGAAAAAGAAAGACCTCCAAATCAGAGAATCAAATGGCATGCTTATGCAGGAAAACCGGATGTACATACCAGACAATGCAGAGTTGAAGAAGGTTATCTTGGACGAAGCACATATTTCAGCCTATGCAATGCATCCCGGAGGCACGAAGATGTATCATACCATTCGACCATTTTATTATTGACCGGGTATGAAAAGGCAGAAGCTGTTTGGATTGATGCAGCCACTTCCTGTTCCACAGTGGAAATGGGAAGACATTACTATGGATTTTGTGTACAAGCTTCCTCGTACACAGAATGGTTATGATGGAATATGGGTGATTATTGATCGGCTCACTAAGTCAACGCATTTTATTCCTGTGAGGGAGAAGTTTTCTCTGAACCGATTAGCTAAGTTGTTTATATCGAAGATTGTGAAGTACCATGGAGTTCCAGTCAATATTATCTTGAATCGTGATCCTAGGTTCTCTTCCAAGTTCTAGATAGCGTTCCAGGAAGCTCTTGGTGCAAAATTACATTATAGTACAACATATCATCCTCAGATAGATGGACAATCTAAGAGGACGATTCAGGCGTTGGAGGATATGCTAAGATCTTCGGTTTTGCAGTTTGGCGACATGTGGCATCATCGTTTGGATTTGATGGAATTCGCCTACAATAACAGGTTTCACTCTAGCATTAGTATGACATCGTTCGAGGCACTTTATGGGAAACCTTGTCGTACACCCTTGTGTTGGTCAGAAGTTGGCGAAAGAATTTTAGAGGGCCCTGAGATAGTAGATAAGACTACTCAGAATGTTCAGGTTATTAAGGCTAACCTGAAAGCAGCCCAGGATCGCCAAAAAAGTTTAGCAGATAGGCGTACTACTGACCGAGTGTATAAAGTTGGTGACTGGGTGTTTATTAAGTTATCGCCATGGAGAGGTGTGGTTCGATTCGGGAAGAAAAGCAAGTTAAGTCCTAGGTACATTGGACCTTATCTGATCACCGAGCGAGTCGATGAAGTGGCTTACAGGCTTGAGTTGCCATCAGAATTGTCTAGAGTGCACAATGTGTTTCATGTTTCTATGCTTCGACACTATGTTTCGGATCCGTCGCATGTGATTCCACCGCAACCTTTAGAGATTAATCCAGATTTGACTTACGATGAGGAGCTGGTGACGATACTGGATTAGAAAGATAAGATGCTCAGGAACAAGACAGTGCGCTTGGTGAAAGTCTCATGGAGAAATCACTCAGGGAAGAGGCTACTTGAGAGACTGAGGACATGATAAGAGAGATGTATCCGCAGTTATTTTATGGATACTAGTGATTGTACCGACATTTTATAAGGTGGGTAGATTGTGAAAGCCCTTCTGAGAAAATATTTATCGTTGATGTGAAATGACTGAAATGCCCTTGAGCGTTGGGTGTGCACATGTAATTTAAACTAACGTTTTGGTCCAATTATACAATTTCCTAAGTTTTTGGGACCAATGGGAAGTTAGAGGAATTTTAGTTGTGATTGGTTAGTGGGATTTCATTTGGACCACACACTTTACTTCTCTCTCGTACTCTATCTCTCTCGTAGACACTCTCTCTCTTCCAATTTCGTACAGACCTTCACAAAAAAACCTTTGTAACTTCACAATTTGAGGATTCTAAGGTCACCATTGTGTTCGTGAGGACCATACGAGTTCAAGTGTACCATTTTCAGGTAAGGAAACCTTTGAAAACCTCGTAAAACCTTAACTCCGATTTGGTCACTATTCATGCAATTGTAAAATGTTGATTTTTAGGGAATTTCAAGCCCATATGGAGCTTAAGGAGGTCCTTACGAAGCTCGGAGTACTTCGTTGGAAGAATTTAGACGTCGAGATCGCGAGAACGAAGAGTTTCCAATTTTGGCTAAATTTTCAAGGCTTTTTTGGCGAATCCCTGACGAGTTAGGGGTCGAGGCAGGTATGGTTTTGTTCATCTTGGTGAGATATTTATAATGGGACTTGTTTCATTGAAAATGGTGCAAAAATAAGGAAGTTATAGCGTTTTGAAGTTTTACCCAGAAACCGGCGACCGGCGACTCTTCAGAGAAGAAAGAAGTACATTCCGTTAGTTTTGACGGAATATACTAACAGCATTAGGTGACGTCGTTAGTTTTCTAATGGTATATGCTTGAATTTAAGGGAATATTCCTGATGGCGTTAACTGATGCAGTCAGTGTGCCTAGCACGTGGCCGCGTGTGAGGGCGCGTCTGGCCGTGCTGTCGCCAGCGGGGTGGTCGGAAATTTTTTCTAAACATATGGGGATGTTCCTGAGGTTGTGTAGATCACGTTGGTATATTCAAATACCAAAATTGAGCAATGTATGAGAAGTTATTTTACGGATCTCGTTTATGTGCTTTAAATAACGTTTATTCAGTTACTTCTCGTATAGGTGAGACTTACTCGGAGGATGAGCATAGCTAGGCTAGCCACAGGGGTTAAGACCCAGCTACATATCAGTGAGTGGGCTTTTGGTTTTTCATATATACCTATATACATATTGTTTTTCCCAAAAAAATGAATTTGAACGCTTGTATGTTTTAAAATGCCATGCAAAGTATCTGCTTATTTTATTATACGTTGATTGTTGAATATATTTATGATTGGTGCTGCGGACGCACAAGTAAGTGTCAGGTAAGTTTATATAATGGTTATGATGAGAATGATGTGATGTGATGTGATGTGATGAGAGCTCATGAGTTAGCGCACAGTTCTTCAGGTGATGTTCACCTCCCACACCGTATGCTCGCCTTGGATCCAAGTTAGTTGCACAATCTTGTCGTATAGACCACTATATGTGGGTTTAACTCGTAGGTGACCCGCGATTATTCGCATAGTCTTTACGTGATCGTAGTACTAGAGATTATTCTATATTCAGTTATGTTGTGCAGGCCACTAGAGGTGGTATTGATTTGTGTGCAAGATACATATGATTTGATTGAGATTGAGTATGAACTATAGATTCAGCTGAGGACTGATTTGATACATGACATTTATACTTAGTCATTGAGTTACATTGGTATTCAGTGGAGATACTTTGGCATGGTATACTTTCCTGGCATGATTTTGAGATACATATGCATATGAGTATAAACTTTATTTCTGGAAAATTATACAGGTTTTACGGATAGGGGTTATAACTTTTGAGAAATGAATGGTTTTGAAAAGCTTTGTTTTTGCCCACCACGCTGTTGTTTTTCGCCTCTCCAGGTTCTAGGTAGTGTTCCTTGGTGGCTACGAGGTTTGCAGCGGAAGTTCTGAAAGACCACTCCTTATGTAGGACACCCTTTGGTGTTATTTGAACTTATTACTTTCCTGTTTGACTGCATTTAGTTTATTTATGCTATGGTTATGTAAACACTCTTAATTGTCGCACTAGCACGTCATCTTAGCTTGGACTACTAGTTGTATGGTTTTAATTTGCATTGTGCATGTCATCTTACGTCACGCTCACGTGACGGCCAGCATGGCTTGATTTAGGTCGGGGTGTGTCACCTATAATCTAGACGGGGGCTAAAAAATAGCCCCTTTGGGCCTAAAATAAGTTTTGGTATAACACCTAAAACCTTTGACCTTTGCAAATCTTAAAGCATCACGAAGAGTAAAGCTTCAGCAACAGAAATTGTACTTTCTCCAAGATTGCAGGACCCAACAACAATATGAGAACCATTGGAGTCTTTTATGACGAACCCATCAACAGCCTTAGAACCATCCAGAGAGCCATCAAAATTAATTTTTAGTTTAGAAGCATGAGGTGGCCTCCACTTGATAGTTTGGAGATGACATATGATATGCATTATGGGTATGAATTGTTCTTAATTTTTTATTTGCTATGTAATGTTGCCTGCCAACTATAGCAACAACCATAGGAACCCTAGCAGGATGGGCCTTACGATCATAGAAAACAAGATTATTTCTATCATTCCTCACTTGCCAACAAATTAGAAAACCCTTACTTAGATTAGAAAAATTAAGTTAATTAACTACAATAATTATATATATATATATATATATATATATATTAAATTTTATAAAACTATGCATGCATCCAAGTCCAACCATAATCGGACAATCCATTATTCATAATTCATTTGATTCCATTTCAACTTTCAAGTGCCGCCTTTTTTTAAGAAAAAGGGAGGGAAAATGAAAATGATAAAACAAGTTGAAAATGAAACAAAAAAAATAGAGAAAATTAGGGAAATATGGGTAGGCTACCGGAGGGAAAAGTGAAAATTATAATAAAAGTTTAAAAGAAAACAAAAAAAAAGGGAAAAATGAAAATTAATAAATAAATATATTTAAATCTACTTAATAAATATATATATACAATACACACCATTGATTTATTGACCTTGATGGGATACGAATTCTCCGAAACTAATTTCAACGATCCCAACCGTCAAACTTGTTTGTATGCTTCGAGATCACATCAGAAAAAAATCACAAAAAATAAACATTCAGAGATCAAGTAACGAGACAAATTTTTTCGACGGTTATAAACGAAAAATCACGATTTAACGGTTATTTTAACTCCGATTTTGATTATTTTTTTACAGCTACACTCCTTGACCCTATATGAATACAATGAATGAATTTGATCTTCAATTTAAAATATTTATACAAGTGGATACCACAAAATCTTATGTTATACTTAATGAAAGTATAAATAAACTCTTAAGTATTAGTGAATTTATCATTTTAATGGGATACGAATTTTCCGAAACTAATTTCAACGATCCCAACCGTCAAACTTGTTTGTATATGCTTCAAGATCACATCAGCAAAAAATCACAAAAAACAAACATTCAGAGATCAAGTAACGAGACAAAGCTTTTCGACGGTTATAAACAAAAAATCACGATTTAACGCTTATTTTAACTCCGATTTTGATGATTTTTTACAGCTACACTCCTTGACCCTATATGAATACAATGATAGACTTCGATCTTCAATTTAAAATATTTATACAAGTGGATACCACAAATCTTATGTTATACTTAATGAAAGTATAAATAAACTCTTAGTGTTAATGAATCTATCGTTTTAATGGGATACGAATTCTCTGAAACTAATTTCAACGATCCCAACCGTCAAACTTGTTTGTATATGCTTCAAGATCATATCAGCAAAAAATCACAAAAAACAAACATTCAGAGATCAAGTAACGGGACAAAGTTTTTCGACGGTTATAAACGAAAAATCACGATTTAACGGTTATTTTAACTCCGATTTTGATGATTTTTTACAGCTACACTCCTTGACCCTATATGAATACAATGAATGAATTTGATCTTCAATTTAAAATATTTACACTAGTGGATGTGGATATCACAAAATCTTATGTTATATACTTAACAAAAGTATGAATCAAGTATAATAATTATATATATTAATTTAACAATTTTATACCCCTAAAAAAATTATAATAATTATATATATTAAATTCAATTTTAAAGATTGATGACCATTGGATTGGCTAAGATTTAATCTCAGCCATCCATTTCATTATTATTTTATTTCTTTTCATAATTATTTTGTTAAACTTCTCATAATTTGAATGATTTTTAATGTTTGATTTTTCTATACTTAGTTTATGCGGAAGAGAGTTCTGACGTGGAAAACCTTACTGAAAACATCATCAACATAACTCTTGAAGGCAATAGATCAAGCCAAAGTTCGAATACAATTTCATGATGATCGATGTAATTTGAAGATTTTGTAAATTGAGGTTTAAACTTTTGAAAAAGACTTACAACCTTGAAAACAAAAACTCTTTCATTTTGCATATCCTTGCACATTTAATATTTGTAATAAATTAGTAGTGTATGTATTATTTTTTTATTAGGAGCTTATTTTCGAGTGTAGATATAGTACTTAAACGACAAATGTTTTAATGTTTTGAAGTAATATTTATGTGGCAATGTGTGGTATGTGCAAATTTAAAAAAAAAATATTTTTCTTAGCGGGTCGGATCAGTTTACCCGTTGGGTAAAGTGACACGACTTGTTAAGGACCCATTAAGATAACGGGTGTGACACGACACGACCCGTTAAGATAACAGGTGTTATACGAAAATTACACGAACACGACAGACACGACCCGTTTGCCAGGCCTAGTCCCTATATAACTTCATCCTATCTTTCTTGTAATGGAAGTGGGTACTACAAATTTTGCTTACAATGTCAATATCCAAAAGAAACTCATCAATAAGGTTAACATCACTAACTTTCATATTTCAATCAACACTTCATCTACAAGGCTTTGGTGAGATAAAAAATAGTGGGAAAAGGAAAACCCAATTATAGGTCCAATACTAAATGTCTTTGTCATTTCTCACTATCCGTCTGTAACCTTTTAGAAGAATATCTCTAGAACTCAGCACACCTTTCCAAGCCAGAGAGTGGTGTTGCTTTATTTTAGCAGTAAATAAATCTTAATGTCTTAAATGTTTTTGCTTTACAATTTGAACCCATCAAGTATTTGTATCAGTGACAATGTTTCATGCTAGCTTTGCTAAGGAGGCATTATTAAAGTGATCAACTCTAAGGTTTGGTGGTAATCTTGCCATTTTATCAACCAATCATGGACTAGTTTGTAGCCTCCACTTTTCCTATAAATAGGAGGCACTTCTCCATTGTTTTCATATCTTAAGGAAGCACGCACAACATGCATGGAGGGCTTATGTAGAGAGTGAGAAAAAAGGGAAAAGAAAGAAAGGGAGAGAGTTAGGGTTTGAAGGTGTGGAGGTGTTAGTTGGGTTGTCTTGCCAAAGTTTAGATTATCAAGGTGAGTGGTTTATGTACTGTGTTTAAAATATTATTGTTTTTTTATAAACAAAAATCATGAGTTATTGTGAGATTTATCTATTTTCAAATATCTCTCTATTTCAAGTCAAGCATGTTGAATTTGTGGAAATGCTTTTGGAATTATTAATATAGTGATATGTGGGTATTTGGAATTGTTCATGGAGCATGAGAACTTTAGTGTTGCATTAATCTGAGGGATAAATTTAAACTGCACATCGAGACATTAGGGCAGATGACCATTAGGGGTCACGTGGTGAGTTACAATTTATGAAGGATATAATGGACATGTGAATGGAATTATGTAGCTAAAGCTTTGATATTATTATTGTATTTTTTAGAGTGTGTAAAAAGGCATCGCTTGACTGGCATATTACATATTCTACTCATTGAGCGACGGTGATTGTTCACTACAACAAAATTTGGTCTTTTGCGATGCACAAAAAGCGTCGTAAACGGTTATTCACAACGTGAGCCTCCAAGCAGTGAAAGCCCCTGTCGTAAAAGATGTTTTGTCAAATATCACGTACTCTACTAATCGTGAATAATTTAAGAAAAACACGTCGTAAATGCATTTCAAGGCATGCCTTGCATGCCTTAATTGGTATTAGATGCGTCATTAAAGGGAGTGTTGTAATATTGCGAAAACAATTACGACATAATTATATATCTGATATGGCATGTATATCTGATATGGCATGTATTGAGTGTCATAATATTGTGAAGGCAATTACGACATACGTCGTATCTCGTAAAAACAAACTACCATCAACAATTATTGCTAATTTTGCATCCCTAATTTATATTTATTATAACAATTCATTTTTGATAAACCTCACTTCATAACATCTAAATTAATGTTGTAAAGAATACAATAAAAAGATAACAATAACAATAGTGATCATAAACACATTAAACTCAAAATACTCGGAATAATTAGTAGAAATTGTCAATTACAGTACAATTGGAAGTTTTCACACAAACAAAAAATTTGAATTGTTTTGTTCCTCTTACAATTGATGTACATCCTAAAGTTGACAGGAAACTAATGAGGGCTACAAAACAGCATCCTACCAAAAAAGAAATCTCCCAAGCACATCCTCCATGTCCAAAGAGCATCCAATTTTGATCATTGACCATACTAACAAAAATAAAAGCAATTCCTTAAGAAGTGCTAAGCTAATTCTCAAATATGTAGGACCAAAATATATATAGCTAGTAAGTAATAGAAAAACAAGAAATACTAAAATAAAAATTGATATAAATTTAGTGAACCATCACGACCAAAATTAGTACCTTTCAGTCAAGAGGTAGTCAAGGGAGATGAATTCAATTGGCCATGCCATTGTACTAAGAAGTGCATCATTGAGAAGAAAAAACTCACTTGTTGGTCAAGGCAAGTTTATCCCAGGTACAAGTCCCACTAGTTGGAAAAAATTACTTAAAGATCAGTGCAAAGCCATAATAATCAAACTATGACATAAGCTTTCAACTATTTTGTATCTAACATAAAAGGAAGTAAAAGCCAATGCTTAAACGCAACTGAGTAACCGATAATATGAGAACGATATATATGTTTCTTAAATCCTTCTTTATAGTTTTCATGGTTTTCTAGGACACCAAATAAAAAGTCTCCAAATAATAACACCAACAAACAGAAAAGGCGTAGCTTAACACTAATAAACAGGAAAAAAAAATCATCTATGGTGGCTCACAAAGTCTATGCCTCCATACCTCTGCTCCATGATCTTCATCACTTCAACAAACTTCTCGGGAGAGAACTGCTTGAAAAGCACATGTTACGATAAACTCCTTACCAAGGTGCTTTTCTAATTTATCAAGCGTGATAACTGGACCAACTTTCCATTGGATAGCACATGGTTCTAATATTTCAATAGCACTCAATTAAAGGTGCTGTAATCATTCGTAGTATGGGGTTTAGTGATAAATGCATCATTATGCATGACAAAGTTCAGGGCAGAGGAAAAATGGCTTTCGTGTTGCCAAGGATTTCAACATGGCAATTTCAAAAACAAAGTAATGAGCATTATGATTTATTGGAATCACATTGTAATCAAGATTATTACGTAAAGATGCGAGCATTATTTGAGAAAAATAAAATTTGTCTGCATATTGAATGGTACGACCATGCTTATAGAAAAAGAAGGAAAAGAACTAGTACCTCATGTCTTGCCTTCAACTTCTCTCCAACATTCATCACGGTTGCAAAGTTCTCCATGCTAAAGGGTTGTTGACCAGCATTGAGATGCAATGAGAACATGGTTGCAGTTGAGCCACTTCCATAAGAGAACAGTATCACCCACTTGCCATCCTGTTATCAAACAAAATTTATTAGACCAAAATACGAGGACTTATCACTTTGGAAACACTAACTAAACGAAGGACTTATTTATTCTGAATCACCAATGTCATATCACCATTCAATCATTTACAACTATACGATATCTCAATCTTTGTATAAAATGAAAATTGAACTAAGCAAATACAATCATGTATCAAATTTTCATCTTTGCCCTTTTAACCTGCGGCAACTCCATTTTCATCCCTCACTCACTGTAATAATACAAATCAAGTCCATCAATGATGAAAATACCTCAAAATAGACCACATATATAATCAACATAAGCAGACATGTATCGCTAAGTGGAAGTTGAATTAAATGGGAAACAACCAGAGCAAAATTCCAAGAGGTATTTGGAACAAGAAGCAGAGATTGAAAATAGATATGCCACTAGGTCACTCAACAAAAAAATACGAACCACATAGTACATTATGACTTATAACTACCGTATAGATACGCGTTAATATGTGTGGATTTAAAACAAGAAGCAAGTTTTGGTGATTGAGGAGAAATTTAAGGATTTTAATTTATTATTTTTGTACAATCTGTAAGGATTTTGGAGTAATTTTTATTAGAGGAGTTTGTTTTTTTCTTTTTAATTTTTCTAGCGCACCGGGCGTGGGGTTATTTTTCCACCGAGCCCGGGTCCGAGGCGTGACAGGAGCCTAGCCCTTGTCTTCTTCACCAAAGACTGCAAATGATGGAAATCCTATCAATAAAGAAGAGTCACAGGCATCGCTTCTCTATCCAATCTGTCTTCCCTGGCCACCCCAACAAACTCTTGAGACGAAATAAACCTCCCACCATAGAGACGAATAAGATACATAGAGCGTGAACCAAAATTCATAGGTGGATCAAGGTTGAATCTATATATGTGATAGATAAACAATTTACCAATTAATTAAATAAGTTTAATCGATTTCATTCAAATACTATATTAAGGTCTTCCCCTATGATACTTCAGTAGCATTTAGCAATTCCAACAGCCTAGTGAGGGCTGGTTGTCTAGGGACAGGTTAAGGATGGGCACAACATACTTACTAATAGTTGTTTTATGTTGAAGTTAATCCTTTGTCCATAAGCTAAGGAAAATTTACTGAGGATATCCATGAGGCTTTTAGCCGCTTTACGAGAAGCTTTGCTAAAAATTAAACAATCATCTACAAAAACAAGATTAAAATTCTAAATCCAAAGGGAGAAGTAAGAATGGCAACCTGATTGTTAGCATTACTAGCTAAAAGATTGAGATGCCTAACGAGCGGCTCCATGCATAAAAATTGAAGATGTAGAGGATAAAAGATCGCCCTGTCTAATTCCACATGATGGATGAAAATAACCATGAGCTTCATCTTTAACAAGTACTAAAAAAGATGATGAAGTGATGCATTCCATGATCAAATTAATCTAGGTAAAGTGAAAACTAAATTTACTAAGCACCATTCTAATATGGTCCTAGTTTAACATATCATATGCATTTTCAAGGTCCAATTTAATTGCCATAGAACCTAACCGACCTTTTTTATTCTTAAAACCAAAGAAAAGTTCATGAGCAATAAGGATATTATCATGAATTGATTTTCTAGGGGCAAAAGTCCCTTGGTTTTTTAGAAATGCACTACTCAAGAAGTGGTTTCAGCCTCGAAGTCATAATTTTAGTGATAATTTTATAATTGACATTGCATAAACTAATAGGTCTATAATGGTTAACAGTCTCAGGGTTATTGACTTTAGAGACAAAAAAATATTGATATGATATATCATTTAAGACTACAATTTTCAAAAAAAAGGAAAAGAAAAAAAAACCTTTAACCAGTTTACAAACAGAATGTTTAACCATGTTCCAACAATTTTGATTAAAAAAATGGCATGCAAACAATTGGACCAAGTGGCTTAAGGCTACTAATGTTATTCACAACCATCCAAACCTCGTGTTCAAAACTGACAAGTAATGGTAACAAGATAACTAATTATATAGTGGGCCCCAAGACAAATAATATGTAGAGCCCTATATATTTGATCTTGCTAGAAAACCCTAAGATATTCTTCTAACTAAGACAAGTAATGGCGGGTGGGGTTCGCAATGATTGAACGGAAATCGGAGACTTTGACGGAGGAAGGATTATGGATCTTGCGTAGGGCTGAAGAGTAAGAGTTGAATTTTTGGAGGGTGTGGAGTGCGGCGTATGCTAAGGCTACACCCACAGTGGGGTTATCGAATGAGAGGGCGAGTTCGGAGACTAGAGAGATTAAAATTTGATCGGCATTCCGCGCCATGGTTGTTGTCAAGATTGCTTACACAAGAAGGGCAATTTCATTCAAGCATGATGTTAGAATCGAGAAGCTAGAAGGATATTGCCATAGCATAATCAACTAGCTCTTTCATGGTTTCTTATTTAAGAAAAGCCAGAAAAGTATCCGCTTATGAGTTTAAAATCAAATTCACATTTGGAGTCTAATTCCCCTAAATTGACAAAAAACCTTGAAATAGTAGAATCATACGCACTGTGTTAGTGCTGAAGACAAAGACTTACAAATTTTGTTTTTGAACCAGATGAAGACTTAAGGTAGAATTTGGTGTGGGGTGTGGGGTGTGTAGGCCTGGCAAACGGGTCGTGTCTGTCGTGTTCATGTCGTTTTTGTGTAACACCTGTTATCTTAACGGGTCGTGTCGTGTCACACCCGTTATCTTAACGGGTCCTTAACATGTCGTGTCACTTTATCCAACGAGTAAAGTGATCCGACTCGTTATGACCCGTTAAGAAAAATATATATATTTTTTAAATTTGCACATACCACATATTGCTACATAAATATTACTTCAAAACATTAAAACATTTGTCATTTAAGTACTATATCTACACTCGAAAATAAGCTCCTAATAAAAAAAATAATACATACACTACTAATTTATTACAAATATTAAATGTGCAAGGATGTGCAAAATGAAAGAGTTTTTGTTTTCAAGGTTGTAAGTCTTTTTCAAAAGTTTAAACCTCAATTTACAAAAACTTCAAATTACATCGATCATCAAGAAATTGTATTGGAACTTTGGCTTGATCTATTGCCTTCAAGAGTTATGTTGATGATGTTTTCAGTAAGGTTTTCCACGTCAGAACTCTCTTCTATAGAAAAATCAAACATTAAAAATCATTCAAATTATGAGAAGTTTAACAAAATAATTATGAAAAGAAATAAAATAATAATGCTATACCATATAAAAATATATTACCTCATTTTCCAAATAGCCAATCTCGTGTGCACAACAAAGCTTGAACTGTTTCTGGTAACAATGAACTTTGATACTGATCTAGTACACCCCCAATACTAAATGCAGATTCTGATGCAACAATTGAAATGGGAATTGTTAACACATCTCGTTCTAACTGAGAAAGTACCGGATAATGAAAACGCTCCATTTGCCACCAAGAAAGAACATCTATGTCTACTTTTCTATCTATTCTTTTATCCTCCAAATACTTTTGCAATTCATTTTTTTCAATCAAACTTGAACCATCATAATTATTATCAAAATCCTACATCATAAAAAATCATGCATCATGTCAATTTCAAATATAATATCAACACTTTTTATAGTACTAATACTACAATCTACAAATATATAAAGTAAATAAAAACAAACTTAGGTTACCTCAAGAATAACATCTACATATTCTGTTTGATGAATAGACATTGAATTCACTGCAATATTTGAATTATCAAGATGCAGAAGTTTTTCCAAGTACACACCAAAAAGATCATTCAATTTGTCATTAACCTTTGTAAATTCGACCGAATTCACACCATGAAGCCTTGTGTAAGCCCAATCCACAAAATGCAATTTATAACGAGGGTCTAAGATGACTGCAATTGCCAAAATCAAACTGTACTCAGACCAATAGTTCTCAAACTTCATGTACATGTAAGTCCCCATCTTCTTCATGAAACTTTCAGAGTTATTCATGGTTGCCTTAATTTGAAGTTGGATTACAAAGACCTTAGGGAAGAACAAATTTGATGTGGGGTACTTTGTCCCAGAGAATAAGCAGGTAACCTCATAAAAGTACCCCAAAAACTTGGAAATCTTCATTATTTTATCCAACTCTTCAGAAGATGGACAACTAGTAAAATTGGAATCACTCAACCCTAAATGAATCAAAGCATATCAATAGAAAATTGCACGATCTAGCATAATATAGGTTGAGTTCCATCTAGTAGGGACATTTTGTCTCAACCCTCTCCTACCATCCAATATCGCTACTTGTCTAACACATTCATAAAACTTTAGTTTCCTAGCCTCAGAGCCCTTTATATACTTGATGCATTCACGAATTTTTATCACCGAAGAATCAATTTCTTTAAGTCCATCTTGAACTATCAAATTCAAGACATGAGCACAACAACGCACATGAAAGAAGTCACCATTCATCATGAGAAGACTTGTAAGATTCAATTGATTCTTCAAAATGCTAACAAAAGAAATATTTGAAGAAGCATTATCCAAAGTAATAGAAAATAACTTATTCTCAATTCCCCACTCAGTCACCAATGCATTAATTTTCTCAGATAATGCAACACCAGTATGAGGAGGAGGCATGTGACAAAAACTTAAAATTCTCTTATGCAATTTCCAATCTTTGTCTACAAAGTGAGCAGTAAGAGCAAGATACCCATCAGTGCATTGCGAGGTCCATAAGTCAGATGTCAAACAAATTCTACCTTCAGTTGAGCTTAACAAATTATGAAGCCTTTGTTTTTCATTTTTGAACGTCCTCAACGCACAAGCTTTAATTGTATTTCTACATGGTAACTTAATATCAGGAGATATATATGCAAACAAAACCCTAATTCCCTCATATTCAGAAAAACTAAAAGGAAGATCATTCTTGATGATGGCCTCTACCAATAAGCCATGGAATACCACAGGATCAAAGTTTTGGGAACAGAATTCAGACACCGACGACAACAATAATCCACTAGTATGTCCAGGTCTAAGGCATGTTTTCAAATGTCTATTCATATTACCCGTCCCATGATGACTATCATCTATTACCAGTTTCTTATAATTTTTGCATTGAGCACGAATTTTACCATCTTAAAAAATAGTAGTCAATTTATTGAAAGTTTTCCAAACAGGAGACCTGAGTGTTCACTTACCTAATTTGATCACTCTAGCCTTTTTCTTTGCTGGACTTGTATTTGTATCTTCTGTATTTTCACTTCCATGATCAGGTTGCATTCCCATTGTCACTTTTATTGACCCTCTATCACTAAGGTTTGTAAAATCTTGGTCTACATCATCCATTGCTTCAAGAAAGAAAAACAAAATTGTAAAATCTTGCTCATACCAATTTCATACCATATCCATTTCAATTTCACATATATAATTGCACTCAAATAGTAAGCAAGTAATGGAATATCGAATGATTTTGACTAAATTAGCAGGCCCTATAATGGAATATCAGACTAATTTGAGTATTACACATATATAGTTGATTTAGTTGGATATGTGTTCATATTTTATTTGATCTAGTTGGATATGTACTTGTTGTATGTTCTAGCATGCATAAATGGAGGCACTGAGTAATTATGGCAGAAATAGAGGATCCATCATCCAAGTAAGAAACTGTATTTTGTCAAATCAATTTTTAAAGACAATAATTTGGCAATTGAGTTTTTGGACCGACATATATTTACGTACAAATTATTTTTAAGCTCTCGGTGACAACATGGTACAAATTAATTAAGTCTAGCATTTTCTAAAAACACAATGGAGTTCCTAAAAACACAATGGAGTTCCATGACTGTATTTCTCATAGCACAGTGCAAATACAATTTAAAAAAAATATACAGAAACTCAGAAACTAGCAACAATGCAGAATACATCTTCATAAAATGTTTAATTTCATCATGTTGTTCCTCTTTCTATCTTAAACCATTAAAATGAAAAAGAACAAAGAAGGAAAGAACAAAATCCCAAAAGCCCTAATTCCAATCCCTATTCAAAATCCCTAATTCAGAAACATGAATTTCAGAAATTCTGAATTCCAAATGCCCTAATTCAGAGTCCCTATTCAAAATCCCTAATTCAGAAACCTGAATTTCAGAAATTCCTAATTCCAAATGCCCTAATTTAGAAACCCTAATTTCAGAAATTCCTAATTCGAGTTTATTGCAGGAATTTCTTACCTTGTGCAGTGATGAAGAGTGCCGGAGCTGGATTTCGGTGGTACTGGTATGCTCAGACAGTGGGTGAATGGTGAACCCAAGGAGTGAGGTCTCGAAGATTCGAGTCGAAGACAGACAGAGTGAGGTCACTGATTTGCGTGAGGGCCCGTGACCGTGAGGAGGGTAAGGCGCCGGCGCTGCGTCCGCGTGACTGTGTGAGGTCGAAGTCAAAGACAAACTAATGAAGTCAATCGAGATTCGAGAGAGATAGAGTGAGATTTGAGTTGAGTCTAACTGTCTGAGACTCTGAGTTAATGAGAGCGAAGAGGAATAATACACGGCTGAGATTAAATCTCAGCCGATCTAATGGTTATCAATTTTTTAAATTTAATATATATATATATATAATTATGAAATGGACGGCTGAGATTAAATCTCAGCCGATCTAATGGTTAACAATTTTTTACATTTAATAAAAAAAATATATATACATATATATATTGACACACCCCGACTCAAAAATGAGGCGTGCTGGCCGTCACGTGAGTGTGACGTAGCCATGTGTACGGTGCGAAAGCGAGAATCGATAACTAAGTACGAACTAATTAAAATCAAAACCACTAGCAACCTAGGTAAGATAGTGTACTAGAGGCATAATAAGGTACTTATACATAATCAGAGCGTTCTAAGTTCGAATGCAGTCAAGCATAAAATAAGTTTAGATAACACCACCGGTGTCATACATAAATGAATGTGTCAGAACTGCCGATAAGCCCTCGCGTCCACCAAAAGAACCTCTAGCTACCTAGTACCTGGAGGGGCAAAAAAACAAAACTGAGTGGGTCAGCAAAACAATTCCTTTCAAAACCAATCTTTACTCAAACATATAGCCCCTCACCGTAAAACCTGTATAATTTCCCAGAATCAAAATATATACTCGTATATACATATAGGTTCTCAAAATCATGCTGAAAAGTATATGTATGCCATGCCAAAGTATCCAAAACAGAAACTCAATCATAAACTGTTGATGTGATCAAATGCCAGGTAATCATCTTGGCCCTCGGCCATCTAATCTCATATAGCTCATAACATCATGTATATCAATACTGCACAATCATCACTACCACATCTGGTGGTCTACTCATCAGCATGTATATCAAGTAAATATGCTCTAGTGCTACAATCACGTGAAGACTGTGCGAATGATTCACGGGTCACCTACGAGTCGAATCCACTCAAAGGGGGTCTATACGACAAGACTGTGCACCTAACTTGGATCCAAGGCGAGCATGCGGTGCGAGAGGTGAACGACACGTGAAAGACTATGCCCCTAACTCTGGGCGGGAGCACTAATATCAATGTGCAAGTACATGAGCTCTAATCACATCATATCACATCATTCTCATCATAACCAGCATATAATCTTACCTGACACTTACCTGTGCGTCTGCACCACCAACATATGAATATGCAATCATTTATGCATCAATAATAATTTATGAATACTTTGCATGGCATTAAAATCACATAAACGTTCATTTATCGTTTTATGGGAAAATAATAATAACATATAGGTAAATACGGTAAATAGCTGCCCACTCACTGATAAGTCGCTGGGTCGTAGCCCCCGCGTCTAGCCTGGCTACGCTCGTCCTCGGTATATGTCTCACCTATATGAGAAATTACTATAAATACGTTATTTAAGCACATACACGCAAATACGAGAATAACTTCTCATACATAGCTCAATTTTGGCATACGAATATACCAACGCGACCTACACGACGTCACGGATGTCGTGATATTTTTAGAAAATTTTTAGGGTCCCGCACGCGCCAGGAATGCCACGGGGCTACGCGCCCCCCCACGCGCAGTGCGTGCACCCCATGCGCCTTCTCCGACTGTCCTCACCAGACTGGTTTTTCCGGTGACCGGAAAACTTCCGTGTGTGATTTCTCACTCGTTTCTCAACCATTCTTCATGAAATTTTCACCAAAATGCTCCAAAATTGAGAGTAGAACAAGTCTATACCTTCAAAAACTTCGAAAACCAATGTGAATCTCGTCGGGAAATCTCCAAGTTTCGGCCTCTCCTTATTCTCGACAATCCCGACGTCAAAGCTTGTCAAACGAAGGTCACCGAGCCTCTAGAGGACCCAACAAACACTCCTGTGATCTCAGATTCTCCTAAAACGCAACGTATAAAAAGTTGATGAATAGTGCCAAATATAAACCTTGAGTTTTGGACGTGAAATCGTCGTAGTTCTTACCTGAAATTAGTATGGTTGAGTTCGTAAAGACTTCACGAGTCTGAATATATAATTTGTTTGGTTGATCTACGAGTTTTTGGTATGGGTAGTGTGTGAGCCGTGTGTTATGGTAGAGAGAGAGAAAGGCAGTCGAGAGATATGAGAGGGAGAGAGAGTCTGAGAGACGTGAGAGAGAGAGGAGTGTCGGTGGTGAGGTGAATCAAGACCACCAATCACCACAATTATTATCCTAACTTTTCATTGGCCCCCAATAATTAGGATAATTCTATAATTGGCCCAAAAATTATTAAACTCATGCATAAACGTTCGCCCGAACTCAAGGGCATAATAGTCATTTCATAACGTCGAAATAAAAATTCCGGGACGGGTTGTTACATATATAATATTATGAAATAGACGACTGAGATTAAATCTCAGCCGATCCAATGGTTATCAATTTTTTAAATTTAATATAAAATATATATATATATATATATATAATTATGAAATGGACGGCTAAGATTAAATCCCAGCCGATCAAATGGTCATCAATTTTTAAATTAAATTTAATATATATATATATATATAATTATGAAATGGATGGCTGAGATTAAATCTCAGCCAATCCAATGGTCATCAATCTTTAAAATTTAATTTAATATATATAATTATATTATATAATTATTATAGTTTTTTTAGGGGTATAAAATTGTGACAACCCGTCTTGGGATTTTTAATTCGACGTTGTGAAATGACAGATTTGCCCTCTCGAAAATTTTGTACTTATATGCACGTGTATGTGAGGGTGACTTATTGGACTTTACCCTCAATTATTGGAATCAATGGGTTTTAATTATCACCTACATGTGATTGGTGGCTTTTAGACCACACAGACACTCACATTCCCTCTGTCTCTTCCCTCGTGTCTCACTCTCTCATTTCAGAAACACTCTCTCTTCACTCTCGAAACCTCACTCTTTCCTCCCTCACGTACGGACAAGCCACAAAACCCTTAAATCCTCACAGATCAAGGAAAACAAGAAAACCATTGTACTCCTGAGGTCCTTACGAGCTTGGTGATACCCATTTCAAGTACGAACTCCGTCGTTATCACTTCCCGAGTTTGTCATTGTTCATCAACTTTTCATTAGTTGCGTTTTAGGTGAAACCAAGCTCACCACGAGTATTAGAACTCTCCCATGAGTCTCGGAGACCATCGTTTGCTAAGTTTGGACGTCGGGACAGCACCGAATAAGTTAGGCTGGTTTTCGTGATTTTTCCCGACGAGATTTCAGAGGTTTTTCGAGGTTTTTGAAGGTATAGCTCTCTTCCTCACTTGATCTTGAGCATGTAGGAAGAAAAATGGGTCAAAATGGTGTAGAATCGAGAGAGAAAACCCGAGATACAGGTTTTCCGGCACCGGCAAGATTTTCCAGCAAGCAGGAGGTTGAAGACGACACGTGCCGCGAGTTGCACCGTTTTCTGGCAGGCGCGTGGGGACGCGTGGGGACGCGTGGGCCACCCAAAAATTATTTTAAAATTATGTCGACGTCCGTAACGTCGTGTAGGTCGCGTTGGTATATTCGTATACCAAAATTGAGCTATGTATGAGAAGTTATTTCCGTAGTTACGTTTATGTGCTTAAATAACGTATTTTTAGTAATTTCTCATATAGGTGAGACTTATTCTGAGGACGAGCGTAGCCAGGCTAGATGTGGGGGCTATGATCCGGCGACCTATCAGTGAGTGGGCAGCTATTTTTCCGTATATACCTATATATTACTATTTTTCCCAGAAATTGAAAATGAACGTTTATGTGATTTGAAATGCCATGTGGTATTCATTTATTTTAAATGCTGCATTAGTGATTGCATATTGTATGATGGTGCTGCGGACGCATAGGTAAGTGTCAGGTACGTTTAGATTATGGTTATAATGAGAATGAGAACGAATGATGTGATGTGATGTGATTAGAGCTCATATACCTACACATTGATATTAGTGCTCCCGCCCAGAGATAGGGGCATAGTCTTTCACATGTTGTTCACCTCCCGCACCACATGCTCGCCTCGGATCCAAGTTAGGTGCACAGTCCTGTCGTATAGACCACTATAAGTGGGTTCGACTCGTAGGTGACCCGCGAATCCTTCGCACAGTCTTCACGTGATTGTAGCACTAGAGCATACTTATATATATATTCAGTGATGATGAGTAGACCACTAGTGGTGATATTGATATGTGTGCAGGATTGATATACATGATGTGATGAGTTGATTATGAGCTATATGTGCAGCCAAGGGCTGAGTTTATTATTGATATTGATTATGAGTTTTATATACGGTTGAGGGCCAAGATGATTACTTGACATTTGATCACATCCACAGATTTATGATTGAGATTCAGTTATGATACTTTGGCATGACATACATACTCTTTTCCAGCATGATTTTTGAGAAATATATATATGAGTATCTACTTTGATTCTGGGAGTTTATACAGGTTTGACGGAGAGGGATTACACTTTTGAGAAAAGAATGATTTTGAAAAGATTTGTTTTGCTGACCCACTCAATTTTGTTTTTCACCCCTCCAGGTTCTAAGTAGCTAGAGTACCTTTGGTGGCTAGCGAGGATCATTCGGCAGTTCTGACAGACTCCTTCTTATGTAGGGCACCCTTTGGGATTATTCGTATTTAATGATTCATGCTTGACTGCATTTGGACTTAGTACGCTCTGGTTCTGTATAAGTACTATAATCTCACTCTAGCACACTATCTCGTTTAGGTTGCTAGTGGATTGGTTTTTAATTAGTTCGTATTCTGATATTGAATCTTGCTTCCGCACTGTGCACATGGTTACGTCACGCTCACGTGACGGCCAGCATGCCCCTTTTCGGGTCGGGGTGTGTCAAAATTTGTTAAATTAATATATATAATTATTATAGTTGGTTCATACTTTTATTAAGTATATAACATAAGATTTTGTGATATCCACATCCACTAATGTAAATATTTTAAATTGAAGATCGAATTCATTCATTGTATTCATATAGGGTCAAGGAGTGTAGCTGTAAAAAATCATCAAAATTAGAGTTAAAATAACCGTTAAATCGTAATTTTTCGTTTATAACCGTCGAAAAATTTTGTCCCGTTACTTGATCTCTAAATGTTTTTTTTTTTTGTGATTTTTTGCTAATGTGATCTCGAAGCATATACAAACAAGTTTGATGGTTGGGATCGTTGAAATTAGTTTCAGAGAATTCGTATCCCATTAAAACGATAAATTCATTAACACTTAGAGTTTATTTATACTTTCATTAAGTATAACATAAGATTTTGTGATATCCACTTGTATAAATATTTTAAATTGAAGATCGAATTCATTCATTGTATTCGTATAGGGTCAAGGAGTGTAGTTGTAAAAAATCATCAAAATCGGAGTTAAAATAACTGTTAAATCATGATTTTTCGTTTATAACCGTCGAAAAACTTTGTCTCGTTACTTATTATTTGAATGTTTGTTTTTTGTGATTTTTTGCTGATGTGATCTCGAAGCATATACAAACAAGTTTGACGGTTAGAATCGTTGAAATTAGTTTCGGAGAATTTGTATCCCATCAAGTTCAATAAATCAATGGTGTGTATTGTGTGTGTGTGTGTGTGTGTGTGTGTGTATATATTAAGTAGATTTAAATCTATTTATTTATTAATTTTCATTTTCCCTCTTTTTTTGTTTTCTTTTCAACTTTTATTATAATTTTCATTTTTTCTTCCGGTAGCCTACCTGTCACATCCCAGCCCGGGTGGGACCACTTTCCAGGCCCGCTCCACCACCGTAGCACGATATTGTCCACTTTGGGCCCCGACCACGCCCTCAAGGTTTTGTTTCTGGGAACTCACGAGCAACTTCCCAGTGGGTCACCCATCATGTGAGTACTCTAACCCTCTTCTTGCTTAACTTCGAAGTTTCGATGGAACCCGAAGCCAGTGAGCTCCCAAAAAGCCTCGTGCTAGGTAGGGATGGGAATATACATTTAAGGATCACTCCCCTGGGCGATGTGGGATGTCACAATAACTCTGAAGTTAAGCGAGAAGGGGGCTAGAGCACTCCCATGATGGGTGACCCACTGGGAAGTTGCTCGTGAGTTCCCAGAAACAAAACCGTGAGGGCGTGGTCGAAGCCCAAAGCGGACAATATCGTGCTACGGTGGTGGAGCGGGCCCGGGAAGTGGTCCCACCCGGGTCGGGGTGTGACACTACCCATCTTTCCCTAATTCACTCTCTTTTTTGTTTCATTTTCAACTTGTTTGATCATTTTCATTTTCCCTCCCTTTTTCTTCAAAAATGGCGGCACTTGAAAGTTGAAATGGAATCAAATGAATCATGAATAATGGATTGTCCAATTATGGTTGGACTTGGATGCATCATACTCATGGATTCATGCATATTATTAATTAATAATTATTATAGTTTTATAAAATTTAATTCAAAATTTAATATATATATATATATAATTATTATAGTTAATTAAGTTAATTTAATATATATATATATATATATATATATATATAAATGTATTATAGTTTTTAGGAGTATAAAATTATTAAATTAATATATATAATTATAATAGTATTTTTTAGGGTTATAAAATTATAAAATTAATATTCTGCTTATCGTGTATCGTGTTTACCCATGTGTATACCCGAATCAACCCGTTATCTTAACAGGTACTGTCGGGTTACCCGATAACGACCCGATTCGTTATCGTATCAACCCGAACACCTGTTAATTTCGTGTTGTGTCGTGTCGTTTTATCAGGTCGTGTCAGAAATTGTGAAACTTAAGAGTGTGTGGAATAAAATAATGTTTCATAAATAAAATTTACAAATAAAATAATGTGTCGTAAATAAAAACAAACGCATTTAAGTAATAAATCATTAAACAACTATAAACGGTACTTCACGACAACAAATCTAATCCCAAAACCCATAATTTTGCATCACATCCCGTGACATTGAAATGCGCGCCAAGACCAACTGCCAACTTCCCACACCAATCATCTTTCTCCACGTCATCACCCACTGCCGTATAATTAACCGAACCAGAAGATCTTCCCAATTTCCAATTGTTCAATTTTTTATTCCCCACGAAACCACCCAACCACTTCCTAGTCTCTCCGTCTCCGAGATCAATCAAAAGAAGATGCAAAGCCCAGATCCAACGGCGGAGGACGAATCCCAGGCCGTCAGCCGCCGCATCCAGAGGTTGTCTCTGCACCTGAGCCCCAATTACCCACTTCCCCGAAACGACGCAGCTCAGCAGCTTGAACTGGTGGAGTGCGCTCCCAAGGCAGCGAAGCTGACGGTGGACACGAGCAGCCTCTCAAACTACATGAGAGGCAAGCACCGGGAAATCCAGGACAGAGTGTTGGATTACTTCAACAAGCGGCCGGAGCTTCTGACGCCGGTGGAGATTTTGAAGGACGACCACCGGGAGCTTTGCATGAAGCAGCTTGTAGGGTTGGTGAGAGAGGCTGGGATCAGGCCTTTCCGGTACGTTGTCGATGACCCGGCTAAGTACTTTGCTATTTTGGAGGCCGTTGGCAGCGTCGACATGTCTCTCGGGATTAAGATGGGGGTGCAGTACAGGTGATTATTACTACTAGTACTGCTCTAATCTTTTTTCATTGATTTTTGTGGCATTTTTCGGGTGCTGATCGCTTTGTGTTTTAAGTTTGGATGGGAATTTTGAAGAAGCTGAGGTTCGTAAAACCAATTGGGAGAATGAGCGTGTTTTTGACGTGGGTTTTGTGATTTTTGATTATTTGAGTGGTAAGATTTATGCTGAGCATGATTCTTTGTGTTTTAGGGGTGTATTCAATTGAGAATCTGAGAGTGATTTTTGATTATTTGAGTGGTAAGATTTATGATGAGCATGATTCTTTGTGTTTTAGGGGCGTATTCAATTGAGAATCTGAGAGATTTTGAAGGATTTATAAATTCATGGATTTTTATGGAGTCTAATTTATTTGTAGAGATTCAATGTAAAATTTTGATTCAATTCCTTCAAAATCTCTTAGGAAGAGAAGAGATTTGTAGATGCTTAAAATACACTACAAAATCCCTCTAATTTCTCAACTTTTTCAAATTCTTTAAAATCAAATTCTAATTGAATACACCTAGAATGTTATAAACTTCTTTAAAATCCTAATTGAATACAGCTGGATTTCTGAGGATTTAAAAAAAACTATCTTAAAATCCTGATGGAATACACATTGAATTTCAGAGAATCACTTAAATTCCTGATTGAATACCCCTAGATTTATTAAAAGAAATAATGTATGGTGTATGTGTTTATTGCACTTTCTGTTTGTAATTGTTTTCGGATTGATTGCTATTGCATTAAATTTTTTTACTGCTCCATAAGATAGGCCTAAAATATGCGCATCAGACACATTCGCACTGCGGTGGAAAGACATATCCATAGAGATGTAATACATAATGTAAATAGATACAGAATTATTGCTGTAGATGTTGATGTTTCGGTGTACTCTTACAATTGTATACACACCACGGACGGATGCAGTTCATGAAAATTTTTAGTGTAAAGGGCACCGAATTTGTATGATCGGTAATCCCCTTCATTGGCCTTTGTTTGGTATTGTGTTTAGTTAATAGCTTGTCCCCAATTCCCAAATGTGAAAATCCCTTTAAATTGTTGATTCCAACAAAAGGAGGGAAACAAGGATCTTGACCAATGAATTGGAGTTGGATGAGTTAGCGTGTTATTTTCAAGTGCTGTGCCATGTCTATGAACAAAACTGTTTGACAAAAACAGAGTGTTGGACCACACTCAAAATTTTATAATTTGGGAGCCGTGATTACCCAACAAAAAATTTCATGCTAGGGAGAGGAAATCTAGTGCTCAAATTTTCCTTCTGCTGTGTCTTTCCCTATTTAACTACAAATAGTTCACATTTGGATGCCCTTTCTGAGGGAGGGTGTTTAAAATATAAGTTAATAGTGGACTGCGTCAAGATTGGGACTATAACAGAAAAATAAATTTTATGAACAGTTTAAGACCATCCAGATAGTTTTCATGTGATGAGAAACTTGTAATAGAATCCATGTTTTGTTGTGCAATTTGAATGTTCTGCAATGGGAAGGTTTTGGAAAAATTGGAAGGTAGAAATTTTATTATAACTTTGGCTTTAAATCCAAGAACTGCAATGCATTGTGGAAGGTAGAAGTTTCCATTAAAGTGGAGGTTCTGCAGAGTTCATCATTGTTCAAAGATCACATGCTTTATTGCTGATATTTGGTGCTTGGATTCAAATGATGTAATTACATGCCTCTTAAACTTGTCAAGGGACCTCTGCTTTCCAATGTTCGTCTGCCAGAAATATAGTGTAATGCGCACTAGCTGTACAATATATGTTTTGTTCAGCACTGATTTTTTTATTACTTGTGCAGTCTTTGGGGAGGTTCTGTACTTAACTTAGGAACGAAAAAGCACAAGGATAAGTATTTTGATGGTATCGACGATATGGAGTATCCAGGTTGTTTTGCTATGACCGAACTACATCATGGTGAGCTGTTTTGCTACTACCATTCTTTTACTTGTTCCTTGTTTAGCATAAGTTGATATCACGATGATATGTAATGCCGGGACATTTTAAGTTTATCCATACATTCATTGTGTGGTTTTGTGGAAAAGTTGGTGTGCGCCACATACACATATGCATTTAAAAGCATCTACCTTTTACAGTTTTTGTTTTCATGAAAGCCCAGATTTTAATTCTTAATGAATAGTATTATGGTGAGAAGGTCAAATCACGTTCAATAAAGCTTCCAATGAGAAAAAAGTTTTAGTGTGCATGATTATGAAGATAGTTCTCCAAGATTTATCTTGACACTTGTTAGTTACTTTTTTTTGGAATGTTGGAGTTGATATAGACAGGGTGCTGAAACATTTATAACGACTAACATCCACCTTTGAATCTTTGATTTATTGGTGATGGTTATCCATTTAAAGTTTTTTGAAGAGACTGGTTCGTTGTGATTCTCTATCATCTTTTGATTCAGATTTCTTAGTTTTTCATTTTATGCTCTCTATTTCTTAGGCACTGTTGTATTACTAAATCTAGAATTCATATCTAAACCTTATTCATTATTTCTTTTCCCTGTGCATAAGGCTCAAATGTTCAAGGTCTACAAACAGTGGCAACTTTTGATCCACTCACAGATGAATTTATAATCGACACACCCAATGATGGGGCCATCAAATGGTGGATTGGCAATGCTGCTGTTCACGGAAAGTTTGCTACTGTTTTTGCTAAGCTGGTGCTGCCGACTCATGATACAAAAGTTATTACTGATATGGGTGTCCATGCCTTCATTGTGCCAATAAGGGATTTCAAGACCCACCAAACTCTTCCAGGAATTGAGATACATGATTGTGGCCACAAGGTTGGTCTGAATGGGGTAGACAATGGAGCATTAAGATTCCGCTCAGTGAGAATACCTCGTGATAATCTTCTTAATCGGTTTGGAGATGTCTCCCGAAACGGGAAATACACAAGTAGTTTACCATCCATAAATAAAAGATTTGCTGCCACTCTAGGTGAACTTGTAGGTGGGAGGGTGGGTCTTGCATATTCTTCATTTAGTGTCCTCAAGATCGCTGCCACAATTGCAATCCGATATTCTCTACTGCGCCAGCAGTTTGGTCCTCCCAAGCAACCCGAAATTAGTATTCTTGATTATCAGTCTCAACAACACAAGTTAATGCCCATGCTGGCTTCAACTTATGCATTCCATTTTGCCACGTTGCATTTGGTGGAGAAATATTCTGAGATGAAAAGGTCTCATGATGAACAATTGGTTGGTGACGTCCATTCACTTTCAGCAGGGCTCAAGGCTTATGTGACAGCATATACGGCAAAGTCATTAAGTATCTGCAGGGAATCTTGTGGAGGCCATGGGTATGCTGCTGTCAACCGCTTCGGGAGCCTGAGGAATGACCATGACATTTTTCAGACGTTTGAAGGGGACAATACAGTGCTTCTACAACAGGTTTCAAAAAATCACATTCTCTATCTTGTAATATTTTATTTTCTTTCATGATCTAGAATTTTTCATGGGATAGAACAATTATGGGTATACAACAAGAAATGAAACAGATTTGCCAAAAAAATTATTACGGGCAATTTTTTACTCTAAGTTTTTATTGGTGACACAGGTTGCGGGTGATCTGTTGAAGCAATATAAGGAGAAATTTCAAGGCGGGACACTCACTGTCACATGGAACTACCTCAGAGAGTCCATGAACTCGTATCTATCTCAGCCAAATCCAGTGACTGCTCGATGGGAAAGTGAAGACCATTTACGAGATCCTAAGTTCCAGTTGGATGCTTTCAGAGTGAGTTTTTACTTGGTTTTATGATCAAAATCCTTTCTTAGTGTATATAACAAGACTGAAGCTCTTGTCACATAATTTTCCTCCTGCAGTACCGAACTTCTCGATTACTTCAAAGTGTTGCTGTAAGACTGCGCAAGCATTCCAAAACTCTTGGCAGTTTTGGTGCATGGAATCGATGCTTAAATCACCTTTTGACTCTGGCGGAGTCCCATATTGAGTCTGTCATCCTTGCCAAGTTTGTTGAAGCTGTCCAGAAGTAATTCTTAGATCTCTGTTACTCACATTAGTTCCTTTCTGTTATGATTTTGAGTTTTTAAAATGGGTTTTGCGCCAGATGTCCGGATCCAAGTTCTCGAGCTGCTCTGAAACTTGTCTGTGATCTTTATGCATTGGAGCGCATTTGGAAAGACATAGGAACCTATCGTAATGTTGATTATGTTGCACCAAACAAAGCTAAGGTATTCAAATCTAACCTCGACCAATATTCCTATAAATCATGAAAAGAAGAAGAAGAAATATTTCCTATAATTCTACTTTTTATGCAATCACTACAGCTCAGGATTATGGAAACCGTGTTTAAGCCTGAATACGATAGGAGTAAACATAAAATGTATCGGGCATGGCTTTGAAGAAATGCCCTAAAAATTCAAATTAGACTGAATTCTCGTTTCTGTTTGCACAGGCAATTCACAAACTGATGGAGTACCTGAGTTTCCAGGTGAGAAATATAGCAAGTGAACTTGTAGACACATTTGACATTCCAGATTATGTCACAAGAGCCCCAATTGCAATGCAGTCGGATGCCTACTCACACTACACACACTACATCGGATTTTAGTTCCCACTGAACTTCTTTCCTTTTTGAGCAAAAGAAAGCAGGAAATATATGTTTGCATAATTGTCTATGCCAAATTGGCTTAACATAGGAATGATGATTGGTGAAGGGGAGTTCTTGTTCTTCCTTACTGTAAGTTTCGAAAATATTTTTTTGGTTCGTTACAATAACTGATCGGTGAGAGTTCGTAGGGAAAAGGTGGATATAGCTCTCACAATGCAGGACTATATCATGTTCTGTTGTAAAACTATCAAACAGCATTTCTTATTAAAAAGGCAATTCGTGCTTGATATGCTTCTGTGTGCTAAATATGCCCTGTAAATCGTAAATTGCATACGTCTTTATTAACTTTATCAAGAGGTGCATGGTCACTCGCTCATGGTCACTCAACGGTTTTTCCTTCTTCGGGCTTCTTTGGTTTTCGCTGTGGTTTTTGACACCCCATAAGGAGGTAAAAAACGACGGTATTGTTCTCTTGATCATCTGGTGACCAATAAATTCATGTTCACTTAGAGTTGATACATAGGGTAAAGAACAAGGTTCTAAAAGACTCTAGGCGCTAGTCGGGCTGCTGGCTGGGGCCTAGCGCTCCGCCTAGCAAGCTAGGCAAAGCCTAGGCAGAGATTAGGAAGACTAGGCGGATTTAAGTAAATTTATTGCATTTCGTGTAAATAAGTGTCTGTTTATACTTAAAATATATATAATTTTATCATAAACTAAAAAATAGAATGACATATATATTATGAAGTATTGGAACATAATGAAAACATGGGAAGCAAGCATATAATGTGTGTTTATTTAAGTGTTCAATAAGTCTCTTACAATTTATTGGAAACAATAAAATGCAAAAGGAAAATTATCTATTTTCTAAGTGAGTTGCCATCTAGGTAGGCGTCTAGGTGGGGTTGGATAGGCAAGGCACTCTCTAAGCGAGCGCCTCAGCAGGTTTAGGTGTCCTTTCTTTATTTTCAAACGCCTAAGCATTAATCGGAGCGGTTGCCTACTGCCTAGCACCTAGGCGGCGCTAGGCATAAATTTTTAGAGTAGTGGTAAAGAATGAGTCATTGTGCTTTAGTGTTTAAATATCACCCCTCGATATGCAAGGGTGAGTGACAATGTGTTACACATCACCCCCTTACATTATGTACAATCCCTGATTTTCCCAAAAACTTAATGAAATTTTTCATTTTGGTCCCTAAGCCCTAAGCTGCCACGTGGCAGCACCCCAACCCCCCTCTATTTTCTCTCTCTCTGTCCCCTAACCTCGTGAACTCCTATCTCTTTCTTTCCTTTTTCTCTTTTCACTTTCTGTCACTTTCTCTCTCTACACTGTTAGACTCTCTCGAACTCACTCTCCTCTCTCCCGTAACCCTCATATTTCTCTCTCACTCTCCCGTGGACTTTCACCCTCCCGTGAACACACACACACCATCACATTCCCTCATCTCATATCTCCCTCGTTCTCTTTCCTTTTTTTCCCGTCGCATCAAGGTTAACACGGACCCAAAAACTCCCCGACGAGTTTCATTGTTTTAAGGCAAGGCAAGCTTCGAATCTTCCCCTTTGAGTGTTGATCTGTTGCTTGGATGAGTTTTTGAAGGCGTCTCTCAATTCTTTTAAGGTTTTAGGGATAAGATTAGCTCGGAAAGAGACAAACCCAGCTCCGACGAAGCCATAGGTGTCGAGAAGTTCTCCGGTTATCTTCGGTCGATTCATGACAATCCAAGGGTACCAATTTTCTCCTCTCACCTTGTATTTACGTTTGGTACCTAGATCGGGGTCTAAGACCCTCGTTTTCCATCGGCCGGAGCTGTAGAAGCTTCGGCGTTCTCTGTCGTTATTCCGTTGACCACAGGCATTCGGGTAGTTTCAGAAACCCACGGGTCTTAAGCCCGTTTTGGTGCAGCCCAAAAACCCAACCCGTTTCATTTTTTATTTTAAGTATATAAAAACTAAAAGGCCTTGGGCCTTTGTAGTTGGGGCCTTCTGCTCGTTCAGTTAAAACCCAAAAGGCCTCAGGGCCTTGGCACCAGAAACCAAACCCTGGGCTTAAAGCCTTGGGCCGAGAAGACCAGGGCCTTTGGCCCATGTAACCTAAACCCAGGAAACCCTATTGGGTTCCTTTAAGCCCAGACCCCTAAAGCCCAAAACCCAAAACCCAAAACCCATTTAACCCTAAAACCCTAACCCAAACCGGATCCAACCCAACCCAGTGGACTCAGGTTTGACCCGTGATCCGTTGACCGTTGATCGGGTCAACAGTCAATGTTGACTTTGACTTTGATCGTTGACTTTGACTTTGACCAGTCAACGGTCAACCTTGACTTTTTCGAGTGCCGTTCGAGACCCCCTAGGCTAATTTCGACGCTCTCGACCCGTTTTTAAGGTCCGTTTTCTCAAACAAATCCATTTGAATAGAGTTTGACTGTGTTGAACCTTTTTGTGCTTAGGTGCTTATAGTGTGGCATTTGTTTCTTCGCTAGCGACGTGGCTTTTGGGTAACGCAGTACTGTGAGTGGACCCCTTCTTAAATTCATATTTTCTTAATGAAATTGCACGCATGAAGAGCTTGAGTTATAAGAAAGTTATATGATGTTGCATTTCTATAATTATGTCATTGGTCTTATATTACCTAGTGGTCCCAATTTCCGCTACGGGATGAAGGGATAGATTCCAGTCCATCCCGGGCGACGGTTATAGTGTTGGCATAGGGCCTGGAGTGTGTTTCCTCTAGCTATTTGGCAAAGGGACGGGGAGCTGGCATAGGGCCTGAAGCGATATTTTCCTCTGACTGTATACTCAAGGACGGGGAGATGGCATAGGGCCTGGAGGGATATGTGGACATTTGTCACTAGTGATTATATGTACATACGAGTTATGATATGAGACATTTCACGGCATACTAGGTTTAGGAAAACCTATCTATTTATCATGCTTTTGTTTTCATAAACCTGGGGGTTAGTATGTTGATAATTGTTTTATTATATGTATATCAAATTGGTCCACTCACCCTTGTTTTGTGCCCCCTTCAGGAGATAGGAACGAGGATTACGATCTGAGCTACGAGGCATTCCCCTACCAGTGATTTTGTGCTTTCTAGTTCCTGTTCGACACTTTGTGTAATAGCACTTCCCTATCTTAATTTCCACGTGTAATCTGTATTAGACTTATGCTCTGGACATGTTCTGTTGTATCCTGCTAATTTCAGTATTGGCAATTGAATATTAGTTTAGTGTGGTTCTGTTTATGCTGCTTTATGTTTAAATTACTCTCATTCTAGTTATGTTATGCATGCGTTTGAGCTTTTTCTTAGTTTGTGCTTGTTTTTGAATGGTTACGTCACCCTTCGGGTGTTGGCCAGCACGTGACCATCTAGATATTACAGGAGATCAGGGTCGGGGCGTGTCAGATTGGTATCAGAGCAGTTGTTTAGAGCATACTTAAGACTCCATTCTACCAATTGGTAATCATAACTTTCCTTGCATCCATAATTTATTGTCTTTCTAAATCTTTCTTGTCTCTTCTCAGAATCATGGATCCCGCTGGTAGGAATGTTCCTCGCCGAGCTCGTTCTGGTTTGGGGGGAGGAATACAGCAGCTAACTAATGCTATTAGGGACACTTTTACCGGTGACGGTGGTAGATTAAATCGTACGTATATTGAGATTGCTCGTAGCCACGATATTCCAAATCTCTGAGTAATTGGAGCCTGTCCAAAGGTTAAGGAGTGGTTGGAGCAAGTAGAAGACACGCTGGAAAGTATGGATTGCCCAGTAGGTTATTGGGCAGATACTGCTGTATATTTTCTGAAAGGAAATGCTAAGATCTGGTGGAAGGGAGTTAAGCAAACTGTTCCAGCTGGTGGTAGAATGACCTGGACTACGTTTCAGAGACTTTTCACCGCACATTTTTTGAGTCCCAACTACCAGTTGAAGATGAGACAGTAGTTTCTGGAGTTTCGGCAGGGCGACCTTAGTGTTACTAAGGTTGACAGTACTTTTCGACGTCTGTCAAGGCACCACTCTGGAACTTACGGGAATCCGCATGAAATAATGGTCCAGTTGTTGATTTGTTTAAATCCTGATTATCGTGAACCAGTGTCAGCAGTGCTACACCAAAGCTATGAAGAGATGATTGAGACTTGCTTGAGGATTGAACAAGGTAGGTGGCAAACTGATATTCAGCAGGAACAGGCACATACTCAGGCTCAGGCTCAGAACCAACACTAGAATCGGTATCGACCTCAGAATCAGAACCAGGGAGGTCGTGGTTTTCGGTCCCGAAGCACGCGGAAAGCTGGTAGTTCTTCTAGTTCCTTTGGCCCTAGGCATTCCTTCTCTTTCAAACGTCAAGGGAAAAGTTCGGGTTCATCCAGTGACGGCTCAGGCAATGAGTCAGCGAGATGCTCTCTCAATCACTTCAGGTCGACGACCACGTGTCACATGTGTGGAGGCACGTGACACTATGCCAGGGAGTGTTTTTCAGCTCCACCACCTGAGAACTATTCTTCGATTCCAAATTATGGTGGTTGGAGTAACCCGAGTTCTAGCTATGGTGGCGGTTATTCCCAGAACTATAATAGCAGTTCTTCCTAGAATTATGGTGGCGGTTCTTCCCAAAACTATGGTGGTAGTTCTTCTCAGAACTACGGTGGTAGCCCTTCTCAGGGCTATGGTGGGAGTGGGAGCCAGAGTACTCAATTTTCACTCAGAGACAGCCACAATAGCCGGGCGCAGCTTCAAGCAGCCGCTTTCGGGAGAATCGGAGTGGTCGCAACAACCAAGGTTTTCAAGCTTAGGGTGGCCGTGACAGTGGTTTAGGACACCAGGGTGGTTAGGACGTCAGGTACATGGGCGTATCAACGCCATTACACAGCAGAAGGCTGACTAGGACCCGCAAGTCATCACGGGTAGGTTGTTTATCTGTGGTTGTTAGGCAAGAGTTTTAATTGACCCAGGTGCTACCTTTTCTTTTGTGTCTTCATCATTTGCACGAGGGTTAAAATCGCAACCTACTCCGCTTGATTTTGATATAATTGTACAAATGCCACAAGGAGAACTTTTCTTCGCACAGTGGGAACATAGGAATTGCCCGATTTTGGTAGAAGATGAGACATTGGAGGCTAATCTCGTTCCTTTTAACTTGGCGAAATTCGATGTTATCTTAGGAATGGATTGGCTCTCCAGACATAATACTTACGTCGGTTGCAGGGAGAAATTGGTGACTTTTAATTGACCTGGACAGTCGTCGATCATGTTTCAAGGTGAGCGACGAATTCTTCCTAGTTGTATTATTTCTGCTATCCAGGCGACTAAATTGTTACATAAGGGGTGTGTGGGATTCTTAGTCCACATAGTGGCAAGGGAAGAACCTTCGTTGAGACCCGAAGATGTGCCAGTGGTAAAGAAATTCACTGATGTTTTTCCCGAGGATTTACCAGGGTTACCACCTGCGAGGGAAATCGATTTCACTATCGATTTACTTCCAGGTATAAACCCTATCTCGTTACCACCCTATCGGATGACACCAGCAAAATTGAGGGAACTGAAAACACAACTTCAAGAGCTAGTGGATAAGGGTTATATCCAGCCCAGCATGTCTCCCTGAGCGTGCTCCTATCTTGTTCGTGAAAAAGAAGGACGAATCACTGAGACTTTGCATCGATTACCGACAGTTGAACCGGGTGATGGTGAAGAACCATTATCCTTTACCTCGGATCGATGACCTCTTTGATCAGTTGAAAGGTGCTCAAATCTTTTCGAAGATTGATCTTCGCTCAGGTTATCATCAGTTGCTAATTCAGGAGGAAGACGTTCCGAAGATTGCCTTCCGCACTAGGTATGGGCACTATGAATTTCGAGTCATGTCTTTTGGACTGCATAATGCACCTGCAACGGTCATGGATCTGATGAACAGGGCTTTAGACCGTATCTAGATTAGTTCTTGATAGTCTTCATCAATGACATCTTGATCTATTCTAAAAGTATTGCTGAGCACATAAGGCATTTGAGGACGATGTTGGAAACTTTGAAAAGTGAGCGATTATATGCTAAATTCAGCAAATGTCAGTTTTGGCTGAACCAGATTAGCTTTCTTGGGCATATAGTATCTGCTGATGGGATTAGCGTAGATCCCCAGAAAGTTTCGGCATTGACAAATTGGGAGCAACTAAGGAATGTTACTGAAGTGAGGAGTTTCCTGGGACTGACTAGCTATTATCGACGGTTTGTTCGTGGCTTCTCTTCGATTGCTCTACCGCTGACTAAGTTGACTCAGAAAGAGGTAAAAATTGAGTGGGATGAAGAATGTGAAAAGAGTTTTCAGGAACTGAAATGGTGTCTTACTCAAGCTCTCGTCCTCACTCTTCCGGAAGAGTGTCGAGTTTGAAGTTTACACTGACGCATCTCTATCAAGATTGGGTTGTGTACTGATGCAGCATGGGAAAGTCATTGCCTATGCTTCCAGGCAGCTCAAGACTCACGAGAGAAACTACCCCACTCATGATTTGGAGATTGGAGCAGTGGTGTTTGCTCTGAAAATCTGGAGGCACTACCTGTACGGTGAGAAGTACCGTATCTTCACGGACCACAAAAGTTTGAAGTATATCTTCACTCAATCGGAGATGAATTTGAGGCGGAGAAGATGGATAGAGCTCATTTCCGATTATGACTGCACAATCGAGTATCATTCTGGACATGCTAATGTGGTGGCGAACGCACATAGCAGGAAATATCATGGACCGCTTGCCTCTCTTCGAGCTATCCATGTGCCGTTACTATTTCACTTCGAGAAACTGGAGTTTCGGTGGAACCAGGTAAGTGAGGAGCTTGGTTAGCACACTTTCAAGTGAGACTTGTTCTTGTGGATATGGTTTTAGAGGCTCAGAAGCTTAATGAGGAGTGTGCAAGATTGAAGCGGCTGGTTGAAAAATGGAATAAAGATGATTTTAATATCCGAGAGGATGAAGCCTTGATGTTGGAAAATAGGCTGTATGTACCTGAGGATAATGAGGCGGTGAAAAAAGAAATCTTGGACGAGGCACATCTCTCAGTATATGCCATGCATCCGGGAAGCACCAAACTCTACTGTATCATCCGTCCGTTCTACTACTGGGTTGGAATGAAACATGATATAGCAGAATATATGAGTAGATGCATCATTTGCCAGCAAGTAAAAGCTGAGAGGCAGAGACCTCGAAGACTACAGTAGAACCTTCTGATACCTATATGGAAATGGGAAGACATCACCATGGATTTTGTTTATGGTCTGCCGAGGACGCAGTCGAGGCTGGATGGCATTTGGGTGATAGTGGACCGACTTACTAAGTTCGCTCATTTCTTGCCTGTCCGACAGACTTATTCACTAGAGAATTTGGCAAGATTGTTCATCGATAACATTCTCAGACTTCATGGTGTACCCATCTCTATTGTATCAGACAGAGATCCCATGTTTACTTCTAAATTTTGGAGAGCTTTTAATGCCGCAATGAATACCCAACTGTTGTATATCACCGCCTACCATCTACAGACTGATGGTCAGTCCGAGCGGACGATTCAGACCTTGAAGGACATGTTGAGAGTGTCTGTTCTCTAGTGGAAGGGTAGTTGGGATAGCTATTTGCCGTTAGTAGAGTTTGCTTACAACAACAACTACCATTCCAGTATCGTCATGGCACCTTTCGAGGCGCTGTATGGAAAGGCGTGCCAGACACCTCTATGTTAGTCAGTAGTCGGTGAGCGGGTGTTAGTAGGACCTGAGATTGTGGACACCACAAATGCTAACATCCATATGATTAAGAAGAACCTAAAGGCAACACAAGATCGGCAGAAGAGCATTGCAAATAGACATTCCAAGGACCACGAGTATAAGATGGGTGACTTTGTATTCTTGAAGTTATCTCCCTGGAAGGGCGTGGTTCGTTTTGGCAAACGAGGGAAGTTGAGCCCTCGATACATTGGTCCTTATCAGATTACAGAGAGAATCGGTGCAGTTGCCTACAGGTTGGAGCTACCGCCGGAGTTGTCGATGATTCACAATGTGTTTCATGTTTCCATGCTTCGAAAACATGTACCAGATCCTTCCCACGTTATTCAGGTAGAGCCACTGGAAGTAAATCAGGATGCCTGCTATGTTGAAGAACCTGTAGCCATCATTGATCGGTAGGATAAAATTTTGAGGAACAAAGTTATCCGTTTGGTGAAAGTGCTTTGGAGGAATCATGCTGTGGAGGAGGCGACGTGGGAAGCAGAGGATTTGATGATGAATCAGTACCTGTTTTTATTTTATTAAGTTAATAATTTCGAGGACGAAATTTTTTTGTAAGGAGGGTAGATTGTTACACCTCGCCCCCTTACATTATGTACAATCCCTGATTTTCCCAAAAACTTAATGAAATTTTTCATTTTGGTCCCTAAGCTGCCACGTGGCAGCACCCCAACCCCACTCTATTTTCTCTCTTTCTGTCCCCTACCCCCGTGAACTCCTCTCTTTCTCTTTTTTTCCCTTTTCTCTTTTCACTTTCAGTCATTATCTCTCTACACTCTTAGACTCTCTCGAACTCACTCTCTTCTCTCCCGTAACTTTCCCATTTCTCTCTCACTCTTCCGTGGACTCTCACCTTCCCATGAACGCACGCACACCATCACACTCCCTCATCTCATCTCTCCCTCGTTCTCTTTCCCTTTTTCCGTCACAGCATGGTTAGCACGGACCCAGAAACTCCTTGGCGAGTTTCGTTGTTTTACAGTAAGGTAAGCTTCGAATCTTCCCCATTGAGTGTTGATCTGTTGCTTGGATGAGTTTTTGAAGGCGTCTCTCAATTCTTTTAAGGTTTTTGGGACCAGATTAGCTCGAAAAAGGATAAACCCAGCTCCAGCGAAGCCGTAGGTGTCGAGAAGTTCTCCGGTTATCTCTGGTCGATTCACGGCAATCCAAGGGTACCAATCTTCTCCTTTCACCTTGTATTTACATTTGGTACCTAGATCGGGGTCTAAGACCCTCGTTTTTCGTCGGCCGGAGCTGTAGAAGCTCCGACGTCTCTGTCGTTATTCCGTCGACCATAGGCCTTCGGGTCGTTTCAGAAACCCACGGGTCTTAAGCCCCCCGTTTCATTTTTTATTTTAAGTATATAAAAACTAAAAGGCCTTGGGCCTTTGTAGTTGGGGCCTTCAGCCCGTTCGGTTAAAACCCAAAAGGCCTCAAGGCCTTGGCACCAAAAACCAAACCCTAGGCTTAAAGCCTTGAGCCGAGAAGACCAGGGCCTTTGGCCCGTGTAACCTAAACCCAGGAAACCCTATTGGGTTCCTTTAAGCCTAAACCCCTAAAGCCCAAAACTCAAAACCCATTTAAACCTAAAACCCTAACCCAAACCGGATCCAACCCAACCCAGTGGACCCGGGTTTGACCTTGAGACATGACCCGTTGACTGTTGACCGGGCAACGGTCAACGTTGACTTTGACTTTGACCAGTCAACGGTCAAAGTTGACTTTTTTGGGTTCCGTTCGAGACCCCCCTAGCCTAATTTCGACGCTCTGGACCCATTTTTGAGGTCTATTATCTCAAATAAATTCATTTGAATAGATTTTTACTATGTTGAACCTTTTTGTGCATTGGTGCTTATAGTGTGGCATTTGTTTCTTCGCTAGCAACGTGGCTTTTGGGTAGCGCAGTACTGTGAGTGGACCCCTTCTAAATACATATTTTCTTAATGAAATTGCACGCATGAAGAGCTTGAGTTATAAGAATGTTATATGATGTTGCATTTATATAATTATGTCATTGGTCTTATATTACCTAGTGGTCCCAATTTCCGCTACGAGATGAAGGGATAGATTCCGGTCCATCCCGGGCGACGGTTATGGTTTTGGCATAGGGCCTGGAGTGTGTTTCCTCTAGATATTTGGCACAGGGACGGGGAGCTGGCATAGGGCTTGAAGCGATATTTTCCTCTGACTGTATACTCAGGGACGGGGAGATGGCATAGGGCCTGGAGGGATATGTGGACATTCGTCACTAGTGATTATATGTACATACGAGTTATGATATGAGACATTGCACGGCATACTAGGTTTAGGAAAACCTATCTATTTATCATGCTTTTGTTTTCATAAACCTGGGGGTTAGTATATTGATAATTGTTTTATTATAAGTATATCAAATTGGTCCACTAACCCTTGTTTTGCGCCCCCTTCAGGAGATAGGAACGAGGATTACGATCTGAGCTACGAGGCGTTCCCCTACTAGTGATTTTGTGCTATCTACTTCATGTTCGACACCTTGTGTAATAGCACTTCCCTATCTTAATTTCCACGTGTAATCTATATTAGACTTAAGCTCTGGACATGTTCTGTTGTATCCTGCTAATTTCAGTATTGGCAGTTGATTATTATTTTAGTGTGATTATGTTTCTGCTGCTTTATGTTTAAATTACTCTCGTTCTAGTTATGTTATGCATGCGTGTGAGCTTTTTCTTGGTTTGTGCTTGTTTTTGAATGGTTACGTCACCCCTCGGGTGTCGGCCAGCACGTGATCATCCCGATGTCTACAGGACATTGGGGTTGGGGCGTGTCACAATGAATTCTTAGGTCCCCTGGTGATTAAGAGAACGGGACTTCAAAATATCAAAGTATAATCGAGAGTCGAGACTAAGTGTATAATAATAAAACCAATCGCGAAGAAAAACGTTCAAAATATTGGCGGAAAACTCATCCTAATTCAGTTGTAAAATTGAACGCACTGCCCAAAAACACCAAAAACTTGCTCTTTACAAACCTATATCCAGTTCAGTCACAAATTTAAGAGATGAATATATGTTTAATTACATAAAACTCAGTATCTAACAGGCCTGCAGTTGAGATATGCAATTCGAGCTGCTTCGCTTTTCTGTCTGATATCTTCATACATCTTTAATGATGCCTCCGAAAATTTAGTAAGTCTATCGAGAACCTTTGTCAAGCTTGTATGCATGCAGCTCAGGTTTGGAGATGATTCTTCGCTGTACTCTTCTTCTTTGTTCTCTGCTTCTCCGTTGTTTGCATCAGCTGTCCCCTGGTTTTTCTGTGCGACTGCTTGTTGTTCCATCAAATGACGCAGATCTGATAAGAAGGTTCTGATTGCATCAGTAAGTTCATTGGAAGGCAATGCTCTGATCCCAGCTGCCCAATCTCGAAGGAGAACAAATATAGGTGGGGCCATAACTCGACGAGGGGAAAATGGCCTTCTGCTTTTGGTACGATCCCGTGGTTGCATGATGCAGTTTTGCAGCCAACCATTGAGAGCTTCCACATATGTTGAATGACTGTTGATCCAATTTGCAAAGCTTAAGCCCAAACATTCAATCTCATCCAAAAGTTGAGTCATGATCTGCCTGCGGGAATCTCCTTGGGAAGTCACTGTTGAGCTCTTTGAATGATATGCCAGTGAGATGGTTATATATTGCGCATGATGGCATTCAAGCATGGCCTTCCACATTCTCGTCAGTCTACATAAAATCACCGTTCAACTACCCAAGATTAGTGATGTTTTGATACAAATAATATGAATTTCAAGACGGAAAATAACCAAGTGGATCCTACTAATGAGAACACGAGGATTCTACTTACCCCTGAGTAAGTTCTAAAAGTTGTGGATGCAATTCTTCGTCTCTCATTTTCTCAATCCGCTTTGATATTGAATCAACAGCATGAATTGCCACTCTTACTCGTGAATGTAGATCCTTCACAATCGCCCGGGTTTTATCAATAACTTGACTGCTACAATCCTTTGCAGATTGATTCCTAAGTTGATCACATTTCCGGTCATACACCTTCCTGATAGATTCACTTGCCTACAAGAACCAAAATAGAAATTAGGAGACGATTATACAAAATAACTATACAACCAAAAGCTCCCTATAAAACGAAAAGCATGATATACAATCAATCAGGACAGAGAAAAAACTCTCTATATTTATCTTTTCTCCTGTATTTCGTGTTAGAGAGAAACACGATTCACAAGATACCATTAAAAATTGATGTTTCCAGCAATACCTACTCCATATCCCTATGACCAGAAGCTGGCAGATCAAATTTCATGGTTCTATGACTACAAGGTTATAGATCAAATTCATGAGCATTTAAAGGTACGTAAGCAGATTAACAAATGCTTAAACTATCTCAACAAATACTGGATTATATGATTACAAGATTATCGGAAAATGGACCGATAACACAGAAAAGAGGAAAACACATGCAAATCACTCATTAATAGGGAAAAGTTTCTGACTTTTTAAAAAGATCAAAATGTGGAATTGAAGGCTAAAATGCAAGGTACGAGGTGGTAATGTAAAAGAAGTTTTTTATATCCTCTCATTTATGTGTTGAATCAGGTAAGCAGATCACAAGGAAGTACGTCTAAAAGGATGCTACAATAGATACAATAAGAACATAAATCTTTACAATAAATAATGCAGAGGCTTCAATAAAGTACCTTTACTTCGTCATAGAGTTTTCTTTCCCAGGCATATAGTCTCTCCAGAGTGGAGGAATGACTTCCGGCAATCATGCAAAACTCTTCAATAAAATCACTACCACTGTCATCAGCATCCTCTTTTGTTACCGTGGGAAGAGGATTCCTTGACGAAGATGACCTTGAAGATGTTGACCGCTTCCAAGTAATAATTTTGGTTCCATGTTGAGTAGGATCTACAAAACATTTTGATCACATATTATGGTAGGAAAACACAAAGGAGATTCTAATCATTCTGAAAAAGAGTGGTCCTAAGTTAAATAAAATAAGGGTAGGTTGAATGAGGCTTCATTTGTTTGGCTTCATCTTATGCAAACGACATGTAACTTAAAGTGAAGCCACACAACAAATTCGCATGCTTTCCTGCCGAATAAATATATCACACAATTAAACGGATGAAGTGTGTTTATCTGATCTTTAAGCCAGAGATACAACTCCTAGCCGTAACATAAATGACGTTTGATTGATCAAAGGATTACTAGGATTCATCAAAACCAAAAAGTGTTGAGTAAGTGGGCATAGGCATAAGGAAATTCTTGCAATTGTTAAAGATGTATTCATTTCAAACCCCAAATTACTGAGTACTTACTAGACTTGTAATTAGCTTGTGATTTATCAATTGCAACAACTTACCATGATAAACAAGTGCAGTCTTTCCCGGGCAGAAAACAAGCTGGAAAGCCACGAGAAAAGCCAAAGCAGATGATGTACCTACAATTCAAAACTTGACATGTCATAAACAGTTTATGAAAACAAGAAGGAAAAAAACATCAGACAACCAAAATTATCAATGGCACAAGTAGGTGCTTCAAATTTAATTCACCAACCAATATATAAAGTTTACCTTTTGCCTCCGAATATCCAACCCTTATTTTGTTTGACTCAAGCATCCTGGAGACCCCTCTTCCCGATTCTGCAGCCCTAAAAAAGCGGTGCTCAATATCCTTTATGCTTGAAAGAAAATCTTTAGCTCTGTGAGTAATAAACTCTGAAGGGTCCTCTCTTTCTGCACATAAATCCTTCTCCCCCACATTCTTCTCCCTCTTAGAACCAGACTGCTCAACACCGACTTTGCCCGTCAAACTTGTAGCTCCACCATTGGCATTACGTCCCACAACTAACTGTCTCCCTTCACCATTGCCTGTTTGCAAAGACCCATCAACTCCCAAGTTTAGCGAATTCGCGTTACCATCTACACTACTATCGTTTTGGTTCATTGAATTACCAGAAACTTCAAAATGTTCATTACTTCCATCTAATCCAACCTTTGTCCATCTTCCCATCTCCTCCACACTATGACTAGCTTCTTCACTCCTCCCCTGTCTCCACCCCTTGATATCATCAAAATTCACATCCACTCCACTACTTCCCACAAACCTAAAGCTCTCACTCTCATCCGCAGGATCAAAATAATCCCAGGAAGAATCTTCATCCGGCAGAGGAGGAGGCGGCGGCGGCAGTGGAATATCCTCATCCACGTAACTACTGCTAACCGGATTGAACCTTACCGTCACAGCAGCAGCACCTCCTGACCTCATATAACTCAACCTTGCCACAGGAGGCGAAGCGGGCCTCTCGTTGCACAGAGGCGAGTCCGGAGCGTCGGCCAAAGGCGACGGCGACGGTGAGGGGTAGGAGGAGTGGGATGGGGTCTTGTCGGAGGTGGAGAGAGACGACTCTATCAACACCTCAGCCTCGGCGTAGCGGCGGAGGGCAATGCCAATGTTTCTTAGAGAGTTGGTGTAAGATACAAGAGAAGCTGCTAAAGCATACCTTGACTCAATTGCTTGCTTGATCAATCTCTTACGCTCTCTGCACAGACGCAGAGCTTCGTCCTTCTCGGATTTGGAGTTCGTCGCACCCATTTTTTGACGGACAATTTAGGCACCCAGTTCACAAAAGAAGGCTCATTTTCTCATTAACCAAACAAAACTTCCTAAAAGGAAAGAGAACCCATTTCACTGGAAGCATAAACAGCCCAAATTTTCAATAAAATCTGTAAAAACACAAAGAAAGCCCCTCACTTTAAACCCCAAACCCCAGAAGCAAATGTGGGTTTTGCAGTAAATGAAACCCCAGTCGGGGAAAACTAAAAACTTGCAAGATAGCTACTCAGGGGAGGAGAGTAGCTGTTTTCATGGAAGGAACGGAAGGAAGAGAGCAGCAGCAGCAGCAGGAGTGTGCAGAGGAAACCTGTTGGAGTAGTTGGGGCCATCAATGAGAAGCCGTTAACGGAAAACTTCAATCCCCCACGGATTAAGGCAATGAATGCGAAAGCTGACTCCCCCACACACAAACAAAAACTAAAATTAAAAATTATAGAAACTGAGCGTCTCGAGAGGACAAAGTTGAAGAAAATGTGAAAAGAAAAAGCAGAGAGCCTCGTAGTTTGTGTCTGATTTCTTGGAAAATAATCTAGGGAAAAAATCCCTTTTATCTCTTTCTTACTTTTCTCTGTTTTATTTTTCGTGTAAAATTAGAATTAATCGAAAAAAAATAAGAAATATTTTTGCCCACTATCTTATAGTGATGTCACTTTATTTATTCCCGTTACATAATTTTAAAATTTAAAATTTGTACGTATCCAATTTGCATTTGTATTAGCAAGTGGGTCTTCATTAACAGGTGAAAATGAGTTGAATCCTTATATAACGTCGTACGTTCAAATTTCTTTAATGGTTGACTTAACATTTAATCTAATAAAATTTATAACAAAAAATCTACATTTTTTATTGTGAGTAATTAAATAAAAAAATGAAATAAATTTACTCGCGAATAATCTTTCGACCTAATAGGTTGTTAAATTTTCTTCAAATGAATTATTGATCAAGACTCCTCGATTGGAGTGAATTTGTGACAGCCTGTCCCGAATTTTTCATATCGTTAATGTGAAGTTACTATTATGCCGTTGAGCGTTGGATGTGCATTGTGTTTTAAACTAAAGTTTTCGTCCAATTACATAAATTCCTACATTTTTGGGACCAATGGAAGTTAGTGAATTATTGCCTTTGATTGGTGGCTTTTAGACCACACACACAAACCAACATCCTCTCTCTCTTCTCTCACTCCCGTGTCTCTCTCAAACTCTCAAACTTTCACTCTCTCTCTTTTGAACTCACTCACTCTCTCTCTCTTCCCTCACGTACGGACGAGACCCAAAACCCTTTCAATTTTCACAGATCGAAGGTTTTGAAGACACCATTGCATTCCTCATGGTGCTACGAGTCGTTTGGCATCGATTTCAGGTAAGAACAGTGTCGTTTTCACGTCGGAATCCTAACCCCCGATTTGGCCACTGTTCATGCACTAATTATATAGTGATTTTTAGGAGTTTTTAAGCTCATAGGGATCTTAAGGAGGTCCTTACGAAGCTCGAAGTTCTTCGTTGGAGGTTTTTGGACGTCGGAACATCAAGATCGGAGAATTTGAAATTTGGCCGTAACTTTCGAGGATTTTTTCGGTGAATCCCCGGTGAGTTGGGGGTCGAGGCAGGTATGGATTTGTTCATCTCGTGGAGATCTTCATTTTGATATAAAGAACGTGAAAAATGGTGCAAAAATGAGAAAGAAATGGCGATTTGAAATTTTCCCAGAAACTGGCGACACAGTGGTCGCCAGCGTTACAGTCCGGCGTCTGGAGGTAGGGGGTGACGCGCGTGGGGGCGTGTTTCACCGTGCACTGGCTGGTGCGTGAGGCACGGGAAAATTATTCAAAAAAATTGTACGGGTTCGTGAAGTTTTATAGGTCACGTTGGTATATTCAAATACCAAAATTGAGCTATGTATGAGAAGTTATTTCTAAAGTTCCGTTTATGTGCTTAAATAACGTTTATTCAGTTAATTCTCATATAGGCGAGACCTATCCCGAGGACGAGCATAGCCAGGCTAGGCGTGGAGGCTACGATTTAGCTACTTATCAGTAAGTGGGCAGTTGTTTTCCATATATACCTATATATTGCTATTTTTTCAGAAAATGAAACTGAATTTTTATACGATTTGAAATGCCATGCAAAGTATCTATTTATTTTAATGATGCATTAGTGATTGCATATATTTATGATTGGTGCTGCGGACGCAGAAGTAAGTGTCAGGTGAGTTTTTATATTGGTTATGATGAGAATGATGTGATGTGATATGTTGAGAGCTCATATACCGGCACCTTGATATTAGTGCTCCCGCCCAGAGTTAGGGGCATAGTCTTTCACGTGATGTTCACCTCTCGCACCGCGTGCTCGCCTTGGATCCAAGTTAGGTGCACAGTCCTGTCGTATAGACCACTAGATGTGGGTTCGACTAGTAGGTGACCCGCGAATCATTCGCACAGTCTTCACGTGATTGTAGCACTAGAGCATATTATTATATATTCAGTGATGTTGTGCAGACCACTAGAGGTGGTATTGATTTGTGTGCAGGATATACGATGTGATTGAGTTGATTATGAGCTATATGATATGATGAGATTATTATGAGCTATATACATCCGAGGGCTGAGTTGATTATCTGGCTCTTGATCACATCCGCAGAGTTATAAATTGGGCATTCAGTTATGGTACTTTGGCATGGCATACATACATATTTTTCCAGCATGATTTCGAGATTTATATATATGAGTATATACTTTATTTCTGGGAAATTATACAGGTTTTACAGAGAGGGGTTATAAATTTTGAGGAAAGAATGATTTTGAAAAGATTTGTTTTGTTGACCCACTCAACTTTGTTTTTCGCCCCTCCACGTTCTAGGTAGCTAGTGTTCGTTGGTGGCATACGAGGATCTCATCAGACGTTCTGACAGAATTCATTTATGTAGGACACCCCTTTGGTGTTATTCGAACTTATTATTCCTGCTTGACTGTATTTGACTTAGTATGCCCTGGTTTTGTATAAGCACTATAATTCTCGCTCTAGCACACTATCTTATTTAGGTTGCTAGTGGCCTGGTTTTTAATTCGTTCGTAATTCCTATTATCAATCTCACTTCCGCATTGTGCACATGGTTACGTCATACTCACGTGACGGCCAGCATGCCTTGATTTAGGTCAGGGTGTGTCAGTTTGGTATCAGAGCATTAGGTTGCAGTCCGGCATATCTCGTGAAATTTCTAATGATTTGATGTCTTCTATCAGAACTATGTCGCCTCGTAGAGAGCCACATCGTTTAGATGAGCCTAATTTCCCCAATATAGCTCAGTTAGGGGAAGCGATAACGAGTGTTATTCAGTCGATAGTTCGTCCTTCCCACAGGACCCCTCTGGAGTCAGTCCATAATTTGAAAATAACCACTTTGGCGGGGAATGCGGGGCTCGAAGGTTCAGAGAAATGAATAATGCATATCGAGAAGACTTTCAGGCTGATGCAGAGCCAGAGGAATCTATCTCCAAACAGATGGGTCGAGAAGACCACATGATTTTTGGGTAAGGAACCAGCATCGTGGTGGGGGCAGCTGGGTAATGAGATGCCCCAGGAGGAAGCTAAAGATTGGGAGGTATTTAAACAGTTGTTCTATAAGAGATTTATTCTTCCTGCATACATTGATTGCAAGAAGTAGGAATTTATGTAATTGGTCCAAAACTTTAGTTTAAAACACAATGCACACCCAACGCTCAAGGGCATAATAGTAACTTCACATTAATGATATGAAAAATTCGGGACGGGCTGTCACAAAGTTCGTTTTCTGTAAACTTTTAAGCTATTCACATCGAAAGGAGGTTGAATATGCATTGCTTTGCAGAAAATATTGCTTTTAACAGGAAATGACAGTGTTAATTGGTGTGTGTCAGAAAATAATAGAGTTGATTTCAATATTTTATTGGTAATGGTTCAGATGACAAAATTACCCCCAGGTTTCAATTCTAACGACTCCTTAAATTCTGTTTATTGGAAATTACATGCTCTTCTTTTTCTTTCTGCATAAAAAAATCAATATTTAAATTAAATGCAAGCAATGTTAGAAATATTTTGGATATGCTCGATATTTTCACGAAAAATATCTAAAAATCCAAGAAACGATATGGAAAGAGAGAGGAAAGTCTAAATTCCACCATATATCCGCGATATTTTTATAAATCAGTCAATATCCTCAATATTTTTGATATTTTAAGGAAATATTTAGCATCTGCAGACAATTTGCAAAAAGTTTGCAGGAAATATTCATGAGCCTATGCATTTTTTATCTTTTAATTTCTTTCTTTATGATTTTAGTTTACTTCAATAAAACTTGTGCTGCTTTCGTGATGAAAATTTCAATTAAGTTATGTATAATTTATTCTTTCTAGTAAAATGCTTTATTTTATTACTTGTCATTAAAATAAAGTTTTTATTAAGATCCCACATCGCCCAGGGGTGAGGATCCTATAAGCTTTATATGTACATTCCCACCTCTAATTAGCACGAGGCCTTGTGGGAGGTCACTGGCTTCGGGTTCCATCGGAACTCCGAAGTTAAGCTAGTTCGCGCGAGAGCAATCCCAGGATAGGTGACATACTGTGAAGTTCTCGTGTGAGTTCCCATAAACAAAACTGTGAGGGTGTGGTAGATGCCCAAAGTGGACAATATTATGCTATGGCGGAATCGAGTCTGGGCCGGGATGTGACATTTTCCTTTTAACATATCACATACTTATTATTCACATGATATCTAATCATTAATTCTTGATTCATACGTGTGTTGTGGCTTCATATGACATTCCCTAAAAATTAATTTTAAATTTTCATATTTTTGAGCAAATTTTCATCATTTCTATCGAAGGCAATCAGTATCGATATCCATATTCGATATATCCATTAATATTTTCATAAATTTGCCTATCGATATTTCCACCTATACTAATATTTTAAACACTGAATGCAAGTGACCCTTTATCACAATGGTAGAAATGAGTTGAGCTCTTACATAACGGTGTGAGTTCAAACCTCCATCAACGGTTAATGTAACACCTAATCTAACAAAATATATCGGTTGACCAAAAAAAACTATTTAGATTAAATTTTGGAAGTCATATAGTGTGTTTGTTAATGATTGGATTATTACTTAAATGTTGATTAACGTGATTATTTCTTATTGATGACACATCACATGATTGCATATTTGGTTTTAAAAAGTTGATCTCCTAACATTACTCTATGAGTTAACTATATTTTACAACCTTCAAATTTGAGGTAATTTTCAAAATGGGTTATGAAGCTTTAATTTTAAGGAAAACTAATGAAAATGGCTTGAAAAGTTTTAGTTTTAATATAAAAAAAAACCATGTTATAAGTTTTGTTTAATGATTAGTACAAGGCCTATATTAAAGCAGTCCAACTAAAAATGGCCCAAATATAATAAATTATGATTTGTCGATATTACCCCTAACTTTTTTAGGTTGAGTTTCAGATTTTCGTCGTTTGTTTCTCCAGAAAATAAATTTTAGATCTGCATGCTATTCAATAATAATGACGGCTCACTGTTTCTAGACTGTAAAAATAAATTGTTTCTGGATTTTAAGTAAATTGTTTCTGGAATCTAAGTCAATGTTTCCAAAGACAGTGTTAGTTTTTCCAGAGACAGTACTAGTTTTCCAGAGTTTTTCCAAAGACAGTGTTAATTTTTCCAAAGACAGTGTTAGTTTTTACAGAGACAGTGTTAATTTTTCTAGAGATTGTTAGTTTTTTCAAAGACAATGTTAGGTTTTTCCAGAGACAGTGTTAATTTTTGCAAAGACAGTGATAATTTTTCCATAAATAATTACAGATTCAAAGCATAACGGGTCGCATTGTTTTCTAAAAAAGTGGCAAAAAAAATCATACTATTTCCTAGAAATGTTTAACATTAACAGTTTTATGAAATTTGAATGCCATGGTTGAAGTCACTTTTCTCTCTCTTTCTCGTCTGCTTTTTCTATTTTCTTTTTCTTTTCCAGATTTTGTAATTGGGGAAGGAAGAAAAACCCAAAAAACGAAACCATGATCGACGCTCTGCTTGGAGTTGACGTGAGTTTTCTCCTTCATGAGAACAAACAAGTTTTAGACCTGCGCCTCCTTGTTGGGGTAATTTTGGAAACTTATTTTTGTTTCTGTTGGGCTCTGTAATTCAGCCCATGTAGAATTGGAGGCCTCTGTCTTTTATGGTTAATTTTGAAAGGCCTTTGGTTAAAGAAAACTATAGGGTGGTTTTTTTTATTATTAAAATAATCTTGGTCTAAGCCCTTTTTATTGCACTACAAGATAGGAAAATTGTAACAAAATTTTTCTTTGGTCTGATTAATGTATATTAAATTGATGATCTGATGAGCTAAAGACTCTCGTATGGACTAATTTGTAAACTACATTTGCACCAATTGACAAAAATAACCTCTTCAATTAAATAGATGATTAGATATTTTAAGAGACAAAAAGTGAGAATTGATACAATTTCGAAGTTTAGGAATCAGCTTAAATTTGGAAGGTATAAAAATAGTTAGCCATTTAATTAATTTCATCTCTTGGAATTAGGGCTTGTTTGTACTAAGAAAAAAATTGGAGTTTGTCAGTTGGGTTGTTTGTGGTGTGCACCAAATATGCAGTGGAGTTGGAGGTGGGAGTGTGAATACAAAAGAGCAAACCCTAATTGAAGGGGGACGAGAAGACCTGGCAGTTTCTTACACGACACGTAAACGACACGAAAATAACGGGTTTCGGGTCAACACGATAACTAATCGAGTCGTTATCGGGTCACACGATAAGAACTCGTTAATAACAGGTCCGCGTTTGTTGCACCGGCCTGTCTTGGACTGGACTAGATTCAGGGACTAAGCTGTACTGGCTTAGACTAGACTAAGTTGGACTAGCTTAGCGAAGCGTTTGGTACAGTGTCGGACTAACAATCAAGATAATTAACAAATTCTAATATTATGTAATTTAATCCATAATTATTAATATTTTATTTTTATTCTATTTTTTATATCTCTAATCATTCCTTACCGTCCCATTCTCTCCCTTTTTTTTCCATCTTTTTCTCCCTTGTCCGTTCCAATCTTTTCTTCAATTTGGTATTTTATATGAAAATTGGTTATGAAAAGCATATAGTCCAATGGCTTTCGAATGTGAGTGGTTGAGGAGCAAGGTGAGGAGGAGAAAGGGGACAGTCTTAGCTAGTCCCATGGTTTTTGAGGGGTTTCACTAAGACCAGCTAGTCCCTGATTTAGTCTAGGCTAGTGAGACTTAGTCTCATTAAACTTAGTCCCTGTCAGGAACAAACATGGGACTGGACTAACTCTTAGTCCAGTCCAGTCCAGTACCCTTTAGTGAGGGCAAACAAACGCCCCCTAACAGGTTTACACGAGAGTGATACGCGGGTAAACTGTTTCGACACGAAAAGGAAAAAGTTATTTTGATGATTTTAATTTTTTTTAATTACTAAAAAAAAACTTACTATAAAATACAATAAGTATAGTGGATATATATATATATATATATATATATATATATATATATATATATATTGTTCACTAATTATTATTGTATTATTATTCTAAATAAATTTTAAAAATAAGTTTTATTTATTTATTTTATAAAATATTATGAGCAAAGAGTGAGATTAAAAAATTATAAAACACATTAAAAATAAAAACATCAAGTAATTTAAAAATACCAAATACATTTAAATATTTAAAATAATTAATTTACAAGTGCAAAAAATGTGAAAAAATATGCAAGCACTCTTAATCGCATCCTCTATGCTTTAAAGGTGCGTACATGAATTTTTAAAACTATACAAACCCTCATGTATTTTTAAGGCAGTTCAAAATAAATAAAATTCATAATCATTAATGTATAAGTCTGAAAAATGTGAAAGCATATATAAAGGGGTGTGATATTCACACACCCCATTTTACTTTTCACACACCCTTCTAATTTTCGACCGTCGGATCAGATGAATTGAAGAAAATCAACAAATAGAAATTAACAAGGGGTGTGTAAGAAGTAAAATGGGGTGTGTGAATAGCACACCCCTATATAAATGCTCATGATTGCATCCTCTACCCTTAGACAATCGTTACATGGTCGTTTAGATTTTTAAAACCCTCCAAATCTCATGAATAATGTTTTTTTTAGTGAAAAATTAATAATATTGTAGAAGTGTAAAAAATGTAAAAAAAAGGAAAAAAATACAATCACTCGTAATCACAAGTTTTACAACTTTCGTGAAGGGGCCAACCCTGAAATCTAACACCATAAGCTAGGCCTGGCAAACGGGTCGTGTCTGTCCTGTTTGTGTTGTTTTCGTGTAACACTTGTTATCTTAATCGGTCGTGTCGTGTCACACCCGTTATCTTAACGGGTAAAGTGACCCAACTCGCTATGACACGTTATGACCTGTTAAGAAAAATATATATTTTTTAAAAAAAAATTGGACATACCACACATTGCCACATAAATATTACTTCAAAATATTAAAACATTTGTGGTTTAAATACTATATCTACACCCGAAAATAATACTTTTATTAAGTATATAACATAAGAGTTTGTGATATCCACATCCACTAGTGTAAATATTTTAAATTGAAGATCGAATCCATTCATTCTATTCATATAGGGTCAAGGAGTGTATCTGTTAAAAATATCAAAATCGGAATTACAATAACCGTTAAATCATGATTTTTTGTTTATAACCGTCGAAATTTTTTGTCCCGTTACTTGATCTCTGAATGTTTGTTTTTGTGATTTTTTGCTGATGTGATCTCGAAACATATACAAACAAGTTTGACGGTTGTGATCGTTGAAATTAGTTTCGGAGTATTCGTATCCCATCAAAACGATAGATTGACTAACACTTAAGAGTTTATTTATACTTTCATTAAGTATAACATAAGATTTTGTGGTATCCACTAGTGTAAATATTTTAAATTGAAAATAGAATTCATTCATTGTATTCATATAGGGTCAAGGAGTGTATCTGTAAAAAATCATCAAAATCGGAGTTAAAATAACCGTTAAATCGTGATTTTATGTTTATAACCGTCGAAAAGTTTTGTCCCGTTACTTGATCTCTGAATGTTTTTTTTTTGTGATTTTTTGCTGATGTGATCTCAAAACATATACAAACAAGTTTGACGGTTGTGATCGTTGAAATTAGTTTCGGAGAATTTGTATCCCATCAAAACAATAGATTGACTAACACTTAAGAGTTTATTTATACTTTCATTAAGTATAACATAAGATTTTGTGGTATCCACTTGTGTAAATATTTTAAATTAAAGATCAAATTCATTCATTGTATTTATATAGGGTCAAGGAGTGTAGCTGTAAAAAATCATCAAAATCAGAGTTAAAATTACCGTTAAATCGTGATTTTTTGTTTATAACCGTTGAAAAGTTTTGTCCCGTTACTTGATCTCTGAATGTTTGTTTTTTGTGATTTTGCTTATGTGATCTCGAAACATATACAAACAAGTTTGACGGTTGTGATCGTTGAAATTAGTTTTGGAGAATTCGTATCCCATCAAAACAATAGATTGACTAACACTTAGAGTTTATTTATACTTTCATTAAGTATAAGTTATAACATAAGATTTTTTGGTATCCACTTGTGTAAATATTTTAAATTGAAGATCGAATTCATTCATTGTATTCATATAGACTTTGAGCTATATTTTCACTAATGGTAAAACTCTCATCGTAATATAAACGATCCAAACCATTCATCTTCATGCATCCTCTAAGAGATCATGTTTTCAAAAAAAAAATCCAAAAAAAAAAAAAAAATTTGGTGAGAAGAATGAAACGTAAATGTAAACAACAATCAACGGTTGAATTTAAATCTATAGTTTATGGATAATGGAAAACCTCAGTGAAAACATCGTCAATAAGTTCCAATACCATTTTCCTCCGTGATTGATGAAACTTGAAGGGTTTTATTGTAAAAAATGTACAAGGTTCCTCAATCTTAAAACATAACTCTCTTCATTTTGCATATCTTTAAACATTTGTATTTTGTAGTATGCACTAATGTTTTTTCATTACTCTTATTTTAAGGTATGTAAACTTGGAAGAAAAATGTTTTATTTATTTATTTATTAATGTTTTGAATTAGTATTTATGTGACAATATGGTATGTATATACTAATTTAGTATTATGTTTTACATTTTTTAGGGTCAAATTATGTTTTTCATTTTCATTATTTATTGATTTAAAAAATATTTTTCTTAACGGGTCGGGTCATATTACCTGATAATATTAACAGGTCGATTTCGAGTTGGGTCATATTACCCGTTTATTTTAACGGGTGTTACCCGACACGACCCGTTAAGCTATCGGGTATGATACGAAAACGACACGAACACGAGAAACACGACACGAATGCCAGGTCTAGGGACGAGGGCACTCAGTGGAATATTATTTTTCTTGTTTATGCCATGGATCATGGATGAATGAATAACAAAATCTATAAAGTAATTAAATATTAATCTTTCAAAGTTAACTAATTTAGGCAAGGTAGGCAAGTTTTTAGTGGGCTATTAATCTTGGCCAGAAGCACAAGAAATAAGAATAAGCATGTTTGTCTAGGTGTGTAGATCTAATTTTCTTACTTAATTTTTTGTCTAGCAAATCTTTATTATTTTTAATAATTTTATGAATTGTTTTTTTTTTGTTTGTTTTTGGAATAAGCGATATTATCTACAATAAGAGGGTGGCATAGTAGGCTAAGCCTCACAGTAAGCTAACAATACTATGGTTTAAGTTCACCTTTAGTAAGAATTGAACCTAAACATTTCCCTTACAAGTAAAATTATTATTAGAAAGCCCAAAGATTGAAAAAAGAGGTAACTTTTCATTTATTTTGGTAGAATAGAAACGATGGACATATTCTGCATGAAAACGTGCTTTACAGTGTTCATACTAGAACAGATCAATTGTGACAATCTGTCCTTAATTTTACTTTTTTCTTAAATTTTATAAGCGTGAATTTATGAAAATGCCCCTAGAGGCAATGACTTTGACTTCCGTTGAGCATCGCCTAGAGAAACGTATGACTTATTCTTTTAGCGTATTTGAGTAGTACTTGTTGGTATGAATATATAGGCGAAGCTGTTTGCGAGTTCGGATTAAAACGGTATAGTTACGGACGTTTGAAATTAGTTATTTAAAGTTTAGTTAAATAAATTGAACTCCCATCTTGTGGGAAAGAGGCCCAAATAGATTTATGTAAGTTTAAGGGAACCAATTAGATAAGAAGTGGTGGACCAATCAAATTAGTGTTTTAGGGACCAATCAGAAAATTAGGAGAAAAGAAAGCCTTCAGCCAATCAGGAAAAGGGGAAAGAAAAAAAAAAGGAGGGGGGATGTTTTCTCCCCTCCATTCCCGTCGGCCCTTCTGCCCGTGGCCAACTCGATCCAATTCCGGTGGATTTCGCCATTTTTTCGTCGAATCATTGCCATCCATCACCTACAATGTCTTCCACAACTTCCCATCTACCATCTTCACCCAAATTCAAAGGGTTTAAGGTCTAAAATCGTGAAGAACTTCACCGGAGCACATGAGGTGCTTAACGGTGATTCCTCTGATCCAACGAGTTTCACCATCCACCACCACCCTTAATCAACTCTCCTTGGACCCAAGAACAAGACCCAACCAGTTGTAGGGGTGTTGGAACACCGAGGAAGGAGAATTGAAGAACACCCACCTTAGGGTTTTTGACGGGTTCAAGCTAAATTGGAAATTTTCCCGACCAAATTGGACTTGGCCACAGGTATGAAACTTGCTCTACTCGTTGAGATCTTCATTCTTGTAAAATTTGAGAATTTTTAGAAATAGTTGAATTTTTTGGCAAGTCTAGACGGCCGACCACTACGTGCGGCGGCACGTGGGCCGAGGCACTTTCTGACCTTCTTAGGCAAAATTTGATACCCCAATTCAATATGTGATGTCCGATTGATGAAATCTCATCGTTTGAACATAGTTTTGATAGAGACCGCCACTTAATCCCTATATAAATTGATGATTCGACTATTGGATCGTCACTAAACCTTAATACATTATAGTAAGTAATATTTGAGGACCATGGGAACTTACGGATCGGGAATCCGACGTACAAATCTTTCCGAATTAGATTCGTAAGTTTGTAAAATAAAATATTGGCCGCCACTTAATTTTAGCAATTGACAGAGATCCGACCGTTGGATCTTTCCAAAACTTTAAGATGTTGTTCTAGAAGCTTATTGAAACTCTTGAGAAGTTACGAATCAGAAATCTGAGGTACGAATCTTCCAAATCAAGTTATGTATGGTTGTGGACCCTACCATCGATCTTTGACCGACGGTTGACTTTTGGTTAATGAGTTTCAAATCATTCTAGAATGTCCTTGGGGATGTGTTTTTGCATAAGTTACATGTTCTATGGATAAGAATTTTGAGTTATGATTTGATAATTGTTTTAGGAGCCGATCGTTCGAGACACCTTGATATTCGTGCTAAGGAATCGTAGCGCGAATTCTAGGCGAGTGAGTCTTTTTCTTTTTATAGTATGTATATATAAACTCTATAGTTTCCGCAAATACTTTTAAATTAATTTATGCATTTTATGCCATGGTTTATTAATTTTAAAAAAAATGCTATTTTGTGGTCGAGTTTTATTTATCATCATGGCATATTCATATGCATTTTACCTGCTCATAAATGTTGTACTGTTATGAAATGCTAAAGTAAGTACGAGATGAGCAAGTAAGTCACGGTAAGGTTGTTATGTTGATTAGAATGGTTGAATCTTTATGGCATGTTTCTGCACATAGTCTGCTCATCATTGCTACACCCCAGGTGATAGTGCTCAGCCCAGGCCAGGCTAGCCTTCATGTGATTGTTCATATCAGCACCGCACGCTCGCCTTGAATCCAAGTAGGTGTTAGCCTGTCGTTCAGACTGTATTAGGCAGTTCTGACTAGTATGTGACAGCGAATATAGCGTTTATTATTACACCTAACATGTTGTACATGTCACATTAAGTGACTCCAACTCATGTGTTAACATAGACTGATGAGCGATAGGTGCAGTCGTACAGGTCACATTAAGTGACTCCGACTGACATGTTGGTATAGATTTTTGAGCATATGATCATATTTATATAGCTGTTGAAATATTCTGTTGTGGCATACTTCTAGACTTACTGTTGGCATGCATTTGATTTCATTCTTATACGTAATATGATTTTCTAGAAACTATACATGTTTTACGGTGAGGGGTTATAACGTTTTCAAAAGTTTTTATTAAAACTTTATTTTTTAGGCCACTCACCCTTATTTTTCGCCCCTCCAAGTTCTAGTAGCAGAGTTTTCATACCCGAGGAGGATTATTGGTAAATCTTGGTGTAGATGATTACCATCGATGGTATAACTCTCACCCTATTTTACTGTACTGTACTGTACTTATGCTCTGTCATCATGTGTGAAATGGGTTCATTCTCGCTCACCGCATACTCTTGTATTTAGGCACTTTTAGGTTTAAATTTATTCACATTTTTTACATGACTACACTTTATGGCTTCGTCACCTTCTAGGTGTCAGCCAGTACAGTTCGATTCAGAGTCTTAGTGAACATCCTTAGTCGTGATGTGTCATCAATGGTGAAAATTTTGTTACTGAAATAGGATGGGGTGTTATTAAACCCTTGAAGATATGGAAAGGTTTTTTTTCTTCCCAAATTTGGGGAAAGGTTTACATTGCATAGGTGCACCGTGGTTATGACTTTTCAAGTTAGTAATACAACATGTGAGTTTCTCTACACATGATGTTGTATTATCGACACAAAATGTCATTGTAATAGTGCACTGGTGTCATATAAATTAGAATTAATTGGACTCTTTAATGAATGAGGAGGAATTCTTCCTTAATTCATTACATGGCCAATAGACGAAACTTCATGCTTATGATTCTGTTCATATTATAAAGAATTTTTTAAGATTATATCTGTAAAAAAAATCAATAAAATATGAGAAAAAAATAAATGGACGGATTTAGTAACAGTATTAAGGATTGTTTATCTATTTGTAAAATTGATTGACTAAACAACCTTAATTTTAATTGAGTTTTGGTAGAGATTCTTGACAGATAGAGTTATAAGGCCAGTTTCAATTATAAGCATGAAGCCATGTTAAATAACCTCATTCTTCATTCTTCATTTTTTAAGGAGCCAAGCATTTTTGGTGTGGATTGCTCTCCTTTTTGTTGGCTCCTAGAATACACATACAGGCCCTTTATGCAGTCCTCAGTCATGAGTCATGACGCTTGAGTCTTTGAACAAAAAGATAAAGAGAATTTTAACGAAAAGCTCTCAGTATTGTTCACTTTAACGAAAAACTACATTTTTACACTAAAAAGTCAATCTTGGTACTATTCACTTTACCCTTTATTTTGTCTTTATCGTTAAAACTCAAAGCTTTTAAGCCATTTTCATTAGTTTTCCTAAAGATAAAAGGCAAAAAGAAAAAATGCAAAAGAAGCAAAGTTTAGCGAAAATAATAATTTCCTTTACATTTATACACTAAACATCTATTACTCTTTAATTTTTTATTAAAGTGCTTTCACCTTTGAAGAAATTCTATATTCCAAGTATATTCTTAACTTAAAGTGTTTTTTTAGTTTTAAATTCAAATCCATATTAGAAATGCACTCAATTATATTAATAAATTTATTACTATTTTTATGGATCTTATTGTGACAACCCGTCCCGAAATAATTTAGCGATAGCGTGAATTGACGTTTTTGCCCCTTACTCATTAGTGGTTATGTGTGTGTTAGGGCTAAGTTTTTGGGCCAAATGGGGTTGCTTCCCATATTTTGGGGACCCAAATGGAAACTAAGTTGTTTTGATTTGGTTGTGTTGTAACTGGGTGAAAACTGAAAGTTCAACACAAACACACACACACACACACACACACACACACACACACATGCACATGCATGCACACGTGCACCTCTTATTTCCATTTTTGTCTATCTCTCTTTCCTTCTTCTCGAGCCTTCTTCCCATTCCCTTGCAAACTTACGGACAAACATCATCTCACAGGTTGGTCGCGGATCGAGGCTTTAAACCCTCTCATCTTCTTCATTGCGACTTTGTGAGTTCAGTGGTACATTTGGTTGGACGGAAAACTTTTTAAAACCCTAGAAACCCAAGGACCCCTAAGTTGGTACTATTCATGCACTCATATTTGAGGAGGTTTTAGGAGATTCTATGATCACTGGGAGTCTTAGAACCTTCTCACGAAGCTCAGAAAGCAAACGTGGTGGTTTTTGGACGTCAGGATCATGAGTTCGAGCTTGGGCCGATTTCCTTGATTTTTCTCTAGCTAGATTTCGACATTATTGAGGCTTTAAATTGGTAATGATGTGTTCTTTTCATCCTAAGATTCATTTTGGTATAAATTTCGTGAAATTTGGTTGAAAAATGAGTGAGATATTCAAGTTTGAAGATTTTCCAATTTTCGACGATAGTAGCAGTCGCCGACACCGGATTCCGGTGACTGGAGGTAGGAGACGACGAATATTCCATCAAGTTGGCGGAATATTCTAACGGCGTTAGGTTAGATTTAACGGAATCTGTTACTTTTAACAAAATATTCCTAACTGTTCCGTTAGAGTTGGCCGCGCGTGTGGGTGCGTCTGGCCGTGCCTTTGCTGGCACGTGGGCCATCGAAAAAAATTTCAAAAAATATAGGGGTATTCGTGGGATTGAATAGAGCATGTTGGTATATTCAAACACCTTAATTGAGCAATGTTTTAGAAGTTATTACCTAAGGTTGGTTATGTACGTTTAATTGACGGTTTTATAGTTGTTTCGCATATAGATGAGGCCTATCCAGAGGACGAGTGCAGCCACGCCAGGCTCGGGGGCTACGACCCTTCTACTTATCAATGAGTGGGCATTTGTTTTTAGTATATATATATGATTGATGTTTTTCCCAGAAATTACGTTTTTAAATGGTTTCATAATTGAAATGGTTTTATGATCGAAATGCCATGTCGAATACCGTTGATATTATTATTGTGATTGTGCTGGTTATGCTGTGGCACCGTGGACGCTCAGGTAAATCAAGTGAGTGTACTTGTTAGTGATAGTGTCACGATGATGAGATTAAGATATAGTTCATATTCCTGCACCCCGGTGTTCGTGCTCCGCCAGAGTAGGGCTTAGCCTTCACGTGATCGTTCACCTCCCGCACCGTACGCTCACCTTGGATCCAAGGCAGGTGCCAGCCTGTCGTACAGACCACTATAGGTGGTTTCGACTCGTAGGTGACTTGCGATTCGTCGCACAGCCTTCACGTGATCGTAGCACTGAGCGTAATATTATACACCCAGCCTATCGTACAGACCACTAAAGGTGGTTCTGACTCGTGTGCAGGATTTGATTAAGGAGCTATAAATTCAGTCGTACAGGTCACGTTCGGTGACTCCGACTGACGTATTAAGATTGCCGGCATATTGTGATTTGATTTATCTCACCTGCTTGATACTTATTCTATTGATTGGGTACTTCGACATGGCGTATTTTGACTTGGCATATCTAAAATTTACCGCTTTCCAGAATGATTTTGGTTTATGTGTACGTATGTTATTTTCTGGGAAAATATACTTGTTTTACGGTGAGGGGTTACTGCTTTGATATTGAAACGACTTTGGAAAAACTTTGGTTTTGCCCACTCACGTTTTCTGTTTTGCGCCCCTCCAAGTTTTAGGTAGCGGTGACGTCGGTGGCGAACGAGGCATCCAGGCAATTCTAACAGAGCGCCACCCATGTAGGATTTCTCTGGTTATCTTTTTCAATGCATGTTTATTTTGGATTGCACCTAGGATTCTTGAACTTTACTTGTTGTATTGTTATGAGTCCGTTTCATCACTCACTCTCACTTATCCCTTATTGTAAATTATTCTGCTTGGTTTTTATTTTCTTACATTTTCACTCTAGTACTTCCGCACAGCACACTTGGCTACGTCACCCTTACGTGACGGCCAGCATGCCTCGATTTTTCGAGTCGGGGTGTGTCACTTATCCCTTCCTCAATTTAAGCCTTCAACTGTATCTAGTGGGATGAAGATTAACGGGTTGGAATATACTTTAAAAAAAAAAAAATTCAACTCAATATTTTATACAGATTATAAAAAAATAAGAGTTCTTTTATAATTCAAATAAGGATATATACCACAACGTTCCAATAATTTGGTACATACCAAAATAAGGATAACACAAGTTACACAACGCACTAATAACTTGGTACGTACCAAATAAAGAATTGTAAAACGTCCCAAAAGTAATATTTTATAACGTACCAAAATACTAATACGTACCAGAATTAAATTTATGTAATGTACCAATCATTTGGGTACGTTATATTTAATATATATTCATGTTATATCTCATAATTGTATTTTAATAAGATATTGATGTATTTTTAGAATTTTAAACAAAAAAAATTATTTGAGTTAAAAAAATTCTTTTCAAACGAATTATGATAAGATAAGATGGGATGTTTGTAGTGATTTTAGGAGATTTTTTATATATTAATTTGTGAACTATTGGTAAATTAAATATAATAAAAATAATAATTTTTTAATTAAAAATTAGTAGAAAAATGTTTGATCACAAGTTTTAAAAATATAGATGTTTGATTCAAAAAATTCAAAAGTGAGACACCTATATCAAAACGTCCATTTGGATTATGCCAGTTGACCAGGAAAGTGTGTTTGTTGACTTGAATCTAATAGTTTAAATATCATAAACAACGGTTTAGTCTTAAGTTTTTATGGCTATCTCAATATCCCTCTAGATCATAATCAATATATAACATGGTTTTTCAGTACTTGACACACCCCGACCTGGAATGTCGACTTAGACTCCTAATCGAGCTGTGCTGGTTGACACTCGGAGGGTGACAAAGCCATAAAGTGTAGTGATGTGGGAAATGTGGATAAATTTAAACCTAAAAGTGCCTAAATATAAGAGTGTGCTTGTGAGTGGGAATGAACCAATTTCACACGTGATGTCAGAGCATAAGTAGAGTACAGTAATGTAGGATAAGAATTATACCATCGAAGGTGATACCTACAGTAACGTAGGATAAGAATTATAACATCGAAGGTGATACCTACACCAAGATTTACCAAGAAAATTATAACATCGAAGGTGATACCTACACCAAGATTTATCAAGAATCCTCACCGACAAGAATGCTTAGCCACTAAAACCTGGAGGGGCGAAAAATAAGGGTGAGTGGGCCTAAAAATAAAGTTTTGTAAAAACTTTTTCGAAAACATAATAACCCATCGTCGTAAAACAAGTATAGTTTCCAACATATACATACAACGTATGGTAAGAAAATACTTATCGTAGCCTGCATAATGTCGCATAAGAAAACGTATCATATCAAGTGCTCGTCGACACATGCTGAAACACGAGTTCATGCAGATATATTCTGACATGAACCAAACTAGGTGTAACAATGATATATATGCTCTAGTACTACAATCACGTGAAGACTGGCGTTATGCATAACACATATAAATCCTAATTACCTATAGCAATCTAGGACAGGACTGGCACTTACAATGAATCCAAAGTGAGTGTACGGTGCGAAGTGCACATACACGTGAAAGACTAGCCCTGGCTCAGGCGAGTACTAACACCTATGCAGCAAATGATGAGAAAATAACATAAATATAGTTGTGCCACAGTAATTCGATATTCTAGTCAACATAACATTATTCATAGCTGTAAATTTAACTAAGGCATCCCATAAGATTTATAGTGATTTCCTAATTCTCATCGTTACGTCATTTCCTATAAATGTTAATTTAATTATGGCAGTCATATAGAAAATTCATTATTAGAAGTATATATGGAAACTAAACAAATATATGTACATATCATAGAAAAGACCCACTCACAGATCATGTTGTCGAGTCGAACTCGCCTCACGGGTGTCAAAGATCCTTGCAATGTGTTTCACCTAGAAAAGAGACCATTTATGTAAATATAGTGTACTAACGTAATTACGTGTTTTCGTACAAAGTACGGCTAATAAAAGAACTATTTTAAAACGGTTAAATTTTGAAAAACGGATGACAAATTCAAAATTTGCCACGTCAAGAAACCTAAGGAGAGACCTCGAGTTCCTCCACGTGTCGCCACACACGCTGCCACAAGGTGGCTGTACCAGCAGCCACGCATCGCACGCACCACTCGCGGTGGCTCCCTAACGTGTGCCTACGCACCCACGAGTACGGCAGTATTCGCATTCGTCGCAAAGGCCTGTGTTTTGCAGGTTCTTGGTTCGACTTCCAGATCTCCTATCAAGCTCGATTCCTTACCAAAATCAATGATACAAAAACCTAAATGAAGCTAGAAGTGTAGGGAATAGGTCTATACCTATTGTAATCCTAATCGTGGTTGGGGTTGGCCGGGAATTTGGTTTGAAAGTGGTCAAATAACCACAAGGATTTGAGGTTGGGGGGTCCCGAGAATCACCGTGGTTGAGCTTCTCGAGTTCGCCGGGAAATATGGTGCCAGTGTTTGTTCCAGGGCTTGAGGAAGGACATGGGAGGCAAGGTGGTGATATGAGATTGACATGGAAATGGCGGATTCATCACGCCATCGTTCTTAGCAATCATAGAGATGATAGAAAAATAAGGGGAAAGTTAGAAAAACCCATCCTCCCGTTTTTTGAGTTTGGGAAAGATGATGGAGTTATGGTGTTTAGCTGGTGGTTCAGTGAGGCTCGTTGGAGGGATGAAGTGATGACTGGTGTTAGTGGTTGCACTTGCAGAGAGGGAGAGCTGATAGAGATGATGATTGTGTTGGGTGGTCTTTGGCATAGGTTGTACATAGAGGGTAGAGAGTTTGAAAACATGAAAGGTGATGGATAAGAGAGTTAGGAGAGAGAGAGAGTTAGGAGAGAGAGAGAGTGAGTGAGTGAGAGAGATAGAGAGAGAGAGAGAGAGAGTGTGTGTGTGTGTGTGTGTGTGTTTCCCAAAAATGGGGAAAAGAAAGGGAGACACGGGGTGATAGAGAGGAGTTGGGTGTGTGCCCCACGTGGTACACAGTCCAAGACCAAAAAGACAAAATCATATTATCTCCTGTAAACGTGAAATTAATAAAACGCCTTTTACGAGCGTAATTCCGTAAAATTTTAACCATAGCTCCAATCTCTGCTTGTGCTTACGCTTTTGTACTGTCGAGTACTTCGAGAATACAATAAAATAGTAACTTGTACATGTCACGAAAAGACGGCCAATGAAAGCCAACAATCTCGCCTCTAGGGTTATTTTCATCAATTCACACTTTTGAAATTTATAAAATCATAAAATCAAGGACATGTTGTCGTAGTACTACACTTGTTAGTGGAGGTCTTAGGTTCGATTCTTGCCAAAGGCGTCCAAAGGAGAATTTTGAATTTTTTGATATAGGTGCTTTTGGATTATGCTAGTTTAGTCTACATTCATGTGCTCTTATCTCTGTGTCCACATGTCCATTGCTTTTTATTTTTTTCACTTTTACATATATAGTACTGTGATTGTGTGATACCAGTAGAAATTTTCTTTTCAACATTTGAAGAGGTTTTAAGTTCGAATTTACTTATTTATTGGTGCAAAAAAGGAAATGGTTTTAATTTGAAGTTTTTGGTTTATGGTACTGTGATGGCGTTACTACTCGTACTCGAGTGTTATCAATCTAGGGTTTATGTTTTTAATTTGAAGTTTTTGTCAAATAGGGTTTATGGTTCACAATGTGATTTTCAAATACCCAATTGATCATGAGGTAATGATGTTTCTCAATTATGAAAGTATCAGAGTTATTATGAACAAAATAAATCACCCTTAATTATTGAGGGGTGATAATCCAAATGGGCGTTTTGATATAGGTGACTCAATTTTGAATTTTTTTAATCAAACATCTATAGCCTTTAAACTTTTGATCAAACATTTTCTATTAATTTTTAATTAAAAGATTATTATTTTTATTATATTTAATTTACCAATTAGTGCACAAATCTCCTAAAACCACTACAAACATTCCTTCTTATCTTATCATAATTCGTTTGAAAAAAGAAATTTTTTAACTCAAATATTTTTTTTAAAATTCTAAAAATACATCAAATATCTTATTAAAAATACAATTATTATTGTAGTTGTTGCAGTCCTATTTAGAATAGGAATGTGATTGTGTAAATCCTAGTAGATTAGGAATGTATCTTATATTCCTATTAGGAGTAGATTACTTATTAAGTATTGTAATCCTTATGGGAAAGGGTTTGCCCTTTCTACTACTATAAATAGAGGCACAATGGAGTGAATAAAACACACCTCACAATTACACATCTCTCTCTTCTCCTCTCTAAAGTGGCCGGCCTCCCTCTCCCTCTCTAACCCTAGATCGCTCAATCAAATAGGCCTACAACACGTTATCAGCACGCTCTTGACGCTCTGCTAAAGAGAGTTTATTCTTCAATCAAGGGAGTATTACGTTTTAATTATTCTTTTTTGAGATTAATTTATTATTATTTTGAATTAATCTACATGCTATTAATTCAAATTTAATTTTTCTTTGTTGAACGTGATACAACGCATTGGAGACGCGATTTCGGCTTTCTGAGAAGGATCTTCTACAAATTCAAAGGCTTTTATAAGTTTTCTGCCAATCAGGTACGCTTAAAATAAAGTAAGATATTTGAAACGACCTTGAAGCATGAAAACATTCCCCATGATGCATGAACCTCTACATTTATATTTACCTTCCGATATATATATTGTATATGTTCATATATTTGTCAATATATATATTTGTTTCATGCATTACGCAATTATATTTTGCTATGTGGAATTTGTGAGTCAAAGAATTGAAAATAAATTAGAAGCAAATTAGGGTTTCCTAAACCCTAAGGGAATTGAAAAAAAAAACAGCAAAAGAGGGATTGGATTTGGTGCGGCACCGCACCATTCCTTGCACATCCGGACACCAGGCTTCCCCTGGCCTGTCCTTGCTGGGCCTGCAGCCCCATCTCCCTCGGTCCGCTACGCGCAAACCCAGCTCGCTGGGCCTCTCCTATGTCACGGTTTGGAATTGGGCTTCGCCCACGCGGCCCGCATGCGCCAGCCTGGCGGCTTAGCTTTTCCCACGCAAACCATGAAGGCCAGCTTTCGCTGGGCCTTCCCCCGTGCGCCCTTTCACCCCAAACCCAGCTTGCGGCTGGGGTTCCCTTCCCCCGTGGGCCTGCAGACCCTTCCCTCCCTAATTTAGGCCCTGCCAGTTTTGCAAGGCACCCCGTGCCTTTTTATTTTTGCATGGCACCACTACCCAAATTATTTTGGGGCATTTTTTTTCAATCCACATGCTATTATTTTAGCATTATAAAATAATTTAACCAGTATGTTAATATTATTTTGCTTCTACAATCGCCCTGTATGGCCCGATCTATTGAATTAATTAAAAGTGACCAGCAGTCCATTAATCTGATAATGAATCCAAAATTATTGACCTGAAGATCACTTTTGGACATTAACGATTCAATAATTTATTTCTCTTCTTTGAACCGTTGACTCACTTTCGTAGTCCCGAAGCACTCACACTTGAGTTCCCGAAGAACCTCAAAATCCACTACACTTAGTTGTATATTGCATTCTGTGTTCTTGCAGGAACCTCTCTTTTATGAACTAAACGTTCATAAACTAAATCGAACATGTAGTTTCGAATTTAGTGCCTTTGAAACCCGAAGTTTTTCATAAAACAATACACCCATGAAAACCCGACATTTTTCATGACACCATGTCTTAGAACTCAAATGTTCTACCTTTGATGCTTATGGATGATTCCTTCCCATAGCACCAATCACAATCTTGTTCCCTCCAAATTCAGTGGATTGTCAAACCGTCACAAGTTTGATTTTCTTGATTTGGACGTTTCTAATAGAAACCACTTTATGTGGGGTACAAGACGTGAATCTCCACTTGACTATCAAGAAGTTGAGCAACCATTGAAGCCAACAATGGCATGGAAGAGCTGACTAAGCCTCCGCCATGATCTTCATTCGAAGACTTATGCCCGAAGCATTACAAATGGAAATACCTCCGACGGAGGATTCCATGGCTCTTTGGCTCGCTTCTACGGACTGTTTAATCATGAAAGATATTGCCCGAAGCATACCATGATTACGTCCATGAATGAGTACAATTCTGAAGTTTATAAATCCGATTGAATTTTGACTAGAGAATACTTTTCTCGTCATTCCTTGTTTCTAACTTGCTCTTGAAGTAGCAGTGTAGAAAGTGGAAGTCTACCAAATTCTCGGATCTGATTACTACCACAAACGTGAGAGAAAGGTATAGACCCAGTTCGGCTGGAGTCTACCGAATGGTATAGACTCAGTTCGGCTGGAGTCTACCAAATGGCTCGACCCAGTTAGGTCAAAGACTACCAAATGGTGATGCACTGCTTCGGCAGAGATACACCGAATGGCATACCTTCTCACAATCCAATTTTGAGTTTGTTTTTACAACATATGGTAGAATTAGGGCCTGCCAATGTGTGGCATCATGCCCGAAGCGTGATTCTTGGCACCTAAGACCTAAAACTTCAAGAATAAGGGATAGTATTCCCGAACCTTAACCCTGCAGAATCTACTTTCGTCTCGATGGAATAGATCATTGGTTATGCACCTGTTCGTGCCCCTACCAATGTTGTTAAGGCGTACCATTCTCGTAGTCAATATGTGAGATTAATTTTGCTCCACCAAAACTCCGTTGGACGAGCATAATTTTGACATGGATGACCTTATTGGCTGAATCCCCTTAGTAAACTATTTACTTTGTGAACATTTTTCCATGTTCTTGGATTCAAGTTTGGTGTATGTTTTACTTATGGATAATCTTATTGATATTGTCCTCGAATATGAGTTAATTGAATCATGTTTCTTAGTACATGTGACCGATTCAATTAAACACGTGATTAGGTAGGAATGTGGGAAAGTTAGTTGTCTGGACGAATGCGTACTACGCACACTAACTTTACGCCTAAATCACATCTCTAACAACGACTTCAGGTCTATCCAACCTGATTAAGAGCATTGGCACGCTCCTCGTTGTATGAATGGTACTGCATCACCATTTAAGGGACCTTAAATTCTCCCTGACGTTGAGTTTTTAAGGATATTCGAGATGACAATGATCATAAATGAAACCACTGAAGAAAATAGAGTGAAATATCTTTGCACCACCTCCAAAAATGAGCCTGAAGCTTTGATTTGGGGCCAATGGGTTGTCTCCCAACTGGGAACACGCCACATGTGGCCGGCCTAGAGCTGGGTGATTGAGCAGTTTACTTGCCTTGGCATGACCATTTGGGACACTTAGGTCGAACAATGACGCTACGACGCATCTCCTTACCCGAAGTAAGGATCTTGTGCCTACAAGCACACTTTGTCAAGCCTGCTCACTAAGGAAATTGATTTTTTATATCATTCCTCGCAAAGATACGAAATTACCTATTTTCCATAGTGGATTCAAGGGAATATATGTGGACTAATCCAATCAAAATGCGGACCATATAAAGACTTATGGTTTTGATTGATGAATCGACAAACTGGTCACATGTTTGTCCACACACATTACTGCTAAACCTCTTGGCCGATTATGGGTTCACCACCCTACTTATCCCTTAAGGTCCTGGAGACTGGATAATGCCAGAGAGTTTATATCGACAGTTTTCGATAAAGTATTGCATGTTGTTTTGGGTTTCTAATTGAACATTGAATTCCCATGTTCACCCCAAATAGCCTCGCCTAGTGATCATAAAGCGCAAATTTAAATGATCGCCCGAATTTTGGTGAACATACCAAGTTTTCGGTTTCTGCCTAGGGCTATGCAATCCTTGTACGCAGTTATGTTGGTCCGCCTTGAGGCCCATTGCCACCCAACCTATATGACGTTACAGTTGGTTACTGGGTACGAACCTGACGATTTTCGTATTTACGCATTTGGGTGAGCATTCCATGTGCCCAGTTGCGCCGCCACAACGTACCACCATGGGTCCTCAAAGAAGGATGTGTATCTTTTGTCGATCATGATTCTCCTTCACACTAGCTCTCTTCGAGCCCTTGCATGCGATCTCTTTACCGCTTATTTGCGAGTTGTCACTTTAATGAGACAATCTTCCCACCGTTAGGGGGAGATAAGAACGTCAACGTTCCTGTAGAACGGCGCGAAGTTGCGTGGACGTTGCCCACTATGTCTCATCTCGATCCCCATACCGCACAAGTGTGATAAGCAAGTGCGATGAATTCTAGATTTCAGAATGTTGCTCCAGACGCATTCCTCTGATCTAGCTAAAGTGACGAGATCATATACCAGCTGCAAACATGCCTGCAAGGATAGACGTACTTAACGACGTCGAGTCAACATCCCTGAAGGGTGTGCCGCCCCTGTTGGACGGTTTGGACGCCCATGTTGGACGGTCCGGTACAACGGCGGATAGCCAATCAATCTGTCTTGGCCTGGAGCACGACAGATTAATCGGTTCGTAGGATTCACTTCCCCAGAAGAGGAAGACATGGCACAACTATGAATCTAAACTCGATCGCTGTCTCAAATCATTTCCAACTCATGAGATTAATCCGGATTACTCCCGAGACATGAAGTTCTTGGTCCAGTATACTAGTTTGGATGAGAAAAATGGAATTGAAATGAGATTATCATCGATGATGTTTTCACTTATATGGTAGCTACCGACATAAATGAAAAGCGACGATATCGAACCGTGTTCCGTTGATTAAGTGACAACGTAGAACTGATTGGACAACTGAGATTACAATCTAGGTCAAATTCCTTACCAAAGTGTGTATTGGACCTGTCGTTCCTACACTGCCCAAGGTAACCCTATTGTGTTACAAGTGGGAAAGGATGCGTTATGAGATGAATGAAATAGTGCGACGTGATGCACGCCTTACGGCGCAAGGTTTCTCTCAAACGTCCTGTGATTGATAGCAGCATTATGAAATGTGGTTAGTGTTTTCTCCATGGGGATATAGATACGGAGATTTACATGTAAGTTCCCGAAGAATTACATGGACTGGTTCAAAAAGTTCCAAAACCACGGAACACCCTCTTAACTTGTTTTGAGGCGTTCACTTAAAATCTGACGGATGTGGTATACCCGTCGAAGTGATTGTTTGATCAGTCAGGGATATGAATTATGCCTTTGCGTGTTAAACTATGAAGTCTTATTCCAAATTGCTAGAGTTACAGTTTATGTCGTTAACACGAATCTCACTAAGACTCTGGAAGAGCTTGAGAAAATTGCCTCGCACCCGAAGATGGAATTTGAGATGAAGGATCTTAGGAAAACTCGTTTATGCATTGACCTGAAGTTCAAAGCGTTGTTCTGACGGTACCTTAGTCTACCAGTCAAACTACACTTCAAATGTGTTACCTTTGAGTATACCTTTGATCGTCCATACGTTATATGCAAATGAGACCCTTGAAGAGGTTATGGAATCCGAAATTCCATATCTAAGTTCAACTTTGCGCTTCGTTGTACTTAGCTCATTGTATTTAGACAGGACATCTCCTTCGTTGTTGATCTTGGTAAAGATGCAGCACCGCGCTTACACGCAACCACTGAATTGGTATTAAAGACGTACCCTGAAGGTATTATGAGGGCAAATCCCAACGCATCTTAGCGGATCCGACCCCCCTGATCCTCGAAATGATGTTTGCCTTGTTGTTATGCTGACGCAGGTTACTTATCAAACCCGCACAAGGCAAAATCCCCAAATGGTTATGTCTTTACCGTTAGGGACATCGCAATATCTTGGAGGTCCATGATATGATCTTAGTTGCGAAATCTTCGAATCGTTCCAAGACTCACCTCACTTCACTACGCCACAAGTGAGACATGGTTAGGAGTTCTTGTTGAGCATGTTCGTAGTACTTGCTGTGTTTTCATCCATCGTTGAGTCCCGACAACGATCCATGAAGACTATGCCGCATGTATCCACCCGACCAAGCCATGATACATCAACAAAGTCAACGCCAAGACATATTGCGACTACATCTACATCAGCAACGCATCAGGAGATTGAAGTCATGCAAGCCGATCCCAAACAACCTTGCCGACCTCTACACAACGTCACTGCCGAGGTCAACCTTCCAGAAGCTTGTCCAAGGAATTGGTATGCCTAACTATTATATGCAATGTTTGTAGTTCTCATTTGGAAGTTATGTCAAACTCAGGGGGAGTATCCAGAAGTATACTCACTTGATCTTAATGTACTCTTTTTCCCTACGATTAGGAGCATTTTTCCCACTGGGTTTTTGCTACCTAACTAGGTTTTAACGAGGCACCCATCCTGGGCTGATCATACCCTTGAGAGCTATTCTACTTGCGTCCAAAAGACGTATAGTTTTGACTTAATGCAACTTCTCACTTTTCTCCTTAGACTATGGGTTTTCCCCACCTTGGGTTTTACCATAGCGAGGTTTTGTGAGTTTTACTTTTTATGCATTCTTCCGTTGATTTGAGACTCGCATTCGCCCATTGTGCCGACGACTTCATCAACTGTACCTGCTTCATCATTGAAGACCTGATGAGCATTTTACTTAAGTATTTACACACTCAAGGGGGAGTGTTGCAGTCCTATTTAGAATAGGAATGTGATTGTGTAAATCCTAGTAGATTAGGAATGTATCTTATATTCCTATTAGGAGTAGATTACTTATTAAGTATTGTAATCCTTATGGGAAAGGGTTTGCCCTTTCTACTACTATAAATAGAGGCACAATGGGGTGAATAAAACACACCTCACAATTACACATCTCTCTCTTCTCCTCTCTAAAGTGGCCGGCCTCCCTCTCCCTCTCTAACCCTAGATCGCTCAATCAAATAGGCCTACAACAGTAGTCCTATTATATTAAAAATGTGATTGTGTAAATCCTAACATATCTATGAAATGCTCTTGGGATTCTACCATATCTCTTAGACTAGATATTATCCTATTAGAGTTGTAATCATATTAGGGTAAGGAATTAACCTTCCCTACTACTATAAATAAAGACACAATAGGGTGAAATAGAACACACCTCACAATTACACATATCTATCTTCTCTCTCTATGCCGCACACACTCTCTCTTTCTGGCCTCCATAATTGTTCAGTAAATTATGCCTACAACACGTTATTAGCACACTCTTGACGTTGCACTAAAGAGAGTTTATTCTTCAATCAGGGGAGTATTACGTTTTAATCATCTTTTTTATGATTAATTTATTATTTTATTGAATTAATCTACATGCTATTGATTCAATTTAATTTTTCTGTGTTGAACATGTAATAGCGCATTGGAGATGCAATTCCAACTTTTCGAGAAGGATCTTCTACAAATTCAAATGCTTTTGTTGCTTTTGCCTCAGGTACTTAAATAAAGGAAGATATTTGAAACGACCATGAAACATGAAAACATTCCCCTGATGCATGAACCTCCTAAATTTACATTTACGTTCCGATATATATATATATATATATATATATACACATTTCATTCTATGTGGAATTTGTGAGTCAAAGAATCGAAAAAAAATTAGAAGCAATTAGGATTTTTAACCTTAGAAATTCGGGAAAAAAAGAAAAACAAAATATGGGTTGAAATTCGTACGGGCCTAAAGCCTTGAGTTCACCAGCAAGCCTGCCAGCCTTGCTGGGCTCTGTGCTTGCTCTAGCCCGCCTGCAGCAAGCTTTGCTTACTGGGCTTACTTTGTCACGGCCCAAACAAAGCCAGCCTTTGGCTGGGCTTCGCGCGCATACATCCAGGCCAGCTTCTTTGCTGGACCTGTGTCCTTCCCACGCCAATTTGGCCCAAAATCCAGCAGATTAGCCGTTGGGCTTCTTCCCAGAACCTGGCCCGCGGCTTGCAGCCATAACTTAGGCTGCTTTGTAGGCTACACTATGGCCCAATAAGCCTTTAGGGGCCTTGCCTTGCACACGGTAGCCAGCCCATCAAGTTGCGCTACGAATTTTTTTTTTTTTAACCCGATACCATGCATTGGCATCCCTACTTCATAACCATACCTATATATTTTTTGGGACGTTTTTGGTTAACGCTAATTAAGCTATAATTCACTTATCACTTGCCTTGCTGCCAATTGAAGCTAATAAGACCCCGAATGTCATTATTTTGCTTCCACGATCGACCCATATGGTCTTCATCTATTTAATTAGTTAAAAGTGACCATCAGTCCATTAATCTTACAAGAAATCTAAAATTGTTGACTTGAAGATCACTTTTGGACATTAATGATTTGATAATTTAATTCTCTTCTTTGAACCATTGACATCCTTTCATAGTCCTGAAGTACTCACACTTGAGTTCCTTAAGCAACTCAAATCCTGCACTTAAATCAGCATATTATATTATGTGTTCTTGCATGGACCTCTCTTTTATTAGCTAAACGTTCATAAACTAAACCAAACCTGTAGTTTTGCATTTAGTGCCTTTGAAACCAAAAGTTTTCATAAAACAAATACACCCATGAAAACTCGATGTTTTTCATGAAAACCATGTCTTAGAACTCGAATGTTCTAACTTTGATGCTTATGGATATTTTATTTCCTATAGCACTATTCACAATCTTGTTCCCTCAATTCAATGGGTTGTCGAATCGTCATAAATTGTATTTTACTGATTTTGACGTTTCTAATATAAACCACTTTATGTGAGTATAAAATGTGAATCTCCACTTGACTATTAAGAAACCATTGAAGCCAATAATAGCAAGGAAGAGCTGAATATGCCTCCGCCATGATCTTCATTCAAAGACTTATGCCCGAAGCATTACAAACGGAAGTATATCTCGAACGAGGATTCCATGGCTCTTTGGCTAGCTTCTATAGAATGTCTAATCATGAAAGATATTGCTTGAAGCACACAATGATTACGTCCATGAATAAATACAATTATGAAGTTTATAAATCTGATCGAATTTTGACTAGAGAATACTTTTCTCGTCCTTCCAAGTTTCTAACTTGTTCCTAAAGTAGTAGTGTAAACAACGGAAGTTTACGAAATTCTTGGATCTGATTACTACCATAAACGTGAGAGAAAGGTATATACCCAACTTTGGCTGGAGTCTACCGAACTGTATAGACTCAGTTCGACTGGAGTCTACCGAATGGGTCGACCAAGTTTAGTCAAAGCCTACCGCATGGTGATGCCTTGCTTCGGCAAAGATGCACCGAAGGGTATGCTCTACTTCGGCAGAGATGGAATAAGGGCCGGCCAAGGTGTGGCATCATGCACTGAATAGACCCTTCCAACTTCGGTTGGAGCTTATTGAATCCAATTTTGGGTTTGTCTTTCTCACTATCCAGTTTAGAGTTTGTTTTTATAATATATAGTAGAATAAGGGCCGGCCAAGGTGTGGCATCATACCCGAAGCGTGATCCTTGGTACCTAAGACCTAAAACTTCAAGAATAAGGGATAATATTCCTGAACCTCAACCCTGTAGAATCTACTTCCGTCTGGATGGAATAGATCATCGGTTATGCATCTGTTCGTGCCCCTACCAATATCGTTGAGGAGTACCATTCTCGTAGTCAATATGTGACATTAATTTTGCTCCATCGAACATCGTTGGAAGAGCATAATTTTGACATATATGGCCTTGTTGGCTGAATCCCCTTAGTAAACCATTTACTTTGTGAACATTTTTTCCATGTTCTTGGATTCAATGTTGGTGTTTGTTTTTCGTTATGGATAATCTTATTGATATTGTCCTCGAATGAATCATGTTTCTTGTATACATGTGACCGAATTCAATTAAACACATGATTAGGTACGAATGTGGGAAAGTTAGTTGTTTAGATGAATGCGATACTATGCACACTAACTTTATGCCTAAATTACATCTCTAGAAACAACTTTAGGTCCATCCAACCTAATTAAGAGCATTGGCACGCTCCTCGTTGTATGAATGGTGCTGAATTACCATGTCAGGGATCTTATATTCTCCCCGTTCCAGAAGAACATAATTGAGTTTTGAAGGATATTCTAGATGACAATGATCATGAATGAAACCACTGAATAAAATAAAGTGAAATATCTTTGCACCACCTCTAAAAAAAAAAAAAGCCTGAAGCTTTGTTTTGGGGCCAATGGGTTTTCTCCCAATTGGGAACACACCTCATGTAGTCGCCCTGGAGCCTAGTGATTGAGCAATTTACTTGCTTTGGTATGACCATTTGGGACACTTAGGTCGAACAATGATGCTACGACGCATATCCTTACCCGAAGTAAGGATATTGTGCTAACAAGCACACTTTGCCAAGCCCGCTCATTTTTTATTTTTATATCATCTCTTGCAAAGATACAAAATCACCATTTTTCACAATAGATTCAAGGGAATATTTGTGGACTAATCCAACCAAAATGTGAATGATATAAATACTTATGGTTTTGGTTGATGAATCGATAAACTGGTCACATGTTTGTCCACACACATTGCTGTTAAACCTTTTGGCCGATTTGAAGGGTTCACCACCCTACTTATCCCTTTAAGCCTTGGAGATTAGATAATGCTGGAGAGTTTATATCGACGATTTTCGATAAAGTATTGCACTCACTACCAAGTAATTAGTGTGTTGTGTTATCCTTATTTTGGCACGTACTAAATTTTTGGTATGTGTTGTTATCCTTATTTTAATTATAAAAGAACTCTTATATTTATTTTTAAATCTGTATAAAATGTTGAGTTGAAAATTTTAAAAAAAAATTATATCCCATCCAATTAATCTTCATCTCATTAGATATAATTGAATCCTTAAATTGAGGAAGGATGAGATCCATAAAAATAGCAATAAATTAATTAATATTACTTAATGCATTTTTGATATGGAGATGAATTTAAAATTAAAAAAAAAAACACTCATGTTAAGAATGTATCTGGAATATAGAGTTTAATCAAAGGTGAAAGTGCTTTAATCAAAAGTTGGAAAGTGACAGAGTTTAGTAGATAAATGTCTAAAATGAGGCATCTAATTCTAATTTTCTTGCCAAATCCCCATATTTTGTAAATAATCTGGACATAAAAAATGAGTTCAAATTAGGTTAGATCAAATGTTGGATTACTCCATTATAAAGGAAAAAAAATTAAGCTTGGAGGACTTGAAACGGAGCTTTACTACTACCATATATGTGTGTGGTGGGGATAGGAGCAGCATATCCTTCATGAATCATTCATGCTCCTGTTCAAAATTGTTGATGCTTTTCTAATGAATTCAGCATACATGTAGAATGATGGGATACTCATCAGTTTGACATGACTCTAGTACCCACTTTTTGAATTTATAAACCATTCTTTACCATTCTTGAAAGGTAATTTGGCATAAAAATAAAAACTTACCTTCAAACTAGTGCGTTCTGGATTCAAACCTACAAGCGGTGAAACAATGAGGGTAATAATTGATGTATGGGGGCATGAATTTACCCTAGAAGTAGGTCTCAAAGAACCAGTTGTTGAAATAAAAAAGAAGATGGAACAGCTCTTGGGCATCCCAATGGCTTTGTAGCAGTATGTGGATGGGAGTTGGTCGATGGACTAGACATGGAAGATTATCCAATTGTCACACCATGTACAAAGATCGACCTCACCGTCAAATCCATGGAACCGACTACGATTCCGGTTATCATAAAATTTTTAGAGAGGCTGCACCAGATACAAGTGAGTATAACCGAAACTGTGTACAAAGCCTTAAAGAGAAAATTCACATTATTGATGGCACACCCATCAAAAGAATTTCACTCTTTTTCTGTGGAATCAAGTTGGAAGACGATTTTCGCAACTTGAGTGAATTTTCCGAGATACTTTTGTTGCTCAATACCATGAATCAAATGTGGAATCAATGGCACCTGCCTGTGTGCATAGTTCTCGCAGTATGCTCATACAATCCCCTCCCTTCATTCAAAAGTACTTGGGGATCTTGAGGCCGCTGCCGCCATAGAGTCTTTGGAGGCACAAGATCATCCACATTTGCCTTTCTCCAAAAATGGGTTCCGTGCCAACTTTCATGCTTAAACACTTTTCCACACCATCTCTAAACATTTCCCATGCCCTCAAAGTTCCATTGGCAACCAGAATCAGCTCATCGGGTGACAAAGACTCAGCTCTATCAACACCAACACAATCACTTCCTGAGTTCCAATTTAAATGATTTCCATCATTCGCACCTGCTTGCCAGCATAGCTCCACAACTGCGGGAATGCATTCAAAGTCAAACCTCTTATGGTGTTTTATAATATCCTGGAACATGTGCTTAAGGTGAAATGCCTCTATTGGAACAAGCACATCTTTCAAACCACCAACTATCCATTCATGAACTCGATTCTTGCCACAATGTTTGAAACCACAAGAAGTCTGAATTAAGTGGCCTTTCTCACCTATACACACTTCTGGACAGAACCTGCAAAAAGTAGGCTTTTCTTTAGAGTGACAGAAATTCTTCAAATAGAGCACTAGGGACCGGAAGGTCAATTAGATGACTCTAGTTTGGAAAACACAGCTCTCAAAATAACATTTAGCAAGCTCAGGAGTCGGGAACATGGCAGATAAAGTGGTCAAATTGTTCCTAAACAAGAAATCAGAACATAAACTCTGGAGCTTCAAAGTCAATATTCTTCCACGATACATCAGTAACTATGTGATAGAACAATAAAGTGCAAAGTAATTCAAAGCTTAAAAGTTCATATGCATCCCTTAAAAAAGTATTTAAAAAGTAAAAGCAATAAATACTTGGCAGATGAGGGATTTACTTGTAGGCCAAAACTGGAATCATTTTGAGGAGAGTAGAGACACCTTGCATAACAAGCCTCCGGTAATCAAGGGCCCCTTAGCCGGTTTTGGATTCCCTTCTGAATCATAGGCTTTAGCTTCCTTAAGTCCATCTTTGTCTCTCGCACAATTTCTTCCTCAGTGCCATAATGTCTTTGCAGTGCCAAAATTTTTACATAGATGTAAAATCACATCTGCTGCACAAAAGGGTAGACAAAAGCTAATGAGTCAATACAGAAAACATAACAAGTACAGCATATTAAGAGAGTCATTTAGAACAAAACCAAAACATTGATATTTTTATGGTGTAATAAGCAACAAGCTTAGCAAATAACAACTACATTAACTGTAAACACGAAATTTTCTGCGACGAATGAAACAAGAACACGTGTACACAATAATATTTTCGTATTAATTTTGGGGTTACAATCTCTTTTACAATTTGATCCTCTGATTCTATCTTTGTAAGGTATAGATTTGTCGATTGGCTGTTGATCCAAAGGGTCGTCGAGGCTTGATCTTGGGATGAACAGTGGTGTAGATTTGTTGATGTTGTGGATCCAAGGGGCCATCGAGGCTTGATCTTAGGATGAACAGTGGTGTAGATTTGTTCATGTTGTTGATCCAAAGGGCCGTTAGGGCTTGATCTTAGGATGAACGAGGATGATCTTCAAGGATTTGACGAAGAATGAAAAGAGCTTTTTTAATCCTTCGAGATTCTTGGGAATTTGGATGCTTGAGAGCTTTGGGGTTTCAAAGCTTCAAAGGATTTGGAGAATTCTCTTCAAATTTGGGAGTAGAGAAATGTATATGTGAATTTGTTCCTTGATCCCTTGTTAGTGAAGTAAGTGGATGATGTAGGTGAAATGAATGGAGGTTGTAGGTGAAGTAAGTGAATGATGTAGGTGAAATGAATGAAGGTTGTAATTTTAATGCATTGGTCAACATTTATTTCACCGAAATCTCGATGTATACATTAACAACCAAAAATAGAACTCTTTAATTGCCCAAAACCACTGCTTTTCAAAAAAATACCACTTTCCAACAGTTCTGTCCCTTGCACCGGAGTTTGAATCACTATGCACTTCACTTTTCCACTCATTATCATAAAATGAAATCCACCGGTGACCCAAATCCTTAGACAAACCAGATTGCTAAAAAGAACAGAACCAACCACATTAACCACTAAAGTACAACTCTAATCGATCCATACCTACTGCTTCCATAAAAAAAATGACATCTTCCTTCAGTTTCATCTCCTTACACCCGAGTTTGAATCCACATCCCTCGAAAATCATACTAGTTTAGAATATTTAGTGTGTCAAGAAAAGTTCAATAGATAATATGCACCATGACCCAATTCCATAGACAACCCAACTTGCAAAACATGACCAAAACCTTCAAATTACAAGATTAAAAAAGAAAACAATATCCCTCAAATTTGATAGTAATTCATATAAATTACTATAGTTTTGTACATACATTCAGACTGCATATATACAATATTGATTCAAAATTTCAACTCAAAAGCAATGTAATAGGGGCGTAGTGAACGCAATTGAAACCCAAAATTACCAAAATTAAGCCCTAAATTCAATGACCCAGAAAATTAACATCAACTAACGAAAATGAATCAATACCAATCAGTCAATTAATCATAGAAAGAAGAAAAATCAGAGTCACCACTCAAATACTTACACTCGGTTCAGTGCCTTTGCAGCTCCCCTCCAACCTGCCAAGCCTCCTCTTTCTTTTCTTCTTTCAGTCGCCTCCTCTATCTCCCTCTGCCTCCGTCTGACACTCTACCCCTCTGATAAATGAGGATCCTCATTCCTCTGCATCATGCATCACTCTTCACACCTCTCTTTCTTTTTTCTTTTTTTGGTAAATTACAATTTATCACATCAGATTTAAGATCGATTTTAATTCCTTACAATATTTTTAAAATATTTCACTTTCATACCTCAAATACTATTTTATTTCAATATAATACATCCGTTACATTTTTCATCTATTGATCCGTTAAGAGTTAATGTGGCTACCAAATGTGTTCCACGTGGCAAATTTCTTTTTCTTTTTTTAAAATTTTTGAAAAACCTGAATCTTCTCACCGAAAATAAAATAAAATGAAAACGCACAATCCACCCCCACTTCCCCCACAACCGTCCCCACCCTTCTTCTCCCTCCCTCTCCTCCACTCTTTTCACTTTCCCTCCCATCCAAAAATCCACCCCACCCCCACCTCCCCCACAACCTCCTACCCCACCCTCACCTTCCTCGAGCTGCTTCTCCTCTTCACCCCCACCCCTTTTCTCCCTTCTCTCATCTACAACCCCATCCATCCTTAGCAAACCTAACTCCATCCAGACCACCAGCAACCAAGTACCAAAAAAATTTAAAATTTGAAGGAAAAAATTTAATACATACCTCGTTATCGGAGCCGACCGACTCGTCGACTAGCCCACTTGGCGATGAGATAGTTGATCCTACTAGCTGTTCTTTGGAATTATCTAATGCCACCAATGGTTCAAAAGGCGAGGCTAGTGTGATTAATCAAGCACCAAGTGATGTAGCTGCCGTAAGCGGTGATGATTCTAAGAGTGATTGGGAAAACCCAAGTCAGCAAAGAGCTGATGCCCATATTTGCTTGAGCTATGCATACAGCTACTAAAACAGGACAAACTTGATGAGCTTGTTGGCGTGCTAAGACCATTTGGAGAAGACGTTGCCTCTTCTAGAGAAACAATTATTTGGGTGGGGTTGCAGATGAGAGAAGGGAGAAAATGGGTGTGGGTGATGAGAAAAAGGGCTCGGGGAAAGTGGGGGTGGGGTGGGGGGTTGCGGGGGAGGTGGGGGTGGGGGTGGGGTGGGTTTTTGGATAGGAGGGGAGGTGAAGAGAGTGGAGGAGAGGGAGGTGGTTGAGAGGCTCGGGAGGGAGGGGGTGGGTTTTGTGTTTTCAGTTTTTTTTTTTGTTTTTTTTTTGAGAAGATTCAGGTTTTGTTTTTTTAAATTAAATTATTGTTTTTTTTACTACATGACACACATTTGGCAGCCACTTCAGCTCTTAACGCATCAATAGATGGAAAATGTAACGGATGTATTATATTGAAATAAAATAGTACTTGAGGTATGAAAGTGAAATGTTTTAAAGATGTTGTAAGGAATTGCAATCGACACCAAACCTAAGATGATAAAGTGTAATTTATCCTTTTTTTTTTAAATAAATTTCTTGGGCATAAATTTAGGCATGATGATGCAACTTTCTTTTTTTTTTTTTGGAAAATAATGATGCAACTTTCTTTCTCCTCACTAATCAGAATCATCCTAGGCCTTAAATTATTTTCATCAAAACTTGCCCTACGTGCATGCACACATTTTGTTTGGATACAATTACAATCTCATAAAACATTTTTAAAATATTTCAATTACATATATTTACTTGCATTTTATTACAATTTTATACATCTGTTCAAAATTCGGTTAAATTTACATTTAACTGATGACATGGCAAAATCTAAAGTCCACATTTATGCTAACATAGCTGCCAACTTGTCCAACATGGCCAAATATATAATAAAAAATACTTGAGTATTGAAAAAAAATTCAATTCATTTAATATTTTATTTATAAAAAAACAAAAAAAAAACCTAGGGGCAGGCCTCGTATGCTTGTGATGCATTGCTTTCTTTGCATAACACTCAATTATTGGAGTAGCAGCAAACAGCTATTGCACTCCGTTATCGGAGTAGCAACAAGAACACATTGCACTTTACGATTCACGGCTACGACAACGACACTATCTAGACGTTCCAAGACCCTGATCTTCCTCGCTCAAAACAGCTTTGCCTCATTCACTCTCAACCTCGACGGCCACGGCGGCCTCCACGCCTTCGTCCTCAATGTTGGCCTTGGGCTCAACGATTGCCTCTCGTTTTTCAATTTGGTCAAACAACATACCCCCAATTTCAGGGATCCCCTACTAAGGCTTCTAATCCCACTCGACATTTTGAACTTCCAAGATTTCAGTTGCCTTTATATGGGTCGCCGAGCTTTAACTCCACTAAAATAATGATTCAATATTTTCTCAATTTCTAAAATGGAATAAAGAAATCATATTTCCCACATTCTTTGCAATTTCTAGGGTTTACTGGCTTCCATCGCTGCAGCATCCTACCCGCGCTACATGTGTCGTTACACAGCCATACCCTTTTCCCTTCCCACTTCTAAACTTCCCCCGATAGACAAAAGTAAGCTGGTGTTTTTGGACCGGAAGTAGCAGTTTAAGCTGGAAGATTTGATGTGGGCGTCGATAGAGATGTTGGGGGAAAAGAACCTGGGGACCGCATACAAGGTGGTGCTAGATGATGAGAGCACCATGGCAATGAAGCGGCTCAATGATGTGGCAGTGGTAACAATGTCTGTGAATGGGCGAGGATGGCAACGAAGATACTGCCTGGGTAATGATTTTTGTCGAAGAGAGATGAAGGAGGATTTGAGATGCATATTGAAAGGTGGGCCCACTTGACATGAGAAAAATGATATATATTTTTATACTGTTTATAATTTTTTGGGCAAATGACAGTTTACTATCCTCATGTTTGGTGGTTTTCAACATTTAGTACATCAATTTTTTTTCATCCCAGAGTTATACCTAAAGTGTAAATTTTGGGACAGTCTCATACATGCGTTAGTCAAACTGTTAGTTCTCCCGTTAAGTGATGACGTGGCGCCCATGTGGACAATGACTGGGCGCCACGTATCATTAAAAAATATTTAAATAAAATAATAATAAAATAATAATTAAAAAAAACCAGAACCTAGAAAAGAAAAGGAAGAAGAAGGAAGAAGGAGAAGAAGAAGAAGAAGAAGAAGAATGAGGAAGAAGAAGGAAGAAGAAGGAGAAGGAGGAGGAAGAAGAAAAAAAATTTGGGTTGGGGGCGTGGCAGGGGAGGGGGGAAGAAGAAGAAAGAAGAAGGAAGAAGAAAGAGATGGAGGAGGACGAAGAAAAAAAAATCTGTTGGGGGCGTGCACAGGGGGGAAGAAGAAGGAGAAGGAGGAGGAGGAAGAAAAAAAAATCTGAACGGGTTGGGGCGTGCAGGGGGAAGGAAGGGGGCGTGCCGGGGGAAGAAGAAGGAAGAAGAAGAAAAAAAAAATTTGGGTTGGGGCGCGCAGGGAAGGGGGAGAAAATTTTTTTTTTTATTTAATTTTTTAATTAATATATTATTATTATTTTTAGTTAAATAATTATTTTAATATTTTTAATGACACGTGTCGCCCAGTCATTGTCCACAAAGCTATGGGTGTACCAGTTGCTTCCTCCTCGACCCATAAGCCTTTCCCGAGTAGAGCAATTATTGTTGACCAAAACCAAAATGTGGAGCCCATAATCTGTCAAACCATAAAAGATTGAGACTTCGAGTTAATTTAACCATTTATTTCACCCCATGAGTACTCCATCATAAAAGAAACACAAATTGGGGACCCTCAAAGCAATGGTCGACTTGTTTGACTTGTGGATAAGAAAGGAAAGTATATGGTGATGTCGGGACATCAATGGCTGGATTATAGGGAATTCTGAATCAGACCTCGACGTCCCTCATTCTCAATGCTAATTAGTAATTAGGTGTGGAAACATATTTGGAAGTTAGAGGCCCCTAAATTTTATGTGCTGGTTTTTGCAGAGAGCTCATGCATATAGTGAATATTTTTAGAAGACATTTTTCAAATTCTCCTATCTGTCCCATTTGTAATGAGCAGGAGAAATTATTGGAGAACATGCTTCCTATTGTGTCCATGGGTAGATCTAGTTTGTTTCTGGGGACATCTACATTATAAGGTGAACAAAAATGAAGTCACTACTTTTAATGCATGGTTACAATCTTTAATTTGTACAAATGTGAGAAACAAGTTAGAGAAAGAGAAGATCACGACCCATGTTGAATTCACTTGTTGGCGTATCTAGAAGGCTAAATATAATGCAGCTATCAATCACAAACCTCGTTCTCCTCTACATGTCGTTTAGGCTATTTAATATGCTAATGGAGCATATATGCAGGCAAATATGAATATGCGGGATTACCAACGACCTGAACAGTGTGTTCTCCCTTAAAATACTATTTGGCCTCCTTTTGAGCCTCTTTTTATTAAGATAAATGTTGATGCTAGCTGAAATTCAAGTACAAAATAGGGGAACACCGGAATTGTGATCAGATATGCTAACTGCAGTTTTTGTTGCAGCCAAAAGAACCGCTATCAAAACGCCAAGGGTTTCTGTGGTTGAAGCTATTGTAATGTTGGAGGTTTGTATGCTTGCCAAACAACAGGGTTTCCACAAAGTCATTGTGGAATCAGATTCGAGAGAAACAATTCTATGAAAAATTGTTTTGATTAGGGAAATCCCTTCAATCATTCTGCTAGTCTTGGGTTCCAAGATCAACAAACATGATGATGGATCTCTTGGCATCGCATAGAAGTGCAGAGATGAATATTTCTACATGGGTCAACAGATTCCCATCTTCATTTGTGCACGTCCTCAACAAGAATGGCTTATCGTGTCCTTCATCTGTTTAAGGTTTTTTGGGAGCATTTGTGAGGTGACATCTTTGCTTACGCTGCAACGTCTATCTCCTTATATCCCCCTTACACTCTTTTTCTATGTAGGAGATGTTTGTTTTTCTCCTTGGTTAGTCCTTTGTTCGGATTTTCTGTAATCTTTGGCATTTTGCCCTAGCAATACATTTTCAGTTCAACACAAAAAGAAAAGCTTTAAATTTCGTAAACATACAGTTTGCTCAAGCACATACGATCGAAGGGCATTCGATTCAGTTTGAAATAACTCATCCATAGATTCTAGAGAGATGTGACATTTAGCTTGTTAGATACTCACATGACAGATAACTAAACTACGTACCAAATACATAAGTAAAACACATATAATGAACATTATGCTTCCAGTTTGATAATGTTCTCTTATCAAACAGTACAAACAAAACTTTTTACATTCACAAGTTTACGATATAACGAAGTGAGGGAGTGGGGACTCCATGATTCTAAAAGACACTAGACGCTAGTTGGACGACGGGCTGGGGCCTAGTGCTTATGCGGACTAGGCGGATTTGTATTTTCTAAATAAATTTATAATATTAGATACACACACACAAATCATGCTTGTTGAAAATAAAAAATAAAATAAAAAACATACAACAATAAATATTTATTATAAGATATAAGTATTGTATAAAACTTTAGAGTTGTTTTTTTAACATCAAATATAAGTATTATATAAAACTCTAGAGTTTTTTTTAGATCATAATTATTATTGGGCATTATTTTCTTAAAAAAAAAAAGGAAAAAAAAAATAAAGTTGGGCCTGCTATAAATCTTGAAAATGAAGTCCATAAACTTTTAAATAAAAAAACCTATTAACCCTATAAAATATTGCCGCACCTATCCACCCCCACCCCCCCCCCCCCCAACCTTTCTTTAAATGTCATCTGTAGACTGCCATTTCTCTCTTCTATCTCACTCTCTGCAGCGCTCTCTCCCCCCCTCCATTTCTCTCTGCGTCACATCGTCTCTCTCCCTCTCTCTATTTCATTCCCTCCTCGTCGGATTTCATCAGGGAACCCGAGGCGGGCCCCTAATACCTCCCCATTTTTGTCCACTGATTTGCACCTAATTGGAGTGGCACCCCGCATCAATTGGCAATTAAGTAGCCGTCTAGGCCGATTTTTAGAATACTGAGATACTCAAATGATGATTTCCTCAAAATACTTTATGATTGATTTACAGAATTTTGTGTTTATGATTAGAACCATTAATATTATAAATCACTTTGTATAGATCACCTCTGCAAAAAAAATCAATAAAGTATGAGATCATTAGTCATTGAATTGTATAAAAACTGATTGACGAATTCAGTAAAAGCATTTCAAACTTTCTCTCTATTTGTTACAATTGATTGACTAAACGAGTTTTAATTGATTTTTATAGAGTAATTAATAATATTAATGACTCCAATTATAAACATGAAATTTTGCAAATCGGCCATATAGAGCTTTAATGAGCTTGTTCTTAACCTTGAGTGGCTAAGTTTTACTCTATATAGAGACCCAATTCTCAAAGCTCACCCTAATCGTCAAAGAGCCAATTAGATGCCTGATTTGCTTATTGCCAATCAATAGTAATTAAAAGGTAATTGGCATTCTTAGCTGCATGATTTGGGCTTTCCTAGGGTAAAAGTAAGCCTTTTAATGGTTGAGATGTTTGATAGAAAGCTATAGGAATTACTAAGGTTGCATGGAAGGTGATGCTTGAGGCTTGGAGTATACTTCTCGACTAAATGGGACTTTATGGGTTTCTTCCTGGGTGGTTCCCTCTCACCATATTTTCTCTATCTCTCATTCTACGTTTTTTTTTAATCCCTTTAATGGCTTTTCCCACTCTTTATGTAAGTGAAGGATTCCTCTCTAGGCTTCAAAGGAATATCCATTTGTGGCTTGGTTTTCCCTTCCTTTTTCCCTAGCGCTCTTATTATTCCTATTTTGGTGTAAACTAGCTGCACTGTTGAGACCTGCAGATCGCTTCTTCCCGAGACGTAGCTTCCCCAGGGCGGCCTTCCACATGCTCTAATTCTGGTAACGCCTCGCGGCTTTTGCGTGTTGGTTGTCTGTGCAGGCTGGGAAGGGAAAGTCAGCATTTAATGCTTGACTTGTGGGTTTAACATGCATTTAATGCAAGAATCTGGTTTAATCCTAACTAAGGGAGTTGGCTTGCTAGGGAAATGGATAAACTAGGCTTGTTCTTTTCCAATGTTGCCCACGTGAAATGCAATGTATATGGGCTTGGATCTTTGAGCTCCTAAGTAGCCCAAAGTCTTCCATGATCCTAATTTCACATAGGCTCGATAACCTTCTGTAACCATCCACACCACAATCCACTTGGCAAGCCCCGAATATGTGACTTGGGCTTAGCATGAATTGTGGCTAAGGAAGCATGGCGTGATGAATAAGCTTACGCATGGCGTGAATATCAGGCTTAATCGCGGTGACATGGCATGCTTGTAAATATATTCCTCGTTGGCCCCATGCCTTGGCATGTGCTTGCCCTTGAATGTAGGCTTTGCATGACAATTAGGCCTTGGGACTTTATTGCATTGATGTGTGACATTTTTGGGCCCCAACATTATCCCCTTTGATTATTTGGGCTATGAGATACTTTGAGTGGGCTAAATAATTAATCACATGCCCAAGGGATTTCTTTCCTCTTTTTTTTGTTCTTTTTGTTTTTTTTGTTTTTTTTGTTTTTTGGAACGCGGGCTTCCTGATGGGACTCTTCTTCTTCCCGCGTGGCAGCTGATCATTCCACGTCTAATCATACAAAAAAACTCTAGGTATTCCTCCGCCTTCACTTGTTAACCGTTACAAACTGCTATTCTCCCTAGGACAAGTATTTAATTTGTCCTTGCTCTTCCTCTCCTCCTTTAATTCTCCTTCATTCTTCAAATTTTTCATAATTGCTTTTCTCTCCAAATTCTTCTCTGCTTTTTGTGTTGGGTTGTGTTATGCCGTTCATACTTCTTCAAGTTCTACAACAAGGCTTTGTTCAAGTAAGGAAATCTTCCCTTAACCCCATTTCAAATTTTTTTTCCCTTTTTTGTCTTTTGCTTTTGCCATGGTGATGAAATTAAGCTTGCATCCTTCCTTCTTGATTATGCATTCTAAAGATTTTAGGGTTTCAGCACGGACATGCAAGGGGTGTGGATCTTTCCTTTGGGAAATCGAACTCCACTCCTTAGGTAGCCTTGTTGCTTCAAAATTATGTGTGTTTGCCCTCTACAATTTCTCTCTTGTTTTCCACATATGCTATGCAATTGTCATTCAGCCTAGCTCTTTTGCATGTTGGTGCGCACTTGAGCAGGATCGATTGGTCAATTGTGTTGATCTACTTGGCATGATTAGCTTGACTACATATAACCTGTTTTTACTTAGGTACACATATAGTACACCTTCACTGGCTAGATTTTTTTATTTAGGGCTTTGATAACATGGCATGTGTAGGGAGAGATGCATGTGTTATGCGTGATAGCATGTAGGGAAAATAGTCCCATATTAAATTCTTAGACTTTTGCATGAAAGGCCTTGAATTTTTTATGCACGTACCCTTTTACTTTCTTGGGGCGCATTCGCTTGCTTTCCCAGGATGCCTTGCTTGCTTGCTTTTTGGGGTACATCCCTTGTCGTGTTTTGCCTTGTATGTTTGCACGTTCCTTCTTGTATATTGCACTGACTTGTAATGTCAATGGCTTGACGCTTTCTTTCCATAGGTGCATTATGGTCACGAAATCACCGAAGTGTCTTATTACCGTTGATGAGTCCTTCACTACAGAGGGCCATCTTCGACGAGGTAAGTTGCCACCTCCTCTTGGTTCTCAGAGCAAGGCCTTTAAGGAAGAAGAACATTCCTTAGATTCGGTGCCTCCTATTGATCCCAGACATATTTCTCGATGCTGCATCGAGAATAAATGTTTCTCGCCGTGTCGATCCACTTCAAGTTCTCTTATGATAAGGCTACTGGCTAGGCGGATTGGGTAGATACTGAGCTTAGCTTTGCAAACCAGTGTGCAACCTTGATAAGGGCTAAGGTTTTGGACACTGTCTTCATGAACAAGAAGGAGGTTGTTTGCCTCGAGCCCGAATTTCTTCGCCACGTGGTCAGGATGTGAAATACGGAAACCCACACCCTTGTTTGTGCTTAGGGAGAATTCACCCCCACTATGGAGAATGTCGCTAATATTATGCATCTTCCAACTGTGGGTAACGTGGATCCCTTATGTTATGTTATTCATTTGGCAGACACCGACATTTTTGGTGTTTTAAAGAAAGGTGCTTCTACTTCTCTGAGCAAGGCTTTTCGCTTCAAAGAATGGATCAAACAATTTTGTCAACATAAACAAAAGCCGAATTGCAGGTTCGAAGCCATGTTGTGCTTATGGCCTTCATCTTATGTGATAACAATGATACCTTTAATCGCCAAGTGAGTCCTTAGGCTATGGCAATCGCACATGGCCAAGTGGTTCTGCTGGCTTCGCTATTCCTCGAGCTCCTCTACCACGAAGTGGACCAACTTCACACTCTGGATGAGCAAATCGCAAGTAGTGCCTCGTTGAAAAGTTTTGTATATGCTAGCTTTCTTCAAATTTTCTTGTGAGAGTGTATCAAGGGTTTAAAGATAACTCTATAGCCCTCCGGTGTAGCGAAGAGCCGTTACATTATTGACTCCGCCTCTTATTTACTTAAGAAGCTCCCACTAACTTGTCGTTGGTTTGGGATGATCCCGGCAAAGAAGCAAGACTTCCTAGAGCTTCTAGATGATGTGAACAGTTTTATTTTTCGTCCATACGTGTTAGTCCCCGAAGGTTTAACCTCCATGATGTTCTTTGCTATTGTTACCTGTGATGATGATCCAAGTGTGACGTCAATTCCTCTCTTTGAGAATCTAGATTTTCCTTCACTCACTGAAAAATCATTGGCTTTGTTGGCTCTCTTAGTTCTTTTCAAAAGGGAAGATAGTGAGGAAATGAGTGCAGTTTACTCTTATTTTTTGGTATAAGCCTCCGGGATGTTTTCGTCATTTCCAGTACAATACCAATCGAACCCGAGTAAGTGGCATCTCTAAAGGTTATGCTGCTTACTGGCTGAACTGTTTCGTTGCCATCACCAAGTTTCATGGTGAAAAATAACCGCGGTTGTCTTCTAGTGTTGTTAGCCATCCTCGACTGGTACTAGAGCTCGTAGCGACTGTTTTTGGTTCGAAGCGCCAGTGCCTTACCACAACTGAGGAAAGCAATGCTTCCGATGACTCTTCCCGAAGCACAAAGAAGAGTAGGGTGTCTGGTGTCGATGAAGGGAAATGTAAAAGTTGAGGGAAGAAAACGACTTTGGGTATATTTTCTTAGCTTGACTTCTCTTGTTAACTTTCCTCTTGCATGTTTTTCATAAGTGTTTTACATGTTATGCCTCAGATAATGCAGTGAAACACTTTAGGCCTCTAGTGGTGAAGGATGGTCCACCTAGCAATAAGCCTGACTCATCCCTTACTTCGAAGAAATCGAAGAGTGAAGGTTCTGCAGTGACTACAGAAGATGTTCAAGCCCCCAGTGGCGTTCTTCTTGAGCCTACAATTTTTCTTAAGAGGTTTTTTTTCCCCTAAAGAGCAGGTTTTGGTCGAAGAGTGGGCCTCATGGCATGAGGCTCTCAAGAAGCTCAAGCATAATATTGTTAATGAAGTCAGGGTATTAAATTCGATTAAGGAACTGATCCCTTCAGGCGTTGGGCGAATTCTTTAAGGATGCCAGTGATGCATATGTGAGCATAATAGGTTTATCTCCCTTCATGCGTGGAATAATTTTTGAGGAGCTGGGGACCCTGCTTTATGGCATAGAGCATACTTCCCTATTGGAAATTACAGAGCACAAGTTGCTATGTTGGCGGGATATGATTAGCAATGGGGCAGCTTTGGGTGTGCCAGTAGGTTCCTTAGTCGAGAAACTGGGAGAGTTGTGCGATACCATGTTTAAACCATTGCCTAAAACTTCAGAAATACTAGCAATTACATGTCCTTTGTAACCTTTTTCAACACGCGACATTCGAATATATAAGTTTCAAGCTTCAATGGTATACATATGATCTGTTTATCTGGTTTGTCTAAAAACTTTCAATGTTAGGCATGTGTTCTACAACTATGTGTTGCATTTTAGTTAGTGGCTATAGATCTGCAGCTCAAAAATAAACTTTGGAAAAGCCCGAACAGGTAAAAATAGGTCGTCCCCTGTGAAAACGAAGAATATATGAGGGAAATAATGGTACAATTGCAAAGACCAGACTGAGTCATATACGTTGGCTAATAAAAATGTGAGTGAATAAATACAACATAGATCAGCATCTCATGAATATTGGACCACGGAACCAATTCTTGTGTAACTGAAGGTTGACATTCAACGGACAACACAATTACACTATACATAGGTCCATATGAGATAGGTATAGCTAATCCAAAATAGTAAGAATTCAGTTTGATAACTCCACTCTTTCAACAGGTAAAAATATGAAGTGCAGATGTTAGGTATAGAAGTTTACCTGCTTTTATAGAGTTCAAGGCAACCTTTTATCCAATTCTTGCCTGTAAAATGCTAAACTCTGCATGCAAAAAGTGTAGCAAGCAGTAAAATAAAACATCTAGGAACGATGACTAGAGAAAGAGAAAAATTGGACTACTAGGATTAAGCAACAAAAGAACAGATAAGAACATAGAGAAAAATAGAAAGGGGCAAAAAATATAAAATAGTACTTTCCCACGTTCATCACCCTCGTAGATTGACCCATAAAAGACCTATTTTTGACATCTAACTACCAGAGTTAACGGAATATGGTTTCATGTGCCAACTAAATATAGATCAGAGTATTTGAGGCAATTTAATTTCAAATGAATTATTATCCTCCTCTCCCAACAAGGAACGGATCCAGTGGTATTTCTCCTCACTCGTAAGTGAGAGGTCTTAAGTTCGATTCTCGCCAAAGGTGAATTTGAACCACATTATTACTAACCCATTGTGAGGCTTAAGCCCATTTCCCTCCCTTTTCGTGCAAATAATATCGTTTGTTAAAATAAAAAAAATAAGAAGGAATGGGTCCAAGATTCAAAAATATGGTGGGCCCAATTTTCCTCAGCTGAACTAAATTTTTTCTATATAGACTAAATTCATTAACCAAAACAAAACTTACCCTAATAAAAGCCTAAAATTAGGTATTGACTGAAAAATATCTAAATTAGAGTTTTTTCCCCCTTTTTTAGGAAAACTAATAAAAAGGGCTTGAAAACTGAGTTTTAACGATAAGAACAAAATAAAGGGTAAAGTGAATGGTACCAGGATAATCTATCTAAATTAGAGTTTAGAAAGAAAATTATAAACCAAATTAGAAGAAGAATAATCGTAGAAGACAAACTAGAGTATTAAGAAGTATACGAGCAATGCTGAAGAAGAAACAAGTTAATCATAGAGAATGGACAGTGGACTATCGAGACTAATCCGAATGAATAGGCTAAGTTCTTTTCTTTTAGGTTTGAAGAAGTATGTGCAAGTGGGATGGTTGGATAGATATGAGTTGGGTTGACTGAAACTAACCTAGCTTTACTTCTAATTCTTAGAACTAGGATAGGCTATAGCCACCACAGACTCCCTGAATCCATCCCAAACTCATAAAAAACCAATATCATTGATTATTCGCCTGTCTTAGGGAAATGACCTCTGCAATCTATTCTTCCCCTCCTGCACACCTGTCCATTTTTCTAGCCGTTCGGTTGAATAAATCAAAGGAGGAGCGAGGACCAAAATTAAGAGGGATGTGCATAAAGCAAAAAAAGAGTGTGCACAGATCACTTCCCCATAGTCTCAATGACAACAAATTCTGAAGGGCATGTGAGACCTTTTACTGCCTTGGCTAAACAGCATTGAGCCATGTTGTTCAAATATCATGACAAGACTAAAGTAACATATTAATTTAAAGCAACTTCGTGAAATAGTAAACATGAAAACTATATGCCTCTATTTTTCTGGAATGAGCACAATTGAAATAGGCACAGTATAGTAGAGGAAGGAAACATGTTGGGGACACGAACATTTGTGCGGCTCTAGGGGGAATTCATGAACACAAAGAGAACCCAACTAGGCACAACTCATTTAATACTATTAAAGATAAAGAAAAATATAATAATCAAATTCAATTGGTCGCAGCTTAAGCCAATGACTCTTATAACCAGAGGAAAAACTAGTGTGAATTTTTAATTAGTTTTAAGATTATGTTGCCTATAAAAGTTTCGAATTTTGAATTGAAACCAGCATTCATACTTCAGCCCTTTCAAGTAAAGCTTAACCCTGGTTCTTTTGATAAACTAGCCTAAACCCTATATGTTTCAAAATATAGTCTGAACAGTCTCCAAACCTCTGATTGTTTGGGATTGTTTGAATGAACACACTACTCAGCTTCCTCGAAAGCCCTAAATAACTGAAAGAATTTGAGGGTAATTGAACACCACACACAGCAAGATGCAAAGTTTCAAGATTGCAACAACCTAGAAGAGCAAAGAGTCCATACCTTAGTATATGCATAAACACCAGGTTCTGTAGGTCCAACTGGACTTCCCCTCCTCATAAACTCCCCCTCCTTATAAATATAGAGCAGTGGTACTCCGGTTGATAACTCTAACCTAACAACCTGATTGACATGAAATACTGGAGATTATTTTTACTAACAGAAAACACTCATAGGTGGTACGAAATTTTGAAGGTATGGTTGTTACCTCTTGAGAAGTTAGTCTCTCGAGATACATAATAATAGACCTCAATGAATTTCCGTGGGCAGCAACCAGAACATTCTTGCCAGATTGTAGTTGTGGTTCAATCTGCAATGTAATCTTTTCTCTTCAGGTACTTACACATCAACATGAGTTGAACCTCTAGAACATACACCCAGCTTTTAACAGGAAATGAATGTTCATATCAAATACTAGAACTTATCTGCTTACCTGTTCTCTAAAATAGGCTACAGCTCTTCGAGAACACATTTCCAAACTCTCACCACTGGGGGGAGGAATATCATAACTCCGACGCCACTCATGCACTTTCTCTTTTCCATATCTCTCAGATGTTTCCAGCTTATTAAGACCTTGTAATTCACCATACCTGTAGAATACAACAGCTTGTAATACTATCTACTCAACTTGTGTTAAATCTAAGATGATTGCAAGTTAAAGAAAAAGCAAATAAGAACGTACATTCTTTCGTTTAATTGCCAAGCAGTTATAACTGGAATTGATTGATTTTTAGTATCTCCACTGTAAATTTGACTCCATGTTTCCGCCTGTCTACTCTCGTTATGCACAATGATTGGCACCTGAAAAGCATAACAAACATGTTTATGTGAATTCGATATTCAAGTAATGATTTAATGTATTTCTCTAAAAAAACAGTCTAATTAATAAGTCAACCATAAAGTTACAATATCTAGATATTAAATGGTAAGGTCAAAATCAGCTTGCTTTCTCTCTCCTTCGGACCTGTCTTGTAACGTTGTTTAACAATATTGTGTTGCAGTTAACATTAAAATCACAAGTACAGTCAACCTGCTAGATGCTAATCATGGTAACAAGGCCTGTGAGTGCCGCAAAGACTTTTGAACTTCCCCCGATGGTTTGTTTTGTTGTTAAAACCTTAACGATTAATATTGTGAAAAGTATAAATTACCAAGCGAAGGACCAGAACAAAAAGAACCACCATTTTCCAGAATGTGCATTATACTTGTTTTTTATGATCTACACCAAACAGGCAACAGAGTGTTCTAAAAGTCCCGGCGTGATTGATAAAAGTATGAAACAAGAACATTTGGGAGGATATCTCTAACAACTTCAACCAAAAGTCCGGATACAAAATATAATTGGATATAACTTCATATGAACGTCAATATCTTAAAGATCTTGTTGAAAAAGGTTCAACTACATTTTCCAATCTCAAAATCAACAGTTGACTTTGTTCTATACATAAACGTGATAAATCAGTGGATGGAGAATTCACATTATCTTTGAAATTAAATTGGAGGAGCAATGATGCATTGCTTTGGCTTAGGTGGAAAGTTATGGGTAGGTTCTAAGGTCAAAATCCTTGCCATAAATATGAAATTCCTAGACCGCTCACATATTGACGCTTAACACCCTCCACATGTGTTGCTGATAAATGAACCAATAATGTACTTAACAAATTACTACATTTATAGTAACGATTCAGTATTTCAAAAGTAAAATTTGTGCAAAAAAAATCTCAAAACTTGAGCAAGATACCTTCTTCCGGCGGTGTTGAGTCATGGCAAGCATAGCCGTCATCTGTGCCCGAATTAGCGAAGATGTGTAAATCATATCTACAGGGATGTTGCTAATTCTCTTACCGGCTTCTATTGCTTCATCAACACCTCTCTTGGTTAAAGGCACATCAACACAACCGGTGAACAAGTTCTTCTCATTCCACAAAGATTCACCATGACGAATTAAGACCAAAGAACTTTCATCTACAAAGAAGAATATAGACACAACAATTAGCAGAGGACTCGCCGATTCACAAACAAATAATTAGTGTATTGAAACAGAAACGAACACACTTGATATCTTTTGAGCATTGTTGGCAATACCTTGCGAGGTAGACAAAATTGGAACAATTGTCGAAGCTTGGGAAGACGATGAACAAACTACGTGCAGTTTACACTGTCTAGAGCAATGTTCTTTTCTAAGCAGGTGAACATCAACCGCAAAATTTTTAGAGATAGATCTGAAAGATGACTGCCTACAATTTCTGGCAGAGCCAGTCTCACCAACAGAACAATGGAGGTGAAAGATTCCAACAGGATGGCGAAAAGCTGTCGCAACCATTCTGCTAACATCCAAAAAAAAAACCAAAATCAAAACCAAAGTGAAAAAGGACGTCAAAAACCACAATGAAACTACAATTTCATTCCTTTTTGACAATGCAGAGTTACTAAAAGTAAGAGAAATGGAATCTAATTCCACCATCAAGCTGATACCCAATAATCATCATTCAATCGGGTCTTTTTATAAAATTTCACAAAGTTGAATTCACTGAAAAAAAAAATATCGAATTCATGTAAACAAAAGCTGCAGAGTTTAGATTTAACTAGACATGACAAGAGTCAGCTCAAATGAAGAAAAAACCCAGACCGAAATTTCATTCCGAATACGAGTTAATATACCTTCTCAATAAAATAAAATAAAGGTCACAAGAAAAGAAGGAAATACAGAAAGAAAATGAAGGATCATGCTTTGGAACAGTCAAGAAGTTAAAGAATAAAGAAACAGCAAAAGTTACTCACATGAATAGAAGATGGGTCTGTGGGTAATCTGCGAGTGGACTCGATCTGAAAAGATTTGGAGGGAACGATGCCTTAAGAGAGAGAGAGAGAGAGAGAGAGAGAGAGAGAGATGGGGTTTTTTACAAATTAGTGAGAGAGAGGGGGGGGAACACAGAATAAGAAAGAGGTGGCGGAATTCCTGTTCACTTTTCCCACGGCAAAAACTAACGTTTCACCAACCCCTACCTTAACGACGCCGTAGTCTCCTTTGAATCTAATCAAAGAGAAATGATTTTTACACGCAAAAACTTCTGTTTTCTTTGGAAATCCTATTTGTATAAATAAATAAAAATCACCGGATAAAAATAAATAAATAAAGTGTGAAAGGATAAAAAAGACACAAATGATATAATTGTGTATTTTTTTGCATTTAATGTGATTTTTGTCGCATATTATTAGGTCTATAATGGTATTTATGATCAATTATCAGTAGGGGTTGGCTCGAAAAATTGAAAATAAAAAAAGTCTAACTAAATACCGAATCGAAACAAAAAACACGTAACTGAAAACCGAATTGGTTCAATTTCAATTTTGGTGTTTCAAAAACCAAACTAAATCGAATAATATTAATTAATATTTTATTTATTTAACAAGTTTCGAATGGCTTCAAAATGGAAGGAACGATCAAAACTTAGTAACATTGAAAGGCGTATGAGAGCCCTTGAAGATATTCTATACGGTTTTAAGAAGCCACTGGTTGGGGGAACGCCCATTCAGACTTCAGCGAGGATTGTTGATTTCCACCCATGTGGGAAGCGTCACCGCCCCACTCCCAGAACATCTTGCAAAAGATATAAGATGTGGAATCGTGATTTTTTCAGGGCAAGAGTAAGGCGGATCGGAATATGCCTACCTTAGAAATCCAGTCATGGACTCGATTGACTCTATTGCAGAGCTAACTGAACATATCAATGATGCCACCATCATCTTATTCCAAAATCAATGGGCGAAGTCCGTTGACTTTACTAAGATAGACCATGCTTGTTTCGTAAGATTCAGGAACCTAATTGCACAAGAAATCAAAAGGTTTCCTATAATTTTGGAGCCCTTACAATCTGAGAATTGGTGTGTGCCGCAAGTATCACACTTCTGAGAGAATGCAATATCTACTTTCTAGATATCCTCTGGGATTATCCTAGTTTAATAAGGATTCTACTATCCTCAACTGGTATAAATACACCGTTCTAAGGTTCATGTTTAGTAACGCAGTCTCTGCATACTTATTCTTTTGCCCACTGCTTGAGTCTTAATATTGCTTACTAACTTGATCGTTGGAGAGCCTTTAACCAGTACACACCCTTCTAATCTTTGGCTTTCACAACGGTGCACAAATTTGGTTTAAACAATTGATGTTCTCGTTGAGAGTTAAACTCAAGATTCTCCTAACCAGGTCACTCTCCACAAACATGAACGCTGAAGAAAGCTTTATCAACACCAGCGTCAACTAGGCATCTGACGACGGCCCAGCCCCAGATGTCTTTGTTGCACAAGTCGATAGTAACCCTACCCTTGATGCTACCACTACTCCAAAGCAAGCAATCAAACTTCTGAGGCTACAACCACCCCAGATAGTGGCAAGGATCGTTGTGAAAGGCCATTTCCTACCATAGAACATGTATGAGATACTTTACTAAAGATTTACTCTACTTTTGATAAATTGAAGCAGACCTATGTTGCCTCTTACATGGAGAACCATGCAAACTTTATGGATGTGGAGAAAATGATAAAGGCTTTGGAAAACTCCAGCATGACTACTCTGAAAACTTAGATCCCCATCTTTGGCTATGGCAACATAAGCACCATAACCCCGGGTCGACAACCCATCGAACAAATTTCTACTCGGACCTTAACATAAGTATTTGACACGAGTACAAGCTTACTTCACGATGGTCAAATCGTCTGCCACGCCGCCACGACTAAGATGCAAGCTTTGCAAAATCGAAAACCCTCAGGCAATACCAAGGCACACCTAATGTAAGCTTGACAATTGACTTTCGAAGAGCCAGAGTTTTCAAAATAGCTCAAAAGACACCGAATCACTGATCATGGAATAGTCGTAGATAATCCAAGGGATACTTTACCGAATATACCTGAAAAAGTTGTCATGAAAGTCAGAAGCCCACTCACTTCAACAATCGAGTACGCTCCTCTACCATACCAGTTCTCTCATTAGAGGTTTAAATACTTCATAAATGACCTGGACTACCATATCATGCATTACAAGAATGCCATGACGCTATATAGTAACAACAATGGGTAGATGTACAAGAAGTTCCCCTTCACCTTAAAGGGACTAGCCATGAGATGATTCTCTAAGTTACTGACCTGGCCGATCGATTGCTTCGAGAGCTTAGCTGACATTTTCACTAACATCTATTTCGTCTATCGCAACATCTAGAAACGGCACAAGGTCATATTTGGTCTAGTACAGCAAAGAAAGGATGAAAGCCTCATGGCTTACCTGAGCCGATTCCCAGCAGAATTAGTTGAGGTGAAGAAGCCAGGCAGTTGGCTCAACGTTATGGCCTTCAAACATAGACTCTACACACATTCTCCTTTGTCCCATAAACTAAATGACAAAAAGTACGACTATGCCACCCTAGCAGAATACTTCCACACGGCAAAGTTTACCGATTAGGACGACAAAACAAGAAAGAAAGCCTCCAAGTAGGATTGGAGCCGGAAAACTAAGCAAAAGAAAGAAAACTACAACACTCCGCCTTTATCTCCCCTCCAGTCAAAATGATAGGATGGGGTGTAGAGACAGACCAACTCTGTCGAAACCAAGGTAGTATATAGACCTGAACATGACCATCAACAACATCCTCCACAACATTAAAATACAAGCACTTCCTCAAGCAGCTGAAACCCTTTCCTGAGCACTTGGTCACACAAAGAGAATATTTTATTGCAAATAGACAAGATATTAAGGAATTGTCCATACGAATAGTCATAATTATTGATGCAGGCTAAAATTTGAATAAGTACTGCTATTTCTCTCAATGCACAGGTCACGTGACATGCGACTGTCAATCACTCATGGACCACTTTGAAGAACTCCTTGACTAGAGGCACTAGTAGGAGTTTGTAAAAAGTAAGGTGAGGGAAGAGAAACCTGCTAAAGGAAAGGGCAAGGGCAAGTCTAACAGGTATGATTATATTGATAAAGAGGAAGATAAGCACCCTGCGAAGAAACCGACCATTAACATCAACTATATCTATGGAAAAAAATGGAAAAAAGCCAATGATTTTGAGGCTGACCGTCCGAAAAAAATAGAATGATTGAAATAAAAATCAACACTCTTTAACTACATATGGTTTGATTCTTCAATGACATGAGAAGATATTTAGGGTGTCCTGATCGGGCCCAACCACACAAAAAGGTCAACGTTGCCGTCTGGGCGAAGATAAGTCCCTAGGGAATTCACCTCTTTATCACCTCACCATGGGCTACTCGTCAAAGATGATCCCTAATGAAAATTTTATACAATGCATCATCTTTCTTGAACTATACCAATGATTTGATTCCCTTTCCTATGAATATGTAGGCAGTCATTTCCGGATTCAATCACGCCCCTTTCAAATTTAATATTTTCCAATGAAACAAAGAAGTTATTATGCAATAACTCTTGCTTCGTTTGAAAGTTCCTTTCGCTTTTTCTTCTTTTTTTTTTTTTTTTTTTTTTGCAACAGTGGGAATACCCTAAAAGCCCAAAATAATACAGAGCTTTTTGAAACTTTGTGTAACCGCAAGTTGGAAAATTCAAAGTGAAGTGTCGAATGAGTCTCTTTTTGCCCACTTTGTATTGTTTAGTTAGTAGCTTGGGAGAGTCGAGTTGTAATAAGCGCAATTACGATTATGACCACTAGGACATGGCCCTTGACTTAGAAGTCTAACGCACCATCCAACTTTCGAAAATATTATGCAACCTAAAGGTTGTAGGTTATAACATTCAAACTTGGGCTTTATGCCATTCAAAATGATCGAAAAGGTGATCTAGGAATCATCTGAGAGGTGGCACTAAGTGCCGACCCTGAGTATGATCACTTTTATTCTGAACCAGCATACTAAGCTAAGTACATTCTGCAGCATCATTTGTTAAGCAGGTCAAATGAGGCATTCAGACTAGGAAATCCTCGATAGGAATTTCATTCTAATAGAGCCTGCTATGCGAAATTGCCTTAGCTAAGCCAGCTAAGTGTAATCCGATTAGAAATGCTTAAGTTCGACTCATATATGAAAAATGATTCAACAAGTATTTCCGAGCCATATGCAATCCATAATAAACTTTGGTTTAAGATTCACTAGGGATGATCACGCAATTCGAACTGAAGAACAATCATCTTCTCAGTTACACGTTGCAATATATAAAATTCTTAGACCCAGAATGAGGCAAGGTGAATGAATAAACATATGAAGACTAAAAAAATGAGGCTTACCCAAAGTAAGAGACCCCAATAACTCAGAGAACATTCCAGGTACTACTTAACAACTTTTATCTTTAGTCTGATTGGTGCAAAACAGAGAGTTTGAGGCAAAAAGAATTTTCATAAGCCGAAAATGTGGTATCGGAGTAAGGTGGTACTCCGACTATTACGATGGAAATCTTTTTAAACACTAAGTTTAAGAGGTGGCATTTTCTCGAATGAACGCTACATATGGGAGCATTGAGCTTTGTCCGAGGCCCACAGGCTTACTCGTGTTTTGCCTCAGTACCCATTACTTCCGAGTTAGCCGACTCCGGATAGATCGACCGACTAGAGCACATCCCATCATGTGAGAGCAAAGAATGACAAAATCCAAGTATTCTACTCAGACATGCTAAAACACTTAAGTAGAATCACTTCATTCAAATCAAGGATGCAAGAAAGATAAATAAACATATTTAATGAATTGCAGAAGCTGAAGTCGCATAATATTGGCAGAGATGCTCAAGAAGTTATGGAAGGAACATGCCTTGTTCCTGGCTGGTTCAATACCAAAAGACAAGAAAAATTATCTAACTATGCTCCTCCCTAGAGTCGGGCTCAACCATCATTGACTTTACTTTATTAGCAGCTGCAGCAACCGCACCCCTACATATGAGTCAGAATCCTCCTCATCAGATGCTTCTAGGAAGTCATTATTCAAATGTTTTGGAACGTTATGGTTGGATTTCTTGATCTCCACCAAAATCCCATGAGAATCCCAACCTTCGTGATGCCTTGGTTGGCGTGAACTGTTAAGAAACCAAGGTCATAACCTTTGAAGTATAATAAAGAAGACGCTGCCTCGAATTATGCACACATCTCTTTGACCTCAGCCTCGTTCTCATCTTTGGTTAACTAGAGAACGGCCAAGTAGGTATCTTCATCTCATCTGCCTCACGATGCAACTAGTCTACCTTCAATTAAAGCGTAGCTTGTTCCACTTCCTAGGAGGCCCACTCCAAAGATATGAGTTGTTCCACCTCAGACTTGGATTCGCGATCTTGATATAAGTCTTATTTGACCTTGGAAATTATAGCTTCAAGGTTGTTTGCCCTCCCTTCTTCATATATGGCTAGGTTCAACATATTCCTTACCACTACTGTGTGCATCTATGTTGCTGCATAGTGTTCGGGTCGTACTTTCTTTAGCTCCATCGGTGTTCTTTCCAACTCTACCAATGTCGCGTACAACTGTGTGTCATACTCTAATCCATTCTGTTAGGCAACCTCTAGGTGTCAGATCGACTCCACTTAATGCAGAAGAGCTGCCCTAGTCCAAACATGAGTATGCTCAAATGAAGTTATTTGAGAAGCGGAAACATATTTAGACAGAAGGCTAAGATAGGAAAATCCCTTACTGTGTAATGAATCTCATAATACCTCAAGAGAAGGTTTTGCAAAAGATGAGCAGACTTCTTTGAAGTCCGCTAGGGCAATCATAGCCTAAAGAAGGGCTTGGGCATGATCAGCATTGTAGAGACCATAAGCGTTTGCTATAGGGTGACGCGATCCAAGGATGGCTAGATTATAAGCGGCGGTTAAGTTTTTTTTCACTCACAGATAGATCAGTAGTTGAAAGATCACCAACTTCAGTAACCACATGTGTAGGTCCCTATGAATCCCCGAGCTCCTAGTGAAATAAAAGCAAAATATGAGCAAGTACAGAGGAGGATGCTAGGTTTAGGCTCTAACCTTGAGATGGTTCTAGAGTGACATGAAGCATTTATGGGATGAGAAAAGTTGCCTTGACCTCCTCTAAATGGGAATGAGAGTAGGAATGATACAGTTGAAAATGTGTTGAGTTTGTTGTGGGAGGGAAATGTGTGGATCGTCGATGATGGGCTGAGAGTTTGGAGTTCCTTCCGTGACAAATGTTGTATCAGGATGAAGTCTCATTTTCGAAATCAAATGAACCTATTCCTCTTCCTCCATCTCTAATTGTACATACGTAACTTAAGGCTCTCCTCTATCAACACCAGTTTCCTCTGAGATGACTCTCCTAAAGGCTTAGAGGGTTTAATGTTAGAGCGTCTTTATTTTTTCTTATTCAAAGCTGGTAGAGTGATGGTTTTGAGTGCATGGACTCCCATGTGTACTTTCTCCACTTTGATCCAGTATAGATCATGAATAAGAAACTTAAAGTAGTGTTTGACGATTGCATCTCTCTTGTGCTCTTTGAAGCATGAATGAGAAGTTAGCCATGTCCAGCTACGTTCTTTGTAGAAATTTGGAAGCACGCAATATCAGCTTCGGACGACAAAGGCCTATGATTTCCAAGTCATTTTTTGGGCAAAGCACTAATAGTGGGGGCCTTCGTAACCCGAATTCCAGAGATGTTACCTTCTCAGTCACGTCAACAGTCAGGATATCATTGTACCAATCTTTATCTTGCCATGATACATCCAGGATACAGGATGACTAAAAGACACCAGGCCTTAGATGCAAAAAGTAATGCCCATCTAAACCCTTTTGCATGCTTTACAACATACGAAATTCTTGAAGATCAAGTCCAGCCATGTACCATTAATTCAATAGTTCGAAACAAGTAACGAGCCTAAGGGCAGTGGGGACTAGATTGCAGATGGCTATATCATAGTTGACCAAGATGCCATTCAACATATCTGAAAAATGAAATCTCAAGCCAATAGCAAGGTACCATGGATAGATTGTGGTATAAGGGCGACGTGGGTTCCTAGTTTTGGGAAGGGGAGCAAAAGTATTAGAGCCCGACTCTCACCATACCTTGCAATTGTTTAGAAGGCCTTGACGGTGCTTCACGAAGGCTTGCCATTTGCCTTGGCTTCACACTGGTTAGAGACATATTGTAGGGTGATTTAGTAGATGACAAAGGAGCCTTACTAGAAGATGCAACAATTTGGTTTTAGATAAAAGAAATTGAAGGAATCTGGTAAGGTACTATGGAAGGTGGCAAAAACCTCAGACTTGATTTGTAGAGAAAAAGTTCAAAACCTTTTTGCAAGGTTTTAGGGGATGTTTTAGAAGATAGGTGGAAAGATTTGAATGCTTTTAAGGAGGATACAGAATTATCTAGTCGTTGAATACGTATCGTCATCAGCAAATATAACGGCTAGATTTGGCTAGAGAAAATAATAGACAAAGCTTTGTTTTATCAGCAAGTGCAACTGCGACAATCCTCATCATTGCGATATTGAAGGCACAATTCACAAGGTAGTGCGCTCGGATACAAAAAGCCTAAATGTCCAAAAGATCGTGAAGAAAGAAGTTAAGATGCCATGCGTCTGAAGAAAGAAAACGGTAAGTATTCCAACTTATTTTGAAAGGCATGGTATCTGGGAAACCACCCATTCTCAAGGAGAACAAGTCATTTTTTTATACCTAGTTGCGAGCTAACTAAATGGATCAGTGATGCTACCATCATCTTGTTCGGAATTAGTAGGCAAAGTCTGTAGACTTCACTGATATAGACCATATGCTTGTTCCGCAAGACTCGGAAACCTAATCCAGCAAGGAATAAGCAGGTTTCCTATAATCTTTGAATTCTTACGATCTAAGGATTGACGTGTGCCATAAGTAGTCACACTCTTGAGATGATGCAATATCTACTTCCTAGATAGCCTCTGGGATTCTCTCGGTTTAGTAAGGATTATATTACCCTAAAAGGTCATCTCCTTGACTGGTATAAATACACTTTTTTTAGGGTTCGTCTCTAGTAAGGCAATCTATGCATACTTATACTTTTGCCTATTGCTTGAGTCTTACTATTGCTTACTAATTTGACAGTCGGAGAGCCTTTAACTGACACACCCCACTTGGTCTTTGGCTTGCTTACGACTGTTTATTCTTTTACAAGTTAACGAGTTTGAGTATCTTCATCACTCACGAAAAAATTTGGTTTCAACACAAGAGATCTTAGGGATATTCTCAAACCAAAAGCTAATGGATAACCGGTTCTTATTGTCAATTGCATTTATAGAGAACAAGAGCATTGGGTAAAACCAGAAACAAGAAAAGAAAAGAAAAAAAAGGGTTTGTAAGAAGCCTAGGATGATAGCTTCTATCAACAAACCCTACCAACAAGCCTAAGATAGGTTTCGGGGTATTTGTTAGGTTGATATTATATGCATGTTTTATACCTCTTTTACTTATTATTTAGTCATGATTTTATATTAAGTTGGTGAGTTTGATATGTTTTGTGTGAGTTTTGTAAAAATAATAGTCGGAGATAAATGTGGATTTTTAAGAAGAATTATAAAGAAAGCATGAAGGAATAACGAAGTGGACTACTGCTATGTGAGTTTTGTGCTGGAATTTGGGCTTCAAATTAGTCCAATTTGTGTTTACGCCTATTATAACTAAAAAGTGGCGGTTGGACTTTTCCAACAAGGAAAATGATTTTAATTCCTTATTAGCATGTAGATTATAAAAGAAAGGGAGCCTTAATAAAATGAGTTTGGAGTACGTTTAACTTAACCCAAAACTATCTTAAATTATTATTTAACCAAAAAGGTTTCATAGTTAATTATATGGACAAAACTAACTTATATTAGGCCCTACAAATAGTAAGAGACATGGGCTGAATAAAAAGGCCAACACGCAGTAAATTTTTTTTCCAGCCATTCCTTGACAGAAACTTCATTATGTCAGCCCAATTCCATTAGAAACAAACTTTTCTTTATTTACAAGTATGCCACTACCTCATTAAAGCCTAAATATGATATAAAAATGAAAATTTTAAAAGTTTCCATCAATTCTCCTAATCAAGATATTAAATATCGATGATATCAGAAATATCGGTAGTCCAAAAACACGAAAATTTCGAAAGAAATATCGGAATATTATCGATATCGATAAAAATTGAATAAAAACCACGGAAACTGTAAGAAAAACTTGGAAATTTTTATTGAAACTTTGCAGGATGTTTGTTTAGTCAATTATCTATTAGTTTATCACAAAAAATTGGAAGGAAATGCATTGCATGATGGATTTAACTGATTTAAGTTGATTATATAGCGAGCTGACAAACATTGTGAGTGTATAAAATATGTAAATATTTTAGCATATTTTCACAAAAACATAAGTGATATGGTGGTCAAGGTGTTGAAGGAGTAAAATGAGAGGGGTTTGAATCCCCTTGGTGTTTTTTTAAATATAGAAATTAAAAAAACACGAAAATTTCGATGGAAATATCGATGACATCGAAAATATCGGTAGTCCAAAAACACGGAAATTTCGATAGAAATATCGGGATATTATGAATATTTTAAACCTTGCTCCTAATCATGCCGTCCCTGATCATAGCATTAATTGATTTGACTTTTAAATAAATAAATAAAAAAGCTATTATCATCAGTGTTACCTATTACTCATGTATCCAATAGGAATGCATCTTAATAATCTAGCAATATGAATAAAATCAAAATTAATCTTATGGTTCGACAACAAAAAACATGAAATTCAAATTACATAGTAGTATTCCATCAAAATATTTTTTTATATCAGCATATCAATTATTTTGAATTGTAGCTTTACAAGTCACCTTGTTATTTTTTTTATACAAATCAATTTGGAAACCTTATTATTTTCATTCTCATCCTACAGCGTTGCACGATAATTTGAATTGTTTAACTTTAGGTCGTCATTGAAAGTCATATCTACAAAAAGTTAAATGCATTCAAAAGTTTTTGCTCATGTAACGATTATCCAATAATTCTTTTAAACACTGAAATTTTGATGATATTATTCTAGAATGGTAGCCACTTAGTACTACGGTCTAGTAGTATTCCTCTTCACTTGTAAGTGAGAGGTCTTAGGTTCGATTCTCGCTAAAGACGAATTTGAATCATGTTATTGTTAGCATATTGTGAGGCTAAGCTCACCCACTCCCCTTTAGTGTAGATAATATCGTTTGTTAAAAATAAAATTAAAAATAACAATTTGACGATATCTTGTTTGGTACTTTTGTTGCAAAGTTGCTCTTTAAAGGGTGACCTAGAAAACATACGGTTTGATTATTGAGTGATACTACTTGACCATAAAAAAGAAATGTGAAAGTAGAAAGAAAAAAAAAAGTATCACAATAGATTAACTATAATAATTTGATTCAAATTTATCTTTAATGAAAATTGAACCTAAAATTTCTCACATGAAAGTTGTTGTATTAAGTGACATAGATTATAGTAGTTTAGAATGTGAAATTTTTTGGTAAAAGAAATAAAGGAAATAAAATAGTTGGCATGACATCATTGTAAACACGAAAATTTCCCGAAACAATAAGAACACGTGTACAAAATAATATTTGTATTTGATGATTTTGGGTTACAATCTCTATTTGTTCCTCTGATTCGATATCCGTAAGACTTTGATTTGTGGGCTTGATCCAAGGGCCGTCGAGGCTTGATCTTGGATGAACAGGGGAAGTTTCTTCAAGGGCCGTTGGGCTTGATCTTGAAGTTTGACGGATGAACGTTTCTTCAGGAGCCTGTTAGGCTTGATCTTGAAGTTGGGTGAGGTTTCTTCAAGGGGCGTTGGTGGCTTGATCTTGATGTTGGATGAACGAATCTTCAGGGGCCGTTGGGGCTTGATCCTGAAGTTGGATGAACGTTGAATGACGAACGGATCTTCAAGGGCTTTTGGGCTTGTTCTTAAAGGTGGATGAACGACGAACGATGAACGATGAACGATGAACGATGGATGAACTTCAAGGGGCTTTGGGGCTTGATTCTTAAAGAACTGATGTGTGGATCCAAGGGCCGTCGGGGCTTGATCTTGGTAGGTGGATGAACGGATCTTCAAGGGCCGTCGGGGCTTGATCTTGAACGTGGATGGACGGATGAACTATGAATGGATCTTCAAGGGCTTTTGGGCTTGATCTTGAAGAACAGTTGTGTTGATCCAAGGGCCGTCGGGGCTTGATCTTGGATGAAGAATCGGCACGTGACCAAAGTGCTTGTTGATTCTTCAAAGGTTTTGGCGAAGTTTCTTCAAGGGCCGTTGGGCTTGATCTCGAAGGTGGATGAGCGTGTCTTCAAGGGGGCCGTTGGGGCTGACGAGATTTTAAAACCGCACACAAATTTAACCCTCTTTTTGACAATTGTAGTATAGGTGTAAGTAGGGTATCGATTAGGCCGGGGATTAGGAGGGATTGCTAATCTACTCTAAATTAATTTAAAAATATTAAACAAGACTCAAGGACACAAAATTAGGCTAAAAACTCTAATAATTCAAAACACACTAAAATGACTCAAAACAAAGAAAATAAATTAAATAAACACTAGGAACTAAAATGGACGGAAATCGAATTAAAAGATTAAAAATAATAAAAACTAACTAAATAATATAATTTAATAATGGGGGGGGGGTTTGGTTTTGATGATAAGTAAATCAAACTTAAATAAATTATAAAATTGACAAAAACATAAAATAAAAGTGAATAGATAGGCAACGGATTGGCTAGAGGGTTTTTCTCCACACAAGACACATATGCAATCTAAATTGACCTTCAGTTGTTCTTTCAATAAATTGTAAATCTCAACACCCCAAATTAATTAGGTACGCTTAAATTAACCTTAAGATTTTCCTTATGTTATTGAATTGGATGAACAGCATACAACAACTCAAATTATTCCCCAAAAGTTCCCTACGTGAAAAGCACAATAGAGATACGATCAAAGATCATTAAGTTCTATGAAAATCATAAGTGTTGACAAGGCATTCGTAACTATGAAAAGCATGATACTCCTGCCAAGAATGTACTTAACGCGATTGTGACTAGTAACCTTCACTACTCATGAATATAAGTTCATAACGATTAGGTGAAATTCACTTATATTCTAGCATCAAATTCATGCATGTAAATTAAGTATGCATTCTTAATCGACAAACACAAATAAGTTATTAATCAAGCAGTTAAGCAAATTAAATCACAACTCAGAAATCACAACTGAAGGTATCAATTCATATTACAAATATAATCATGGCTTTGAATTAACCTCTAGCCAAAATAAATTAATTACACATTATTCATAAATTAAAACATAAATAAAAATGAGTTTGGAGAGATTAAACCGAAATAGGGTGTGCAAAGGCTTCTGTGCACTTATGTTTTCTGTGCATGTGTTTCTGTCCCGAGCCTACGGATTGGCCAGCTCCACGCCCCCTCGAGACTTCACCGTGGCCTGCCTTAGTGATGCCAGCTGCTAAATGGCAGCCTTGCTGCTTCGATTTCCTTGGTGCTGCCAAGAGCAACTCTCGTGCTTTCTTCTTCTCTGCCCAAAGCTCGCTGCCCAGAGGCAGTTTTCTGGTTCTCTCTGCGCTGCCAAGAGGCAGCCCTCGTGATTATCCTCTCCCAACCGACTCGGTGCTCCTTTAAATGGGCGCTCCGCGCAACTCCTGCGCTGACTGATTCTTGGCGCAAGCTGCGCTGGTTGGCAGCCTTACGTTCTTCCCTGCACCGCGCCAAGCTTGCTTTGGTCTCCCCCAAAACAGCTTTTCTTCTTCCGTTCCCCTTCCCCTGGCAGCTTAGCTTTCCTTATATTTATTTTATTCTCTCCTTTATCCACCGACTGCTTTCTCCACTTTGGCTAATTATTCCCGCACGCTGCCTTTGTTTTCTATTTCTTTTCCAGCTGCCAATGGCAGCTTCCCTTTCCTTTATGCCCCGAGGCCCTCCTTTTATTATTTTTTTCTGTTTTGTTTACTGGCAAGGCCCCATTCAACTTGTCTCCCTTTAATTATTCTCTTTTATTTTAATTAACACATAAAACAAACCAACCCAATTACAATCACTCCAGCCCGAAACGAAAATATAAACAAAGAAAATAAGTGAGTAAGGTAGTTTTGACGAATTTGACACTTAAAATTTCACTTATTCAATTTTTATTTTCTTTGCTTGATAAATTCTTATAAAACACAAAATCAACGTAAATAGCTCAAAATATAACGAACTAACTAAGAAAAGATAGGTGAATTTGATGTAAAAATATATAAAAATATGCTCCGATCAAATACCCCCACACTTAGCTTTTGCTGGTCCTCGAGCAAAACAAAGAAAACCAGAAAAAGTAATAACATGAAAAACATTAGTTTCCCCCTATGTGACCCTCAAAGAATTTCATTCGAGAACACAAATTAGCAAGAACCATAGCTAGCACCAAACAAACTAATCCAAGTTCATCTTCCTTATTCAAATATTAGCAGTAATCTTTAAATCATCCTTGAAGTGTAGTGTGTGAGATAGCCATGCTAATGCAATTTCAAGTTTTTATTTTTAAAATCATCATATGCAAACTAGCAACCTTCTCACGGGATATGCACTCAATCACACATGTGTTTAGTTTTAATGTGTTTCGCTCAAAGAAACAAATGTGAAAGTTCTACCATAAGCTTGCATAAAGATCACTTCTCCACAATCATAATTGCAAAACTTAAATCAAGAGGACTTTTATTGGATGTAATGAGGCTTAGGGATAGGGTTATTGAAACGAAAGAATAGGTAAACACGAGTTCCAAGCTACATTGCATGCAATTCTTTTGTTGAGATTTATAAGAACTCAAGTTCTCCAGTGATTATTCTAGCACTTCCAACCACACCCCTAAACTGAAACTTTAAACTTTTTATTTTCTTCGTATACAATCTTTCTTTTTCTTTTTCTTTTCTTCTCTTTTCTCATTTTAAAAAAAAAAACAAAAAAACAAACATGAAATACCCCCACACTTATTCTTTTGCCAAACTCCTTCCAAGTACTTCACAAACATTTCTGAAAAGACAATCTCAAATTGCTCGCTTGGAAAGGATAAGGAAACATGTTTGAGGTATAAGGGTAGACATATCTGGTGATAAGAAATAAAAGGCTCAACAAAAACGGCTCAAATTGGCAATCTAATGATATCATTTTTTTTCTTTGGGAAATATGGTTATTTGGGCCATGGTGGTGAACCTAATGCCTCTATCATTTTCAAGTTCATGCAATCAATGACAAATATTTCGAAAGATCGTTACGCAAGTTCTAGAGATGCATCTCACATAAGTTCATCACACATGAAAGAATAGGAGTGTATGAAAAATGCACACACTTTCAACAGGCTCAAAAAAACTCACATAGGATGTATATGGTCACTAAATTCACATATGAAGCTTTAAGTCATGCTTTAGTTTCACATCAACAAGGCTATGTGCATTTAGTTTTTCAAAGATGATCAAACATATACAATACTAACAAGAGAATAAGGAATTTCACATAACACATGTTAACTAAGTTCTTGATAATCATGGTTCAAATTTAATCCAATTATATCATTGGGTCGGGAAACTAACAAAAATCTAAATCAAAACAATAAGGAAAACAAAACTAATTAAATAAAACAAAACTAATTAAGAAAACAAAAAGCAATAACATGGAAACAAATGAAACCAGTTCAAAGTCGAAGGCACAAAAATTTTCAATTTGGTCATTTTTTATACTCTTGATACCCCCACACTTAAACTAGACATTGTCCCCAATGTCAGAAAACAATAATATAGCAAATAAATATAAAAATAAAAATAAAAATAAAATTATTAAATAAAAAGAAACAAAATAGAGCAATGGACTGAAAACTTCCCTAATTTGCAGAAAACTCAATCGACGACCCCCAAGCTTAAATTCTGCAATCAACTTCAAGGGTGGAAATAACCGAAAGTTCCTGCAAAGAAAAGAAATAAATCAGTTAAGCACGCAAGAAAATATAGAAAAAATGCAAACGAAAAATTGAAAATGAAAATAAAAGATAATGAAAAGAACTAATAGGTGATCATTGGTCGCTTGTTGATTTTCCACAGCTTTCATCTTGAACTGGATGGGCCTTCTTCTTGCAAGTGCTCCTCAGCTTAGTTGAGGATGAATCAGCACGTTGTCTCCACATGCTTCAAGTAGTCCGGTCTCCACGCAGGTGTGGCATCTTCTTGAACTCTTGGATCAACCCAGACTCATCTGCTCTTCGAAGCAACTCAGACTCATCCTGCTTCGTCTGTGAGGTACTTTTGCTTTTGAAGAAGCACCTCTACACAGGTTTATTTTTGAAGTGGGTTGGGAGGGGTCTGAGATGAGTACTCGAGAGCAAGACTAGGTAAGCAATCAGGATCTCACTTTCTCCACGTTCCTCAGATGAAGGTGAGGAGAAAGCATGATATGAGATACTTTTGCTTTTAACCTTTTTGATATGAAATACTTTTGCTCTGGATGATTTGTTTTCTGGGGTGATCCAAGGGATGAAGAACACTGAGTAACTCGAAAGCTTTCTTTGGGAAGACATTATCGGAGATGAAGAGAGGTTGAGAGGTTGAGAGGGTGTGAAGGTGTGCCTTTGATGTGGAAGGCGAAGGTCGAGACTTATAGAAATTTTTCTTCCTCAACCGGAACTATTCCCGCACTATTTGTCGGCAGCCGGTGGATGAATGAATAGTGCCAGTTACGCGCTTTCTGACAAAGCGTCCGTAATTTCCGCAAGGCTGACGGTGCAAGTGACGAGTGACGACAAACCGGAAAAGCTGATCTTTTGAAAACCGGGGTTCAAATCCGGGTTCGGCTCGTGGTTTTCGCAAAGCTCCAAGCTGCATGTGAGAGCGACGACAAAACTGGAAAAGCTGAAGCCACGTGATTGCTGAGTCAAGCCCAGCTTTTGAGAAAGGAAACGGCTCTTTTGAGAAAGGAGCGTCGGCCTTCGATTAAGGAGCGTCTAGCTTTTGAGAAAGGTGTCCGGCACTTCGATCTGTGAGGAGCGGGCGCCTCTTTGATTTGCTTCTTTTTATAGAGGCGCTAATTCTGCTCCACTTCACACTTGAACTCCCTCTTGTAAACACTCCCTCCTTGCACTTCTACACTCTTACTTCTTCCGCTCTCTTCTTGCACTTCTGCAATTTTAATCTTTCCGATCTCTTTTCTTCCTCAACACCCTCTAAAAATGTCTTGCCCTTCCGACCGTCGCTTAAACTTGAATGTCGGGGAAGACGATGACTCGTCTGCTCCGAACAACATTTGGAATCCGTCTTTTATATCCCCCAATGGTCCTCTTACAGTCGGGGACACAATGATGAGGAACGATATAACCGCTACAGTGGTTGCTAGGAATCTGCTTACTCCTAGAGATAATAGGATGTTATCCATGCGGTCAGACGAGTTAGCTGTTCAGGACTCCCTTGCTCTTAGCGTCCAGAGTGCAGGCTCAGTTTCAAACATGGGCCAGCGCCTGCTTGCCCGAACTCGTCAGGTGGAGTCGCTGATGGCGGAGGTGGCAAGTCTTCGGCAAGAGGTCAGAGGACTCAGGCACGAGAACAAGGAGTTGCACATGCTTGCAACTAGTTACTCGACCAGCATGAAGAGGAAGCTGGACCAGCTGCAGGAGTCGGACGGTCGGATCCAGAGTGATCATGAAAGGTTCATGGCGTTACTCCCGAGGTTTATGTTGCCTTCGTCCTCTGGAGTAGCACCAAGCGTTCTGGCTCCGGAGATTCCAACTCTGGCTCTTCGTCTTCCCGGAGCTCCGTCGACTTCTCAGGCACCACCTGACCAATGACCAATGAACACTATTAGTTTTTCGTATTATTGTAAATTTATTTATGTTTTTAATGTTTATTTAAATAAATAAATAAATATATATATATATATATATATATATATTTCTAATATTATTATTATTACTATTAATATTTTTTTTAAGGTTTATTTTAAGCAAATTAAAATATGTAAAGTAAAATAAGTAAATTAATGTAAAAAGACTTTATTTACCCGCACTTAAAATAAATATTGCCCTTAATTTATTTAAACACAAACTAAACAAAAATCAACCAAATAACACAACTAACTTAAACAAAACAAAAATTACAAAGTAAAGGCAATAAAGAGGAGGGTTAAGAAATGCAAATCTGATTTGGTTAGCAATTCCAAAGTCTCCCTTCGTTGAATGCTTGGGTTGCCTCCCAAGAAGCGCTTGATTTAACGTCTTTAGCCGGACGATTCTTCCTTTTAAGCTTGAATAGGGCCCACGTCACGGAGGATGATATCGTCCACAACGTACTCATATGTTGAATCTTTAAACGGACGGGGATAATGGTCCTTCCTGATTTTAGCGGTTCGCTTCCCTACGTCAACACGAACTCTTCTACCACCTCTGATTTGATTTGGTACCTGCACAATAGAAGGTAGCAACCTATTAGTTGAAATGGGAATTGGAATTGGAGTAGGTGACTTACCAATGGGTGGCGTTGAAGTGGCAGTATTATGAACAAATGCACAAGGGGTGCTCTCGGCCAAATCTGGGGGTTCTTTGATGGCAGGGACGTGTCCCTTGTGTTTCATTCCAATTCCTTCTTCGTTCATGGTTTGAAATGCATTATTCTTGATTGGTGCTGTTTGTTCCTGCCCTATATTGTCAATTACATCTTTATTTGATAGATTGGATGGCTTAGGAGCAATAGGGGCCTGTGGCAAAGGTGTTTCCACCCTTGTCGTGGGTATGGTGTGTGCCTCCTCCACACTTTGCAATCTTTCATCTTCCTTGTGATTTGATGGTTGTGGGTCTGCTCTGACCTCCTTGTCACTTCTCAAGATGATTGCCTTGGCAGTTTCAAATCCTCCATTCGAATTTCCAATGGTTGAACTAGGGAGTTTGCCTTGGTCTCGAAACTGTCCTACGAACTCCGATATCTGCCCAATTTGCTTTTCCAAGTGGTCCACCCTTTTGTCTTGATTTTCTTTCTCCTGAGACAAAATGGTGAGTAACTTAAAAAGCGTATCATTATCCAAAGACATACCTGAATTTGTTTGGGCAGGTTGTGTTGGGGCGTAGGGCTGTTGGAATATCCCAAGGGGTGGCCGAAATCCCCCTTGTTGTTGAGGCTCTCCCCAATTGAAGTTTGGGTGATCACACCATCCCGGATTGTACGTGTTGGCGTATGGATCATATTTGGGCTGAGTTTGGCCTTGATACCCCATGGTGTTGACACTTTCCCATCCTCCATTCTCAATCAATTGAGGGCACTTTTCAGATTGGTGTCCTTGCATGGAACATATGCCACAGATTGTGTTTTCATGCACCTTGGGTTTTTCAATAGCCTGTGACACAAGAATAGTGAGATTAGCCAATTGAGATTGAATTTCGGAGATTGCATTTACCTCTTGCTGCCATGGGGTGTCCCTTTGTCCAACGCCTTCATATTGTTGTGCGTTTAAAGCTCGGTTGGCAATTAAGGTCTGGGCAGCCACGGGTGTTTTGTCAACCAATACACCACCTGCTGAAGCATCTAACATTTGTCGTTCGAGGGGAAGAAGTCCTTCGTAAAAGTATTGAATGAGCATCTCTTCTTTTATTTGGTGTTGCGGACATGAGGCAACAAGGGTCTTGAATCGCTCATAGTACGTTGGGAATGATTCTCCTTGATTTTGCTCAATGCCACTAATCCTTTTGCGTAGGAGAATGACTCGAGAAGTTGGGAAAAACTTCTCCAAGAACGCCCGTTTCATGCTCTCCCAAGATGTGATAGTTCCGAAGTCTAGTTCGTAAAACCAATCCTTTGCCCTTTCCAAGAGAGAAAAGGGAAAAGCCTTCATCTTCAAAATGTTGCTATCGAAATTGCCGGGAGTCATGCTTGAACAAACCACTTCAAACTCCTTCAAATGCTTGATAGGATCTTCCATGGACAGCCCATGAAACTTAGGAATATGGTGCAGCAAGCTCGACTTTAGTTCGAACTCGTCGGTCTTGTCTTGGGCCGCCCTAGGGTATTGGATGTATAGGGGTGCTGCATTGTCCAGCCACGAGGCTAAGAGTTCTTTGATTGTTCGATTGTCCACCATGATGAGTACCTGAAAACAAGAAATAAATCAAATATCAAAAGTAAAATACACAAACACAAAAAAAAAAAAACAAAAACACAACAAAAAGACAAATATAAAAATAAACACAAACAAAAATAAAGGGATTAGCAAATTTGCTAATCCCCGGCAACGGTGCCAAAAATTTGCCGGGATTTTAAAACCGCACACAAATTTAACCCTCTTTTTGACAATTGTAGTATAGGTGTAAGTAGGGTATCGTTCTAGGCCGGGGATTAGGAGGGATTGCTAATCTACTCTAAATTAATTTAAAAATATTAAACAAGACTCAAGGACACAAAATTAGGCTAAAAACTCTAATAATTCAAAACACACTAAAATGACTCAAAACAAAGAAAATAAATTAAATAAACACTAGGAACTAAAATGGACGGAAATCGAATTAAAAGATTAAAAATAATAAAAACTAACTAAATAATATAATTTAATAATGGGGGGGGTTTGGTTTTGATGATAAGTAAATCAAACTTAAATAAATTATAAAATTGACAAAAACATAAAATAAAAGTGAATAGATAGGCAACGGATTGGCTAGAGGGTTTTTCTCCACACAAGACACATATGCAATCTAAATTGACCTTCAGTTGTTCTTTCAATAAATTGTAAATCTCAACACCCCAAATTAATTAGGTACGCTTAAATTAACCTTAAGATTTTCCTTATGTTATTGAATTGGATGAACAGCATACAACAACTCAAATTATTCCCCAAAAGTTCCCTACGTGAAAAGCACAATAGAGATACGATCAAAGATCATTAAGTTCTATGAAAATCATAAGTGTTGACAAGGCATTCGTAACTATGAAAAGCATGATACTCCTGCCAAGAATGTACTTAACGCGATTGTGACTAGTAACCTTCACTACTCATGAATATAAGTTCATAACGATTAGGTGAAATTCACTTATATTCTAGCATCAAATTCATGCATGTAAATTAAGTATGCATTCTTAATCGACAAACACAAATAAGTTATTAATCAAGCAGTTAAGCAAATTAAATCACAACTCAGAAATCACAACTGAAGGTATCAATTCATATTACAAATATAATCATGGCTTTGAATTAACCTCTAGCCAAAATAAATTAATTACACATTATTCATAAATTAAAACATAAATAAAAATGAGTTTGGAGAGATTAAACCGAAATAGGGTGTGCAAAGGCTTCTGTGCACTTATGTTTTCTGTGCATGTGTTTCTGTCCCGAGCCTACGGATTGGCCAGCTCCACGCCCCCTCGAGACTTCACCGTGGCCTGCCTTAGTGATGCCAGCTGCTAAATGGCAGCCTTGCTGCTTCGATTTCCTTGGTGCTGCCAAGAGCAACTCTCGTGCTTTCTTCTTCTCTGCCCAAAGCTCGCTGCCCAGAGGCAGTTTTCTGGTTCTCTCTGCGCTGCCAAGAGGCAGCCCTCGTGATTATCCTCTCCCAACCGACTCGGTGCTCCTTTAAATGGGCGCTCCGCGCAACTCCTGCGCTGACTGATTCTTGGCGCAAGCTGCGCTGGTTGGCAGCCTTACGTTCTTCCCTGCACCGCGCCAAGCTTGCTTTGGTCTCCCCCAAAACAGCTTTTCTTCTTCCGTTCCCCTTCCCCTGGCAGCTTAGCTTTCCTTATATTTATTTTATTCTCTCCTTTATCCACCGACTGCTTTCTCCACTTTGGCTAATTATTCCCGCACGCTGCCTTTGTTTTCTATTTCTTTTCCAGCTGCCAATGGCAGCTTCCCTTTCCTTTATGCCCCGAGGCCCTCCTTTTATTATTTTTTTCTGTTTTGTTTACTGGCAAGGCCCCATTCAGCTTGTCTCCCTTTAATTATTCTCTTTTATTTTAATTAACACATAAAACAAACCAACCCAATTACAATCACTCCAGCCCGAAACGAAAATATAAACAAAGAAAATAAGTGAGTAAGGTAGTTTTGACAAATTTGACACTTAAAATTTCACTTATTCAATTTTTATTTTCTTTGCTTGATAAATTCTTATAAAACACAAAATCAACGTAAATAGCTCAAAATATAACGAACTAACTAAGAAAAGATAGGTGAATTTGATGTAAAAATATATAAAAATATGCTCCGATCAGGGGCTTGATCTCGAAGAACGATGAACGAAGAACGAAGAACGAAGAACAAACTTCAAGAGAATTCTTTTCCAATTTGGGAGTAGAGAAATGTATTTGTGAATTGGTGAATTGGTCTATGAAATGGATGGAATGGCTTCCTATTTATAGAATTCCAAAACTTGATTTTGGATTTAAATAATCAGATGAAATAAGTCGTTTCTGCCAGGTGTTGGCACGTGTCCTGTTTGATGGCTTTTCTGACTCTTTTTGATTTTTCGTCGAGTTATACACTACGTGTAAAATTTATGTGACATGTGAGCATTGAAATTTTAATTATTGGTCAACATTTATTTTACCGAAATTTCAATGTCTACAAATGCCCCCACTTCAAAGCGTGTCGTATACATGTGCTTGTCACGTGTAGAAGATGCATTTTAAAGTCCCTTAATGTAGACGTTGATCCAATGGCCGTCAAGGCTTGATCTTGGATCGGGCTGGGATCTCCTTCAAGCGCTGTTGAGGCTTGATCTTGAATTGGGCCGAGATCTATTCAACTTTGCTGGGACGAATTGACACGTGCATTTGTTGTGCTTGTTGACTTTCCACAGGCTTAATCTTGAACTGGTTTTGATTCAAAGGTGATGGACACTTGATCTTGAATCGGATCTTGATTTCTCCAAGGGTCGTTGCGTCTTGATCTTGAAGGTTGATTCAATGGTGATGGACACTTGATCTTGAATCGGATCTTGATTTCTCCAAGGGCCGTTGTGGCTTGATCTTGAAGGTTGATTCAAGGGTGGTGGACACTTGATCTTTGAATCGGGTCTTGATTTCTCCAAGGGCCGTTGAGGCTTGGTCTTGAAGGTTGATTCAAGGGTATTGGACACTTGATCTTGAATCGGGTCTTGATTTCTCCAAGGGCCGTTGAGGCTTGATCTTGAAGGTTGATTCAAGGGTGGTGAACACTTGATCTTGAATCAGGCTTTTAATTTCTCCAAGGGCCGTTGAGGCTTGATCTTGAAGGTTATCGGACCGCGAGCGGCTTCACATGGCAAGTGGTCTTTGGCTTATTTGAGGATGAATTAACATGTGCAGTTGTACGGCTCATGCTGCATTATTCTCTGCTTTGTTTCTTTTGCATGGCAGGCAGGCACGAGGTAGAGGTGTTGGTCTGTTTCCCTGTTCAATCTTTCCAAGTGCCGACCGATCGCCCTATTTCTCTTTGTCCTGTAGGCAAGAGCAAGGGTAAAGGAAAAACATGCCATGAAATATCTTTGCCTTCGAGTCTGCTGATATGAGATACTTTTGCTTTTGAAGAAGTATCTTTCCACATGTTTATTCTTGAACTGGGCTAGAGGGTTTTCTTCTGCTAGACTTGCCAAAAGTTTGAGCTTACCCATTTATCTGGAGTTGAAGTTGATTCAAGGGTGGTGAACCTTGATCTTGAATCGGACTTGTGATTCCTTCAAGGGCCGTTGGTGGCTTGATCTTGAAGGTTGTCGAACCATGATCGGCTTCATATGGCAAACGATCTTCACGAGCCGACTCAAGAATCTGAGTGTCATAACAAGTCCATCAAATCCAGAGTACGTCAGATCTTGATGATATGAAATACTTTTGCTTTTGAAGAAGCAGCGGACGACTCGGCACATGCTTTGTTGTGCTTGTCTCTACATGCTTCAATGTATCATTTTCCTTGCTTTGTTTGTTCCCCTTGCAGAAGCGGCATTTTCCCTGTTTTTTTTTCCCACCATGTGGCATCTTCTCTTGCAGTTTTTTGCTATGCAGGAGTGGAATGCAAATGCTAGGTAAGCAATCAGGGAAGGTTTCCATGTAGTCAGTTCCAGATTGGAAGTTTGATCTCAGGTTCTGACTGATTGTTCTCTTTCTTCTTGCCCTGTGGGTGAGAACAAAGACAAAGATAAAGAGAGGGAGAAAGCATGATATGAGATACTCTTGCTTTCGACCCTGATAATATGGGATACTCTTGCTTTGGTGTGGCTTGTTGTGCAGAGGCATTCCAGGGGATGAGGAATACTGGGTATTTTGAGAGGCTTTATTGGAAATTCATTCTCAAAGATAGGGAAGAGCTTGGCATTTTTTTTTCAGGTCTGTCTTACCGTAGAGGATGAGAGTCGACCTATATAGGAATTTCCTAATAGCCGGTAATGATATTGTTCGTTTACCCTTGTCAGCGACAGTGGGTAATTTTGATTGGAACAGTAAGATTCACGTGAAGGGTGGCGACAAACCTCGGTCTTTGAACGAACAGCTGAGAAATTTAGAGGATAATGCTGAGCCTTTTTTTATTTTGGCCTGTGACTCCCTCAGAGTTGTGATCGCATGTGGAAAGTGTCGGTAAGCTTTGATTCAGGGACTCTGTCTTTTAAAAAAGTTGGCTCTTCTTCAATCTTCGGATAAGCAACCCTTCGATCTTTGAACAAGCAGCCCGGCTTTTGAGGTTTTGAGGATGGTGACAAGCCCTCTCTGATTTTGTTCGCGACTTCGGCAAAGCTGAGATCATGGGTGAACAGTGCTGACAACTTGATCCAGAAAATCCGGCTTTTGAAAAAATGGCGTTTCTTCGATTTCTGAACGAGCGCCTCTTCGATTTCTGGGCAGTCGGCTCTTCGATTTCTGAGCAGGCGGCCTTGTTGCTTCTTCTTTTTATAGAGGCATCGATTGCTTTCCAAAGCGCGCTTGAGAATTGCTACTTGCAGAAGTTCCCTTCTTGTACTTGATTTGTTTGACCTTTCCTTTTCTTCAAAACTTTCGGAAAATGTCTTGCCCATCTGACCGTCGCCTTGATTTGAATGCCGGGGAAGAGGCTGTTATGTCTTCTCCGAACAATATATGGCATCAATCATTTTTATCCCTGAACGGTCCTCTTACGGTTGGGGATTCGGTGATGAAGAACGACATAACAGCTGCAATGGTGGCTAGAAATCTTCTCACCCCTAGGGACAACAGGGTGCTTTCCAAGTGGTCCAATGAGTTGGCTGTCTAGGACTCCTTGACCTTTAGCATCCAGTGTGCGGGCTCTGTGTCGAACATGGGTCAACGCCTTCTTGCTCGTACTCGCCAGGTTGAATCCTTGATGGCTGAGGTGGCGAGCCTTAAGCAGGAGATCAGAGGGCTTAAGCATGAAAATAGGGAATTGCACATGCTTGCCAACAGCTACTCGACGAGTATGAAGAAGAAACTTGACCAGCTGCGGGAATCTGATAGTCGAATTCAAAGTGATCATCAGATGTTTATGGCTTTGTTCCAGAGGCATCTTTTGCCGTCGTCGTCTGGAGCTTCACCAAGTGTTGAGGCTCCGGATAATCAAACTCCAGCACCTCGTCTTCCTGCAGCTCCGCCGAGTAATGAGGCTTCTCGTGACCGCCTTTGAAGAGTCTCTGCTTGTTTGCACATTTCTTGTATTTTTTTTTTGACATGTATAATGCAAATTTGTGTGATTTTCCAGAAAAATAAATAAGATGGACTTTATTTCTCTCAATGCGTTTTTTGCTATATACACATTATATATATATATATATGTATATTATATATGCATACACACTTTTTTTTAATATATATATATTTTAATAATAACATTTTTTTTCGAATGCCACACACACACACACACACACACACACACACATATATATATATAATCACATACCGCATCATAAGCCTTTTTTTCTTTTTTTTCTTTTTTTTAATGCCTTTTTTTTGGCATGCTTTCGGTGATGAATCATTTCACACCTCCCTTCTTTTTCCTTTTCTTTTCCGGCATGGTGCCATGCACCTCCAGCTACTTTCATCATCATTTTTTTTCTTTTCACGTGGTGGTGATGTACCTCCATTCCACCATCCTTTTATTTTATTTTATTTTCTTTATATTCGCTGCTTCCTCAGCCTAGATTTGTGGGTGAAAGCCCGAGTTGAGCTCGAGAGAAGATGAATGAGGAGGAGGCCGAGAAGCCTGGTGCTTGGAGCTGGGTTTGCAGCTGGGTGTGCAGTGGTGATGGTGGGCAGAAGGAGCATGAAGGTGGCGATGGAAGAAGGCGAGGCCAAAGCCCGTGTGGAGAGCTGAGGGAGCTGCTGCTGGGTGAGGATAAGGAGTTTTGCACAAAAGGAATTATGGACGGAGCAAGGAAACTGCATGGAGACGGAGGAGAGGGTGCTCGGCTTGCTGCATCAACGGCATATATATGACGTTGAGAGGGGCAACGAGAGCGGCGCACTCAGATTTTGACTGTGGCGATCTTCTTCTATGGCAATGCTGCTCGACTCCGCCGAAAAAGTCATTACAGACCAGAAGATTGTCGTTTTTAAACCAGACACGGCGGCGGTGCACTGCAACACTCCGGAGATAGAGTTGACGTCGGGAAAGGCAGTTTCGAATGAGAGGCGCTTGGTGAGGTCTTCGTGGCAGAGCTCAGTGCACCTGTGGCGATCAAATCTTCAAAACTCGAGGCCTGAAGGTGCTTCTTCAGGTTACTTTCTCGTAGAGACTTGTTTGGACTCCGAGAAAATTTTCATCTTTTGTGTTTCGAGCAGATGAAGAGAAATAGAGTGGCTCGGTGCCGGGGCAGCATGACAGAGGGAAGGAAAAGAACAGAGTTGCGTTATCTTGGTCAGTGGGCTCATCGGGGAAGCTGAAATCCTTGTCGCCGTCGTCGTCGTCGGTTGGGTGTGAGCCCTTGCAGAGAACCGAGTTGACTCGCCATTCTTTGAGTCGTCCGGGTTCTACAGACAGGTTGAAAAGGTCTTGATGTCCATTTTTCCTTGGGCCTTGAGGTCCACACGTTGGGCCTGAGCCTCCGACGTGCTCCTTCTGATGGGCTCAGATTTGATTTATTCCCAACAAGCATCACGACATAATTGTACAACTTACTTGATGAGGAACGTAGGTCTGAAGAATGAGTCGTGACCTGTGTTTTCATGGGTAGGCCTGATGGATTGCTGTGGTTGTGGAAGGGAGATGGGCCTGGATTAGGCCTTAGATTTGTGGGCAAAGTTAGGAAAGCACGGGCTGCTGGGCCCAATGTGTTGGAAATGTGCCCTAAAAGCAATCATATGATGATACTTTATGGACATTTCACATGTTAAACTAATCTAGTTTAATATCAAGGGCAAAGATTATTGTTTGAGCGGTCTCATATAAATGTTATATGCTTAAACGATAAAGTCCAAGGAATATGTGATTGGGAGAATGCGATCTAAAGAAGTTAGATTCATGAGACCATTCTTTCATAGACACATCCTAAACGTTCCTGATCATAGGATTGCCAATTGGGCATTGACAGTCCGTTAAGATCAGTACGTGCTATGTCTTCTCTCAGGGAGAGTGACTAGTCTCGAGTCATTGGTGTGAGTGACACCAAGACAAGTACGTAGGTGCTCAATAGAGAATGAGTTCACTGAACACGATCAACGACGAGTTCTCATATTCATGTCACGTGAGAACTCATGGTTAGGATAATGCAAATTAGTCCTTTGACCTGAGGCATCATAGTTGTCTTGTGGTTAGGTCCTTGATCTTTGATCGTGTCAAATGGCATTCCTTTGGAGTGTCCAAGCTATCTAGTCATGGAGACAAGTGAATGCGCAACAAGGGATCTCTAACCTTCAAACCGTTGAGGGAGAATACTCTATGATATGATTAAGAATCTCTGGCCAGAGTATGAATGAGATGTTGGAATGCGTTCCAGATCACATTCAAGGTAATCATATAAGTACAAGATTCACATTGGATAGTAGACATGAATAAACTATCAAACCAAACAATGTGGTCAAGAGTATTGTATTAGAGAATGACCGTATTGCATTTGTAATCCTAAACTGAATAGGTTCTTCACCTCTTCTGATTAGCTTGGGTAACCATGATATGCTGCTAGGTGTCACTCATGGTTTGTGGAAGCCCTAAACGTGTGTAAACACTAAAGGGAGAATTGAAAGTAAGTTTCAAATTCACAATCGATTTGAAAGAGTTTGAATCGCCCACTGCCTCGCTAAAAGGAACCTAATGGATCGTACACCGTGTAAGGTAGAGATTGAAGATTCAACGGAGATGAGTAAGAATAATTAAATAGTTTAATTATTTATGGCAAGGATTAATTAATATGTTAATTAATCAAACGAATAAGTTCGTTAAAGACCTCGGGATAGTTTTGGACCTTAAGGCCCAATGGGCTTCGAACGTCAAGTCCATTAACTTAAGTTGTATGACAACTTAATGAATAATGATTTACAAAGGCCCAAATACTCCAATAAATATCCTAAGGCCGGCCACTTTGAAGGGGTAGTGAACTTGGACTTATTTACAAGTTTGCCACTCAAATGAATTAAGGTATAAATATGACTTTATAGCCAAAATTCATTTAGGGTTCTTTTTGGGGAAATTGGAGAAACACAATCTCTCTTTTCTCTCTAAAAAGGCCGCCCCCCTTGGAGGGATTAGCTAGCAATCCTACTCCTCCAAGGTCACTCATTTCTTCTTAAATCAAACCTTGGTGTGGTGAATTAGAGGTTCTCAATTTTGAGAACTTGGAGAAACTTTTCATCCAACCAAATCCATAGATTTTAGATGCAAGGAATGAAGGCCCTCTCTTTGGGTGATTAGCCTTTGCTTATGCAAAGAGGAATCTACAAAGGTATAAATTTCAACTCACTATGTTTTGAGTGGTTTAAAGGTTCACCAATCTACTAGGCTTTAAACATTCATGGTTGATGCTTTGTTTTTAAGTACATGCAAGCATGATTCCGCCTTTAATTTGTTAATTGCATGCTAATGATGTTGCTTAAATGAACATGTTTTCTTAAAAAATTCCTTCACAATGCTCGTGCCGAGACATACATATATACTTGCTTTTTTTTTTTGTTCCTTTTTTTTAATACATAAAACATATGTAATTTTTTTTCTTTTTTTTTAAATACGTAAAACATATGTATATTTTTTTTTCTTTTCTAATAAAACATTATTATTTTTATTTTGATGTGACTGAACTCAAAGTTTGAATATTCGAGCTGCCTACGTACTATTCCAAAGAAGAGATCAAGTCATAACGTAGTTCAAATACATGCATATTTTTTTGGTATTTTCTTTTGGTGCCGTTTGCAGTTTTAACTCGTACAGGCAAGAAGTGTTGATGTTGCCTTTTATGCTCGTGCAAGCCAGGAGCCTTGATGTTGCCTTTTATGCTCGTGCAGACCAGGAGCGTTGGTGTCGCCTTTTATGCTCGTGCGGATCAGGAGCGTTGGTGTTGCCTTTTATGCTCGTGCAGACCAGGAGCCTCGGTGTTGCCTTTTATGCTGGTGCAGACCAGGAGCTTCGATGTTGCCTTTTATGCTCGTGCAGACCAGGAGCCTTGTGTGTTGCCTTTGATGCTCGTGCAAGCTAGAAGCATTGTGCCTTGTAGTTTGGGCTCGTGCCGGCGAGGAGCCTTCGTTCATGCAGTTTAGGCTCGTGCGAACAAGAAGCATGGTGTCTTGCAGTTTTAGCTCATGCAGATAAGGAGCAGCACACGGATTTGTCAAGCCATTTTGGAGAAGCGTTCCTCGCAATCTTGTAGCAAGGAGCTTTGACCGGGTGTTTGAAGAAATCTTCTGGGAGGAAATCACGCATCGTGATGGGGATAGGCGATCTTTGTGTTGAATTTCCATCATCTTCAACAATTTCCCGTTGCTTTGGAGATTGGCAAAAGTTGTTTTGCCCCCTTTCCGGTTGGTGGACTTGTGGTGGAGGCGTAGGCTTCATGTGCCATTTCTTTAGAGCAACATGAATCCATCCTTCAGCTTTGCTTGATTCGGGGCATGCCCCCAGCGGTGGCGATGAAGACTTCGAATCAGATGTTCCGAAAGTGACGGTGGTATAATTTGACTTTACCACATTGTCAAGATCCAGCTCGATGATTCCTTGCTGAGCCAGCCTCATGATGAGATCTTTCAGCACGAAGCATTTTTCTGTTAGATGACTGATGAAGCGGTGGTACTTACAGTACCTTGGGTTGTCGGTGCGATTTATTTCTTCTGGCCATCGGCATTCGGGTAAATCGATCACCTTCTTCTCCAACAAGTCTTCCAGCATTGCGGCCACGTCGGAGTCCGAAAAAAGATACGTCTTTTGCTCTAGTTCCCTCAAGGTGTTTTTGTACCTGTCTTGGGTGCGAGAAGGCTCTCCTCTCTTTATCTCCCTCGTTTTGTATTTGGACGAGATTTTGACGGGGGCAGTGTTGACGGTAAAAGCTTCTTTGGCGGGCTTTTTCCCAGTCTCGTCCACCTTCAGGGCAAACACTTTCTCTTTGAAGTTGGTGGTTGGCTCCTTTTTTCCATGGTTGGCGATGCTCAACTCCATGTCATGGGCGCAGGTTGCTAGCTCTTTGAAGGTCCGCGGCTTGATGCCTTGGAGGATGTAGTGCAATCCCCATTGCATGCTTTGGATGCACATCTCGATCGAAGAGCGCTCTAAGAGTCTATCTTTGCAGTCGAGGCTAAGGGTGCGCCATCGGCTGATGTAGTCCACAGCTGGCTCATCCTTCCACTGCTTTGTGCTTGTCAGCTCCAGCATGCTGACTGTGCGGCGGGTGCTGTAGAAGCGGTTGAGGAATTCTCGCTCCAATTGCTCCCAGCTGTCAATGGATTCGGGCTCGAGATCGGTGTACCAATCGAAGGCGTTACTTTTCAGCGAGCGCACGAACTGCTTGGCAAGGTAGTCCCCTTCAGTGCCCGCGTTGTTGCAAGTTTCAACGAAGTGGGCGATGTGCTGTTTCGAGTTCCCCATTCCATCAAACTACATGAATTTGGGTGGTTGATATCCCATTGGCATCTTCAGGGCATCAATCTTCTTAGAGTAAGGCTTGGAGTACAACCCAGAGGTATTTGAGCTCTCTTGGTACTGTGCCTTAACTGTGTTGGCGATCATCTCTTGCAACTGCTTGATTGAGAGAGATCCCATGAGCGCCGCTGCTTGGTCTGGTTCTGGCTTTTCTTCAACCTTCTCCACTGGAGGCTCTTCTTCTTCGTCACCACCTTTCTTAGAGCTAGAGCCGGATCCTTCATCATGCCGTGCCCCCAATTTTCTCACGAGCATAGCGATCTTCAAATATTTTTCTTTAAGGGTCTTCGTCATCATTGCAAACATCTCCTTCATCTGAATCAGCTGTTCTTCGATGAGGGTGGCGCCGATGACTTGTTCCTTGCCTGAAGCCATTGTGCTTGAAGTGTGCTTTGGATTTCTTGAATGGAGAAAGAGATGAGGGGTAGAGATTGTCCCACTGGGCGTGCCAAATTTGTAAACACGAAAATTTCTCGAAACAATAAGAACACGTGTACAAAATAATATGTGTATTTGATGATTTTGGGTTACAATCTCTATTTGTTCCTCTGATTCGATATCCGTAAGACTTTGATTTGTGGGCTTGATCCAAGGGCCGTCGAGGCTTGATCTTGGATGAACAGGGGAAGTTTCTTCAAGGGCCGTTGGGCTTGATCTTGAAGTTTGACGAATGAACGTTTCTTCAGGAGCCTGTTAGGCTTGATCTTGAAGTTGGGTGAGGTTTCTTCAAGGGGCGTTGGTGGCTTGATCTTGATGTTGGATGAATGGATCTTCAGGGGCTGTTGGGGCTTAATCCTGAAGTTGGATGAACGTTGAATGACGAACGGATCTTCAAGGGCTTTTGGGCTTTGTTCTTAAAGGTGGATGAACGACGAACGATGAACGATGAATGATGGATAAACTTCAAGGGGCTTTGGGGCTTGATTCTTAAAGAACTGATGTGTGGATCCAAGGGCCGTCGGGGCTTGATCTTGGTAGGTGGATGAACATTGCTTCAAGGGCCGTCGGGGCTTGATCTTGAAGAACGGATGAACGGATCTTCAAGGGCCTTTGGGGCTTGATCTTGAAGGTGGATGAACGGATGAACAATGAATGGATCTTCAAGGGCTTTTGGGCTTGATCTTGAAGAACAGTTGTGTTGATCCAAGGGCCGTCGGGGCTTGATCTTGGATGAAGAATCGGCACGTGACCAAAGTGCTTGTTGATTCTTCAAAGGTTTTGGCGAAGTTTCTTCAAGGGCCATTGGGCTTGATCTCGAAGGTGGATGAGCGTTTCTTCAAGGGGGCCGTTGGGGCTTGATCTCGAAGAACGATGAACGAAGAACGAAGAACGAAGAACGAACTTCAAGAGAATTCTCTTCCAATTTGGGAGTAGAGAAATGTATTTGTGAATTGGTGAATTGGTGAATTGGTCTATGAAATGAATGGAATGACTTCCTATTTATAGAATTCCAAAACTTGATTTTTGGATTTAAATAATTAGATGAAATAAGTCGTTTCTGCCAGGTGTTGACACGTGTCCTATTTGATTGCTTTTCTGACTCTTTTCGATTTTTCGTCGAGTTATACACTACGTGTAAAATTTATGTGACACGTGAGCGTTGAAATTTTAATTATTGGTCAACATTTATTTTACCGAAATTTCAATGTCTACAATCATACTCACCAATCATGGTATATATGTTTCATAAACATGTGGTGTCTTGACCTTCCATTTTTCTTCTCCTGCTATTATTAGGTTTGGGCATTGTTAGCAAGTGATACATTAAATTTTCATGAATAGGAAAAAGGAAATTAATAGCTCATATATATGTTTCATAATCACGATTCATGAAGAGGAACAAGGAAATTAATAGCTCCAATCATCCAATGGCTTATGATGAGTTATAGCACAATCACGATTCACTTGTTGCTCTGTTGTAGCAAATCAATTTTTAATACAAGTCGCCTTGTTATTTTTTATATTAGCAAATCAATTTACCATTTTAACCAAAGCAGTCACTTTTATTTTATTTTTTTAATTTACAACAAATTCATATGATTTCTAAAAAAAATATTTCGTAAAGTATTATGGAGTTCTAATTATTTAAACTTTCATCTCATTCTATCAAATTCACCACAGTACTAAAGATAACTAAATTTACTTACAATTGCCCAGTCTACCACCAGACTAGCGTCTAGCGTCTTTTAGAATAATGAGAAATAGTGTGTTTTCTTCAGTGTTATAAATAGCGTATAATTTTGCGATAGTTCGAGCATCAGTGTACGTTATATTTGTTCAAATCCAGAATTTGTATGAGTTATTTTGTTCGAGTTCTAGAAATAGTGTTTATTTTGTTATTTTTCATAAATGGGTGAGTTATTTCAGATCACTTTTAGAAATAGTGTGAGTTATTATAATTTTGCAATTGTTCTAGCAATAATGTACGTTATTTTTGTTCAAATCCAGAATTAGTGTGAGTTATTTTGTTCTAGTTCTAGAAATAGTGTTTATTTTGTTATTTTTTTTTTTCATAAATAGTGTGAGTTATTTTGGATCACTTTAAAAAATAGTGTGGGTTATTATTCTTTAGTTCCAAAAATAGTGTTGAGTTATTATGCTGTAGTTCTAGAAATAGTGTGAGTTATTTTAGTTCACTTTCAAAAATAGTATGGATCACTTTCAGAAATAATGTGGGTTATTATTATGTAATTTTAGAAATAATGTAGGTTATTATGCTGTAGTTCTAGGAATAATGTGTTATTTTGGTTCACTTTCAAAAATAGTGTAGGCTATAATACTATAGTTCCAAAAATAGTGGGTTATTTTGGTTCATTTTCAGAAGTAGTGTAGGTTATTTGTTGTAGTTGAAAAAATAGTGGTTCACTTTCAGAAATAGTGTGGGTTATTTTGATTCATTTTTAGAAATAATGAGTTATTGTGTTGTAGATCTAGAAATAATGTGGGTATTTTGGTTTACTTTTAGAAATAATGTGAATTATTATACTGTAATTTCAGAAATAATGTGAGTTATTTTGGTTACTTTCAAAAATAGTGTGGGTTATTATACTATAATTCCAAAGATAATGTGGATTATTTTGGTTCACTTTAGAAATAGTGTGAGTTATTTTGTTGTAGTTCAAAAAATAGTGGCTTACCTTCATAAAAAGTGTGGGCTATTTGGTTACAATTGAAGAATTAGTGTTTATTTTTCTGCCTTACATAAATAATATGAGTTATTCTGATTCAATTTCATAATTATATGAGATTTTTGTTGTAGTTCCAAAAATAGTATGAGTTATTTTAGTGCACTTTGTTGTAATTTCAAAAATAGTATGAGTTATTTTGGTTCACTTTAAAAAATAGTGTTGGTTAATTTACTATAATTCCAAAAATAGTGTTTAATTTGTTACCTTCAAACATAATGTGGATTATTTTAGTTCATTTTATAAATAGTGTGAGTTTATTCGTTATTGTTCCACAAATAGTTGTAGTTCATAAAATAGCGTCTTTAACTTTTTCCATTGCTGCAGAATATCACTGTCGAGTTCAAAGGGGAGTTAATGAAAATCTTGATGTCCTCTATCATTACATGAATCTATGCGAGTGATCTAAAGAAACAAATTATGCCTATAGATAAATGATGACACAGAAATAGAATGGTAATAAACACAAACATCTCTGGTGCCTTGAACAAGCTCTCCACAAATGGCTGCAATAGCAATCCAGCTACCAAAAACATTAGTTACGGTGCACATACACTGACATAAAACAAATTACAGTTTAAGCTAATTACTAAGTTGCATTACAAAGGGAAATCAAAATAGGACATGATGAAAAGACAATAGGCACTTCGAAAAGTGCCTATAGTATTAACCAAGATGGGTGCTGAGTTGCTATATATGCACTCTACAAAGGAAATGGAAGATTTGAAAAAATAAACGAAAAGTATACTTGTATTCTACAATCTGCAAGCATACCTTAATTCCTATTTCATCAACTTCGCAGACTCTAATGAATGGCTCCCCATTTATTAGTGTTCTTCCATTTACCCTTCACTGAAAAGCACAACATTTCTTTTTAATAGATTTCAATACTTGAATAGTTTTTTCCCAGACATTTTTACAAGAGGTCCTACACCTTTGTATAAAAAGATAACATAGAAAATACTATGAAAAAAGTTGATGTAAGGAAATAAACTTAACGAATCAGGTTATAAACGTTCAAGTTTTTAGTCACCAGTTACAACTCCAAAATCAATTATTGTTCCGAGTGTAGAGCACTTTTCATGGGAACCAATTTCCACTGACAAATGACCCATGATTTTGAAATTTTGTCAGTGCAGCGGTGAACAACGACGATGAGTTTCTATGAAAATTCCTCTCAAATTGATTATGATTTGAAAATTGACTCTCAAAGCCTTGAACTTGCTCCTATAACTTTGGTTAAAATCAATGGTTCCTATAGTTTACATAAATGCATATAATAAAATACCCATATATGACGTGTTACAATCACAAAGGCAGCATAAGTAATAAAAGCATTGTTACCTTCATATATGTAACAAGTCTGTCAACCTTTTTCTTTCCGGTCGCTTTGTCAAAATAGCTTCACACGAGCATTTTTGTTTCAGGATCCTATAAATTCCATTGAATAAGGAGCAGTGCATGGATGTTTGACAAGGAACAAAAAGTATAACACTTAGTTTCATAATGCAATAACAAGACCACTTTCCCATATAATTTGACAAAAACTCTTAAAGGAAAATTCTAAGAATTTGGTTGCAGAAAGACACTGGACATAAGAAAATCATTATGCAGAAAATGCTTTAAAGCTATATAACCCAGTAATTTTTTACTTTAAGTCTCAGATAAGTACTATGCATCTTTAAAAGTATACATCCCCTCGCCCCCCCCCAAAAAAAAAAAAAATCAATTCAGGGATCGGGGTAAAGTTCTTCACTTCTGTTAAGTATACTTTTGGTTTCATTATGCCGTTGCCAAGTTTCTGTCATAATTTTATATATCTATTTAACGGTTCGGTTCATCAACTACTAATCACCGTCAAAAGCTATATGCAAACTAGATAGTATATATTCATATTTCTTATTAACTGTATATATAATTATATATATGGATTCATTAAAATGAAATCTCAAAATTCTTTAAAATTCTCTTCTGTTGCCTTTCATTGCCATTTCCACGTTTATCATCTTCTCAAGACCTCTCATAGGTGCTCAAGATAAAGATACTTTTAAGCCCATAAAACATCACAAATTAGTCAAACCCATAGAAAGATTAGTCACAGTAATCCCCAATAAATCATAAGTTATAAAAAGAAATTACAACAAATGAACAATCACAATGAAAGACGAAATCCTAATTCTGCAATTCCACCAAACATGAAACCCTAAAATTCACAATTTTAAATCCTAATTCCTAAATTCCACAAAACACTAAAACCCTAAAACACAAATCAAACATCACATAAATTAGAGAATCCACAATTTTATACCTGCTGCCATCTCGATGATGAACTCGGTAGAGAAGATGTTCGTAAGCTTGGCGCCGTAGCCTTTTCATCCACCGGTAGTCTTCTTCACCGTACCATCACAGTTGCTACTGGTCATGAGGTGTCCGAAGATCAACTATGAGACGTAGACCCTCTCCTCCTGGTGAATCTCGATGGGAAACTCCAGCGCTGTTGTTGTAGACGCTGATGCAGTTCTGTTCGACGTCAATGGGCGGAGACAATGAGGGCATGAGTGAGAGTAGTACCTGATGATGATTGCGAGTGAGTGTGATGGCGGAGGTGGTCACTGTTGGGGCGACAGAGCAACGGAAGAGGCGACAGAGGAGGCGACAGAGCGTAGCAGAAAGATTTGGAAGGATATTAGACGAAGACTTGCCGTTTGGGGGAAAATCGGAAACTCTTTGTTTGGACTAGGAGCGAGCACGGTTCGGTTCGGTCCGGTTTTACTCTCAAAATGAAACCGAAATTGAAAAATTTTAATGGTTCGGTTCGGTCCAAACGGTCCGGTTTCACTCTCAAAACAAAATTGAAATTGAAAAATTTTAACGGTTCGGTTCGGTCCAATTTTTACTAAAATCGTACGGTTCGGTCCATAACGATTTCGGTTCGGTTCATGTCGGTTTACAGTTCTAACCAAAATTATAATATATATATATTTTTTTTTTACTTATTTCAACCACATATTTCAACCACAAATTTTCCACTACTAAATCTACAAGATTTGTGACCTGTTGATAGTAAGTGTGCATATAAATATAAATTAAAAGATAAAAAAGCTCATATCAAGACCAAAGTATAAATTTTAAACTAAAACGAAAGTGTACATATGCATAACATACTGGTAAAGAATGGAGAAAAATAATGGAGGCGGAGAAAAGTGATAAAACAACAAAGGAGGGGTAGAGAGGTGAAGAAAAATATTAGGCTTATGCACATGATCTTCTTGAAAAAAATGTCTTATTTATATAAAAATAATAATAAAACAATAATTTATATTAAAATCGATTCGGTTCGGTTCCTCCAGTTCTTAATATTTCCAAACTGAAACCGGAACCGTTTGAAACGTTCGGTTCGGTTTTTGTTCCGATTTTGACTTTTTTGGTCAACGAGATTTTTTACGGTTTTTTTTTTCACGGTTCAATTCGGTTTTCCAATTTGGCGGTTTTTATGCCCACCCCTAGTTTGGACCATTTTAATTGAATTGGTTTAATCTTGGATTTTGTCTTAACTATTAAATAAAGTTATAACATGATTTTTAGTTAAGCTTCAATGTATTAAAATCATTTTTATTAGTTTTCCTTGAAAGAAAAGAGGAAGCATGAGAGAAAAAAAATGACACAAAGAAAAAGGGGAGATTGAGAGCATAACCACCCAACACTGCAAGGAGAGAAGGTTGTAGATTTTCAGAGCATACTCACACACGAATACAAAATTGGAGTTTTGGGTTTTCATCTGTCATTAAATTCATCCATATTTGTCATTAGTTTAATCATGAACTAAATATTTTTGCTAGGGTGTACTCTTATCATGAACATATAATTTTCGTTGTTATTTATTAATCTCAATTATTTTCCTTGTTGAGTAATTTTTATTGTGTTATCAAACCACTGGCCATTATTTATGTGAAGAGCTAAATTGTGGCTGACAAGTTCAGTTTACTAGATTGCTTCTCATAACAATTACCATGAATTTCATAGTTGAGCAGACATACTATTTATAATTTGTGTAGTTCCATATAATTATCCATTGAGCGTAAGAGGTTTTAAATATCTATATATATGGCTAGACATAGTTTGGGTAGATAATTACAAACACAGTATATTCTGACAGGAAATATTGATGAATCAAGCAATGGCAAAGTTAGGAATTTTTCACCGGATGGGCTAGCTTAAAATTTTAAATCTTTATAAATAAAGAAACTTGATACTATATTTTTCACAGTATGAACTAGCTTAAGAAAGTTTTCACAAGGTGAGCCAAGAATTTTCGTTAGTAAAAAAAAGTGTTATAATTCAAACATATCCAAACTTGTACATGTACAAGAAGCGATGAGAAAAAGGATGTAAGAAAATAAGATGGTTTGTAAACTGTATTATATAATTAAACCGAAAGAATTGGATTAGTGACTAAATATATAGTGGGCTAGATCCGGAAAAAAAAAATTGCATGTAAAATTTTATTTTCCACCAAAAGCTATAGCCCAAGGTAGCCCTTAACGCGGCTCCACTAATGGAATCAAGGGATCATTGCTAGCAAGTCCTAGTGTTTCCATACATTAATCTTTTATAATTCATTTATTTTTACTTCATGTTCAATCGATTTTTATTTTTACTTGCGTTTTGTTTCTTTGCATATTGGAATTTATGATCATAAACCTTCTTTTATTTAATTTTAGTTTGAAGTTCATCACAATAGTAACTTTAGGCTAATCCAATCCCTATTAGAACGACACTTCTACTTATCACTATATTATGTGGACGATATTGTACACTTGCAACTATCATAAGTAGTTTTTGGCCCTACTGCCTCAGATCGAATTTAACTTAATTTTACTTTTGTGATTTTTTATTTCATTTTTTTTAAATTTTGGTTTTAAATTTTGTTTATATTATTTTGTGAATAATTCTCACTCTTTACATTGTTTCTTGAAGGTGAATGCTTGGTGCGCGTTCATTCGATTGCATACTACTTGAGTTTGAATCGGAAATTGAGAAAAGACTTCGAGAAATCCGTAAGGAACAAAGAGAAAATAGTGAGAAAGAAAAGCGGCAAGAGAACAATATGGTGTCAGTTCATGATGAAACGATGGGAGATCTTGATATTCCAACCATTCCGCAATCACCATCAAGCATAGTTCTTCCTGCAACTACAAGGAATTATGAATTGAAGAATATCCCCTTCAATATGATGCCTTCTTTTCATGGCATGAGCACTGAAGATCCGTTGACACATATTAGAGATATCTTCAATATGGTGTCAAACATGGTATTGACATAATGAGTCACCGAGGAACATCTTAGGATGGTCTTTCCGTACACTATGAAAGATAAAGCGAAGACATGGTTGAACTCTTTGAGGCTTAGAACCTTGATGAGTTGGAACAATATTCAGAATAAATTTTTGGAGAGATTCTTATCGACTCAGAAAACCGATACTCTTAGAGATAATATCATGCAGTTCACTCAACATGCAAATAAGAATTTTTCTGAGGTGTGGGAGAGATTCAATAATTTGTTAATTCAGTGCATGCACCATACAGTTTCAAGAAAAGCTCCAGTGAACAACTATGCAGGTGGATCAATTAAGAACAAGACGCCAGCTGAATGTCAATCACTTTTTGATACTCTAGCACTTAATACGCAACATTCTAAAGCAAGAGGAAGACGTGCTAGAAATTTTGAGATTAATAATGCTAATGCTAATACTTTTGCTTCAAAGGCACAAGTTGATGCGATTACTAGTAAATTGGACACTTTGCTTTCTATGAATGGGAGAGCACTAGTTCAAGAGGTTTGTTCCATATGTGTAGTTTCATCATGCCACAGTCGATTGTCCGTATAAAGTTGATTTTCGAAAACTTGTTCAAGAGCAAGCGAACATGGTGAATGCTTATAGACGTCCTAGTAATGATCTATATTCCCAAACTTATAATCAAGGATGGAGAAATTATCCAAATCTTCCATAGGCCAACAATAAAAATGTGCAAAAGCCAATATCAAGTGCTCAATCTCAAGAAAAGAAGAATAATTTGGAAGATAGCATTGCTCAGCTTGCCTGTAATGTTAGCACTCTTCGTCAATACGAATCAGTTGATGAGCAAAACTGAGACAACTCTTCAGAACCAGGCTACTTCGATACAAAAATTTGGAGGTTCAAATGGGGTACTAGCTTATTCATTGGCAGTTAGAGAAAAAAGGTTCTTTTCCAAGCCAAATTGAAGTTAATCCGAGAAACCAAGAGCAAGTGAAAGCAATAATTCTTTGGAATGGAAAACAAGTGAAGACTAGTGTATATTTGAAACCAAATATTGAGGAGGAAGAGGTCAAAGAAACTACACAAGAGCAGCAACCAATGTCAATTGTCCTACAACATCAGCCACCATGGGAACCAACGCCGACACTTCTCCGAAATTTGTTATTGCCGCTATGCCCTTACCTAAGGCTTTTGTCCCCACCGTGAAGCCATGTGTGTCCCTTATTCCTTTTCCTTAGCGGCTCAAGAAGAATAAGTTATATGAGAAGTATTTTAAATTCTTAGAGATGTTTAAGAAATTGGAGATTAATATTCCATTTGCTGATGCTCTAAAGCAGATACCAAACTATACCAAATTCATTATCATCTGAATGAAAAGAAAATTTGACGATCATGAAAAGATTCAGTTGACAGAAGAATGCAGTGCAATCTTTCAAAGAAAACTTCTGCTCAAGCAAAAACATAGACGGAGTTTCAAAATTCCATGCATTATTGGCACTGATTTATTTGAAAAAAAGCATTATTTGATTTGGGTTCTTGCATTAATTTAGTACCTTTATCTATTGCTAAGAACATTGAAATAGGTGAAATTAAACCCACAACTGTTTCATTGCAGATGGCGAATAAATCAATTCCATATTCATAGGGAATAATCGAAGATGTGTTAGTGAAGGTTGACAAGCTAATTTTTCCAGCTGATTCCTTTGTGTTGGATATGGAAGAAGATTTTGACACTTAATTGATTTTGGGTTGGCCCTTTCTTATCACGGCAAGAACTTTAATTGATGTGGAACAATGAGTTTTGACATTGAGAATTGGGGAAAAGAAAGCAACATTCAAAGTGTTTGAGGCTGAAAAATTTCCAAGAAAAGCTGAAGATTGTTTTGACCTTGATCTAATTGATATAGTGAGTTTGACAAAAATTGAAGTTGAGAAACCCAGTGGTCCTATGGAAGTTGCACTAGTTCGTGCCACTTCATCAGAGGATGAAAATCAACTTTTAGCGGAAAGTGTTCGAAGACCTTAGACCTGCACCTTCAAAATTGCAGCCAAGTACCATAGCTACACCTATGCTTACTTTGAAACCGTTGCCATCAAATTTAAGGTATGCTTTCCTGGGTGGTTTTGAAACTTTACCTGTTATAATTTTTGCAAATTTGAGTGAAGTTGAAGAAGAAAAATTATTGAGAGTGCTAAGAAAGCTTAGAACGACAATTGGGTGGAGTATTGTTGACATCAAAGGAATTAGTCCGTTTATGTGTATGCATCGGATCTTGCTGGAAGAAAATTACAAGTCTTCACTTGAGTATCAACACAAATTAAATCCAAATACGAAGGAAGTGGTTCGAGTTGAGATTTTGAAGTTATTAGATGCTGGAATAATATATCTGATTTCAAACAATAAATGGGTGAGTCCTTTGCATTTAGTACAAAAAAAAGGTGGAGTTACAATGGCGAAGAATGACAAGAATGAGTTAATTTCGACGAGGTCTACAATTGGATGGAGAGTATGCAATGATTATAGGAAACTGAACAATGAGACTCGAAAAGATCATTTTCATTTTCCGTTCATTGATTTGATGTTGGATATACCTACTATTGTTTTTTAGATGGGTATTTTGGGTATAATTAGATTTCGATTGCACTGGAAGACCAAGAAAAGACGACATTCACATGCCTTTTCGGCATTTTTGCGTATATGCGTATGCCTTTTCAGTTCTATAACGCGCCTGCTACTTTTCAAAGGTGCATGATGAGCATTTTTTGTGACATGGTGGAGTGTTGTATTGATGTAACATCCCACATCGACCAACGGAGAGGGGGTGATGTACATGCCCACCTTTATATAGCACGAAGCCTTTTGGGAACTCACTGGCTTTGGATTCCATCGGAACTCTAAAGTTAAGTGAGTACGGGTGAGAGCAATCCCAAGATGGGTGACCCACTGGGAATTTCTCGTGTGAGTTCCCAGAAACAAAATCATGCAGGCTGGGCCCAAAGCAGACAATATCGTACTATGGCTGAGCCTGTTTAGGATGTGACAGAATGGTATCAGAGCCACTCTGCCGTGTGGTGCGAGTGTGTCGACCGGGACGTCGGGCTCCTAAGGGATGTGGATTGTAATATTCCATATCGATCAACGGAGAGGGGGTGATGTGCCTTATATGTACATGCCCACCTCCATATAGCACGAGGCTTTTTGGGAACTCACTGACTTCGGATTCCATCGAAACTCTGAAGTTAAGCGAGTTCGGGTAAGAGTAATCCCAAGATGGTTGACCCACTAGGAAGTTCTCGTGTGAGTTCCCAGAAACAAAACAATGTAGGTCGGGCCCAAAGCAGACAATATCGTGCTACAGCAAAGTCGGTCTGGGATGTGACAATTGAGGTATTCATGGACGACTTCTTAGTTTTTGGCTCATTGTTTGATTCTTGTTTGGATAATTTGGCCTCGGTTTTGAAAAGATGTGAGAAACCAATTTAGTTTTAAATTTGGAAAAATGTCACTTTATGGTGTAAGAAGGGATTGTTCTGGGTCATAAAGTTTCTGTCAAAGGCATCGAGGTAGACAAGGCAAAAATTGAAACAATTTTGAAGTTGCCTCAACCCACTTCTATCAAAGGAGTTCGAAGTTTCCTTGGTCATGCTAGTTTTTATCGTTGTTTTATTAAGGATTTCTCGAAAATTACAAAAACGTTGTGTAACTTGCTCCTCAAAGATGTGGAATTTGTATTCAATTCATCATGTCTTGAGGCATTCAATGTGTTGAAAGTGAAGCTCACAACAACCCTTGTGATAGTTGCATTGGATTGGGAATTACTTTTTGAGGTTATGTCTGATACAAGTGACTATGCTATTGGAGCAGTTTGGGTTAGCGGAGAGTAGAGATGGGCAAAATACCCATGGGTTTGGGTAACCGCGGTTACTCGCCCATTTAAAGTTGACGGTTACTGTTATGGGTAACCATTTAGACGAATAAACGGTTATGGGTATAACCGTTTATCCGTGAAATTTAAATGGACTGTTATGCGTATTATCCGCTGTTATAATGGGTATCCATCGGTTACGGGTATTACCCGCGGTTATAACGGGTATCTATTTACCCATTAAATTTAATATATGGCTTTATTCATTTCATTCCAATTCCATTCGCTTTCAGTCTAAATTGAATAAACGCCGTCATTTTCTGTGTTGCAGAGGACGAGGGCGAGACAAAGCATCTAGAAGCGTTAGTAAAGGGAGCAGAGTCGCGCATCCGTCTCTTCCAAATCAACCTTTTCGACTACAACTCCATACTCGCCGTTGTCAATGGCTGCTCCGGCGTCTTCCACCTCGCCTCTCCCTGCATCGTCAATCAAGTCCACGACCCCGAGGTTCGCGCTAGTACACATTATCAAATTCCTTCTAATTTTGATTATATTTTATTAATTATGCGTAATTTTGAAAACATGGTGCTTGTTTTGTTTAATCTGCAAAAGGAACTTCTGTTTTATGTTGCACAAAAAAGATAAACGGGTTCAAAAACGGGTAAATGGGTAAATGGTTATGGTTAAATGGGTAAACGGTTATGGTTAAATGGGTACACGGTTATTGGTATGGATACTGTTTATAAACGGTTATGGTTATGGGTATAATCGTTTATGCAAATACCCAACGGGTAAACGGTTATGTGGGTATGACCATAAAAGGTTATCCGCCCGCCATAACCGTTGCCCATCCCTAATGGAGAGACAAGCTACTAGGGGTGGTTTGGTTTCATTCGATTTGGTATTTTGCCAAAATTGAAACCGAATCGAAGCTTTGGTTCGGTTCGATTTTCTTTCGGTTTGATTTTTTTTGGTTTGGTTTTTGTTCGGTTTGATTTCGGTATGGTTTCCCTTTTTTATGTTATAAAACTTGATCTTTTTTTAATATGGAATTTAGAAAAGAGGCTTGAATTGGTTGATTAATAATAAGAAAATGAGGAAAATGGAAAGGCAGTTGTACAATTACAAAATCGTATAAATCAATCATATTCTATCACCAACCTCAATTGTAAAGAAAAATGATCACCGTATCTATTTCAAAAGCAAACAAATAGAGAAGCTCTTCCAAGTTCCAAAGCCTTCCAAAACTTTTTCTATAACCAATGTAATATCCTCCCTAATTGAACCAAGTACGCTCCTTGAAAAAGCCCTAGGCTTAGTTTCAAATTTGGCAACAAAGTTTCACAATAGAAACATCATGGGCGTACATTCATAAAGTGAAAAGGGATTCGGTTTGGTTAGGTTCGGTTCGGTTTTTGAACCTCCAAAACCAAAACCAAACCAATAAAGTTCGGTTCGGTTTTTCCTTTTTTGATTCATTTTTTTTTTGATTTTCGATTTTTTGGTTTCAGTTCGGTGTTCAGTCCCCTTTTTTTAGGTTTTCGGTTTCTTGAACCCACCCTACAAGCTACTGCATGTGATTTGTTATGCTAGTATAACTCTCAATGATGCATAATTGAATTATGCCACTACTGAGAAAGAGCTTCTAGCCGTTGCCTTTGCTTTAGACAAATTCCGTTCTTATCTCATTGGTTCTAAGGTAATTGTCTACACCAATCGTTCAACTTTGAAGTATTTATCATCCAAAAAGACGCAAAGCCTCGGTTGATTCGATGGATGTTGCTGCTACAAGAGTTTGGTATAGAGATATGGGATAAAAAAGGATTTGAAAATGTGGTGGCAAATCATCTTTCTCAAATTGTTCATGAAGGTGACAATGTGTTGGTTCCTATTTCCAAAACATTCCCTGATGAGCAGCTCTTTACCATTAAATCTTCAGTCACTCTTTAGTATGCAGATTATGTCAATTATTTAGTTTAGTGATATCATGCCTCCTTGTTTGACTTGGCAACAAAAGAAAAGATTCATTTCTTTAGTCAAATATAACTATTGGGATGAGATGTATTTGTGGAAGCATTGTCTTGACCAATGTACAAGATGACTTGTGCTTGATGATGAGATGGAGGAAATCTTGCGACATTGCCATTCTCTAGCATGTGGTGGTCATTTTGGTGCTACAAACTGCTACCGAGGTACTACAATCTGGTTCTTGGTGGCCTACATTGTTTAAGGATGCCCATACTTTTGTTTCTACATGTGATCGTTGCCAACGTGTTGGAAATGTCTCAAGTAGACATCAAATGTCGTTGAATAATATTATACAAGTCGAACTTTTAGATGTATAGGGTATTGACTTCATGGGACTATTTCCATTGTCTTATGGCAATCAATACATCTTGGTAACTGTGGATTATGTTTCTAAATGGGTAGAAACAATCGCTTTACCCTTAATGGCGCCAAGGTTGTTGTTCAATTTCTCTGGAAGCATATTTTCACTCGCTTTGGCACCCCGCATGCCATTATTAGTGATAGAGGCAAGCGCTTTTGTAATCGTTACTTTAATGTTCTCTTGGTGAAATATGGAATCACGCATAAGGTTGCTACACCTTATCACGCACAAACTAGTGAGCAGGTTGAGATTTCTAATCAAGGGATCAAGCGGATTTTGGAGAAAACGGTGGGACTTTCACGCAAAGATTGGGCTGCAAAGTTGGATGATGTGTTGTGGGCACATCAGACTACATACAAGACTCCAATTGGCATGTCTCTGTACTGATTGGTGTTTGGGAAATTGTCATCTACCTTTGGAATTGGAGCATAAATCTTATTGGGCAATGAAGAAGCTTAATTTTGAGATGGACGTAGCGGGAGAAAATAGAGCTCTTCAATTGAACGAGATGGAAGAATTTCAGAATGATGCATATGAAAATGCTAAAATCTACAAGGATTGTACCAAAAAGTGGCATGATCAACACATTCTTCATCATGAGTTCTATATTGGTCAGCAAGTTCTTTTGTTTAATTCTCGGTTGAAACTCTTCCGTAGGAAGTTGCAAACACGATGGTCTAGTCCTTTTATAGTTGTTCAAGTTTTTCCTTATGAAACGGTTGAAATTCGTGATTATGCAATGGATACTACATTCAAAGTTAATGGATAGCGATTGAAGTCGTATCTTTCTACCAATTTTGAGCGATCAAAGAATATTGTGACCCTTGCTTTTCCCGAGTGATTGCAATGCCAAGTCGGTCAAGGACTTAAAACTAAGCACTTGTTGGGAGGCAACCCAACCAAGTTCATTCGTTCTTTTTCTTGTTTATTATTTTTGCATTTTCTTCATTTCTTGCCCATACTACTCATTGCATCTTTTTGTAGTGGTTTTACATTGAAGGTAACTTCTTTTTCTTATTTATTATTTTTTTTCATTTTCTTCCTTTCTTGCCCATACTACTCATTGCATCTTTTTGTTGTGGTTTTACATTGAGGACAATGTTTAGAGGTTTGGGGGGAGAGTAAATTTTTAATAGTTTTTTTTTGTTAGTTGTTAGGTTGAGTTATTTGAATTTCTATTTTTAAGGTCAAAAGCTAAGGTTTTTTATGTTCCGAGTTTAATAATATTGATTTCTTCACCCATATGATGATTTGAACATGTTTAGCTTGTCATTTTAAACAAGGTTCTAAAAGTCGCTAGGCACTAGTCGGGCGGCGGGCTGGGGCCTAGCACCTAGGCGGCTAGGCGGGGCCTAGGCGAATTTAAGTAAATCAATCATATTTTGTGTAAATAAGTGTCTGCTTATACTTGAAGCATATATAATTTCATCATAAACTACAAAATAGAATGCATATATATTATGAAGTATTGAAACATAATGAAAACATGTGAAATAAGGATATAATGTGTGTTCATTTAAGTATGTAACAAGTCTCTTACAATTTATTAAAAAAAATAAAATGTAAAATGAAAGTAATCTATTTTCTATCTAAGTGAGTTGCAACCTAGGCGAGTGTTTAGGCGGGTCTAGACGGGTGCCTAGACGGTCTAGGCGGGTGCCTAGGCGTACTAGACGGTGCCTCAGCAGGTCTAGGCGTCCTTAGCATTAATCGGGGCAGCGGGCAGGGGCCTAGCGCCTAGGCGGGGCCTAGCGCCTAGGCGGGGCCTAGGCGACGCTAGGCGGGGATTTTTAGAATAGTGATTTTAAATGTGTTTGGAGTGGTTTTGTTGTAATAAATTTATAATAATTTTGACTTTTCAATATCCGATGTTATTTATGTCATTTAATTTCCTAAGATCCCTGAGCTTCCCCAAGGGCTATACTTATGTCCTTTTTACCTCCCAATGTAATGGACCAATTCAAAAATTATCAAACAACATTTCGGGTTTTATCCCAATCCTTGATAGATTCCAGAAAACCTTTGTTTTTAGTGTTTTACGTTTGTAATCCTTCACGGTTGTGCTGCGTCATAAACCAATGCATGATAGCTTCATCAATGCTACCAAGTTATTAGAATGAAAAGCAATCAATTAGAATAAGAAAGCGTCGCAAGTGGCTGAAAAGCAATATTTAGAATGAGAAAGAGTTGCAAGTGGCCCTTTACCACAGTAGTAGAAATGTGGTATGCCCTTGTATGATAGCGTGGTTCAAACTCCGTCAGAGGCTAATTTAACATTTAACTTACTAACGCTATTGCTCGAATAAAAAAAATGAGAGAGCATCAAATTAGAATGCTAAATTCTAATTTAACTAGCAAATACATGTGCCTAAAACGAATTAATGAAGAAAATGTACGGTACCTTGTGCATGAGGAGTGTAGTCTGAACCCAATAACTACACCCTTCATATATGGTCTAAAAGCCAAATTTAAAGAGTAGATGTTGAGTCGGGAAAGTCAGGTCACTGAGCTGCATGAGAGTATTTCATTTATTGTAAGTGGGTCTGTCAATTGAGCCTTTTCTTCTAATTGATTTCCATTATATTTAAGTTTTTGCCACACACGGGCATATCCGCCTCTCTAGGCCTATGGAGGCTCCGTCCATGGAACTAGGCTAGAAGAAGTAAAGAATATCGAGGAGGACCTCAACTTGTTAAAGTATCCATTGTAAACTTTGTTAGAACTGCTCACTTGGGTAATGCGTGTTTAAGGGATTGAGATCATAAGAGATTAGGATTGACTATACTTGTAAGCTATCAAGGAATGTATGTGGACTGATATATAGCTAAAGTAATTTTGATATGAGTAGATATATCTATACTGATGAATAATATGGTTTCGTGGTGATAAGGGTTATCAGTTTGACAGTTTGATAAGGATTACATGATGGGAGTTATCAATTTGATAGTTTGATAAGGATTACATGATGGGAAGTATCCTTATCAAACACCACAAATTAGGATATAATAGGATCCCCTGCTCTCACACTAATTACACACAAAAGATATCAAGCCCCATTGGTTGTAGCAGTGCATTTGGTCAGTGTTGAGAGTAAAAGAACCCTTAGTTCATTGCAGCAATGACATCACAAGGTTAGTAGTTAATTTGGTATCGTGAATTACTTGTGTCCGCATATATTGATCTTACATTTGGTATCAGAACTTTCACATACCAATTAACCCTAAGAGGAAAGCATAAAGAATTGTTTTTTTTTTCTTTCTAAATTTTCAGACTAAAGACTAATTGCGTATTATACAGGGAGAACATGTTTATGCATAAGATAGCTAAAGCTATCTGTGCAATATATATATATATATATATGATTCTCATTAAGAATACGAAATTAGTATTGGCACTGGGATTGAAGCATCGTCACTGATCATTTAAAGATGTTCACTAGCCTATGTTTTGATCTCAAGTGGCATGGCACTTTACAATCCAAGTATAAACACAGTTACTTCTTGCAATCCACAAAGGGTTGACTACAGAAAAACGTATGTTGGCTGTGAAGGTGCTATGATTAAAGAAAAACCTTCATATGACTCGTTAATCCAAACGTTCTCGAGTTTATGATATAAAGAATGGGGATTAAAGATTAATATTTTTCAAGCTACATCCATGAAACCTAGTTCCATGAACCTTAACACTGTTGAAGTGTCAACTATAAGAAATGGAAGCAAGAGTTGGAAATCATTATGGGTGTCATGTCAATGGAAGTACTTCCAGCCAAAGATCAAAGTATGGAAAGTGGCAAAAATCGAATCAAATCTTGCTGATGATAATCAAAAGAACAGTGACCAAAGTTGTTTGTGGAGGATTCCTAGAGGCAACAAATGCAAAAGAGTTCATGAAATCCATTGAGGAGAAGTACAAAGAGTACGAGAAAACTGAAATTGGCAACCTCATGAATTCACTCACTTCAATCAAGTATGATGGTAGGAAGTGTACGTGAATATATTCTCTAAGTCATCGACATTGCTGGAAAACTCAGAAATCGGTACCAATTTCTGAAACCGTTTTGGCCCATGTAATTATGAATTCACTCCCAGATTCGTATACTCAGTTGAAAGTTTCTTACAATGCTTTGCAGGAAAAGTGGGATGTGAATGAGTTAATTTCTATTTCCGTTGGGGAGGAAGTGAGAATTAAAAAGGAGAGAATTGAAAAGGGTGAGTTTGTGGTGAGTTTGTGAACTATGTCCAAGGTCATACCAAAAGCAACAGGTCCGAGGGTTCCAGGAAAGAAAATGTTAGAAATATTCTCATCTCTAAAAGCAATATCAAACTTAACAATTCTACAGTTTTCAAATGTTATTTTTGCCTTTTTGCTAAAAGGCAGGCCATATGAAGAGAAATTGTCCCAAGTACAAGGCATGGCTTGCAAAACATGAGGCCAATAAGGTAAAAATATTTTTCTCAAATGTTTTTGCTTGTTTTAATCAAATTTAATTGATATGCCTAACAGACCTTGGTGGCTTGATTCTGGTGTTTTTATTCATGTAACGAATTCATTGCAGAACTTCATAACAAAGAGAGCACCAAACAAGGATGAAGTCAAAGTCTTAGTTAGCAAAGAAAGAAGAGTTGAAGTCATGGCAATAGTAACTGTTAGGTTAAAATTGGATTTTGGTTTTTGCTTAGAACTTGATAACATGGTTTATGTATCTTCTATTAGAATGAAATTAGTTTTAGTTTCGAAGTTTGATTTTCTAGGTTTTTTATTTTACTTTCAATAATAAAGGCTTCAACATTTTTTTAAAAATAATTCCTCATATATGCACCGACTCTTTATGTGTTTCATGTAAATTGCATATTCTCTCACTTATTAAAATTATAAAAATCATAATTTTTAGAGACGGGTTGTCACATTTAGGCTGTTAATTTTTAATATTTCATATTGTAAAGTCAGTAATAAGAATCGATTCAATACATTTCTTATGTACCCATAGGTGTTATATTGGATTTGAATTAGAAGTTACATTGAGAAAGTTTTAAAGAGATTCAACATGTCAGCATGTGGCACAACTGAAATGCCTAGAGCAAATAGTGATAAGCTAAGCAAGGAGCAATGTCCCATAAATAATTTGGAAAGGAAACAATGAAGGATAAGTTTTACGCATGATTAGTAGGGAGCTTAATTAATGCTCAGGTTTGTACTAGGCTAGACCTAGCTTTTACCATCATTGTTTTAGGGAGATTTTAGTCTAATGCAGGAAAAACACACTGGAATGCTGGGAAGAGAGTTCTAAGGTACCTGTAGAAAACTAAGTCTCATATGTTGGCTTATAAGAAGATTGAAAACTTGGTCTTAGAAGGATACAATGACGCAGACTTCGTTGATTGCCCAGATGATTTGAAATCAACTTCAGGCTACGTGTTTATGATGGCTAATGAAGCTCTATTGGAATAGTGCTAAGCAAGACATCATTGCATTCTTCAACAATGGTGGTTGAGTACTTGTCTTGCTGTGAAACTGTGAATTAGGCATTTTGGTTAAAGAATTTTATCATTGGTCTTTGTATTGTTGACTCAATCTCAAGACCCATTCAGCTTTACTGTGATAATAAGGCAGCGATTTTTCTTCACAGAGAACAATAAGAGATCTAATGCTACAAGGAACTTGGAGATTAAGTTTCTTGTTGCTCATGAAAATGTGATGGATGGTTTGGTTAAAATTGATTATTTGGAGATAGGTTCTATGATAGTAGATCCGTTGAGCAAGGCCATTCCAGTGGCAGTATTCAAGAAACGTATAAGGAAGATGGAAGTGCTGGAAGTTTTTGGTACTGCAGAACAGTGGGAGTTTTGATAATGTTTAAGATATTTGACACGCCCTACTAGGGTAAGCATGTGCTGGGCGACACCCAAGGGTGATGAAGCCATTTTAAACATGCATCCAATAAAATATGTAATTAGAAAGAAATATGCTAATATAGGAACGTGTTCAGAGCATACAACTAATCAAGAATAATGTGAAAGAATTATTATAAAAAGGTACAATACACTGAGAAGACTCGAAGATACCTATACGTAACTACCCTGACGCCGGGATCGGATGCCTCGATTCTAACTCCTGAGGGGGCGCAAGAACAAAGGGTGAGTGGACCAAAGTTTATAATAATAATAATACTAATAATAAGAAAACCATTTTCTTTCTGAACATACTAACCCTCTGTTTTGAAAACATATATATAGTACTACATAGTAAGTTTTTCGAAAACTCTAGCATGCCATGAAAACCATTCGTAAAACATATACGTGTAAACCAGTGCTCAGTAATGGTAATATAGCCGCCCGAAGGCAACTCTGTAAATCTCATCAATGACGTTCTCAACTAGGGGTATCATAGTGACTCGAAGGTGAAGTTGTACGACACTGGGTTACGCCAATGAAGAAATATAGGGTCTAGGGTCCATCACCTTAAGGTAAAGTTGTACGACATTGGGTTACGCTAGAGAAGAAACATATATGTATATGTAGTGGGTCTATCACTCGAAGGTGAAGCTGTATGACTCTGGGTTACGCCATAGAAGAAATATAGGGTCCATCACCCGAATGTGATGCTGTACGACTCTAGGTTACGTTAGAGAAGAAACATATACATATAACATAACACACCGACACTAGCTGTAGCGAGTGAAGCTGGGAGTATGTCATAAATCACCAACTATGTCATATGGCCATGGACGTCTACATACTCGGTTGTGTGTATGTCCTATATGATAACCCACTAGATAAGCACTGAAAACGTATCTAAAAAATCTCATATCAAATTCGGATCTCAAAAGCTCAAAGCCTCATCTCATAAATCCATAATAATTCATATTCATAAATCCATAGAATTTCATATGCGAAAATCCAAAAAATCATAATCTTTAGTAAAACGTAAATTTGATAAATCATAAATATTTCGTAAAAGCAATTTAAATAAATCATAAATTCTCTATAAACCATAAGTATAGAAATCTGTAAAACATAATATAAAACATACTCAATTCATGAAATATGAAATGCATGCAAGCCTAATATTTTATAAAAACATGCAACTTAAGAAGGAGTCCACTCACATATATTTTGTTGCAGGGGAGAGGCCCGAACTAGAGAGGACGATGTCATTTCCCACCGATGAACCTAAACACAAATAGCGGCCATTTAATAAAACTCTACTAAAATGATACAATTTGGAAAAATGGACAGCGAATTCTGATTCAGCACGTCGAAAAACACAAGGAGGGACCTCGGGTTCCCCTACACCTGCTGCACGTGTTGCCACGAGGTGGCACCCCAGAAGGCCACACGCCATTGCATGCGCCGAGATGGGTCGTTGGAAAAGTTGCCGGCATTGCCGTGGTCGCCACCGTGGATGGCAGCGGAGCATAGTACATTCGGCAGACGCGCGTGTGCTCCACACGCTGGCCATAACAGCCCTCCATAAGCACTCATGCGTGGGTCTCGCGCTGACCCTAAATTAAGGAATTGGGTCGGGTCCTAGTTAAGGTTAATGGGCCATTGGCCCTGTTTTGGGTTGGCCTGGGTTACTAGTTTTGGATCTAGTTTAGGTTACGGGTCGGTTGTTGGGTTGCGGATTAGGTCGAGTCAACCTGTTTTCAGGCCGAGGGTTCGGCCAGAATCTGGGCAGAGTTTCTAGAGCTTCGTTCAAGCTTATTTCTTCACCATTTTCAACGTTCTAGCTATGAAAATGAAGCTTAGAATGAGAAGAAGAGGTTCATACCATTTTGGAGTCATATTGTGGTCGGAGTTGGCCGGAAAATGGCCTAGAGGATGATAGAAATGAGACAAAGAGAAAGGAAAAGAGTAAAGGGAAAAAAAGAGAGTTCTAGAGAGAGAGATCATGGGATGGGAAGAAAAGGGCACCCTAGAAATGGGGGAAATCGCCACGTGTCGCCACCCTAATGGTCCATGATGGAGAAATATCTCCAATTGTAAAATTACCAAAATGCCCTTATCATTTTGAATCTCGTAAAATCTTCGTTTTAGTTCCAAATTCAATTCTGTTTGCTTTCACGCTTTCGTAACGACAAGTCCTACAAAGATAAGCCAAGGAAACAGATCTTACGTGACACGACAAGACGGTCAACATAAGTCAATGTTTTGCCTCGAATGGTATTTTCATAAACTCATGCTTTAGAATTATAAAAATCGTAATATTCAGAGATTGATCATTACATATTTGTTCTTGGACATTGGTTGATTCGGGTACTTTTTATATAGGAAGAGGAGACATATCCGGTTGCATGCATAGTTTTTTTCTGATTACGTACCGCAACAAACCAATGGACATAAGGAGAGTCGCAGGTGGAATCACACCACCCGTCGTTTTCAAATTAATTCGACGGAAATATTTTACCTTTCCCAAGAGCTTTTACTTTCCACCCAAGAGTTGCCATAATTCTTCATAACTATGGGAAGCCAAAGTAAAAGTAAAACCCCTGACCAGTGCTCGTAATTACATATTTGTTGGGCCATACAAATTATAAGTCTTAACAATCATTTTTTGCTTTGTTTTGATGCAGCAGAAGAATATAGTTTACGAGGAATGCACTTTCCTTTCACCGCTGCTTTCTCTTTCTTCTCTTCTTCTACAGTTTCTGAAGCAAACCCAGCCTTGGTGCTCCTAATTAATATATTAATCAAACACCAAAGTTTGTTAACACATTAAAGGTATCGAGAACATGCTAATAATATATACGATTCTTTAGATATAGATCCTTACAACTTTTATTTTCTAGATAAAAACTCACATAATTCTAAACATCCAAATAAAACTCAAATTTGAAAAAGACTGCCAAATAAAAAAGTAATTTACCTATTATTACAAAATATTTACAACTTGTGCCACAATTTCAAATCAAATAAATAAATATTATTACTTACCTTAATTATAATGAACAAATAATCATTGCACATACTATTACCCCCCCCCCCCCCCACAAAAAAAACACATAAATACGTTCAAAAGTATATCTTACTACTAAAAGTTCAATATATATGTGTATATAAATATATATAATTTACCTATATGTATATATTACTACTATACGTTCAAATATTATATGCGCAGTACTAACATATATGTTAAACAATTATTATATGTAAGTAATTTACCTATATGTAAATTTATGATTAGCAAATAATATATTTTATAGGTAAATTAATAATATTATTTAGGTAAATTATTTTGCATATATTGGGTTTGTTTATTATGTAGGTAAACTATTTTTCATGTATATTAGATATATAGGGTAAATTATTTTGAGCAATCTAACATTTTAAATTTTTAATAGTAGGTGCACTATTTGAATCTAACATTATTTTTTTAGGTAAATTATTTTGCATGAATTTTTACATATATTAGGCATTTTAGATATATATGTGTGTGAAAGAATTTACCTACATTAATATGTAAAATATAATTTTTAGTGACTTAATTAAACATGTAATGTATTAGATATTTTTTAATTGTTATTATATATTAGGCAATGAATTTATAACATTAATGTTTTTTTTTTTTTTTATAAAATCATTAATTTTCTCTTATAATTCGCATGGCATTAATTCTGAATATCAAACATTCAAATAGAGATATTTTAGGCATCCAGAAAATTTTAAATGTGTTAAGTCAAACATAATTAATGAATTTGTTGACGTGGAATCTAGTAAATGAGTTTTATTGGAGTAAAAAATTTATGTTGGGTTTTATGTGAAAAAAATTCAATTTTAAGGACTAAAGTCATATTTTTAGTAATAAATATTATGCAAATTCGGGACTACATTATTTAATTAATCACTTGACCTAATATGCATGAAAATCGTTGTCGCTTACCTTTCTTCGTTGTAGGAATTTGATCTTTTAAGCCCAGGCATAGTTTCAGCCAAAACTCGATCTTGGTCTTTCATGGCGTCCACAATACTCCCACTAAAATACTCTTTCTCCTCTGCCTGTAAATTCCCAAACCTTGGATTCTCAGACATGCATTTAATCATGTCCTCCTCGGCCGCCACCGCCGCCTTCACTGCAGCCTTATACACAACCTCTTTCCGAAAGCTCTCGCTGCTCTTCTTCACATGAACTGTCGCTGTTGTGTGTTGCTTCACACTCACACATGGTGCATTTTTTGCTTTGGCTACTGCTGAGCTCCCGCAAGCTATGAGCTGAAGCAAAACAGAGTTCTTGCTCTGCAGTGCTGAAGACTTGGAATCCGAAACCACAACTGGGTCGCCGTCCTCGAACCATGTGGACAGATTGGTGCGCTGGCTGGGCTGATTTGATGCTATATTATTAACTGATGGGGTTGGAGTTGGAGGAGGAGGAGGTGATGACTCGGGGTGAGTTGACACAGTCGGGCTTTTGCGGGTTTGTGGTGGGTCTTCGAGTTCGTCTGTGGAGACCCCTCTGGAGCAGCGAGAATGGGGGGTGGTGGAGCTGGTGTAGCTTGTTTTCTCGTCCTCATAGTCCACCAGTTCTTGTTCTTCTTGTTCGTCCTCAGAGTCTTGGTCTTGACCCTCCTCCTCCCGATACTTGTCTGCTTCTCGACGATGATGATCATGTCCTCTGCTTCGAGTCGGAGCGAGTGGAGATCTCCTTTTGGGCCCAAAGTTTGAGTCTTGCTGCTGCATCATCTGTTGGTTGCTACTCATTTGAAGTTGATCTAATCTTTCTAAATACAAGAATTATTAGGGATTTTTAGTTTGAATACAAGAATTAAAGAACTTTTAGTACATTATCTAAAAGAGTACAATTGTTTTAAATGTTAATAATGTAGGTAGTTAAACGGAAACAGACAGAGAGGGACCTGCAGAGCAGCCTTCAACTAGCTCTGATCCTTTGAGTACATACTCAGCTCCTTCTGCCGGATAAATTATATCGTTTTCGGCTAAATCGTTCCACACATAACCATTTTTGTAGCTCCTAAAAAGATAAAATACATTAGATTAGCCTCATAAGATAATATACCGAAAAATCTACATACTCCAGGTAGTAGCTACTACTGCTGTTAATTAGTGCACACCTTTTGCAAGACCAAGAGTACAATGCGGGCATGCCTTTGCCTCTAAGAGCAGTCAGCCGATCCATGACATCTACATTTGCATAGTCGCATGGAAATATATTGGCAATAACGAAGGAAAATAAGAGACAAAAAACGAAGAAGAGAGATTTGTAGCTGGTAAAGAAATTGATTATTTATTTTAACCTCTCAAACGAAGCGGGTGATTGGCCAAGTGGGTGATTTCCATGTAATGGGGATGCTCGAGATGGCCATTTCTTGAGAGATAGTAGACAACTTGAAGGTTTTTTATGGCTCTTGGCTGCTGCATAACTTTGGCTCTGTCTGTGCTGCTACTGCTGCTGCTTTCTCTCAATTCTCTGGTGGTGGTAGGTCTTCTGAAACGAACATCCATGCTATATATTCAGATATTCTTCTTCTACTCTGCTGGGTGGTGGCTGGCTCCGTAATTTAAATTTCTCATCCTTGGTGGTTGAGAAGTTTGCGAATCCAACACCAGCCTTTATAACAGGGCAGTAGATCGGACAACTCCTAAAAAGTCGCGAAGAAATTTAAAGTTTTACTACAAAATTAATTAATATTACAAAAAATAATTTAATTTACTTATAAGTTCATGTGATGTTTTCTCTTTCATTAATGTCAAATTCATTCTCAATATGACGCATGACAAATTTTCAAGCTTAATACGGAAATAATATGTACAACGGGTGATGTGAAGCAATGTAACCATTGGACTTCACCTACGAGATAATCTGCTCTGATACCATAAAAAATTGAAATTTCATAAAAACCTAAATTAAAATTTCACCCACGAGATAATCTGCCCGAAAATCGTCTCAAACTGTCGGTTGGGCCAAAATTTTGATTAATCCTGTTAGATATAGCCGACATGAATGGTTGCCAAAATTTGAAATTCATTAAAAAAAAAAATTGGGCCAATTTTTTTTATTTATGAAATTTAAAAATTCCCTTTTTTCCTATAAATACCTAAAATATTCCTACATCATTTCTCACATAATTTTCACCATTTCATACTATCTCACTTCATTCTATTTCAATTCTTCACATTATATTTTCTTACATCTTCCAATAATCTTTCCTTCAATTTTTTTCAATAACATTAAATAACATTAAATAATATTAAACAACATTAAATACCATTAAACAACAAAAAAAAAACTTTTAACAACATTTTAAAAACATTTACCAACGACTAGTTGACGTCACTTAGTCATTGGATTTGAATTTCAACTGTAAATTTTAAATAATAAATTATGTTTGGTCTTATGACCCTTTGACCCTTGGACCCTTGGTTGGAGACTTTTTTTTTTGTGACAGAACTAAAACGAGCCTTATGACCATTTAGCTCTCGGTTAGAAATGGAGATAAATATGACCTTATACTATTCATTAAAATATGAATATATTAAATGATCAGAAGACTAAAACGAACTATCTGGCTAGCTCTCGGTCAGAGATTGCTAAGGTCTCACTTCCGTCAATATAAAATTCGTTAGGTACAATTGCAGAATGACACTGACCTACTTTGGATGCTTTAATTTTGACTTTGGGTTTACTCTGATCCCAAAAAGAGACAAAGCAAGGGATCATGAGTTGTGATCGCTTTTGCAACCACAATTTGGTGAGCTTTTTGTTTTACCACTGCATTCCATGATCCTTAACATATATATGTGTGTGTGTATATATATATGTTTATCTTTGGATTAATTATTATTGTTAAAATCTATTAATTTTTTATATACAAGATCTAACCATTAGTTTTTTGGATTACAAACTAGTATGTAATATGAAGAAAAATTGCAGTATTTCATTTGTGTAAGAAAAGTTGTTTTTGGAATATTTGTACCCCGAGTGGTTGATTATCCATAATGTAACTTAATATCAAACTCACTATAGATATGTCATGTGCAAATATATGTGATTAGTTGAATTTAAACGTTTTCTTACAAAGGAGAAATACATTTAAGTGTAAGTGACTCTTTATTTGACCATGTCGCATAAATTGGACAATATGATATGTTATAAGTAGTGTGACAAATTAAGAACAACATTATTAGATCATAACATGCACACATGAACCTTTTTGTAAATTAACTTAGGTGATAATTAGTCAGAATGAGGTCAATTCCTTTAATTAGTTGATACCTTTAATAATGATTAATCAAACAGTAATTGAGTAAGATCACGGGCCGAACAATAGGCTCTTGCAATTTCGACCGTGCATGAGTGCGTGTTTGGAAGATAATTTTCTCTCATTCTAATCTTTCTCCCCTCCTAATTTCTTTCTCATTCTCTCTTTTTCTACTTGAACAATTACAATTAAGTCACGTCAACATTCTGTATTGATTTTTTTATTGAGACAAAGGACAAAAAGCAAAATGTGAGAGGAGGGGAGGGAAGGATTAGAAATAAGAGGGGAGGAAATCCTATTACTGTGTGTTTATTGTGGAGCAAAAAATAATCCCAAAAATCATGGAGTTGACACGTAGATTATTTTTCCAGAAAGACAAGACTACCCCTATTAAATGAGGAGGGAGTAGTCTCATTCACCACGCGCAGCTGAGGTAGAACAAGCAGAAATTAACGACTGCTCAAGGCACCCCTGCCCATAGGAAAAATCAAAGGTATTTATGATAGAATAGTTCCTTATTTTTATTATAAGTACATTCCTAATAAGAGAAGACATCTTTCAAGTAAGTTATCACAATTTTATTTATTTAGGATATTTACTTATTTATTCTAAGATATTTATTTACAAATATCTTAGAATATTCCACCCAAAATACCACCTAGGGCCAGCCACCCCTAAACCCTAGAGGGCTGGCCTATGCTCCTCTCATCTCCTATAAATACTCCATTTATCTCCAAAATTCAGTAAGCTTTTGCTACCCTTAAAAAGGCTTTTTGCTTCCCACAAACACTCAACACACATTCTTTTTCAGAATTCTAACTTTGGCATTGAAGATTCTTCAGCAAACCATTCATCGTGGGTGTGTCATGCTTTTGGCCTTAATCTTAGGTGTTATTATTTTGCAAGTACAGATTCGTCAATCAAAGAAAGGCAAAAATTTGCATCCACAAATTAGTACTTTCATTGAGAGTTCTGATTCGAAGCCTTGAAGAAGACTCTTGCTTTCAACTTCCTTCGTTTGTAAATCCACGACTACAATGGCAGAAAATTCAGAAACCACAACCAATGGGACCTCTTACGTTGAAGGACATGGACCAACCAATGGAGATCGCGACGTGGCTCCACACCATCACTCCTCAAGGCTTACCACGGTAAAGACTGCACCTTTGCCATCATGAGGTACTGTGGCCATGCCAGCAGCGGTAACCGCTGCTATAATGGCCCACATGGCAGCATTTACTCAACTTAAGGAAACCCTAGGGTAGGAGGCCCATAGTGTAAGCAGCTATCAGGCGTAGACCCAAGTAGCTACTCACCCTCGGCAACAGCCTTTGGCGCCTATCACCTCCACTTGCACGTGAGCTGCCTAAACTGAGGCAGCCCAAGCCACGCCAACCAAGATGGCCCAACACCCATACGCTCGACCTGCTCTCGTTACTTTCGCAGCTTTCTAGACGGTCCAACATGGTCCCAGACTAGTTCAACCAGTGCAGATCTAGATCCTAAGGCTAATGGTTGAACTAAGGGTATTTTCACACCACATTATTGTAGATCAGACCCATCCTGGCTCAAACTTTGCACCGAGTCTATTACACTTCTACAACTCAAGCAGACGTTAACCTCCTGCTCTTCCACTCTAAATAGCAAACAACACATATCCCAACAGGTTGCCGAACTACAAGCGCCCTCATGCAGCAGATTACGTTGGTGAATCAGCTCTTGCAGTGCACCAAGATGTAGTGTGCCTTAGACGAGGTGTCTCGAGGTAGGACAAGGGCAGACGATGATGTTTCTCTCCAACGGCATCCCGGCAAGCAACTATTCGACCAATCATGAACCGAGCGTTCTGGGAGTGTACACTCCTGTATGGGCCCCCAAGATAGCGTAGACTCTCGTCTTAGTGCTCGGAGGAGCGTGCACTCTTAGTTAGGTCCCTTGACATGCAATGTCGGTTAGGTCCCATGACGAGCATACATTCACGGTTAGGGCCACACTTCGATAATCAACATAGACAACCTTCTAGGTGAAGTGTTCATATGTAGTTAAGCCCATAAGGAGCATCATTCCGCTCACATCGGAGTAGGCAGCACGGCGGATGGGGAAAAACAGTCGCACAATCTGACTTAAGTTCAAGTTCAACTGGCAGCCTACGAGTAATCTACTTGCCTGGCAGGAACATACTGCATGCACAATAGCCACATCATAGACGGGCCGAGCATAAGGAAGAACAACTGAGACTAGCAAGTTATGACTGGGGGCAACTGGAAGCCCCATTGCCCCAATAGAGGCAAATTTAGGAAGAAGTAGAGAGGCTTTTGACTAAGTGATTTCTTAGATTCCAACACATCGAGACCACAGACAAAACCCTTCGCAGGGACGTGGTGCACATAGGCAGATCATCTTTCACAGGCGAGATCGAGCAGGTGAAACCCTCGCATAAGTTTAATACGCCACATTTCACCCTATTCAAGGGACATGAAGATCCAGAAAGACACTTGAAGCACTACCACAACGCGATGATCCTTTACGGGGCCAACAACACTTTAATGTGCAAGATATTCGCCGCTACTTTGCAAAAAAAAAGGCGCATGATTGTTTCCATACCCTGCCTCAATAGTTCATTTGGAGTTTCGATGAGCTTTTAGTAGTTTTCACTAAGGAGTACTTATCTTACTGCTAGATTAAGAAGAAGTCTAATTATCTCTTCAACATAAAAAAGAATCCAAATGAGTCACTCCATGACTATGTTAAGAGGTTCAAGGCAGAGAAGGCGAAGATAATCGGTTACAACTACTCAATCGCCAGCGTAGCCTTTCAAAAAGGACTCCCAGCAAATCATCCCTTATTTGGAGAATTGATCATGATAGAAGACTTGACTCTAGTAAACTTATTCAGTCTGGCAAAGAAGCATTCGCATTGGGATGAGGCCTGACGAGCAATCAAGGCACCTGAGTAGCCTTAGAAGAAGTCTGAGGCAGCCTAGAAGCAAGTAGGGAAGAAGCAATTCAATGATCAAAGAAAGTAGGGGGCTAAGTGCAGAGACCGGTCCTGGACAAGAGGAGGTCGAGCCACTAAGAACTATACTAAGTTCTCAATCCTGATCAACCAGATCCTCTACGACCTCAAGAATGGGCCTTAATTCAAGCTGCCAAGACAATCTACATGAGATATCTCTAAGCTAGATCACTCTAAGTACCGTGGGTTCTAACGAGGTCTTGATCACACAACCGACACTTGCTATACCTGGAAGGAATACCTAGAGAAGCTGGTGAAAAAAGATAATGTGACAGATACCTAAACAAGCCAGCTGTATAGCCTAATAAGACCGCATATAGAGACGAGAAGCTGCCTACAAGACCATTAAAATCAACGACATCTTCGCCAAGTCTGAATACTTGGCGACCACAAACAACTCCAAGAAGAGGAATATCCAGCAGGCTATAGCAATCTTCTAAGTTTAGGCAATCGATGCCAAACCTGGACCTATCGTTGGTTTCACTAAGCAGGATAGTGAGGGAGTTGACTTCCCACATGACGATGCTCTGGTAATGTCCATTCAACTAGCACATGCTATAGTCGACAGAGTGATAGTGGGCCTGGAAAACACAATAATACGCCAAGCAGATGTATTCACCAAATTCAATAGATACACCTCAACTGTTATTGGCAACATCACACTCGATGTGAGAATGCCACTAATAGTCTCAAAGAAGACGTTCATTATAGTTAGCGACCCGTCTCTCTTTAACGGGATTTTGGGAAGGCCCTGACTAGTGAATCTAAGCACCGTAACCTCCGTCGAGTACCAGAAAATTTGATTTCGCATCCTGGGAGGAGGAGCCTGGAGGTCAAGTCTAACCGGGCTATATCTTGACGATGCACGGTGTAAATGCTGAATGAGTCAATTAAAAAGTCATTCACCCCCCGTAGGGGTTACTGAGGATGAGAATGACGAGCCTACTACTAAATAACAACTATAGCAGGCAGATCAAGATGATGACGTTCAAGATGACATACCGACAGAGAAAAAGGGATGAAATCTAGAAGAAGACTCTGGATACATCATTCTTGATCCTCGAACGACTGGAGAAGTCACTAGAATCAGCTCACGATTGAGCCCAAAGGAAAAAGAATAGCTCACGGCCTTCCTAAGGAAAATCGTGAAGTTTTTGCATTGTCACTCTCTAGTATGCCCAACATTGATCCCAATGTAGCCTACCACAAGCTATATATCGACCTTGCTACCAAATTGGTGATCCAAAAAAGTAGACACTTCACTCTAGAACAAGTAGGGATCATTGAGGCAGAAGTAGACAAGATATTAATAGCCGGATTCATCGAGGAATGAAGTATTTAGCATGGCTAGCCAACGTCATGCTAGTAGACTACATCGACGTCAACAAGATTTGCCCAAAAGATTGGTTCCCTATCATTTTTCCTCGAATTGACTTACTAGTGGACTCAACCACAGAGAACTAACTGCTCAGCTTCTTGGACGTATATTCTGGCTACAATCAGATTGCTATGTTTGAGCCTGACAAAGAGAAAATTGGGTTTGTGATCGAGCGAGGCACTTACTGCTACAAGGTTATGCCTTTTGGCCTTAAGAATGCAAGAGCTACCTATCAAATGTTAGTAAACATGACATTCAAAAAGCGGATTGGGGTTACCATAGAGGTTTACGTCGACGACATCTTGGTGAAAATAAAGCAGCGGTCAGACCAACTTTGAAACTTGGCAAAGACATTCAGTGTCCTTAGTGAGTACAAAATGAAGCTTAACCCTGCCAAATGCACCTCTAGAGTGTCGTTAGGGCGATTTTTAGGGTACCTCATAACCCAGCAAGGAATCGAGGCGCATCCCAAGCAGATCAAAGTAATCTTAAGATGAAATTCCCAACCACTTTAAATGAGATCCAAAGTTTGACCAGACGAGTAGCCGCACTCAACCATTTCCTCTCGCACTCAACCGATCAATACAAGCTCTTGTTCAAGACCATTAAGAACGCGCAAAGAGACAAGTGGGATGACGAGTGCAAGAAAGCATTTGAAGACTTGAAGAGATATTTGACATCCCATCCGCTATTATCCAAGTCGGAAGCAGCCGAGAAATTATACATTTACTTGGCAATCTCAAACGTAGCAGTAATCTCTACCCTCATACCAGAAGAGCTAGGGGCCCAACTACCAATATTCTACACTTATAAAGCTCTCATCGATGTGGAAACAAGATACATAAGGATCGAAATGCTAATTGTTGCAACTCAAAACTCAGACCATACTTTCAGGCAAATGTTGTTGTTATGACTCAATATCCCATACGATCTATCCTATATGGTCTAGATGTTTCTCAATGAGTAATGAAGTGGGCAAGGAACTCGCTAATATGGCTTATTTTACAGACCCCCAAGGTGATAAAAGCTTAGGACTTAGCAAACTTTATAGCCAGGGTTTACTCTCGGCCTAGAAGACGTAACGACATAGCCTAAAGACGCCCTCGAGCATGCTTTGGCGGAACCAACCCTTTTGGACAAAGACTTTTGGTGCTTGAACGTTGATGATTCATCCAACTACAACGGTTCTGGAGCAGGCTTGGTTCTCATCATCCCAGACAGCTCGATGCTTGAACAGGCAATCACTCTAGGGTTAAAGGCATCAAATAATGAAGCAGAGTACGAGGATTTATTGGTAGGCCTCTGAATAACACAAGATCTGGCAGTCAAGAAGCTCGTAATCTATTCTGATTCTCAGTTTATCACTAGCCAGACTACTGGGGAGTATGCAGCAAAGTATCTAAGGATGGCACTATACCTCGGGAAGGTACGAAAGCAGCTTAAGTCGTATCAGATTTATACCTTCACACAGGTGACCAGGCAAAGTATCTAAGGATGGCAGTATAGAAGAAGAACTAGCTGCCAAAATGTTACAAGTCAATATAATCCTAAGCTGGCAAGATCCTAACATCGACTACCTAGTCAATGTGACACTCCATTCATAAAGATTGGAAGCTAGGAATGTCCAAATAAAGGAGGCACGTTACTATATGTGGAATGACATTTTTTTCCCAAAAGTTATTTCCAGGCCCACATCTCCGCTGCCTAGTGCTTCTTGACAACTTAAAAATTCTAAGCACGATCCATGAAAGAGTTTGTGGAAACCATTCAAGAGGCCAATCCTTAGCACAGAAGGTCTTTAACGCCAATTACTACTGGCCCACTGTGCATCAAGACACTAAGGAATTTTTTCAAAAGTACGACAGCTACCAACGCTACAAGCCTGTACCCGCATTACCTGCTAGTGAGCTCCACCCGCAAACAAACCCATGGTCATTCATGTGGTGGGTAATCGACCTGGCAGGGCTCATATCACCCGCTACTAGGGGTAGGGGCATAATGATCGTTGCTACCGACTATTTCACCAAGTGGGTAGAAGCCGAGATCTTGACCATCACTACTCAATCAGACATAGAGCGTTTCATATGAAGGAACATCATCTGCTAGTTTAGTATGCCTCAATTTATCATTATCGGCAACGACCCGCAATTCATGGGCAAAGACTTGGGAGAAGTTCTTCCAAAAATATGGCATTAAACAAGCAAGGAAAATGGCCAAACGAACTTCTCAATACCTTATGGGCGCATCGCACGCCCAAATGACGAGCAATCGATTAAACTCCTTTATCATTGGCATTCAGTTTAGAAGTAATGATCCATCCCAATGTCATCATGCCGAGCATCAACACCATACTACCAACTTTGGAGCAGAAAAAAAAGGAGATGGCCACAAATCTAGATCTGACAAAGAAAGAATGCAAGAAGGTCATCACCAGCATTACAACCTACCAACAGCAACTCTTCTCTAGTTACAACAAAAGGGCAAAAATCTGGTAGTTTCAGCCTAAAGGTCTTGTCCTAAGAAAACCATTCATCACTGCCCGAAGAGAAAGCTCCAAAGAGATGAATCCTATCTGGAAAGGTCTATACAAATTCAGTAAAACAGGCTGTAAGGGTAGCTACACCCTCACCACCATAAATGACAAATAGATCGACAAGCAGTGAAATGCTTACAACCTGCAAAAGTACTAGACATAGCCTCTCATTTCTCCTTAATTTTTACTCGGACGAAATAAAGCTCAAAGACTCAAACAGCTCAACGAGCACTACCTAGCAAGTCGAGAACTATCTAGTTGTTACGCAGTTTCTACCTTCAAGCTATGTTCGATATTCTTCTTCGTATTTTTCAATGAAGATTTCTAAAGTTATTCATCACTTGGCTCAATTTTGTATCTGCAATAACTCTCTAACAGGGATTTATCTTAGGAATTGTGCCCCTTGGTGACCAGTCATTCTTTCCCCCTTGGAGAGGGTAAACTACGTACTCCGAATATCCAGACATGGATGGGTCGGGCTACCCTAGTGTAACTAGAGCATGATGGCTTACACTGGTATCCCTAGAAGTAGCCCCCATGGTTTTTTCAAGACTGAAGTAGAGTGAAGGATTTTAGGCCTTTGGCTTGATCCGCGGGGATTCGGGCCTCAGAGACGGAGGAGGCTTTCGCCATTTAGACGGCTACTCATGAAGATGGACTGCAGTTAAGCATCCTTGATGTGACTAGTTATTGGCCACCCCGGCTGACCATTATGTATGTGACCAACTAGAGATCTTTGTGTTACTAAATAGTATTCCCTCTACCCATTAGAGAAATATCCCTTTTGAACATCCGTGATGTGACCAGCTAGCATTCGTAACTGAGCATCGCCGGTGAAATACATATATGATCTCTACGAAGATACGGAATTCTAGCTCTGGCTACATGCATAGGGTGCACGCAGTTGAGCATCTTGATGTGACCAGCTAGAATAAGGAGTTGAGTATCTTGTATGTGACTAACTAGTGATCTCTACATATCCCTAGAAACCTAAAGTTGTTGCCAATTCAACAAGCAACATACGGATTCTGGAAGATCATTGGGAACCTAAAGCCACTGCCTATTTTACGAGGAGCCGATGGTTTTTTGGAAGTACTTAGGAACCTAAAGCCGCTGCCAATTCAATGAGCAACCTACGGTTTCTGGAAGATCCCTAGGAACCTAAAATAGCTACCAACTCAACGAGCAGGCTACGATTTTTGAAAGATTGCCTATGAAACACCCTTCGAGCAATTAGCCTTATAAACCTATACAACTGCATAATTTTGTGAAATGTTAACATATTAACGCGAACATGCATTGCCTAGTGCAAAACAACCCCACAGGTTTACACTGATTCTTAAAGTGTTGTGCTACATGCTACACAACCTACGAAATTGGTCATATAAAGTGCAAATAGTTATTTTGAACCATTGCCCACAAAAATCTATAGAACCACACATTTTTTATGCGAAAGGTTAACGAGTTTTGTGTCTTAGCAATCTTTAGTATGTTATGACACAAGCCACGTAACTCAAAGGATTGAAGAAATGACGACTAACTAAGCAGCTTATGGTCAAAGGCAATAACATGTGGTAAAGCTCAGCAGTTCAACACCCTAGAAAATCAAAGTTAACAACCGAGCAATAATGCAAACTCGCCTGCTTCTGTAAGTAAGGTCCCAGGCTACTGACTCTCTGGTTAACAGCTTTGTAGAGATCTTAAGCTTAGATCGGTAGTCATATAGGTCATGCAAGTCTGTTTGCATATTAAAAAGTAGCGCACTTTGCTAACGACTTTGTGATTAAAGATCTAGTGGACCACCAATACAAAACAAACTATAGAGGTCATTCGACCCTGCAAGTTAGAAGTTTCAAAAGACGCCTCAGGCAAACGAAGATTCATACTCGACAATCTAAAGTTGGTGCCTAAGGCAATGAAGATAGGCTTGACTGTTGTGTTCAAAGCAGCTTGCTCAATTGTTCATTTTACAGCAAAAGCTTAAAGCAAGGCAAAGAGACAAAGATGAAGAAAATGAAGAAAAACAGTTTATTAATTTCTAGCAAATTGGTAAATTAGCACATAGGCCAGTAGAGTTTAAGCAAAGGAAAAAGCAAAGTAGGAAAGTAAAATAAATTAAATCCTAAAGTCTATCTAAAAAAACTACTCCTCAATAACTTAGACATTTTCAGCAGCCGCATCGCTCCCAGCAACATCAACTTCCCGCGCTTCATCTAAAGTTGCCTCATCCTGGGCAGCACTGTTATCAGCCGCCCCTACTTGGACGACACCACTTTTGGCCACACTTACTTGGGTAGTTTGATCCTCTAAAGAAAACTTAAACAGATCATAAGAAGAAATAGCAAAAAGCTTGAGGTTCTTATCAGAGAAGGTATAGTAAAACGACATGCCAAGGAAATGATCTATGTAGCCAAGCTTGTAGAAGTCAGCTTGACCTTGGGCAAGGAAAGACTAGACTTCTCGCTCCTCAACTATTTATTCTCCTCAATTAGGTCAGTACAAGCACTTTGCAACTTATCTAGTTTATTCTTCAGGTTCTCGTTGGCAGACAACGCTCATTGCAGCTCCATCTCATTGGACTCAAGTCTACTGGTAGCTTTCTTGAGTTAAACCACATCATTATGCATGGCGAGCAGCTCTACATCCTTGGCATCACCAGCAAACGAAAAATCTGAAATGACACGCTCAAGGTCATGCACTAGCAACCCTTAAACTTCAATCTCCTTCTCTGCAACGCTATACTTCCCTCTAATCATGTCAAGTTGAGCCTTGAAGTCACTAATCTCTTGGTGAGCAATCCCAAGCTACTGCGCAGTGAGGGCAGAGACATTAGATCCCTTCAAAAAGGCAAGTTTAGACTTTAACTCTTTAACCTAGCAGCCTTGGCATCATTCTGCTCTATACGAGTGCACTCGGCTACCAAGATCACAGGCATCTGCATCATAACAAACAGGGAACCCCTTTGCAACTGAGCTTCATGCCTCGTAAAGAAACTGGAGTCAATAGATTTGCTCACGCCATCAACAAACTTGGCACATGCCTCCATGTCCTCAAGTAAATTAGGCTTCAACAACGCATGGTTCTTAGAAAGCTCCCCTAAGGCTGGTTTGGTAGGCTAATCACGACTGCTCATGCGGGCATGCCTTCCTTCTCAACAGAGGGGGTCGACCCTGGCACTGCCTTGGATATGGAATCACCACCCTCGTTCTTCGCTGCTGCATGTACCTCCAAAATCAGACTAAACTTGGGCACGGAAAGCTGCCTCGGAGTAAACCAAGGCACATGGGGCATGGTAGAACTTTTCTGCTATGTAATCCTGTTAACAATAGTTTTGACAATCCTTGGAGCAACAGGCTTCACAAGTTTAGATCCAGCAACCTCTTTCTTTCCCTTTGGAAAAGGTAAGCCAATCATGAGCCTCCTAGCAATGGACGAACCATTGCAAGCAGCAAAAGAAATCTTTGATTTTTTGTCCACCGACAGTTCTCGAGCAGGCGACAAAGATCTTTTTCTCCCGCTTTCGCTTGCAACAGGCTCCACAGTGGCGATCGGACAAGCAAACGCCTCACCCTTGATCCTTTTAATTTCTTATAATGGGGGCCGCCCACCCTTTCCCTATGAAGAGGACTGAGCAGCCAACACCATTCACAGTATTTAGCAGGGATCCTTAACATGATGTGCCCGTTCTTTATATCTGGAGAAGTCTTGGGAGTTAAACCAAATTCCAAATCTATATAAATAGAGAAGAACAAATTAGAAAGTAGCTCAGCAAAAGTATAAAGCAGCTTAAAGACTAAGCATCTTACTTACCATTAATAAAGGCAGTTGGAGGGTAATGTAGGTAAGGAGTCGAATTCCCACTTTTCGCTGTCTCAAAGGTCTCCCAAGACTAGTCATGATCCCCTTTGCTTAAGTGATCGAAGAGCCTATGATAGGTCCTCAACTGCCCAACACCATCGATGTGACCAATGTCAAAGAAAAACCAAAACTTGTTGGTAATCAAATCCAAGTCAAAGAACCTGCTTAAGTTGTGGAACCTCACCATCAGGCAGACTGTATTCGGAGAGTACTGAGCAGAAGCGCACTTCACTGAGCAGATTACCTCTTGGAAGAACCGAGGCATAGGAAATGTGAACCCTAACACGAAGTTTTAGGGGTGAAACTTGATAGCTTTCACAGAACCACACGACTCACGACTGTTACCATTCTTAGCCCGCTTCACGCTAACCCTAGACGAAATTGCATGCTTAAACAACTCGAGGAAATCCCTGAACTTCTCATTGGAACCTACCTTGACATAAGTAGCTCAGAAGTAGCTTAGCTTACCTGCAGATCTGCCCTGACGATACAACGACGGTATGAATTTATCGTTCTCGTGGCTCGAGGAAAACATGTTTGAAAATCCTACAATGGTGCAAAGAAAAATTATTAGAAAGCTGCTAAAAAAAAGAAAAAAAAGGACCAAGGCTGTAGGAGCCCAGCAGCAGCACCATGGGTCTATTTTCCTCGACCCAAAGGGCGTAGCATCCTAGATTACATGGCAAAGGGCATGCGCCCCAAAGCTGCCTCTATTCCCCTCGCGACCCAACAAGCCTTCATGGCCTAAATCAAATAGAGGGAGGCTCGCATCCCCATGTCTTCATCTCTCTCTTCCTCTCGTCTCCCTTGTTGCACAGGCCCAAGCCTCGTAGCCCAAGCCTAATAGCCCAAACCAATGCCCTAGCGCTCTAGTATGTCAAGCCCAGAACAGGACAGTCGAGCCGAGCCACCTGTAGCAGCAGCACATTAGCCACACGACTGTCACTTTTCACTACTCCTCGGCCCTCGTCGAGCCAAAATTCAAGCCCAGAGGTTCCGAAAAATCAAGAGAGAGTTTTTTTTTTTCTTACCTTGGAAAAGAAGAAATGCAATGAAACACAATTCTTTGCATGGGCAAGTCAAGAAGATTGCTAGGGGGAACAAATATCCTCTAGCTTTCTTTCTTTCTAGTAGGGTTTTAGTTGTACTCCAAATTTATTTAGTCCCCTGCTTGACATAGACTTAAATAGGTTTTGGTGGCAATTACATTCCCTTTCCCATAAGAATTTAAATTTGAAGTCAAAGAAGGAATATGCATCAAATTGGGACACAAACTTCATTGTAGTTTTGGATTCCTACACCTCCTACGTTTTCCTGCGAGCAGTCCAACAGGTGTGCTGGCATTTGTGGAGCCAAAAATAATCCCAAATATCATGGAGTTGACACGTGGATTTTGTTCCAAGAAATACAAGAATGCCTTTATTAAATGAGCAGGGAGCTGCCTCATTCACCACGCACAGCTGAGGTAGAGCAGGCAGAGATCAACGACGGCTCAAGGCACCCCTGCCCATAGGAAAAGTCAAAGGTATTTATGATAGAATAATCCCTTGTTCTTATCATAAATACATTCTTAATTAGAGAAGACCTCTTTCAAGTAAGTTATCCTACTTCCATTTATTTAGGATATTTACCTATTTATTATAAGATATTACATAAATATCGTAGAATATTCCACCCAAAATACCACCCCTAAACACTAGAGAGCCGGCCTATGCTCATCGCATCTCCAATAAATACTCCATTTATCTCCAAAATTTAGTAAGCTTTAGCTACCCTTAAAGAGGCTTTTTGTTTCCCACAAACACTCAAACACATTCTTACAGAATTCTAATATTCTTCAGCCAAAGCTTCAACCCCAAACCCCCCCCCCCCAAAAAAATCATTAGGTGTAGATTCGCCAATCAAGAAAAAATGAAAATTTGCATCCACATTTGCTGGTGAAGAAGTTGACATGCACGGAGGCACCTCTACACCTTGTTTGGGAACAACAAGTTGGATGTCAGTTCCGTGTTCTTGTTTTGTTTCTTACCTAGTGTCTTGGCATTTAGTGCTTATTCGTGTTCCTACCCCAAGACTAACATATAACTGTTGAGCTTCTTATATTTATTTTGTTCAAATTCCTTCAAGCATGCTAAATCTGCTTGGATCATTCTCTTGTCACATACATACTAGAAATATTTTGTGGTGCTAAAATACCATCTTCTAATATTATTAATTTATATAGCATATTATGCATGAATGACGAGTTTATATATAAGCTGTTGTACACTGAAATAAAAAGGAACGAAGTTACCCGAAAAATGTAGAAGCCTTGAGTGGTGAATGATTCTTGGGATGAGTCACAGACTATATTGCTCTCTTTAAGATGTTTCGCGGCTTTGCCCAAAGTGTGCAAGCAGTTCACAAACACCACGTTGTCCCCAGGATAAAACAGCCCAGAACCTTCTTCTTCTAATGAGGTTCTTCCTTGCACACCGGAAGAACCTTCGAACTTACACCTTTTCGATATATTGCTATTAAAAAATATGTAAAACTTTCTATTTCTTCTCTTTTCTTTCTACAAATCGCATGACCAATATTTCTATTATTCTATGTACCTGTGTGTGTGTGTGTGTGTGTGTGTGTGTGTGTGTGTGTGTGTGTGTGTGTATTAAAGAAATAAACGTTGGGGGAAGTAAAACTGTAGAAAAAGATTTATGGGGATGCAAAACTATAGAGAATTAAGAGGATTTATGGGGTGCAAAACGGTCTGAACCTATTGCAATCAAATGCAAAACCTGCAGTCAATGCAATCAAATCAAAAGCATAAATGAATATAAAAACATAACTGCTCCAACAATCCCCCACTTGTTTTTATTTAAAAACTATATATCAAGCAACATATCATAAATCTATGCATAAGTAAAGGTGTTTCTCAACTTGAACCCATACATAGTGTTAGTTATCCAGATTGTACTAGAGTAACTTATAGTTTTGAACTCTATCTCTGACAACACCACACATATAACTTTATTAAGGTGAAGTTAAAAAAGCCGGCACATTACAGCCATGTGCTCGTATCCCAGTATAGTGAACGCCCTAGAAACTTGCCCAAGATTTCATAAGAAGCGACCTCACTTCCACATTCACATAGGTAAGACTATCAAGGATATTCCTGTAGCTGGATATCCCACTCAACATAGAGTATAGATCTTACTAAGAGAAAAAAAAATCTCAACCTAAAATCGCTTCAGGATGTCATGCTTCTTAGGGATGGGCAAGGAATAATATTCCAAATTAAAATTCGCAAGACTTCACTCATATCACTTGTGACTTGTTATTACCCTTTGAACCTATTTCTTGGGATCTCCCGTCTATAGGTTGGGTTGCTATCACAAATGACTCAATTTTCTGCGACCTTTAGTCCCATCCCTTTTGAGGTTTTCCAAACCTTTTCTCGTGTTAGTCCTTTCGTCAAAGGATCAGTCAAATTTTCTTCAGATCGTATATGATCCACTCTTATAGCTCACCCATGTGCTATCACAATGGATCAAAACTGCTGGAATCGTTTTCTCCCATAAAGGGGTATCTGACAGTAGGTTCATAAATTTTAGAAGAATTAGAACCCCCACTATTTCGAAGATTAAAGGAAATTTATTCTCATAAAAATCAACATCAAGTGACTCAATTATGATATTTTATCATCAACATTCAATTTAAACATTCCATCAGTAGCATATCTCTTTCCCACAAAGACCCCATTTTTAGTAAGAGTATACGTATCTGCTCCAATAATTTGAGTAAACCCAGCCTTGTTGAGAAGAAACCCCGAGACCAAATTCTTCCTTATCGCTGGAGCATGTATCATATCTTTCAATATCATGGTTTTTCTAGAGGTGAACCTCAGCTCTACCTCTCCAGTACCAGCTACATCAGTTGAGTGCGAATCACCCAACAACACCTTCCTTCCCTTAGCCACGGAATAGGTTTTGAAAAGAGAATGATCATAGCAAACATGGTGAGAAGCGCCAATGTCCACCCACCACCCCTCGGAACCATCAACAAAGTTGATTTATGATATCATTGCAATCAGTTGCTCTTCAAGAAGATTTTCTTGTGGAGCAGGGCTTTTCTTATTTATGAAATTCAGGGCAAGATGGCCTAGCTTGTGAAAGCTATATCACTCAAACTGTCTCGAATTAGAAGCAACATATGATGGGGGTTGGTACCTATTCTAAGCATGAGAGGGATTTTGATTCTGAACCTTATTTGTGTTGTTGTTGTTGAGGCGCTTGTGATTCTTGTTCTGAATCTTCATGTTCTTCCCATTTGGTTTCCGCACGGCTAGAGTCTGGTTCCGATTGAAGTTGGTAGCCCTCTGGTTACTTGACACGACCAGAATTTCCTCCTCCAAATCTTGTTTCCTGGCATCTTCCTTAATGCGAAGTCCAGTGATCAAGCTTTCCAGGGAGAACTCTTTTGTCTTGTGGCGGAGTGAGTTCTTGAAATTTTTCCAGGTTGGTGGTAATTTGTCAACGATGACAACAACCTAAAATTGATCATCTAAAACCATGCCTTCAGAAATAATTTCATGAGCAATTTTCTGTAATTCATGAGAATGTGCTTCAACAGATTTATCATCAACCATTTGATATTTTAAATAACGACTAACAACAAATTTCTTAGCCCCAGCTTCCTCAGTGTCATATTTTTTCTGAAGTGCCTCCCATAAATCTTTAGCAGTGCCATAATCAGAGTAGTAGTCATAAAGATCATCAGATAATCCATTAAGAATATAATTGTTAGCAAGAAAATCATTTTCAATCCAAGTTTGTGAAGCTTTGGTCTGTGCAATAGCGGGCTCTTCAGGGAGAGTTGGTTTGACAGTGGTGCAAAATGAAGCCAATTTTTTTTTGTGGTGAGAACAAATAACATCTTCTGCCTCCAACGCTTAAAGTGGAAACCCTCAAACTTGGAAAGCTTGTTAAGGTTAGGTGTGGTGTTGTTTTCAGATTCCATGGCAGATTAATTTCGTCTTAAAATTGTTGTACACTGAAATAAAAAGGAACGAAGTTACCCGAAATGTAGAAGCCTTGAGTGGTGAATGATTCTTGGGATGAATCGCAAACTAAGTCGCTCTCTTTAAGACGTTTCGTGGCTCTGACCAAAGTGTGCAAGCAGTTCACAAACACCACGTTGTCCCCAGGATAAAACAGCCCAGAACCTTCTTCTTCTGATGAGGTTCTTCCTTGTACACCGGAAGAACCTTCGAACTTACACCTTTTCAATATGTTGCTATTAAAAAATATGTAAAACTTTTTATTTCTTCTCTTTTCTTTCTACAAATCGCATGACCAATATTTCTATTATTCTATATACCTGTTTGTCTGTGTGTGTGTGTGTGTGTGTGTGTGTGTGTGTGTGTATTAAAGAAATAAATGTTGGGGGAAGTAAAACCGTAGAAAAAGATTTATGGGGATGCAAAACCATAGAGAATTAAGAGGATTTATGTGGTGCAAAACGGTCTGCAACTAATGCAATCAAATGCAAAACCTGCAGTCAATGCAATCAAATCAAAAACATAAATGAATATAAAAACATAATTGCTCCAACATAAGCTACAGTGTAACATCGATAAATATACAATTGCTACTTATAACAAGGGTCTATTACTCCATGCACATAACGATTCTCTCTGTAAGTGCCCCTCTATGTTTTTGGGGTTGGGAAAAAATACTTATATTACCCCAAAAAATATCTCCTCTTAACTTTTCTTTAATAAAATATATGAGTTCAACAAAAGTTAAAAGGCATGAACATCTTTCTAATGCAACTTTATCATTCGATTCTCATCCAAGACCATGAAGAGACTGGTATCAAAGTTGGTTATGGTCGCTTATGAAGAAGAAGAATAGAGTTAAAAACTTATATGTTTTGAGCAAAACAACACTATTTTCTAGAAAAGTTTGAAGTTGATCACCTTTTTTTTTAAATAATAAAAGGCCCATTACCTCTTTCTTCTCCCGACTGTTTTATAAATAAGAGTTTCCAGCCCCTATACATATATGACTTAATTCTTTGTTTTATTATTACAATATTGACCTAAAGACAATTAAAAGAGCACTAAAGGATAGGGTTGTACAGTTAGCACACACAATAGTATGTTTTTGCTAAGTGCTCAACAAATGTCTCACCGAAAAAAATGGAAAAAATATTTCTGGACTTGTTCACCCTATTATTAGTATGAAAAGAGAATAGTCCTACATCCACTATTATTTTGTTATGCACCAATTTTCTAGCTTCACCCTAGGTGGTTCCAACTTCCATGAATAGATTTTCATATATAGTGGTTGGGGGGTTACACATAGGGCATGGGTAAAGGAGCCGCAGGTTACGGCGGGTAGTCAAGGTTTGGGGCCGATACGGGCATGTTTCAATTGTTTAATAAGAGAAACAGGATGGGGTGATGAAATTTTAGAGCAGGGCCAGGCCGGTTCCAGATGTATAGAAAAAAAAGGCCCTGGACCAGCATATTTGTAATTGCATTGGACGAACGAGATTGAAGAGTAGCCTACCATCCAATCTTTACCATTAGTTTTACCCTAGGTCTCCTTGAGCTCGACTCTGTCACTCGAGTCCTTGAACTTGATTCTCTCTCATCGTCTCACGTGCGTCGTCATTTCCTTTCCATGGTTCCACCCACATTCCATCACTGTCTGTCAGTCATCTCCTCCACCACCCTGACATTATCGTCGTCGCGAGTCTAGGCCCTAACGACCACCACGACGGCCCAGCAACCTCGAGTGTCCTCCTCGAGTCCTCGACGACATCCGGCCTTAGAGATTCTTACTGACCTAGTCCTCACTTTCATAATCTCTTTCATGAACCCAGACTGAATCTCCTCAACCCTCGATCTCGAATTTCGATCTTGAATCTTGACAGTTGACAATCAAGTGCTTCTATTGGTTCACGGATCCAAGTGTTGAGTTTCTAGCCTCATTTTTCAATTTCTAGCTGAGATCGGTGTGGCGTTCGTGGCTAGGAGATGGGGTATCACTTCATTTCATCTTTACGATGCTGCTTGGTAGAAGTTGTGGCATCGATTTGGAAAATCAGTTTTGGTTGATTGAGAAGAAATGTTGCAGTAGTGGGAGCAATCTAGTACGTTTTGGAGCTCTATATCAAAATTGAAAAAAAATGAAAAAGAAAAATTAATTGGACTCATGGACTCGCCCCGAATCTGCCCGTTTCAAACGGGCTGAGTCAGGTCTGGTTCGCAAACTCAAAATCCCTCTACTCGCCCCGGCTTGCCTCGTTACATTTTAAAACGGGTAGGGTCCGGTTCCTCCAAATTTGGGCCCGACCTGGCCTGTGCCTAGCCCTAGTTACACAAGTTTTTGGAGTTCAAGGATTTAACATTAAATGTGCTCATATAAGGTAAAAAATAAATGCATAAAACTATTTGTTGCTAAGCTTGTCATCTTTATTTACCTTCCAAAGACCTCAACTATTTAACATCTAACAAAATTAGGGTTCAAGTGCAACAAAAACATAAAACTTTTAACTACATAAACATGAGTCAAATATCAAGGGTGTGAAAGTAAAGATTTTTGTAGACATACTATGTATGACAAAAACTCACATGTCTCGTGTATGCAATCTAAACACCAAGACCCCAAAGTTATATGACGAAATACTCCCTTTTTCATATGAGCAGTAACTCAACAATTTATAAACACATGCAAGATCTCTTATCTTCAATGTGAGATTGATAATCTCAACACGCCCTTTACGTGTGGCAAATTTTCAAGTCTAGCATATGGACAACACAAATCAGGTGACATGAAGCACATATAGTCATTGGGCTTCACATGCAGGACAACTTGCTCTGATACCATGAAGAAAGTTAAGGTTTCACCATAAAACTAATTGGCAATATGAGGGGCCACCTAACTACTTATAAGCACATGTAAGGTCTCACATTTCCCTGATGTGGGATTCGCACTCTCAACATGTAGAACCCTTAACCTAATGAAAAATATTAATATTTTAGATTTATTTATTGTTCGAGAAATAAGTCTGTCAAAATAAATTTCCAAGTTTATATCGGTTTGACAATCGTATTTATTTATTCTCATTAATAAAATAATGAGAAATGTTATTCGCAATCTAATTATAGAAAGTTTGAAGTGTAAAATGAGATATTTAAAGTGTCAATAACAATTCCCTAAAATAATAATCATAGTTAATTTTATAGTATATGTACGCTCATCTATGATCTGTAATTTGATTTTCAAGTAAGAAAATGCTAAAGAGACTCTCTCAAAGTGAAACTATTTGCCACCTCATATTTTTTGCACAATGTTTTATAATGTTGGCATATAACTTATGCCAAAAACATGAGATGACAAAAAAGTCATAAAAAATTTCATGTTTGAAAGAGTCTTCTTAGCATTTCCGTTCAACTAAACCACACGTAGAATGATAGAATTATATGTTTAATCAATGAGTAATGCTAGGGAGGCTACAACTACAAAGTGTTAGAAACTACAGGACATGGAAGTTGATTGATTTATTACTTAAAAGTTGATAAACGGACTTATTCCTATTGGTGACACATAATTTAGTTTGCAAATTTAGTTTCCCTAACATTATCCTTAATCAATTAAATGGCATTTAGGTTTTGGCCTGTAGGAACTAGTGGGTCCTGTCAAATCGTGTTTCAACCACAAGATCCGATTTAGCTGCTGAAGAATCCCTTTTCTTGCCGAGAACACTTAATTTGTTTTATTCGGTGAAACCCAAGTGGCTTGTCAGCCTTGCAAGATTTTCAGAGTAACATTCTAGTTAGACTAATTTTTTAGTTAATATTTATAATTATGCACATCACCAATAAATAATAAATACGTTAAGCAAAATTTGTTAAATAATTCAAATATCAACAATTATTTATATGTTTATAAAATTTTATTCAAATAGTTAACTTTATTAGCATGATCGGAGTTCTTTGGGTAGATTTGTTGCAGTGTCTGGTCAATCTTGTAGTCGCAGGTACGTGTCAGCCCGATGCCTCTAAACACCCTGAGAAACCTCCTGCTCCTGGTAGAGATTGGAATTGACCCCTCAACATTAATATTTTGTCTTTAGGTCTGAAAGTCTTCTCGCCTGTCCATCTGCCTAGCTGCCACACAATTCTATACTAGTCTACTCGGCAGCCATCACATGTATTTTATATTAATTTTTTATGATAGGAGAAAGACAAAAATAGAGAATGAAAAGCGACGAAAAGAGGAAGGTCCAAATATGGGCTTTTGTTCACAACAACAAGATTACGTGTTATTTAATTTTGAAAGAATATAACTAGAATCTAGAAAGCCTTTTGATAGCACTTTTTTTTCTCTCTACCAAAGTTTTTTATTTTTATCGAATTTTCTTATTATTACGGATTATTGAAAAAATAGCAATCGTGAGAGAACTTCTCTCGGAACCAATGTACTGTTTTAATTAGTTGTAGAATCAATAATTTAGATAATTGTCCTGTATTTAAATAATATATTATATGTTTATTAGATATTATTACGTGATGATACTGATTATAAAAAAGAACTGCTTATGATCATGCACCACCACAGGTGTGCACTAAAATCACAAAGTCAATGGCTTACAACTAGCCAACCTAAACCTCGATCCAATTTACGTAGAGTGGTGGGAGTAGATCAGAGTAATCACACATCCTGTACTTCTCTTTAAATCTTCTATTACAGTTCAGATTTTTATCATCTTTTGGCCTTGTTTTTTGGTTACATAGGTGGAACCATTCGCCTAACCTAACCAGTTGAGCTAATCCAAATGGCTCTTTGTATGTCTTCCCGCTTTTTCTATGAAGTTATGACATAACCAAAACAAAAATTTAAGTACATATACATACGTACATACTTCCGTTCCATTAAGAATTAGAAAGCCTTTAGATTTGGAAATGCCTTTTTTTTTTTTGTTTTTTCAATAAATGATTTTTGTACACACTCATATATAAGGTCACAAGTCACGGATAAAGATTTCTGATAAAAAGAAAAAGGTGAAAAAAAAGTCAGACTGATAGACTTGAATTTTCTTGATTGGAGCCTTTATTCTCTTGAATCAAAATGAGCATTTACTAGATGTTGCAATCAAGTCCGTAGGTTTGTGCTCATATATATGGTAAAATTTGAAGCTGGCCCATTGATTCGAAACCACCCCACCCCCATCCCCTTGCCCAAACCCGTCTCACCAAAAACCTGCTGCTCCCTACTACTTAATTCTTGACCTTTTTAGGCAAAAGGGTAAATTAAATATCGATGTATGCGTAACGTAGTAAACTTTGGGGTCCATTTGGGCCAAACTTTAATAACCTCAATTGTTGGGCTATTATACAAAATATAAACTTTGGGGTCACTTTGTAAATACATAAATGTTCACACCTTCATGTTATTACAACTAGAGTTCAAAAATTTAAACAACCAGAAAAACTTAATTAAAGAGCAAAGCAATTTGTCATTTAGTGATTTTTTACCTTTATGTAAAAATATAAACACTTGGATCACAGTAAAAATATATTAAAGTATAAAAAAATTATGCAATTGTAAGAAAGTCATAAACGGACCCACTAACAAAAGTGACCGGTTTGGTGTAAGTGAGAGAATGAGTGAGATATTGTTTATGAGTGGAAAAGTGTCAATCTAATCACACAAGCCAAGATAAACAAAGATTAAATAAAGCACATAGTAATTTTGAGTCAAAACACCCAAACATTTGTTTTTGTGATGAACATCAAGAACAAATGAAGAACATACATGAAAACCCATACCATGAACATTATTTTTTTTTTCAAAACTCAATAAAACCCAAAACTCACTTAAACAAAAGGGGATAATTTTTTAGATTCTTAAAAGTTCCTAAAGTCACTGTAAATCCCATTTACCTCCACACCTTCAACGAGACTCCTATTCGATCTCTCGGAACAGTGAGGTTGGTCGTTTAGGCAGCACCATATAATTATTTGATGTCCTTCCACATCATGGATTGCTTTACTCCTCACAAAGTAATACTTAGCCGAAACTAGTTGCATAAGATGAGAGGAATCCATTCATCCTATCTTCAGCTACTCCGTTACCCAACACTTGACAGAGTAAAAGAAAATCGAGGGAGACTAAGTAGCAGCACAATGCTACGACGTGGAAAGCATAAATATGATCCGCAAGGGGCAGCAGAGCTCCACTGCCCTATAGAGGAACTAGCATAACAACTACAGGCTGAGGATTAACAAATGGACCATAAGGAATTTGACCTAGACCTTGACCCTAAACCAACAGCACTCTAGAGTAACGAGGAGGCATTTTAGATAAGCTTCAATCCTGACAAACTAAAAAGCAAGGCCAAGATTGGATCAAAGCTGATGGATTGAGAGAAAAACTGTTTAATGCTTTCTTGCGGGCTAACAAGTATGTGTTCGCCTTGGTCAGCAAAAGGCATGCCAAGGGTAGACTTCTCCATAATCTGCCATCGCCTCTATTTGAACCCAGCCACAGAGCCAGTTATCCAGCGAAAACGTAATCACACAACAGAGTGAAGCAAGATCATCGAAATCGAGGTCGATAAGCTTAAGGATGCCAACTTCATAGTCGAAGCCCACCACCTGGACTAGCTGGCCAATGTGGTGCTCATGCAAAAAAAGAACAGGAAATGGAGAGTCTATATAAACTTCACAAACTTAAACAAAACATGCCCCAATGATCCCTACCCTCTTTTGCAAATCGATTTGTTGGTGGATTCTATAGCGGGCATTGAGTTGGTGAGCTTGATAAACGCCTACTTTAGCTATAAACAAATTAAGATTTACAAGCCATACATAGAGAAAACACCATTTGCCAATGGTTGAGGTACGTAAGGCTATAAGGTTATGCCTTTTGGTCTTAAAAATGCAGGGGCAACATTTCAAAGACTAGTTAATCAGATCTTCAAGGAAAAGATCGGTCGAGGCAAGTGTTGGACATTTTGCCTTTATGACAAGTTTACGCCCCACTAAGGTGCTTATGGTTGATCGGCGCTTGTCTCTCCAGATACAACGACCATGTCGTTGTAATAGTAGCACTCCAAATCATAAGATTCCAATGAACCGCAATTGTGTTGAATACTCTCTCATATGACTCAATGATACACTCTAATATTTAATGTACTATATGTATGATGAAAAGTTATTTAATGACTATAGGGGGCTTCTCTATTTATAGAATGTGAGATACCTCTTTGGAAAACATGTGACTATTTATGAAGAGTCAAAAGTTTCATTTGAATAGACACATCTTTCTACCAAAAGGCTTCACTTCTAATTTCTATTCAATTAATAAATTAATATAATAATAATATAAATTTTCCAACATGGGGAATATTTTCACTTATAGCTAGTGGTGTCAAATTGTGTGGTCAGTGCAGCTCTGATTTGAGAAGACTTGAGGGAGCAAAAATTGGTATACTATGCATCAAAAGCTCTCTTTGAACCATAAATCAGATACCCGAAGATGGAAAAGCTCATCCTTGCGCTGGTGACGACATCTAGAGTTTGGACCATACTTCTAGTCGTTCTGAGTGGTGTACTTGAAAGAGTACCCATTCTGATCTTTCCTACATAGTCTTGACGTGTCATCCAGAATCATAAAATGGGTCATCAAATTAGGGCATCACAAAATCATCTTTCATCCAAAACTTTGATTAAGGCTCATGTGCTTGCAGACTTTGCAGATCCGTGGAAAACACTTAAGAGTCTTCGTCTTTGGAAACTATACGTGGACAGATGTCCATATAGGAACAAGGCATGGGCAGGGCAGGGGCATGAATGGTCTTGATGACGCCAGACTGATCAAAACTAGAGCAGGCCTTGAAGCTCGGTTTCAGAGCAAGCAATAACGAGGCAGAGTATGAAACGCTGTTTGCCAGAGTTAAGGTCGCAATGGAATTGCAAGTAAATGACCTACCAGTCCATGCTTATAGTTAACTAAGTCAAGGGAGATTACGCAGCTTATCATCGAACGATGAGACTCTACCTAGCTAAAGCTAAGGTTAAGGCATTCCTCGAAGGATTTGACAAGTACGAGATCCAACAAATCCTTAGGGATGAGAACGGTCACGCTGACACTGGCAAACGTCATATTCACCGTGGACTATGCACTATGACAAATGATCTCGTTCAAGTACCTTGCTGCCTTAAGCATTAATAAGCCCGAACTAAACATAGTTGCCATTATCAATATAGAGGAAAACTAGATGGACGAGATCATCGACTACATCCAAGATTTGAAAACTGCCCGAAGACCTCCACTTGGCCAGGAAACTGATCCAAAAAACTTCATAATATATCGTCATCCGCATGAAGCTTTATCGACGCCCCTACTCTACATCTTATACTCTATGTGTCACTCTATAGATAGGCATATAGATCTTAAGCGACATCCACTCCAACATATACAAAATCTATGCTAGTGGAAGATCGCTCGTACAGAAGGCCCTGATAGTTGAATACTACTGGCCCACTGATAGGAATTTTTAACACACCACAAAAGTAGCACGCAATAATCCTATTGATTTTCCTTATTAACACTAAAATTTGTCGATTGTAGCATATGAAAATAAGGGTCTTTCCCGCAGAAGATTGTTTGATCTAAATACTTAAAAATGTCACAAAAATTGGGTAGCTGTCTCCACTGACCAGCCACCGAAAACTAATTATTACACCAACTTACACTTATCCAAATGCAACAAAATTTTAGACACATAAACTAGACACACCGAGCTATGCTCACACAAATTTAGGGGATTTTTGGAGTTGATTTGCTATTTAAATTAAATCGGACAAAACAGAACAGAAACAAATTTTAAATAATACCAATATATTTTAATTCACAAGTTAACAAAAACGAGTTAGGGGAAATGTTATCCACCACCAAATATTTATGCAAATGTGTTATGTTTCATTCAAATTCTTTTTATTTCCGGATGAAGATGCTCAAGTTGGCTCAATGTTAGAACTCAACCTATTACTCTTTCTTACGTAGTATGTTAAGAGAATGGCGTTTTCAACTTAACTTAGTCCCTAGCATGCAATCTAGAATGGCGTGTTCATAGATTTAACAAGTAGAAATCATTAAGAATGAAAAGAGTTTGAGACATCACAAGGCATCGTAAGTACTGGCGTTGTCTTACTTATCCTAGAAATCGATTCACATGTTAACCACAATTAACAAGCGCTACTCTAGAACATTTGTAGGTCCTCATTTAACAAGGGCAGGCACACATATATTCATAGCATTAAAATCCTTAATATGCTTACTAAGTATGCATCCAAAGAAACACATCAAGAATTTATCAATGACATAAGTAGTGAATCAATTTTCATCCATCCATAAAATTCATTCAAACAAAATATCACAACACATTCACAATCATATTCGGGGCTTCAAAACATCCCCTAACTACTTAAAAATTAGTTACACATTATTTTCAAATTAAAACAAAACTAAAACATAAGTTTGGAAAGATATAACCGAAATGAGATCACCACCGAGCTCTCTGTGCTTTCGGTGCTCCAATCCCTGTTTTGCTTCTCTGAGCCGTGTATATCTGGCAGCACTCCCGTGCCTTACTTCCCAGCTGCACCGTCAGTGGCAGCTCCTCGCGCTGCTTCTGTTTTGCTTATTAGCAGCCTTCTTGCTGCCCTCTATATTTTTCTTAGCTGCCAGTCCCTTCTACAGCTTCTGCGCTGCGCCTTCCTCTCCCCTCCAGTGTCTCTGCCTTCCTGCCGCTGACTCTTCCCAGCTGCCTGTGTTTGCAAGCTGCCAAATGGCAGCCTTCCTCTTGCAACCAAGCTGCCCTTCTTTCGGTTTTCTTTCTTTATTTTTTTTTCTTTTCTCAGCTGCTCGCTAAGGCAGCTTTCCATTCCAATTATTCTCCAATCTCCCCCCACTCACCGACTTGTACTTACTTTTTTTTTTTTTATTCTTTCTTTAGCTGCCAATTGCAGCTCCTTTTGTTTTCTGCTTTTTGGCTCTCCGTGAGCTGTGCTTCTTTACTCCCTATTTTTCACACAAAATAAAACAACCCAAATGCAATCACTCAAACCGAATCGAAAACATAAACAAAGAAAATAAGTGAGTAAGGTAGTTTTGACGAATTTGACACTTAAAATTTCACTTATTCAATTTTTATTTTCTTTGCTTGATAAATTCTTATAAAACACAAAACAAAGTAAATAGCTCAAAAATATAAAGAACTAACTAAGAAAAGACGAGTGAATTTGATGTAAAATGTATAAAAATATGGTCCGATCACCCACCATGTTGCAGGATGTCATAGATTGTTCCCAAACTTGTGATAAATGTCAAATGTACGATTTCACGAATCATTACACGCTGAAGAGCTTAGCTTGGTAATAGTGGCATGGCCTTTTAAGAAATAAGGCATCGATCTTGTCGGGCCATTGAAGAAAGCCCAAGGAAACAAAGAATATATGATAGTGGCCACAGACTACTCCCCTAAGTGGGTGGAGGTAAAAACTTTGTTCAAAATCACAAGGGCAGCTGTAAAGTCTTTTGTCTGCAAAAAACATTATCTATCGTTTTAGTATACCCTCATACCATACTTATAGACAATAGACTGCATTTCATCATCTCTGAAGTCACAGACTAGTATAAAGAACTGGGCATCTGTCACCTTACCTCTACTCCGCGATACCCACAAGGCAACAAGCAGTTATAAGCTTCAGACAAGACCAAGTTGCAACTTCTAAAAAAGAGACTAGAAAAGAAAAGAAAAAAAGTGGCTTGAAGAATTGCCTAGAGTTTTATGGGTATACCGGGCAACCACTTGGAAAGCAATTAAAGAAACCTCGTGAAGGAAAAATTTGTTTATGCTAGCTCATTTGAGCAACATTAACACATGCATTTAAGAATTAAAAGGTAGAGTCATGTTTGTAGGCACTCAAAATCCAAACTTTACCATGAAATTTAAAGCCTAGTAATTGTGAACCAAGACTCAACTCAAATCAAAGACAAATAGAGTTGAGACTTCTTATACCTGTGAAGATTCTTATTTGCATAAGAAAAGGCTAATCACCCAAGAGAGAGCCTTTATTTCTTACTTCTTTGCTCTATGGATTTCTTGGAGTTGAATGAAAGAATGGATCGTCCAAGTTCCCAAGAAAGGGACCTCTATGTTTCTAGACCAATTAGAGGTTGAAGAAGAGATGAGTGACAAAGGGAGAAGAAGATGCTAGTGTTCTTCCCCCTCAAGGTCGGTCTTCAAAAGAGAAAATGGGGAGTTTTTGTTCTCTCCAATTCCCACATGAAGCCCTAAATGAATTTGGCATATAAATTTTCTTTTATAGCCACTCACATTGAGTGGCATAATTGAAATTAAACAAAAACCCTATGTATGGCCGCCATGGTGAGTTTATTGGGTTTTTTGGCCCTTTATGTTGTAAGTTGTCATACAACTTAAGTTAATGAGTTTGACTATTCAAAGCCCATTGGGCCTTGAAGCCCAAAGCTAACCTGAGATTTAAAATGAACTTATTTGTTTGATTAATTCACATATTAATTAATCCAGCCATAAACAATTAACCATTTAAATGGCCTTACTCAACTCCGTTGTTTTCTTCAATCTCAACCGTATATGGTGTTCCCATTAGGTTCTAATTAGTGAGGCATTGGACGATTAAAACCTTTACTGATCAATTGTGAATTGAAACTTACTTTCAATCTCCCTTTAATGAGGATTAGTGATTCGACACCACCACTAGGTCGAGAGTGTCCTTCCTTGCCCATAGTCGCTCGGCCCAAAAGTTAATAGCGTGATTTGACACGACCATTGCATTCATCTTACTCTTGCTCAATTCACCTCGGTGTAAAGTTTACACGTTCGTATCAACCACAAGAAGAACATAGTTACTCGGCCTGCGTGACACGCAGGCTTAATAATCTTTAGTATCAAAAGAATGATAATTTTTAGTATCAAAAAAATGATTGCTCAATTATTTATAAACACATTTAAAGTCTATTCTTTGTCTAATATGAGATTTTTATAAAACTAAAGTTATCAAGAATAACTGTTCTCTCTCTCTCTCTCTCTTTAATGGAAACACACGGCGGTTGCTAGTTGGATAATAGAAGAAAAAGTCAAGATAAGAGAGAAAAACTCAACCAACCGGCTGCACCGATGATAAAGGTAGACGAACACGCTTGACCCAATAGAAACGCTTTAGTAAATAAGTAGTGGACTAAAAATGTCTTTGACTTAGATATTAGTTAGCAGGTTTTTCTTCAACTCATTGCATCTTGTGTTTAAGCACTGTCGCTTTTTTTAAGTGTAAATTAATGTAAAATAGCCCTTAGTAAAACATATTTAATTGACCTAAAGACAAAGATCCTTTAAGAAGGCAATACGTCTTCCGACCTTTGCTGCTGAATCATAGCAACTAATTATTCCAGGATTGACATAAAATTCCGTGTAAGGAGCGGCAATAATTCTTCCCACCTTTGGCTGGTCATGGCAACAATAATCACATATAGACTTTCTTCCTCCTCGACGTGTTGAACTTATTGGAACGCTAATTTCTTAGTCAACTCAGTTCATCGAATGTTTTTATATTTGTTTAATCAAACGTTAGAAATATTTCATCGTTAATTTTTTTACTTTACCAAATTGTTGCTTCTATATAACAAGCACCTGATGCCTTTTCCGTTCATTTCTGATTGAGAGATTGAAGGGTCGAAAGATGGGATATCACCATGTTCTGGCTTTGTACCTATTCTTATGTGTTGTTCCTGTTTTCCTAGCACAAGATGTCAATTTGCCACTCAAAGCTGTGAATCTTGGGAATTGGCTTCTTATAGAGGGTTGGATGAAACCTTCTCTCTTTGATGGAATTCCGAACAGTGACCTTTTGGTACGTCTGCTACATACATGTCATATATATGTGTGTGTGTGTGTTAGAATCGAGGGAAACATGGTTTGACATACATTTTGATGTATTTTTTAGAGTTATTATTTCGTAATGTATTTCAATTATCCAACAGTTTTTTGGGTCAAAAAAGTCACTGATAATATTTTACTGATTTTGAATATCATTGGCAGGATGGGACACAAGTTCAATTCAAGTCCACAAAGGTGCAGAAGTATCTTGCTGCAGAAAATGGGGGTGGTTCTGGTTCCACTGTTGTTGTGAACCGCGATTCAGCTTCTGGTTGGGAAACTCTTAGGGTATATATGCTCTTAATGTCAACTTTGATTAATCATAGAAATTAACTTCAATTCTTACGGCAAGAATTTGACTCCTCGTATAATGCATACAGTTGTGGAGGATCGATGAATTGTCTTTCAATTTTAGAGTGTTCAACAAGCAGTTTGTGGGATTGTCAAACCAAGACGTTGTCGCAGTTTCAGATTCACCAGGCAATTCAGAAACATTTCGGATTGTAAGGAAAGATGGTGATCAAAATAGAGTTCGCATTCAAGCATCCAATGGTTTATATCTGCAGGTGCTTTTTCTTTTGGTAGCATTGAACAAACATCCATTTATTTGTCACATATTATATCTGATCTCACTTCAGTATGTGAACATTCTTATAAGATAAAGAACATATATAATTGACGGGCCATATAACTATTTTATTACTAAATTAAAATAGTCTTTTAACTGTATACACTAAGTCTTTTATGTTGAGGAACTGGAAAACTAATGGCATCAAAATCGTGTTTTTCGCCATACTTAGGCCACATCCGAGACGCAGTTGACTGCAGATTATGGGGGCTCCGGTTGGGAAGACGATAACCCGTCTGTCTTCATAATGACAATATTAAGTGACAAGACCTTGCGAGGTGAATACCAAATAACAAATGGTTATGGTCCAGACCGAGCTCCTCAAGTTTTGCAGGTATCTGATCATTAGTATTACCTGGCACATCAGACGCAAGTAATCAATTATGATTATGAATAATAAAGTTCAATTCAAACCATGGTTAACAGGATCACTGGAACAGTTACATCACCGAAGATGATTTCAGATTCTTGTCTTCAAACGGCTTGGATGCGGTGAGGATCCCAGTTGGATGGTGGATTGCAAAAGATCCATCACCACCTAAGCCTTTTGTTGGTGGCTCCTTGAAAGCCCTCGACAATGCCTTCTCTTGGGCACAGTAAGTAGTTGCACATATTGTGTCATCTATATGTTGGTGCTTAATTTTAGAACAATAACTTATATTTTAGAGAACAGAAAGAGAAAAATACTTCAAGTTATAGTATTTTTGCTGTTTCCCTCTATGAACATATCTGCAGAAATTACGGGATGAAGGTGATCGTCGATCTACATGCAGTTGAAGGTTCTCAAAACGGCAATGATCACAGTGCAACAAGAGATGGCTATCTTGAATGGGGAAATTCCAAAATACAGGATACTGTGGCAGTTATAGATTTCTTAGCTGCAAGGTCTTACGTGTTCAATTCTTCACTAGACAAATAATATAGAAGCAAACGTATACAAGAGTTAAGCTTAATCGTAGCAAAGTAACAACTAATGTGAACCTTTCCCTTTTCCCAAACAGATACGCTAATCATCCAGCTCTTGCTGCAATTGAGTTAATGAATGAGCCTATGGCACCAGGTGTTACTCTAGACAGCCTCAAAAAGTATTACAAAGCCGGTTATGATGCAGTAAGGAAGCACACTTCTAGGGCCTATGTCATCTTATCGAACCGGTTAGGACCTGCTGATGCAAAGGAGCTTCTCTCATTTGCCCAGGGCCTCGATCGTGTGGTCGTAGATGTGCATTACTACAACCTCTATTCAGAAATGTTCAACAGCTTCAGCGTGCAACAAAACATCGATTTCATCCGTAACCAACGAGCTTCGGATCTCGATACTGTGACCACTTCCAGTGGTGTACCCCTCACATTTGTTGGTAAGTCACTGTTAATTAAGCAATAAGTGATTGTAAGACACTTTTCCTCATAAGCGTCGTTTTAGATGGCTTTTTTATGAGAATATATTGTACGTACAGGGGAGTGGGTTGCCGAATGGGCGATAAATGGAGCATCAAGGGAAGAATACCAGAGATTTGCAAGTGCCCAGTTAGATGTGTATGGGCGTGCCACTTTTGGATGGGCATATTGGGCTTACAAGTGTCAAAACAAGCATTGGAGCCTCAAGTGGATGATTGAAAACAACTACATAAACCTTAATTAGGTTTTACAGATTATGATATATATATTGAAACTCTATTTTGTTTTTGATAAATATATTGGACCTCAAATTGTACTACAGAAAAAGAATGAAAGGAATAAATGCATTAGCTTTTTACTGATGCTTTGGCGCATTTTAAGTGTGTAACTGTTGAATATTATGTTTTGTATCATTTGGAAAAACTTGTTTCTGGATTTTCCATTTTTTATACATTTTTAAGCATTTATTTTCATTTTAAAAGTTGAAAAAATAGACCGTTGGATCGCCAAACTATTAGAGATTAAATGGTGGAGATGGACAGCTATCTGGGCCACTTGCTGAGATCATCTGGGACCCATCATCTACCTGGGAACCTACATGGGTCGGGAAGGCCTAAGAAGTTGTCTGGGTTCCGTGGGCTCCACCACTTGTCTAGAGTATGGAGCTGGAAAAGAGATCGTCCCGAATCTCTTTCACCAAGACCACTAGATCAAGTAATCCAAACTTTTGAAATTTCATCCAAATGCCCATTTGTTTTAATTATTTTAAAGTTATAATAATTTTTTACCGTTGGATAAAATTTTAAAGATCCGAATTACCTGATCCGGTGATTTTGGTAGAAGATATTAGGAGAGAATCTCTTTCCGTGGAGGTAGGCTTTATCGTAAAGTGCCCGGATGCCTTGGCAAATCCACACCGGTGGAAATACATTGAACTAGTCTACGAAAAAAATTAGGATTATACATTACAATTGGAGGTTAATAACAATTTAAGCTATTTATAATTCATGGCTAAGGGACCATGCTCTCTATTTTAAGTTAAATTTTAGCTAAAAAGACTATAAATTTAGTTCAGGTGCTCACTCTGTAGTTTAAGGAGTCATAATTATAGTGGACCAATAGGAATAAAGTTTTTATCTAAAAAATTAGTAATTATTTCTAAGAGCTCGTTTCTCATTCCTAGACTTAGAAGCTCTTAGAAAAATTCTTATATTAAGAGGTGGATAGAAAGTGTGATTCGAGATGATTTTTCAAATCCTCTCTAAAGTCTAGCCAAAAGTTATTTAGAGACTCGTTAGAGATGCTCTAACTGCCCCAAAAAATGCCTTCCAAGTTAAAACAATATTTGGTATACAACCACTGCTCAGCCTTCTTTCTCAAGCAAGGTTGAAGGTGTGTAACTTTTCTTTTCTGATTGAAAATGAAGAAAGTTGGAGTTTAACTATAAAACTAATTAGCAATATAGAAAGTAGTTCAATCTCTTATATACTCCTGCATGATTTTTTTACCTTCGATGTGAGACTTTGTTCTCAAATTCTGAGAGAAAGATGCCTTTTGGCTTTTGTGTTTTCCTTTCCCTAGCACAGATTTCAATGATGTTAATCTTGGGATTCGGCTTCTCATTGAGGGTTGGATGAAATCTTCTCTCTTTGAAGGAATCCCCAACAATGATCTTTTGGTAATATTACACACACACACACACGCATATGTGTGTGTATATATATATATAAAATATAATTATATTAGTGTTGTCTGTTTTTCTAAGAGGATGCTGTTACAAATTTCACACATGCAATGATCGAGCTATATATGCCTGAATTTCGATTTCAACTGGCAGGATGGGACAAAAGTGCGATTTAAGTTCACAAAGCACTGCAGAAGTATTTGTCTGCAGAGCGATGAGGTGGCATCCAACAAGCAGATTGTCGGATTGTCATTTGTCAACCGGGGAATCCAAGTCGTAGAAAGTTCAGATGCACCTGGAAACACCGGAACATTTCTGATTGTATAGAAACATGGTGATCGTAGTAGGGTTCGCATTCAAGCATCCAATGGCTTATTTGAGCAAATTTTTAATTTTACATCTCAAATATGTATATTTGTCAAAATTGGTAAATTTATGACATGAAATTAAAATGATGCTTATCGTTGTAATTAGGTGAAATTAGAGACGCATGGACTCGTGAATAACTGGTGCTCAAATAGAATTCTCAATTAATTTAATACAATAATGAGAAAGATAGGAATTTTGTTTAAAGATAACCAGAGTTGAAAATCCGTGTATCAAACAGATGAATAAACAAACTATGAAACTATTATTAACCAACAATAAAATTGGTGAGACAGCTAGCTACAAACTAAATGCTACATCTTGATTGAATTGATCTCTACTAAAACAAAAACACTATATTTGTAATAAACTAAACCCTAACCAGCTGGTGACGCAGCGGAGGTCGATGACGATTCAGCGACCATGCCCCCGACGGGAGACGGGAAACTCCCAATTGGGGTGGGAAGAAGATCAAAGTGCTGGGGATCTATAGAGGCTTGTCCTTGAATTAAATCACCCGCATAACGCTTGATCTCAAAGCCAACAGCCTGTTGACTCACAACATGGGAGCCATCATCCGCACTAAGTGCTCCATGCTCACCCCAACATGGAGGAAGCTCGCCCTCGAGGTGCCGAAGGCTATGGTGAACGAGATCTTAATTGTGTGTGTTTTTTTTTTCAAATTTATTATTTTTTTGACGTTAACTTATTTTGTGTATTTTTAAACTAAACACTATTTCAAGTCAACTTTGAGATTGACAAAGAAGTGCCGGGTATGTATGAGTACTTAAATCGAGTGTGGATTGAGTGGTATAAGAAGTGAAAGTAGAGTTGCATATGTACTTCTAGACTTGTGCATCTGTTGCTGAAGTTCTGACCAATCCATTTCTAGACTTTTTTTAATTTTTTTGTTTCTTAAATTCACAGCGGACATCAAAGGCAAATAAGGGCAACTAGAAAGCGAAGTAGTACCTCCATCACTTTTATTCTTGGGCCCTCACTTTTTGGGTCGAGGAACGGCGTGAGAAGGTTCACTTTTCCTTGAGATCGACACCAGGGGGGATACGCATGCCAACTATGGCAACCAGGTGGCTAACAATATTTCTGTGAGAATTCCGTTCAAATTTTAACTTCAAATTTCCTTACACTTCAATTTTTTAAATTATGATTGACAAATTTAATTGCTTTCCTTTTACTTTTTTATTTTTATTTTTATAAGCTTCTATGTCGCAGAAGAATGACAAATACCTAGCCAACATCTCCCAACAACAGCTGGACACACCAATGGAATAGTTGACACCTGATCCATATGTGTCTTTATAATTGCTGATAGACGCGGTTGGGCGACGGAAAGGCCGAGAGCTCTAAGGCCAAAAAGCAAGTCAGGTTTAGGATTTTTGGGGATCTTCTTCATCTAGTTGTCAGCCTCCAAGCAAGATGTCTTCTAAATTGTAATAGGTAGAGTTACAGTTAGAGACCATGACCAGAGAAAGTTGCACGCCAGTAAGAGGACAAGTTTTGGTGGTACATTGATGCAATGATGCATACAATGGCAGCCTCTAGCAATCATCTCCCTCATCCTCTGAGTAGACCTGACAATTTCATGCACGACTCGTTAACCAAACACAAAAAATAACGAGTTTCAAGTCAACACGTTAACTAATCGGGTCGTTATCGATTCACCCATTAAAAACCTATTGTCTACTCACAGGTAACCCATTTCGACCCTTTAAGAAAAAGTTTAGCTTGGTAATTTTGAACTACTAAAAAAAACCTTCTGCATCAGCCATAGGATAAATGAGATTAACACTTACCGTTAGTCAACGACGGTCAATGCTAATCAGCAATAGTCAACAGTGGTCAACAGTCAAGAAGTCTATTTTTTGAAACAAATTGAAACAAGAAGTCAATGTTGACTGCTCATTATGAATTTTTTAATATAATTTGATTTATCCTATAAAATATCGAAGCACATAAAAAAATTCATAATAATTAATTTACAAGTGTGAAAAATGTGAAAAATTATGCAAACGCTCATGATCACATTCTCTATGCTTTAACGATGAGTACATCATTATTTGATTTTTTTTTAAACCCTCCTAGCCCTCGTGAACAATATCTTTACTTTCAGTTCAAAATAAATAAAAATTTATAATAATTAACCTACAAGTGTGAAAAAATCTAACAATGGTCATGATCACATCATATAAGCTTGGACGAAGCATACAACGTCATTTGAATTGTTAAAACCCTCCAAACCCTCACGAACAATGTTTTTAGAGAAGTTCTAAATAAATAAATCATAATAGTTAATGTACAAGTGTGAAAAATGTAAAAATAAAATAAAATGTACAAACGCTCATGATTGCATCCTCTGCGCTTGGATGATGGTTATATCGTCGATTGGGTTTTTAAAACCTCCAACCCCTCACGAATAGTTTTTTTTGTTTGAGTGTAAAATCAATAAAAATTCATAAGAATACAAGTGTGAAAAATGTAAAATAAATATACAAACACTCGTAATGACAAGCTCTGGTGGCCTTGAGTTTCTGGTGCTCGGCCACCAACACCATGGTCGTCCCTTTCGGCCTTGCCAGCCCCACCATCCTTAATGTCATGGCGATCTTGGGGACTTCCCCTTCTGGCATCCCAGTGACGCCGCCCTTTCTGGGTGCCCATCGAATGTCGACCTGAAGGCATTTTTCGACGAACAGGTCGTCGAGACGCTGAGATGAGAAGGTAAAGAACCTTCAAAGGAAGCAGTTCAGGAACTCTATAAGAGGGGAGAGCCTGAGGAAAGGAGAACATGAAGTCTTCCTCTTCTACTGGTACAACAAATTCATTTATTGTACCAAGTCCAATAAGTGCTTTGTCGAGAACATGTCAGTGGCCAAAGCATTGGCTAACGGCCACGTCCTGGCTCCCAGCTTAGCTATTCTCGCCAACTTGCTGCGCTGCCTGGTCGAGGCGACCATTCACAAGATTGATCCGCACCAGAACGGCCCTCTCTAGGTCTTCCAACTCTGGCTGCAGATCTACTTCTCCACCATTCGGCCAGAGGTTGCCAACTTCTTGCTTACTAAAGCGCTCGACCGTCAACTAGCCTTTCAACCGGCACCTCCTCACCAAGCCGAAGAAATTTTCAAATACTTTTCGGCCTCGACGTTCTCTTCGACGATGAATTCGTAATATGTTGTCGTTGAGAGTACCCTTCGTCGATCAAGCTTCCCGTATCAATATGGAGCGCAGACGACGATGCTGATCTTTGTCAAGCCTGGGTTTCATTCGTGCTCACCCGCGACCTCCCTCTCGGCTGTGACGCGCACCGAGCGAGCTAGGAAGTTTACCAGCCTTAATTCACCTCCCGTCAGCTTGGCTACCTCCAAGGCTGTTCAGTGCCTCTTTTCTCCTCTCGCTCTCTCTTAAGCCGATAACGCCTATTCGGCTCCTCAGAGAGAGAGTGCAATGACACTAAGAAAGAATTTCAAGAGCGGTGCCAGAAGTTTTGTCTTCAATCGACTATTCCTGAGTCTCTTGGCACCAACACTTTCAATGATTGGTGCGAAGAGTACACCCAAGACTTCTTCGGCACACCGGTCAAAGATGTCGTCAACAAAATATTCAGTGACAGACCCAGGAAGGCTTCTACCTTTCAAATCAAAGAAACGACCGAAGGTATATAACTCTCTGAACCTCTTTTTTAAATTCTTAACTTAGCTTCTACTGACTTGGTTTTATCTCCTTAGGTGGTCGTGTGCCAAAGCCAGAGGTCGTGACTGCTGCGGCTGCGGCCAAGAAGAAATTTGTCCCTCCCTCTAATAAGTTTAAGGCCGTTGAGGCAGCCCTGCAGAGCAAACGGCCTCGCCAGAAGGTCGAGACGACTGGCGAATCTCCCCACCCCTAAAATCGCATCAAGAAATTGGCAAAAGAAAGGGGAGCGGGAGATTCACGTTATCTTCAGCCAGACGACAAGAGCGACTACCCCCAGTCATTCTCCCCCTACTCTTGTTGTCAAGGCTTCAACGGCGAAGCGGTCGACCCCAACTAGTGCAGGAATTAAAATCTATACCGATGGGCCAACCTTCACCATTCAACCTGTTCAACAGGTCGTGGTCGAGCTGGTGGCTGCTCCACAAGCTGAGAATCCCAAAGCTCAAGGCCGTCCGCTGTACCCGTTTTGGAGAAGGTAGCCTTTCCAGCTAGGAAGTCTCTCCTCAAACATCCAAAATAGACGACGGTCATCCTAGAAGAAATAAACAATGCCGTTGGTAAATCTTCTTACTTTTTATATTGAACTTTACCGATGCTAACGTTTTCCACTTCAGGATGATGAAGACAAGGAGGCTCCGTTGTTGGGTCACCTTCGAACTTCGTCCACCAATCTTACTCCAGTGGTCGATGACGTCTAGCTCGATCATCATGTAGCCGATCGCGGGAAATGGGTTTTCGCCGAGTCCGAAGCAATGGCGGAATCATCAATTCATCTGCAGGATGAATACCTCGGTATCTCGCCTCATGAAGCCATTTTGGCCTTTGTAAGTTCCTTCTATCGTCTTATCCCTTTTTTGCCAATCTTCTGCCTTAGGGTTCAAAATTGGGAAAATATTAAATGTCAAGTGCCTACTTTCTCATTCCACCGAAAATTATACACGCCGAAGGGCGTTATCTATATCTTCTAGCCTCCTCAGTGGCCATCGAACATAGATAACCTCCATCTGCCGCGTGAATTAAGAGAGAGTCTTAAACACTGGGCTCGGCCATTAAGCTCTCTTGGCTCGAGCAATGAGCAGTAGACATTGCCGAAGTTTCTTCTCGGCAGGTCTAACATTTCCCTTTTCCTTCATTCCTTGTGTCACAAATTCGTTCTAACAAATGCTTCTTTTGTGTGCAGCCTTCCTAAGAGGTCGAGCTTGACGCACTTCTTACCAGTACTTCTGGCGCGGCTAGACCCTCGACTACCTCGACTGAGCTTGCTTCTACCACGGCTGAATCTTCCGTTCTTGCAAAGTTACAAAGCCTCTTATGTCTTTCGACTTCTCAAATCCTGGAGCACAACGGCCTCAACTTCGTAAGCGAATACCCAAACGTCCTTGCATCTGAAGGCCTAATGAACAATGAATCCATTATTCAACTGTCTTCTATTCTGGAAAGAACTCGAGAATACTTCATCATTTTCGAAAGGGCTCTTCGGGCAGAAGACGACCTGAAAGCTGCAACGGCTGCTCAAGAAGCAATGTGACCGGAGCTCGAGGCAATAAAGGAGGAGAAAAATCAGTTCGCCATTCTCGACCACCAGATCACGGAACTTCAGCGTCAGAGATCATCTGTTGCCTTTGCGCTCGAGGCAAAGTTTGAATCGAACAAGGCCAAGTTAACGGAGTTCGCAGCCAGCGCAAAACGGGTTGAACAGATGAAGCTTGATGAAAAGGTTTGCCAAGCCAAAGTTACATTAGGCGAAGTGAGGTAGCTAGAGCTAAATGCTGTTCTTGAAGCCTACCTTTCTCCGACCCCTTAAGATTGTAATCTTACAGGCCATTTTAATTCTTCTTTTGTAACATACAATCTTAATGAAATACACCTTTATTCTCGCATTTCCCACATTGTCGGATAGTATTTCTTTAAAAATTTCCTATTGATTGGTAACTTGTGAATTAAACTACTCCGATCCTTGAGATGGTATGCCCCCTTGCCAAGAACCTTGTGAATAACAAACGGCCCTTCCCAATTCAGCGACCATTTACCGAATCTAGGGTATTTACTTCCAACCGGTAGCACGGTTTGCCAAACCAATTCACCCTCACCGAACGTTTTTTGTTTAACTTGCTGGTTATAGGCTCATTCAGCAATTTTGTTTTGTGCCACTAACAAGTTATAAGCATTAAGCCGAGCTTCTTCTAGGTCTTCTAACTCTTGACTCATAGCTTGACCATACTCGACACTGAACAAACTGCTTTGCTCAATCATCCATAACGAGTTTATACTTAGTTCGATCGGCAGCATTGCATCGTGTCCATAGGTTAATACATGTGAAGTGGTCCCAGTGGCAGAGCAGAGCAAGGTTCGATAAGCCCATAACGCTTCGTTTAATTTCAAATGCCACATGCCAGGCTTTTCTCTCACCATTTTTTTTAAGGATACCGATCAAAACCTTATTACTTGTTTCGGCCTGCCCATTCGCTTGCGGGTAATAGGGCGTAGATTGCTTAAGTCAAATTTTAAGATTCGCCGTATATTCCTTAAACCTGTCGGATGTGAAACCGTACCATTATCCATAATAATTGTCTCTGGCACACCGAATCTGGTCACGATGTTTTCCTCTACAAAGTCACAAACTTCTTTAGATGTCAATTCGGCATACAATTTTGCTTCGACCCATTTGGTGAAGTAATCCATCACAACGAGTATCAATGCATGCTTTACGGATCTGAAAAACGGTGTAATTTTACCGATTATGTCCATGGCCCATTCTCTAAACGACCATGGTTTGGTGATTGAATGCAACGATTCGGCTGAGACCCTCTGTATAGGACCATGAATCTGGCACTGCACACAAGCCATCGTTACTCTTCTTGTATAACACATTTTGTTATAACATGTAATTCATGGCGTGAACCCTTGTCTTACGGTCGTGTTTACCATTCGGGTTGTCGAGATATCACATAATCGACCTTCTCTAATCGTCTGGCAATGCCTCGACTGCGCAAACCTCAACAAGTTTTTCACATTCTAACAACGACGGTAAAGACATGACTCATGTTCGGATCACATGGTCTAACTAAAGAACTTGTTGATTAACCAGGACCGGGTATGATTATCGTATTACAGGTATAGCCCGGCCTATCTTGCCTCCTATGAGTCGTGCGCCAAAGGCTATTTAGGCCAACTCGTCTACATCAGTATTGCAGACTCGAGAAACATGTTCAAACGTAATGCCATCAAAGGACTCAGGCAAATAGCTGGCGACCATGTGATAGGGAGCTAAAGTATAACTCATGTAACGAAAAGTGCCATTAAGCTGATTAATCACAAGCTCTGAGTTGTCGAAGACGAGGGCGCGAGTTACCCGTAAGTCGTGAAAGATACTGAGGTCGATGATGAGGGCCTCGTATTCGGCTTGGTTCTTCTAACAGTCAAAGTCTAGCTTAAGAGAAAAATACCACCAACGGTGCTCTGGGGACTGAATGACTATTCCAACACCAGCCGAAACGGAAGTACTCGAACCATCAAAGTACATTGTCCAATAATTGTCTCAAGTCTCTACCATGCTGATTTCGACGTCATTGCCCCCAAAGCCATATGGGGGCGAGTGTTGGGCCAAGAAATCAGGCAGTGCTTCGCTCTTACAACTTTTTAGGAGATGTACTACTGCAATCTGAATTTGGACAAAGCCTTGTCCACCTCCCAATTCGGCCTTTTGACAATCGACCGAGTGAGCATATAAAAAATAACGTCGGTTTGGGTGATGACTTGAGTGACGGATGGGAGCATATAATGCCTGAGTTTAGACGCGGCGAAAAACAAAGCTAAGCAAAGTTTCTCAACGGCCGAATAGTTGATCTCAGGAGCATTGAGGTTGCGGCTAAGGTAAAAGATAGCCTACTCGCGCCCAGTATCATTATCATGCACTTGAAGACAGTCGATCGACTATTTGGCCGCAAAGATATACAACTTAAGGGGTTTGCCTTGTCGCGGTGGGACAAGGACATGTGGGGTTGAAAGGGCAACCTTGATCTGTGTAAAGGCCTCTTGATGTTAGGTCGTCCACTCAAAGGCGTCAGAATCTTTCAGTTTCAAGAGTGTGGAAAAGGCTCGCATCTTCCCTGCCGAATTTGTAATGAATCGGCGGAGAAAGTTGATCTTGCCGAGGAATGACTGTAATTGCTTTTTGGTCATCGGTGGTGGAGCACTGATGATTGCTCGAGCCTTATTTTCGTCGACCTCAATGCCCCGGTGATGTACAAGGAATCCCAAGAAATTATCGGCGGACACTCCGAAAGCACACTTAACGGGATTCATCTTGAGGTTATGTCGGTGCATGCATAGGAAAGCTTGTTGAAGATCATCCAAGTGCGACTGGCACCATTTTAACTTAATCACCACATGGTCAATGTAGACTTCAACGGTGGTGCCAATTAAATCGTGGAATATTGTGTTCATCGCTCATTGATATGTGGCACCAGCGTTCTTGAAGCCGAATGGCTTAACGACCTATTCGTATGTGCCGAGTGCCCCCGAGTATCAAAAAGTAGTTTTGTGAACGTCGGCCTCAGCGATGAAAATCTGGTTGTAACCAGCATGTCCATCCATAAAGGATAAGATTTTGTGGCTTGCTGCTACATCGATTAATAAATCTGAAATCGGCATTGTATATTCATTTTTGGGAGTTGCCAGATTTAGATTTCAAAAATTGATACAGATTCGTAAAGTGCCATTTTTCATTAAAACAGGGACGATATTCGCCAACCATTCGACATATCGAGCTGTCCGAATGAAACCAGCATTTAAAAGTCGAATGATTTCATCTTTGATGCCGAGTTGCACTTCAGTTGAAAATCGTCGAGGTGGTTGACGGAATGGTTTACATCCAGGTTTAATGAGTAACTCATGCTCGATGAGCTTTCAATCTAAACCAGACATCTCATGATAACTCCAAGCAAAACAATCTTTAAATTCTTTAAGTAAATTACAAAGCTCATTTTTCATATGTTGGGGGTAACAAAGCACTAATAAATAAAGGTAGTGGGTCTTCAGCCCCGTCCCAACATTTATTTCTTTTAAGGGACCCTTGACTTGAGGCTGAGTATCCTCGAGTTCGACCGGTGCGGCCTGAACTTTATCCAGTGATAGAACTAGGCCATTGTCTTCCTCAGCTAAGAATTCAATTAGATTTACACCTGAGTTTGGTTGCTTAGCATACCAATGCCAATGGGCCAGCAATCGTTCCATGGTGGATGAAACCGCAGTCCGGCGTCTTTCTTGTCTGTCGTCACTCATCAGCATTAATGAGCAAGTTGGCTAATCCGAGTCTCGCCGAATCCTGCTGCACAATCTCGACAACTACTTTGATGGCCTTTTGGACTGAGATCCGAGTTAGCCGTTCTTCCTCATTGAAACCTTGAAGAGTGATGTAGCTGACGCGATCATCATAGTAACGAGCCTGAATCATGTTAACCTCAAACAGCTAGTTGTCGGCTGGATGAACTACGACCAATTTACTGTCCCAAAAGACAATGACTTGGTATAGTGATGAAGGAATACAACCTGTCTGATGAATCCAATCACGGCCGAGCAACGCCTTGTTTTCGATCTTTGAATCTACTATGAAGAACGGGGTCATGTGATTGTGACCGGTGACACTCACCACTAGAGGGAGTACGCCCTTTGTCTGGGACTTGTCACCCACAAAGCTACTCATGGTTATCCCTGATAGGATGAGTTCATCGTTTGATCATCGTAGAGCTCGCATGATGAACACAGACATAATGTTGGCGGCTGGAGAGCGGGGAAATAACTCAGCGAAAGTTGTTTTAAGCTTGTCTTGTTTACTCTCTGGCCCTTCCTCTTTGCTAACAACGAAGTCAACATGTGTCACCTATTCGGCAACGACATCGCCATCCAGGGAATTCGGTTGGGATGTAGTTGGCTAAAATTCAGCCGGCAGAACGTAAACCATGTTGATCTCCATGTTGTCAAGGATCGCAGGGCCCATCGGGTCGTGGCCGTCTTCTCCCAGGCTATTGGCTGAAGTACCTTGCTCCTGAGCATCCTCGGCTTGAGCATCTCTCGTTTCGACAACGGGTTACGGATCATCCTCTTGTACCATATCATTATGGGTGTCTCCATTGAGCTCACTCGACGTTAAGGCTTGTGTCGAGGTACGCATCTAGTCGCGCCACGTGTTCTTTCTCGTCGGTCGTAAGGCCCAAGAGAGCTACTGCCGAGAATACTTCGAAATGGTATCTTCAATAATGAAGGTCTTCTAGGGAGAATGGGAGCTCGGCATGGTCTATGTCAGTATATGGATCGACTTCAAAGCTGAGTACCCGAGCTTCGCGTATGTGCTAGAACCTGGCCTTCATTGCCATATCAGTGGTCTCTTGGATAAGTTGCTCGGCGTCTGGGGAAATTAAGGCCAGGTTGAGGGCTTATTGACACTCATTTGGTAGGCTATATAAATCATTGGCCAAATGTGTCTTGTGAAATTCCCACATGTATTCTAAGGCCTGGCCTAGGAAATGAGGGTGGAGATTCCATCGAATCTTGATTAATGGCTCTGGTGGTGGCAATGGCAGGAACTTACTTTCTGCCTCCTTCCTGAATGGCTCAAAATGAGCTTTCATCTCCCCAGGTCGAAGAAGGAGTTTGATCTGCTTCTCAGATTCCTCGATAGAGGTTTCAAAATCGCGATCAATCACCTTTTTTCCCATGAATTAATTCAGTCATGATTGCCGAAGGTTGTCGGTCATCTCTACCTCCCTTTGTTTCTTTCGGCTGCCATTTGGGAGCCGAAGTAGCCTGGGCTTCCTGTCATCGAGCCATACAATCTATTCACTGGCTACGACATTTTTGAGACTTAAATAGTGTAGTATACATGCCGGTTAGACAGTTGTAACTGTACCATCGTTGGTCGCGTGGTTCTGACGGCTTGAATGTTTTTTGATTTGCCAATGAGTAGGAACTGTTGGAGTTTCGCGAATAGTAGTCCTCATTATAAAATGGGGCGTTAAAGTCAGGTTGTCGCCTGGCCGACGATGATCCATCAGCTCGTGGTTAGGGGCCGAGCCTGTCGAACATCTTTTGGTGCTGGCCCGCATTGAGCACCTTTGGTGGCATTGCCATGACAATGGGTGGCTGTCGTGGTGTTGCCACAACTGTAGGCGGCTGTCGTGGTGTCGACACTTGAGGTGGTTTCTCCTTTGGCTCAGTTAAGACCACTTGTGCCTTACAACAGCTGCACAAAACCATAGGCCCATCAGACTCTTCCTCACTGGAACCTTGCATAGCTTCAACTTCAGCAAGTCATGTTAACTCTGTAGGTGACGCATTAGAAAACAAGTCGATCTTGAGTCACGATCGAGAATTTTGTTTTATGACATGCTGCATTAAAACGAACTCGGCCTTCCCTTTTCCATTATTTTTGGGCAGGTGGGCGTCTACCATGCCAACTGTCGCTAAGGGGAAGGGATCAGCATCGATGACCATCTGTTTTTCAAGAAACTTCAGTTTTCCTTTATCGATCCAGTTCTGAATAGCATCACGGAATACCACACAATTGTTGGTCGTATGCTTGTTCTAGTTGTGATATTTGCAATATGTTTTGTCTTTTAATTCTTCAGCCTTAGGAATGTTATGTCCTGGCCGAAGCTTAATAATCTTTGCTAGTAGCAATTGGTCGAAAATTGCATTAGCCTTGGTAATGTCAAAAGTATAGACCTTTGTCGCTTTGACTAGGTCTTCTTGAAAGGCTGGGCGAGTCTTAACATATTTAGGATGAGTCAATGCCTTGCAGATGTATGGCTTATCAAATACAATCTCAGCCGCATCAATATTAGCATACTGAAGTCATCTCCTTCGGCCGATGCGTAACTGACCGAAAGGTTTTTATAGATCGTTCTTCGGGCCGGGGACTTCGATATCTTCTCCTCTTGAAGTAAATAGTCGTATTGCTCAAGATGTTGAGCTAGTTCATACATGCCCCGAAAGTTTACCCCCTAGAATTTCTTTTTGTACTCTACGTCCAACCCATTCAAGGCAATTCTTACAAACTCGACTTCAGAGAGGGGTACTCGGCACCAATTCCTAACCGACTTAAACCTCGTCAAGTACCCCATTGGTGAGTCATCAGAAGCCTAAGCCATCGTGGCCAAAGAAGACATTGACATCTCTATCCCCGACTGATAGAATTGCTTATGGAATTTCTCGACCAGGTCTTCCCAACTTTGGATGGAATTTGGGGGATTAATGTACCATGTGAATGTCGGGCCCATTAGCGAAAAGTTAAATAGTCGTAACTTATGAAAGTCACTATTAACATCTCCACATTGCGCGGTGAAATGAGCCACATGTTTTAGAGAAGATAGAGATGTTTCTCTAGCAAATAGGCTGAATCTGGGATTTTGAAGCCCTTCGGATACTTAAAGTGTTCTATGTACTTAGGTATAGATGGATGAATTTTGGGAACTTTGGCCCCTTCTTCAAGGCCGAATCAATCATATTTTGAACTTCAACTAAACCAACAACCGGTGTTTCGGGCTCGACTTCATTTGTTTTACTGCCTGATCCACCATTTTTCTCTAGATCGATCGATTTAAGCTGAGCAGATCCTGCTTCAGCCATTGATGCTAGTATTATGTTGTTATAATACCATTATTCCCTTCTCAGGGCCAATGGATCTAGGATTTGACGAAAACATGGTAGACTTTTTGCCATCAACCTAGCCATATTGCGCATATGTCAACAGATATCAACATAAAGAAATATAATGAGTGTTTCAAAAGAATTTTTCGACTGCTCTCAACCCAACTTGCTAAGTGCTACAACCTATCAAGATATGCCCAACAGGCATTGCGCACAAAAGAACCCATATCAAGCATTCGAAGGGTCTGTGGAAGACCTTCACATGTATATTTCTCGATGTGCATCCATCACTGCTTGGGGCCCTTGGGAAATGAGTTCATTCACCACCTTGCAAATAACGTATCTTGACTGTACAAATTTCATAATCAGATTTGTTTAATTTATTAATCTTAATTTGAAGATCAAAGACTATAATAAAAAAAATTCAACAAAGATAATTTAGTGGTTCAAATGTATATAACAAATTCACTATGTAGGTACTAAGTAATATATTCATGATGATTGTCCATTTATATAAGTACATTTGAATAATTAAACGGTGTCCCATTTGAATTATTTTTATTTAGGATTGCGCTCCTTGTTGTTCGGATTTTGACCACGCTTCAAATGAAGATTAATAAATTGAACGATTTTGCAAATAAGAAAATATGTGCATCCTCTCGTTGGGGAATACAAGTATTATTCATAAAAAACAAAATAAAACTAAAATACCTAATAAATATGCACATATGTGTAACGCATTGCATTGCCAAGCCTAAACTTGAGTTATGAACCCTTGTAATGTTTTTCTCTCTTTTCAAAAAGAGTGGAAAAAAAATAAAACATAAAAACCCTTGTAATATTTTCAATTTTTTTTTAACACGATATAATAACATAGGGGATTTAGCTACATGTATTGTAGTCAGTCTCATATATTTATACTATAATGTAGGGGATTTAAGTTAAACCACACAATTAGTTTGTCCTAATAAATGAATATTAAACTTGTTATTCATGAGATTTGAACTTAAAATCTCTCGATTACAACTCGAAGAATAATAATACTAAACCGTAAAATTAAGTGACTTTTAATATCCTTTGCTTAGCTTTGGCAAAAATAATCTCTTCTCAAAGGTTCAGTATTTTGTTTGTGCGCTTGCATTTTCTGATAGTTGAGTGTGTTTTGGAATTGGGATTAGACCTGGCAGTTTCTTACACGACACGTAAACGACACGAAAATAACAGGTTTCGGGTCAACACGATAACTAATCGGGTTGTTATCGGGTCACACGATAAGAACCCGTTAATAACGGGTCCTTAACAGGTTTACACGAGAATGACACGCGGGTAACCTGTTTCAACACGAAAAGAAAAAAGTTATTTTGATGATTTTAATTTTTTTAATTACTAAAAAAAACTTACTATAAAATACAATAAATATAGTGGATATATATATATATATATATATATATATATATATATTGTTCATTAATTATTATTGTATTATTATTGTAAATAAATTTTAAAAATTTAAGTTTTATTTATTTATTTTATAAAATATTATGAGCAAAGAGTGAGATTAAAAAATTATTAAACACATTAAAAATAAAAACATCAAGTAATTTAAAAATACCAAATACATTTAAATATTTAAAATAATTAATTTACAAGTGCCAAAAATGTGAAAAAATATGCAAGCACTCTTAATCGCATCATCTACGCTTTAAAGGTGCATACATGAATTTTTAAAACCATACAAACCCTCATGTATTTTTAAGGCAGTTCAAAATAAATAAAATTCATAATCATTAATGTATAAGTCTGAAAAATGTGAAAGCATATATAAAGGGGTGTGTTATTCACACACCCCATTTTACTTTTCACACACCCTTCTAATTTTTGACCGTCGGATCGGATGAATTGAAGAAAATCAACAAATAGAAATTAACAAGGGGTGTGTAAGAAGTAAAATGGGGTGTGTGGATAGCACACCCCTATATAAATGCTCATGATTGCATCCTCTACCCTTAGACAATCGTTACATGGTCGTTTAGATTTTTAAAACCCTCCAAATCTCATGAATAATTTATTTTTAGTGAAAAATTAATAATATTGTAGAAGTGTAAAAAATGTTAAAAAAAGAAAAAAATACAATCACTCGTAATCACAAGTTTTACAACTTTCGTGAAGGGGCCAACTCTGAAATCTAACACCATAATCTAGGCTTGGCAAACGGGTCGTGTATGTCGTGTTCGTGTCGTTTTCGTGTAACGCCTGTTATCTTAATGGGTCGTGTCGTGTCACACCTGTTATCTTAACGGGTAAAGTGACCCAACCTGCTATGACCCGTTGTGACCCGTTAAGAAAAATATATATTTTTTTAAAAAAAATTGCACATACCACACATTGCCACATAAATATTACTTCAAAACATTAAAACATTTGTCGTTTAAGTACTATATCTACACCCGAAAATAATACTTTTATTAAGTATATAACATAAGATTTTGTGATATCCACATCCACTAGTGTAAATATTTTAAATTGAAGATCGAATCCATTCATTGTATTCATATAGGGTCAAGGAGTGTAGCTGTAAAAAATCATCAAAATCAGAGTTAAAATAACCGTTAAATCGTGATTTTTTGTTTATAACCGTCGAAAAGTTTTGTCCCGTTACTTGATCTCTGAATGTTTGTTTTTTGTGATTTTTTGTTGATGTGATCTCGAAATATATACAAACAAGTTTGACGGTTGTGATCGTTGAAATTAGTTTCGGAGAATTCATATCCCATCAAAACGATAGATTGACTAACACTTAAGAGTTTATTTATACTTTCATTAAGTATAACATAAGATTTTATGGTATTCACTTGTGTAATATTTTAAATTGAAGATCGAATTCATTCACTGTATTCATATAGGGTCAAAGAGTGTAGCTGTAAAAAAATCATTAAAATCGGAGTTAAAATAACCGTTAAATTGTGATTTTTCGTTTATAACCGTTGAAAAGTTTTGTTCCGTTACTTGATCTCTGAATGTTTTTTTGTTTGTGATTTTTTGCTGATGTGATCTCAAAACGTATACAAACAAGTTTGACGGTTGTGATCGTTGAAATTAGTTTCGGAGAATTCGTATCCCATCAAAACGATAGATTGACTAACACTTAAGAGTTTAGTTATACTTTCATTAAGTATAACATAAGATTTTGTGGTATCCACTTGTGTAAATATTTTAAATTGAAGATCGAATTCTTTCATTGTATTCATATAGGGTCAAGGAGTGTAGCTGTAAAAAAAATCATCAAAATCGGAGTTAAAATAACCGTAAAATTGTGATTTTTCGTTTATAACCGTTGAAAAGTTTTGTTCCGTTACTTGATCTCTGAATGTTTGTTTTTTGTGATTTTTTGCTGATGTGATCTCGAAACATATACAAACAAGTTCGACGTTTGTGATCGTTGAAATTAGTTTTGGAGAATTCGTATCCCATCAAAACAATAGATTGACTAACACTTAGAGTTTATTTATACTTTCATTAAGTATAAGTTATAACATAAGATTTTTTGGTATCCACTTGTGTAAATATTTTAAATTGAAGATCGAATTCATTCATTGTATTCATATAGACTTTGAGCTATATTTTCACTAATGGTAAAACTCTCATCGTAATATAAATGATCCAAACCATTCATCTTCATACATCCTCTAAGAGATCATGTTTTCAAAAAAGAAAATCCAAAAAAAAAAAAAAATTGATGAGAAGAATGAAACGTAAATGTAAACGACAATAAACGGTTAAATTTAAATCTATAGTTTATGGATAATGGAAAACCTCAGTGAAAACATCGTCAATAAGTTCCAATACTATTTCCCTCCGTGATTGATGAAACTTGAAGGGTTTTATTGTAAAAAATGTACAAGGTTCCTCAATCTTGAAACATAACTCTCTTCATTTTGCATATCTTTGAACATTTGTATTTTGTAGTATGCACTAATGTTTTTTCATTAGACTCTTATTTTAGGGTATGTAAACTTGAAAGAAAAATGTTTTATTTATTTATTTATTAATGTTTTGAATTAGTATTTATGTCACAATATGGTATGTATATACTGATTTAGTATTATGTTTTACATTTTTTAGGGTCAAATTATGTTTTTCATTTTCATTATTTATTGATTTAAAAAAAATATCTTTCTTAACGGGTAACGGGTTGGGTCATATTACCTGATAATATTAACGGGTCGATTTCGGGTTGGGTCATATTACCTGTTTATTTTAATGGGTGTTACACGACACGACCCGTTAAGCTATCGGGTATGACACGAAAACGACACAAACACGAGAAATACGACACGAATGCCAGGTCTAATTGGGATTATCTCAAATTGTGTGCTCAGTTTTCTTCCTTTAAAATTTTGGAATCAATTTAATTCTCTTCGAATATGTATTATTTTTGTATGCAACACAGATAACTTTTTATTTCTTTATGCAACATAGATACGTTTTGGTTTGTCGATTATGCATTTTGAAGGCTTATTAGTTATTTACTAAAGATGGTTTTATAGGAACCGCTTAAGAAGTTTCAATCCTACAGCAGCATGCGGGCACAAATTTTTAATTTATTTTGGAGGGAGGGTGGTTTTGGGGGTGGGGGCAGGGGTTGGGGGTTTAAATTAAGTCACGATTAGTCTATCTTAAAATGAATTTTGAACTTGTTATTCATAAATATTTGAAGTTAAAACATCTCGCTTACAATTAGAAGAAAAATAGGAGTAAAATTGAGTGACGTATAATATCCTCCGCTTAACTTTGGCAAAGATAAATGGGACATGTGAGAGGTAGGAACAGCAAAATTGTGGTCCTGAATCATATGCTGGCAACTTGGCATAAAGATTGAGAAAAAAGAAAAAAAAAAGATTGAGAAAAAAGAATCACGAGAAAAAGTGGGTATCAACAATCGTGCATTTTCCTGAAATACAACTGAAACCAAATTCTGCCTCACCAAGACTGAAATTGATAGTGTTGAATAAAGTTGGAGTTTTAACATAAAACTTCACATGGGTACCATATATCAAGTGACGTGAATCACGTATGGTTGTTGGACTTCGCACATGAAACAACCTGTTCTGATATCATAAAAAAAGTTGAATTATATGAAATAAGTACATGCAAAGTCCCTAATTTCCCTGATCAACAAAGCTTTCTCTTATTGAAACCATTAACCACATAGAATGGCTAAAGAAATAGACTTTTGAGACACCGACCATATTGATATAGATCTTTTTGGGGACCAGATAAGAGCAAAAGAGAAGACCCACATATTTATGGACCACTGCTCTCTTTTCGCCTCGTGAATTATTGAACAAATTTGTGGACCAATATATACAAATCTGCGTGTACACTGCATATAATTTGATTTTTCGTAACTTCAAGAGTGCAGAATTAGGCACATAACAACTAAGGTCCAATAATATTATAAAAAAATTTACTTCCATTACAAGAGAGTTGATTGCTTCTGAACGAGGAAGACGCAACTGCATTACATATTGGGATCTTCAGGAAACAGAAAAGGAAATAAACAGATCAAATAACACAAGGAAACCGACTACTCACACAATCTGCAAACATTACGTTGACAAAGGAAACAGAGAGGGATTGGGATTGGATTGGTTTCTTCAACTTCTTAATTTGCTTCACTTCACTTGTATTCCAAGATCATGTTGTTCTCAGGAGCCAGACCAACACAAGCCCTCAGTATGTTCTCCAGCATTGCCCTCTGCTTTGATAGTGCATTCACTACGGGTGTACCTGGCGGAACCTGTTTTCCCAACACCATCGCAAATTAGTATTTCACCGCAGTTACACATGTAAACCGAAGTACCCAATGACAGCGAGAAAATCTTTCATCTCAGAAAGTCTGGAAAAAAAAAAAAGAAAAAAAACTAATATTTGACTTACAAGAGGAGCCTTGCTGAGGTAACTGAGAATTGTAGCCACAGGGTGGAAAGAGTGGAACTTGGCCTGCAAACACACCAATATAGTGATATTAACTAATGTCACATTTACATTTCCACATCACACTTTGTAATTATGTTAGTTAATGTCAGTCACAAGGTAGTTAACTAAGCATACCTCTGCTTCCGATTTGAGCTGGATACGGGTGCTGAGCTCGGCGAGGAGAACCAAATCGAGGATGATAGGAGCAGCCAAGAGCGAATCCTCACAGGTGTTGTGCAACACAATGGTGTTTTGCCCACCCATGAAAATCTCAGAGGTGTACTCATCTAAAGCTCTCTTGCTGTCCCCAACATATGGGACATACTTGATCACCACAACATGGTCAGGGTGCTCACCTGGCCCGTAAAGTATGCCATTGCTGGACACCATGTCATCCACAACATTGCTCTTTGAAATCTCCTTGGACCTGAAGGTTTGAGGTGCAGAAAGATTCATGCCGTCATTGTTTCCAAGATGGTTGTAGCTCACAATGGCTGTTGGCTTGATTCCAGCCCCAACAAGGAAATCAACCAACACAGACTTCATTTTGGTCTGACCACTCTTAAAGTCGTCCCCACCAATCAAACTGTTTCTCCTAATTGCCAAATCAATCAGCCCTGCCAAATTTCCAATACTCATTCAAATTTCCACTACACACTTTGCAACTAAAATTTTCGAAATTAAAAAAAAATGAAAGAGGTTAGTGTTAATTTTGTTAGCTAAGGGACAGGGTAGGGTACCTGGGACAAAAGTGTTTTGTGGGCTTCCATTGATGAAAGGAATATTTTCAAGAACACAAGCTATGGCATACAATGTGGAAGGAGATATCTCAGCTTCATTCTTGTCCACTGAACCCAACAGATTCTCGACAGTGTCGTTTAGCCCCACAACAACATTACTATACCGCTCAGTGTTGGCAGTCCACAGCACAACCACCCTGTCCACCTTGTTCTTCTCCTTGAATTCTCTGTTTAATTAAATTAGCACACAATCAAAGCAGTATTTGAGCACCAAATTAAGTTTCTTTCCTCGAAAGGACAAACATTTCACAGCTAATTATCAAGCTAGTAATTAAATAACTGATTACAACATTAGTATTGTTACCTAATGTCTTTAATGACTTGTTGGAGTTGTTCCTTCTTGGTGCCCTTGATGACGTTGTTGGCACGAGCACCTTGGTTGGCAGCGATGAAATCGGGGTCGTAGATTCCAGGGAGTGGGAGCATAGACTCCATGTATGGCCTCAGTTGCTTTTGCAGATCAATGTCAAGGACCTTTGCCCTCGCCATTGCATCTGCTAAGTTCATGTCACTAATGTCCCAACCCCCAAACACTATGTCATCTGGGTTCACCTGAATTACCAAATCTCAATTAATTAACACTAATCTCTAATAAACTATACACACAATTAATTAATTAATTAATAATAACTAGAAAATTAAATGTATAAAAAAAATTACCATAGGGAGGAGGCTCTTGAATGGGGCGTAAATCTCCTCTCCATTGAAAGACCCAACACGGATGGATGAGGCTTGGGTCAGTGAGCCAAAGTAATTGGCTTGCTGCACCTTGTCCTTGGTTGCCCAGGAGATTCCTCTGAAATTTTACAAAAACCATATCCTACAATTAATCAAAAATTCATGTACAACCAAATTCGTCATCCGAGGAATCCAATTTAAAAGTACACAAAAATTTAAACAACATATCGTAAATATTAGAGCTTCGATTTTATCATCAAAAGGAAAGGGTTTCTAAAATGCAGAAAGAAAACGAAGAAATTGAAAGAACTACTCACTCTCTGTTTGCAATCACACCAGCAGTGAGGGTTGAGCCATTGTTTCCACCCCACCCCACAAGCATTACCCTGGACACCAAAAATTATTAAACACAAATTAATGGATGAAAAATTCAAAATTTTAAGACTAACCCAGAAAAAATAAGAAAGAAACAATCACAACCTAGAAATTAATTAATTTTTTTTTTTAATTTTTAAGGAAAAAAAAAGAGGGCACGGAATAAATGGTGCCAAACCCTAGTTTGGGGACATGGATATCAGTCTTGAATTCGTATTTGACAGTTTTGGGCTTCACAATCCACTGATACGTTCCATTTCTGTTCTCATGGACAAGCTCAGTGGTCTCGTAGTTGTACACCGAATGAATCTCAGTCTCTGTGTACGCTACGTTTGGGGACTCTACCTTGAAACTATCGATGAACATTTTCTCTGATTTTTCCTTTTCTCCTTTCCTAGGAAATTAAATTTTCTAGGGAACCAAACAAAATTGGAGAGGAGAGGAAGACGAAGGTGTAATACTAGTTCTGAAATCTGAAACCTAAGGCTTGCACCGTGTCATCTACATGCACCAGTGCCTTGTATTTATAGAGTGGATGTGACACTGCAGATACACGTGGCTTGGCGGAGTAGCCTCTAGTGGCCCTATGATTGGTAGAGGATATCCAAACGAGGTGTCAAAATGAAACAAATTGATAAATTCTATTTAGATTTGTGGAATTTTGTAAAGAATATCAAAACGAAAAGTGATTAAATTTCTACTATTATTATATTATGATATTCCATACTCTAATCCATAACAATAAAAATTAACAAAATTAGAGTTTTCCAACAAAAATGCCCGTTCTTATGTGAGATAACATGGATTGACTGCAAAGACGGGGTTGACAGCATTTCAAATTCATTAATAAATATTTTCGATCATTTTTTAATATATTGCAATTACGAAATGTAAATAAGTAATAAATAATTGTTAAATTTGACATCACATGGAGAATTAAACTTAAAAAAATATTAAAGTACCACATATGCTTTCAAATTAAAATTTATATTTAAAATTTGATATCTCATTTGAAAGAAAAAAGTTTAGCCAAGCAAAATCCAAAAACCTCTTGGAAAAAAAATCCAAAAAACTCAATACGAGAACAACGCAAAAATGAAAAAAAATAAAAGAAAGAAAAGGTTTCCAAAAAAAAAAAAACTCAAAAGTTATTTTGCACAATAATACATTTACACTAAGAGGTCAAGAAGAATAAATTGATATCCAACTCTCCATCCACAAAATTTAAATTTTAGACATCTTACTTACAAGTAAAGATGTGACAGCCCATCCCGAATTTTTCATATCTTTAATGTGAAGTTACTATAATGCCCTTGAGCGTTGGGTGTGTATTTGTGATTTGAACTAAAGTTTTGGTCCCATTGTGTTTATTCCTAAGTTTTTGGGACCAATTGGAAATAAGAAAATTGTGGTTTGTGATTGGTTAGTGGGATGGCATTTGGACCACTCATCTCACTTCTCTCATTCCCGTGCACTCTCTCTTTCTCTCGGACTCATTCTCTCTCTCTCTCTCTCCTCCATTTCGTACGGACAAACGCCAAGGACCACCTAAACCTCACAGATCGAGCTTGTGTTTGGTTCCATCATCTTCATCTCGTCCATACGAACTCACTGGTACCATTTTCAGCTAAGGTAACCTTCATTTTCACGTAAAAACCCTACGTCCGATTCCTGCACTGTTCATGCAAATTTTTATGCGTGATTTTTAGAAGTTTTTAAGCTCATAGGGAGCTTAAGGAGGTCCCCACGAGGCTCGAAGTACTTCGTTGGAGGTTTTTGGATGTTGGATCACTGAGATCGAAGAGTTACAAAATTGGCCAAAATTTTCGAGGCTTTTTCTGGCAAATCCCAGACGAGTAGGGGGTCGAGGTAGGTATGGTTGTGTTCGTCTTGGTGAGATCTTCATTTTGGTACAAAGTTCATCGAAAATGGTGCAAAAATGAAGAAGTTATAGCATTTTAAAGTTTTGCCCAGAAACCAGCGAAGTCGCCGGCGTCCAGTGACTCGCCGGAGAAGAAGAGGGAATATTCCATTAGATTTAATGAAATATTCCTAACAGCAGTAACGGCGTCAGTTAGATTTAACGAAATATTCTGAGGAATATTCCAACGGCGCTAGTGGATGCCGTCAGGATCCCCTGCGCTTGGAGGGCGCGTGAGGCACTAAAAAATTATTTTAAAAATATGTGCGCGTTCGTGACGTTGTGTATGTCATGTTGGTATATTCAAATACCAAATTGGGCTGTGTATGAGAAGTTATTTTACGAAAACCATTTATGTGCTTAAAATAAAGTTTATTCAGTTAATTCTCTTATAGGCGAGACCTATCTGGAGGATGAGCGTAGGCAGGCTAGGCGTGGGGTTACGACCCGGTTACTTATCAGTGAGTGGGCTTTTGTTTTTCGTATATACCTATATACTGCTATTTTTCCCAAAAAATGAACGTAAATGATTATACGTTTTGAAATGCCATGCAAAGTATCTATTTATTTTAATTATGCATTAGTGATTGAATATAATTATGATGGTGCTGCGGACGCATAGGTAAGTGTCGGGTAAGTTTATTTGCTGGTTATGATGAGAATGAAATGATGTGATGTGACGTGATGTAATGAGATCTCATAAACCTGCACCTTGATATTAGTGCTCCTGCTCAGAGTTAGGGGCACAGTCTTTCACGTGATGTTCACCTCTCGCACCGCATACTCACCTTGGATCCAAGTTAGGTGCACAGTCATGTCGTATAGACCACTATAAGTGGGTTCGACTCGTAGGTGACCCGCGAATTATTCGCACAGTCTTAACATGATTGTAGCACTAGAGCATATTTATTCTATGTACAGTGATGTTGTAGCACTAGAGCATATTATATGAGTATATACTTTATTTCTGGGAAACTATACAAGTTTTACAGAGAGGGGTTATAACTTTTGAGAAAAGAATGGTTTTGTAAAGATTTGTTTTTGCCCACTCACGCTTTTGTTTTTCGCCCCTTCAGGTTCTAGGTAGCTTTTGTCATTGGTGGCTAACGAGGATTGTCCGGCAGTTCTGACAGACTACTCATTATGTAGGACACCCTTTGGTGTTATTTGAACTTATTATTTCCCTGCTTGACTGCATTAGACTTAGTAAGCTCTGGTTCTGTATAAGCACTATAAATTCTCGTACTAGCACATTACCTTAGCTTGGGTTGCTAGCGGCTTGGTTTTAATTTGTTCATATTCTTCTTATTAATCTTGCTTCCGCACTGTGCACATAGTTTTGTCGCGCTCACGTGACAGCCAGCATGCCCCACTTTTGGGTCGAGGTGTGTCAGTTTGGTATTATAGCATTAGGTTGTAGTCTTGCATATCTCGTGAAATTTCTAATGATTTAATGTCTTCTGCCAGAATTATGCGGCCTTGTAGAGAGCCACGTCATTTAAATGAGCCTAATTTCCCCGACATAGCCCAGCTAGGGGAAGCTATAGCGAGTGCTATTCAGTTTGTAGTTCGTCCTTCCCATAGGACCCCTTGGAGTTTGTTCATAACTTGAAAATAAATACTTTTGTGGGGAATGAAGGACCCGAGGGTTCAAAGAAATGGATAATGCATATTAAGAAGACTTTTAGGCTGATGTAGAGTCAGGGGAGTCTATCTCCGAATATGTGGGTCGAGATGACCTCTTGGTTTTTGGTAAAGAACCAGTATCATTGTGGGGACAGTTGACTGATAAGATGCCCGATGAGGAAGCTCATGATTGGGAGGTATTCAAACGGTTCTTTTACAAAAGGTTTATTCCTCCTGCGTATATTAACAGTAAGAAGTAGGAATTTACAAGTTTGAAGCAGAAGAAACTGTCAGCTAATGAGTACTACAGGAAATTTACTGATCTATCTCGTTATCACCCGGAAGTTGCTGCTAACCCAGTTGAGATTCTCCGTCGCTTCAAATTGGAAACTAAGAGGAAATGGCGCACTATAGCGACTGCCATTCCCTTTGCTACTTACCACGAGTTTTATAAGGCCTTGTTACAAATTGAGGATTCAGAGAACTTACCCAGTGAGAGTGATGAGGAAGAAGAAAAAGAAGGGAATCGGAGGAAAGATAATAAGGGAAAAGGCCAATTCTCACAAGGACCTCGCCAAACCCAGAGCTTTAAATGTAGTGAGGCTAGCTCTAGTTCTTCCAGTGGAGGCTTCAGCTCTACATGACAGAGAGGAGAAGGTAGGTTCTTCGGAGGTTCCAGATCCGAGAGGCAGGGGAATTCTGGTAGAGGTAGTGCCCCTTTATACCGTAGGTGCAACAATCAACATTTTGAGGAATGTCGACGTGGTAGCAATGGGTGATACTTGTGGTCAGGTACGACACCTGGCTAAGTATTGTCCTCAGGGCCAGCAAAGGCCCCAGCAGCCTTACTTACCACCGCTAGCTCCGATTCAGCAGTTCTTTGGACCGAGTGGTTACACTCGGATGGGTCGTGGTGGAGCTTACCATTATCAGGGGGATCCTGTTCCTTGTTTTTCAGACAAGTATCAGTACCCTTCAGATCCCTATCAGCAGGGTAGTTACGGGCAGTATTCCGGAGGATATATGCCTCTACAGCAGCCGTATTCGAGAGGATATATGCCTCAGCAGTAGTATTCGACTGGTGGATCGCAATGGTATTCCGGAGGACAGCCTCAATAGGTTGAAGCTGCTACCAGTGGTGTTGGGTAGTCGAGGCAGCCCAGCCAGTCAGGCCAATGACGTAATTCTCAAGGTCGAGAAGTGTATGCTAGCAGAGGTCGATGAGGACGACAGCAGGCTCAGGGGCGTATCCATAACCTATCGCTTCAGGATGCCCAGAACAACCCAGAGTTAATCATGGGTATGTTAAACATTCCTGGTCATTATGCTAAAGTGTTGATTGGCTGTGGTGCTACACATTCCGTAATTTCTCATACGTTTGCTTAGTTGACACAACCTCAACCTTCACCATTTGGGTATGAGTTGGAGTTTGCTATGCCTAGAGGGGAGAAGTGTTATGTAGATTATGTATATCCGGGATGTCCTGTAGTAGTGGAGAATGTGGTTATGCCTGCTAACCTCACTTCGTTAAGCATTGTCGATTTTGATGTCATTTTAGGCACTGATTGGTTGCATTACAATCGTGCCAATATTGACTATTACGGGAAGTCAGTGACTTTTCATCGTCCTGGATTACCTGAAATTACCTTTGTTGGAGAACGTAGTGGACTTAGACATGGAGTTATTTTGGCGGTGAAAGCCAAAAAGTTATTGAAGAAAGGTTGTCAAAGGTATTTGACTCACGTGGTACTAAATGATGATACTCTTGTTAGCTTGGAGAATGTTAAGGTGGTCAAACATTTTTCTGACGTCTTCCCTAATGATTTACCTGGATTTCCGCCAGATCGCGATGTGGAGTTTGCCATTGATTTGTTACCAGGTACTAATCATATTTCCTTAACTTTTTATCGAATGGCTTCTGCTGAGTTAAGAGAGTTAAAGATCCAGTTACAGGAGTTACTTGATAAAGGTTTCATTCAGCCTAGTACTTCACCTTGGGGAGCCCCAGTCTTTTTTGTTCGAAAGAAAGATGGTACCTTGAGGCTATGCATTAATTATAGGCAATTGAATCGGGTGACGATTAAAAACCGTTAACCGTTGCCGCATATAGATGATCTTTTTGATCAACTTCGAGGTGCCTGTGTGTTTTCAAAAATCGATTTGAGGTCTGAGTACTATCAGTTGAAGATCAAGAGCGACGACGTTCCTAAAACTGCTTTTAGGACTCGTTATGGTCATTATGAGTTTCTCGTAATGCCGTTTGGATTGACTAATGCACCAGCAGCTTTTATGGGATTGATGAATAAGGTATTTCAGCAGTAACTAGATAGATTTGTCATTGTCTTTATTGATGACATTCTGGTGTATTCTAAATAAAAAACAGACCATGTTCGACATCTTTCTTTGGTGTTGAAGAAGATGAGGGAACATCAATTGTATGCTAAGTTCAGCAAGTGTCAATTCTGGTTAGATCAAGTAGCATTCTTGGGGCATTTTGTTTCAGCTCAAGGTATTCAAGTCGACCCTCAGAAGATATCAGCTGTGGAGAATTGGGAGCAGCCACGAACCATCGCTGAGGTATGGAGTTTCCTTGGTTTAGCAGGTTACTATCGGTGATTTGTTAAAGACTTTTTAGTCATGGCTTTACCACTGATGAGATTGACTAGGAAGGATATTAAGTTTGAGTGGGATGATAATTGTGAGTGGAGTTTTCAGTAGTTGAAGTATTGTCTCACTCATGCTCTTGTCTTAGCTCTCCCAGATGATGATGGTAACTTCGAGATTTATAGTGATGCTTCATTGGGTGGCCTAGGATGTGTTTTGATGCAGCATGGCAGGGTGATTACTTACACTTTATGCCAGTTAAAGCTTCATGAGATGAATTATCCTACTCATGATTTGGAATTAACAACCATTATTTTCACTTTAAAGATTTGGAGACATTATCTTTATGGTGAATCTTCTCAGATCATAAGAGTCTTCAGTACCTATTCACTTAGAAGGATCTGAATCTTCGTGTTGTTGAGCGACTATGACTACACGATAGAGTATCACCCTGGTCGTGCAAATATGGTGACTGATGCTCTTAGCAGAAAATCTCAAGGCAAAGTTAATGTTTTTCAGGCGAGCCATGTTCCTCTTCTTGCAGAGTTGAGATCGACTGAAGTGCAGTTAGAAATAGCGAATCATGTGGTAGATGATCGAGAGGAAGCCTTGCTTACCAGTTTCCAAGTTAGGCCAATCCTAATCGGCAGAATACTCGAGGCCCAGATTAATGACGAAGAAACTCAGGAACTTATTCGGTTAAGAAATAAAGGGAAAAAGAAAGACCTCCGAATCATAGAAACAGACGACATGCTTATGCAGGAAAACAAGATGTACATACCAGACAATGCAAAGTTGAAGAAGGATATCTTGGACGAAGCGCATATTTCAGCCTATGTGATGCATCCTGGAGGCACGAAGATGTATCATACCATTCGGCCATTTTATTATTAGCCGGGTATGAAAAGGGAGATTACTGAGTATGTAAGCAGATGTGTCATATGTCAGCAAGTTAAAGCTGAAAGGAAGAAACCATTTGGATTGATGCAACCACTTCCCGTTCCGCAGTGGAAATGGGAAGACATTACTATGGATTTTGTGTACAAGCTTCCTCGCACACAGAATGGTTATGACGGAATTTGGGTGATTGTCGATCAACTCACTAAGTCGGCACATTTTATTCCTGTGAGGGAGAAGTTTTCTCTGAATCGATTAGCTGAATTATTCATATCGAAGATTGTAAAGAAGTATAGAGTTCCAGTCAGTATTATCTTACATCGTGATCCTAGGTTCACTTCTAAGTTCTGGATAGCATTCCAGGAGGCCTTTGGTGCGAAATTACTTTATAGTACGGCATATCATCCTCAGACAGATGGGCAATCTGAGAGGACGATTCAGACGTTGGAGGATATGCTAAGATCTTCGGTTTTGCAGTTTGGCAACACATGGCATCATCGTTTGGATTTGATGGAGTTTGCCTACAATAATAGCTTTCATTCAAGCATTGGTATGGCACCGTTCGAAGCACTTTATGGAAAACCTTGTCGTACACCCTTGTGTTGGTCAGAAGTTGGCGAACGAGTTTTAGAGGGCCTCAAGATAGTAGAGGAGACTACTCAGAATGTTCAGGTTATTAAGGCTAACCTAAAATCAGCCTAGGATCACCATAAAAGTTTAGCAGATAGGCGTACTATTGACCGAGTGTACAAAGTTGGTGATTAGGTGTTTCTTAAGTTATTGCCGTGGAGAGGTGTGGTTCGATTAAAAAAGAAAGGTAAGTTAAGTCCTAGGTACATTGGACCTTATCAGATCACCGAGCGAGTCGGTGAAGTGGCTTACAGGCTTGAGTTGCCATCAAAACTGTCCAGAGTGCGTAATGTGTTTCATGTCTCTATGCTTCGACACTATGTTTCGGATCCGTTGCATGTGATTCCTCTACAACCTTTACAGATTAATCCAGATTTGACTTACGACGAGGAGCCAGTAAAGATATTTGATTGGAAAGATAAGGTGCTCAGGAGCAAGATAGTGCATTTGGTAAAAGTATTATAGAGAAATCACTCAGTGGAAGAAGCAACTTGGGAGACGGAGGACAAGATGAAAGAGATGTATCCAAGGTTGTTTTCTGGACACTAGTAGGTATACTTGTATGAAATTTTAGGATGAATTTTTTATAACGTGGGTAGATTGTGACAGCCCAACTCGGATTTTTCATATCTTTAATGTGAAGTTACTATAATGCCCTTGAGCGTTGGGTGTGTATTTGTGATTTGAACTAAAGTTTTGGTCCAATTGTGTTTATTCCTAAGTTTTTTGGACCAATTGGAAATAAGGAAATTGTGGTTTGCGATTGGTTAGTGGGATGGCATTTGGACCACTCATCTCACTTCTCTTTCTTCTCTCATTCCCGTGCACTCTCTCTCTCTCAGATTCACTCTCTCTCTCCTCCATTTCGTACGAAAAAACGCTAAGGACCACGTCACAGATCGAGCTCGTGTTTCGTTCCATCGTCTTCATCTCGTCTATACGAACTCACTGGTACCATTTTCAGGTAAGGTAACCTTCATTTTCACGTAAAAACCTTAGGTCCGATTCATGCACTGTTCATGCAAATTTTTATGTGTTATTTTTAGGAATTTTTAAGCTCATAGGAAGCTTAGGGAGGTCCCCACGAGGCTCGGAGTACTTCGTTGGAGGTTTTTGGACGTCGGATCACCGAGATCGAAGAGTTACAAATTTGGCCAAATTTTTTTAGGCTTTTTCAAGCAAATCCCCCGCGAGTTGGGGGTCGAGGCAGGTATGGTTGTGTTCGTCTTGGTGAGATCTTCATTTTGGTATAAAGTTCATAGAAAATGGTGCAAGAATGAAGAAGTTATAGCATTTTAAAGTTTTGCCCAGAAACCGGCGAAGTTGCCGGAGAAGAAGACAGAATATTCCGTTAGATTTAACGGAATATTCCTAACGGCGTTAGTGAATGTCGTCATGATCCCCTGTGCGTGGGGGGCGCGTGTTGCTGTCCACTCGCCGGCGCGTGAGGCATTGAAAAATTATTTTAAAAATATGTGCGTGTTGGTGACGTTGTGTAGGTCACGTTGGTATATTCAAATACCAAAATTGAATTATGTATGAGAAGTTATTTTACGAAAACCGTTTATGTGCTTAAAATAACGTTTATTCAGTTAATTCTCTTATAGGCGAGACCTATCCGGAGGATGAGCGTAGGCAGGCTAGGCGAGGGGGTTACGACCCAGCTACTTATCAGTGAATGGGCTTTTGTTTTCCGTATATACCTATATACTGCTATTTTTCCCAAAAAATGAACTTAAACGATTATACGTTTTGAAATTCCATGCAAAGTATCTATTTATTTTAATTATGCATTAGTGATTGCATATAATTATGATGGTGCTGCGTACGCACAGGTAAGTGTCAGGTAAGTTTATTTGCTGGTTATGATAAGAATGAAATGATGTGATGTGATGTGATGAGAGCTCATAAACCTGCACCTTGATATTAGTGCTCCCGCCCAAAGTTAAGGGCACAGTCTTTCACGTGATGTTCACCTCCCGCACCGCATGCTCACCTTGGATCCAAGTTAGGTGCACAATCTTGTCGTATAGACCACTATAAGTGGGTTCGACTCATAGGTCACCCGTGAATTATGCGCATAGTTTTCACGTGATTGTAGCACTAGAGCACATTTATTCTATATACAGTGAAGTTGTGCAGACCACTAGAGGCGGTATTGATTTGTGTGCAGGATATATACATGATATGATGAGATTGATTATGAGCTATATATATACAGCCAAGGGCTGAATTGATTATTGAGAATGATTATGAGTTATATATACAGCCGAGGGCTGAGTTGATTACCTAGCATTCAATCACATTCACTGAGTTATGATTCGCATTTAGTTGAGATACTTTGGCATGGCATACATACATATTTTTCCAGCATGATTTCGAGATTTATATATATGAGTATATACTTTATTTTTTAGAAACTATACAGGTTCAACGGAGATTTGTTTTTGGCCACTCACGCTTTTGTTTTTCGCCCCTCCAGGTTCTAGGTAGCTTTTTTCGTTAGTGGCTAACGAGGATTGTCTGGCAGTTCTGACCGACTACTCATTTTGTAGGACACCCTTTGGTGGTATTTGAACTTATTATTTCCCTGCTTGACTGCATTAGACTTAGTATGCTCTGGTTCTGTATAAGCACTATAAATTCTCGTACTAGCACATTACCTTAGCTTGGGTTGCTAGTGGCTTGGTTTTAATTTGTTCGTATTCTTCTTATTAATCTTGCTTCCGCACTGTGCACATGGTTACGTCACGCTCACGTGACGGCCAGCACACCCTAGTTTTGGGTCGGGTGTGTCAAAAGAGATATGCCACTACTATGACCTACTTCAACGCTTGAAATAAAATTCAAATGTAGGTTATAAACCTACCCTAACTTGATCCAACCCGTGGGCCAAATATGATTTTTAACAAAAAAAAAACTCATTTTTGGGAAAATTTAGTCCAGTGGGCCCATCATATATGTGTATTTTTTTTGTTTTACATTTATAAATTAATTGAATTCAATGGTTAAAATTTAATATGATCAAATCTAATACGGTAAAAAAACAAAAAAAAAAGATCTAATGGTCCAAATTTAAATCCAACGGCTAAATTCTTAAAAACAAAAATCTTTCGCGTGTTTCATATTCTTTCATGTTATTCTACGAGTTTATTGAAATTTAAATTTTTTTAGGTTAAAATGTCCATAAAATTAATTAAGACAGTCTATATATATATATATTTTTTTTAAAGTTACTTTAAGAAAAAAAATTTATCCTAATTTCATTTTTTACTAAGCTTGGGTTAAAAATTTAACTCAGAAGAATATGGCCCCCTGTTGCTGAGTTGCATACTACTGAAAAATTATAAAAATTATATTTTTGTTTTTAAAGACAGTTGATAAATATCTTAGTAATAATGAGTCTTATTTGTCCCTCGTAAAAAAGTTTTAACAAATGCTTAATGAACTTTGAAGGTAGGGCAAAGTGAGGCATGAGTTGACATTCAGGAGGTTAAGTGATGGAATTTGAATTTCTAGAGTAAATGAGACACAAGTTGAGTTTCAAGACGTGTTGCCTTAAATAAGCAAAAGAAAAATCGTATAAAATAACTAATATAATGTGACTTATATCTTAAGAAACATGATGTATTAGAGTCACAGTTATAAATGTGCATGGTTCAATATTGAAACTACTAACCTGCAGCAGCACTTGAAGACATGGAGCAAAGGTTTAGTAAAGAAGTCTTCTACTTCTACTATCGATAAGTTCCAACTGGTAAATAGGGTTTTAGCACTAATATTGGACGACAGTTATGAGTACAAGGACTACCTAATATATAGTGATTAGGGTTCCCATTTTTTAGCGTAGGTTTTTGTCGGTAAAGGTAAAAAAAATCAAATGTATTCCATTTCCTATTGGTTTTGGTAGAGGCAAGAAAGAAAGAAGCTAGGCTTTACCTAATCCCATTTATTACAGAAAAAAAATTAAGGATTACCATAACCGTCCTATTTCATTTATTCTATAGAAAAATCTTCGTATTTGTATTTCTTCACAGCTTAAGCACTTAGAGTAAGGCAGTCAGTTTACTAAATGAATTAGGAATGAATGTGAATGAAACTATGCTAGAGTGAGGAATCTGAAGGTTTTCTTGTGGTTCTATTGATAGGTGTTTGCAATGGCTTTTGTCTCAGGCTTAGGTAGTTCAATCCCTAGTGAAGTAAGGTTAGATCAGTCTCAGGGTTCAAAGGAGATAGAGTTATGGCATTTCTAGCGTTCAAAGTCGGTACTATTGATTTCATTAATACCAACTGATACTTTCTTAATGGGACATTTAAGAAGGAGCTGGACAAAGGATTTCGATCTTCAGCTATAGGTACTCTAGGGTAAGGAGCCTTATAGTGAGTCAAGCTCAATTGTAGTTACCTTTCCCCTATATGTGCCATTAGATTTCCTATCTCATTTGCTTAGTCTCACTCCGTTTGTCTTTTCTTCCATCTCTATGCCTATTTCTAAATAGTGAATGAACAACTTCTTATATAAGGATTTCTCATAAGCAAAGAAACTCATTTTCTAACTAGGTGAAGGCATGATAGCTACTGAACTAATGGGTGACGGTACAATACTACAAGGCAACTAAGCTAAAAATAAGTTATTTTAGTAGTCAAGGAGTAGCCAAAGGAAGGTACTATCAGAAAAATCCATGTGAATAAGGAAAGAGATCAATAACAAAACTTTTCTTGAGAAAGCCAATCTGAAAGATTTACTTCCTCGATTGGGCACCCGTCACTATCTAAGTACAGGAACAAAGAGAAAGAGTGTTGTTTGGGCAAGAATGTGGCCTTGGCAAAGTTCCCCTAGGATGTTCCTGGCACGGTGGTTAAGGTTGTTCTTGCTACTGGATGTTCTACAAGAAAGATTCAAAGTTAGCTTTGAGAGGTGCCTTTATAGGGCCTTTGGTGTAGGCCTTGAGGCTCACAATCAAAATTAACAAGGATGTAGGCGTGTCACTGTTATCTCAATATAACAGATGTTGAACAAGTGTGATTTAAGTTGATTACTTACACCCCAAGTTACTCATACTTCTTGTTTATTAAAGGATTGTCGCAAATGGGTTAAGTCTGCAGTAAGTTCTTTTTTATTGCCTTGTAAACAAAGACTTTTAGTTTGTAGACATGTATGTTCAAAATGAAGGGAGTCCAGAGGCCTTTTAACTGTCTCTTTGAATACAACTATACTTTAGTGGACACAAATGCATCAAGTTAACCAAATTAAAAGAGAAGTATAACTCCTCAGTGGGGAAAGCAGTTGGAAATGACTTGAATACATAATAAAAAGCATGTAAAGCAATAGATCTAATAAATACAAGTACATATAAAGATGCTCGGGCAAGATTTCACCTTGTCGGGCAAGGTTGAAACGTCTTGTAGAAACTTCTCTTTATGTTTACAGAGATTTGTATGCTAAAAGAGTGATAGATGTCTAGGTTCTACACAACGAAATCAATACTATACTAAGTTAAAGTAGTAGAGCTTTTACCATGGACAAAAGATAGCTTTTCTAAGATAACTATGGCTAAAAGGGGACGGAATCTGAACAAGTTTCAACTTTTTGGGTCAGAACTAGCTTAAGAACAAAGTTTGGATGTCTTTTGTTTGATTAGTTGAGTGTCTTTCTTCCCTTTTATAGGCGTTTTGGCCCGGCTACCTTCAACTTCAATCTTGCTCAAAAGCACTTGAAGGGTAGTGAGTCATCATTTATTTACTTATAATGCCACTAGAAAGTGCTTTTTGTCCTGAGAGTGAGTTGGCCTCCATCATTTGTCGCTTAATTCATAGGCATATGGCCTATATCTTGGCTGAGATGGCTTCAATCTGCTCTCAAATTTGTCAATTGGGCTTTAGGGCTTAGGGCAAGTCTGTCTTCCCTTGGTGCCTTTGGGCCTCCCTCTATACAAAGCTTAATGTTCAAATTTTAACTCAAACAGTGCCCCTTTTAACTATAGTTAAGTTTGCAAACCAAGACGTTAATGATGATTAAAACTAACTGCATACTTTTAGTTAGGACTTGCTCCATTTACACAGCCATTTTTCGAATAAACTTTTCCACTAACCCACGATCTCCAATGTTAACTAACTAACTACCATATCAGCTCTATTTAAATCCTTCGGCTAATTACCTTAAGCACTCCATATTCTCTGAGTTTGCAGAATTCACAAGTTTTCTAGAATCCTTTTGCCTTTGCAATCTGTTCTTACTTTTTACCCATAATCCTTCCTCAATTTTCAATCAGAAACCAACACTGGAACCCAAAACTCGCCCTACACTTGAGCTTGGTGAAGGTATTGCCACCATGCGCTGCCAACTCAATGACCATCATCATTTTAAGCATGCATGAACACTTCAATTTTCTTTAAGGAAGAAGATGTTCTCTCACTAAGACCAGCTTAGACTACCCAAGTCCCTATTTCAGTGGAAAACATCATGCCCGGGCCCAATTGGTTTATTCCTAACCCCTTCTTTGCCGAGGCTGGTATCTTAGCCTCTAAATGGTCAAGTCATCGCAGAGGTTTCCCATTAATACAGAATGAAGCCTGGGCTCAGTGGGTGGATGAGCTCGTGAAGGAAATTATGAGTTTCATTAGGGATTTCATGTGACTAGCAAGCATATACAAATCATTATATATATACAAAATAGCGGAAGCATGTAAACAATTAAATTTATTACTCTAGTCATTTTAAATCCCCTTCAAGATGCATAGGTTTAGGTAAGATGCATCACAAATTATTTTATTGAAGAACAAAGTTTAGGAGAAGATTTATACCTCTTGATCTACTCTTGAGACCAAGGATGGACCACCTCCAAGATCTTTGTTCCTCAAAGTCCTTGAGCCTAGCTTTCCTCCTTGCCTCCTCCACTTTGTATGTATGAGTGCTCCAAGGTTCTCTTAGAGTTTTCAAGGAGAAAACCTCTAAAGATCCTCACCCACTAGTGTAGTGAGAAAGGATGAAAGAATAACCTAAAGGGGAGATTAAATGATTAGCTAAAATTCCCCTTAAGGTGGCCGGCCTCCTTATGTGTTCTAGAGAGATGTTTTTCTTTTTCTCTAAGTCTTTTGAACCCAAATGAAACCCTAGTGAGATATTTGTCTATAAAGTTGTATTTATAGACAAAAGGAAACAAGTCAACATTTGACTTCTCCCACCTCCTCAAAGTGGCCGGCCTTTAGTGTGGGTTTTTGGGCTTTGGGCTTTTATTATTTCAAGTCATCCAATGCTTGAATAAAAGCCCAATGGGTTTAGGCCCAATGGGCCCAATTAAACCCGAACGTTTCTTTAAGCCCAAAACGATCTTTTATCGCTTTTATGATTTCTTTAGACTTTCTAAATTAATCGCCACACCTAATTAATCCAATTAATTATTTCCATCATCCATTGATTACTCACTACAAGAGTGTATTGGCGAACAATCTTTTAGGTTCTAATTAGCAAGGCAGTGAGATGATTGGCATCGATCCAATTGATTTAATCCAATCACTTGTTGAATTAAAACTTGCTTTTAATTCACGTTCTTCTTTGACGATTACATTTAGTCATCTAGAAGAACTCACAAGCCATGAGTGACATCTAAACATATGTCATGGCTACCCAAGCTAATGTTGAAGTTATTCAGAGAACCCATTCAGTTGGAATTACAATGCAATTCGATCATTCTCCAATACAATACTCTTAATCACATCACTAGGGTATGGATGTAATATGTCAAACCCCTAATGCGATTATACGTTCTTATATGATTCATATGAGTCGTATAGGAACGCTTTCCTTAACTACGCTCAATACTTCGGCCGAAGATTTCCGAATCATATCTTAGAGTATCCTCCTCTAACGAGGATTAGAGATCCCTTGTTGACCATTCACATGCCTACATGTTTAGATAGCTTAATCCCAATAATGCCGTGGACTCTCCAAATGGAATGCCATTTGACATGGTCAAAGATCAAGGACCTAACCATTAGACATCAATGATGTCTCAGGTCAAAGGATTAGTTACATTATTCCAACTATTAGAGTTACTTGCTTGACATGTGAGTAGACCTCCATGCAAGTACTCTCGTTCGATTGTATTCAGTGAACTCATTCCCTCAATGAGCACCTACATACTTGTCTTAGTGTCTCAACACGAATGGGATGAGACTTTCCATCCTTCCATTTGAAGGGGACATAGTATGTACTGATCTATGCATTGTCAGTATCCTTCCGACAATCCTATGACCAGGAACCTTTTTGGACATGATGGTTATGTGAAGAAGGTCTCTGTAGTCTAACATCATTAGATTACTTCTTCAATCGATCCATTGTCCATGGATCCACTATTTAGGACATATTTCGTTTATTGAGATAGTCCTAGTTAGTATCTTTGCCTTCCGATGTATAAGAGTCATATGTATACATCAATGAAATGTCCTGAAAGGTTTCTTCCAAAGATTGACTTTCAGGGCATATTTCCAACAGCTCGAGCCTATCTAGAAGCAGAAGTTGATGGTTAATGGGATTTATGAGTTTATAATGTTATCCAAGGTTACAGTAATTGCCAACACATTCGACTTTAGAATGGGTCTCATGTCTCCAACAATTCTTGACATGGCTCAAGTTTTTTGGGCTAAGACTCTCAGGTAAGTGCGTGGACATTACCCATGATTTCTCTTCCTCCTCTTGCTCGACTGCTAAAAGCTTAGGCTATTTTGCAGCAATCACTCATTTGGAGTACACTCCCTCCACCTTTAAGAGCTATGTGACCTCTTTCACTAACTTCATCCCATTTGCAAGAAAGACATTCAGCCTACCTTCAACCATTGCTAACAGAGACCAAGAGCACATGTATTTCCTCTTGTATTGGCTAAATAAGCATGTTTTCCCTAACAAATCCAAATGAGTATAGTTGGAGTGGATTCATCTAGTAGAAGCCTTTCACTCTTTTAATGATATGGCCACATGACCTTTCCTTCTTATGCATCTCTACCACCTCCTCTATGAGATGACCAAAGGTGAACCATTTGAGGCCAACCTCAGCTATGGCTGCAATGGTACTTCATTGAGTTTTAGGTGCCAAATTTGGAATTTCCTGAAGGAGTAACCTTTCGGGCGACTCATCGAAGTTTGGAGGTGATGAACCGTATTGCTCATAAGCCTGTAGCCCACAATTTTTAGTGCACTCTCTCTTTTGCCACTTGATGGGAGGCCAAATGGAAAAGGAAGTTTGAAGAAGACCTAATAGAAGTCCACGATCTCCTGTTCGGGCAACTTTTCTTTAAGTCTCTCTTCAAGAAGGATGAGTTTGAAAACTGGAAGGAGATGATCCACCAGAAGAACCAGCTTCTCCTAATAGGTATACTTAATTAATTTCTCCTTTACTTTATTATGCTTTGTAATCTGTCATTTACTTACTTCTATTTTGATTTTCCTCAACTTCCAACCCAAAGCAGATACAGATGCTCTTATTTTTTGTGCAGCCGAGGCTGAGGTTGTTAAGCAGAGAGATGGGTCTAGCCATACTACAGGAGATGCATGAGATCTCTCTAAATTGTTTGGAGAATCAAAGGATGAAGCTGGGCTTGCTGAAGAAACTCAAGCACCTCGACGAGCAAGAGTTGTTGTGGTGGAATCATCTGAGTATGAGCCCGAGCTTGAACAAAAACCTTAGCCGCGACTCTCTTTGCCTAGTCAGCGGGCAACCCTAACTAAAAAAAAAAGACAAGGGCTCAGACCTCCAAAAGTTCCCAATCTTCCTCCACCACTCTTCTAGCCAATGTAGGCAAGAAAAAGTAGAAAGTTACTGGTAAGTTGTTTCAACCTTAGTATCTTTTTTTATGGTTTTTCATATGACATGAGCTTGGACACAAACTAAATATGAGATGAGCCTGGACACAAACTAACCCCTTCATTATTTCTTATAATCAGGACCTTCTGCACCTAAGAAACATGTCCCCACCTTTAGAGAAAGGCATCTGGGTAAAGAAGTCATGCCCAAAGATCAAGCAATCCTCGATACAATTCTTGAAGAGTTGAGGGTAAGATTTCATTCCTCTTTAAGTAATATTTCTCTTAAGTTTACTACTCATACACGTGCACTAATTTTTCACCTACTTAATTGAAATAGGACACAAAAAGAGAAGAATTCCCCCGACCTGAGGCATTTCCTCTAGCTTGAGCCACACTTGTCTCCCCTCATCGGGCTAAACCTTTAAAGATATACTTCTCTTCACTCTTGATTGATCATCCTGAATTTTTCTTTATCTTGAAGACTAACAAACTTCTCTTGATTTTTCATAGGCTAACAACCTTTAAAGGTAGGGACTTCAACACCTGATGTCGAGCGAGGCTTAGATCAGATCCCTCATCCATCTCCTACTCCAGTAATGATGGTGTCTCCAACTTCCCAGTTTAACCAAAGACTGGGGAGTTGCTTTGCTATGTTAAAGATGACAGCACCTTAGTAAGTGTTCTTCCTTTAAGTCATTCTATTATTTCCCCAGATTCTTCCTTTTTATAAATGTATACATTTTTTCTCTTCTAAGTATTTTCTAATCCATGAGGCTACCAACCATTTTAGGGAGCTAATAGTTCCTAAGATCGTAGTGGTCTCAGAAGTGACTAGCCTGCAGGCTCTTTAAAATGCTGCTTTGGCAAGTCCACCAACTCCTTCTCGGGCAAGTGTGGCAGTAAAAGTGTCTCATCCACCAACACAAGATCCAATTCAAGTAGAAAGTCTCTCCCTCCCTTTCTATTCTTGGTTTGTTTTCATGAAAGTGTAATTTTTAACTTATTTTGTCTTCTGTAAAATAAGCTTCTTGTGAGGCTTCGGGCCAATCTCCTCGACCCGTAGCACCCAAGGTAGCTCTCTCTGGTCCTCCCAAAGCTTCTAGGATCACAAGGATCCCTATCTCTTGGCCGAGGAAGACAAAGACTACTATTGTTACCTTTTCAACTTCTGGCCCTCATCATTATCTTCCAACCGAGGCTGTTTCCATTGTTGCTGCCTCTGGGAGTGCTGAAGTAATGCCTTCACCTCTTGCATCCATTCCAACCGCAGCTTAATTGTCCAAGCTCGTCAGAGAGTTCGGCAAATCAGAACTAAACATAGGTCACCAAGGCACCTTTCTGAGCCTCAACAACTCCAAGATCAATGTAGGATCTTTCAAGAGTGGATGCAGAGGGACTTCAATGCTTCTTTTAGTCTCAAGGTTCTCCAATATGCTTAGAATGCCTTGACTAAACTATACAAGGCCCAACAAATGACAAAGGTTCAGTTCAAGTCCTTTCTCAACTTCTTTGAAAACTTGAGGGCATTAAGGGACTAGCATCTTTGTGCAGAAAGGTAGGTCAATAGAGTAAGATGCTATAAAGAGAAGCATTCCAAAACCTTATTTTCTCTGCAGAAGTTAGTGGACGAAGTCTCAGCCATGGAGGCCCGAATTATAGAAGTAACTTCTGAAATTCAGAAGTTGGAGCAACAGCTATCTGCACTCAAGGCTGAGCAGATGAACCTATCCAGCAAATTCTACCTGAAGATTGAAGAGGTCAAGAAAGCAAATGTTGAAGTTGAGGATGCTGAAGCACAATTAACCAACAGTAACATCGCTTTAGATGAGCTTGGCAGAATCTTCATTATTATGCAAACATACCATTCTAGGATTGTTGCCTTGGCTAAAGATGTAAAATTGTTAAGTTAATTTCCTTGTAACTTTAACATTTTGATTAAATGAAATAACTTTTTTCTTCACTTCAACTTGTATTTCCTTTTATTAAGCTTAACTGTGGTGAATGCACATGTTGACTTTAAGTTTCCTCACAATGCTTAAGCTTCATCAATATAACAATCTCTAACATCCCACAAAGTTAGGTGATATTTCTTCAAAAACTTAGCATTGACTGGATGCCTCTATAAGTTTCTTTCAAAATTTGCCAAGTATTAACTTCCTTTATCTAACACTTGGTTAACAATGAAAGGACATTCCCAAGTGGGACACCACTTCCTAAAGCCTCTTACTTGAGCTCCCAAAGGCATAATTACTTTCCACACCGACTCTCCTTCTTGAAGAGTTTTAGCTTTACTTTCTTATTGTATGCTCAGGCAACAATTTTCTTCCCCTCTTGGATTCTGTTTAAGGCCTCAAGTCGGGCTACAACCAAATCTTTAACTCCCTGACACATAGCTTGAATGTACTCTTCACTGTGTAGACCAAATTGATTTTGAAGCCCTACAAAACTTACATTGATTTCTTTAGGAAGCACAGAATCTTGCCCGAATGTTAAGGCAAAAAGAGTGGTTCCAGTTCCTGCCATTTTTGAAGTTCTATAAGCCCATAAAGTGTCTCCTAATTTCTTATATCACTTCTCTAAATTATCTGTTACCATTCTCTTAATAATAGTCACCAAGATTTTATTGTTGGCCTTTGCTTAACCATTTAACTGAGAGTAGTAAGGACTTGACAGTATTATCTTTATCTTGAACTTGTTTGCAAATTCCTCTACTTCTTTTGAGATAAAAGATGGCCTATGATCAGTAAGAATTATCTCAGGCACCCCATATTTGTGCAAGATTTTTATTTCAATGAACTTGATCACATTAGCTAAGGTGGTAGTCTTCATAGCAAAAGCTTCCACCTATTTAGTAAAATAATCTATTGCCACGATTATGAAGGTATGCCCCTTATTAAAGGCTGGGTGAATCTGTTCGATGAAGTACATTGCCCATCCTCTGAAAGGCGAAGGCTTCACTACTAGATTGAATGGTACTAGGGCACATGTTGGAGTGGCCCATGTCTCTGACAGTCTTCACACCCTCAGGCATAAGCTTTGTAATCTTTTTCCATATTGGGCCAGAAGTATCTATATTTTCTTAACAGCCACCTCATCTTGGTCCCAGCTTGATGTGCTCCACAAACGCCTTTATGTAAATCAACCATCACCCTCATTGACTCTTCCAGGCCCAGGCATTTTAACAAAATCCATCTGGAGCTTTCCTTAGCAATGTTTAATCCCACATGACAAACTTAGTTACTTCATGTCTAATCCTCTTACTTGTTGGAAAAAAGGGATTTTTCAAGTACTGGATGATAGAAGTTCTCCAGTCTTCCATCTCAGGTTCTTTAGTCATTATATCTAGGTTGAATCCTCTTTCAAAGATAGAATGGAGATTCCTCATTTGCTCTTCCACCTTCACCTTAAACATCTTTTCTTGGACCTGTGCTCCTGAAGCCAACTATACCATCTTCTTAGCAATAAGATTTTCCTTTCTAAGAATATGATTGACTGAAACCTCAGTATCGCAAAAATTCAACAGATGAATTATGGCTAAGTAATACCCGACCATGGTGATGTGTCTGCACTTGTAGTTTCCATTTAGCTGATTAATCACCAACTCAGAATCCCCAAAGATCTCAACTTCAGTTTCCCCTGACTATATCAGGATTTCTAAACCAATTATTTTCATTAATATACAGCTCCATCCTATGCCCAATTAAATCATGAAAAATGGCATTCATTGCCATTTGATAGGTTGCATAAGCATTCTTGAGCCCGAATGGCATAACAACATACTCATATGCTCCTGCATGTCTGGGGCATCTAAATGCTGTTTTATGAATATCTTCTTTAGCCATTTTTATTTTGTTATAACCAACATTCCCATCCATAAAATATAAAACTTTATGCTTTGATACTGCATCTATGGATAGGTCAACCATTAGCATGAGGTATCCATTTTTAGGTGGGCTCTATTAATATTTCTATAGTCAACACAACATCGAACTGCCTTAGTTATAGCTTTTAATATAGGTACAATTTTGGCCAACCACTAAACATACTTGACAGGCCTAATAAATCCAGCCTTTACCAATCTTTCAATCTCTTCCTTGACTTTTTCTTTTATCTCATTTGCCATTCTCCTTGGTGCTTGCTTCACTAGTTTATATCCCTCCTTGATAGGCATTCTGTGTTCTACTAAGGTGGAATCTAAACCTGGTATCTCTATATAATGCCAAGCAAAACAGTCTTTGAATTCATGTAAAAGGCTCACTATTTTTGCCCGATCTTTAGCCTCCAGCAAACCACTGAGTTGTATTAGCCTTAGATCCTCCTCAGTCCTTAAATTAAATGTTTCCAAGGGGTCTTGTACTTTTGGTGCTGGTTTATCAGGCTTAGTACACAAAAATTCAACTGACTCTAGGTCCTCGAGTAGCTCATCTGACCAGTCCAAATGATATATACACTCAGCCATGTGTATAACTGCCTATATCTCCCTTTCTGAAAACTCTTCTTCCTTTTATTCTCTAGCCAAGCTTTCTCTTACTTCTACTATTTCTCTCCCACACACCAACAGTCTTTTGATTAAGAACTTGACTGCAACTACTTGGTCATTTCTCCTTTGTTCTGACATCATTGGTGTTGAAGGGCTAGGACAATGTAAAGCATGTCTCATTCTTCCTTGGTGAGAGATAATCCTTGTTCTAGGAGCTTTTGAGCACCTTGGTCAGGCGGCCGTTCTGATTAGCTCCTAAACACTGTAACATTCCAATACTAGGGGTTGTAGAAGTTTGCCTTTGAAACTTTGGCTATGGGGAGAAATGGCCGTGACTCGGCCTCTATCCTTTCCCAGAATCATGGTTCCTTGTCTTTTGACTCATGGTAGACAACAACTAGTTGATGTCGAGTGGATGGCACTGATAGACTCCGGTGAATCCAATCTCTACCAAGCAAAGCTCCACAAGTAAAGCTGTTATCCATCACAAAGAAGGCTAGCATGATTTGCTTAGACCCCAAGTCAACTTCTAAGGGTAATATCCCATGTGTTTTGGTAATTTTTCTAGAGAAACTAGACACTATTAAGTCAGTGGGAATAAGATCTTCCTCACTCCTACACAATTTCTTCATTTGGTTGAGTGGGAGCACATTGACCGCAACTCCACCATCTTCTAACACTCTTTTGAAAGGTACTCCTTCTAGATGAGCAGTTATGTACACGAGTTTAAGATGGTTAGCTAAAGTTAGCCTTGGGTTACTGAAGACCATCTTGTCTGAATATTTCCTCTCGGGCTAATCTTTTGCAAGCTCAGGCAAACCTATTCTGCTTGATTCTTCTTTCCTGACTTTTTCAATACTAACAAGTGTCATCATTGGTTCTATTGCCAAGTAATCACCCTCCATCATGGTAGGTTTATCTAGTTCAGTCCAAAACATGGCTGATAAAACATAAGTCATGTTTACGTGGAAGTTGCTAGGTCCAGGTACTCATTTCTTCCTTACTCTAATTTCGTACAAAAATTTGTCCATTCACTCTTGTGCATCTTTCGATTTAGGCACTTCTTTTTCTCTGGTTATACCAAAGTCATGTAACTCCCTTGGAATTTCATGTGGAGATTCAACCAACAGAGGTGAAGGTATTCTTCTTTCTGGTGAGATAGTTCTAAAACAAAGTGGGGATGGATTTGATCTTGGTGTTGGGATCATCACCATTTCTTCTTGAGCTCTCCTCATAATTCTATACTTTCCTAGATGAGGGTTGATTGGTATATAGTCTCCTTCCCTTTCAGTCTTGCTATTAGCTTTCTCTATTCCTTTCTTACTCTTCCATTGTAGTTATTGTCTTCCTCTTGCAGGAACTCTTTCAAATTTGGCATTCTCAGTGGCTTTATGTTGCCTCTAAACCTTCCTTATCATAGAAACTCCCATTTCTTTGACCAGTCTTCCATCTTTGCCCACTACACACCACATTCGCCTGAGTCGAGCTAAATCTTTCTTGGTGACTGGAGGAATGGCATTCATTGCTCTTTCCTTCTACCCTTGCTTGGTACTGCCATAGTAACTCGGCTGGGGAGGCTTCACATCCCTCCATCTTGGCATTTTTGCTTCTTTATCCTCTACCTCCTCAGAGGCTTCATAGTCTCTGAACACTTCAGATAAGCCTTTAGGCTCAGAATCTCCTCCTAACCTCTATAAATCATTTCTGGACTTTTCTTTCTTAGCTGCCACATGATACTTTTGCAGGCTTCTTGCTCTTCTTTTTCTCTTTTTCTAATCAACTCTTGATCAATGATAGCCCATATCACTTGTACTTCTAGCTCACATTTTGGTACTTGCTACATAACATCATTCCTTTCACTATAGCCGCTTTAGGTCTGTCGGCCAAACCTCTAACTTCTTCTATAGGTCAGGTAGCTTGCTTTCTATCTTATTTTACTTCCCAAGTAGCCTTTACTTTCCATTTCTCAACCTAGTTCAAGTTGATCATGTTTATTGGGGCCTCTGGGAAGAGATCTGTGTTTATCATCATAGTTGCTTGAGGTTTCTCCAGTAATAACTTCCCCTTAACTTTGATATCCTGTATCCAATCTCTGAATTATACACAGTTGGTTATAGAATGGTTAAAAGTATAGTGCAATTTGCAATACTTTTTTCCTCTCAACTCTTCTGGCTTAGGCATCTTTTTTGTGCTGTCAGGCACAATCACTGTTGCCCTTACCAATTGCTCATAGATTTTTGCTGCCTTGGTCAGATCAAAAGAATAAGTCCAATATTTAGGAGGTTTCATAGGCATAAATCCTCCGTCATTCATCCCTACCTTCTAGTCTTTGAATAGCTGAACCAATCATTTCACTGTCAAGGGTTTGAAAGGAGTGGTTATTTTAGCTACACAGAGGTCAATCCCTTCCCTTACATTGTTATCACTTCCTCCTAACTCAGAACCTTCACACTCCACCTGATGTATTGCAGCTTTGTTCTTGTAAAAATGGGGCACTTTAGATGAATGCTTCACTTGCTGCTCTTCAGCTAACAACTTCTCATACTTGGTAGAAGCTATTACTAGATCATTAATGAGCAATAGATATTAATTGAGCACAGTTGATAGGTAACTGGCATCGTTGTCTTCCTAAATCTCATCATAAAGTTTTTTGTGGATTCATGCTCATGGTGCTTCACTCATACTAGATCATTAATAGTCCTCTTCGGCTCCATCCTATAAAATTGCTCATGGAAGGCCATCTTCATTTACCCCTAGTTGGCAATAGAGTTAGGGACAACAGAGAGTACCACTGAGAAGCTAAGCCAATCAAAGAGTTCCCAACCAGCCTTAGCTTGTAGTTAGGATTGTTTTCAAATGCCACATAGTAGTTGGAAAACTTGAAAACATGATCTCTAGAGGACACATTACAATCATATCCACTTAAAGTTGGGAATGCGGGCATCTTGAAGTTGAGGGGAAAAGGGTTTTGTTCATCAATGTACTCTGGATATGGTTTTTGATAAGTAATCTTAAACAGAGGGCGAGCTTAGGGTTGAGCATTCTAGGCCACTATCTTTCTTAACTCAGCTAACTCATTCCTAAGTTGCTAATTAGCTACATTGTTATGCGGGGTGTAACGAGGTCCCCATTTTAGGCTATGTTCATTGCTTGAGAGGGCTTCTTTCTGCAGCTCTGGCTGTTTCCACCTAGTTTCCCATCCCTTATTAGCCAATGTTGGTGGCTTATAAGGAGGAGGTTTACCCACAGCTAGGAGTACACATTTTCTACTGGACTCTCTAACAGTCTGAGTCATCCCATACTTCTTTTCATCTTTACTGATCTGCCCTCTTCTATTTATTAGAAATAATAGAGGGTCGGGCAAATCTACCTCCTGAATTTCTTTTTCTAGCCGATTAGCTCTAGATTCCTCTTTCTTTTTCCCCATATCCTTCTTCTCCTCAAGTAAAGGAAATAAGGGAATCAATGGTTCTTTATCAGGGTTGGCCTCTCTCATTATCTCCTTAACATGACCTTTTCTGACGTAGAATATTCCAATTCTACCCTCCTCTAGAAGTTCCCTGTGAAAGAATAGAATGTGCTAACTTCTCCTCTTGTCTCTAGGGAAATCTTTTCTATGCTTCTCAGTACTTGCAGCATGGTGCCTTGCAAGTCTTCATTTGGAACTTTTCCGCGTGACTTCTCAGAAGAAGTTGGGCTCTCTAGAATAACAGGACCTTGTAGAGACGAAAAGATTTTCGTGTGATCTACCATGTTTGATCATTTTGAATGTTGTGGTCGTCCGTACTTTGTATTTCACCTGAAAGTCTGCTCATTCCTTCTCTTTGGTATAGACGTTACTGAAAGAGGTCCCACTGGGCGTGCCAAAAATATGTTCAAGCAAGAATTTAGCCATGGCAAAGCTCCTCTGGGATGTTCTTGGCAAATAAGTTAATCTGCATTAAGTTCTTTTTATTGCCTTGTAAACAAGGACCTTTAGTTTGTAGACATGTATGTTCAAAATGAAGGCAGTCCAAAGCCCTTTTAACTATCCCTTTAAATACAACTGTGTTTTAGTGGACACAGATGCATCCAGTTAACCAAATTAAAAGATAAGTACAACTCCTTAATAGGGAAAGCAGTTGGAAATGACTTGAATACATAATAAAAACATGTAAAGAGATATATCTACTAAATACAAGTATATATAAGGAGGCTCAGGTAAGATTTCACCTTGTTGGGCAAGGTTGAAATGTCTTGCAGAAACTTCTCTTTATGTTTACAGAGGTTTGTATGCTAAAAGAATGATAGATGGCTAGATTCTACACAAGGGGGTCAATACTACTATGCTAAGTTAAAGTAGTAAAGCTTTTACAATGGACAAAAGATAGCTTTTCTAAGAGAACTATAGCTAAAAAGGGACCGAATCTGGACAAGTTTCAGCTTTCTGGGTATGAACTAGCTTGACAGCAAAGTTTGGATGTCTTTTGTTTGATTGGTTGAGTGTCTTTCTTCCCTTTTATACGTGTTTTGGCCTGACTACCTTCAGCTTCAATCTTGCCCGAAAACCCTTGAAGGGTGGTGAGTCTTCATTTATTTACTTGTAGTGCCACTAGAAAGTGCTTTTTATCTTGAGAGTGAGTTGGCCTCCATCACTTGTCACTTCATTCATAAGCTTGTGGCCTATGTCTTGGCTGAGATGGCTTCAATCTGCTCTTAAGCTTGTGGCCTTTGGTGCCGTTGAGCCTCTTTCTATACAAAACCCAATGTTCAAATATGAATCCAAACAAGTTCTACCCCATGACAAGGAGAAACTTTATGCCCTTAGAACTTGGCGTGCTATTATACAGTTTTTGCCTATCATATCTATTTGGGAATCTCTTACTTTGTGAGACTAAGAAAAGATAACATATTGAAAAGATTGAACTTATCGAAAGTGGCCTATTCAACTACATGAATTTCTTTTGGTTTGCTATTTAGATTATTGGATTGGATCGAAACCAGCCTAAGGTGAGCTACTTACTTTACTTTCTTCCTTGTGGGAATGGTTGATTAACTACTCCTTCAAACCGTCATATCACTTTCCTGGTTCACAGCTAGATCTATTTTCTCTTTTTCCTTCGGCTTTCAACACCAGAATAGTTCTTTCAAAGGAAAGAAATAATTAAAAGTCCATGCACAGATGCTCAGAACAAACACTATAGGACTGGATTGTTTAAGTAGAATTGTAGCTTTTTCAGCATGAACGCACTCTTTACTACAAACTTCCTTTTAGACTACTAGTGCATTATTCGATAACTTCCGTTTCAACTATTTAATATATTTCTATTGGTGTCTTATCGTAGTATACAAATTATGTCATACCAAATAAGGTCTCCTACTTAGTTGTGCCGAATAAAGACCCTAAAAACTAATCAAAGCAAAATCTCAGTGATTATTTGAACATTGAGTAACTCGACACTCACGATAAGTCTTACAACTAATACATAAAATTAAGGGAAGTATTTTCCGCATACCTTTCCACCCCGTGCATAATGCACACTTGACTTGACTTGACTGGCGAGCTTGCGAACTTGACTAGCAAACTGGCAAACTTGACTTGACTGACGAACTTGACTTGACTGACGAACTTGACTTGACTTGCGAACTGGAAAACTGGTTCTTGATTCTTGACTTGACTTGACTTGACTTGATTCTTGATTCTTAATTCTTACTGGCAAACTGGTTCTTGATTCTTGACTGGCTACCGTTGAGAGTATGGAAAGAACCCGTCACTAAACGGACGAGATTTCCATATCTCAATTAGAGTAACAAACAAACAAAAACAAAGTTCTCACTCAATTGGTCACAGATCCAAACACTTAAGTGATAGTCACAAAACAATTCCAAACCGGCCAACCAACAATTCCTAGAAGCCTAAAAACAAACTTATCCACATTTTTTTCTTAGCCCGTGTGGGCCTAAAGCAAGCTGCCAATTTTTTTCTTTTTTTGTCTTTTCTACTTTTTTTCCTTTTTTTTTTGGAAGCAATCAAAGCAAAGAATCCAGTCCATTGAGGTCGATTATTTCAATGGATGCAGAGATCATACCCGATACCAACACATTGACGAAGAACCCATACATGGATCCAAATACCAACAAGGCAATAGCGAAATGCGAAATTGAGATTTTTAAGGAAATCAGCCATCAGCAGCATCTGGCCTCCTATTAACCCCAAACAAGAACACAGTCCTTCATACAAATCTGGGTTACTTTGAGTCGATCTTCAAGCCATCTCCGATGATGGTTAGAACCATCTGGAACTCCTATAGCGTGTTTACGTATCCATAATCGGAATGAGAATGGGGAATTGAATTCCGATTACGGAGTACTCCGGTGTTTACTAAACATGGAGGAATCAAAAAAGCAGTGGGGCCCACACAGATTTTGGAATTCAATTCCTTGTATTGGTGGAATTGGATTCCCTAGATATAGGTGGTAATCCAATTCCTCCTTGTTTGGGTAATTGGAATGATAGTTTTGTTCCCTTTATGCCTTCACTTACTTTTTTTATTTCCAAGAATATCCTTTATAAACCCCTTAAAGTATACAAAATATTTGATTTGGAACAAGGGCATTTTAGTAATCATACTGGTTTATATTCCGATTCTGCTGAATTAGTAAACAGCTTTATGGAATTCTATTCCGATTCCAGAACATTTAAGTAAACAGCTTCAACAGGAATCCGATTCTGACTCCTCCTCATTCCAATTCCTCCTCAATTCAATTCCTCCTTAATTCAATTCCTCCTATCTTCATTACCGTTACGTAAACGCGCCACTAGTTATCAATCAAAGATTGGTCGTGATCATCTCGAACTTTTTGAACTCTTCCTCGTCCTTGACTTCCTTATGGATCACGAGTGTGGCGTCTCATCGTCGACAAGAAAATAAGAATACCAAAGACAAAAAAACAAGAATACATAATGACAAACAGAATACAAACCCGACGAAGCAGATTAAATCCCGAGGAATTAAACCTGCTTTGATACCAAGTTGAATATCCGAGTGCGCAACTAACAAAACTACAAAATAATAAGAATATTATTAAACAAACTAGAATGCCGGAACGGCTACAAAACCCTAACAGGCTACATCGTGAATGACTTGTTCTCAACTGAATAACAAGCATGCTACTTATACTAAATCAAAACCCTAATGCTAATGGGTTAATCCCAAAAAACTAAACATTAATAACTATTTTCCAACATAAATTAAATGAGGACCGAGCAAAATAAATAAGCAGAGATGTGCAGAAGAAGAAAAGTAGGTTATGAAAATTATTTCTCAAAATTAAGAGGGTGGTCATTATATATAAAATGAAATAACGGGGGGCATTTGGAATAGAAATACTTAAGTAGGTTAGTTGGAAAATAAGTTTTTATGGAATGACATATCTAAGAAACCCTCCTTAATAACCTTTTTACACAATCTTCATCAACTTCGTTTTTTATGCATCTTCTTCGTTTTCTTCTTCTTTACCATTCTCTCTCGTGCATCGAAATCTGTTAACTACATTGTAGTGTTTGGAAATTGAAAGGAAAATCAAGGAGAAAGAATGAACAAAAAGATGAACACAGAGATATGGGAGAGATAGTGTTTAGAGAGAGAAATAGGATTTGTATTAACTAACTAAAATGAAGATTACACACAGTTTTATATGAGAGAATCATAACTATTTTGACCAAATACCAACAACCTCCTAACTATATTACTAACTGTATTGTATTACATTTGTACCCTTAATACTCCCCGTCAATCTCAACTGGGGTAACCCAGTGTGAGATTGGAAGAACATTTCTGCCATCCCACTTCATCCAATTTGATCTTCATAGCTGCAATAATATGGAAAAGCAACATGCATGTTTGAGATTGCTGCACATCAACCTGCATTTAAAGCGCTTGACATGGCTAGGCTTATCAACCATTTCTCCTCTTCCAATTGTGTATTCTTCCACACTGAAACAAGTCATCAAGAGCATGCTGAGGAAAAGTGTAGTACACAAACCAACAGCTGCATAGTTATTAAGGCATCCACACTTACAACCATACGTCCTTCAATGCCGCAATACATCATCTATTTTTCTTCCTGTATGTCCACACACCAACTTAAAAGATTTCTATGCCTCGCGCAGGAGCTTCAACCAAAGAATAGCCTCTTATAAAATTTTAACACACCCTCAGACCAGTTATAACAATTTCTTGCGGGATTACCTTTCGTGGGATTTACCGTTAACAACTTCATTTAACATTGGCTTCGGCCTTTAAAACAGAAAAATAACAAACTATAGTGTGGCATCGGCCTTAACTATAGCACCATGGGATCGCTCTTTTGTGGATTTTACCAAAACACAACTACTCTTAACAGTGGCATCGGCCTTCACAATTTCAACAATAGAAAATCAACATTTATGTAGGATTACCCTTCATGGGATTTACCTACTCACATCACGGAATTACCCTTCGTGGGATTTACCTTTAACAACTTCTTCTACCCTTCGTGGGATTTTCTTATTTACATCACGGAATTACCCTTCGTGGGATTTATGCTAACAATTGAGCTGGTTAGACTCTAAAATTATAGGCTGACAAAAGCTTCATCGTATAACCGGACTTACTGTAGATTCATGCTAACAATTGAGCTGGTTAAACTCTGAAATTATAGGCCGAGAGAAGCTTCTGAACAATTTAAACCTAAGTCCCATTTGGAACAAATTATGATAGCAACAGCTGCATTATCAAGGACCATGAGTAACTTCACCAGTAGGACACCAAGAATCACCCAATTGAAAATAAAATCGATAAACCGTCAACAAAATACCATCTTAACACATTGAAGAAGTAGCAGAAGTAATTGTAGCAAAAATGCACAATTTCCCACCAAGAAACCAAGAAATCACTCTTGACATTTCGTCAAACATATAATGTGCAATACCCAGAAACAATTCAACTCTTGAATCTTCAAAGACCTCTAGTTTTCTTCGTGGTTACTCACACCTCAGCGAAATACCATTCCCTGAATCCCCTCGCACTACTCTGACTCGCCACCCCCACCACTCACTACAAAGTCTAAGAAACCCAGTGGTTTAATAGGCCTTCTGATGAAACTAAAAGTAGCAATTCTAATTCCAATGAAAATCAGCCTTTCGATGCTTCAAATATTGATAGAAGAGAGAAGCTTACTAAGAAAGAAGTCTTTATTAATCATGCGGAGGTAGCTTGGTAATAAAGAAGATCTAGATGATTTAGAGCCACCAAGATCCATGGCGAGAATCAGAACTTGAAGAAACCCAGCGAACTCCATTTCAGAAAACCTCCCAGAAACGATTGTTGTTGTGGGTTTTTGTTGATGATTTTGTGCACATCGCCAGCAGAAGAAGAATAATGGCCGATGAAGTTTGAAGCTGGAAGCGTAAAGATCCTGGAAGCTCTTCGCATTTTAGAAGATTTTCAAGTGCTCGGACTTCGGAGTAAACGCCAAAAGCTAGCAGCGTAAATAGCCTATATGTCTATGATCTGCAATCCGACTTCGGAAAGAAAAAGGATTCATCAAGATCAGTGGAGAAATCTCTGATCACAGTCCAGAAAAATCAACCCATAAGTAAAAGAACTACCGCAAAAGAACCTAGAAACTTATCAGAACATCTAATGAAAATTTGGAAAGAAACTAAGCTAGAAATAGATGGAAAATAATGGAAAATGGAACCACCAGAATCCATGGCGTGAGCCTGGTGGCTCTGATACCATGTTAACTACATTGTAGTGTTTGGAAATTGAAAGGAAAATCAAGGAGAAAGAATGAACAAAAGGATGAACACAGAGATATGGGAGAGATAGTGTTTAGAGAGAGAAATAGGATTTGTATTAACTAACTAAAATGAAGATTACACACAGTTTTATATGAGAGAATCCTAACTATTTTAACCAAATACCAACAACCTTCTAACTATATTACTAACTATACTGTATTACATTTGTACCCTTAATAAAATCAACTTCATTAAGTGCCACAATAACCAATAGACTCTAAGAGTTTGCTCGGTTTGTGTCGTTCTTTGACACTTTAAGGAGTAAACAACTTAGCACATCAAAACCATAGATCTCGTCGACACTGAACAAACAGCCTCATCACCAAGTATGAATTTCCTTTTCTCATTTTATCTAAGTGGAACGACCTGCAAACTGTTATATCTAAACCAAACCACTAAGTTGTACTTGATCCCTCCCCAATTTAGGTGAAAGAATTTGCTCTTTAGGTATCTCTTTATCTCTATCCGATTCGCACTCTCACATAATCGAACTCAATTTCTGCTCGACCCATCTCAATTTTCAATCGATATCAGTTAGTTCTTCCTTTGGGGATCCTCCTATTTGTGATTGCGAGTAAACAATATCCAAAGCATATATAGGTACATAAAACATTGTTATGGATAATGTATGAACAAAATGTACATAATGTTGATACAGTATCTTTAATATCAACTATCTACATCATCTAACAAAATATTTTAACTATCTAAACATTATTGTAAACATATTATCTCAAATGTTGTAGGCCTAATCGGCTAAGTTGTATTTAGGACTAGAGAGGGAGAGGGTCAGCGACAAGAAAGAGAGAAGAGAAAGATGTAATTTTGAGGTGTATGGTGTATCACCCCATTGTGCCTTTATTTATAGTTTTAGGATAGGTTAAATCCTTACCCTAATAAGATTACAAGTCTAATAAGATAATATCTACTAAAGAGGATATTCTAAGGTATCCCTAGATACACTAGGATTTACACAATAACATTCCTAATCTAACAGGATCGCAACATTCCCCCTTGAGTGTGTAAATACTCAAACAAAACATCGTATCAGGTCTTCAGCAATTGAGGTAGAATAGTTGATGAAGTTCTCGGCACAGCGAAAACCCATAGACTAAGGAAAAAAGTGAGAAGTATGCATAATGTTTAAAACAAACATCAAATAGGACGAAAGTAGTGAACTCAACGAAGTAAGATCAACCCATGATGGGTGCCTCATCAAAACCTCGTTAGGTAGCAAAGTGCTCCTAATTGTACAAAAAAGAGTACATTAATATCAAGTGAGTATGCTTCGAGATACTCTCCCTGTGTTAGACATAACTTCCAAATAAGAGAATTACAAGCAATTCAACTCAGATAATTTATGCATATGGATTCCTTAGATGAGCTTCTGAAAAGTAAACTTGGGCAATGGCTTGGTAAAGAGATTGGCCAGGTTATCTTGGGAACAGATTTGCTTGACTTCAATGTTCTGAAGCTATTGTAGCTGGTGATAATAAAAGAACTTTGGTGCAATGTGTTTGGTGTTGTCTCCCTTGATGTATCCCTTATTTATCTGCTCGATACATGCTTCATTGTCTTCAAAGATCGTCGTAGAAAGATCATCGACAGTAGTAAGACCACTAGTCTTTTGAATATGTTCCACAACTACTCTCAACCAAAAGCACTCATGCGAGGCTTCATCCAAGGCGAGAATCTCAACATGGTTCGAAGAAGTCGCAAGTAGCGTTTGCTTAGTAGATCTCCAAGATATAGCGGTGTATCCAACAGTAAAGACATAACCTATTTGAGAATGTGCCCTTTGTGGGTCAAACAGATAACCAACATCTGCGTAATCAATGAGGCAAGAATTGGCTCGGGGACTGAGGGGGCGGCGGCTCTTCTTGAGGATTCATGGGTGTAGAACAAGCCCAAATCCGGCGTATTCTTAAGGTAACGGAATGAGTACTTGAAGGCTTCACTTTATCCTCATTAAAACGTCGCAATATTTTCTGGGTGTAGTTCAATTAATGTACTAGGATTCCATCCAAACAATGCTCGATCTCTAAGGCAAGACAATATCAATTTTTCCCAAGATCTTTCATCTCAAATTCTAATTTCAAGTGAATGACAATTTCCTCGAGGTCTACGGGAGTTCTAATAGCATCGACATAAACTACAACGATCAAAAATGTAGAATGTGACTTCTTGATGAACAAGCATGGGTATAGTTCATTGTTCACATAACCCTGACTTGTCAAATATTCACTCTAACAGTTATACCACATCCGCCCAAATTGTTTCAATCCATAGAGTGATCTCCTTAATTTAATTGAGAAAGTGTTATGTGGTCTAGAACTATTTGAACCAGTCAATGGAAGTCCTTATGGAACTTTCATGTAGATTTTCGTATCTAGATCCCCATAGAGATACACAGTTACCACGCCCATAAACGGCATATTCAAATTTTCAGAAACTACCAAACTGATAAGGTAACAAACGTTATGACATCCATTACAGGGAACACATCTCCTCGTAATCAATCCAACGTCTTGAGAGAATCCCTGTGATATGAGGCATGCTTTTTATCGCATTATTTCATTCTTCTCGCTACACTTCCTCACAAAAACTCACTTATCGCCCACGGGCTTCATATGTGGAGTAAAGCTACAGGCCCAAACACCTTATGTTTCGCAAGGGAATCGAGTTCAACCTGGATTGCTTGTTTCCAGTTTGACTAATCCGTTCTACATCGACATTCATCAAACGGAACATGGTTCAATGTCATCGCTAAACATGATGTCGGAAGTAACTATATACGCGAATGTATCATCGACAATCACCTTATTCTGATTTCAAACCTTATCAAATACTATGTAATGGACCAAAATCTCGTGATTCTTGCGAGACTGGTATGTCTCGTCTAAGACATCACCGTAATCTAGAATAACCTCAGGCATTTGAACAAATGAGTAAGCAATGGTCGGATTCATACTAGGGTCACTAGTTTGTGCTATTTTCCTCTTTCGGGGTTATGAATCCTTTGAACCAGGAGGTCTGCCACGTTTTAGGGTAGGAGCAAATGATTGGCTGCCAGTGTACCTTGCCGTGTGGGAGGTGTGACCGCTCCACCTTCGTGGATGGTCTAGCCTTCCACGGCGGTGTTACAGCGTATGTTAAGTACATCTATCCTTGCAGGTGAGTTTGCAGTGGGTATATGTGATCTTGTCACCTTTGCTAGATCAGTAAAAGTATTCAGCATGCTTTCAGCGATGCTCTGAAGATCTAGAATATATCATACTTTAATTTCTGATTGAGGGGTGCAGGGATCTAAATGAGACATAGTGGGAGTAATCCACAACAATTCGCAGTGTTCTATAGGAACATTAGCGATCTTATCTCCCCCTAACGACGAAAGACTATCTCATCGAAGTGACAATCCGGAAAAAATGCGGTAAGAGATCTCTTGTCAAGGGCTCTAAGTAGTATATAATGGATGGCAAATCATAACTACATAGATTCCCATTCTTTGAAGACCTATTTTGGTACGTAGTAGTGGTGCTATTGGCACATAAACTGCACCCAAACACACATAAATGAGAGACATTAGGGTAGTATCTAGTAACCAACTATAATAGTGAATAAGGTTGGGTAGCGGTGGGCCTCAGTCGAACCAACATAACTGCGTGCAATATTGCATGGCCCCAGGTAGATACCGGCAAGTTGGTTCTTATAACCAAAGTTTGAGCTATCGTTTGAATGCGAACATGGGGTACAGGATGTTCAACTCCAATCCCAACTGACATGTAATAATTGTTAAAAATCTGTGACTTAAACTCTTCTGCATTATCTAGTCGAATTGACTTGATCAGATAATTAGGGTGGTGAGCCCTAACCTTAATAATTTGTGCTAGGAGTTTCGCAAATGCAACATTGCATGTGGATAATAAGCAAACATGTGACCATTGTGTCAATACATCAACTAAGTCCATGAAGTATCCTAATGGTCCGGATATTGGTTAGATAGGTCCACAAATATCCCCTTGAATCCTTTGAAGAAACTTAGGGGGTTGTGAATGATCTTTGTAATGGAGGGTTGAATGTTCAACTTCCCTAGGCAGCATGCTTTGCAAAGGGGATGGTCAGGATAAGATGATGTCAAAGCAATAAAGTGCTCTGGAACTTAGCCATAGGGTAAGCCACACGATGGGTCTCAATGGCTCGAATGGTTGTTATGTACAACCTACTCGAGAGACATTCCAGCTTCTCGTGAATACACTTCTGGCCATATTCGTAAGAAATGATACAAAGAAATTCAAAACCATTATCTTTGTGGTTTCAACATGATATTGATTATCTCCAATATCTCTAAAACTCAACAACATTCTTCCAGAACATGGAGAATAGAGTGCCTCTTTAATGGTTAATTCAGTACCATTGACAACATAATACGAGCCTTTCTGTATCTTTTTATCAGGTTAGATTGGCCTGAGAGGGTTGTCAAGGGTGTATTTTTAGGTACAAAGTTAGTAAAATAATGTTTCTCACGTAAGATGGTGTGTGGTTGCACTACTAGCTAGACAACTAACTTCCCCACTAGTAATACATAGAAACAAATTAATTGAATCGGTCACATGCATAAATATAATTCCATTCATTCAATTAATTAATTCAAGAAATAATGTCTATAAAAATAATTATCCATAAATCAAACCAAACCAAACCAAACAAATAATTCCAAAAACTTAGAAAAGTTGTCCAAAAATTAAAACATAAACCTAGAAAAATAGAGGGGGTTCGGCCACTCCAAGTGGGTTCGGCCACTCCAAGTGGGTTCAGCCACTAGAGGTGTAAAACACCTTAAATGTCTTAGAAAAATAAAACTTTATTCTTCCATGGGAGCAGGTGCCTCTTGAAAATTTGAAACCTCAATAGTTCTAGTAGCATCTTCGGGTGTTCCACTTCCACAAAGTTAGTCTCACAACGAGAATGATACTTGGCAATAGCCTCGAGGGTAGCTCGACATGCACGTGACCAATGATCCTTTGATCCATAACGATAACAAATGTCTAATTCAATAGAAGCCGATTGAACGGTAGCTTTTCCCTTGTTCTGGAAGTTTGGGACCTTAGGGGCAAAGGGTTGGTGCTTCTAGGTCACACTTTCTCCCTTAGTTAGGCCTTATCTCTGTTAACCTTAGGCCAGTGGGCCGAGCTTGATGATTTTTCATTAAAAACCGGTTCTGCTTTTTAGCGAGAAGTAAAACAGAGATCAAATCCAAAAATTTGGTGAACTTTTATGCCCTATATTGTTGCTGTAGGACAATATTTGTGGCATTTAAGATCGAATAGGACTTCTCCAGGAGATCCTGTTCAGTTAAGTCCTCTTTACAGAACTTAAGCAGTGATAGGATTATACAAACGTTACAGTTGTATTCATTCACATACTTTAAGTCTTGGAAGCGTAAGTGCTGCCAGTCGTGTCTTGCTTTAGGCAAGTAGATGTGTTTCTGATGATCAAAGCAATCAGCCAGAGCAAGCTAGAGGGTACATGAATCCTCATCTGCAAGGTATTTGGTCTGCAGTGCATCATAGATGTGTCTTCAGATAAAGATCATAGCAGTAGCTTTTTCAGCTTCATCAATTGGTTCCTTGATGGTAGCTCTAAGACCCCTTGCAGTAAGATGAAGCTTCACATCTTGAACCCACTTCAGGTAGTTTCTTCTAAATATTTCCAGAGTAGTGAAATTGAGTTTGCTCAAGTTTAACATGTCCCTAAAACAGAGGGTACAACAAAACGTGGTTAGTCAAATATAAAGCCACAGACGTATATTTTAGAACATGCAGGTTCTATAGACATTGTTGGAACTTGTGAGGGATATTTCAAGTCCCACATCGCCCATACATCTTTGACATATCCAATTTATAAGTGTTTTACCTCACTTATAGTTTGAAATAAATTGGGCCAAAACCATGGACCTTGGGCCTTAGACACAGATGGCTTGGGTATATAAATTAAATGTCAAAGATTGGCCTTGGGCCTTGGGCCTTTTGGGCTCGGATGGACGAAACTTACAAGTCTAATATTTTTCGTTTTTCATTTTAAGGATTCAGTTTTTAACAGTTATAGTTATATATGAAAGGATAAGTGTGAACAATTATAACTGTTCACGAATGTTATTATATATATGGCTTTTATATCATAAACGAAACATTAATTCATTCGCTTCCATGTTCAGTCATTCACAGAGAAACAATACAATTAGTTAGCCAAGAATCCAAGTTTTAGTGCAAGAACTTGGGTTAGATAGTTGTATCATGCAAGATAGACGTTCGTTAAACTACTGCACTCGTATATGGGCGAATTTCTGTCTTAGGAAATTGCTTCTGCAAGCCTCTATCTTCCTAACCAAGTCAATGATTATTTTAGTAATTTTATATGCTTTTTTTTTATTATACATGTTCTGATATATTGAATATATAATGAAATTATAATTCGAAATATTTGTGCAATTGTCATATATTGTATTGTTAACATTTGACTGATCTAACAATCTAAGACAAAAATTTGATTCTATGGATCAGTCAAATGTTGGTGTCATCAAGCAACACATTGAGAAACCTGAGAAATTTAAGAGAGTTGATTTCAAATATTGGCAACAGAAGATTTTGTTCTATTTGACAACTCTGAACTCGAATCACGTCATTACTTCGAAGGCCACTAAAGCGCCAGAAGAGGGAGATCTTCCTGCCGAAATTTTGCAGGCTATAGAAGCCTGGACTCACAGTGAATTTATATGCAGGAACTACATTCTAAATGCTTTAGATGACTTTCTGTATGATGTTTATCCGTCATATAAGACAACAAAAGAACTGTGGGAGTTTCTGGACAAGAAGTATAAGTCTAAAGTGATTAGTTCTAAGAAGTTTGTGATTGGAAAATTCTTGAATTACAAGATGAGTGACACCAAGTTTGTTGTCGGGCAAGTTGAAGAACTCCAAGTGATTGTTCATAAGTTAGATGAAGAAAATCGTGGTTTGAAAGAAGGCTTTGTGGTTGGGTCTATAATAGAGAAATTGCCTTTGAATTGGAAGGACGTTAAGATTTATCTGAAGCATCTAACTAAAGACATGAGCATGGATCAATTGATTCTCAAACTGCATGTGGAAGAGAATCATCACAAAAAATGAGAAGTATGATGTCTCATCGTTGGAGGCAAAAGCCAATGTTGTGGAAGGATGAGACTCACACAAGGCAAGGCACCATCAGAAAAACAAAGGCAAGGATGCTAGAAAGAAAGCACTAACTGTTGTGAAAAGGAAAACCTTCAAGAAAATCAACGAAGGTTGCTGGGTTTGTGGAAAGACAGGTTATAGGGCAAAGGATTGCTGCCACAAGAAGGATTAGAATTCTGAGAATTCCAATCAAGGAAACATTGTAGAAGACAACTTTGTTGCAGTTGTATCTGAAGTCAATTTAATGACTAATTCCAATGACTGGTGGGTTGATACAGGTGCAACAAGGCATGTTTGTGCTGATAAGAATTTATTTGTTTCTTACCAATCAGTTGATACTAATGCTTCTTCTGCTTACTTGATTGAGTCATCTACATTATGGCATACAAGATTAGGTCATGTTAATTTTGTTCTCTTTAAAGAATGCTCTATGAACAAAGTATCTAAATGTGAGATATGCAAAGAATCCAAATATGCAAGACACTCATATAAATCAGTGGAAAAATCCAACGAAATACTTGGTTTGATCCATAGTGATCTTTGTGATTTCAAATCCACACCAACTCGTGGAGGAAATAACTACTATATTTCTTTCATTGATGATTGCAGCAAGTATTATTATGTCTATTTGATTGATAGTAAAGATGAGGCTTTAAAAATGTCTAAGACATTTAAAGCCGAAGTCGAAAATCAACTAGACAAAAGAATAAAAGTCTTAAGATCGGATAGAGGTGGTGAATACAAATCTATTGACTTTGCATAATTTTGTTCGACACGTGGAATAATACATCAAACGACAGTACCATATACTCCTCAACAAAACGGAGTGGTTGAACGAAAAAAATCGTACATTGAAGGATCTGACTAATTCCATGTTGAAACGTTCTGGTGCACCACATAATTTATGGGGTGAGGCACTCCTTGCTACAAACACGATTTGGAACCGAATTCCACATAAGAAGAGTAATCAATCTTCTTATGAAACCTGGAAAGGTAGGTTACCTACATATAAAAACTTGAAAGTGTGGGGTTGTCTTATGAAAGTTCAAGTTTCTCTTCCGAAGAGACAAAAACTTAGACCAAAAACAGTGGATTGTATATTTATTGGTCAAGCCAATAATAGTTCGGCGTAAAGATTTTTGGTTCACAAATCTGAAATTACAGGCATTCATGTAAATACAATACTTGAATTTGCCGAAGCTGAGTTTTTTGAGGAAATTTTTCCTTATAAAGATAGGTCATATATTTTGAACAAAAGAGTACATGATGATACTACAAGAAATGATGACGATAATCATGCTTCAACTTCTAAAGTTAAAAGCCAAGATTTGGAACCACGGAAGAGTAAAAGAGCAAAGATTGCAAAGGATTTTGGTCTTGATTTCCTCACATTTCTAATCGAAGAAGAGCCTCAAACCTATAAGGCTGCTTTAGAATCCTTTTAAGCATCTTATTGGAAAAAAGCTATACAAAGTGAAATGGAATCCATCATGCAAAATAATACATGGGAATTGGTTAATTTGCCTCCTGGAAATAAACCAATAGGGCACATATGGATTTTTAAGAGGAAATTGAAACCAAATGGTACCATAGACAAGTATAAAGCTCATCTAGTTGCCCAAGGATGTCGTTAAAAAGAAAGACTTGACTATTTTGACACTTATTCACCCGTAGCTAGAATAACATCTATAAGGTTGTTAATAGCTATTGCTTCAATTTACAATCTCGAGATACATCGAATGGATGTCAAGACTACATTTTTAAATGGAGAATTAGACGAAGAAATATATATGGAACAACCTGAAGGTTTTATTGTCAAAGGTCAAGAAAAGAAAGTTTGCAAATTTATTAAGTCATTATATGGACTTAAACAAGCTCCTAAACAATGGCATGAAAAATTCAATCATAATATGATCAAAAATGAATTTGTAATCAATGAGAGTGATAAATGCATTTATGTTAAGCAAACAAAAAATGCTTGTATTATTGTATGTCTATATGTTAATGACATGCTTATACTGGGAACAAACAAAGATATGATTAACTCGACAAAGAAAATGCTAAATTCTAGCTTTGATATGAAAGATATGGGATTAGCTTATGCGATTCTTAGAGTTCGAATTCTAAGGAATTCAAATGGATATGTTCTAACTCAATCACATTATGTTGAAAAGGTTCTGGAAAGGTTTGGACGTTATGATTGTAAACCTATAGTAACTTCGTTTGATCCCATTCATAAACTTACTAAAAACGAAGAAGATGGAGTATACCCAAGTTATAGGTTGCTTGATGTACATTATGAATTGTACAAGACCCGATCTCACTTATTCAATAAGCAGTTTAAGCATATACTTAAGTAATCCTGGAAGAGATCATTGGAATGCTTTAATAAAGGTATTAAGATAGTTAAAGCATACCATGAACTATGGTCTGCATTACACTCAATATCCCCTAGTATTAGAAGGATATAGTGATGCAAATTGGATTTCAAGGAGCACAGACAGTAAATCCACAAGTGGATATGTATTTACACACTTGGTGGAGCAGCTGTGCCATGAAAATCGTCTAAGCAAACTTGTATAGCATGTTTCACAATGGAATCAAAGTTTATAGCCATAGATACAGCTACTGATGAAGCTGACTGGCTTAGACATTTTATGGAAGACATTCCATTATGGCCCAAGCCTGTGACTGCCATATGTTTACATTGTGACAGCATGGCTGCACAAGGTTGAGCTAAAAACATTGAATATAATGGGAAGTCTAGATATATAAGGTGATGACATAGAATCATTAGATAGCTACTCAAGAATGGAACTATTTCCATTGACTATATTAAATCTAAGGAGAATATTGCTGATCCTTTGATAAAAGACCTATCCAAGGATCAAGTAGCATTTACATCGAGGGGAATGGGTTTAAAGCCAACTCAATGAGTTACAACTTGATGGAAACCTAACCTAGCTAATTGGAGATCCCATGGTCTAGGTTCAATAGGCAAACTAGTTAAGGAAAACTCAAAGTAAGAAACACACAATCATTACTCATTCCTGTGATGGAAAACAGTGTGTACCTGTAAGACGAAGAAGGTGAACCATTATTCTTAATAATGCTAATATCTTATGGTTAAGATGAATAGAATAGGCTATTCTTATTTAGCATTACTTATACGAGATTGATGTGGGGTCGCATCTTTGAGAATTGATATGGCTACAATTCTCTAAAGGTCTCACGAAATCAGGATATGTTCAAGACCAAAATGAACACAACCGTACGAATTGAAATGGGTCAAGATGTGCTATGTGTGATACTTATTGTTTCGATTTACTACAAAGAATGTTCAGTTCAAGATATTCAATTCATTGCTTTAGTAGGTAAATCCGATAAGTATTCACTAGAGAAGGTTCAAGTCCTAAATACACCTATCTCGATGCGTATCATATCTAAGTTCTCTGGAAAGACGTTATTAATTTAGTTAGTATCTTATTTTCTATTCAAATGTGGGGTATTGCTCGAGTTTGAATAGAAAATGTGGGGTATTGTTGGAACATGTGACTATAAAGGGACTTTTCAAGTCCCACATCGCCCATACATCTTTGACATATCCAATTTATAAGTGTTTTCCCTCACTTATAGTTTGAAAGAAATTGGGCTAAAACCATGGACCTTGGGCCTTAGACATGGAAGGTTTGGGTATACATATTAAATGTCAAAGATTGGCCTTGGGCCTTAGGGCTCTTGGGCTCGGATGGACGAAACTAACAAGTCTAATATTTTTCGTTTTTCATTTTAAGGATTCAGTTTTTAGCAGTTATAGTTATATCTTAAAGGATAAGTGTGAACAGTTATAACTATTCATGAATGCCATTATATATATGGCTTTTATATCAGAAATGAAACATCAATTCATTCGCTTTCATTTTCAGTCATTCACAGAAAAACAATACAACCAGTTTGCCAAGAATCCAAGTTCTAGTGTAAGAACTTGGGTTAGATATTTGTATCCTGCAAGATAGACATAAACTACTGCACTCGTGTAGGAGCATATTTTTGTCTTAGGGGATTGCTTCTGCAAGCCTTTATCTTCCTAACCAAGTCAGTGATTATTGTAGTAATTTTATATGCTTTTTTTATATTGTACATGTTCTGATATATTGAATATATAGTGAAATTATAATTCAAAATATTTGTGCAATTGTCATATATTGTATTGTTAACATTTGACTGATCTAACAGACATGTATTTGTTTAATTTAAGCATGAAAGTTACGGGTTTCATGTGGTAAGTTTTGAATGAAAACATCGGGTTTCAAAGGCACTAAATTCGAAACTAAGTGTTCTATTTAGTTATGAACGTCTGGTTCATATATAGGGGTACCTGTAAGAACACAAAATACAATATACAATAAAGTGTAGTGGATTTGTGGATTGCTTTAGGAACCCAAGTATGAGTGCGTAAGGACTACGAAAGATAGTCAACAGTTCAAAGAAATGAAATAATTTATTAAATCATTAATTGCCAAAAAGTGAACTTCAAGTCAATAATTGTGGGTTAGTTATAGGATTAATGGACTGCAGGTCACTTTTATTAATTCAATAGATCGTAACCATTCATGTTTGATCGTACAAGCAAAAATAATTATAAGATTCAGGTTAAAATTATCGGGAATGCTAAAGATAACATTAGGGTTCAAAAAACATAGTCCACATACAGTGGGCATGGGTGCCGTGTATAGGGCAAGACCCTAAGGTCCAATTGGGTCACAGTTAGGTTGTAGGCCACGGGCCGAGGGTCTGGGTAAAAATCCAGCAGCAGGGCTGCTGGTTTTGGGGGAGGAAGGGGAATGCAGGCCCAACACGGAGTTGGCCTGGGGTGCGCTTAGAGCCAGCAAGTAACGAGCTTGTGATAGGGTTGGACAGGGGACTTGGGACAAAGTCCAACAACTTAAAAAGTTGCAGGTTTGGCTTAGGGGGGAGGACCTGCAGGCCCATGGTAACCCTACCAGGCCGAAGGCTTGGGTGTCCTGTGTAAGCGCAGAAAGGCCCAAGGTTGCTGCCGTGGTACAAACATCAGACGATGTCATTCCTGGTGGCATGCTCGACATGGCTAGCTGCAGGCCAGTAGTGGTACGCAGCGGTAGTGCCCACGGTGGCACAGCGGTGAGCTTGGCCTATGCCGTAAAAATCCCATTTTTTTTTTTTCAAATTCTAGGGTTAAAAACCTTAATTGCTTCTAAATTAATTTCAATGTTTTGACTCACAAATTTCACAGAGCAAAATTGCGTATTGCATGAACAAATATATATATGGACAAAAGATATGAACACATATGCAATATATATAATTGAAAGGAAAATATAAATATGGGGGATTCATGCATCATGGGAAATATTTTCAAGCTTCAAGGTTGTTTCAAATATCTTAATTTATTTTAAAAAGAACCTGATCGGCAGAAAATAATTGAAAAGCCTTTGATTTTGTAGAAGAAAGCCTCATCCACGATCGTTCAGTTCCTTAGCTTCTGGCAAGAGCTTGCTGATAACCTGTTATAGGCCTAATCGATTAAACTGTATTTAGGACTAGAGAGGGAGAGGGCCAGTGGCAAGAACAGAAGGGAGCGATATAATTCTGAGGTATATGTTGTATCACCCCATTGTGCCTTTATTTATAATAGTAGGATAAGTTAAATCCTTACCCTAATAGGATTACAAGTCTAATAGGATAATATCTACTAAAGAGGATATTCAAAGATCCCCTAGATACACTAGGATTTATAAAATTACATTCCTAATCTAATAGGACTACAACATCAAATACAATATTGTGATGCTATATATGTTAAGTAAACATGGGTACTTTAGACATTTTCATTCTATCCTCCCCGTACTAATGTTGTTTGTATAATTCATTTTATTTCAACAACCGAAGCTTGAAATCCTTCTATTATAGCCAGTTTCTCATATTAAAAAAACAGGTTAATATTTTTCGTACTTTTGGATTAGCATAGCTGCAGACTCGCACAAAGTGAAATACATTCTCCGTTTTTATTTGACTTACTACATCTACACCCCTTGAAATTCAATTCGAATATACTCCTCAAAACTCAAAGCTTTTCCACTTAATTCCTTAAAACATAATTTATATCTCACTTTACTCCTTAACGTCCAAATCCACAACAAAATGCATCAAAATTGTTCATGTAGCACAAATGGGACCGATGTTTTTCTTGAAGTAACATAAGTGCCATGTATTAGATTTTAAATTCAAAATCCTCTTTTCAAAGTACGAAAAATAAAACTCTAACATATTTGTTTGGGACGCTTGACACAGATAACTGTAACAATGGGTCATATCATATTTGTTTGTAGACTTTGATGGTTGGGACAAAGTAGGATACCAGTTGATTTGAGGGAGTCAAGTGACAAAATTCGAAATTCTTCTGTTCATTTGATACCATATCATCCCTTGTGGCGTCACTTTAGACATTTTCCTTCTTCCGCCCCTTTCTAAATTAAAAATATAAATCCACATTTTCCTACTTCTTGGGTTAGCATAGGTGCATCGCACAATGTGTAACGGATTCTTTTTCTTCTTTTTTTTTTAATTTTTTTTATTCAAGCAAGCACAATACACGTCTTATAACTATATTTTTATCGGCTTAATTACATCTTCGCCTCCTTGAAATTCAATTTGAGTATCACTTAAACTCTTGAAATGTAACATTTCCACTTAATCACTTAAGACTTAACTTGTGTCTCACTTTACCACATGTTATGAAAATCAACTAAGAATTTCGTCAATATTGTTATGTAGCATTTGTTGCTGAGAAGTATGCCACATAAGTTCCATGTTGCTAACATTACTACAAATTAGATTTTAATTCAAAATTATTTTAAAAAATAGCACTAACAATTTTTTGTAGGTCAAATGGCACATATATATCAGTAAAAATGGGTCATATTTGTGTAAAGTAAATAGTTTTATCGTATTTGTTAACTGCCTTTGTCGGCAAAGGATAGTCTTTCATTCTACCCTACAAGAGAGAGAAAGTTAGAGGATATTTGTTCCCCCTCCCCTAGCAATCTTCTACACTTGCCTGTGCAAAGGACTGTCTTTCATTGCTTTCTTCGTCTTCACGCCACACCAAGGTAAGAAAAAATTAATTTTTCTGTCTTAATAATTTTTGGGAGCCTCGGGGCTTGATATGTGGTTCGACGGGGGTTGAGAAAATGTGAAAAAGGTGGCTAGAAGGCCACGGCATGGCTGCCGTGGGTGGCTTACTGTTGTCGGCTTGATGCAGCGACGGCTGGCTAGGCCAGGAGTAGCTCAGCTTGGGTCGAGCTGATGGGGCACCAGGGCACCGGGCCCGTGCCTTCTTTCTTTGTTTACTAGGCTCGAGCCCGTGCAAGAGTGGGGCCGAGATCTGCTTGAATTGGCTGAGGCACGGCTACCCCGTGCAAGAGCTGTTAGCCTGTGAGGCTTGTTGTGTCGAGCCTTCTTCTTTTTTTTTTTTTATGCAACCGCCTAATGAATATTTCCTTACGTTTTTCGTAGAATTTCTTCAAGCATGTCTTCTTCAAGCCATAAAAGTGATGATGGTGTTCCGCTATTGTGTCTTGAAGTGGGATCTTTGAGAAAGGTAGGCTATTTCAAGGTTGCCCACGTCAAGATTAACTCTGATGACTCATTTAAAGACTTCCTTGAGGCATATAGGCACGCCATTCCATCTGGGGTGCGTATGAAGCGTGTCAATGAGGGCAGCAGTCGTGAACCATGTGGTGGGGCTTGAAGAGCTATTAAGTTTCACTCCTGCTACTTTGTGTTAGGGTTCATTTTTCCTATGACACATTTCTTTCAAGAAGTGCTCTGCTCCATGAAGTGCGTCTACTCAATGTTCTCCTAACGCAGTTCGTGTGATGGTGGGATTTCACAATCTAATCTAATTCTTTGACTTAGATTTGACCGTCAACGAGTTTTAGTACTTCTTTGACATTGGCCACATCAAGGAAGTTGGGCAACTGCGATCTCATCATAGACTCTTTGACCACTCGAGCAAGGAAGATCATGACTGGGCCAAGGAGACTTTGGAGATCAGTGAAGAATAGGAGACTGATTCTTCCCCCGAGTTGTGCATTCCAATAGTTTTCATCTCCGGTAAGTAGAATGCCTAGTCTCTTGGCTACTTTATACTTTTGCTAAGCTACTTTCTGATTTATTGATTGTCTTCCTCTGCTTTGTAGACTCAAAATTTGGCTCAACTCCCAAGACTTCTCCAGACATGAGGAAAGTGCATATCACTCTAGATATCTCTTTCGAGTATTGTGAGTGGTGCTGGCTACTTAGTTTTTTTTTGCTGGGAGAAAATGGGTTGCCCCAAGAGAAGATATAAAGTGAATCAAGGCTGAGGTGTTGGCTCGCCCGATCACCGTCGTGGAGCATGTTGCGAACGAAGGTAGGAAAAAGAGATATTCCTCGCCTGCTCAAGATGTGACAACTGAGAACAAACCAAAGACTTCTTCCTTTACTAGCGAAAGTTCATCAGCTGCCCCAGACTTATGATTAACTTGACTTCTTTGAATGATGAAAAAGATGAGGCTACTAGATCCGTGCCTGCAACGTCTGCCATTCCAAAGGTGGTTAGTTCGATTGCTGATATGATTACTCAGCATAAAAATTCTGGTGTGCCTTTAGTGCCGAAATTTATGCCAAAACGTATGTTTGGGGCTAAGTCTATTTCATCTTTGGAAAGGCTCGCTACTATAAAGAACGATAAAGTGCCTTTGCCTACTAAAGTGGCGCCAAAACCCTCTCCTTTTGGTGCTAGGACAAATTCGCCTACTGAGAAGAAAGAGACTGCTCATACTGGCAGTTGTGAGAAATCTTCCAAGCCTGTTTTTGGGAAAGCTGCTAAGATTTGTGCGCTTTTGAAATCAAATCTTCTTGAGGACATGGATGTATGCCAAGTTTGTTGATAGCATCAAAAGGGTTGTTTCCCTAGTTCATTTGCAAAGCATACGACCGAGTATAAAAGGACTGATCTGCTAGTTATGATGCAAAAAATGATGATTCTAGTAACCAAGTCTATGATCTTTGATCAAGAAAACACCAAGGCTACCAATGAGGTGGCAAAGATTGTGGCAATAGAGGCTTACTCTTTGACAGAAAAAGTTAAAAAGTTGGAATCAGAGCTTGTCACTTCGAATGATTTGAATGGGTCTAATATCTCTGCCCCCACTTGTCTATAACTTGAGACTGCTCGCCAGGAGATCTTGGATTTGAAGACTTGGTTTGAGATGAGATCGAGTGTTACATACCTCAGATTCAAGACCTTAAGCATGCCGTCTCTTAGCTCCGCTTCGCTGCTTATGCAAAGGATGAAGAACTAATTGTTGCTTATAACCAAGTGATCTACTTCAAGAAGGTCATTGATAGGCTTGAACCTTAAGTGTTGGAACTCGAGTGTGCTTTAAAGATCAACAACAACCTGAAGAAGGAAGTGGAGGAGCTACAACGTGTCCGTGCTTGTGTGCTCGAAGAGAATGAGCAGTTGAAGGGTAAGAAAGCTGGATCCGATGCTTTGCTTACTCAGAGTCAAGCTGATTTCTACCCAAGGTACTTATTAAATATAATAAGTACATTAGATCTAATAGAATTATTTTACTGTATCGAGCCTAATACCAACCCAACCCATTTCATGAATAAAATGTAACCAATTAACCAACCAACAAAACTACTTGTTACAAATAACATCTTGTTATTGCATCGAAACATATAAATGTTGGCCGTCTGACTTTGAGTTTTTTGGTAAAAACTTCAAGACCTTCTTTATTTCTCCAAATGACTTATTCGCCTTCACTATCAAGGCTTCCATTGGTGAAGTAATCAGAGAGACAAATTTCTGAGCTAAAGCAGTCGGGGGTGAAACGCTGGATGGTGCCATTGCTGAGGACGTTGCAGCTACTAAAGATGTGGCAACCGAGTAGATATAGAGTGTTCAAGTTGTTAAGAAGTAGTCTTTTAGGTAGTCTTTAGGATTTTCTTTGTTTTCCTTGTTGCTTTTTTCTCGAACTCATTCACTCTTAGCTAGTTGTTTACCAATTTTGCTAGAAAATTTAATAAACTTGTTTCCTTCATCTTTCTCCATCTTCACTTCTTTTATTTGTACCCAAACCTTAGACTTTATAGACCAGAGGCAAATGTGCTACTTTTTTTATAAGCAAATAGGCCCGCATAGCCTATGCAGCCGTAGGTGTTGGTTTAGAACTTTGCAAAGTTGTTAGCCATAGGGTCAGCAGCCGGACGCCTTACTTACAGAAGTAGACAAGTCCACGAGACCACTTGGCTATTAACTTTGGCTTTTTCCAATTTCGTAAGCTACGTAGCAAGTATCACGACACTTTAGGACTTGGTGTAGATCGTTTCATAATTTGGCACAAATGAAGCCCATCAACTGCATAACATGTCGACAATAGATGAAGCTTTGTATATGCACACTAACTTGTTTAACCTTTCATAGAAACATGCGGTTGTATAAGTTTAGGGTGACTCACTGCTTGAAGGGTAAGTCGTAGGCAGTCTTCTAGAAACCATAAGCTACCTTAGTGCACTCGCTAGCAACTTTAGGGTTCTAGGGCGTGCTACGAAATGTGTCCCCTCCGTCTCTAGGGCCCGTTTCCTTGCAGATTAGGACAAGAGAACCAAAATCCTTAAGTTAGCTATGCCTTGAAAAAAGACCATTGTGGCTACTTCTAGGATTCTCGGTGCAAGCCGTTATGCATCTAGTTATACTAAGGCATCTTGGCTCATCGACGTCTGGATATTCAAAGTGTAAACCCATATGGGTGTCGAGAAATTAGTTTACCCTCTCGCACTAGAGAGCATTGTTAGTCCTTCAGGAGGTGCAATTCTTGCAATGAGGCCTTAAGAATGGCCCAAGAAATGTAGGAGTAATCAATTGTTGTAAGCATGTAGTCGAGCCAAGTTGTGAATTATTTCTGAATTCCTTATTGAAAAATGAGAGAAATGAACAAAAAACTTAGCTGTAAAGTAGAGACTGCATAACAAATAGATAATCCTCGATTCATGTGGTATTACCCATGGAGCTGCGTTGAGTCTTGAGGCTTTGGTGTAACGGGAGGTCACACATGGTATTTCCTCAGATTATATGTGTTCTATTGCTTTTTTATCCTTTGTCGTTCATGGTAGCGAAGATGTATTTACCTTTGCCGCCTACTCTGCTGATCTTGTATGGACCATCCCATAAAAGATCCATCATTTTGGAACCTTCTCTACGGGCAGTGATGAAGGCTTTTCTTAGGACTAGATCTCCAAGTTAGAGCATCTTAGCCCTTTTGTTGTAGTTAGAGAATAGCTGATGCTAGTAGGCTATGATGCGGGGTGATGGTCTACTCACCATTCTCATCTGCCAGATTTAAGTTTGTAGCCATCTCCTTACTGTTCTACTCAACGCTTGGCAGTAGAGTGCTGATGTGTGGCACGATGATATTGGGAAGAATGATTGCTTTCGAACCAAATGCCAAAAAGAAAAGAGTATCACCCGTGGCTCGTCGTTTGGTGGTGCGATACGCCCATACACATCCGAGGAATTCGTCTGGTCACTTTCCTTTCTTATCGATGAGGGATTTCTTGAGGTAGTCGAGGATTGTTTCGTTGGATGCTTCGGTATGCCCATTGCCTTAAGGATATCTCAGCGTGGACATATGATGCTTGATGCCATACTTTTGGAAGAACTTTGCCAAATCTTTGTCCATGAATTACGGGTTGTTGTTGGTGACGATGGATTGAGGGATATTGAATTAGCAAATGATGTTCCTCCATATGAAGCATTTTATGCCCATCTGAGTCTTGGTTGTCATGATCATCGTGCTTCTGCCCCTAGTAATGGGCGACATTGGCCCTACCAAGTTGGCTGCCAACTACATAAACGACCGAGGGCTTGTCTGCGGGTGTGGCAGTGTTAGTACCGACTGTAGCGCTGGTAGCGGTTACACTTTTGTACTAGCTCCTTAGCGTCTTGGTGCATGGTAGGCCAGTAGTAGCCTGCGTTAAGAGCCTTATGCGCTAAGGATCACCATCTGAAGTGAATTCTACAAATGCCTTCGGGGATTGAGTTTAGAACTTTTAGGTCGTTAGGAGGCGCTAGGCAGCAGAGATGTGGTCCGATGTAGAATCTTCAGACAAGAATGACGTTCCACATGTAGTAGCGTGTCATTTTAACTTGGAGCTTTCTAGACTCTAACCTTTTTATGAGGAATGTGCCATTGACTAGGTCATTTTGCCAGTTGGGGGTTGTACTAACATGTGACACTTCGGCTGCTAGCTCTGCCTCTATGCTCGGCTTCTCTATGTATTCCACCAGAATAGAGCATTTGAGTTGATGGTCTAGGGTAAAGCTTAGGCTAGCTAATGCGTCCGCGTGGGCGTTGTCTGCTCTTAGAACTTGAAAGAGGGTGTAAGTCTAAAATGCCTCAAGTTGCTTGCGTACCTTCTTTAGGTATTATGCCATCTTCAGATGTTTTACCATGTACTCCCTAGTATTCTGGCTGGTGATTAGTTAGGAATTAGAATAAATTGCGAGCTTTTTCACCGTTAAGTCTTTTGCCATTCGAAGGCCTACTAGTAAGGCCTCATACTCTGTTTTGTTGTTGGATGCTTTGAAGCCTAGAGTTATTGCCTGTTCGAGCATCGAACCGTCTGGGGTGACAAGGACCACGCCTGCTCCCAAACCTTTGTAGTTTGATGCGCCGTTGACAAGTAAATGCCAGAAGTCTCCATTAGGTTGAATAAGCATGGCTAAGGTGTACTCAGTTGCCTCTGGGGCATCATTGGGTCGCTCTATCGCATTGTCTAGGCTAGGCCTGAATTCTGAAGGCTTGGGCCTTTATCACCATGCAAGGTCAGAAAACTAAGCCGTATTAGCCAAGTTCCAACACCCATGTCATCACTCGTTGAGAAGCGTTCGGACCATGTAAGATTGATCATCGAGGATATTGAGTCATGATGATAATTGTATGAGCTTGAAAGTATAGTCTAAGCTTCCGAGCTACAACAACTAGCAACAAAATTAATTTCTCGACCTTTAGATATCTAGTTTCCACATCGAGAAGAGCTTTAGAAGTGTAGAATACTGGCAGTTGGGCCACCAGCTCTTCTCGTATGAGGGCAGAGCTTACTGCTACTTCTAAGACAACTAAGTAGATGTATAAGTCCTTCGCTGCTTCCGGCTTGGATAGTAACGGAGGCGATGTGAAGTACTTCTTCAAGTCTTAGAAACTTCTTGATGGTCTTGAAAAAGGGTTTGCATTGATCGGTTGACCATGACAGAAAGTGGTTAATGGCGGCTGCTTGTCCAGTTAAGCTTTGGATCTCCTTCAAGGTAGTTGGAAATTTCATCTCTTGGATAGCATGGATTTGCTTGGGATATGCTTTAATTCCTCGTTGGTTACTAGGTACACCAAGAATCTGTCTGAAGATACTCCAAATGTGCATTTGGTGGGGTTGAGCTTCATTTTGTGCTTTCTAAGAATACTGAAAGTTTCTGCCAAGTTACCAATGTGGTCTTCCCGCTGCTTGCCCTTCACCATGATGTCGTCAACGTAGACCTATATGGTTACTCCAATTTGTTTCTTGAACATCGCATTCACCAATCGTTGGTAAGTGGTTATCGCGTTCTTGAGGCCAAAAGGCATAACCTTGTGGTAGTAAGTGCCTCGCTCAATCACAAATGCGGTTTTCTCCTTATTGAGCTCATACATGGCTATTTGGTTATAGCCGAAATATACATCCCAGAAATTGAGCAACTGATTTTCGAAAGTTGAATCTATGAATAAATCGATTCAGGGAACTAGATAAGGATCCTTTAGGCATGCTTTGTTGAGGTTTGTGTAGTCTATGTAAACCCTCAATTTTCCCTTCTCTTTCTTCATTACTAGCACAACGTTGGCAATCCATACTGAGTGTGCTACTTCTTCTATGAATTCGGCTTCCAATAGCTTGTCAATTTCTTCTTTAATGATCACTACTCGTTCGAGCATAAAGTGCCTTCTCTTTTGGATCATTGGTTTAGCAGCAGGGTTGACGTGCAACTTGTGGCAAGCTACCTTGGGGTCGATGCCTAGCATGTTGGAAGGTGATCACTCGAAGATGTCACAAATTTCCCTAAGGAAAGTCTTAAGTTCTTTCTTTTTCCTTCGGGCTCATATGTGAGCTAATTATAACAATCTTCTCTGGCTGCTGGGGATTAAGAATGATGTACTCAACGTCTTCTTCGAGTTTCCATCCTATCTCATCTGCTTGCACGTTGGTTTGGACACTATCTTATTAATCCGCTTACTATAATTGCTATTTGGTAGCTTAATCATCCTTTCATACCTCAGTAGCCTATATGAGGATAAAGGTCTTCTTCTTAACTCCTTCAGTACTTGCACAATGCATCATCAAGTTGCGGCCTGGTCAGACTTGATTTCTCCTCATCCTCCTTCCATGATGTGGAATCGAATCTTTTGATACTTGACGGAAGTGACAACATCCACTTTTATTAGCCAATGTTTCCTTAGAATGCTATTGTAAGGAGATAGGTTGCATACTATTGTGAATGTCTGCTTTGAGACAATTGGCGATGTTTTCACGTCAAGTGTGATGTAGCCAATGGCAGTCGAGGTGTGTCCGTTGAATCCAGTGAGTATCTCTTTCCAAGCCCATATTTTGAATTACTGGAAAATGTAGTAAGTTGATTGCACTTCCATTGTCCACCATCATTCTATCGACTATGGCATATGCCAGTTAGATGGATATTACTAGTGCGTCGTCATGTGAAAAGTTGACGTCTTCAGCATCTTGCTCTATAAAACCAACGATGGGTCTAGGTTAGGTGTCGACTGCTTGGACTTGTGAGACTAGTAGCACCTACTAGACCTTTCTCATCTTTGAATTGTTGGTGGCCCCTAAGTGCTCAGATTCAGCAAAGATGCTGCTAATCCGAATCGTCTTGTTGGGCAGTTCTTTGTCAACATTTATGTTCTTTCTAGGCTGCGCAGTTAGCTTATCCAAATATCTGTCGACCTTGTCTTCTTTTACAAGCTTCTCTAGGTAGTTCTACCAAATGTAGCAGTCGTCAGTTGTGTGACCGGTACCTTGGTGGAATTCGTAGTACTTGGTGTGGTCGAAGTTAGAAGTATCTCCCTTTGATTGCTTCGACAGCTTAGACCATGGTTCATTCTTGATGTTGCGAAGGATTTGGTGGATCGAGATTGTGAACTTAGAACAATTCTTGGTCGTCGCGCCTCCTCTAGACGGGGATCGATCCTTACGTTTAGCCCCTGCCTGCTTTTTTTTTGTTTTGCTTTCCTTCTTCCTTCTTTCCTGCCGCTTCTTTCCGAGGCTGCTCGGGCTCCTTATTTGCTCGTCGAGCCTCATCCCAAAGGGCATGCTTCTCTACCAGAGCAAAAAAGTCTACTAGATTTAGAACTTCTTTCATGAGCAACACTTCGAACAACGGGTGGTCTGTTAGGAGTCCTTTTTGGAAGGTTGCACTTGTTATCGAGTTGTCGCATCCGACTATCTTCGTCTTCTCTACTTTAAACCTCTTCGCATAATCACGGAGTGACTCCTTTAGGTTCTTCTTCATGTTCAATAAATGGTTTGACTTCTTCTTGATTGAGCGATAAGAGGAATACTCTTTGGTGAAAACCAAAGAAAGATCATCAAAACTCTAGCCTACGTGAGGTGCGGCATGTTGAACTTGCATGGAGGCTCAGCCTACTCGATCTCGTCCATGAAGGGTGACCTGCTCATATTGGTCATGTCTCGTCATAGTGCCTTATCGACGACTTCGTTGCGTTCAAAATCACACAATTGCTCATTCAAGAACATCTCTACCTCTTCTTGAATCTACCTCTACTTGGGTGGCGGAGCTCTCGGCTGCCACCGGTCTTGACCTGATAGTCTAGGCTGCTCTTCTATGTGCTCAGCTCGTCTATGACGTAACGGCGATGCATGTGGTTTATTCTTGGCAGGCGAGGGAATTCTTCACAGGCTGTCAGTTAAACTTGAGCCGAATTAAGTGGCCACTTCTCTCTGTCCTTTATGCTGCCTACTCCAATGCGAGGTAGAGAATGTTCTTAGCGGGCCTAGCCGCGAATGAACACTTCGCCTGGAAGGTTGATCATGTTGACTATTAAAGTGTTGCCCCAACCATGAATATATACTCATCTGTGGGCCTAGTCGAGAGTGCACGCTCATTCGCATGCTAAGACGAGAGTATACGCTATCTTAGGGGCCCAGTCGGGATTGTACACTGCCCGAACACTCGATTTGTGGCTGTTTGCCGGGTCGCTGCTGGAAAGGTTCATCTACCCTTGTCCTATTTTGGGACACCTTGTTTGGGACACGTTATATCTAGGTGCGCTGTAAGAGCTGATTCACCAAGGTCATCTGCTCTGTGAAGGCGTTTGTCAACTCTATGACTTGTCGAGACAAGTGCTGTTCACCGTTCGAAACAGAAAAGCTTGGACGTAATGTGTCTCCATAAGTGGTGGATATATGGTTGACTCTGGGTGCAAGATTTGAGTTGGGAAATGTCAAATCTGTGAAAAAAGTGAGGTGAAAATGCCTGCGGTTCAATTATCGGCCCAAAATTTAGAGTCGAGATGGTTGAACTGATCTTGGGTTACTTGAGACACCACGAGAGTAGGTTGGGCCATGGGAGTGGGCTGCAGCGCATGTGGGTTCGAGGCTTGGGCTCGGCTCTACATCGCGTTGGGCTCGTGTTGGGCTTGGGTGGCTTGGGCCGGTTCACCTTAGGCTTGGGCCCACATAGATTGGAATGGCACGGCTTGGGCCTTGATCTTCATGCCGTAGGCCTTAGATGGCACGACTTGGGCAGTGGTCATGGCACTGTGGGCCTCGCCGAGGGTGGTTGCTGTGGTGGCCACTACGGTGATTGCCATGGTGGTGCCGCTCCACTCATCGTCAAATTGAGCCTTGTGGATCGCAGTGGTCCCATTTCTTGAACGTTGGAATTTCCTTTCGTCCAAGTTTCTGAATTTCTAGTCATTGTACTTTTCTTTTATGTTTTATCATATAATTTTTACAAATAAAAATTCTAAGAACAAGAACTTACGAAAAATCTACAAATGAACAAGAAAATGAAAAACCTTGAATGTGAGAGTCTTCTACGAGTGTGGGACTCAACTCTTAATGAAAGCACCAATTTGTGAATACAAATTTCCGTCTTTTTCTTCTTGGATGAAAATGCACCTGCAAAACAATTAACACTTTTGGTCAAGGCCAAGAGCCTCATGCGCCCACGATGAATATGAGGCTTTAGCCGAAGAACCTCCAATGCCAAAGTTAGAATTTGAGGGAAAAGTGTTTAGAGAAATTTGGAGAGTTTTGCAAGAGAATTGAACTTAGGCTTTTGGAGAAAAGTGGGGCTATATATAGGGGTGTGGCCGGCCCTATCTAGAGGGTAGAGACTAGCCACTTATGGTGAAAATTACAATGATTGCAATCAATTAGCCAATTAATCAATTAATTGGGTAATTAACGAATTAATTGCCTAATCAATCCTAATTTAAAAAGGATAATTTAAGGTTACATTGTATGGAGGATTTGATGAGGATTGATGATATAGGTTTTGAATAAATACCTAATTAGATCCTTTTTTACCTTGATTGAGCCGTCATTGTTACTTTTTGTGCATGGGAGCTTCGGTGTACCTCAAGGGTAATTTTGTCTTTTTAACCCAAGAATCCACGTGTCGCCTCCATATGTTTTTTCAATTATTTTTTGCTCCACAAGAAGTACTTTAAAAATGACTTAAAACCCTTTAGTTGAAAATATTTTTGAAAATCCTTAGTAAAAATCTAAGTAGATCCTGAAGAAGAAGAAAAAACACTTTAAGTGCTTCCTACTAGAAGTACATATTTGGTGCTTCTAAAAAGCACTCAAACTGCTTTTGGAATCAAAATCAATTTCACCAACCATCTTTCATTCATTTTAAAAGACTTCCAAACACACCTTATAAGCACTTTTACATGTGTACGAGCAAGGAAGTGATTTTGGCACTCCCCAAACCACTTTCCAAACTAACAATTTTTCATTCTCCATTTTTATAAGAGCAACTAATTTCACTCGGAAAAGTTGCGGGTTGTTCATCAATGTTTGGAAAAATAGTTTTTCGTTTTGTAGATATAAAAACAAGTGAAAATATGTTTGCTATAATAAACTCAGAAAATAAAGAAGACAAAACACAATATTTAGCCTAAGTTTTGTAAAAACATAAAATTCATGTTTCCTATGCTTTTTCGACTCCAAAATAATAGAAAATAAAACATATATTATCAGATAAAGTGAAAATTTTGATAAAAAAATAAAATAGAAATCATGTATGCTATCACTACCGTCACCGTTGCAACCACCACCATCACCACTACATTATCCACTGTCTAACCATCATCACCGCCACTGCCACCATCTTTGCACCACCACCTCCCATCACCATTGTAGCCACCACCATATCCTTTAACATCATCATCCTCACCACTATGGCCACCACCACCTCCACCGTCTCACCGTAGCCACAACCGACACCACTGCCATTGCTTCACAATGAACACTACCACTTGTACCATTGCCGTCACCCTTGCCACCATCGTCACCACCACTAACACCACCACCATCATATTATTCACCTTCATCACCCTACAACTTGACCATCATCTCCTCCACCATGTTACCTTTTACGGCCACAATCACCAGCACTAACACCACTACTATCATATTATTCACAGCAATCACCCTACAACGTGACCATTACCTCCTCCACCATGTTACCGTTGCGACCACCACCACCACCACCACCACCACCATCACCACATTCTCCACCCCCATTACCCTCATTATGGCCTCCACCATCTCTGCCACCATCATTCCTACCACCTCTCAACCACTGTTAACCCAACCATCACAGTTACTGCCACATAGACCTAGCATTTTGGACCCGACCCGACCCGTTAATATTAGTATTTGGGTGGATGCTTAACGAGTCGGGTCGTTAACAAGTGAACACGTTAACAACCTGTTAAATAACGGGTCACTTTGGGTCAACCCGTTAGACCCGTTAAAACCCGTTAGCACCCGTTATAAATTATATTGGAAATGCTCCCACGAGCCGCTTTGGGTCACTTTAGATCTCTTTTGTCGCGAAAGAGCTTGATGCAGCAGAATGGAAAGGAGACCTACTTGCAGTGGGTGTCACAGAGAAAGATTTGGCGAAAGATGAGAACTCCAAGTTTCAAAATTCAGTATTGAAGAAACTAGATTCCCATTTGGGTGGTCTATTAGCAGAAGCATCTTCTGAGGAAGACTTCACCGGAAAGTCTTGCACCAAGATAGCTTCTCTATTTCTTTTTTAATTCTATCAAATGGACCTCGACAATGGCAACATATAAGGAATCATGAAATTGGATCGATCTTATTGAATTTGATGTTGAAACGGACGATAGTTGTTGTAACAATTTGTTAGGCTTCCAGTTCCAGGTCTTGGCTCGAAGAGGGTCGACTTGTTTGGGCTTGGCCAATCTGCTTCGTCTACAAAGGCTTTCACCTTTTAAATTGCATAGAGGAATAGCTCTAGAAGAAATCCAAGTCGCAGCTCCTTGTATTGGAATGTAAAAAACAAAACAAAAGGTTAACGGGTTGGGTTCGGGCGATCCGTTAAATTAACGGGTCGGGTTGAACCCAACCCAATCCCAATAAACCCGACCGACCCATTTACAGGTCTACTGCCACTATCACCACTTCCTCCACTATTGCGACCCGCTATTGCCACCTCCTATATCTCGTTAGTATTGACACCTCTACTGCCATTGCTACTACCACCATTCCAACCACATTTGCTGCCAACATCAATCTTGTCTCAACCACCATCTCTACCACTAGCACAACCATTACTATCAAATCATATATTTATTATATATTTGAGATTTTGATGCATTCTCAAATCATAAAAGAAACAAAAACCTATTTGTAGTTTTTGTTTTACAAAACAATTCTTTGAAAATCGTTCTGCAAAACGTTACCCGAACAAACCTTATCATCCTCTCCTTTTACACGTTGAGGTTTGTATGACAACGTCTCTAGAGTGACACTAAAAAATTCCATTTTGGGCAAGTAGCCGACTGCACGGTTAGTTGGGTCCTTCTTCTTCAGTTTACTGAGTCTTGAGTTCAATTTTTTTTCTTTTTTTTTAGCGTAGATTATTGTATAATATCATTTGCATGACAAAAAAACAATTTTTTATAAACATTTTTTAAATAATATCTAATTGTGAAAAAATTCTTTCATGTCACTAATTCATTATGTTTGAATAATTTATTCGATATAATTTTCTTTTTGAAGACCTGACAAATACTTATTCAACGACAATGCAATTAAAATAAAATTTGATAGGAGAAATTTTTTCCAAATTGTGAGTCGTTAACCGAGGTTCTACAAGGAGCCAACACTTTGTAGAATGGTTCAAGTAGGGCATAGGTATCAATGGAACCGCACGTAAAGTATGACACGTAGGAGGAAAATTGGCTGAGTTACACGTGGCACGGTCCTGCAACACCAATTGTTGAAGTCTGCTTGCCATAAACGCAGACTCTAGGAAAGCACTGGAAGGAAAAAGAATTACAGCGAGTTGACCCAGTGAGTGACGCGGAAGGATGGTTGGATGATTCACGAAGATTCGTTCCATAAAATGGAAAACTCCCTTTTCTGTGAACACCCAAATGGAAACTTACCAAAATCATGTTGGATTAACACTCAGTCATTTTCTTTTTTCTGTAAATTTGATGAACTTTCGTGATATCTCTATCTTCTATTTGGACAGAATATGAACGTTCATTCTTTTATTTCACGTTCATTGAATTTACTGCAATTGTGGGTTTGTGGTAATATGATGCCCTATGCATGCACATCGAGTGGTCAAAGAGTTGGAACGTGGAAAATGGTATTCCTAGACTTTATTTTTGTTGAAATAATCATACATTACGTGTTATAATATAAGTAAAAATAATTTTTTTTTAATATTTATTAACGTGTCTTATAACATGTGGTGTATCATCTTATATAAAAACACTAAAAAAATTCGTTGGTGAGAGAGACCCCTCCCTCCTCTCCCTCCTCTCGTTACCTCTATATGATGCCGTGGTGGATGGTAAACCACATTGGCTTTCTTGAGGGTTGGGGACTCTTTTTGTCTTTCTTTCTTAAGTCATATTCTCTAATAGTCTTTCACTTCTTTCCCTCTGCAATATTCGCGACTATTTCCTTGTTTTCTACTGTAGGAAACTTTCTAGCAGCCCCTTGAGGCATCACTTTCATTTTATTTGGCCTTTTCATTTTATTTGGCCCGCCTCTTAAAACTAATGAAGAACTGGGGGTGTTGATGGTATCTCCAATTGAAATAGTCAAATATAGCAATGTCCCTTATAGAATATTATTTTTAAATAAACAATGTCAGGTCATACTCACATAACATTTTTAACTGAATGAACTAAATATAGCCCCTTAATAATTTATTAGTTTTAAGTTTATACTTTTAAATTTATTTGTTAATATTTTTAACTATTCTTCCATATTTTCAAATCTATCCGTTGAGTTTGAATCAATTGTTGCAACTAAAGAGCTGGGCCTCAAAAAAAGGCTAAGGGGGGTAACATTTGGCCAACCTAATGTCCATTTGACCAAACAATGGTCTGGTGAGCTCAGCTCCATAGAATTGTTACCCAGCCTTTAGTTGGGGATGAGTTTTTGAACAAATTATGCAATGTTTTGACTTTTAGACATTTAACTCTCTCCATTCGAGATGGCCTAAAGCCACATAAGAAGAAATTCTTGTACCATGTCATCTGTACCTCAGCTTTTGTACCATGTCATCTGTACCTCAGCTCCCGAACAAAGTGGGAGTTCTTTTGTATTGGCGTTCATCGGAGGCACGTTGTCACCAACTCTAATACGAATGATTCGCTTAGGAGCGTGTACGTTTACTGATGAAGTAGTCATCTTAATTTGTGAACACATAATTTTTTTTATAGAAGAGATCCGTTGTCGCATCGTTAGTTATTTGAACTTTGTATCAATTTCTCATCACAATAATATATTATTTGTGTCTAAATCGAATTAAATAACTGTTCTCTTTCTTTCCAAGTTTCCATTGTTTGCTATAAGTTGAATAATGTAACTGAGGCTGGTGACTAACAAAAACAATGAAAGGTTAAAGCAGAAATTAAAGGTTTCACTTTCTTTCTGGACCCCTTCTAATAGGAATTTCAGGTTCAAGACTAACACCTAGGTCTAGGCGGGTTTTGGTCAAACGTGGACAATCCTTTACATCCTCACATACTTTGTTATAAAATATAAGATTAGCCAAAATGTATGCTACTACTACGTCGTGGACATTGATCTGTTGTTGTTCAGTCATTTCTAAGAAAGACAATCGACAACCACAAATGTCTCGGGACTGATCAACTGTGTGACTTTTGTTTCGCTAGTATGTCTCCTTCTGAATTTTGTTTTACATTTAGGTACGTATTTCAACAATCATGCCCAGCACTGACCAAGTATATATAGGCAGAGATTATATTTCAATTATTTATAATTCTGGAAATATGGTTGATATATTCGCTTGTACGTGATGAGTGGTTATAATTTAACCTCATGCCTGCTGGTTTTTTGAGTTTATTACATTTCACAAAAGTGACCAATGAAAACAAAGTGGAATCACATCAAAAGTTAAATGGATCGAATACCAGAAGTATACCAATAAAGTTGAAGAAAGTGGCCTACAAATTCCATGTCAAGAAACATACAAACATCAAGAAACTTGAAGGGGGATGACACCTTCCAGATAAACTTGTCCAAAAATTGCCTTTGGAAGTGTGGTATATGGGGAAAGTGAATAAAAGTGTTAGGAATGTTTGCGTTTTTTTGGGTACGTTCTGGACAACTTCATACATTAATGAACATAAGTAAACATTCTTTGGAAGTAAAGATTCTCTCCAGATTCTTTCATAGTTTCATTGGTATCTTTTTTATTTTAATTTCTTCATGCATTAAAGAACATATGAATATGGACATGTAAACTTGGTCGAGATTATAAAGATAAAAAAGCATAACACAAAGTTGAATATCAGAGTACACAACGAACAAACTGAACATAAAATTTTATTAAACAATGAAATACGGAATTGTTAAGAAGACTACATGAACCGAATAGACTACATTTTGACTGACTAACTTCTTAAAACTAAATTACAAGCTATATTTATAGCGACATAAACCTAAGAAACCCTAATGCTAAATATCAAAAATACCCTAATGCAAAATTAAATCAAATCTCTAATTAATTTCTTAAAAAACTAATAAATTCCAACAGAGAAAAACAAAGAAAAATCATATATCGCCCGCTCCAGTTTGGGATGGGGTGGTCAGCAACACTATTTGGTCTCTTCCCCATTCCTCCTTCCTTTTAGTTTGCTTTTGGTATATAATTGTCGACGCGAAATGTTGCAGTCGTTGGGATAATTGTTGTCCTTGGCCATACACACATTTAACACAAGGTTTTGGCTTCAGTTAGAACTTTAAGACGTGAAAGCTATCAAGACAAAGTTAAAACTAATTTTAAAGTTTAAAACTGATATATTCTTCTCCTTCTAGGAGGCCATATATATATGATACAACTTGTGACGGTGGTAATATCAAAGGATTTCTAACCAAACTAGGAAATATAGTTATACTCCTAATCTAATAAGACTCACACCAACACTCCTCCTTAAATTAGTGTATACATATCTCCTAAGCCCAACTTGTCAAGTGAGTCTTGAAACCTTGCTGCAAATACTACATGTGTTAGAATATCCGCCAACTGTTCTTATGTCTTCATATACAAAATGTCAACCAACCTAACATCAAGCTTCTCCTTTATGAAGTGTATATCCACCTCAACATGTTTGGTCCGATCATGCTGCACCAGATTGTTAGCTATTTTCTGAGCTGCTTGATTATCACAGTACAGTAGCATAGGCCCCTTAGGCTTAAAACCTATCTCAGTAAGAAGTATTTGAAGCTTCATAAGTTCACAAATGCCATGTGCCATTCCCTTGTATTCTACTTATGTTGATGATCTCACCACCACATTCTGTTTTTTAATTCTCCGAGTCACCAAATTACCAGCCACGAATGTAAAGTAACATGATGTAGACTACCTATCTGCGATGTTCCCAGCCCAATCTACATCAGTATATCCCATCACCTCTATATGTCCATGCCTTTTGTACATTAGGCCTTTTCCTGGAGCTCATTTTAAATAGCTCAAAATCCTCATTACATCCCCTTATGTGACCTTCACTTAGTGTGTGCATAAACTGACTTAGCACAGTTATTGCATAAACAATATATGGTCGTGCAAGTGACAAGTAAATCAACCTTCTAACTAACCTTTGATACCTTTCTTTATTTGTTAGGACTTGATCTTGATATATCATAAGATGTTTATTTTGAACAATCGGGGTGTCCGCCGATTTACATGCTAGCATGCCAGTTTCTAATAACAAATCCAACACATACTTACGTTGTGATAAATATATACCTTCTCAAGACCTAGCAACTTCAATTCCTAGGAAGTATTTGAGTCCTCCTAGATCTTTCATCTCAAACTTGGAGGACAAGTACCCCTGCAGCCATTCAATCTCTTTTGTATCATCCCCTGTGACAATCATATCATCAACATATATAATGAGTAAGGTCACTTTACTAGCCTTATATTTGATGAACAAAGTATGATCTAAGTTCCCTTATCAGTATCTATACTTCTTTATAGCTTGAGTGAATCGCTTGAACCAAGCTCTCGGTGACTGTTTTAACCCATATAATGTTTTCCAAAGTCTACACATTTTTGCATTGGAGTTCTTAGTGCCATATTCTAGTAGAAAATCCCTATATACCTCTTCCTCTAAATCCTCATGCAAGAATGCATATTTCACTGTCTCGGTGGCCAATCCAAGTTAACGGCAACATATAATAGAACTCTGATTGTATTCATTTTTGCAATCTGAACAAATGTTTCTTGATTGTCAACGCTAAAGGCTTATATATATCCCTTGGCTACCAATCTTGCCTTGTATCTATCGATCATCCCATCCGCCTTATGTTTGATAATAAATACCCATTTGCATACCACATATTTCTTCCCCTTGGGGAGTGTAACCACACTCCATGTTTTGGTCTTCTATATCCCCTTCATCTCAATTTGCATTGCCTCTATCCACTTTGGATCTCTCAAGGCTTCTTCCACTTTGGTATGTATTTTAATTGTTTTCATTTGTTGAACGAGTACACAGTATTTAGTGTCACATCCTGGCCCAAGCGCAACCACCTCCCGGGCTCGCTCCACCACCGTAGCACGATATTGTCCGCTTTGGGCCCCAACCACGCCCTCACGGTTTTGTTTCTGGGAACTCACGAGCAACTTCCCAGTGGGTCACCCATCATGGGAGTGCTCTAGCCCCCTTCTCGCTTAACTTCGGAGTTCCAACGGAACCCGAAGCTAGTGAGCTCCCAAAAGGCCTCGTGCTAGATAGGGATGGGAATATACATTTAAGGATCACTCCCTGGGCGATGTGGGATGTCACAATCCACCCCCCTTAGGAGCCCGACATCCTATAATACTGCCCACTCACTGATAAGTCGCTGGATCGTAGCCCCCGCGTCGAGCCTGGCTGCGGTCTTCCTTAGAATACGTTTCACCTATATGAGAAATTACTAAAAATACGTCATTTAAGTACATATACGCAACTACAAAAATAACTTCTCATACATAGCTCAATTTTGGTATTTGGGTATACCAACGTGACCTACTCGTCGTCACGAACGTCCCCATATTTATAAAATAATTTTTCACTGCCCCACGCGCCCCCACGCGCCGGCGAAGGCACGGCCACACGCGCCTGGCACACTGACGGCGTCAGTTAACGCCGTCAGGCATATTCCTGGAATATTCCGTTAAAGTTAACTGCGTCAGAATATTCCGTCAATTTTGACGAAATATTCCCCCTCCGGTCACCTTCTCCGGCGACTTGTCGGCCGCCGGCGACTGGTTCGCCGAAATTTCTGGGAAATTTTCAAAGTGTCCTATCTTGCTCATTTTTCATCCTTTTTGACCCATTTTTCTTCCTATGTGCTCCAAATTAAGTGTAGAACATGAATATACCTTCAAAAACCTTGAAAAAAGGTCTTAAATTTCCTCAGGGACGAACTCCAAAACCAGCCAACTCCGATGTACGTGATCCCGACGTCCAAACACCTCCAACGAACTACTCTGAGTCTCCTTGGGACCTCACAAAGCTCGCTGTGATCTTAGATTGTCCTAAAACACAATGTATAAAAAGTTGATGAATAGTGCACATAATCGGAGGTGGTGATTTCGACGTGAAAACGAATGAGATCTTACCTGACAATGGTATGGTTAAGTTCGTATGGACCTCACGAGCACGAATATGTAGTTTGTTTCTTCGATCTACAAAGTTTTGAAGGATTTGGTGTATGTCCGTACGTAAAACCGAGAGAGAGAGAGAGAGAGAGAGAGAGAGAGAGAGAGAGAGAGAGATCGTGAGATGAGATGAGAGAGAGAGTGACAGTGAGAGTGTCGGTGAGGGTGAGTATGGGAGATGTGTGTATGTGTCCAAACCATCTAACACCATAAAGTCTAAGGCTCCAATAATTGAGGGCCACCAATTATTGGTCCTCATACAACACACATGCACACGTACGTAATCCCCGAAGGGTAATTCTGTCATTTCATAATCAATAAATCAATATAATCGGGACGGGTCGTCACATTTTGATAAAAGTCAATTAGTGGATACATAATTCACAATTGGGTATAGCTAGGCCTGGCAATTCCTGACACGACCCGATAACACGACACGACACGAAATTAACAGGTGTTCGGGTCGACACGATAACGAAGCGGGTCGTTATCGGGTAACCCGATAGCACCTGTTAAGATAACGGGTTGATTCGGGTAAACACGATACACGATAAGCAGAATATTAATTTTATAATTTTATAACCCTAAAAAAGTACTATTATAATTATATATATTAATTTAACAATTTTATACCCCTCAAACTATAATAAATATATAGTTATATATATTAAATTAAGTTAATTAACTATAATAATTATATATATATATATTTATACCCCTAAAAACTATAATAAATATATATATATATATATATATATATTAAATTATGTTAATTAACTATAATAATTATATATATATATATATATATATATATATTAAATTTTGAATGAAATTTTATAAGACTATAATAATTATTAATTAATAATATGCATGAATCCATGAGCATGATGCATGCATCCAAGTCCAACCATAATCGGACAATCCATTATTCATGATTCATTTGATTCCATTTCAACTTTCAAGTGCCGCCCTTTTTGAAGAAAAATTGTCACATCCCGGGCCGGGCGCAGCCACCTCCCGGGCCCGCTCTACCACCGTAGCACGATATTGTTCGCTTTGGGCCCCGACCACGCCCTCACGGTTTTGTTTCTGGGAACTCACGAGCAACTTCCCAGGAGGTCACCCATCCTGGGATTGCTCTAGCCCTCTTCTCGCTTAACTTCGGAGTTCCTACAGAACCCGAAGCCAGTGAGCTCCCAAAAGGCCTCGTGCTAGATAGGGATGGTGTCACACCCGCCCCTCGATTATATTGAAATTTTAGAAATTTATCCCCAAACCCTTTTTCAATTATTCGTTTTAATCCGGAAGGTTTTGCAAATGTTCATTTTAGTCCCTAAACCTTATCCTCCTTTTCCTTTTAATTTTTTTTTATTGTTTTGTTCCGGGTTTTGGTGAGCCAAGGAGCCCACCCCTGCTTTTGTTCCCCATTTCCCGTATTTCCCTCTCCCATCTCTTTCTCTCTGGAACTCTCTGTTCTCTCTCCCTCTCCTTCACCGTGAACTACACACACCCAAGCGCTCTCTCCTTCCTCGTCATCAAACATCATCACCATCACCCTTGTGCTCTCAAAAACGAAGAAAGAACACCCAAAACCCAAGCTCCGACAACTCCGGCGACTTTCGAGCCGATTTCCGGCCAAACCACGGCGAGTTGGCCGGCGTGCAAGGTATCAATCTCTTCGTCTTGTCGAGTACTACGATTTTCCTTTTTGTTTCACTTGATTTCGTCGAGTATTGGTAAAGTTATGGACGTTTGAAGATGGTATGGTATTCCGGCCGAAATTCCGGCCTTCTTCTCCGTTCAACCCAAGCCTTTGGGCCATTTCAGAAACCCACGGGCCTTAGGCCCGTTTCAAACCCCAGCCCAGTTTTATATTTCATTTTCTGTTTTAGTTTAATGTTAAGGCCTTGGGCCTTTGTTTATTTAGGGCCTTTGGCCCGTGACTATTGAAACCCAAAACCCTATTGGGCTAACCCATGTTATAAACCCAATAACCCAAACCCTTTAACCCGGATCCAACCCTGATCCGTGGACCCTGACCCAGGTTTGACCCGACCCGCGGACTCTGACCCGACCCGGTTGACTGACCCGTTGACTTGGTCAACGGTCAACGTTGACTTTGACTTTGACCGGTCAACGGTCAACGTTGACTTTTCGGTTGACTTTTTCGGATTTTGTCCGGGACCCCTCCTAGGCTAATTTCGACGTCCTGGACCCGTTTTTGAAGTCCGTTTTCCCAAATAAATTCGTTTGAATAGAGTTTGACTATATTGAACCTTTTATGTGCTAGGTGCATATATTGTAGCTTTACAAGATTCGCTAGCAGCGCCGCGTGGGATGACTAAGTACGGTGAGTGGGCAGTTTTATTTTCCGTATATATATATATACTTGACGTTTTCCCAGAAATTGAAATTGAATGAAAATATGCTTTAAATGTAATGTATAAAAGTATATGAAAAGTATGTTTTCAAATGCCATGCGTAGATTCATATGAAAATATAATTCGAAATGCCATGCATAGAAGTATGTTAAAAGTATATAGAAATGTGAATCGAATTGCCATGCATGAAATGATATGAAAATAGGAATTGATATATGATGCATATATATGAATTGGTGCGGTGGACGCACAGGTGAGTATCAGGTGAGTATATATTACTGTTATGATGATGTTGAGATATGTTGAGCTCATAACCTGCACCATGGTATTAGTGCTTATATTATTCACCGCATCGCACGCTCGCCTTGGATCCAAGTAGATGCTAGTCGTACAGACCATAGGAGGTGGTTCCGACAGGCCAGTCGTACAGACCTTTAGAGAGGTTCCGACTGGTGGGTGACCTTAGATTATGTGCACAGATGATTGATGAGAAAAGCACTAGAGCGTAATATTAACCATTAAGTCGTACAGACTACATTAGGTGGTTCCGACTTATGTGCAGAAGGTCGTACAGGTCACAGGTGGTGACTCCGGCAGGATGAAATTTTGAACAAGATGAAATTTTGAGCTCTAGATTCAGCCGTACAGGGCCATTAGAGGGTCTCCGGTTGATTATTTCCTTCCACCTATTTTATGTTAATGCATTCATACTATACTGTTGAATTTAGACATGGCATGGCATATTGTATTGAAAATAATGTTGAGATAGTGATTTAAGTTTTGAGAATATATATGTATATATATATTGATATTTTACATTTCTGGGAAAGTATACAGGTTTTACGGAGAGGGGTTACAACGTTTTGATAAATGTTTGGATTTGGAAAAGATTGGTTTTACTGACCCACTCAATTTGGTTTTGCGCCCCTCCAGGTTCAAGATAGCAGAGGTGTGGTGACTACGAGGAATTTCAACGGGGTTCTGACAGAATGGACAAAATTAGGTCTCACCTACGGGTGTTTCATCTTAGAAGTGATATATTTAAAGCTTCCGTACTGTGTAAATGGTTACGTCACTCCCACGTGACGGCCAGCATGCCCTCCTTCGGGACGGGGTGTGTCAGATGGGAATATATATTTAAGGATCACTCCCTTGAGCGATGTGGGATGTTACAAAAATGGAGGGAAAATGAAAATGATAAAACAAGTTAAAAATGAAACAAAAAAGAGAGGGAATTAGAGAAAGATAGGTAGGCTACCAGAGGGAAAAATGAAAATTATAATAAAAGTTGAAAAGAAAACAAAAAAAAAGAGGGGAAAATGAAAATTAATAAATAAATAGATTTAAGTCTACTTAATAAATATATATATATATACAATACACACCATTGATTCATTGAACTTGATGGGATACAAATTCTCCGAAACTAATTTCAACAATCCCAACCGTCAAACTTGTTTGTATATGCTTCGAGATCACATCAGCAAAAAATCACAAAAAACAACATTCAGAGATCAAGTAACGAGACAAAGTTTTTCGACGGTTATAAACAAAAAATAATGATTTAACAATTATTTTAACTTCGATTTTGATGATTTTTTACAACTACACTCCTTGACCCTATATGAATACAATGAATGAATTTGATCTTCAATTCAAAATATTTATACAAGTGGATACCACAAATCTTATGTTATACTTAATGAAAGTATAAATAAACTCTAAGTGTTAGTGAATCTATCGTTTTAATGGGATACGAATTCTCTGAAACTAATTTCAACGATCCTAACCATCAAACTTGTTTGTATATGCTTCAAGATCACATCAGCAAAAAATCACAAAAAACAAACATGCAGAGATCAAGTAACGGGACAAAACTTTTCGACGGTTATAAACGAAAAATCACGATTTAACGATTATTTTAACTCCGATTTTGATGATTTTTTTACAGGTACACTCCTTGACCCTATATGAATACAATGAATGAATTTGATCTGCAATTTAAAATATTTATACAAGTGGATACCACAAATCTTATGTTATACTTAATGAAAGTATAAATAAACTCTTAAGTGTTAGTGAATCTATCGTTTTAATGGAATACGAATTTTTCGAAACTAATTTCAATGATCCCAACCATCAAACTTGTTTGTATATGCTTCGAGATCACAACAACAACAACAAAGCCTTTTCCCACTAAGTGGGGTCGGCTATATGAATCCTAGAACGCCATTGTGCGCGGTCCTGTGTCATGTCGTCCGTTAAATCCAAATACTCTAAGTCTTTTCTTAGAGTCTCTTCCAAAGTCTTCCTAGGTCTCCCTCTACCCCTTCGGCCCTGAACTTCTGTCCCGTAGTCGCATCTTCTAACCGGGGCGTTAGTAGGCCTTCGTTGCACATGTCCAAACCACCGTAACCGATTTTCTCTCATCTTTCCTTCAATTTCGGCTACTCCTACTTTACCTCGAATCTCCTCATTCCTAATCTTATCCCTTCTTGTGTGCCCACACATCCAACGAAGCATTCTCATCTCTGTTACACCCATTTTATGTACATGTTGGTGCTTCACCGCCCAACATTCCGTACCATACAACAACGCTGGCCTTATTGCCGTCCTATAAAATTTTCCCTTGAGCTTTAGTGGCATAGGATGATCACACAACACGCCAGATGCACTCTTCCACTTCATCCATCCAGCTTGTATTCTATGGTTAAGGTCTCCATCTAAATCTCCGTTCTTTTGGGGTGCGTTTGGTACGCAGACGGGACGGGACGGGACGGAACGGAACGGGACGGGACGGGACGGAACAGGACGGGACGGATGTTGTAAATTTTGAAAAAGACAAGGGGCATTGTTGTCCTAAAATGTTAAAAATTTCTGTCCCACAGACGTGGAACGAGCCCGTTCCAGGGGGGAGGTGGAACCAAAAATCATCCAAAACTTGTCCCGTGGAACGCCTCGTCCCATTCGTTTTAGGCGTACCAAACGCGGGACGGAACGCCTCGTCCCGTCCCGTCCCGCGTACCAAACGCACCCTTGCAGAATAGATCCTAGGTAACGAAAGCGGTCGCTCTTTGGTATTTCCTGGTCTCCGATCCTCACCCCTGACTCGATTGGACCTCTAGTTGCATTGAACTTGCACTCCATATATTCTGTCTTTGACCGACTTAGGCGAAGACCTTTAGATTCCAACACTTCTCTCCAAAGGTTAAGCTTTGCATTTACCCCTTCCTGAGTTTCATCTATCAACACTATATCATCTGCGAAAAGCATACACCAAGGAATATCATCTTGAATATGTCCCGTTAACTCATCCATTACCAATGCAAAAAGGTAAGGACTTAAAGATGAGCCTTGATGTAACCCTACAGTTATGGGGAAGCTTTCGGTTTGTCCTTCATGAGTTCTTACGGCCGTCTCTACTCCATCATACATATCCTTTATAGCTTGGATATATGTTACTCGTACTCCTTTCTTCTCTAAAATCCTCCAAAGAATGTCTCTTGGAACCCTATCATATGCTTTTTCCAAATCTATAAAGACCATGTGTAAATCCTTTTGCATATCTCTATATTTTTCCATCAATCTTCGTAAGAGATAGATTGCCTCCATGGTTGAGCGCCCTGGCATGAACCCGAATTGGTTGTCCGAGATCCGTGTTTCTTGCCTTAGTCTATGCTCAATGACTCTCTCCCAGAGCTTCATTGTATGACTCATTAGTTTAATACCCTATCATATGCTTCGAGATCACATCAGCAAAAAATCACAAAAAACAAACATTCAGAGATCAAGTAACGAGACAAAGCTTTTCGACGGTTATAAACAAAAAATCACGATTTAACGGTTATTTTAACTCCGATTTTGATGATTTTTTTACAGCTACACTCCTTGACCCTATATGAATACAATGATAGAATTCGATCTGCAATTTAAAATATTTATACAAGTGGATACCACAAAATCTTATGTTATACTTAATGAAAGTATAAATAAACTCTAAGTGTTAGTGAATCTATCGTTTTAATGGGATACGAATTCTCTGAAACTAATTTCAACGATCCCAACCATCGAACTTATTTGTATATTCTTTAAGATCACATCAGCAAAAAATCACAAAAAACAAACATTCAGAGATCAAGTAACGGGACAAAACTTTTCGATGGTTATAATGTATTAGATCATCAACTCATATTTTAATCAAGTAATGTGGCGGGTGGCAGTCGGCCGCCCCGACTCATCGAAAAATTTAATTATTTCCAAAAATTACCAAATTTTACAGATAAGTAGATCTCAGTGAGTGGACCAAGTTTCATACATGTGGCCAAGTCTAATTTGGCCGGGAAAAGCTCCAATTTCCCTCGTACCTGCCGGAAAACCTAGAAATGGGTGTTCCTCGATTCATCGCCTAAATGAACTCTGACGCCTCATACAATGCTTGGCCCTTGCTCCAGGGGTTGAGGGAAGTCTATTGGTGGTGGTGATCGACGGTAATCGTTGTCGGAATCACCGTAACATGAGAAAACTCACTGGAAAATCTTTGGCACTTTGTGGCTTCGACCTAGAAAAATAGAAGTCTAACACTACATGTATGTAGGACTCGTCAAGAGCTTTCCATGGACACCAAGATCACCTAAAATGGAAGTCAGATGAAGGAGATATGGCCGAGTCAAAAATGATGGTTCACGGGTCAAAAATGACCCAACTCGGTTCTCTCTCTTTTCCCCTCCTTGATTTTTCTTCTGATTGGCTCCCCCTTCTCTCATTTTCTCTCCCACATCTCACCTTTTCCCTCTCTCTTGCTGCCATATGACAGCATCCAATCCCTTTTTCTTTCTTTTTTTAAATCCCTTACTTAATTTCACACTTTGTAACTATATTGCTAAAATTCTAAAATTAACAAATTCAAAATAGAGTTAAGAAAAACACAGAAGCAAAACATGAATTTGAATAATGAAATACGTAATTAATTAATGAAATTCTAGGTACAGGATTTCACAGATAGAGATTCTCGAATCTGTTATTAAGACTGAAGCAATGGCTAAGAGGATAGGTGTGCATCGATTGCGTTATCAAAGATGAACCCTAGAAGGTTATATTTATACCAGTCAAGGAAAAGACCTTTTAGGATAGTAGAATCCGTATTAAATTGGGAGCATAGGATATCTAGGAAGTAGATATTGCATCCTCTTAGGAGTGTGATTACTTGAGGCGCGTGCCAATCCTTATACTGTAAAGACCCCAAGATAATAGGAAACCTATTGATTCCTTACTGGATTAGGTTTCTAAATCATGCAGACAAGAATGGTCTATCTCAATGAAGTTGACGAACTTCACTCACTGATTTCGAAGCAGGATAATGGTGGCATCATTGATCCGTTTAGTCAACTTCACTATAGAGGCTATTGAGTCCATGATTAGACTTCTGAGGTAGGCATACTTTGATCCATCTTACTCCAACTCTAGAAAATCATAGTCCGACAATTGCCCGTAACTAGGCATCGATAATGACTTGTTCCCCTTGATGATGTGTGGTTACCGAGAGACCTATACTTACGGAGTAAGTTGGAATACGTACCTTTTTTCATTCACGTGTGGCGTCTCCATTTCATTTCTTGTGAACCTTTTTATGTTCAAGATTCATCCTTGTAATCTCGATTATTAAGCGAGAAGAACATCAATGATGAAAGACATCATGTTACTTGTGCACATTAAACAATGAGTGGTTCCCCATATTGTTGAGGAATATTTATTCTTCGAACACACGAATCTTTAGAAGAAGCTTTTCAGATTCAACGATGAGATCCTATGGCACCTTACCTTTAAGTGACTATTGCAACTGCATTTTTCAAATCATCCTAATTCTATCCTTTGTACTATAGAACCTCATTCTTTGCATTATGCCTTACCTTCTAAACTTAGTTTTCTCCTCGAGCCTTCAATGATTAAGATTTTCAACCAAGAAACCCATTTTAACTATATATGTCTTTGTCAACCAAATTTAGATAAGACAAAGATAACCATAATCTTATAATAACCACTATTTCTTCTTGCAGCATGTTCCATAACGTTCATCTTTTCCCCTCCTATATGCGACAGCTTCCACTCATTCTTTGCATACGAGCTCAACTTTAAGAGGGCATTAAGATTCTTGAGGGGGTTCACCTCATTAGAGCCGTCTTCGCCTCTTTCAGCGAGAGTCTTCTGGCGACGACTGAACCATGTCAGGTTGCTGATCTTCGCCAAATCTGCTTCATAGTCTTCGTAGGAAAGTTTGCATGCTAGGAGTGAGGGCTTGTCTCCCCCAAATAGTTGTACTTTTACCCTATTCATGGGACTTTGATAATAAACATGCACTTTTTATGTTATAAACATTGGCCATTTCATTCAAGTAATTTATCATGTCTGAATAAAATGTTAGAAAATTTTCCATCCCTCGACTCTAGATCATGCAATAATCTAGTTATCCGACAAATGCCTTCAACATAGCTTGTGGGCCTAGGACAGAGCCCAAATCCCAAAAGTCCCCTAGGTAACATTGATTCGAAAAATCATTATCCGCCAAACTTCGCATTCATAAGGATTCCCAATGCGACTATCAAAGCACCACCTTACACTGGCACCAAGTCTAATGCCCACGAAAAATTCTTTACTCTATACTTAATAATATATTTTTCAAACTCAGGATAAGAAATGACAAATCTTACCTTGAATGGCGTTCGGCGTCCTATTTTGATTTAGCATTCCTTCTTCGATATGCCCCTTTGTTTGTTCACCTTGCCCCATTTAGGGTTTGAGGATTTTTAAATATTCAACGTGTGACCAAGCATAAGTGAAGCTACATAAGGGGAAGGAAGGGTGGCCGCCCCTTTCCTCACTGAAAATCAAGCCCAGAACGATGGGTCCTCCCCTCTGGTCCCGTCGGAATTGATGAAGTTTTGTCTAGTTTTTTGGCCTTCTGGGTGTTTCCCTTCTCGTGGGTTCTTTTTTTATTTATTTATATATATTTTTTTTCTTTTTCAAAATACCCAAGCCAAAGAAAGGAGGAATGAAAATCTGCCTTTTGCAGCTTCTAAAAATGGAATTCTGCTCGGGTTCTAATGAAGAAGAGAGACTTTCTTTCTCACCCATCCCACGCCACATGCCGCTTCAAAATTACCCAATTTGTTTTGTTCTTTTAACTATTGTACCCTATCAATTTGCACCACCTAACTTGCTATTTGATGTGCTAATTTATATTGAGATTTGTTTTTATTACTGCCTGATTAATTTTCCCCTTTTTCCAATATTTTTAAGCCAGTTGTTTGACTGGTATTTATCAAATATAGCTAAAAATTAGCCCTCAATTTCAAAAATGTCAGTTTTTATAAAAACTTCAAATACATCCAAATACCACTTCTATAGATAAAAATTCCCTCAATTTATATGTACTAGCCTTTTTGCACATGCTTTCTCGCGTGCGAAATGGCTTTTTTTAATCATGGCGCACTATGCTAGAGTTACAAATTTATTAATGTGGGGTCGCTCATATTTGAGAAAGGTATGCATGGTATGAATATATTGATATGAAATATAAAAATACTAAATAAAATTTATAATCGATTTTCTAATATTATACAATGAGTTTTCAATAGAAAAAAGTATATTGTGTTTCCCACTACAATTCTTTGCTTTGGTCCTTCCTAATTCAACAAAACTCCTCCAACCATGTTGTTGGTTTCAAGTTGGCTTTTCATAAACAAATTGTATAAGACAATATTTCGTACTCTAGTTTTTTTTTTTTTTTTTAAAGAAGAGAATAAAACGAAAAATAAGAGAGCAAACATGTAAAAATGAAATAAAAATAAAAATAAAAGATAGAAGAAACAATTTTAAAAAAAATTCATTTGGTTTGATATGCAATACCGTGTGCTAACATAGAGGGAACACAACAATTCTTGCATAAAGAAGAACGAAGAAAATGACACACCCTGACCTAAATCAAGGCATGTTGGTCGTTATGTGAGTGTGATGTAACCATGTGCATAGTGCGGAAGCAAGATTAAAAATAGGAATTTCGAACGAATTTAAACCCAAACGACTAGCAGTCCAAGCTTAGATAACGTGCTAGTGCGAAAATTTAAAATGCTATTACAGAACCAGAGCATAATTAGACTAATGCAATCAAGCAGGAAATAATAAGTTCGAATAACACCAAAGGGTGTCCTACATAATGAGTAGTCTGTCAGAACTGCCGCTGAAATCTCGTAGCCACCAAGGAACACTACCTAGAACCTGGAGGGGCGAAAAACAAAAGTGTGAGTGGGGAAAAACAAAGCTTTTCAAAATCATTCATTTCTCAAAAGTTATAACCCCTCTCCGTAAAACCTGTATAATTTCCCAAAAATAAGGTATATATTCATATACATACACATATATATATATACACACACATATATATATATATCTAAAAATCCTGCCATGGAAACATATATGCCATGCCAAAGTATTGCCACTGAATGCTAATCGTAACTTGATGACCAAGTACATATGTCAGGTATCAATCCACGCTCGGCTAAATATATATATAGCTCATACTCAATCTCATCATATCATATAGCTCATAAACAACTCAATTATATCATATATATCGTGCAAACAATCAATACCACCTTTAGTGGTTTGCACAACATAACTGAATATAGAATAAGTATGCTCTAGTGCTACAATCACGTGAAGACTGTGTGAATAATCGCGGGTCACCTACGAGTTGAACCCACTTATAGTGGTCTATACGACAGGACTGTGCACCTAACTTGGATCCAAGGTGAGCATGCGGTGCGGGAGGTGAACATCACATGAAAGACTATGCCCTAACTCTGGGCGGGAGCACTAATATCAATGTGCAGGTTTATGAGCTCTCATCATATCGTATCACATCATTCTCATCATACTCATCATAACCGTTATATAAACTTACCTGGCCCTTACCTATGCGTCCGCATCACCAATTATAAATACATGCAATAATTAACGCATAATAAAATAGGCAGATACTTTGCATGGCGTTTCAAATCATATAATCATTCAAATTCATTTTCTGGGAAAAACAGTAAGTATATAGGTATATACGGAAAACCAAAAGCCCACTCACTTATATGTAGCTGGGTCGTAGCCCCCGCGACTAGCCTGGCTACGCTCGTCCTCAGGATAGGTCTCGCCTATATGAGAATTAACTAAAATAACGTTCTTTAAGCATATAAACGGAACTTTGGAAATAACTTCTCATACATAGCTCAATTTTGGTATTTGAATATGCCAACGTGACCTACACAACCTCACAAACATCTAGGGCCGGCCTTGAGGGTAGCCCAAGTAGGCGCCCGCCTAGAGCCCCCACTTCGGAAGGGCCCCCAAAAAAATTTTATATCCTGTAATTAATATATAAATATAAAAAAAGTAAGAAATATCATAATTCATTTGTTAGTGCAGTGGAAATGTTGGCTTCATTTTTCTTTGGGGTGTTGAGTTTGAAACACGAAGCTGCCTTTTAATCACTAGATTTTTCTTTGTTTTTCTTGTTTTTCAAATTTACTGTCAATTCATTTATCCAAATGCATATAAAGTTATAAAACTCAAGTCTCTTCACAATATTTTTTCTTTCAACTTCTAATTTTCTCCATTTCTATCGAATGTTTAAACCAACTTCCCATTCTCTCCATTTCTATCGAATGTTTAAACCAACTATCATATGGTCTTAAAGATCGTACTTTAAGGTAATCAAAACTTTGAATTATATATTTTTCTTTTCAATAACTTTTTATTCAATGGATTATTTTAATATTCAATTTGTTATTGTGATGTTGATTTTAGAAGAAAAAAAATACAAGAGAAACAATTGGCGTTGAATTTATTATACTTGTCAATCAAGTTTTATTGTTATTTACTCTCTTGATCATCAAGTTTTATTGTTCTTCACTCTCAATCTTAAACTCTTGACTGCAAACATTTAGTACATTTGTGTCTAAAAACGTGAATTGTGTAATGTTTAAATAATGTTTGTATATTTATCTTCTTTTGATAATAATTTTTAATGATATTTGATGTGAAAATAGAGCTTTTTATGTATTTAGCGAATTCTTTTTTATACAAATCAATATACAAAGAATTGGAGATCAGAAAATTTTAGGGCCCCACTTCGAAGGCTCGCCTAGGGCCCCCAAATTCTCAGGGCCGGCCCTGCAAACATCCCCATATTTTTAGAAAAATTTTCCAACCACCCACACGCCGGCGATGGCACGGCCCCACGCACAGCCACGTGATAGGCAAACTGACGGCGTCAGTTAACGCCGTCAAGTATATACCGGAGAATATTCCGTTAAATCCTAATGGAATCCGTTAACTTTGACTGACTGACGGAATATTCCGTCGTCTCCTACTTCTGACATCTGGCGACCTCCACCGGCGCCAGAAACTAGGAAATTTTAAAACCTTGATATCTCTGTCAATTCTCAACCATTTTTCACAATCTTTGTACCAAAATGAAGCACACGAAGAATAGAACAAGTTTATACCTTTTTCAAGCCTAAAAAACCACGGGATCTCGCTGGGAAATTTTGAGAAAAACTGGCCAAGCTTCGATCTCTCGATTCCAAAGTCAAAAACCACCTAACAAACTTCTCCGAGCTTCTAGAAGACCCACCAAAGCTCCCTGTGAGCTTAGAATTCCAAAAAACACAACATATTACGATTGCATAAATAGTAACCAAATCGGAGCTCGGGTTTTACACGTGACATCGAAAGTATTTTTACCTAAAAATGGTACCAATGAGTTCGTATGGACGAGATGAACACAATGGAACCAAGCACGAGCTCGATCTGTGAAGTTAGCAAGGGTTTTAAGGTTCGTTTGCACAAAAATGGAAGAGAGAGAATGAAAGTCTGCCAGAGAGAGAGAGAGAGTGTGTATGTAGTCCAAAGCTAACCACCCAATCACAACTAGGAAAAGTCTTAGCTCTCATTGGTCCCAATAATTTAGGATAATACACAATTGGACCAAACCTTAGTTCAAATTACAAACGTACACCCAACGCTCAAGGGTAATTTAGTCATTTCACATCAATGATACTTAATTTCCGGGACGGGCTATCACAGAAAAAGTGATAACCTCTGAAATTATAAAAACATTTCAAACAAAGGGATAATACATAAAAATCATATGAAACAAATGACAATACTCATACTCGCACTAACGAAAGTTTGAAGTGAAGGGAGAAATACCTGTTTGATGTCGTTAATGCAATCACCAACATTTTCCTGTCATTCCTCCACTTGAACCAAAAGTCGAAATTAATATATAAGAAGAAACAATACAATGAGCCAAAATGTGAAGAATTCTCAAATTGATTAGAGAACCATAATTCATAAACCAAAAGCCAACGTGAGTAAACTAGAAAAATACCTTATCACTTTTGTTTTTTACTATTTTTTTCTAAAATGTCGTCAACTTGAAATTAAAATGGATGCTTTTAGAATAATCCTACACAACCGTAGGAAAAAAAAGTATTGAAGATTAAGAAATAGTGATGAACACTGGAAAAATTAAGAAGGTAATTTGATAATGATATATTCTCTTGATACCTCTAAGACCATCTCCAATAGTGGGCTAAAAGCCAAATTACTTTCTAAAATTTCTCCCAAACTCACTCCAATGTAAGGGGAAAATTCAGGCTAAATGCTAAATGCTAAACCAAGGTCAGATTCTCCTCAGAATTTAGCCCAGAAATTGGTGTGGGCTACACCAAACCTAGTGAAAATATTTATCGAAATTTAATTTTTTTTTTATTAAAATGTTCATAAAATTAATTTACGATAATCTACATATTTATTTTTTTTTTTTAAATAGCCTAAGTTTATTTTTTAATAAACCCGGGCTAAAATTTTAGACTTGAAACGGTTGGAGTAGAAAAACTGTTTTTGGACTAAAAGCTAAATTTTTCGAGCTAAAATATTTGACTTTTAGCCCAACCATTGGAGATGGTCTAATATGAACTAACAATCGTGAAACCCTCACAATGACAAAAGCAGAGTAGCGTGCAAACCATATTCATATTTGCAACTTGCAACACCATAGTCTCATGAATCACCAAACAAAGAAAATGAAATTAATTATATTAGATTCATCAGGGAATAACGCAAAAGCCAACCAAAGAAAAAACAGTAAACAAATTCAACAGAAGTGTATTTGAAACCAAACTAAATTATAAATAACTTTTTAGATAGAGCCACCTACTAGCACGATTGGGGCGAGGAAGCCTTCTAAAGAAATAGCAAGTATGAATTGCATGAATAACTTGAAAAGCTGATGTCGTTTTGCCATGCATATTAATCTACCGAAATTTGAAAAGCAATATCAGCAACTAAAAAGAGGAGAGATAAAGAATTAAAAAAACTGCAAAAGGACACGAATGGTTGACAAACTCCGTTTGGAAGCCTCTCTCACAAAGCCAAAGCCCTTCTGTTGCATCAGGAAAATCCCCAAATTGTCTTACGATTTTTTTCTCGGATAAATGGCCTGAAACTGGAACTCTGATATTCTGATTGGAATAAAATTCACAGGGAAATTGAACATAAACAAATGGTGAACTTAATCAAAACCTGCAAAAAAACCCAATTTTTGAGAATCTAATAATTGAACTGCATTGTGATTAATCGTATAATCAGAAATATGTTCCAACAAATATCATATATCCTTGTTGAGAGAAGATAATTGTCATGGAATTGAAAACACTAACCTGCAATTTGAATGGGAATTTTTTAACAAAGCCAAATAATTGATTAAAAATTTGAAACATTAACTAACAATCATAATTGTTGTGCAGATTGGAATTAGAGAAAATGAGATGAAAGATACCGTTTCTTTTATGAAAGAAACTAAGAAAGAGATGGATTTTTTTAAGGAACTGCCCTATCATGGGTTTTGGAGGACGTAAAAATGGGGTGCGGGGGATAGACCTGGCATTCATGTCGTGTTTTCCGTGTTCGTGTTGTTTTCGTTTCATACCCAATATCTTAACGGGTCATGTTGTGTAACACCTGTTAAAATAAACAGGTAAAATAAACCGACCCAATAATATTAACAGGTAATATAACTCGACCTGTTACCGGTTAAGGAAAATATATTTTAAACCAATTAATAATCAAATGAAAAACATAATACTAAATAAGTATATACATACCATATTGTCACATCCAAAACATAAAACCGCATTTTTCTTTTAAGTATATTTTCGCTTACCTAAATTGATTGCTCTAGCCTTTTTCTTTGCAAGACTCGTATTTGCATTGTCTATACTTTCGCTTCTAAGATCTCATTATGTTCCCATTATAATCTCCACGGACTCCTCATCACTAAGGTTTATTGAATTTGAATCTCTAGCATCCATTGCTTCTGAAACAAAATGGGTATAACTTCGAAAAATATATAAATGTTCGTAATGACAAACTTTACAACTTTCATGAAAAGCTTAACTTCAAAATTCGCCACTATAATTATATAAATCATAGATCAAAATTTAACCGTTGATTGTTGTTTACATTTATGTCACATCTTGACCCGGGCCCCCACCACAACCCGGGCTCGACTCCACCATAGCACGATATTGTCGGTTTTGGGCCCCAAGCACGCCCTCACGGTTTTGTTTCTGGGAACTCACACGAGAATTTCTCAGTGGGTCACCCATCATGGGAGTGACCTCGCGCGCTACTCGCTTAACTTTGGAGTTCCGATGAACTCTGAAGCCAGTGAGCTCCCAAAAGGCCTCGTGCTAGGAAGAGGTGGGAATGTACATATAAGAATCACTCCCCTGAGCGATGTGGGATCTAACAATCTACGCTTCATTGTTCTCATCAAATTTTGTTTTTTATCAGATTTTTTTTTTTGAAAACATAATCTATTAGATGATGTAGGAACATGAACAGTTTGTATTATTGATATTATATTTAGAGTCTTACAGTTAGTGAAAATATTGCTTGATGTTTTTAAAATTTCTACAAACTATATTACATCGACTCATATTTCAGTTAACCGTAAATATCAAAACATTATATCAAAGATCTGATCTGTTCATCTTCTTACATCCTCCAGATGATCATGTTTTCAAAAAAGAAAATTTTTAAAATGAAATTCAGTAAGAAGAATAAAGCGTAAATGACAATCGACGGTTAAATATAAATTTAAGGTTTCTGGATTATAGTGTTGGATTTTGAAGCTGACCCCTTCATGAAAGTTGTAAAGCTTGTCACTATGAGTGATTGTATATTTTTTTTTTACATTTTTTACACTTCTACAATAATTATTATTAATTTTATTAATTTTTCTCTCCTATAAAAAACATTATTTATGGGGGTTTCGAGGATTTTAAAAATCTAAACGATAATGTAAGTGTAACCATTATCTACTCGTGGAGGAATAATGATGAATCACAAGTGTTTATATATTCTTTCACATTTTTCATACTTATATGTATGTCTTCTTAGTTCTTACCTATACAAATACTATACTACTTTATTTTAATTTTGGACAACATGTTAAGTAAAATTTATCCTAATAATGATAATAAGGAACTCTCATAATAAAAATAAATAATGACTAAAACTTTTTTTTTAACTTATATAGAATAATAATACAAAACTATATATTTAATATAGAATATATTGTATATATTAATATGGTTATTGTATTTTATACTAAATCTTTTGGTAATTAAACTTTAAAATTATCAAAATAATTTTTTTCTTAATGGGTCGAAACGGGTTACCCACGTGTTACCCATGTGTATCCAGTTAACGGGTTCTTAACGGGTCACCTGATAATGACCCGATTAGTTATTGTGTTGACCTGAAACCCATTATTTTCGTGTCGTGTCAAAAACTGCTGAGTCTAGCGAGGGATAACTTGTCACATCCCGGCCCGGGTGGGACCACTTCTCGGGCCCGCTCCACTACAGTAGCACGATATTGTCCGCTTTGGGCCCCGACCACGCCCTCACGATTTTGTTTCTAGGAACTCACGAGCAACTTCCCAGTGGGTTACCCATCATGGGAGTGCTCTAGCCCCCTTCTCGCTTAACTTCGGAGTTCCTATGGAACCCGAAGCCAGTGAGCTCCCAAAAGGCCTCGTGCTAGGTAGGGATGGGAATATACATTTAAGGATCACTCCCCTGGGCGATGTGGGATGTCACATAACTGCTCTCGCAACCTCTAAGAAGTTGATTCTTAGAAGTAACTGACATGTTTTTATTTTTTTATTAAAATAAATTGGATTTTTTTTTATGTTTTATTTTACAAAAGTACCCATAGGAGTTATGATCCTTATTTCTATGTCTCTTTTAGATTTTTTTGTTTCAAGGGTTTTTGCATCCAATTATTTTTTATGAAACCTTAAAATACCAAAACTCACTTCTACATTCTAATATTATAGATAACTAGTTTTTTTTTTTTTTTTTTTTTTTTGACAAACGACATCATCTACACTAATTAAAAGACTTCTTGTGCAATAATCAAGAATTGCTCTCACTAATATTTTATTCTTTTCTTTTTTCATTTCTTTTCTACATGCAGAACAAATGTTTCTCTTAATATTTTTTAATAAAAAATAAAAAAATAAAAAATAAACCTTATTTTCTCGCCTGGTTCCCACAAAACACTTTAGTGAGAGCTCTTGTTGCTGCCATTCTTGCAGCAATATTTTACTTTGTGCTTAAGATGTTTACTCTTTACAATGTTCTTAATCCTCTCTTTGTGGTAAACCATAATTAATTAGCATGATAATTTTGTTGGTTATTTTCCTAAAGTTTGGTCTTGCTCAACATTTCTACTTTTCTCAATACTGTAAAAAGCTAGTACCATATGTATATCGTACTCGAAGGGTAGCTTGGAATTATGAAAAAGTCCTTTTCGTATTTATTTTTTTAGAAAACTTCATTTTAGTCCTTGGCAAAGATTACTTTTTGATTAAAACCATGAGTAAGATTAAAATCTAATTTTAGTCCCTTGATACATTAATAACCTCATTTATTAATTATATTTTGATTTTTTTAATTATTTATCTTTTTCTTTTCTAATTTTTAATTGTATTAATTTTATTTCATTATAATTTTTATTTTCATTTCATTCATTGTAATATATTTTTGTTGTGAACATTTAGATAAACTAATTTTTGTTATACAATATATTTCGATGTACTGTAACTTCTTCATTTAGGTATATTAAATTCATTATAATACATTTCGGTACATACATTTAGGTATACACATTTTGGTATTAACATTTCGGTACACACATTTCGGTGCATACATTTAGGTACATACATTTCGGTACTAACATTTCGGTGCATACATTTCGGTACACACATTTAGGTACATTAATTTAATACTAATACATTTCAGTGCATATATTTAGGTACATACATTTCGGTGCATATATTTAGATACATACATTTCGGTGCATATATTTAGGTATATGCATTTCGGTGCATATATTTAGGTACACACATTTCGGTGCATACATTTAGGTACATTAATTTAATATTAATACATTTCGGTACTAACATTTAAATATATTAGTTCAATATAATATATTTCGGTACACACATTTCGGTACTAACATTTAGGTACATTAATTAAAATTTTCAAGTTTGAAGAATGTTAAATAAAATTAATAAATTAAAAAACTCTTTTTTGGTCAAAAAATAAATTAAAATTTGTGTATTAATAAATTTAAATATTTAATGGGAGATATTAAATAAAATACACATTAATTATTTTGAATTAAGGACACATTAGGGACTAAAAATCAATATTCAATCTAACACCAGGTTTTTTTAAAATTTTAATCTTCTTGAAGGATTAAAGTTCAAAACCCCCTTTTTTATTTTTTTGTGCTATATTACATATATGAAGAAATATTTAATGATCACAAGGCTTCTTTGATTATTTTATTAAAATATAAAATTGAGAGAAACCTTTGTTCTTCGTTTGGAAAAGAAACGAAAAAAAAAATGAAAATATTAGTGAGAACAACACTTGATTATAGCACAAGAAGTCTTTTAGTTAATTAACAATTAGTTATTCATGTATATTGAGAGTATTTGTGTCTATTTAAGTGAGATTTTGGATATATTTGAAAGTTTTTTTTATAAAAACTGATATTTTTGAAATTAAGGTTAATTTTTTGTTATATTTGATAAATTCTCTTGTTTTACACCATTGTTTCTCTTAAAATTCACTATAAATTCATATGAGCTTAAAAAAAAATTGTAAAGTATTACGAACTTGTAAACATTTGAAGTTTTATCCCTTATCATCAGATACAACAAAGTAATAAACAAATTTGTCAATATTTTTATGTGTTTTGAGTCTTATAGTAAATGTTTTTAGATATTATATGCTATATAATAAATAGACACTTATTTATATGATAATACGATATATAATAAATTTATTCAAATCCTCCTAGTCCGCGCCAGGTCCTTGCCCAAGCATTAAGCCATGTTTGCCAATTGACTAGCGCTTAGCATTTTTGTAGGACTTTACTCATTATATGGTTAGGGGTGTGTTTGGTTTCATTCGATTCGGTTTTCTACCAAAACTGAAAACCAAACTGAATTTACTGTTCGATTCGGTTCAGTTTTCCTTCGGTTTTTTTTAGTTCAGCTCAAGTTCGGTTTCGGTTTTTTCTGAATTTTTTTTTTAAATATGAAAATTGATAAAGAATGTTGTGCTAAAAATCACAATCTGTATGAACATAATCGCTAAATTAGTCATGATTCCACATGAAGATGTATTTGAATCGTGCACAAATTCATATCATACTGAAGTAACATACTCCGTATAAAAATCAACAAACTACCCAATAATCCTAGTTCTATTCAAATATTTTTTACCTTACAGTTAGGAGCTGCATGCTTTTCCAGCGCAGAAGCTTTGGACTTGTAGATGGAAACGTTCTTTGTCATGACGTCTTTCATTTTCTTGCCTTCTTTCCTTGGGAAGCCACCCACCATGACGGTGCATCCATCATATGAATTTACAAGTTAACAAGCAAGAACAAAGTCGTAGATCTAGAAGATGGATTAGGACTTCTTAAAAATTCGAAGAAACTGTGAGATTATGGATTCGATACAGTACCTGCGACTTTAGTAACGAGGATGCAAGCTGGTTCTTTCGCCATAGATTTCGATGAGCTGAGGAGGAAGACAAATCGATCGATCCGAAGTGACGAAATGGATTTGCAGATGAGAAGAGCTTACAGTGAAAGGGCTCAAAACATTTGGGCTTCAAGTTTGCCTTTCAAGACATTTGGGTTTGAAAATTGGGCTAAAAAAATAAATACCCAATAAAAATAAATAAATTAATATATTTTCGGTTCGGTTCGATTTTCGAATCCCAAAAACTGAAATCAAACCAACTAGATTTGGTTTGGTTTGGTTTTTCACATTCGGTTTCTTTTCAATTTTTTCGGTCTTGGTTCGGTTTTCGGTCCCTTTTTTTCTGTTTTTTTTTTACCCACCCCTATATATGGTTATGCAATAGCATGATACAACAAGAAATGGTGTTTAAATCCTCGTTCAAATAATAATGTTGTTCAAATCATCTTTCGAATATTTCGGATAGTTCAAATCCTCCTTCGAATATTTCGGTTAGTGAAAATTCTCCTACGAATATTTCGGGACCTTAAACCTTTTAAATTTCGCCCTCTAGACAATTTCTAGCTTCACCAATGTGACCAATAAGTGGCTACCTTTCTAGTCCGGATTGTTGATTTCTCCCTAGTAATCTTAAACGAAAGTTCGTTAGGGACTTGGTCGTTTGCATATGGTGCACTGGATTTCTAAGTTAGGAGGTCATGTCTCTGTGCTCATAGCTGTCGTTACCACACTTACTATAGTTTGAGCATCCTGAGCTGTTAATCAAAAACTACGAAGTAGGCAAAATGAGACTCCTTCAACACTTTCACTTTGAGTTTTTCAAACTTGCGTTTATGCGAAGTTTCAAAGTTTCTGTGATTTGGCCTTTTAAGGTATTCCCATTATCATAGAAAGAAAAAGAGAACAAACAAGTATACAAGATAATTCTGATAATTCTTTTATTAAAAAGATTAATGTTGTTGACAAAGGGGCGTGATTGAATCCATAAAGAATTGCCTACATATCCTAAGGAAGGGAAATCAAATCACTAGTATAGTTAAATAGGATGAATACAATGTAAAGAAACTTATCATTGGGGATCATTTTTTATGAATAGCCTATGAGGCGATAAGGATGAGTTATCCAGGGACTTGTCTACATGTAGACGGTGGTGTGTTAAGTATAATATCGTATGAGCTTGGCGATGTTCCAGTGCTTGGTGATCAGAGTTTCGTCCATGCGTTCTAGATTGCACGTTCGTTTACCTCTTACCCCCACAATCTTGTAGAGGCATTCCTAACTTTGTCTGAGCTTTCTTTCTCTTGTTATCTTGGTGTTTCGAAGATCTCCTTTAGTACTATGTCACCAACGTGAAGATTCCGAGGTTTGACACCTTTGTTGTAATAAGATTTAATATGCTGCTGGTAAGCAGCAATTCGGACTTGAGATCAGATTTCAAGATTCCAACATTCTTCAAGACGGTTCGCTCTTCTATGTATAAGTTAGGCATAGAGGTAACTTGAACTGGTATGACCACTTCTGTTCCATAGGCCCTGGAGAATAGAGTTTACCAGTCGTCTTTCGTGTAGTGGTCTAATATGCACACAAAACTCTAGAAATTCCTCTGGCCATTTACTATTCTTTTCTAATCATTTGTTCAGGCACTGCATGATGGCTTTGTTTGAAGCTTTTGCTTGTCCATTACCTTGAGGATAACACGAAATGGAGGTAAGATGACGGATGCCCAATTCCTGGTACCCATCTGTAACTTCAAAGCCGGTGAATTGTAGCCTGTTGTCCGTGAGTATCGTATGAAAGACGCTGAATCGATAGATGATGTTCATCCACACAAAGGCCTTTACTTCTGCCCTAGTAATTCTAGATAAAGGCTCTACTTCAATCTACTTAAAGAAGTATAATGTAGCCATTATCAAGTATTCCTTGTTACCTTGAGCCTTCTTCAGTGGTCCAAATGGGGTCGATGCTTCATTGCATGAAACGCCACGACCCTATTAAAGTGTTAAGTTTTTCAGCGTGATGATGGTTCATAAGGACGTACCGTTGGCATCTGCCGCAAGTCTAAGCACAGTGGATTAAATTATATCTCATGAAGGGCCAATAATATCTTGTTGTTAACGCCTTTTGTGCTTGAGATTATCCACCCATGTGGTTCTCGTATGCGTCACTTAGAATCTATAGGCCTATCTTTAGAATGATGCACAATGCACAACGCATAAGTGCAGCCTTCCAAAAAGGACTCACAGCAGACCACTCGTTGTTCAGATAGTTGATCATGAAAGAATATCGAACCCTAGCAGATTCCTTCACTCTAGCAGAGAAACATGCACTTTAAGATGAGGCTCAGCAAGCAGACAAGGCGCCTAAGTAGCCTCGGAAAGAAATGGCAGTGAGGAAAGAGGATGGAAAGTAGCAAAACAACAAAAGCAGCCAGGGGGCCAAGCATAGAGACCGATCCCCAACTAAAGGAAGCCCGATGACCAAGAACTATTCTAAGTTCTCAATCCCAATCCACTAAATCCTACTCAATTTGAAGAACGAGCCATGGTTCAAGCTATTAAAGCAATTGAAGGGAAATACTTCTAAGTTGGACCACACTAAATATTGTGCATTCCACTAAGGTACCTATCACATAACTGACGACTGCTACAGTTGGAAAAATTACATAAAGAAAATCATGAAAGAAGGCAAGCTCGACAGATACTTGGACAAGTCTGTTGTGCAGCCTGGAAGGAACGCAGATGCCGACGAGGAATAATGCAACAAGACGGTTGGGATTAACGGCATCTTCACTGAATCTGAGCACTTGGGGGCCACCAACAATTCAAAGAAGAGAAAGATTCAGCAAGCGCTACTAGTCTCGCAAGTCCAAGCAGTCAACACCCAACCTGGACCCATCGTTGGTTTTACCGAGCAAGATATCAAAGGCGTCGACTTTCGACGATGCACTAGTAGTATCTGTCCAACTAGCTCATGCAAAAGTCAATAGAATGATGGTGGACAGTGGAAGCGCAGTCAACCTATTTCAGCTCTCAGTAATTCAGAAGATGGGCCTGGAAAGCACAATCATACGTCGAGTAGAGTTACTCACCTGATTCAACGGATACACCTTGACTACCATTGGCCACATCACATTTGACGTGAAAACACTGCAAGTTGTCTCAAAACAGACGTTCACAATAGTAAGCAACCTGTCTCTCTACAATGGGATTCTAGAGAGACTTTGTTTAATAATGTTGGATGTCATCACTTCCGTTAAGTATCAAAATATTTGATTTCGTATCCCTAGATGAGGAGTCATAGAAATCAAGTTTGATCAGGCCGCATCTCGATGATGCACTATGCAAGTACTGAATGAGTCAAGAATGAAGACCTTTACCCTCGTAAAGGCTACCAAGGTTCGAAATGATGATTAAGCTACCAATTAGCAATTGTAGCAAGCAGATCAAGACGATTACTTTTAAGCCAATGCACAAGCAGGCGAGATAGGGTGGAAACTCAAAGAAGACACCAAGTACATCATTCTTGATCCCTAGCAGTTGGAAATGACTGCTAGAATCGAGTCACATATGAACCCGAATGAGAAAGAAGAACTAATGGCTTTCCTTAGGCAAAATCGTGACATCTTTGCGTGGTCACCTTCATACAGGCCCTGCATCGACCCTGAGGTAATTTGCCACAAGCTACATGTGAACCCCGCTGCCAAACTAGTTATTCAAAAGAAAAGACATTTTGCGCCTGAATGGGTGGCGATCATTGAAGAAGAAATTAACAAGCCATTGGAAGTTGAATTCATAGACGAAGTGGCACACTCAGTATGGCTTGCCAACGTCGTGCTGGTAATGAAGAAAAAGAAGGGCAAATGGAGGGTTTACATTGACTACATCGACCTTAACAAAGTATGCCTGAATGATCCCTGTCCAGTTCCATAAATCGATCTACTCGTAGATTCAACTTCTGGGAATCAGTTGCTCAGTTTCTTGGATGCATATTCTAGCTACAACCAAATAGCCATGTATAAGCCCAATAAGGAGAAAACTGTATTCGTGATCGACCGAGGCACCTACTGCCATAAGGTCATGCCTTTTGGCCTTATGAATATGGGAGCCACGTATTAACGATTGGTGAATATGATGTTCAAGAAGCAAATTGGAGTAACCATGGAAGTTTACGTCGATGACATCATGGTGAAGGGCAAGTAGCAGGAAGACCACATTGGCAACTTGGCGGAAACTTTTAGTATTCTTAGAAAATGCAAGATGAAGCTCAACCCAGCCAAATGCACTTTCGGAGTATCTTTAGGTAGATTTTTAGAGTACTTGGTAACCCAACAAGGAATCGAAGCACATCCCAAGGAAATCTGAGTTATCCTAGAGATGAAATCTCCAACTACCTTTGATCGGATCATATTTATATACATTTTTACATCAAATTCACTCGTCTTTTCTTAGTTAGTTCGTTATATTTTGAGCTATTTACGTTGATTTTGTGTTTTATAAGAATTTATCAAGTTAAGAAAATAAAAATAGAATAAGTGAAGTGTTAAGTAATAATTTCGTCTAAACTATCTTGCTTGTTGAATAGAACTTATCATTTGGAAAATAATATATATATATATATATATATATTTATATATAATGTGTTTTGTGTGTGTGATTACAAGTGAAAGAAGTAGAAAATAATAATAGGGAGCTGCCCTTTGAGCTGGAATGCACACGACAGAAAGCAGTGCACATGCAGCTTGATGAAGTGGGGAATAAAGAAATAAAAAGAAAAGCCCTCGGTGGAGAACAAAGAAGAGAGAGTGGGCAGGAAACGAGTTGGCTTGGAGGCCATTAAAACTTGTGCAAATAAAAAAGGCTGCCAGTCGGTGGAGTCTGGGGAGAACGAAGCTGCGAGGCAGCTGAGAAAAGAAATATAAAAAAAAATCACAAAGGGCTGCCTTCGAGGCAGCTTTGGAATAAAACCTCGGGAGAGAGAAGCCGAGAGTTGGGGGGGCCGAGAAGCTGCCGCAGGCAGCGAGCCAGTCAGCGAGGACTGAGGTGCAGGCAGCGGACAGAAAATGAAGCTCCTGGAGAGCTGGCAGCAAGGGATAGGCGATAACAGGAGAAAAACTGAGAGGAGTTGAGCTGCCAATTGGCAACTTAAGCACAGCGCACGCAACCAGAGAGAGATAGAATACGGTGCTGCCTTAGGTAGCACAAACCAAAATGGGGAAATCAGAAGCAGGGCAGTCAAGGTCACGGAACTGCACAGAAAATCCCCAATTTGGTTTTACCCCCCAAACTCAGTTTTATTTCTTGTTTTAAATTATGAATAATGTGTAATTAATTTGTGTTGGCTAGAGGTTAATTCAAAGCCATGGATATATTTGTAATTTGAATTGGTAACTTCAGTTGTGATTTCTGAGTTGTGATTTAATTTGCTTAACTGCTTGATTAATAACTTATTTATGTTTGTCGATTAAGAATGCATACTTAATTTACATGCATGAATTTGATGCTAGAATATAAGTGAATTTCACCTAAACGTTATGAACTTATATTCATGAGTAGTGAAGGTTGCTAGTCACAATCGCGTTAAGTAAATTCCTGGCAAACATATCATGCTGTTCATAGTTACGAATGTCTTGTCAGCACTTATGATTTTCATAGAACATAATGATCTTTAATCGTATCTCTATTGTGCTTTTCACGTAGGGAACTTTTGGGGAATAATTTGAGTTGTTGTATGCTGTTCATCCAATTCAATAACATAAGGAAAATCTGAAGGTTAATTTAAGCGTACCTAATTAATTTGGGGTGTGAGATTTACAATTTATTGAAAGAACAACTGAAGGTCAATTTAGATTGCATTTGTGTCTTGTGTGGAGAAAAACCCTCTAGCCAGTCCGTTGCCCATCCGTTCACCTTTATTTTATGTTTTTGTCAATTTTATAATTTATTTAAGTTAATTTATGTTTCGTTAAAACCAAACCCCCCCCCCCCATTATTAAATTATATTATTTAGTTAGTTTTCATTGTTTTTAATCTTTTAATTCGATTTCCGTCCATTTTAATTCCTAGTGTTTAATTTGATTGTTTTCTTTATTTTGAGTCATTTTAGTGTGTTTTGAATTATTCGAGTTTTTAGCCTAGTTTTGTGTTTTTGAATCTTGTTTAATATTTTTAAATTAATTTAGAGTAGATTAGCAATCCCTCCTAATCCCCGGCCTAGAACGATACCCTACTTACATCTATACTACATCTGTCAAAAAGAGGGTTAAATTTGTGCGGTTTTAAAATCCCGTCAACTTTTTGGCGCTGTTGCCGGGGATTAGCAACTTTGCTAATCCCTTTATTTTTGTTTGTGTTTATTTTTATATTTGTGTTTGTATATTTTACTTTTGGTATTTGATTTATTTTTCTTTCTTTGATTTTAGGTATAATTGGAGCAAGACATGGATTTTGCTAGTATTCAAGCTCAATTGGCGCAGCTCACTGCTCAATTGACTAATAATGCCGAGAGGACCACAATGCCAAATGTCTCTACATTTGATGTGCCATATGGGCAAGGTTATCAAACTCATCAATATCCTCAATTTTCTGCAAATGAAGATGTTTGGGGATATCAAGGTCATAGCCAATCAAGGGGCAATATGTATTCCAACGCTTGCAATTCGGATTGGAGAGGTTATTCAGATCAGATGTGGGATGAACCTCAGCAATTTCAACAAAGTGGATATTGGCAGCAAGATGAGTTCTATTCAAGACCTATGCAGCCACCACAACAATCTGCCCAATTCGATTCAGGTACATCTCTGGATAATGATACATTTAATAAGTTACTCACCTCTTTGAATCAGGGAGTGGAAAATCGAATCCAGGAGATGCAAGACCGGACCAACAAGGTGGATGAATTGGAGAGGCAAGTTGGGCAGATTATGGAGATCATGGCACAGATTCAAGATCAAAGTGAACTCTCCAACTCCACATTTGCAAATTCAAAGGGAGAAGTGGAAATCAATGAAGCCATCACTTTGGAAGGTGAGATGGAGGATGAGGCTGTTCCAGAACCATCCAATCACAGCCCGAACTTGGATGAATTGTCGCAGCAAGAAGAAGAGGAGGAGGACGACCTGGGCAGTTTAGAAGAATTTTTGTCTCAAACCCCTCAAGTCCCTATGTTTTCCAACTCTGGTAATGTTGTTCCAAATGCAATTCATTCTAACATTATTCCACTAAATGTCCTTTTTCCTCGCAGATTTTTAATTCCAAATAACGAAGAAAGTGAAAAGGACATTGTGGAAGCCCTTCCAGAGATAAAAGGTGATATCCCAATTCTTGGTGCACCACAACAAGTTCCCGATGGTGTTGAAACGTTAAAAGAACCTTGCACACCAAGAAAAGAGATTCAAGAGAATGAAGTGGTTGAAGCATATCAAGAATACATCCAAGAGGCTGTGCAGACAACAAAGGCCCAGGCAGTTGAGTTTGATGACACGGGACAGGCCACAACCATCATAGTAAACCTGGCCAAGTTCAAAATCCCGGAAATGTCCAAAAATGTGGTGTTTATCATTGAGTTTGTGTCGGAGAAAGATAGTAAGCCATCTTCTCCAATTTTAATTTTAATTTTATTTTATACTAACATGTTTCTGATTTTAATGATTCAGGCACCCGCTATTGAATTCAGCCCACTGCCGAATCATTTCAAGTATCACCTCCCATTAAAAGATAAATTCCATGCTTTGGAGCCGATGGGAGTTTAAAGGAAAGAATCGTCCGGCTAAAGACGTTAAATCAAGCGCTTCTTGGGAGGCAACCCAAGCAACCAGATTTGCATTTCTTAACCCTCATCTTTATTGCCTTTACTTTCATTTTGTTTTGTTTAGTTAGTTGTGTTATTTGGTTGATTTTTGTTTAGTTTGTGTTTAAATAAATTAAGGGCAATGTTTATTTTAAGTGCGGGTAAATAAAGTCTTTTTGCATTAATTTACATATTTTAATTTACATATTTTACTTTGCTTAAAATATTCTTGAAAAAAAAAATTAAAAAAAAATAATAATAATAATAATAATATTAGTAATATATATATATATATATATATATTTATTGAAATAAACATAAAAGCCATAAATAAATTTACAATAATACGAAAACTGATAGAATTCATTGGTCATTGGTCATTGGGCAGGTGGTGCCTCAGAGGTCGACGGAGCTCCGGGAAGACGAAGAGCCAGAGTTGGAATCTCTGGAGCCGGAACACTTGGTGCAACTCCAGAGGACGAAGGCAACATAAACCTCGGGAGTAACGCCATGAACCTTTCATGATCACTCTGGATCCGACCGTCCGACTCCTGCAGCTGGTCCAGCTTCCTCTTCATGTTGGTCGAGTAACTAGTTGCAAGCATGTGCAACTCCTTGTTCTCGTGCCTGAGTCCTCTAACCTCCTGCCGAAGACTTGCCACCTCCGCCATCAGCGACTCCACCTGACGAGTTCGGGCAAGCAGGCGCTGGCCCATGTTTGAAACTGAGCCTGCACTTTGGACGCTGAAAGCCAGAGATTCATGAATAGCCAGCTCGTCCGACCGCCTGGATAGCATCCTATTGTCCCTTGGAGTGAGCAGATTTCTGGCAATCACCGTAGCGGTTATTTCATTCCTCATCATTGTGTCCCCGACTGTAAGAGGACCATTGGGGGATATGAAAGACGGATTCCAAATATTGTTCGGAGAAGACGAGTCATCGTCTTCCCCGACATTCAAGTTAATGCGACGGTCGGAAGGGCAAGACATTTTTAGAGGGGGTTGAGGAAGAAAAGAGTTCAGAAAGATTAAGATTGCTGGAGCGAAAGGAGTAAGATTGCAGAAGTGCAGAAGTGCAGAAGGGAGTGTTTGAGGAAGGGAGTTCAAGTGTGATGTGAAGCAAAATTAGCGCCTCTATAAAAAGAAGCAAATCAAAGAGGCGCCCGCTCCTCAGAGAACGAAGAAGCGTCCTCACGCAAATCGGAAAGGCCGGATTCCTGTCTCAAAAGAGTCGTTCCTCTATCAAAAGTCGGGATTGCTCAGCATCACGAGGCATTCAGCTTTTCCAATTTTGTCGTCACTCGTCACATGCGTCACATGCAGCTTGGAGCTTTGCCAAAACCACGAGACGAATCCAGATTTGAACCCCGGTTTTCAAAAGATCATCATTCCAGACGTGTCATCACTCGTTGCATGCGCAGTCAGCTTCGCGGAAATTACGGACGCTTTGTCAGAAAGCGCGTAGCGGGTACTGTTCATCCATCCACCGGCTGCCGACAAATAGTGACGGAATAGTTCCGGTTATGAAGAAAAATTCTATAAGTTCTACCTTCGCCTTCCACAGCAAAGGCACACCCTCTCCACCTCTCTTCCTTTCTTCACCTCCGAGAATGTATTCCCAAAGAAACCTTTCGAGTCACTCAGTGTTCTTCATCCCTTGGATCACCCCAGAAAACAAATCATCCAGAGCAAAAGTATTTCATATCTAAAAGGTTAAAAGCAAAAGTATCTCATATCATGCTTTCTCCTCACCTTCATCTGAGGAACGTGGAGAAAGTGAGATCCTGATTGCTTACCTAGTCTTGCTCTCGAGTACTCATCTCAGACCCCTCCCAACCCACTTCAAAAATAAACCTGTGTAGAGGTGCTTCTTCAAAAGCAAAAGTACCTCACAGACGAAGCAGGAGGAGTCTGAGTTGCTACGAAGAGCAGATGAGTCTAGGTTGATCCAAGAGTTCAAGAAGATGTCACACCTGCGTGGAGACCGGACTACTTGAAGCATGTGGAGACAACGTGCTGATTCATCCTCAACTAAGCTGAGGAGCACTTGCAAGAAAGAAGGCCCATCCAGTTCAAGATGAAAGCTATGGAAAATCAACAATCATGACCAATGATCACCTATTAGTTCTTTTCATTGTCTTTTATTGTCATTTTCAATTTTTTTTCGTTTGCATTTTCTACATTTTCTTGCGTGTTTAACTATTTTATTTCTTTTCTTTGCAGGAATTTTTGGTTATTTCCACCCTTGAAGTTGATTGCAGAATTTAAGCTTGGGGGTCATCGCTTGGTTTTCTGCAAATTAGGGAAGTTTTCAGTCCATTGCTTTATTTTGTTTCTTTTCATTTAATCATTTTATTTTTATATTTATTTTGCATTTTTAATGTTTTCTGACATTGGGGACAATGTCTAGTTTAAGTGTGGGGGTATAAAGAGTAAAAAAAATGACCAAATTGAAAATTTTTGTACCTTCGACTACGAACTGGTTTCATTTGTTTCCATGTTATTGCTTTTTGTTTTCTTAATTAGTTTTGTTTTATTTAATTTTTCAAAAAATTTAAAAATCCAAAAATATTGTTTTGTTTTCCTTATTGTTTTAAATTAGATTTTGGTTAGTTTCCCGACCCAATGATATAATTGGATGAAATTTGAACCATGATTATCAAGAACTTAGTTAACATGTGTTGTATGAAATTCCTTATTCTCTTGTTAGTATTGTACATGTTTGATTATTCTTGAAAAACCAAATGCACATAGCCTTGTTGATGTGAAACTAAAGCATGACTTAAAGCTTCATATGTGAATTTAGTGACCATATACATCCTATGTGAGTTTTTGAGCCTATTGAAAGTGTGTGCATTTTTCATACACTCCTATTCTTTCATGTGTGATGAACTTATGTGAGATACATCTCTAGAACTTGCGTAACGATCTTTCGAAATATTTGTCATTGATTGCATGAACTTGAAAATGATAGAGGCATTAGGTTTACCACCATGGCCCAAATAACCTTATTTCCCAAAGAAAAATGATATCATTAGATTGCCAATTTGAGCCGTTTTTGTGAGCCTTTTATTTCGTATCACCAGATATGTCTACCCTTATACCTCAAACCATGTTTCCTTACACTTTCCAAGCGAGCAATTTGAAACGGTCTTATGAGAAATGTTTGTGAAGTACTTGGAAGGAGTTTGGCAAAAGAATAAGTGTGGGGGTATTTCATGTTTGTATTTATTATTATTAAAAAAAGAGAAAAAGAGAAGAAAAGAAAAGAAAAAGAAAGATTGTATACAAAGAAAATAAAAAAAAGTTTTTAAAGTTTCAGTTTAAGGGTGTGGTTGGAGGTGTTAGAAGAATCGTTGGAAAGTTTGAGTTCTTATAAATCTCAACAAAAGAATTGCTTGCAATGTAGCTTGGAACTTGTGTTTTCCTATTCTTTCGTTTCAATAGCCCTATCCCTAAGCCTCATTACATCCAATAAAAGTCCTCTTGATTTAAGTTTTGCAATTATGATTGTGGAGAAGTGATCTTTATGCAAGCTTATGGTAGAACTTTCACATTTGTTTCTTTGAGCGAAACACATTAAAACTAAACACATGTGTGATTGAGTGCATATCCCGTGAGAAGGTTACTAGTTTGCATATGATGATTTTAAAAATAAAAACTTGAAATTGCATTAGCATGGCTATCTCACACACTACACTTCAATGATGATTTAAAGATTACTGCTAATATTTGAATAAGGAAGATGAGCTTGAATTAGCTTGTTTGGTGCTAGCTATGGTTCTTGCTGATTTGTGTTCTCGAATGAAATTCTATGAGGGTCAAATAGGGGGAAGCTAATGTTTTTCATGTTATTACTTTTTCTGTTTTCTTTGTTTTGCTCGAGGACTAGCAAAAGCTAAGTGTGGGGGTATTTGATCGGATCATATTTATATACATTTTTACATCAAATTCACTCGTCTTTTCTTAGTTAGTTCGTTATATTTTGAGCTATTTACGTTGATTTTGTGTTTTATAAGAATTTATCAAGTTAAGAAAATAAAAATAGAATAAGTGAAGTGTTAAGTAATAATTTCGTCTAAACTATCTTGCTTGTTGAATAGAACTTATCATTTGGAAAATAATATATATATATATATATATAATGTGTTTTGTGTGTGTGATTACAAGTGAAAGAAGCAGAAAATAATAATAGGGAGCTGCCCTTTGAGCTGGAATGCACACGACAGAAAGCAGTGCACATGCAGCTTGATGAAGTGGGGAATAAAGAAATAAAAAGAAAAGCCCTCGGTGGAGAACAGAGAAGAGAGAGTGGGCAGGAAACGAGTTGGCCTGGAGGCCATTAAAACTTGGGCAAATAAAAAAGGTTGCCAGTCGGTGGAGTCTGGGGAGAACGAAGCTGCGAGGCAGCTGAGAAAAGAAATAAAAAAAAAATCACAGAGAGCTGCCTTCGAGGCAGCTTTGGAATAAAACCTCGGGAGAGAGAAGCCGAGAGTTGGGGGGGCCGAGAAGCTGCCGCAGGCAGCGAGCCAGTCAGCGAGGACTGAGGTGCAGGCAGCGGACAGAAAAGGAAGCTCCTGGAGAGCTGGCAGCAAGGGATAGGCGATAACAGGAGAAAAACTGAGAGGAGTTGAGCTGCCAATTGGCAGCTTAAGCACAGTGCACGCAGCCAGAGAGAGATAGAATACGGTGCTGCCTTAGGTAGCACAAACCAAAAGGGGGAAATCAAAAGCAGGGCAGTCAAGGTCACGGAACTGCACAGAAAATCCCCAATTTGGTTTTACCCCCCAAACTCAGTTTTATTTCTTGTGTGGAGATTTACAATTTATTGAAAGAACAACTGAAGGTCAATTTAGATTGCATTTGTGTCTTGTGTGGAGAAAAACCCTCTAGCCAGTCCGTCGCCCATCCGTTCACCTTTATTTTATGTTTTTGTCAATTTTATAATTTATTTAAGTTAATTTATGTTTCGTTAAAACCAAACCCCCCCCCATTATTAAATTATATTATTTAGTTAGTTTTCATTGTTTTTAATCTTTTAATTCGATTTCCGTCCATTTTAATTCCTAGTGTTTAATTTGATTGTTTTCTTTATTTTGAGTCATTTTAGTGTGTTTTGAATTATTCGAGTTTTTAGCCTAGTTTTGTGTTTTTGAATCTTGTTTAATATTTTTAAATTAATTTAGAGTAGATTAGCAATCCCTCATAATCCCCGGCCTAGAACTATACCCTACTTACATCTATACTACATCTGTCAAAAAGAGGGTTAAATTTGTGCGGTTTTAAAATCCCGTCAACCTTGAAAGAGATCCAAAGCTTGACCGAACGAGCAGCTGCCCTCAACCACTTTCTCCCACGGTCCACTGATTGATGCAAACCCTTTTTCAAGGCCATCAAGAAGGCACAACGAAACAAATGGGATGACGAGTGCAAAAGATCTTTCCAAGACTTGAAAAAGTACCTCACATCGCCTCCCTTACTATCTAAGCTGGAAACAGCGGATGACTTATACATCTACTTGGCAGTCTCAGAAGTAGCAGTAAGCTCTGCCCTCATATAAGAAGAGTTGGGGGGCCAACTGCCAGTATTCTATACTTTTAAAGCTCTTCTCGGTGAGGAAACTAGATATCCGAAGATTGAGAAATTAATTTTGGCACTAGTTATTGCGGCTCGAAAGCTTAGACCATACTTTCAAGCTCATACAGTTGTTGTCATGATTCAATAACTTAGCCAATGCGACTTATTTTTCCAACCTCGCACGACGATAAAAGCTTAAGCCTTGGCAGACTTCATAGCGGAATTCACGCCTAGCCTAGGCAACACAACAGAGCGACCCAAAGACGCTCTAGAGGCAGCCGAGCACACCTTAGCCGCACCTGCTTTACTCAATGAAGACTTTTGGCCTTTGTATGGCGATGACGCATCCAACTATAGAGGCTCAGAAACAAGCGTGGTCCTTATCACCCCAGACAAGACGGTTCGATGCTCGAACAAGTGATAACTCTAGGCTTCAGAGCATCCAACAATGAAGTAAAGTATGAGGCCCTATTAACATGCCTTTGAATGGTAAAAGACTTGGCGGTGAAAAAGCTTGCAATCCATTCTGATTCCCAACCAATCACCAGCAAGACTACTAGGGAGTACACAGCAAAGCACCCAGGATGGCGCAATACCTAGAGAAGGTACTTAAACAACTTGAGGAGTTTCAAACTTACACCCTCACTCAAGTTTCACTGACGGACAACATCCATACGAATGCTCTAGCCGGCTTAGGCTCACCACCAACCACCAACTCAAACGCTTTATTCCAGTGGAATACCTAGAGAAGCGAGCATAAAGGCAGAGCCAACATTTAAAGTGTCACAGGTTAGTACAACCCCCAACTTGCAAAGTTCTATTATAGACTACTTGGTCAATGGCACACTCCCCACAGAAATGTTGGAGTCTAGAAAGCTCTAAATTAAAGTAGCACGTTGCTACATATAGAATGGCATTCTCATCCGAAGATCCTACACCGGGCCACATCTCCGCTGCTTAGTGCCTCCTCGATGACCCAAAGGTTCTAAGCTCAATCCATGGTGGCGTTTATGGAAATTATTCCGAAGGCCGATCCTTAGCACAAAAAGCTCTTAATGCTGGCTACTACTGACCTACCATGCACCAAGATGCTAAGGAACTAGTACAAAAATATGATCGTTGCTAACGCTCCTAAAGTATTGTGATACTTGCTACGCAACCCACAGAATCAGGGAAAGCTAAGGTTAATAGCCTAGCGGTCACGTAGACTTGCCTACTTCTATAAGTAAGGTATCTGGTTGCCGACCCTAGGGTTAACAACTTTGCAAAGTTCTACACCAACACCTGCAGCTACATAGGCTATGCAGGCCTATTTCCTTATAAAAAAAATTAGCACGTCTGCCTTTAGTCTATAAAGTCTAAGGTTAATGTACGAGCAAAAGAAGCAGGGATGGAGAAAAGCGAAGGAAACAAGTTTATTAAAAAAAATTAGCAAAATTGATAAACAACTAGCAAAGACCGAAAATGTTTAAAGAAAATCCAAAAGACTACCTAGAAGACTACTCTTCAGCAGCTTGAACACTCCACAGCTACTCGGTCGCCACATCTTTGGCAGCCGCAGCTGCAGCCTCCTAAGCAGTAGCACTATCCGGTGCTTCACCCTTGGCTGCTTCAGCTTGGGTATCAACTTCTCTGACTACTTCACCAAGGGAAGCCTCGAAAGTAAAGGTGAGCAAGTCTTCCGGAGAAATAGAGAAGGTCTCGAAGTCTTTACCAAAAAACTAAAAGTTAGACGGCCGCCCAAAGAGATAGTCTACATAACCCAGCTTGTAGAAATCAGCTTGACTCTAAGTAAGCAAAGCCTTAAACCCAGCCTTCTCACCTTTCAACTGCTCATTCTCCTCGAGCAGACAAGCACGGATGCGCTGCAACTCCTCCACTTCCTTCTTCAAGTTGTCATTGATCTTCAAAGCGCCCTGAAGTTCCAACACTTGAGGTTCAAGCCTATCAATGACCTTCTTGAAGTGGATCAGTTGGTTGTAAGCAGCGATCAGTTCTTCATCCTTTGCTTAAGCAGTGAAGTGAAACTCAGAGATAGTACACTCAAGATCTTGAATCTGAGGTATGTAACACTCAATCTCATTCTCTGCACTTTTATACTTAACTTGGATCACATCAAGCCTAGCCTTCAAATCCACAATCTTCTGGCGAGCGGTCTTAAGCTGCAAAGAAGTAAGGGTAGAGATATTAGACCCCTTCAAATCTTTCAAAACGGCAAGCTCAAATTCCAGCTTTTTGAATTTTTTGGTCAAAGAGTAAGCTTCGGCTGCCACAGTCCTTACTAATTCCTTGGCAATCTCGGTATATTCTTGATCACGAAACATAGACTCGGCTTCTTAAATCGCCGTCTTTTGCATCATAGCCAGCTGAGCAATCTTCCTATAGTCAATCGTATGCTTCGCAAATGAACTAAGCCAACAACCCCTTTGACGCCACCAACAAACTTGGCACACATTTCTATGTCTTCGAGCAAATCTGGTTTCAAAAGTGCGTAAATCGTAGCAGCCTTCCCAGAAATAGGCTTAGAAGATTTATTACAACTACCTGCACGAACAATCTCGTTCTTCTCAACAGTCAAATCTGCCTCGGCAGCAAGAGAAGAGGGTTTTGGCGCCACTTTAGCTGGCAAAGACACCTTGTCATCCTTCATAGTAACAAGCCTCTTTAAAGGTGAACTAGACATTGCCTTAGGCGGAAGATTCGACACAAATTTCGGCACTTGATGGTGAAATTTCTACACTGTACAATCCTATCAGCAATCGAGCTAGCCACATTTTGAGCGGCAGGCGTCACAGGCACAGATTTAGCAACCTCATATTTTTCATCCATGGAGGAAGTCAAGTCAATCACAAGTCAGCCAGTACATCTTAGGCAGGTGAAGAAGATCTCTTTTTCCTACCATCGTTCGCAGCAAGCTCCACGACTGTGATTGGACGAGCAAATGCATCGGAACGCGCAACTCGAGGGAAGAATCAAACTGCCACTCTTCACTAATCTCCAAAGTCACATTGGCCCAGTCATGATCTTCTTTGCTCGAGTGGTCAAATAGGCTATCATGGGATCACAGCTGCCCAACCTCTTCGATGTGGTCTATGTCAAAGAAGTACCAAAACTCGTTGACGGTCAAATCCAAGTCAGAATTGGCTTAGATTGTGAAATCCCACCATCACATGAATCGCGTTAAGAGAACATTGAGCAGGGGCACACTTCATTGAACAAAGCACTTCTTGAAAGAAATGCGACATAGGAAAAGTGAATCCCAACACGAAGTAGTAGGGGTGAAACTTGATAGCTTTCCGAGTCCTATGACATGGCTTACGGCTGCTGCCTTCCTTGACACACTTCACACGCACCCCCGACAGAATGGCATGCTTATATGCCTCAAGGAAGTCTCTAAACAAGTCACCAGAGCCAATCTTAAAATGAGCAGCCTTGAAATAGCCCACCTTACTCAAAAACCCACATTGACGATACAACGGCAGAACACCATCATCACTCTTGTAGCTTAAGGAAGACGTGCTCGAAGAAATTCTACAAAGGCACAAGGAAAATTCATTAAACGGTTACTTCAAAAAAAAAGTGTGAGCTAGGCACGGGCCTAAGCCCAACCAACATTCAAAAACCAAAAAAAAGAAAAAGAAAGAAATGCATCAGGCCTCACGGCCTAAGGTCAACAACCTAGGGAACGCAGCCCAGACTGGCTCTCCTCACTTCATCTCAGCCTAAATGCTTGCGGCCCAATCCAACCAAAAAAGGCTAGTACCCCTGCATTTCCTCTCACATATCCCGCATGGGCCCAAGCCTAGCGGTACAAGCACGGGCCAAGGCACAATGGCCCAGACCATGGGGCCCCAGTGTTTAAACCCAAGCCAGCCTATGGCCCAAGCCGAGCTGACACTGCGCCAAGCCCCACACGGTAGCAACTATGTCGTGGCTTTGTAGTCTCTTTCTCACACATTCTCGACCCACGTCGAGCCAATTTCAGGCCCGGATGCTCTCAAAAATTATGAAGACAGAGAAAAATTAATTTTCTCTTCCCTTAGTGCGGCGTGAAGTCAAAGAAAAAGCAACGAAAAACGGTCCTTTGCACGGGTAAGTGTAGAAGATTGCTAGGGGAGGGGGACCAAATATCCTCTAACTTTATCTCTCTTGTAGGGTAGAATGAATTGCTCTCTAAAGTTAATTTAATAATCTACTTAAGGTAGACTTAAATTGATTTTGGAAATAATTTATTTTCCTTTCCTAAAAGGATCTAATTTCCAATTAAAGAGAGAATCTACATCAAAATAGGAAATAATCCTATGTTTCCTAAAGCAAGAAGATCTCTACACCTGTTGTCCTTTCTTGTGATTAGCCCACCAGGTGTGGGGCCATTTGTGGAGCAAAAAATAATCAAGAAAAATATGGAGGCAACACATGGATTCTTGGGTGAAAAGGACAAAATTACCCTTGAGGCACACCTAAGCTCCCACGTGTGAGAAGTAGACGATGACAACTCAATCAAGGTCAAAAAGGTTCAAAATAGGTATTTATTCAAAACTTATTTCATCCATCCTCATCAAATCTTACCCATAAGGTAACCTTCAATTATTCGTTCAAAATAGGATTAATTACCTAAATTAATTGATTGATTTCCTAATTAATTAAGTAATTTTATTAATTTCCTAATTGATTGCAATATATTATTTTGACATAATATCTTGCAATTACACCCAAAAACCACCAAATATGGCCGATTCCCCATCTTTCCAAAAAGGGCTGGCCACACCCCTATAAATACTAGCTTATTTCTCCAAAAATCTAAGTCTAATCTCTTGCTAAACTCTCCAAATTTCTCTAAACACTTTTCCCTCACATTCTAATTTTGGCATCAAAGGTTCTTAGGCCAAACCTTGACCTAAGGTGTTAATAATTTTGAAGGTGCATTTTAGTCCAAAAAGAAAAAGGCGGAAAATTGCATCCACAAGAGTCATGTGAAATCCAACCGGACATGCATTTAATGAAGAGAGAAGCAGACTTTCCCTTCCTTGCTCATGCAGAAGTCTAAGGCCTGAAAAGCCACGAGGCATGCTACAAAAAGTAGCACATACGAAAATCTGACTCAGAAAACCCGTCCCTCGAGAAGAAGACACAATGCAGGTTTTATCGTCTAACCTCCTTACACCAAATTAGATGGTGGCAAAAAAACTAAAGAGAAAGGGGATGGAGAACCAAGCCACAATTAAAGATTCCTTAGGAACCTTAGAAATGAGTCATTCACCTACAAAAAACAGAGTCAGAAGCCATTAAAGAAGACAAAAGAATTCAGCACAGAATATCATAACACAGAGAGGTTCAAACATTAGAGAGAAACACAAAACCATCTTTCTACAACCTTAGAGTTTTCCTCTAGACTTTCTTCAACTTTTTTAATCAAGAAAAGCCTCTTGAGGCTTGCTCATCCAGCTTTACACAAAGAACCAAAGAAACCTAGAAACATAACCCTGCAACCTTAACATTCTCCATAACCTCCTTCTGAATATTCCAGCCATCGTAAGCCTTATTATTGCCCTAGGAAACCTAGATTATCTACAAGAAAACACCATGCAACCATGCCAACTCTCTCTCGACATTCTAAATTGATAAACTTTTAACTTCCACAACATGCCTCACTTGAGCAAGCCATTATTTGCTTAATCATGTTATCTTCAAGTCATTGATCCAACCGGGATATTTCCAAAGACGTGCCAATTCTTTCAAGATATTTTGGGACTTAGTATGAAACTGAACCAAGGGAGATAAGAGGATGTTCTTAAAGCCCAAGTCCACCTTGGCCTAAAAGTCTCCCAACATAAATTGGCGACTTCACTAGGGACCAGGTCAGATCTTGAAGAAGCATTACTAAGAGTGGCAACACCTCTGAGGTAGGCGAAGTTGCTTCTCGATTCAATGAGTCTCAATGTGAAGACCCACACCAGGAAAGCCAGGAAAACCTAGACAAATATGCCATGCCTGACGTCATCGTAGTCATTCATGCTTTGGAGGAAGCCTAAAAAGAAATTGTTGTATCTATAAAGGAGTTAAAAAAAACTCAATCCCAAAACTAAGCAAGTAAAGCCCCTGAGGAAACTGAAGGCATACCTACACCAACTGCCAATGACACACCATTGTAGTGACAAAGAAACCTGAAGAGGAGAAGTTAGTTAGCCTACTGGAGGAACATTAAAAAAGGAAGAAGCTACACAAGCAGCTGCTGAATCTAGGGTACTATTGTCCTACTATGAGGGAAGATACGCACAACATGGTTAAAAGATGCCATACATGCCAAATTCATAGGAACTTGACCCACAAGCCTCTAACATTTCAGCAAGACATGAGTACTTCATGGTTGTTCCATACTTGGGGGCTTGAATTAATCGAAACAATCAACCTAGCTTTTGAGAGTCATATATAGATCCTAATAGCCACCGAGTACTTCACGAAGTAAGGGAAAACAATCCCTCTATGGAAAGCAACAGGAGTTGCAGTACCCAACTTCATATGGGAAAACAAGCAAATAGGTATCACACTCAAAGGTTACGGGATCAAGCACTACTACTCTATGTCATACTACCCCCAGGGAAACGGTCAAGCTGAATCCACAAAAGAGACATTGCTAAAGTCCTAAGTAACATTATGCACAATTACTCTAGGGGCTGAAGCACGCATCCCCAAGATGTTCTGTGGGTTTATAAATACCCTAACCTGCGTATAATGAAGGTAGAGAGATCGAGTCACTCAAGGAAACAAGAATAAAAATAGCTAAGAAAGCAACTCTACACCACTAGCAGGTTACCAAAGCTTACAATCACACAGTCAAGCTATGCAACTTCAAAGAAAAAGGTCTTGTCCTCAAGCCTTCAAAGTTTGCCCCATACTAGAAAAGACTTTTTGTGGTCAAGGAAGCCTACGAAAGTGGATGCTACTACTTTGCTTCGGTCAAAGAGGACATGCTAATGGAGCCTATTAATAGGAAGTGGCTCAAGCCTTATTACTGTTATGACACCCATGTTATTTCCTCATAAGTATTAGGAAGAACAACATATATTAGTAATCAAGCCAAGGCTATAACAAAAGCCCAAGCCTTTTTAAAAGTGAAACCATGCTAAGGTTAAAGTAATAACATGCATATCCACACACATGCCAAGTAAGCTGCTCAATGGTTCAAGCAATGCCCATGCAACATGCCAAGCCAAATTACAACACACCATGCAAAACCATTTGAGTCAAGCAAATGAAAGCTTGCAACTAATCAAAGCTAGTCAATGCCAAGCCTAACATTACTAAATCAAGCCAAGCAAGGAAAGCTTTTAAAGTAATCAAGTTAATCAATGCCAACCCTAACAATGCAAAATCAATGCCAAGCCTAACAATGAAAAATCGAGCCAAGCAAAGAAAGCTTTTAAAACAATCAAGCCAATCAATGCCAAGCAGGTCAAGCTTTCTTACCATGCTCTGTTTCCCTAGGGAAACTGACTTAAGCATTCCCACCTTCCCTAGGGAAACTCATTGGCAGAATGCAAAGTGACTGAATCAGCCATAAAAAACAAGCAGAAGCTCAAGCCTGTATCTTAAAGCCTGACAAGATTTTACTCAACAAATCCCCACACATGCAAAGTAAATACCAATGTCATTGTAAGACCAAATATACCAAGCATCATGCCAAGTTCAACATCAGAATTTAAAGCTGAAGCAAAAAAATAAAATAATAGTGAGAGAAAATGCAGAATGCCTCATGCCTATTGTCTAATGGAATAACTAGCCCTTCGAAAAGAAAATGCAGCAAAAGACTAGCCATAACGGGCTGCTTTTCCAAAGTGACATGCAAAGCAAAAAACTAATCATGTTCCACCAAGAAAAGGAAAATGAAGTTCAAGCAAAGCAAAAAGCCAAGTGACATACATTGCCTGGGAAAAGCAAAAGACTAACCACGTCGGGGCTGCTTTTCCAAATGAATATTGGAAGCATCAACTAGCATTTGATCCACTGCAAGCTAAAGGCAGTTTGCCATCTTTTTTGAACTCTCATGGCAAATCTTCTTTAACTTGGACTTCTCATGCTCTAGCTTCTTATGATTGAGCTCAAAGGCACGCTCTATCTTTCTTACTTTGGAAAATTACCCCAAAATGCCTTTATCATTCTCAAGGTAGAAGTCAAACATCATGTCACGAAGTTTCTCCAATCTCCCGACCAATGAGTATATCGGCTTGCCTAGGGTCGCCAGATCACTAATTATGCCACGCCAGCATAGCATCTTATGTTCTATAAGCTCCAAGCAGGGCACACACTCCATGTTTAACAGCAGAACCCCTAGCTCCTCAAGCATTATGCCGTGCAAATAGATAACAGGTTCTTAAGGTTTCCATCGGTGTTCCCCATCTTCTCAAAGAACATGCCTAGGATGTCGGGTAACCTCTATTGAACCTTCACATTCCTGAAGTCAGTATAACAGATGAAGGCTTTGCCCTGAGGAAGCAATTCTTCGATCGAGTTTAGCACTTTTGCACCTTTCTTGAACTCATCCTTGAAAGCACCAAAAACCTCATGCCATGGCACTCACTCCTCAATCAAAGCCTGTTCTTTCGAGGAAAAAGTCACATGAAGATGTACAATAATTTAAGCATGTGCATCACTAAGGAAAACTCTACCACACTGCAATTTCCTTTATGAAAGCCACAGGCTTAGAAGAAACACCACTAGGGGCTTAAAGACCTAAGGAAGCCATTGTAATGCCATCATTGGTATGAGAGACATCTACCTCAACATTCTCTGCATGCATGGATAAATGAATCACCGCATCCGGACCATCGACATTCACCTATGAGGAAGGCACAAAATGTACATCATGAAAGGATAGATCAGCAAGTGAAAGCACGAAATATCACAAGCCATTGAACTTATCCAAGGTAAAGCCTCAACAAGCTAACATACTTATACATGCACACATGCAACACCAAGAAAGATATGTCAATGATGAATGAGGATTACTCACCTCATACATGCATACATGAATCCATGAACCTATGAACTCACATGCAAACAAGCAATTATGAGAGCAACCAGGAATGGACAAGCAGCTGTAAAAATTCACATAGTGATATCCATGAGGAATAGAGAGACCTCCACAACTGTTGCAGCTACAACACTTACAAAGGTGGAGGAACAAGCTGCTCTCTATGCAACATCTCGAAACGCACTTAGAATCTACAAGAAGAACCAAGTCGAGAGGAAGGCTCTTGCTCCTTGAAGGCCTTGTTCTAGAAACCAAGATGAGGCAACAGCCTATTGTGCTGAAGTATGTCTTTAGTCGAAAAAAGGACCCATCCATCACAACCAAATACTTTGGAGGGTCCCATGATGCACCTATGATAGAATGAACGACAAGCCATAAAGGTTGGAGTATGTCCTCAGTCGAAAAGAACCCATCCACCACAACCAAATACTTTGGAGGTGGTGCAAAGATATTCCACTTTATTTTCTTTAGTGGTTTCATTCATGGTCATTATTCTCTTGAATATCCTTAAAACTCAACGACGATTGTCTAGAACAGGGAGAAGATAAGGTCTCTTAAATGGTAATTTAGTACCATTCATACAATGAGGAGTGTGCTAATGTTCTTAATCAGGTTGGATAAACTTGAAGTCGTTGTCGGAGATGTGATTCAAGTATAAAGTTAGTGTGCTAACTTTCCCACATTCGTACCTAATCATGTGTTTAATTGAATTCGGTCACAAGTATACAAGAAACGTGATTCAGTTAATTCATATTCGAGGACAATATCGATAAGATTATCCATTACTAAAACAAACACCAAACTTGAATCTGAGTGCATAGAAAAATGTTCACAAAGTAAACCAAAGTTAATAAGGCGATTCGGCTAACAAGGCCATTCATGTCAAAATTCTGCTCTTCCAACGGTGTTCAATGGAGCAAAATTAGTCTCTCATATTGACTACGAAAGTAATACTCCTAACGACATTGGTAGAAGCATAAACAGATGCATAACCAATGATCTCTTCCATAAAACGAAAGTAGATTCTACAGGGTTAAGGTTCGGGAACAATATCCCTTATTCTTGAAGTTTAAGGTCTTAGGTGCCAAGGATCACGCTTCGGGCATGATGCCACACCTTGGCAGGCCCTAATTCTACCATATGTTGTAAAAATAAACTCGATATTGGATTGTGAGAGAGACTGGCCTAAACTTGGGTTCAAAAGGTTCTAGCCGAAGGTGAAGAGGTTTGTTCGATGCACCTCTGTTGAAGTAAAGCATACATTTCAATGGGCCCCAGCTAAAACTGGGTCTCATCATTTGATAGACTTCAACTAAAGTTGAGTTTATATCGTTCTCTACATTTGTGGTAGTAATCAAATTCAAGAATTTTGGTTAACTTTCATTCTCTACACTACTGCATTAGGAGCGAGTCAGAAACATGGAAGGGCAAAAAATTATTCTCTAGTTTAAATTCGATCGGATTTATAAACTTCAGAATTGTACTCATTCATCAACATAATCATGGTGTGCTTCAGGCAATAATTTTCATGATTAGACATCCCGTAGGAGCAAGCCAAAGAGCTATGGAATCCTCGTTCAGGAGATACTTCCGTTTGTAATGCTTCACGAAAAAGTCGTCGAATGAAGATCGTGGAGGAGGCTTATTCAACTTTTCCATACCATTTTTGGCTTCAATGGTTTCTCAGCTTCCTAATATTCAAGTGGAGATTCACGTCTTATACCCACATTAAGTGGTTTGTGCTAAAAAAGTCCAAATCAGGAAAATTGAACTTGTGACGGTTCATCAATCCATTGAATGGAGAGAACAAGATTGTGATTGGTGTTATAGGAAATAACATATCCATCAGCATCAAAGTTAGAACATTTCAAGTTCAAAGACATGGTGTACATGAAAAACGTCAGGTTTTCATAGGTGTATTGTTTTATGAAAACTTCAGGTTTTAAAGGCACTAAATTCGAAACTACATGTTCAAGTTTAGTTATGAACTTCCGGCTCATAAACAATGAGGTTCCTATAAGAACACATAATACAAGGTACTAATTTAAGTGCATTGGATTTGAGTTGCTTCAGGAACTCATGTGTGAGTACTTCAGGACTACGAAAGGATGTCAACAGCAGTTCAAAGAAGAAAAATAAATTATTGACTCGTTAATGGCAAAATAATGACGTTCAGGTCATATTGGCTTTGGTTAGCGTCGGGCTAAGCAACAAGTGAATTATAACTTAACTAGCGTTAACCAAAAACGTCCCAAAAATTATAGTTAGGTATGGTTAAGAAGCAGATGATGCTAGCATATGACATTGGGTCAAAAAAATAATGCAACTTAGCTCACGTTGGCTGGCTACAGTAAAAGGACAAGGCCTTGCAACACCGCTACAGGCCATTAGGCCACAAATAGGGGAAATAGGCTGTAAGAGTAGCCTATATATGGCTGCATGCCATGGGTCGTGGTCTTAGGTGACGCCCAGCAACGCAAGGCTACTGGCAATAAGCTTGGGCTTAAGAAACCCAGCTAAAGGCTGGCTTTTGGTCACTGGCCGAGACACAAGTGAGCCCAACAATACAGCAAGTTTTGCTGCAAGCGGGCCGAGGAGCGAGGACAAAACGCATCAAGCAACAAGCTTGCTGGAGTTGGGGCCAGGGGCACGGGAACACGCCTAGTAGAGCTACAGACTTTGCTAGAGTGGGCTAAGGTTGCAAGCTTGTTAGGAAACCCAAACCAGGCCAAAAAGGTTGGGTGTCCAATTTGCACAGCAAGCCCACGAGACTATTGCAGATGGTCCATGCATCGGAATGATGTCGTCTAGGGTGATGGCGCGACTTCAAGCCAGCTAGCTAGCTTGGCTCAGTGTCAACAACGGCGCGGCGCAGAGCCCCGACTTAGCAACAAAAAAAAAATCCAGATTTTTATATTATTTTTTCAAATTCTAGGGTTTGAAAACCCTAGTTGTTTCTAAATTATTTCAATACTTTGAATCACAAATTCCACATAGCATAATTGCGTATTACATGAACATGTATATATGTATAGGGAGTTCATGCATCATGGAGAATATTTTCATGCTTCATGGTCGTTTCAAATATCTTAATTTATTTTAAAAGAACCCGATTGGTGGAAAACAACTGAGCCTTTTTGAATTTGTAAAAGATCTTTCTCTGAAAGTCATAATTGCATCTTCAATGCGTTGTATCACATTCAACAAAGAAAATTTAAATTGAAGCAATAGCATGTTGATCAATTCAATAAAATAATAAATTAATGATAAGAAGAATAATTAAAAACGCTATACTCCCCTGATTGAAGATCAAAACTTTCTTTAGCGCAGCATCGAGAACATGCTGATAACATGTTGTAAGCCTATTTTACTGAATAATTATAAGGGACAGAGGGGTGGATGGTTGGCGACATAGAGAGAAGAGAGGTGTGTAATTGTGAAGTGTGTGTTATTTCACCTCATTGTATCTTTATTTATAGTAGTAGGGAAAGTAAATTTCTTGCCCCAATAGGATTACAACTCCAATACGATAATATATAGTCCAAGTTATATGGTAGAATTCCATAAGGATATCTCATATATTGACACGCCCCGACCCAAAAGTAGGGCGTGCTAGCCGTCACGTGAGCGTGACGTAACTATGTGCACAGTGCGGAAGCAAGATTAACATAAGGGATTACGAACAAATTAAAATCAAGGCATTAGCAACCTAAATAGGATAGTGTGCTAGAGTGAGAATTAAGAGTGTTATTACAGAACCAGAGCATACTAAGTCAAATGCAGTCAAGCAGGAATAATAAGTTCGAATAACACCAAAGGGTGTCCTATATAAATGAATTCTGTCAGAACGTCTGATGAGATCCACGTATGCCACCAACGAACACTAGCTACCTAGAACCTGGAGGGGTGAAAAACAAAGTTGAGTGGGTCAGCAAAACAAATCTTTTCAAAATCATTTTTTTCTCAAAAGCTATAACCCCTCTCCTTAAAACCTGTATAATTTCCCAGAAATAAAGTATATACTCATATATATAAATCTTGAAATCATGCTGGAAATATGTGTATATGCCATGCCAAGGTATCATAACTGAAAGCCCAAATTATAACTCTATAGATGTGATCAAGTGCGAGATAATCAACTCAGCCCTTGGCTGTATATAGCTCAAAATAATCTCCGCATATCATATAGCTCATCATCAACTCAATCATATTGTATATATATCCCGCACACAAATCAATACCACCTCTAGTGGTCTGCACAACATCACTATATATAGAATAAATATGTTCTAGTGCTACAATCACGTGAAGACTATGCGAATGATTCACGGGTCACCTACGAGTCGAACCCACTTATAGTGGTCTATACAATAGGATTGTGCACCTAACTTCGATCCAAGGCGAGCATGCGATGCGGGAGGTGAACATCATGTGAAAGACTATGCCCCTAACTCTGGGCGGGAGCACTAATATCAAGGTGCAGGTGTATGAGCTCTCAACACATCTCATCATTCACATCACATCTGTTGGAAATGTGCCCTAAAACCAATCATATGATGATACTTTAAGGACATTTCACAAAGTTAAACTAATGTAGTTTATATATAAAGGGCAAAGGTTATTGTTTGAGCCGTCTTATATAAATGTTATACGCTTAAACGATAAGTCCAAGGAATATGTAATTAGGAGAATGTAATCTAAAGAAGTTAGATTCAAGAGGCCATTCTCTTTCGTATACATATCCTAAACGTTCCTGATCATAGGATTGCCAATTGGGCATTGACAGTCCGTTAAGATCAGTACGTGCTATGTCTTCTCTTAGGGAGAGTGACTAGTCTCGAGTCATTGGTGTGTCTGACACCAAGACAAGTACGTAGGCGCTCAATAGAGAAAGAGTTCATTGAACACGATCAATGAAGAGTTCTCATATTCATGTCACATGAGAACTCATGGTTGGGATAATGCAAAGTAGTCCTTTGACCTGAGGCATCACAGTTGTCTTGTGGTTAGGTACTTGATCTTTGATTATGTCAAAGTCACACCATCAGGAGGGTGTCCACGGCATCGTCGGGGTTAAGCCACTTAGCCATGGAGGCAAGTGAATGCGCAACAAGGGATCTCTAACCTTCAAACTGTTTGAGGGAGAATACTCTATGATATGATTTAGAATCTCTGGCCAGAGTATGAATGAGATGAAGGAAGGCGTTCCAAATCACATTCAAGGTAATCATATAAGTACACGTATCACATTGGATAGTAGACATGAATAAACTATCAAACCAAACAATGTGGTCAAGAGTATTGTATTAGAGAAAGACCGTATTGCATTGTAATCCTAAACTGAATAGGTTCTCCACCTCTTCTGATTAGCTTGGGTAACCATGATATGCTTCTAGGTGTCACTCATGGTTTGTGGAAGCCCTAAACATGTATAAACACTAAAGGGAGAATTGAAAGTAAGTTTCAATTCACAATCGATTTGAAAGAGTTTGAATCGCCCACTGCCTCGCTAAAAGGAACCTAATGGATCGTACACCGTGTAAGGTAGAGATTGAAGATTCAACGGAGATGAGTAAGAATAATTAAATGGTTTGATTATTTATGGCAAGGATTAATTAATATGTTAATTAATCAAACGAATAAGTTCGTTAAAGACCTCGGGATAGTTTTGGACCTTAAGGCCCAATGGGCTTCGAACGTCAAGTCCATTGACTTAAGTTGTATGACAACTTAATGAATAATGATTCACAAAGGCCCAAATAGCCCAATAATACCCTAAGGCCGGCCATGTTAGAAAAGGTAGCAAACTTGGACTTATTTACAAGTTTTCCACTCAAATGAATTAAGGTATAAATATGACTTTATAGCCAAAATTCATTAAGGGTTCTTTTTGGGGAAATTGGAGAGAACACAATCTCTCTTTTCTCTCTAAAGAGGCCGGCCACCCTTGAGGAAAATAGCTAGCAATCTTACTTCCTCAAGGTCACTCATTTCTTCTTAAATCTAACCTTGGTGAAGAAACTTAGAGGTTCTCAATTTTGGGAACTAGGAGAACCTATTCTTCCATCCAAATCCATAGATCTAAGATGCAAGGAATGAAGGCCCTCTCTTTGGGTGATTAGCCTTTGCTTATGCAAAGAGGAATCTACAAAGGTATAGATTTCAACTCACTTTGTTTTGAGTTGTTTAATGGTTCACCAAACTACTAGGCTTTGAACATTCATGGGTAATGTTTTGTTTTTAAGTACATGCAAGCATGATTCCGCCTTTAATTTGTTAATTGCATGCTAATGATGTTGCTTAAATGAACATGTATTCTCAAAATAATCCTTCAACATCATTTCATTCTCATTATAGCTCGTAAATAAACTCACCTAACACTGACCTGTGCATCTGCAGCACCATCATAATTATATGCAATCACTAATGCATAAATAAAATAAATAGATACTTTGTATGGCATTTCAAAACGTATAATCATTTAAGTTCATTTTCTGGGAAAAATAGCAGTATATAGGTATATACGAAAAATAACTGCCCACTCACTGGTAAGTAGCCGGGTCGTAGCCCCTACGCCTAGCCTGGCTACGCTTGTCCTCGAGATAGGCCTCGCCTATATGAGAAGTAACTGAAATAACGTTAATTAACGCACATAAACGGAACTTCGGAAATAACTTCTCATACATAGCTCAATTTTGGTATTTGAATATACCAACGTGACCTACACAACGTCACAAACTCGTACAAATTTTTAGAAAAAATTTCCATGGTCTCACGCCCCCCATGTGCATCATCTCCTACCTCCAAACGCCGGAGCTGTTACGCTGGCGACCACTGTGTCGCTGGTTTCTGGGGAATTTTCAAAACGTCCTAACTCACTCATTTTTCAACCATTTTTTGTGAAACAAGTTCCAAAATGAAGATCTCGACGAGATGAACAAATCCATACCTGCCTCGACCCCTAACTCGCCAGAGATTCGCCGAAAAATGCCTCGATAATTTCGGCCAAAATTGAAACTCTCCGTTCTCATTGCTCCGATGTCCAAAATCTTCAAACAAAGTACTTCGAGCCTCGTGGGGACCCTCTTAAGCTTCATATGAGCTTAAAAACTCCTAAAAATCATTCTATAATTAATGGATGAAAAGTAGCCAAATTGGGGGTTAGGATTCCGAAGTGAAAACAATGGAAATCTCACCTGAAACTAGTATGGATGAACTCGTGGTGACGAGATGAAGACAATGGTAGTCTTTTCTTCCTCGATCGATAAAGTTTGCAAGGTTTTTGGGTGTCGTCCGTACGAAATGGAGGAGAGAGAGGGTGAGTTCGAGATAGAGAGTGTCTGAGGGTTAGAGAGAGAGTGTGTGAGACACGGGAGTGAGATGAGAGAGAGGGGATGTGTGGTTGTGTGTGTGGCCTAAAAGCCACCAATCAAAAACAATATCTTCTTTAGTTCTCATTGGTCCCCCATAGTTTAGGAAATTATGCAATTAGACCAAGACTTTAGTTTAAAACACAATGCACTCCCAACGCTCAAGGGTAAAATCGTCCATTCACGTCTCGAAATAAAATGTGTCCGAACGGGCTGTCACATATATGATAGGATTTACACAATCACATTCCTATAATAAATAGTACTGCAACAGAAAACAATTTTTTAATCTACGAAAAATGTGTACAAACATGTATAAATATGTGTGTTGTATGTCTTTTTTAATCAAAATACATGCATTGTACGTTAATATACTTTTAAAAACGTATGGTTAAATCATTAATATGTGTGAAAAAATAGGAAAAATTTAAACGTGATTAAAGATCTTAGGGCTAGGTATTGCTATGCTTTGATTTTGAAAAAAAAATACTTCTGCTCTACTGCGAAAATTAACAGCTATAAAATGAAGTTGCTTAGTGTTTGACAAACTTTTTTTTTATTTGTAAAAGTGCTTTTAACAGAAAAATAATATCTAAGTGTTTGGTAAACTTTTATATAAATTGATGTGAGTAAGTTAAATGACTAAAAATGATATATTATTTAATATGATATAATAATTGTCAAAGACAATAATGTACATGCAAAAATTGTAATTTTGTAAAATATGTAGGGGCATACTTGCTATTTGAAAATTTCATTAAATAGGTATTGATTACTATGCTTCGAAAAAAAAATTAAGAGTATGGTAGATCCTGCTTTTGCTTTTCTATTGTCATTGGCAAAAAAAATTCTAAAATTCACTTATTTTTTGTTTTACCAAAGACATTTGGTGTTTTAAATTTTTTAGTAAGCTGCTTTTTACAAAAGCACCACAATCCCAATCAGTAGACCTGACAGTTTCTGACACGACACGATGACACGACACGAAAACGACACGAAAATAACGGGTTTCGGGTCGACACGATAACTAATCGGGTCATTATCGGGTAACCCGTTAATAACGGGTCCTTAACAGGTTTACACGATAGTGACACGCGGGTAACCTGTTTTGACACGAAAAGAAAAAAGTTATTTTGATGATTTTAATTTTTTTTAATTACTAAAAAAAACTTACTATAAAATACAATAAATATAGTGGATATATATATATTGTTCATTAATTATTATTGTATTATTATTCTAAATAAATTTTAAAAATTTAAGTTTTATTTATTTATTTTATAAAATATTATGAGCAAAGAGTGAGATTAAAAAATTATAAAACACATTAAAAATAAAAACATCAAGTAATTTAAAAAATACCAAATACATTTAAATATTTAAAATAATTAATTTACAAGTGCAAAAAATGTGAAAAAAATATGCAAGCACTCTTAATCGCATCCTCTGCGCTTTAAAGGTGCGTACATGAATTTTTAAAACTATACAAACCCTCAAGTATTTTTAAGGTAGTTCAAAATAAATAAAATTCATAATCATTAATGTATAAGTCTGAAAAATGTGAAAGCATATATAAAGGGGTGTGATATTCACACACCCCATTTTACTTTTCACACACCCTTCTAATTTTCGACCGTCGGATTAGATGACTTGAAGAAAATCAACAAATAGAAATTAACAAGGGGTGTGTAAGAAGTAAAATGGGGTGTGTGGATAACACACCCCTATATAAATGCTCATGATTGCATCCTCTACCCTTAGACAATCGTTACATGGTCGTTTAGATTTTTAAAACCCTCCAAATCTCATGAATAATGTTTTTTTTAGTGAAAAATTAATAATATTGTAGAAGTGAAAAATTAATAAGATTTTTTTTAAAAAAAAATTGCACATACCACACATTGCCACATAAATATTACTTCAAAACATTAAAACATTAGTCGTTTAAGTATTACATCTACACCCGAAAATAATACTTTTATTATATAACGTAAAATTTTGTGATATCCACATCCACTAGTGTAAATATTTTAAATTGAAGATCGAATTCATTCATTGTATTCATATAGGGTCAAAGAGTGTATCTGTAAAAAATCATCAAAATCGGAGTTAAAATAACCGTTAAATCGTGATTTTTTGTTTACAACCGTCGAAAAGCTTTGTCCCGTTACTTGATCTCTGAATGTTTGTTTTTTGTGAGTTTTTGCTGATGTGATCTCGAAACATATACGAACAGGTTCGACGGTTGTGATCGTTGAAATTAGTTTCAGATAATTCGTATCCCATCAAAACAATAGATTGACTAACACTTAAGAGTTTATTTATACTTTCATTAAGTATAACATAAGATTTTGTGGTATCCACTTGTGTAAATATTTTAAATTGAAGATCGAATTCATTCATTGTATTCATATAGGGTCAAGGAGTGTATCTGTAAAAAATCATCAAATCGGAGTTAAAATAACCGTTAAATCGTGATTTTTTGTTTATAACCGTCGAAAAGCTTTGTCCCGTTACTTGATCTCTGAATGTTTGTTTTTTGTGATTTTTTGCTGATGTGATCTCGAAACATATACGAACAAGTTTGACGGTTGTGATCGTTGAAATTAGTTTCGGAGAATTCGTATCCCATCAAAACGATAGATTGACTAACACTTAAGAGTTTATTTATACTTTCATTAAGTATAACATAAGATTTTGTGGTATCCACTTGTGTCAATATTTTAAATTGAAGATCGAATTCATTCATTGTATTCATATAGGGTCAAGGAGTGTATCTGTAAAAAAATCATCAAAATCAGAGTTAAAATAACCGTTAAATCGTGATTTTTTGTTTATAACCGTCGAAAAGCTTTGTCCCGTTACTTGATCTCTGAATGTTTGTTTTTTGTGATTTTTTGCTGATGTGATCTCGAAACATATACGAACAAGTTTGACTGTTGTGATCGTTGAAATTAGTTTCGGAGAATTCGTATCCCATCAAAACGATAGATTGACTAACACTTAAGAGTTTATTTATACTTTCATTAAGTATAACATAAGATTTTGTGGTATCCACTTGTGTAAATATTTTAAATTGAAGATCGAATTCATTCATTGTATTCATATAGGGGTCAAGGAGTGTATCTATAAAAAATCATCAAAATCGGAGTTAAAATAACCATTAAATCGTGATTTTTTGTTTATAACCGTCGAAAAGCTTTGTCCCGTTACTTGATCTCTGAATGTTTGTTTTTTATGATTTTTTGCTGATGTGATCTCGAAACATATACAAACAAATTTGACGGTTGTGATCGTTGAAATTAGTTTCGGAGAATTCGTATCCCATCAAAACGATAGATTGACTAACACTTAAGAGTTTATTTATACTTTCATTAAGTATAACTCTCTTCATTTTGCATATCTTTGAACATTTGTATTTTGTAGTATGCACTAATGTTTTTTCATTAGACTCTTATTTTGGGGTGTGCAACTTTTTTTTCACTAAAAAAAGTGTTATGTTTTTAATTTAATTATTTATTGGTTTAAAATATATTTTTCTTAACGGGTAACGGGTCGGGTCATATTACCCGTTAATATTATCGGGTCGATTTCGAGTCGGGTCATTTTACCCGTTTATTTTAACGGGTGTTACACGACAAGACCCGTTAAGTTATCGGGTATGACACGAATACAAACACATGAAACACGACATGAATGCCAGGTGTACCAATCAGCCCTTAGTGCCGACGAAGGAAGCAAATCCAAAGGTGAATATTCGTACCAATGATGCCACGCCACGTCACCCAAGCCCAACCTAAACACGTGCTAAGATAATGTCATAATTGGTCAATGCTCTCCCTCGCTTTCCCTATTTCTCTCCGTTCGTCTTCCAAACCACAACAAACAAAAACCTGCTGACGAGGCAACGCACCCATGGCCAACCCCAGTGTCCCAAACCTTCAAAACCAAACCAAATACAAAATTTAAAATATATATACAAACTCAAATAAATAATCCAATTATTCGACACGACCCAATCCAATCCAACTCAATTTTGTTTTGGAATTTCGAATGTACTCTTCCCTTGTAGAATTGCCCAAAAATTTCATTGCAATAAAAAAAAATAAAAAACAAAAAACAACTGATGACAAATCACGATTATTCAACTCTTATGAACCTAAAGAGACTATTGAAAAAGAGTAATTCTATTAACACCCCCACAATCTTATGAATACACCACACACTTAAAATTTGTCACGTGAACTTCCTCTTTTATCCCAATTATTTACCAACAGCCAACTACCTCACACCCATCCACTTACCATGGCACCACATTATCAAAAGTTCATCTTCTTATTCGTATGAATTCTCTGTAATTGATATCTGGCATCAATTGTCAAGAAACTAGTGCTTGTTGATTTTTTTTTAAATTTTTTTAAACATAAAACAAATATAAACCAAGAGATCAAAATTAACCCAAGATCCATCAAAATATTAATATAAACTGGGGTACTTCAACTCTGATACAATGCAAATGACGTTAACTGAATTACAAAAATTCAAACTCCAGTCGTTTACCAAAAAAAAAAAAAAACAAAAAATCAAACTCCAGTCTAGACAAAAGTAACAAAATATTCGGATGACACTACTTGATCTTCTTCTTGGGCCTCAATTGGTTGTTGTGGCCACACCTCTTCTTCCTACAGTTCACTGCCCTTGGATGCAGATGAGCATAACACTTTCTGCAAATCATCTTCTCATAATTGTACTTGCGAGCCAAAGCCATCAGAGAAGGCTCGATAATCCCTCCATGGAGCCTCAGCACCAGTTGAAGAGTCGACTCTTTCTAGATGTTGTAGTCAGCTAGGGTTCGCCCGTCTTCGAGCTGCTTGCCGGTGAAGATCAGTCCCTGCTGGTCCCGCGGAATGCCCTCCTTGTCCTGGATCTTTTTGGTGTTTCTTATTGTTTATGGGGTGGGGTGGCTTCAAAAATACGAGGGACGGAATTTTAGAGGAATTTTTTGAATGTGGGGTGGATTCATAACATTGTGGGGTGTATATAAAACAACACTTGCAAAAATAAAAAATTCCAATTGAATTAAATTGAATTGTGTAATTTTATTGTTTGCATATTCGCGTTTTTCTTTTCCGATTGATTAACGACCGTTGGATTGATCCAAACACCGAAAGTGGGGTCGCACAATCGCACTACATGCTGATTCGTCCCATTAGAAAATTCTATGATTTTATTTCTCTCTGTAAAGTAAACCGGACAAAAGAGGGAATTAAGACAGCCCACAGCAACATCGTCCCCCTCCAGCCTCCCTCCTCCTCCCTCCTCCGCCGGACAGCATCTCCTCCGCTCCTTCTCCTCCGTATGTCTCCTTCTCTATCTTTCCTCAGATCTGACCTCATGTTCTATAGTATTTTTCTTATAAATTTCTCTGAATGTAGGGCTAGTGTTTCAATTTTTTGGGTTTTTTTTTTCTTTTCCAGATTAGGGATTTCGTTTTTCTAATTTAGGTATTTATCTAAATTGTTAACATCATTCAGTTTAAACGTTGCTTTCTGTTTGAATTCAGGTTGTCTTTATTCTTTTTCTCTTGCTGTTTATTTAAATATTGATTGGCTGCTCATGTGTTTTTCCAGATTAGAAATTATAATCTTTTACATTGAATTTCTGTGTTGTGTATCTATCTCTGTATTTAGTGTGTATTTACTCTCTAATCTGAATTTTACTGATATGATGATAAGCTGCTTAATTGTTTATAGGACTCTACTGTTTTTGCTCTCTCTGTTTTGCATGAGTTTACAATTTCCATAATGTTTCGTATTAAATGAAGTTTGATGATTTATGTGATTGGTCACTAGTTCAGTAAGGTTGTTCTTTTGGGTACTCTCTGTGTATTTAATTTTCTGATAGCACTACATGAGCTTTGATGTTCTGTAAAAATGGATGTCTATACTTCATATTTGTCTGTTTCTTTTCCGGTTTCAGCAGTTTGTGAACGAGATAAAGTGTAAGAAATTTGGTTTGGACATTGCTTGGCGGGATTTGAAAGAGGGAAGAAAGAATATAGAGTTTTTCTGCCAGTTTTTGGGGTTCATATAGGATTTGGTATAGCCATTGCCTGTTCAATTGTCCAAAAAGTTCAACACAGGTCAAATTTAATTGGACAGTGAGCAAAGAATCAAGGAATTCTGACACAAACCCAGAAATCAATTGAGTTTTCTCTCATCGTTACTCAGAAAATTTGAATCTTTTGCCTGGGAATTCTCTTTGGAGCTTGGATTGTTGACAGCTCTGCAACACCGAGTCAGATCTGTGCCTTTGGAGATTTGGATGTTGTTTCTTGTGAAGCTTAGACTTTTACAACTCCATTCATGATCTGGCGATGCAATCTCAAAATCTGAGAATAATCCATCATAGAACAGACTGCGTTTGTATTTGACTGCAAGGCCGACACAATGGACCATGACGACTTTCGGACCATCTTAGAAAGTTCGGAAGTGGATATATGGACGTTCATGGACACTGCCATAGCTGTCGCTTCGGCCGAATATGGCACTGAGCTCAAGCACCGGAGGGATGGCATTGTCGAGCGCCTCTATGCCACAACTTCCGTTCCACCTCAATGCCCAAACTGCGATGTTGATGGGCCTAATGGGCACAATGGTAACCAGCCCAAAGCAGTTTCACCGTACACTCCGCAGTCTGTCGGTGGAGATGGTGGTGAGGAGGATGAGGAGGAGTTGGATCCCTACGCAGGGTTGTTCGATGATGAGCAGAAGAAGATTCTAGACATCAAGAAGCAGCTTGAGGATCCTTTTCAGGTCAATTTCTCTTTCTGTCAGTCTACAATTCATTTCCTGTTTTGGTTTGGTTGTGTCTTGTCTTTTTTCATCTCTTTTATATTGATTGTTTAAGCAACTTTGTTCATGTCAGTCTGAGGATACATTGGTTGAGTTGCTTCAAACTCTAGCAGATATGGAAATATCAGTCCAAGAACTTAAGGTAATTATGGTGTGTTCTTGTAAACGGAAAAAACACTTCTCTCACCAATTATCTCTTGATTTGGTGATCTTAATTTTTTTTCCTTCTCCAATTTTGAATCCCGCTTGCCATTTAATAAAGAGAAAAAAATCTTCCGCCAAGTTTGTGATTTTTAGTTGTTGATTGGGATTTTTAGGAGGCTGATATTGGAAAGCATGTGAGTCAATTGCGGAAGCAGCATCCAAGTGATGTTGTTAGGCGATTGGCAAAGCAAATTGTCAAGTATGAACATATTTCATTGCTCTTCACTTGTTGGTGGGGAAAAGTCTTTTAGTTTCAACATTGAAAAAAAAATAAGTTGTTGATTTATTTTGTTGCTTTTTTTTTTTTTTACAGTAAATGGAAAGGTATTGTGAATGAATGGGTCAAGTTACATGGAGAACAACAATCATCTTCAACCATGGGTAAACATAAGATCCTTATTCCCTTATTAATTAATTTAATTCCGCTTCTTGCAAAAACTTCAATCGATGATATGAAGTTGGGATCCTGTCCTAGTTACTTTGAATCCTAACTCAAGGTGTTTGCAGTTGATGAAGACTCACCACAGCAGAAAATTCCCCACAATGGACTTCACCAGGTCAAAGAAAGATTTTTTTTGATAAATTTGTGGAATATTCTGTCCTTTATTCTTACTTTCTAATATTCAGTTCTTTCGATTCTCAGGTTCCTGATTTTGCATACTCTCCAAATCCTCACAGTAAGTATAGAATCAGATTCTACACTTCCTCTTTGTCGTTTGCTGAAAATTTAGTTGTTTACAGTTTTATTTAGCTGGGCCTGTTTGGGTTACTATTAATCATCATCGTTTTCACACAGATGTGAGTTCTGGGTCAGACAAGAACAATTCAGAACCAGAACGCAGGCCAAAGGCAGTTCCTAGAAGGGATGCTCCACCAAAACCTACACAATTGACCCCTGTGTCTGCTTCTGCTCCTCAAAATGTATGGATACCAAATTAGAGTATTTAAAATTTGAAGCTTATGCTTCCAAATATAATAAACTGAACTCAGCTAAGCTAACTAGTTACTTTATAGCTTAGTAGCTTAGTTGAGTGCACGTGTAAGTAATTTCAGTGCCGCATCATAATGTGAATTCCAAAACTATAATTCGAATCAAATTATTTCCACTGAGTTTTGTTTGTCACTTAAATTGATTTTTGCAGAGACAGATGGGGCAGAAGGAAAGCAATTTTGACTCTGATAGATTGGCTTCTGCAAGAAGACGACTTCAGGCAAATTACAAAGAAGCTGAAAATGGTTAGGTCTTAAAACTATGGACATGTTGGTTTGTTTTTGTACGTTTTTGTTCATTACGTTGGTGTTTATGTTGGTTGGGATGTGCCTTCTTTTGTGAAGCCAAAAAGCAGAGAACAATTCAAGTGATGGACATCCATGAGATACCAAAGCCGAAGAATTCTTTCATTGCGAGGAACAAAGGCGGCGGAGGAGGCGGAAGTGGCTCTCATCAAGGCAGGCATTGGTGAAAATGGGCAGAGCCTCTCACACTCGCAGATGTATAATATTATAATGCAAAAAAGGCTTGTGGGGATGGACTGGGTAACACGCACAAAAGGTGTTAATCTGCTTATCCTTTCTTATTCCTTTTTTTTTCTTGTATTAAGCGTAACAAGAAGAGCACAATTTTCCTCGTGTTATTATTATTATTTTTGCTTAATAAGAAACACAACATTTTTAATCTTCTTTTTCTTTTGCATTGGGGTTTGGATAAGACAATGGTGTCCCCAACAATTATGTTTGGGTATTGTTAGGGATGCTAAATTTGTATACTAAATTTGCATACTAAATTATATATCACCAATAAGAAATAAGCACGTTAATCAACGTTTAAGTAATAATTTAATCATTTACTTTTATGCCATTTAGTTTTCATTGCATTAACTGTTATGTTTTTTTTTTCCTTTTTTTCAAAAAACTGGATAAATTAACAAAGGCAAAGATGCCAAAAGTGCAATGATAGCCCACACAAGGCAAACAACCAAAAAACAAAGACGGAAGTGCAAGGGGAGAAAAACCCGACACTAACAGAACATCAGGTATCACCTCTTGCACAACCAAACAAAATTAATGTGGGCAAGGTAGACTATCATGGTGAAGTACATGAACAAGTGAAGATGGAGGTCAATCGACCCAAGTAAAGTTGCACATCTCCACAGGGCTTCGCAACCCCAAACGGTCAGCCGCCAGGTTGGCTGATCTTGGAACCCAAGACCAACAATAGTCATGAAAAGATGCACCGAGTTTCTTGCACTTTGTTAAGATTGGGAAGGCATCCCACCTCCCATTTGTGAGCCGACCCTTTAAGCACGAGATGGAGCTCAAAGAATCGGATTCTACAACCACATTATGAAGACCCAAGGAATGACCCAACTCGCAACCCCTCAAAATGGCGACAGCTCAGCTACTGTAGCAGTAGGGGCCTAAATAGGAAGCATGCGAGCAGCAATAAAAACACCCAGAGTCTCGCACCACCAATCCAACAAAACCATCATGCGAGGCAGCAGCCCAACTTGCGTCAACATTAATTTTCACATATGGATTGGCATGGCTGTTGCCAGCTTTCTGACGGTGCATGAGCACGAAGGTGCTAAACTACCGTGCCCAATATGACCGGAAGGACTGCACAAAGGTGCGCTAAAAGCCTTAACGTTGGTTGATATGGCTACCATCACCTGTGATTGAGTGATTGGTTGCTGCTGAAAAAGGAAGCTACACCTGGCCTTCCATATATACCAACAAAAAAATACAACCCAAGTGAGAACATGGGCTTTATCAGCAGTCGAAAGCTCGAAGGTCTGAATAATGCCCATCAACCAATTCGGGCAGGTAGTGAATTGAGCAGGATTAACTCGATAATTAAGGAAACCCCCAAACCAAATAGTTGCTACCTACGGACAAAGGAGAAAAAGGTGCTCCACTGATTCCTCATGCGATTTACAGATGGGACATAGAGGGGAAGAGGCAGAATGACGTTTGTAGAGAAATTGCGTAGTGGGTAAGGCCTTGTGCATCGATTTCCAGAGAAAACACCGGATCTTATGAGGGGATTTGAGTTGCCAAATGATGTTCCACAACTGCTCTGGAATGGAAGTAGAGGAGGATGAGCTAAAATTGGGCTATGGTAAAGCCCTGGAATGCAGCTAATGGTAACCCGATTTGACGGTATAAGAGCCTGACAGAGTAAGGGGCCAGATTAACCGGTCCGGAAGCACAGGGTCACCAATGTAGATTGCCAAGATAGCCTCATACTCCTCCAGCGAAATAATCACTTTCTGGATTAATTGCAGAAGCTACCTTTGTATTACGACTAACCGGCACCGGCGCAATTGGAGTAGGGTGTTCGACTTTAGATGGAAGGCTAACCACTCATCACCCCAGACCCGAATAGTCTTCCCACTCATGACTTGCCAGTGGGTTGCAACATTGTTTCGCCAGGAGAGCATCATTAAAATCCATAAAATTCCGAAACCCACGCCCTCCCTTTGCCTTTGGCAGCCCCAGAGTAGTAAACCCAATGAATATGTTTCCTCTCCATGTCTTGTCCCCACCAAAAATTAGCAATCAAAGAGTCCATTTCCTTGCAAATGGTTGCCAGAAATTTGAAAAGACTCATCGGATAAGCCAGGATTGCTTCAACCACTGCCTTGATCATAAACTCTCAACCGGCCTGGGATAAGGTTGCTTGTTTCCATCTTCCAAGTTTCCCCAAAATCCGCTCCTTTACATAATTCAAACCTTTCCTCTTGAACCTTCCCCACATAGCTGGCACACCAAGATAAGTTCCAGGATCATTTACCATCGGCATACCCAAGATGCGGCCAAGATCTTCCGTCAAGGCCCGTGGGACATTAGCTCCGAAAAAAACACTAGATTTATGAAAATTGACCTGTTGTCCAGGAGCTAAACAGTACTCTTGTATGAGAAATAACAGGGGCATGTGAATTGAGCTTAATCCCGGAAATCAATCGCTCATCACACGCCCGCGATTTTAATTTACCCATTATGTTTTAAACGCGTTTTCAAGGATCAAAGTTTTGAGAGAAATGTGGTTGCCCCGAGGCCGTTGAGGGGATTTGGAGTTCTTGTCGACTTGGACTAGTCACTCACAGTTAAGTATTATAGTTTGTTCTTGGTGGAGCCTTGGAAGAAGTGAAGTCAAAGGGAGAATTTTGGCTTTTCACAGCCAAAGGATGAGAATCCTCTCTGAATCTTTGTCAGGATCCTCTTCAGATCTTTTGTGAAGATCTTAGGAATCATTTCATTTTAGTTATTTATTGTACATTGTGCAGTCGATTTTTGTTAGATACTATTTGTGTTCAATTTAAATAAAAAATTCAAAATAATTTCTAGCCATAGGATGACTAATGAACGGATAGGATGAACTGAGTCCTACGATCCTTACAAAGAGGATCCGGATAGAATCCTAGTCCCTCACTGAGAGGATCGGTAGTAACGAAAAAATGATTTGGACTCGATTGGAATGGAGGACATTGTTTTACTTAATTTGGCCATATTTACAGGTTTAACTTTTCTAAATTGCGAGTTCGATATAATGTGTCTCATTAGGCAGTTTAACCTAAATCTCCACTCATAATGTTGTATACTTGAAAACAAATAAAAGAGAAGGCACATAACATATAACTATTTAATCACTCACTAAAAGCCCACTACATAGGCAATAAAATATAGTTTTGTGGCCCTTTTGTATTATTTAGTAATATTTATCTTCATTTGTAAGTGAGAATCTTATATTTGAATCTCGTAAATAGTGAGTTTGAAACCAATTTATTCTCTAGTCATAACATAATTGTATTATTGTATAAAACATGAAATAAAAAACATACTTTCTGTTATGTTAACACTCTCCGATGACTCTTCACGTTTTGGACATGAATTAGCCTCCACGCCACGCAATCTTTCCTTCACATTTGACCCACCTTCATAGGCATCCCAAGCAATGGCTAAACTAAACTAGGAATTGTCAGCGGGAGTAGTGGAATTCAAAAGGGTAAAAAGTTCTAAAAAAAAATGTAGACAACTAAATTCTTTTAGATATTAAACAACATTAATGTTATTCATAATTTATCAATAAAAACAAGTTACAATTATTGTTTTGAGGTTCATACTATGAAAACGTCGCATAATAAGTTCATTATCAATAAAAGTAAAGTTATATATCTCAATGTAAACAACTAAACTATCACTCAACCATTATCTCTCATTAAACTTAATTGAGCTATTCTATGGGCCATAAATTGCAGGGTTTGGATTGCCAAGACAATTTAATATTTTTACAATGAGTTACAACTTAATATCAAACTCATTACTAAACGTTTTTTGACACTTTCTGTATGAGTCGAATCTAACACTTGAGTCATGCACATATATAATATGATGGCTTTTAAAACTATTATTTGCATGAAATTTTCCATAATGCAATGAATATTATTTCATTTTTTGCATTGTGTAAATGGTAAAGTTGTGAGCCATGCAGCAAACGTTTCTGGTAAATAACTAAGCAGGCCAGTTGGCCCAATTTCATTTCTAAAATGTACCAAATCCAATGCCCAAGAACAAAACTAACTTCAACCGTGCCCACAATATAAAAGAGAAAAAAATCCCAGTAGAAAACCCCAACACTCCCCCGAAACTGCATATAGTAGCTTTCTCAGCACATCCATGGACTAGGAGTGGTTTGGTATTCCCAAGTTGAAATTTTCGAGATTCCTAATTTTAAGACCAATCCTAAACTAAATTTTTTAGAATCCAAATTTTTTAGAATCTCGAAATAGTTTTGGTATTTAAGGACAATTGGGAATCTCGAAATACTTTTGGGCTTTTGGGGCTTTTCGGCTATAATAACTTGGCTGTGTAGTGTGCAAAATAGTCAATATTCACTGCACATCTTATATATTTATTCTTTATTTCTAATAAAAATATAAAAAAACAAAATGATGATTGTGACATCCCACATCGCCTAGGGGAGTGATCCTTAAATGTATATTCCCGAGCCCGCTCTACCACCGTAGCATGATATTGTCCGTTTTGGGCCCCGACCACGCCCTCACGGTATTGTTTCTGAAAACTCACGAGCAACTTCCCAAGAGGTCACCCATCATAGGAGTGCTCTAGCCCAAACTCGCTTAACTTCGGAGTTCCTACGGAACCCGAAGCCAGTGAGCTCCCACAAGGCCTCGTGCTAGGTAGGGATGAGAATATACATTTAAGGATCACTCCCTTGGGCGATGTGGGATGTCACAATCCACCCCTCTTAGGGGCCCGACGTCCTCGTCGGCACACCACGGCCAAGGATAGGCTCTGATACCAATTGTCACATTCCACATCGCCCAGGGAGTGATCCTTAAATGTATATTCTCATCCCTACCTAGCACGAGGCCTTTTGGCTTCGGGTTCCGTAGGAACTCCGAAGTTAACGAGTTTGGGCTAGAGCACTTACATGATGGGTGACCTCTTGGGAAGTTGCTCTTGAGTTCCCAGAAACAAAACTATGAGGGCGTGGTCAGGGCCCAAAGCGGACAATATCATGATCCGGTGGTGGAGCGGGCCCGGGAAGTGGTCGAGCCCGGGCGGGGATTTGACAATTGGTATCAGAGCCTATCCCTGGTCGTGGTGTGTCGACGAGGATGTCGGGCCCCTAAGGGGGGTGGATTGTGACATCCCACATTGCCCAGGGGAGTGATCCTTAAATGTATATTCCCATCCCTACCTAGCACGAGGCTTTTTGGGAGCTCACTGGCTTCGGGTTCCGTAGGAACTCCGAAGTTAAGCGAGTTTGGGCTAGAGCACTCCTATGATGGGTGACCTCTTGGGAAGTTGCTCGTGAGTTCCCAGAAACAAAACCGTGAGGGAGTGGTCGGGGCCTAAAGCAGACAATATTGTGCTACGGTGGTGGAGCGGGCCCGGGAAGTGGTCGAGCCCGGGCCGGGATGTGACAATGATCAAAACACATCTAAATACCTACGATTATACAAGAAAGCAAGAAGCAAATAAAGTATTTTTACACCACAAAGAAGCTAATAACACAATTTGTATTAGTTGCAGCTTTTATTGCTGTGCAATATAAGAGAGAAGTTCCTTTTAATTGCTTCTTTGTAGCTGCTCAAAGAACGGTAGTACTATATTACCAACAATGTCCCTATCTGGTATGCTCAGGTTACAATTATTGAAAATTTAGCTAAACACAGTGAATCGACAATTAGAACAAGCAGTATAAGTATATAACAAAAGGCAAGTCAGACTGTTAGAGTAAGAGTAAGATGTCGTTGCCCTGTGAGACCATGAGTTGTTCAATTGCATGAAACAAGCCTACCCCTACTGAGGAGTTCATTTTTTTTTACTTGCTATGATACAAAACGTTCATGTTAGCTAATTGTGCCAAGTTTTTGCTAATAATCCACAGGAACAAACAAAGGTTTCTTTCTCTTGAAGTAATTAAGTTGTCCTGTCCCTTTAAAGTAATTAACCCATCTGAGAAATTTACCTGTTGGTAAATAAAACTTTAGCACAGAAGCTGCAGAAGCAAAGCAAATGAAAAGCCCCATACCTTCCTTCACCAATATGCAAAAACCAAAGAATCATTAGATCAATTAAATAGAATTTGTGAAACCAAACAAACCTAAATTTCAAAAACCCTAAATACAAACCCTAATCTATAATTCATAAATTAAATTTCACAAACCCTAAACTAAATTTCAAACCCTAAATTAATTCCTATATTTATTTACCTGTGTCTAAATCTGAGAGAGAGAGAGAGAGAGAGAGAGAATCGCACGAGAGACTCCTGAGAGAGAGAATCGCGAGAGAGAGATCGGTATGTGGCTCTATGTCGTCACTGTCGTGAAGGAAAGCTCCACCGTCGGAGAGAAACAGTGATGGATCCGTGTGGTGGTAGGTCGGTGACTAGCCGGAGTTGGTTTTGAAAGTCGAGACAGAGAGAAGGAAAAGGCTCTCACTGTGATGACCCATCCCAAATTTGTATATATTTTCTCCTCGAGCATGTAAAATGACGATAACGCCCTTGAAGCTTAGTGATGTGGATGCGCATATGCAGAATTGAATTGTTCTTCTCGCTGATGAAATTAAATTGTGTTCGATGTCACAAGCGTATCGACGCAAATTAGGGCCGAATCGGGTTCGTAACGGAAATGTGAAAGAATAAGTGGAATTGGGTAAGAATACATTATTAGGCTAATTCTCATTTAGTCACCAATTACAATGGTTCCTATCTTTTTGGATCCAATTAGAATTTTAGGCTTGTTATTATTAGTTTTGGATTAATTGTAGGCCCTAATTACATAGCCCAATAAAGGCTTTGTTCCCTTTTATTTTGGCCAATCCGAGCCCTCATACACACATACGTGCAACCTTCATCCTCTTCCACAGCTTCTCAAGAATTCCCTCGTCCGTACACCCCGTATGACCACACACGCAAACTCTCCGAAAACCACACGGATCAAGCCTTTCAAGTTTACCATCATGTTCCTCTCAAGGCTATGATCTTAGCCATACCCTTTGTTCAAAGAAAGGACGTTGGAATCGTGAAAAGCTCCGGCGAGGTGCTTAGTGACTTCGACATGATCGTCGAGGTTTTACAAGGTTTCAAGGCTCTAGAAGTGTTTTAATCAACTTAACAAGGACCCTAGGTGAATTTTGGGGTGGTTCGAACGTCAAGGACAGACACGTTCATGAAGTTTCAATTTGGCCGGTTGTTCCAAGTCATTTTCCGACCTCTTCCCATTAAGTTTAGGACCACATATAGGTAATAATTTGTTCTCCTTGTTGAGAGCTTCAATTCTATATAAAAATCAAAAACTTTGGTTGAGAAATGGATGAGATATTGAAGTTTAAAAATTTCCCAGTTTTCTGGCAAGTACAGACGATGGCGGAGTTCTACGAGGTTCACCGGAGAAGACAAGGAATATTCCGTTAACTTTAACAAAATATTCTAACGGCGTCAGTTAACTTTAACGGAATATTGTAGGGAATTAACGGAATATTCCCCTAACGGTGTTAGGGTTCCATCTGTTGGAAATGTGCCCTAAAACCAATCATATGATGATACTTTACGGACATTTCACAAGTTAAACTAATCTAGTTTAATAGAAAGGGCAAACATTATTGTTTTAAGCCGTCTCATATAAATGTTATATGCTTGAACAGTAAGTCCAAGGAATATGTGATTGGGAGAATGCGATCTAAAGAAGTTAGATTCATGAGACCATTCTTTCGTAGACACATCCTAAACGTTCCTGATCATAGGATTGCCAATTGGGCATTGGCAGTCCGTTAAGATCAGTATGTGCTATGTCTTCTCTCAGGGAGAGTGACTGGTCTCGAGTTATTGGTGTGAGTGACACCAAGACAAGAATGTATGTGCTCAATAGAGAATGAGTTCACTGAACACGATCAACGAGGAGTTCTCATACTCATGTCACATGAGAACTCATGGTTAGGATAATGCAAATTAGTCCCTTGACCTGAGGCATCATAGTTGTCTTGTGGTTAGGTACTTAATCTTTGATTATGCCAAACGTCACTCCATCTGGTGAGTGTCCACGGCATCGTCGGGGTTAAGCCACTTAGCTATGGAGGCAAGTGAATGCGCAACAAGGGATCTCTAACCTTCAAACCGTTTGAGGGAGAATACTCTATGATATGATTAAAATCTCTGATCAGAGTATGAATGAGATTTAGGAATGTGTTCCAAATCACATTCAAGGGAATCATATAAGCACAAGATTCACATTGGATAGTAGACATGAATAAACTATCAAACCAAACAATGTGGTCAAGAGTATTGTATTAGAGAATGACCGTATTGCATTTGTAATCCTAAACTGAATAAGTTCTCCACCTCTTCTGATTAGCTTGGGTAACCATGATATGCTGCTAGGTGTCACTCATGGTTTGTGGAAGCCCTAAACGTGTATAATCACTAAAGGGAGAATTGAAAGTAAGTTTCAATTCACAATCGATTTAAAAGAGTTTGAATCGCCCACTGCCTCGCTAAAAGGAACCTAATGGATCGTACACCGTGTAAGGTAGAGATTGAAGATTCAACGGAGATGAGTAAGAATAATTAAATGGTTTAATTATTTATGGCAAGGATTAATTAATATGTTAATTAATCAAACAAATGAGTTCGTTAAAGACCTCGGGTTAGTTTTGGGCCGCAAGGCCCAATGGGATTTGAACGTCAAGCCCATTAACTCAAGTTTTATGACAACTTGAATATACAAAGGGCTTAAAAGCCCAATGAACCCTTAAGGGTCGGCCATTTATTGAAGGGTAGCAAACTTGGACTTATTTACAAGTTTGCCACTCAAATGAATTAAGGTATAAATATGACTTTATAGCCAAAATTCATTAAGGGCTTTCTTTTGGGGAAATTGGAGAAAACACAAACTCATTTCTCTCTAAAAATGGCCGGCCCCCTTGGAGGGATTATCTAGCAATCCTACTCCTCCAAGGTCACTCATTTCTTCTCCAATCTAACCTTGGTGTAGAAACTTAGAGGTTCTCAATTTTGGGAACTTAGAGAACCTATTCTTCCATCTAAATCCCTTGATCTAAGATGCAAGGAATGAAGGCCCTCTCTTTGGGTGATTTGCCTTTGCTTATGCAAAGAGGAATCTACAAAGGTATAAGTTTCAACTCACTTTGTTTTGAGTTGATTATTGGTTCACCAAACTACTAGGCTTTGAACATTCATGGGTAATGTTTTGTTTTAAGTGCATGAAAGCATGATTCCGCCTTTAATTTGTTAATTGCATGCTAATGATGTTGCTTAAATGAACATGTTTCTCGAAAATAATCCTTCACCATCCATCGTGCCAGGCACGTGCTCGCGAATGGGCGGCACATATGACCGTGCCTTGGCCAGCACATATGACCGTGCCTTGGTCGGCACGTGGGACTTTCAAATTTTTTTTTTTAAAATGTGGGGATGTTCATGGTGTTGAGTAGGCCACGATGGTATATTCAAACAGCCCATTTGACCAACGTATGAGAAATTAATCCTAGGTTTTGGTTATGTACTTTTGAATTAACGTTTAAATAGTTGTTTCTCATATAGGTGAGACGTATCCAGAGGACGAGCGTAGCCATGTGAGACTTGGGGGTTAAGTGAGTGGGTTTTTGGTTTTTTATATATACGTATATACATTTTACATTTTCCCATAAATTGTTTTAAATGGATTTACGTTTTTAAATGCCATGTCAATTGCATCATATTTTAATATATACATCAGCACAGATATGCATGATATTGCATGACACTGTGGACACACAGGTAGGCTTAAGGTGAGTACATATTGATGATAGAGATTACAGTAAGTATGGTTATGTTTATGTACATTTAATGCTCATTATCCTACACCTTGGTGTTAGTGTCCTGCCTGAGGCCAAGGCCTAGCCTTTACATGATCGTTCACCTCCAGCACCACACGCTCACCTTAGATCCAAGGCAGGTGACAGCCTGTCGTACAGACCACATTAGGTGGTTCCGACTCGTAGGTGACTTGCGATATTTCACACAACCTTCACATGATCGTAGCACTTGAGCTTATTTATTACACCCAGCCTGTAGTACAGAAAAACATTAAGTGGTTCTGACTAGTATGGAGGAATAGATTTATGAGCTATAAATTCAGCCGTACAGGTCATGTTAGGTGACTACGACTGACACGTCACTTTTATATTGATTCACATCACCTAGCTTACATATTTGTTTCTAAGATACTCGACATGGCATATACTTGGTTTCCGTCGTTATCGAGCATGATTTTCTATATATGTATATATTATTATTTTATGGAAAAATTATATGGGTTTTACGGTGATGGGTTACTATATTTGAAAAGAGAAATGTGTTTTCAAAGCTTTGTTTTTGCCCACTCACGTTTTCTGTTTTGCGCCCCTCCAAGTTCTAGCTAGCTGTTGGTATTGGTGTCTCATGAGGACTCTATGGCGGTTCTGACAGCCCTGCAATAAATGTAGGAACTTTCTTCTGTATTCTGTATAATTAATACTTAGCCTGTTGGATTGCACCTAGGTTACCTACGCTCTGAACATCTGTATCACTACTTTGCACACTACCAAGCACTTATATATTACTATAGTGTAACTTAGTTAGTTTCGGTTTTTATTTACTCACATTTCTATATCTCTATCACTTCTGCATTGCGCACATGGCTACATCACCCTCACATGACGGCCAGCATGCCTCGATTCCGATCGGGGTGTGTCACTCTCAATGCCTCTGAGCTGAGAGACTGAGTGAGAAAGAAATGAAATCGAACTTGACGAGGAGAAAGCCTAACAAGGAATGGACGGCATAGATTAATATGAAACAATCCAACGGTTCAAATTAACTCTAACTATAATTAAAAATAATAATATATATTATTATGTGTGTGTGTGTGTAATTAAAAAAATATATTTTATGTTGGGTATGGGAATACCAAAATATTGGGAAGACAATCTCGATTCCCATACCAAAATTTTGGTATTGGCTCCGGATAGCATATCGAAAATTTTGGAAAAATCAGTTTGGGACATTTTTGGTTTAGGAGAGGTATTTTTTTGGTTTAGTTAGGGATTTTTGAGAATTTTTTCCACCCCTAGCATGGACCGTGGCAGCCAAGCACGTCCGAGCAAGTATGTTTGCAGATGATCAACCTCAGGTGGCTATCGTGGCTGACGTGGCCGCCAAACTCGACAGGGCACAACTCAGGAGCCGTGCTGCAAGTTTTTCGATGGACCAAATGGGTGGCTAATCGCTCATGGGATTCAATTTTCTGCGACTGCACCTCCTTTCGCCTATGTAGCTTTGCCAGATCCCAAGTATTTCTCTTGACGTACTACTAGCGACATTCCTAATAACTTAATTTTAGTCGTCTCGTCTCGTCTCATCCACATTATGAATAAAAGCTACCGTTGACTTAGTAAGCCTCCTCGTAAACACGAAATATATTGTTTGCAGTCTCACAATCATCCCTCCAAGTTTCCAAATAAATAACACCATTGGTCCATCACTGACAAAGAAAATATGTGACACCCTTCTTAGCGTTCCTACTATTTCATCTTGCCATAACAAACCTGACAAACCCTCGAAGACAAGAAAACAAAAACAAAAGAAAGAAAGAGAAAGTGGAGTATTAAGTTGTTACTTCTCACACACACCGTTTATTAATTTATGTCATTTAATATTCTTTAATTCAATCAATCCAACAGCTACAAATTAAGAGTGTATGTAAGAAGTACAAAAAAAGGAAAACTAATGAAAATAGTTTGAAAAGTTTTAGTTTTAATAAAAAAAAACCATGTTATAAGTTTTGTTTAATAAAAAACCATGTTATAAGTTTTAGTTTTAATAAAAAAAACCATGTTATAAGTTTTAGTCTTTTTCCTTCTTTTCCTTGGGTTTTGCAATTTTTTCCAATGATGTGGTTATAGACCTTCTTCTTTTTCTTTGAAACAAAAATATAGATCCTCATGCTATTTAATTTATATTTTTGTATTATTTCGTTGAAATGTGATCGTTGTTATTATTCATAGTGTATTCGAGGTACTGTTTTTCAATTTTTCTTCGTCAGTGAAGTTCATCATTTGTTTCTCCAGAAAAAAATATTTGAGATCTGCATGCTATTCAAAAATAACGACAGACAATGTTTCTGGAATGTAAAAATAAACTGTTTCTGGAATTTAAGTCACTGTTTCTGGAATTTAAGTCAAGGTTTCTGGATTTTGATTCTTTTCGACAGACACTATTTCTGGATTGTAAAAATAAATTGTTTCTGGATTTTAAGTAACATTGTTTCTGGAATCTAAGTCACTGTTTCTGGATTTTGATTCTTTTCTTTCCAGAAACAGTGACTTAAATTCCAGAAACAGTGACTTAAACACCAAAGGGCTTGGTGTGGTTGCTGCTTGCTGGAGCTAAACGGAAGGGAAGGCCGGATTTCGGCCGAAAAGTTGGACAAACTTTAAATCCTCATAACTTTTTCAATACTCAACGAAATCGAGTGATTCAAAGTTCTCGAAGAGACAAAGAGAATGGTACCTCGCACGATGGCTAACTAACCGTGGTTTGGCCGGAAACCCCTCGAAAGCCTTGAAGGTCGCTTGAAACTGGGTAAGATTCAAATGGATATAACTTCTTCAATACTCAACGAAATAGGGTGCTTCAAGAAGGAAAGTTGTAGTACTCAGCGAGACGAAGAGGAGGAGGAGGAGGATGAGGGCCAAAGGAGAGCCCATGAGTGACTGGCTGGTGGTCGAGCTATCTGTTGGTTTGGTGGGTTTTACTTTGTTCTGGGATGGTTTTTGGTTAAAAAAAGTTATATGATGGTTTTTGGTTAAAATAAACTTAGTTCAAGCTCTTTTTATTAAAGTTCCCTAAAAAAAAGTATGTGGATAACACAATCCTTATAAGACCAAAAGGTTGCCCTTTCCAAAGCACCGAGAACAAAATGTAGTGAGGCAAACTATTATGGAGTAAGATTCTCCATCCTCCTATTCTCATCCCCTTCCATGTCCTCCTCTCACACATTGTTTTTTATCTTATTATCTCTATAAAAAAAATGAATATAAGATGTTGACGTGGTTTAATCGTGACCGTTCAAATATGATGACATTGAAAGGTGGAGAGATTAGGAGGGTAGATAAACTTACTCCAACTATTATATGCACAACCAATTCCTTCGCAAACCCTAATTTCATCATTATCGCTTGAAGAAATGACTACTCCATACAATCATACGGCTTCGCCATATAAGCTTGATTGCCATGTGAGCATTGTGCTCTTCACGTAATCCGTTCATATGATGCGTCGTCTCAAAATGGACTATGGCATTATTACCATGAATAACCCTGCCCGACACAAAAGCACTATGCCTTTCGGATATGACCAACCCAAGAACTTTATTCAATCTATCAGCGAGAGCTTTCGCAATGATTTTATGTAAGACTGTACATAAAGATATAGGGATCAAAGCAATGACAGTGGTTGAATTCTTTCACACTAGGATCAATAGTGTTTGGACGACACACAAGGTCTTTTTGGGTTTAGATTTTTCTCTTTTTTCTCTGAAGAACAAATCTTAGCATTAGCCGCACCCTAACATTGGGCTTGACGCCAAGGGCTTTACTCCTTCTGTTAAGTCCATTTCACTAGTCCGCTTGAACTTGTGACTTGGACCCTTTTAATTAAATAAAGCCCAATGCTTATCTTAATTAAAGATTTATGTGATATGGATTTGTTCGGCAAGGAAGTTGATTTAAGGACTAAGTGACTACGAAATACAAGTCTCTTTGCCTTATCCTTATTTAAGACATTGCTTCCATACCTTAAATCTTACGGACTTATTCATAGTATACTATTTCTATAATATAAAGACAAACTCATGAATACGAGACCATGATTTTCGAATCATCGAACCAAGTCCACCTTATCGAGAGTGACCTGCTTGACCCTCAAAAAACGTATCTCTAATCATATTCTAATTAGGAGAGAATCTTGGAAATTCCTATTATCATGGAAATTGGTATGCATCCCAAATAATCGTTAACCTAATACGAAATGATCTCTTCCTACATTTTCTATTGAGATTCTCTTGACTTTTAATATGAATTATCATCTTCATAAGAACTCTCATTGAATACTATAAATATGCCCCCCTAGGGCCCAAAGAAGAGGATCTCATCTCTCAGATCTCATTTCTCTTAAATCATCTCAGACCTCTCGATAACATACTCAATCCATCTTTATATGCTTAACACATATTTGCATGGTCATATATCGAACTACACATGATTTTATTCTCCTCTTCGACGAGGAGATATGTTGGTAATCCTTCTAGATTCAATCACACCCCCTAAACAATACCTCTATTCTCTAACGTTCATAGGATTATGGCAATTATTCGTATACTAACGATTGTGCGTTGAATTTCGTTCCAACAATAAGTCACAACCACTTCATGATGGATTTGAAGAACTCAAGACGCTAATTCCGTTTGATTAGGAGAAAGATGATTCAATTTCTCATATGCCAAGGATGTCTCTTATCATGCGCATGTATACCCTCTTCCAAGATCTTGATTAGTAAAAGGTTAGGCTTGGGTTTTCCAGACGAATACAAAAATCGATGTTGTATTATGTCCTCTAATTAGATTTACTGTTATTTTCTGATGGTGAAACAATTCTAACCACTTTCTTTTATGGTTCTTGTCAAATTCCTGAGGCAATTCTAAGAACTCTTCGAAACTAAGAGGCTCTTTAGATCATTAGGTCATTAACCAAAACCGCACAACCATCCTGACGAGTTATGCCCTCATTAATTTGGTGAAACCCACATTTAATCCACGCACAGTTCAGCATTCCTGAAAAACCTGAGCAGCTGATTACAACCTCATCAAGCTCTTCTACCCATAACAATAAGGAGAAAAGTCAAAAGCACTAAAGATTGAATTAGTTACTAAATCCTATCTTTAATACTCTTATAATTGAATATTAACTAAATCAAGCAAAGAATCCCAATCATATCCAATGAAGGATACTTCCAAGATAATCTCAAGATGCTTTGTTATTAATATCTTTGGAATATTTTTTCCTCATCCATCTTACGAATCACTCATCTTGACTAATCAGATGCCGACATATATCAAGGCAAACCCTACATGTGTGATCGACCTAACTCTTATAAATACCCCATCTCCACCAATCTCTGGTAAGTTTTGGCTACGCAGTTAAGTCCTAAACTTGCTCTTTCTAGAGAAACTGACTTAGACATTGGAAATCTACTAGCTAACCCCTCCCTCCCATCCCCCTAACACCCCACCCCACCTTGTGGGCATGTGTGGCTTTGTCCTTGATCAAAGGTGTTTATATGTTTTATAGGTACAATTTTGTCAAGCCAAAAGACAGCAGAAATTTGCAGCTATCGTAACAGTTAGGAACAGTATTGGGACTGTGATTTTTAAGATGTTGCCGTTTGGCAATCCGGATGTGAAAAATGTTAGGAAATCTCGAAACTCCCCCAGATGAAGACGTAGGCAAGTTTCTAACATATTGGGGTTCCTAGGTCCGGGTAGTCTAGATACGATTCGACTGTGGTTCAAGTGTGAAATATCCTACTTAAAGGCGTTTACTTGGCAAGCTATGCAGTGTATCTAAGTTTGGATTAACCTTTATTACCTCCTGGAAAGTTTGGAAATGAGACTAAGATTGCATTCCAAGTAACTAAAAACCCAATACAGGTAAAGAAAGATCGTTATCTCTTCCTTGATTTGGAGTTACACCCACAATAGGGTTCATAAATCACAGGGGCTCCCTATTCTGCCCTATAAATGTTTGAATATTCACCCAACAACGGTGTGCAATAATCCCCACATACTGCTCAAAGCTTACTACTTTTAGAAGTACTAGAGTTAACTGAGTACTAACTTTGTATTGGTTAAAAACTCATTTTCCAGTTCACCGATTTCATAGCAATTTAGGGGTTTGAACACGTAACAAAAGGAAAATGGTTGACACCAAATCATTGCCTTCTACCATCTTTGATTTCTTCTATTGTTTTGTAGGTTGAATCTCAGCCGTACATGACGTATTACAAAATTGTGGTCAAACATTGTTCAAAAGATATTTGCGTTTATGCTTAACATATTCTCTACTCTTGAAGAAGATTGATCTTCTTTATTCGGAACAGAGGCTGACTAAGGCTTCTGCCCTCTTTCGGAGTTGAGGGAGCAGAAGTGGGGTTTTTTTTATTTTTTTTATTTTTTATTTTTATAAATAAAATGTATTGATGAGAAAATGAGAAAACAAACATTACTGAAAACAAACAAGCACCAAAGAGTTGCTTTAAAAAACAAACAAGCGGCGAAGAGCAACAACCACAAGAAAAATAGACAGCTGACCCAACAACACCGCATAAAAGCAACAACAACAAGCACTAACTACTCATATGTATATTGCATTCCCTTAAAATAGACTCATTAGCAGCAGAATGGGCAATTTCAAAGAATTGAACACAAGTCCAAATGTGGACTTAATTGAGTTAAGAACTACCGCAGCGGGTTGACATGAGTTCTTGAATCTACGGTTGTTTCGCTCCCTCCAAACATTATCACATCCCGACTCGGGCCCCCACCACAACCTGGGCTCAACTCCACCGTAGCACGATATTATCCGCTTTGGGCCTCGATCATGCCATCACAGTTTTGTTTCTGGGAACTCACACGAGAACTTTCCAGTGGGTCACCCATCATGGGATTGCTCTCGCGCGAACTTGCTTAACTTTGGAGTTCCGATGGAACCCAAAGCCAATGAGTTCCCAAAAGGCCTCGTGCTAGGTAGATATGAGAATATACATAGGCTTACATGATCCTCTCCCCTGAGCGATGTGGGATGTTACAATCATAATACATAGTAGCAGCATGACATAACTTCAACACTATCGACGGTAGAAATTTTTCCTTCCAACAACTAGTAGCCACATGACAAAAATAGGCCAAAGAAGCCTTAGCCAAGGGACACCGCACTTGAACAGCACTGAAGATCAAATACCATCAGTAAAATGACACTCAAAGAAGAGGTGGCAACAGGATTCCATAGCACTAGAGCAGAGGACGCAAGTTATTGGAGTCGACGGAGCAAAATTCTGAGCAAAATTCGATGCACTTTTTCAATATCATAATCATCATATTTAGGGCTTTAGTATACTTTAGCTTACTTTTAGCGCTACCCATAACCCCCCACTGCTTTTGAACTTCATTTTAATCCATCCAATTGTTTTAATAAAGACACTGCCATCTTGAATCTGGACAGTTTCTTTGACTAGATTAACAGAATTGAGATATATTACAATAAACCTCTATCTTCTTGCTAAAAGTTTCTACTATTATTTTGTTGTCGTGGTTTCCCCATTCATCCCAAATTTGATTGTTCCAGCTGGAGAGTTTCCTAGCCTAAATTTCTTTAATGTTCAGTGATCAACTGAATAGTAGATTGATAAACAAATATGATAAATTCAATATAAAATTTAATATTGCGAGTTATTATTAGGTTTGATGACACTATATTTTTTGTTAAGTTTGTGATAAAATTGTAAATTTTATGGAATATAGTGTCTTAAATCATAGGATCGATACTGGGAATTAAATACCTTCGACCCCTATATCACCTTTTTCTTTTCTTTTTTTTTTTAAAGTTTATATTACTATATGGTAGATTACTTATATTCAATGGATATCACAAGTTGTTTTGTCGATAGTTTACTTATATCACAGATTAATTGTTTTTAGCCAAATATAGTATAGATCTTTTTTACTTGTAATCTACCTCTTTCAAAATTTTATTTTATTTTTAAAAAATAGTCTTCTTATGATACAAGTATTTTCAATGGCAGAAAAAAAAAATATATATATATACACACACACACCAAAATAAAACTCTAATTTTCATGTGAGGATGTGCAGAAATCCATACTTGAGACTGTTGTTGATTTTTGCTGTTGTTTGTGGGTAGTATGTGATAAAAACCTTTGTCATCGTTCTCTTATTTTAAGGTACACAACTATTTTTGTAGGTTTAAAAATCTAAACCACTTTTTAGATTTAGTCTTAACATACTCAGGAAAATTAGTCTAGTCTAATTGTGAAACATGTGTGTTTGTTTGGGTTCAAACCCAATATTGGCGTGGGTTTTCTTCTTTTTTTTTTTTTTTTTTTTTTTTTTTTTTTTTTTTTCTGTGCTTGAGAGCCTTTCTCATCGTTTTGTGTGAGTAGTTGAAATTTCATCAATTTTCGTTGTCGCCGACTCTAGCTCCGGCTAGGGTCAGTGGCATTCTTTCCCTTTTCGCTCTAATTTTTCCTTTGTGTTTTTATGCAGTGTTTTTCCTTTCCTAGCAATCCTTTTCTAGTCTGTTCTCCACAATCCTTTGGCATCCTGTTATGATCCCACATTGACTACACTTATGGGAGTGTAGGGGTTCTTAAGTCCTTGGGATCCTCCCACCTATTTGACTAGTCTTTTTGGGTCATTTTCAATTCAATATGTACACCACCACCACCTTCTCTCTCTGCCTTTGGCGGCGTTGCATGTGGATCTCCACAGGCTTCATGGCTATTTTTTTCCAGCTTATGGTTGCAATTGAAGAGCTGTTCTGAGCTGATGGAGGTGATCGGAGTGGGGATGCTTCATCAAAAGCGTGGAATCGGGCTGGGCGAGGTTTTCTGGTGTGGAAACGGCTGCAGCAGAGTTCTAGGTTGTTCTCGATTTTTTTTTGGGAACTTTAACGAAAAGCTCCCGGTACTGTTCACTTTAACGAAAAACCACATTTTTACACTAAAAAGTCAATCTTGCTACTATTCACTTTACTCTTTATTTTGTCCTTATCATTAAAACTCAAAGTTTTCAAGCCCTTTTCATTAGTTTTCCTTTTTTTTTTGTTTGGTCTCAACCTTTTGTTGGGCGTTTTTTTTTCTTGGGCTGGTCCTTTTTGGTTTGTATATTTGATTGGTCTATGGGCCAGTGATTTGTAAGTTTGTGCTGTTTGTTTAATAAAGGTTTTTGCCTTTAGTTGACCAAAAAACCGAAAGAAAAAAAAATACCTGTGTGTTTGGCTTTGAACTGTGCAATTTTAGGAAAATGACTACTAAGATTTAGCTTCCCCACTCCAATTTGATGGCAAGTTATAAGCCAATACTTCCAAAAGTAAAAAAAATAGAAGAAACTAATAAGAAAAATGAAATAATCCATAAATTTTGTTGTTTATTTTGTGTTATATTGATGACGTTGTTGTGAAAGCTTTCACAAACATTCCCTTTTGGTTTAGTTCCACTAGTCTCACAGAGTTGTGCATCGATCAAATCGTCACCATTTATAGTGGAGTTCAACTAATTAAAATAAAATTATTTAAACACGACCACTCATCTTGTTTTGAGTAGATCACGAAGAACTTTGCCACTAACACAAATTGAATGAAACTCATCATTCGACCCAATACATTTTGGCATGATGGAAAATAATCTTGTTTGCTTCTTTTAATTATTAGCACTTGAACCAAACGTTATATCTCAGTTCGATCATAAGTGTCTACATTCATTGCATCTAATTCCCTTCTCAAAATCACTTTTGGTATTCGTATAATTAGGTAATGCTGTGGTTCCCCATTAACCCAAAAGTAGCTCTTACTTTGTTAGTAAAAGCAACCACTAATTCCACCACGGGGCTTTGTTGCATTAGACTGTATCATATTCTTTGATTCATTCGTTAATGTGGTAGTGTATAGATTAGTCATGACTTTATTTTTTTTTTAATTTGACTCTTGTTGGTTTGAAGAGTCTAAATTTGATACGCCATCTTAAAAATTATATGTTTCTAATACTTTAAATAGAATCATTACCGTTTAGCCTACTCATAAGAACAAGAGAAATGTTACACTTACCATCTGTTTGTTTGTACCATCATTTATATCATCTCTAATAGAGTTAAGGCTCGCCAACACATGTGGGTTCTATCTCTATTAGAGAAATGGTGCAACTAGGTGGTAAGAGTCACATTTTTTGAAAGAACAAAACAAAACAACCAGTCATCCTGCCACGATCATCGCCTTGGTCATTACTAAAAAAATTTAAAAAAAATTAGTGTCTTGTTAAAAATACTTCCTAATAAGTAGACTTGACAATTTCTTACATGACCTGTTAACTCGACACAAATTGATACAAAATTAAAAGGTTTTGGATCCACACATTAACTAATCAGGTCGTTATCGGGTTACAGTTAATAACTGGTTCTTAATAGGTATACCCGTGGGTAACCTGTTTTAACTTGTTAAGAAAAAGGTTAGTTTGATAATTTTCAACTGCTAACAACACCTCACTACAATAGCCATACGATTATGTGAGATTAAATACTTTACCATTGACTAGTAGACGGTCAACACTAGTCAGTAATTATCAATTGTTAAGAATAGTTAACTTTGGACTCTCTGTGAAATTTTTTATATAATTTGATTTTTCCTACAAAATACCAAAAAACATTCAACATAATAATCAATTTACAAGTGTAAAAAATGTATTAAAAAAAGCGCAAATGCTCGTAATCGCATCCTCTACGCTTTGAAACCCTTCAAACCCTTGTGAATAGTGTCTGTAAGGGAATTCATAATAATTAATATACAAACTTAGTTTACCTAGCATTATCCATAAAGACCAAAAACTAAGAAAGACAAGCATCGAGACGTGGGGCAGGAAGAGAGAGGGCCAGCGAGGTAAGTGGGAGGTGAAGGAAGGATCGTAAGGTGATACGAAGTGAGGACTCTTAGGCCCAACTCGAAACAAGGAGCCGTCAAATATAGAATTTGCAGATGTAGGATTTCGTTATGAGTTTCTCCCCCAAAACATTTAGTCATTGAACAATATGTACTCAATTACATGAAATGTATGTTGAAATGTCCCACATCGACTGGATATCTGAGAAAAGAATAGTGTAAATATCCCAACCCCACTCCAACTAATACCAAAGCCTATTATGATAAAACTTCACACCTAATGGATTGTGTAGGTAGTACTTACTAAGCTGGGGACAGTATCAGTGTTGTTAGAAGTGGACATTTGGCTCGTATCGCCGATAATTCTATATAGTATCAGAGCCAGGGAGCGGGCTCATATTGCCACGCGATGGGTGAATCATTTAAGCCTCGAGGGATGATGGTGAGTCCCTTGGCCCCACTTGTAGGGTGAGTGAAATTGGTACCAGGTGGAATACCCTACAATAAAAAAATTACAAAAACTATATTGTCTAGCCAAATGTACTAGTCAACTGAGTACAAATTGTTAGAATCCCACAAGCATATAAACCAAACAAACTTAAAGGGTTAAAACTTAACAATGTGAACTTCAGTTAAGTTTTAGTCTTAGTACTTAAGTTAAGTTCTCTTAGTTAATAAAGTGTCAATACTAGCAAACCCTACAAAGTTTAATTCCAACAAAGTTACAAATAAGGCTTTGTAAAGTATTGAACACAAGGAAGTTTTTGGCTAGAAAACCCAACCTCTGGTTTAAAAAACTGGGGACTCTCCACTGAGTCCAATCCACTAGTGTAAACAAGGGTTCATATAAAGACCACACAAGCTCAATTTCTAGATCCCTATCTATGAAGCAACTTTACCTTTGCGCAAGTCTTCGCGAAGTGGCAGCTCCTTCTGAGCTCATCACCTCGTGGCACCGAGATCAACACGATCAATGATGTGATGTTATGATATGCTTATGAGATCTAGATTCAAATGACTAGTCAGGTTCTCCAGTCAACCAGGTGAAGAAAAACCTAAGATGAATCCGAGAGATTGGTCTATAAAGGATATGAAACTTAGGTTTAGACCAAAGTCTTAATGCAAAACCATTAAAATAATGCAACTCTAATATGCAGTGATTGGGTGTTTGTGCATGAGATGGTTTTGTGGTTAGGGTTTCGATTTGGAAGCTTAAGAGGTAACTCTAGGCTAAATGCACTTTTTTTTTTCTTTCTGAAATGTGAAAAGCCTAACGAAAGAACAAATGAATCCTTGAGAACCCTTTTAATGGGATAGATGAATGTTTCAGACAAGGGGAACAAGGGGAACAAGGGGACACATGTCACAAGCCAAAGAAACCTTTTCAGATCAAGGGTGAGAAATTACGCACGAAAAAAGGTGCCAGATGGCCGATGTAGGTTGTCTTACTTTACATGCCTAGACAGCTGGACAATAGATAAAATTTCTAACTAAACAACTGCACTAAACTAAAGGAATTTGGAAAAATAAGATTGATATGCAAATACAAATGTATGAGTCAAACCTCTTGTATTGTAGAAGGTTGGTGCTTTGACAAGTTTAGTCCCAATAGAAATCGTAGATCAGCAATGTACCCTAACTCTAAATTATGAGCATGTGTGGTAGCATTTACAAATTTTGACAAGGAGAGCCAGACACTAAACCTAGTACTTAACAATCTCCCCATTTGGTTTTCCTTGACAAAATAACCCCAAACCTGTAACTAGTTCACACATCACCCACACTAAAGAAATCATGCAGTGACAAGAGAAGAGTAAGTAACAACTCTTATAGCAACCATGCATTTCTCGGCTAGAGACAAGTGAAATTCATCATGGGTTATTAAAACATAAGCTCATTTTAAAAAGGACATCACAAATTGCATGATTAACAAAAGTGCATGGTTAACAAAGGTTACTCCAGTTGCCACATTGGAAAGGATTTAAATTTTTATCCCCCATTTTGTCATGGTAAGACAAAGGAAGAAATTGACAATTAAGCACATAGCAAGGAATAAAGAGTGAAGCATAACACGCAAGAAAGAAGGGACAATGCATCAAGGGAAACCAAAACAGCCCACAATAGTGTAAGGTTGGAACAAAAATGATAATATCTAACAATTTTAAGCGTAAAACTCCCAAGATTCAAGATAAAGTCAAGAGAGTAGTAAGATTAGTTACGTCAGAAACTAACAAAAATTAAAGTTTCAGCTTTAACAAACATTGTTCAATAGTTAACAAAATAGAACTCCCACATAACACTTTCTCTGATTTAAACTAAAAATCCCTAGAAGAACTCCCCCATAAACTTAGAACTCCTCTGATTGTGATGAGTCATCTCAGCCAACAAGAGATCCAGCAGCAATAGCATTTTCAACAGGAGCATCTCTAATGCGGGAACTACCAAAACCTTCTGCATCTTCATCTTCATCAGAAGAATATGTAAATTGGATGTGTTTTCCTTTTAAGGTAGGAGTGGAAGAGACGTACTGATGAACGTTGATGGTCACACCATTTCCTTTAGCAGCATAGATTGTGGCCATCTTGGTGGCAACGACACTTGAGTGGCTAGAGAAAGTAGCAGTATGATAAGATGCAAGAGACGGAGACATAGGAAGTTGAGGTACATGTTTTGGAGGACGTAGAGACTGCTTAAGGATAAACGATGGAGGATTCATGGAAGACTGACTCAGAGAAGGTGTGGGATCGAGTGACTAACAAGTGGTGATGACATAGATTGTCTGATCAAAGATTTGAAATCAAGAAATTGCTTTCTTATGGAATTGATTTCAGCCTCAAGATATGCTATTTTTCTGTCATGAGAGGCATTTGGTGGATGAATTGGTCTAGGATCACACTGAGCTACAACAGACATTACATTACTTAGATTGATCATATTTCTATCAAGGTCCTTAGTGGCTATAGGGCAAAGATCATCAGAACGTTTTTCAACACCATCATTCTCACATAACTGAGTGATTGAACAAAGATGATTGGTAGACCTTTTCTGTTCTAGCACGATTGGACTTAGGCAAAATTGACTTGAAAATCAGAAAGTCAAAAGGCACATCACATTGAGTTAACATGGCAAACAATACTTTGACTGATTCAAGGGTGAGGTTCCATTGTTTGATGTTCCTAGAACATTTCTACGGATGAAGTCAGACCAAATCCTATGGAAGGGTTTGAGACGAAACTTTGAGACTTGACTTTTAATAAGTGAGATAGACGGATTAACATAGGCCTTATGATGGTAGGCATGCAGGTCATACTGACTGGTTGCAACATTTACTTTGATGACACAGAAGCAGAGGACGGGTCAAGTTCAAAGATCGTACAAATGACAGACGAATCAAAGGCAATCATGACACCATAAACATAAACAAGACCACTAGACTCAGGAAAATTTGATGGAATGTTAGATTAAAAGTCTTGAACCTTAGATAAATTTAAATTGGGAGGAGGAAAGTTTACCCTATGAAGCCTGTACCGTTCAACGAGGTCATCCGTTCCTAGATGATTCGTCATTCAGTCACGACCTTCCGAACAGCCACCGTAGAGAAGAAATTTTTGGCTTGGGTGAATGAAAAAGTAAGAACTTGATCATCAATTATAGTTCTATAAGAGTTCCTAGCATTTTGCGATCGAGTAGATTGACGAAAAGGCTAAGCACTGGCAGAAGCAGTGTTGCCGGCCATAGGTAAGGAAATTTTTTCTGATGAGATGGATTTGAGAGTTTGAGAAATGAGGGAAATTGACCTCAAAGCAAATGGCATAAAATGAAGTAAGGTAAATACCTAGATGGGCAAGAGAAGGTTAAAACTAGGGGTACTATGAAGAAATCGAAGTCGTGTGATGAAAAATCAACGAATAAGATGCACTAGTTAAAACCAGACGTTGAAAAGACATGGATACCCTTAATGAACCTCACTTTCTGATTAAACCGTGTGACTAGTCAGAATGTTGAAAATAATTGCAACAAAACTAGTTAAGTGTAACAAGATGTAACCAAGGGAAACTACAACACCAAAAAAAAAGAAAAACACATTACAATTACAAACCTAGTACCATTTGAGCTATAGTCAATTGGGAAATTCATAGATAAAATCCAAGTACAAAACAGATTCAATAACCAAGTTTCCAAGACAAATTTAATTTTTATGTTGACAAAGTAAATATATTTGAAAAGAATCATGCAATGTAATACTTTAAGAACAGATCTTTAGGGTCACACAAGTATAACACAACATAGATTAACACTCATTCATACCACATCCATGATGTGTCAAGGTATGGGAAATGGATTGGTGTAGCCATCTTAAAATCAAAGTTTCATATAACTAAGCAAAGAATTCATTCAAAGGCTAACCAAACTTTTAATAACCCATTATGATTAAGACACAACCCTTGCAACGTAAATTGAGCCAATATCTAAACACCAAACTACTCACAATGAATAATCAAGCCTTTTAAGTTGGAAAATAAGATATGGAGCACATGACCATTGGTAAGATTGGTGAGAATTGCACTTTGACAATCTAACACACATTTTGAGTCTTTCTTGAGATAGGGAGAGAGGAATTGAATGAACATGACATTACATGAGATAATACTTTTGAGAAATTTAAATTTTCTCTTTTTTTTTTTTTTTTTGAATTTTTGATAGCTTTGCCCATGTATGAAGTGATTGAGGCTCAGATATATGATTTCACCTTTGAGAAGGTCTGAGTACAAAGAAAGGCAAACTAGGTGGTGTTTTGCACTGGAAAAGACACTTAGCCCAATTTAGAGAGAAGAATTGACACTACACCTCAATTAAGACCAAAGTAACCCCAACCCTTAAATCAACAAGTGCTTTTGTCAAGTGAGACAAATTTTTCAGAAGCTATTAGTCATAACAGTGAGAACCTTTGACATCACATAGAAGGAATTAATCAAGGTTAATCTACAAAATGCCAACGTATGAGATAGTTAAGAGATGCACAAAGTGACACACAGACTTAACTGATGAGTTGATTGACAAGATAGACAAAGATCAAGAAAAGAAACATACAGAATAATAACAGCATGGAAGCAAGGTTGCTTAACCTATTCAGACAAAAGCACATAAGTCAATAGACCATAGAAGATTTTTGTGTTTTCGATTTTCCAAAAGACTTATGATCATCCAAACATCTAATGCACAATCTTGATCAAGATGCAGATCATAAATCTAATTAAGGTTATCAATTAGAAGAATAAACCACATTGCAGAGATGCAATCAAACAAGGTATATAAAGAGTTTTCATTCAAATAAGAGAGGAAAACATACCTTGTATTGTAATACCTCCAGCAGTCAATATGAAAGATATCTCACCATGAATCAACAATGGAGATTGAATGATCATAATTTCATTCTCTAGATAATAGTCTTTGGCAAGATCAGAGTGATACCCCTTTGTGTGAGATATAGTAGGATGTCTTCCCAAAATGCAAGGTTCACACAAATAGCATTCAGAGATGAAGACATCCTAAAGGCAACAATTGAGTATCAAGTTAGGAGCAATCATCACCCCCAAAGGCAACAATTGAGTATCAATTTTCTTTTAGTCTTGGAACCACCAATATGTTCTTCCCATGATTATCAACAATTCTGCAACTTGTCTTGGAAAAACAGACTTCATTAGCCACTGTGTCTCATAGTTAACCAATACTAAGAAGACTAGTCAACAACCCAGTCATATAGTAAACATCTTCAAGCATAGGAAGTCCAGGAATTTTCACCACTCATTTTCTAACAATCTCGGCCTTGTCTCCTCCACCAAACTCAGTCATACCACTTTTGAATGATATAAGAGACCTGAAAGCATCTTTGTCACTAGTCATGTGATGAGAGCACCCACTGTCAAGGTGTCAGGTGTCAAGCTTACAAAATGATGTTGAATTTTGAGCCATCAAGCACTTCCCAAAACCATGTTGAAAACAACTTGAACTCGACTTTACATTTCTTAGGCTTGAAGAATTAATAGTATTGAACATTTTGCTGACCTTTATGGTTAAATGATCCACTTGTTCCTTTAGATCACTTTTCCTTTCTAGATGTAGTTTTCTACACCTAGGTCTAATATGGCCAAGATCCCCACAATTAGGACATTTGAGAACGAATCTAAAGTATGAAGTGGAGTCAGCCAAATGAGATATAACAGGAAGTCTCTTAGAAGCATACAAGTTGACACCCATGGAACTTGAACTGCTTTCATCACAAGCAACCACATCTTCACCATTAAACTGATTTCCAATAGCGAATACTCTTCTCGCAACAAATGGATTTGTTGAAGCAAACTTTCATGTGATATCATTAAACTACGAACATGATCTTCAAGAATGATGATTAAGACATCATTTTCTTCATCATCATCACTATAGAAGGAGCCTCTTTCATTTAGCTTGTGAAGTTCATCCTCTAACCATATGATTTTGTCACTCAGTTTTGATCTGATTAGTCGGAAAGACACAACCTCTTCCTACAACACAGATACCTTTTAGGTAAGCTCAGGATTATCCAATGCTGAAACACACATCTCATCAAACAGAGATTCATATAAGCTTGACAACTCCTGAGATGATGACACATTAGTATCATCCAACAACACATCATTTTCACTAGAAGATGCTCTATCAACAGATGCAACAATTGCAACAATCTCTTCTTCAATATCTAATGACTTGTCTAATGACACAGAATCTTGATCATCACTAGCACTCCAAGTGGCCATCATAGCCTTTTCACGTTTTTGACCAAGAAGTCTAGTGTTGGCACACTTAGCGGCATGGTGCCTACTTCCACCACATGCATAGCAAGGACCATAAACTTTTGATGGATTTTTGTCTTTCTTTCCTGATGAATCACTAGATTTTTCACTAGAGAGAATTTTCCTATGATAGTTCGATGACCTCTCAGACCACTTGACATCCCTTCCTTTGTTCTTAAGACCTCTTCTGAATTGCTTGACAAATAGTGCAAGATCATCATCTGAGAACTGTTCACATGTGTCACTTATAACTTTGTTGTTCTCGACACTTTGAAGAGCTACATATTTTCCCTTCTTGTAGACACCATCATCCATGTCTAGCTCCATCTTATAATTAATTAGTTTCCCAACTAACTTCCCGAGCTTAATCTCATTTAAATCTTGAAACTCTTGGATGATAGCCTTTTTCATTTTTCAACATTTTCACTTTTTCATAGAAGCCTGAAAAGGTTTTAGATTCAAGCATTCTTAAATCTTCAAATTTTGTTAGGGTCTTTGGAAGTGTCAAATCCCTCATTTGTTTGTCACCTTCATGAAGGATTCGAAGTTTGTCCCAAGCTTTCTTGGCATTTGTGCAGTAACGAATATGAGCAAATTGAGTTGGTTATATGGCAGATACAATGACATTTCTTGCCTTCCTGCTTGCCATGGGAGATGTCACTTCACCAGTAGTCCATTCACTTTTAGGTTTGATCACCAACTCCCTATCAATAGTTCTAGAATAAGCCATCCACTCAAGAGTAAGATAATCAACTGCAAGAAAGTCATGTGCCTCAAGAAATATTTAAACTTCTCACTCCACGCCACATAATTCACGTTATCAAAAAATGAAGGAGAGTTAACCCATCAAGCAACACGATCACGATCCATGATGTGAGTCCACCCAATATAAGTATAATCCCAGAGATTACTATATATGTGTCTAGAGCAAGGCTCTGATACCAATAGAAATTGGTACCAGGTGGAATACCCTACAATAAAAAAAACTTAAAAAACAACTATACTGACTAGCCAAACTTACTAATCAACTGAGTGCAGATTGTTAGAATCCCACAAGCATATAAACCAAACAAACTTAAAAGGTTAAAACTTAACAATGTGAACTTCAGTTAAGTTTTAGTCTTAGTACTTAAGTTAAGTTCTCTTGGTTTATAAAGTGTCAATACTAGCAAACCCTACAAAGTTTAATTCCAATAAACTCATAAATAAGGTTTTGTAAAGTAGTGAACATAAGGAAGTTTTTGACTGGAAAAACCCAACTCTGGGTTAAAAAACCGGGGGTTTATCCACTAAGTCCAATCCACTAGTGTAAACAAAGGTTTATACAAATACCATATAAGCTCAATTCTTAGATCCTTATCTATGAAGCAGCTTTACCTTTATGCAACATTGCCTTACACGAGATAGACTCTTTCAGTTTTCACGAAGTGGCAGCTTCTCCTGAGCTCATCACCTTGTGGCACTAAGATCAACACGATCAATGATGTGATGTTATGATATGCTTATGAGATCTAGATTCAAATGACTAGTCAGGTTCTCCAGTCAACCAGTTGAAGAAGAACATAAGATGAATCTGAGAGATTGGTCTATGAAGGATATCAAACTTAGGTTTAGGCCAAAGGCTTAATGCAAAACCATTAGAACAATGCAATCCTAATATGCAGTGATTGGGTGTTTGTGCAGGAGATGGTTTTGTAGTTAGGATTTCGGTTTGGAAACTTAAGAGGTAGCTCTATGCTAAATGCACTCTTTTTATGAAATGTGAAAATCCTAACGAAAGAACAAATGAATCCTTGAGAACCCATTTAATGGGAGAGATGAATGTTTCAAACAAGGGGACACGTGTCACAAGCCAAAAAAAACCTTTCCAGATCAAGGGTGAGAAATCCACGAACGGGAAAGAGTGTTAGATAACCTATGTGGGCTGTCTAAATTTGCATGCCTAGACAGCTGGATAATAGATGAAATTTCTGACTAGACAACTACACTAAACAAAAGGAATCTAGAAAAAAAAAAGCTTGATGTGCAAATGTAAATGTATGATTCAAACCTTTTGTAGTGTAGAAGACTAGTGTTTTGACAAGTTCAATCCCAATAGAAAATCCCAGATCAGCAGTGCACCTTAACTCTAAATTATGAGCATGTGTGGTAGCATTTACAAACTTTGACAAGGATAGCCAAACACTAAACCTAGTACTTAACAGTGAGTCCTCTTGGCTCTACATAGTTGTCATGTGTGGATCTCCCACATGTGACCCACTAATTGAGTTCCACATAAGGGGACGTGTTGAAATGTCTCACATCGATCGTATCTTTAAGAAAATAAGAGTTTAAATATCATAATCTCTACCAAAAAAAATCATAATCTCACTCTAACTAATACCGAAGCATTTTGTGATAAAACATCACACCTGACAAATTGTGCAGGTGGTACTTATCAAATTGGGGATAATATCAATATTGTCAAAAATGGACATTTGGCTCCTATCTCTAATAATTCTACATGTTCTTCAGCAAAAATGATTGTAATGATGAGTATCGTTAGAAGGTCTACGAAACAAGCATGTGGTTTGAAACCCCATCGAAGTGTCCCGTACTATTTTTTCCCACTTATTGACCAAGAATTTTTTTTTTTTGAACGAGGCCAAAATTTAATCAGTGTGTTACTGTAAGTTCCAAGGGAGATAAGCGGCACTTCCATGACATACAGCTGACTAGGCCTGGCAAACGGGTCATGTCTGTCGTTTTTGTGTAACACTTGTTATCTTAATGGGTCATGTCGTGTCACACCCGTTATCTTAATGGGTCCTTAACAAGTCAGGTCACTTTAACCAACGGGTAAACTGACCCGACCCGTTAAGAATTTTTTTTTTTAAATTTTCACATACCACACATTGCCACATAAATATTATTTCAAAACATTAAAACATTTGTCGTTTAAGTACTATATCTACACTTGAAAATAAGAGCCTAATAAAAAAATAATACATACACTACTAATCTATTACAAATATTAAATGTGCAAGGATATGCAAAATGAAAGAGTTTTTGTTTTCAAGGTTGTAAGTCTTTCTCAAAAGTTTAAACCTCAATTTACAAAATCTTCAATTTACATCGATCATCATGAAATAGTATTGGAACTTTGGCTTGATCTATTGCCTTCAACTTCAAGAGTTATTTTAAATTGAAGATTGAATTCATTCATTGTATTCATATAGGGTCAAGGAGTGTAGCTGTAAAAAATCATCAAAATCAGAGTTAAAATAACCGTTAAATCGTGATCTTTCGTTTATAACCGTCGAAAAGCTTTGTCCCGTTACTTGATCTCTGAATGTTTGTTTTTTTGTATTTTTTGTTGATGTGATCTCGAAGCATATACAAACAAGTTTGACGGTTAGGATTGTTGAAATTAGTTTCGGAGAATTCGTATCCCATTAAAATGATAGATTTACTAACACTTAGAGTTTATTTATACTTTCATTAAGTATAATATAAGATTTTGTGGTATCCACTTGTGTATATATTTTAAATTGAAGATCGAATTCATTCATTGTATTCATATAGGGTCAAGGAGTGTAGCTATAAAAAATCATCAAAATCGAAGTTAAAATAACCGTTAAATCGTGATTTTTCATTTATAACCGTCGAAAAGATTTGTCCCGTTACTTGATCTCTGAATGTTTTTTTTTTGTGATTTTTTGATAATGTGATCTTGAAGCATACAAAAACAAGTTTGATGGTTGGGATCGTTGAAATTAGTTTCGGATAATTCGTATCCTATTAAAACGATAGATTCACTAACACTTAAGAGTTTATTTATACTTTCATTAAGTATACCATAAGATTTTGTGGTATCCACTTGTGTAAATATTTTAAATTGAAGATCGAATTCATTCATTGTATTCATATAGGGTCAAGGAGTATAGCTGTAAAAAATCATCAAAATCGGAGTTAAAAGAACCGTTATATCGTGATTTTTTGTTTATAACCGTCGAAAAGCTTTGTCCCGTTACTTGATCTCTGAATGTTTATTTTTTGTGATTTTTTGCTGATGTGATCTCGAAGCATATAAAAACAAGTTTAACAGTTGGGATTGTTGAAATTAGTTTCGGAGAATTCATATCCCATTAAAATAATAGATTCACTAACACTAACACTTAAGAGTTTATTTATACTTTCATTAAGTATAAACAGTGTTCTAAAAAACGGCCTAGGCGCTGGGCGCCTAGCAACCGAGGCGTTTTTGGGCAAATCAGGTGGAAAAATCGGATTGGGGCTAGGCGGTCTAGGCGGCCCTAGGCGGTCCTAGGAGGTTTTTTTTAATATTTTTTTTAATTAATTGTGTGCTTTTTTTTTTTGGTTTCATGGTAGTATAATACTTATGGAAATAGTGTATCTAATTTGAAAATGATGGATTTACTACAAGTTCATCCAATACTTATAGAAATAGTGTACCTAATTTGTATTTTATCATTATTTTATTATCTATACAAGTATAGTGTTTTTTTTAGGTGTCAATATGCACTTATTTACAAGAAATACAAGAAATTTACCTAAATCCGCCTAGGTGGCCTAGACGCCCGCCTAGGCGCCGCCTAGGCGCTAGGCGCTTGCCTGCCGCCCGACTAGCGCCTAGCGTTTTTTAGAACCTTGAGTATAAATATAAGATTTTGTAGTATCCACTTGTATAAATATTTTTAATTGAAGATCGAATTCATTCATTGTATTTATATAGGGTCAATGAGTGTAGCTGTAAAAAATCATCAAAACTGGAGTTAAAATAACCGTTAAATCGTGATTTTTCGTTTACAACCGTCGAAAAGCTTTGTCCCGTTACTTGATCTCTGAATGTTTGTTTTTTGTGATTTTTTGCTGATGTGATCTCGAAGCATATACAAACAAGTTTGACGGTTGGGATCGTTGAAATTAGTTTCGGAGAATTCTTATCCCATTAAAACGATAGATTCACTAACACTTAAGAGTTTATTTATACTTTCATTAAGTATAACATAAGATTTTGTGGTATCCACTTGTGTAAATATTTTAAATTGAAGATCAAATTCATTCATTGTATTCATATAGGGTCAAGGAGTGTTGCTGTAAAAAATCATTAAAATCAGAGTTAAAATAATCGTTAAATCGTGATTTTTCGTTTATAACCGTCGAAAAGTTTTGTCCCATTACTTGATCTCTGAATGTTTGTTTTTTGTGATTTTTTGCTGATGTGATCTCGAAGCATATAAAAACAAGTTTGACGGTTGGGATCATTGAAATTAGTTTCGGAGAATTTGTATCCCATCTAATTCAATGGTGTGTGTGTGTGTGTGTGTGTGTGTGTATATATATATATATATTTATTAAGTATATTTAAATCTATTTATTTTGTAGGTATAATTAAGCGGTACACAGATTAGTACATCACGTCACGTGTCATTATAAAAATAGTGGGATATGTCATATGTGTGATAAAAAGTTAATAACTTAAAAAAAAAAAAAATTCTCACCACTTCTATTAATTTTAATTTTTCCCTCTCTTTTTTGTTTCTTTTTCAACTTTTCTTATAATTTTCACTTTTCCTTCCGGTAGCCTACTCATCTTTCCCTAATTCCCTCTTTTTTTTTGTTTCATTTTCAACTTGTCTTATCATTTTTATTTTGCCTCCCTTGTTTTTTCAAAAAGGGTGGCACTGGAATTAAATGGAATCAAATCAATAGATTATGGATACATATTATTATAGTTTTTAATAAAATAATTCAAAATTTAATATATATATATATATAATTATTATAGATAGTTAATATTTTGGGGGTATAATTATTATAGTATACATATTATTATAATTATTATAGTTAATTTAATATATATATATTATATATAGTTTTTAGGAGTATAAAATTGTTAAATTAATATATATATTATTATAGTATTTTTTTTAAGATTATAAAATTATAAAATTAATATTCTGCTTATTGTGTATCTTGTTACTCACATGTATACCCGAATCAACCCGTTATCTTAACAGGTGCTTATCAGGTTACCCGATTCGTTATCGTGTCGACCCGAACACCTGTTAATTTTGTGTCTTGTCGTGTCGTGTCGGGTTAGCTAGTTGGTCTCAAGGTATTAAATATCGATGATATCGGAAATATCGGTAGTCCAAAAACACAGAAATTTCGATGGAAATATCGGGATATTATCGATATCGATAAAAATTGAATAAAAACTACGGAAATTGTAAGAAAAACTTGAAATTTTTTATTGAAACTTTGCAGGATTTTTATTTAGTCATTTATCTATTAGTTTATCACAAAAAATTAGAAGGAAATGCATTGCATGATGGATTTAACTGATTTAAGTTGATTATATAGCGAGCTGACAAACATTGTGAGTGTAGAAAATATGTAAATATTTTAGCATATTTTCACAAAAACATAAGTGATATAGTGGTCAAGGTGTTGAAGGAGTAAAATGGGAGGGGTTCGAATCTCTTTGGTGTTTTTTTAAATATAGAAATTTTAAAAACACGAAAATTTCGATGGAAATATCGATGACATCGGAAATATCGGTAGTCCAAAAACACGAAAAATTCGATAAAAATATCGGGATATTATGGATATTTAATACCTTGGTTGGTCTCAGGCAAGAGGTGTCTTGTCAGTTTTTTATTTTTTTAACAAAAGGTGTCTTGTCAACTTTTGGTCAGCTGCGAAAGATCGGACTTGGATCCTCTCCGGATCCCCTTCATGGGGATCCTAGGGATCAAGTCCCGTGGACCGTTCATCAAAAATCGTGCGGTTACAATTAAATGCTTTTTACGCAAAACGAAACTGCTTTATTTTTAAAAATATAAAAATCATTTAATTTTAGCCGCACGATTTTTTATGAACGGCCCAAAGGTCTTGATCCCTAGGATCCCCATAGAGGGGATCCGGAGAGGATCCAATTCGCGAAAGATCCCTAGCCAGCCCCAGTGGAGGTGTCTTGTCATTTTAGGTCAACTGGGAAAGATCCCTAGCTAGCTCGCGTAGACAACAATAGTGAATCCCTGTCAGGCTGTAAGCTACTAAGAGCATCAGGCTAGCTATAAATGAGCATCTCCAATTTTAACGTAAAACTTATGTTAAATTCTAAACATTAGTGAATCTTCCATATAGGATACCACTTGCTTCAATTAACAATTACGGCAACAAAGCATTATTCTACAAAGTAGGATTAGTTGTATAAATTTTAAATCGTAATTGCGTTCAGCTTTACATCAAGTTTTTCATTAACTCTAACTACTCCTTTTTTTTTATTTTTTTATATCCTCTTTTTAACTCTTCTTAGGTTTTCTTCTACTTTTTTTACCAAGAGTCTTTGACTTATAATCGCATATTCTAGCTGAAACTTTTTTAAGTATTCGGTTCACATGTCCAAACTATATTAACCAATTTTTTCTCATATTATCTTCAATTGCGGCTATTCTTACTTATCTCGGATATCCTCGTTCATTATCTTGTCATTTTTTGTGTGTCGACACATCTAACGAAATATTCTCATTTCCGCTATATTTCGTTGGATGTGTGAGCACACAAGAAATAGCAAGATTAAAAATAAGGATATCTAAGATAAAATAAGAGTGACTACAGTTGAAGATAAAATAAGAGAAAATCTATTAAGGTAGTTTGGACACCTTAATTAAAGACAAAGCAAGAGTGGCCACATCAATTCTTATAAAATATTCATTTCAATTGGAGATGGTTTAGTTATTAAAATGCATTAATTAAAGATGGTTCATACATAATATTCAGTTGATATAGGATAATATTTGTTTGAATCTTGCACGTAGAACGTTATTTTGTTGTTATTCTTATCACTGAAATATATTACAGTTTTTGTACAATTTTATGTGATAGTTAAGGTGGATAATTCATATCAATTAGAAAGAATATTGTGATAATGAAGTAGATAAACATATAAATTAAAAAAAAATCAATTAAAAGCTAGTTTTTAGGTGTCCTCATTGTATCTTCATCCCTCCACTCTTGCCATCGTCATCTTGATTCCCCTACCTTACTCACGAAAGATTTTTTAGTGTGATCGTCACACGATATAGTATACAATGTATCTTTATATAAATGATGGGTTATGTGTGTTAAACGGTTAATAACTTAAAAATTAAAATTTTCCACCACTTGCATAAAAACAAGTGGTGTACCACCCGTGTTCCCATCACAACTAAAAATTTCTCCTTACCCACCACCACCGGTACACTGCCATATATTTAATAGAGCATAATTCTCTCTCCACCTAATCTCTCTCCTTCTATTTAAGCGATTACGATTAATCCACATCAATATTCTATCTTTATTTTTTTATAGAGAGAAAAATATAAAAATGAAAGTGTGGGAGAAGAGAATGAAAGATGAACGATTTAAGAAATGAGATAATCCTACTCCAGATTCAACGCACCGCCCCTTCAAATTGTACTTTTGTTCAATATGGTCTTGGGATATGTTATTAGCCCAATAATGTCAGGTGATACCCCCAATTAGGGCTGGCAATTTCTGACACGACCCGATAACACGACACGACACGACACGAAATTAACAGGTGTTCGGGTCGACACGATAACTAATCGGGTCGTTATCGGGTAACCCGATAGCACCTATTAAGATAACGGGTAAATTCGGGTATACACGTGGGTAACACGATACACGATAAGCAGAATATTAATTTCATAATTTTATAACCCTAAAAAAAATACTAGTATAATTATATATATTAATTTAACAATTTTATACCCCTAAAAACTATAATAAATAAATAAATATATATTAAATTAAGTTAATTAACTATAATAAATAAATCAAAAAAATTTAACTATAATAATTATAATTATAATAATTATATAAACTATAATAATTATACCCCAAAATATTAATCATCTATAATAATTATAAACTATAATAATTATTAATTAATAATATGCATGAATCGATGAGCAATGCATGATACATCCAATATTCCAATCCAAGTCCAACCATCGGACAGACAATCCATTCATTTTGATTTCATTTAAACTTTAAAGTGCCGCCCTTTTCGAAGAAAAAGGGAGGGAAAATGAAAATGATAAAACAAGTTGAAAATGAAATAAAAAGGAGAGGGAATTATGAAAAGATGGGTAAGCTACCGGAGGGAAAAGTGAAAATTATAAGAAAAGTTGAAAAGAAAACAAAAAAGAGAGGGAAAAATGAAAATTAAAAAAAGTGGTGAGATTTTTTTTTTTTAAGTTATTAACTTTTTATCACACATATATCATATCCCACTATTTTTATAATGATTAACACGTGTTAATTTAATTATACGTACAAAATAAATGTATTTAAATCTACTTAATAAATATATACACACACACACACACACATCACTAACACATAATACACACTATTGATTCATTGAAACTTGATGGGATACGAATTATCCAAAACTAATTTCAATGATCGCAACCGTCAAACTTGTATGTATATGCTTCGAGATCACATCAGCAAAAAATCACAAAAAACAAACATTCAGAGATCAAGTAACGGGCCAAAGTTTTTCGACGGTTATAAACTAAAAATCACGATTTAACGGTTATTTTAACTCTGATTTTGATGATTTTTTACATATACACTCCTTGATCCTATATGAATACAATGAATGAATTCGATCTTCAATTTAAAATATTTATACAAGTGGATACCACAAAATCTTATGTTATACTTAATGAAAATATAAATAAACTCTAAGTGTTAGTGAATCTATCGTTTTAATGGGATACGAATTATCCAAAACTAATTTCAACGATCGCAACCGTCAAACTTGTATGTATATGCTTCGAGATCACATCAGCAAAAAATCACAAAAGACAAACATTCAGAGGTCAAGTAACGGGCCAAAGTTTTTCGACGGTTATAAACTAAAAATCACGATTTAACGGTTATTTTAACTCTGATTTTGATGATTTTTAAAGATACACTCCTTGATCCTATATGAATACAATGAATGAATTCGATCTTCAATTTAAAATATTTATACAAGTGGATACCACAAAATCTTATGTTATACTTAATGAAAGTATAAATAAACTCCAAGTGTTAGTGAATCTATCGTTTTAATGGGATACGAATTATCCAAAACTAATTTCAACGATCGCAACCGTCAAACTTGTATGTATATGCTTCGAGATCACATCAGCAAAAAATCACAAAAAACAAACATTCAGAGGTCAAGTAACGGGCCAAAGTTTTTCGACGGTTATAAACTAAAAATCACGATTTAACGGTTATTTTAACTCTGATTTTGATGATTTTTTACAGATACACTCCTTGATCCTATATGAATACAATGAATGAATTCGATCTTCAATTTAAAATATTTATACAAGTGGATACCACAAAATCTTATGTTATACTTAATGAAAGTATAAATAAACTCAGTGTTAGTGAATCTATCGTTTTAATGGGATACGAATTATCCAAAACTAATTTCAACGATCGCAACCGTCAAACTTGTATGTATATGCTTCGAGATCACATCAGCAAAAAATCACAAAAAACAAACATTCAGAGATCAAGTAACGGGCCAAAGTTTTTCGACGGTTATAAACTAAAAATCACGATTTAACGGTTATTTTAACTCTGATTTTGATGATTTTTTACAGATACACTCCTTGATCCTATATGAATACAATGAATGAATTCGATCTTCAATTTAAAATATTTATACAAAAACTCTTTCATTTTGCATATGCTTGCACATTTAATATTTGTAATAAATTAGTAGTGTATGTATTATTTTTTTATTAGGTTCTTATTTTCGAGTGTAGATATAGTACTTAAACGACAAATGTTTTAATGTTTTGAAGTAATATATAATAATATATGTGGTATGTGCAAATTTTTAAAAAAATATATATTTTTCTTAACGGGTCATAACGGGTCGGGTCACTTTACCCGTTGGGTAAAGTGACACGACCTGTTAAGGACCCGTTAAGATAACGGGTGTGACACGACACGACCCGTTAAGATAACAGGTGTTACACGAAAACGACACGAACACGACAAAAACGACACGTTTGCCAGGCCTACCCCCAATGTATCATATTCATAATTAATTGGTAAAATCGGATGGTGTATAGTCTAAAAATTTTGAGAATCAAGATTATTGAAAGCAAAGGGCTTTCCTCATCAAATTCTAGCAATGCAGACACACTTTGTCTGGGTGGAGAAATATATATATATATATATATATATATATATATATATATATATATATATAATGAGAAGGAGAGAGGGAGAGAACGTGAAAATGGGGATGAGTTTTTTATTTTTTAAATTAGAGATTTGTTAGGATTATATGTAAGTGATGCTTTAAAAATCTACAATATTTACTTTATACAAAATTACTTGATTGTCCTTAATTTTATTTTGTGATAGAAGACAAAAATGGCTTTTTACTATCTTTTGGTCGACAAAAAAAGCTTCATTAATATGTAGTTTACATTAGGAAGGAGAGAAGGAACAAGAGTAGGGCTAGTAACGGCCCAGGCAAGTCAAAGCGGTCTGAGTTGAAGAAGAAAGAGATGGCTCAAGCTCAGGTTGGTGGTGGAGAGATGGCTCAAGCTTAGGTTGGTGGTCGAGAGTGAAGGATTATTTTGAGAATACATGTTCATTTAAGCAATATCATTAGCATGCAATTAACAAATTAAAGGCGGAATCATGCTTGCATATACTTAAAAACAAAACATTACCCATGAATGTTCAAAGCCTAGTAGATTGGTGAACCTTTAAACAACTCAAAACAAAGTGAGTTGAGATTTATACCTTTGTAGATTCCTCTTTGCTTAAGCAAAGGCTAATCACCCAAAGAGAGGGCCTTCATTCCTTGCATCTTAGATCTAGGGATTTAGATGGAAGAATGGGTTCTCTAAGTTCCCAAAATTGAGAACCTCTAAGATTCTACACCAAGGTTAGATTGGAGAAGATATGAGTGACCTTGGAGGAGTAGGATTGCTAGATGTACCCTCCAAGGTGGCCGGCCATTTCTAGAGAGAAGGGAGAGTTTGTGTTTCTCCAATTTCCCCAAAAACAACCCCTAAATGAATTTTGGCTATAAAGTCATATTTATACCTTAATTCATTTGAGTGGCAAACTTGTAAATAAGTCCAAGTTTGCTACCCTTACATTGTGGCCGGCCTTAGGGATTAATTTGGGCAATTTGGTCTTTGTGAATCATTATTCATTAAGTTGTCATACAACTTAAGTTAATGGACTCGACGTTCGAAGCCCATTGGGCCTTAAGGTCCAAAACTATCCCGAGGTCTTTAACGAACTCATTCGTTTGATTAATTAACATATTAATTAATCCTTGCCATAAATAATTAAACCATTTAATTATTCTTACTCATCTCCGTTGAATCTTCAATCTTTACCTTACACGGTGTACGATCCATTAGGTTCCTTTTAGCGAGGCAGTGGGCGATTCAAACTCTTTTAAATCGATTGTGAATTTGAAACTAACTTTCAATTCTCCCTTTAGTGTTTATACACGTTTAGGGCTTCCACAAACCTTGAGTGACACCTAGCAGCATATCATGGTTACCCAAGCTAATCAGAAGAGGTAGAGAACCTATTCAGTTTAGGATTACAAATGCAATACGGTCCTTCTCTAATACAATACTCTTGACCACATTGTTTGGCTTGATAGTTTATTCATGTCTACTATCCAATATGAATCTCGTGCTTATATGATTCCTTTGAATGTGATCTGGAACACATTCCAACATCTCATTCATACTCTGGCCAGAGATTCTAAATCATATCATAGAGTATTCTCCCTCAACGGTTTGAAGGTTAGAGATCCCTTGTTGCGCATTCACTTGTCTTCATGACTAGATAGCTTGACCCCAACCATGCCGTGGACACTCCAAAGGAATGCCTTTTGACACGATCAAAGATCAAGGACCTAACCACAAGACAACTATGATGCCTCAGGTCAAAGGACTAATTTGCATTATCCTAACCATGAGTTCTCACGTGACATGAATATGAGAACTCGTCGTTGATCGTGTTCAGTGAACTCATTCTCTATTGAGCACCTACGTACTTGTCTTGGTGTCACTCACACCAATGACTCGAGACTAGTCACTCTCCCTGAGAGAAGACATAGCACGTACTGATCTTAACGGACTGTCAATGCCCAATTGGCAATCCTATGATCAGGAACGTTTAGGATATGTCTACGAAAGAATGGTCTCATGAATCTAACTTCTTTTAGATTGCATTCTCCCAATCACATATTCCTTGGACTTTATCGTTTAAGCATATAACATTTATATGAGACCGCTCAAACAATAATCTTTGCCCTTGATATTAAACTAAATTAGTTTAACATGTGAAATGTCCGTAAAGTATCATCATATGATTGGTTTTAGGGCACATTTCCAACAGAGAGGTTGTGAGGAGGACTCAAAGAAAAGGTCGGTGAGGGAGATACAACAAGGACACATAAAAAAGCTTCAAGAATGGTCATAAACCTATGACTGACTTTTATTTTCTAATAGCATAATTGAAATTGTACAGTTGTTATGGTAGTTTGCTGGTGGGTACGAACTCCGCCCGTTTCAATAGGGCAAGGGCATAGGCAATGAAAGGATAGTGCTATTTAGATACTCTTTTTTACTTTTCACACACATTTATTAATTTTTGTCAATTGATCTTTTTCAATTCATTCGATCTGGCAGTTGAAAATGAATAAGAATGTGTAAAGGTAAAAATGCGTGTGTGAATAGCACCACCCATAATGAAATTTCCCTTACTATTCTGTTGACCCTAAAAACTACCTAGCCTACGTGGTGCGCATGCCGAGTAACTAATGAGCTAACTACGTCCTTCAGTTGTGTGCGGGGCGTGCCAACTCGTTAGTCGAACTCGGCCGGGGAGTAAAATGTGTTGATGTTGCATTGGTTGTGCTGCTGACTTCTACGCCTTGCGATTGTGGCCGAGGAAGGAACATGTCTCGGCCTTTGGATTCTAAAGCCTGAAGACAAGGCTGTTATTTCTGTGAAGTTCACAAATCATTAGCGCCGGATTCAGTCACAGTGACTGTGTTCGTAAGAGTGAACTCACGCCAAATCGATACCAAGGTATAGGGGCACAAGTACTCGAAGAAGATATAAGTCTTGATGGTGAATGTGGTTCGGCCGTCTGAATGCCGAACTCTAAATCCCATATTTGAGTATCCAATCATAAATCAACTCGGTGTTCAATGTACCGAACCTAATAATCAGTAACACCTCACTTCACCGAAAAGGCTAATGAGATGACCTCCACCAACAAGGATTCGAAAACCCTTGTCGACCGAGACTTGGATAGTTAATTCGTCGGCCTTGACGCGGTGCTGTTTATCCAAACTGAAGGTGCTCTGAGGTCGGTTGATTCTACAACGATAGTGTTGTTTATCCAAACTGAAGATATCACCAGTTGCCTTCACAGTGTTGTTTATCCAAACTAAAGATGTGTCGGCGAAAAAGAAAACAAAAATCTCAAGGTTGTTGAGAGGTTTCACGTAGAGCGAGAGTTTGCGCATGGCAGATTTGTGTGTTGAATTAGAGGTCCCCTGAATGATGCCATCACCCCTCTATTTATAGTAGCGAATCCTCCTTTGATCGAATTACAACTTCACTCGGACTAGGACTCCTTACTCCAATCCAATCTTATCTCGGCTATTCCTACCTCCGTTAGGATTTTGAACATAACCCTTTATCAAGCCACATTCATCTCTATATCTCAGCATCCCCATCTTGCCGAGACTCCTTATTATATTAGGATTTCACTTCCCCAAGCATCCGTCTCACAATAAGACTTCACCCACTTCATCGCCATCTGGACAACTCCCTTTCCTGATAGGACTCGGCCATTTTTATCTAAAAGGCCCATAACCCAAGCACCTTACCACAACCTTCAAGCTGAATTTCTAGGCTGAGAACAAGTCTACACTCAGCCCAAACCATTATTTTGGCCCAAACATTGATCATACAAACTACCTACCCGACGTGGCGCGCATGCCGAGTAACTAATAAGATAACTACGTCATTCAGTTGTGTGTGGGACGTGCCAACTAGTCGGTCGAGCTCGGCCGGGGAGTAAAATGTGTTGATGTTGTGTTGAGTTGCGCTACTGATTAAATCGTCTTGCAACTGCGGCCGAGGAAGGAACACGTCTTGGCTTTTGGATTCTAAACCCTGAAGACAAGGTTACTATTTTTGCAAAGTTCACAAATCGTCATCGCCAAATTTGGTCATAGTGATTCTGTTCGTAAAAGTGAACTCACGCCGAATCGACACCAATGTATAGGGGCACAGGTACTCAAAGCAGATATAAGTCTTGATGGTGAATGTGGTTCGGCCGTCTGAATGCCGAACTCTAAATCTCACTTATGAGTATCCAATCATAAGTCAACTCGGCGTTCAATGTGCCGAGCCTAATAACCATTGACACCTCACTTCGCCAAGAAGGCTAATGAGATGACCTCTACCAACAAGGATTCAAAAACCCTTGTCAACCGAGACTTGGATAGTTAATCAATATGCCTCGACGCAGTGTTGTTTATCCAAATTGAAGGTGCTCCGAGGTCGGCTGATTCTACGGCGATAGTGCTGTTTATCCAAACTGAAGATATCATCGGTTGCATTTACAATGCTGTTTATCCAAACTAAAGATGTGTCGACGAAAAGAAAAATAAAAATCTCAAGGTTGTTGAAAGGTTTCGCGTAGAGCGAAAGTTTGCGCAAGGCAGATTTGTGTGTTGAATTGAAGGTCCGTTGAATGGTGTTTGCAGCCTTGTATTTATAGAAACAGATGCGCGATGCGGCTTCACACTAGTGTAGGATTTGATTTTAATTCAAACTCATCAGCTAAAGTCCCAGTCAAAAACTTCTTAAGGTAAACAACAACCTACCCTTTAGATGTCATCATCATTTCCTTATTTTATGCTAATAATTAGCATGCATCAGCTTATCTGATGACCTCCACGACACTGGAACCAAAGCATGCATATAATTTGCATGCAAGCCTATCCGTTAGCCATTCATTTCAACATGACTCTCGGCAATAAAAGAGGCACAAAAAAAAACCCTAAAATTCCAAGAGTGCAGGCCATTTAGTGATCATGACTCGTCAATTGCCTTCCACGTGGGTGACCATCAAAATGTTCCCTTTTTCATGCGGTCCTACTCATGCAGATCATTTGCAATTAATATGCAAATTCTCATCTGCCATTATCATAAATTGTAGTTGATCCTGATCACATCATTGTGCTTTTCACCTTTATCCAATACATATATTGATTTTAAATGAAACTAATCCATTGTATTGCCGCATGAGTCGTACCAAAAATCCTAAACCCGTTTGAACTGTACTTCTGTTGGAAATATGATTTGCTTCATCATTTATCTTTAAGCAACCAGCTGGATATAGCCAATATTAGGCTTAGATAATCTAATATATATTAAGAGATAATATTATAATCAAAACCAAATATTATACCTTAATAATAATGGAAAATTATCTCAACTACTTTATCATCCCACGGTCTAGAACTTTACTCATCTAACGGCCTCGACTGCATGGGCTGATAGTGTAAATTTAGGTCCAAACATATTCACTTTGAACATTAATTGCCTTTGTGTAAGTCCACTTGTTTGAGAAGAGGAAGGGTAAGGACGATTACAATTAGCAAATATTTATTTTTATGTTTTATGCCTTATAAGTGTATACTTAGTAAGTTTGCTCTTTGAAAATAAAACTACCTATTTAACTCTGATAATACTATTTTAAATACAAAGCAAATCATAGCATTACAAACAAACATAATTTATTAAAAATTAAAGGCAAATGAAGAAGATGATTGAACTTTGTAAGTTTGTTAAGTGTGTTGTTAAAAAACACTCGTCTTTTTAGAATTTTTGGTAATTTTTTAGATTTTTTACCTTCAAATTAGATGCACCAAATTGTGTCACATGGGACAACCTTTAATTTTTTTTTTTTAAGTTGAAAATCTAACGGTTCAGATGAAAGGACCATTGGAAATACAACGGTTTACAAAGGCAGGGTAACAATCAGCAAAGGCGCTGGGCTATGAACGTGGTTGGCCCTACTGCTACAATTGGGCAGCTGCAATGACACAAGCTGAAATTAGTACCAAGCGAAATATCCTGCAAATAAAAATTGAACTTTGCTTAGTGGACAAGTCAAATGAGCTAGTCAACTAGTTATAAGTTAGTTAGTAATAGAAAATACATTTGCAAAACAAATCCTAGTTGACTAGTACACCTAACTAATCAGAGTTTGCCCAGATTAGTTTCACAATAATAATTCATGATGGAAATAGTAATGACAAAGCAATTATGAATTAAAGTATGTTGGATTGATTAGTCCAGCTCACCTGTCAACTAAGCCAAGATTTGTTAGTTAATCAAACGTAAATCTACGAATCTAGCTTAGTTCACTACAAGTTATCATAGTCAACAACTATTCAGTTCTTTGTTCACAATATGTAGTGTAAACTTAGTCACAAACATATCAAGTAATAACTCATAGGATGCATGAAATATATGCTAGTAAATAAGATATGTGAACAAGTTTAAGAAACAAAGAAGGCAAGAAGTTTTTAGCAGGAAAAAAAATCCACCTATGGGTCAAAAAAATTAGGGACTCTCCACTCCAATCCACTAATGCAAGTAAGGTTCTTACAAAATACCATGCAAAGCTCAATTCTTAGACCTAGTCTACGGAGTAGCTTTACCTTTGTGCAACCTTTTGCACAAGATGAGGATTCCTTCGGTCTTCACGAGGTGGCAGCTCCTCTTGAACTCTTCACCTTATGGCACCGAAATGGAGTCATCTTTAGTCTTCACAAGATGGTAGCTCCTCTTGAACTCTTCACCTCATGGCACTGAGACCAACACCCACAAATGCACATGATATGATAATGCTAATAGTGTGCAATCTTGATTCAATGACTACTCAGTTTCTTTAGTCAAACAGTTGAAGGAAGAAACTGACATGAATCCAAAAATGGGGCCACTTTAAATCTTTGAAACTTGAAGAACTTGACCACCAAATTAAAACAAAACCATGAAGACAATGCAACCTTAATATGCAATGGTGCTTGATGCATGAATGTGGTTTTGCAGCTAGGGTTTCAATGAAGTGCACAAGGGGTAGCTTAAAGCTAAAAACACTATTTTCAGAATATGTAAACTTCCTAGCCAAAACAAATGAGCACACAAGAAGATTTAAGCAAACATTTTGAAAGATAGATTTATAAATTTTCAATGAAGAACATTACCCATAAAAAAATGCTCGATGCTCCTAGAGGATCTGAGATGAAGATGAAGAATAAAGCTCTTTAAAATTGTTCTCTCTCAACCCCAATAATCAAATGAGCCCTAGTTGCCCTTTTAAAGAGAGGAATGGATATTTCAGACAAAAGGAATAAAAAGACATGTGTCAAAAGCCAAAGCAATTGTTTCAGGTCAAGGGTGAAAATTCATTCTCGAGAAAAATGTGTCATTTGACCCCTGTGGGATGTTTTAAAGTGTGCCCAACAAACTGGAAAACAGTGGGAAATTTTGACGAGACGAAACCACTTGACAGAATGGACTAGAAATATTAGCATGAAATGCACATAAATGAACAAACCCTTGACCCTTGATGTGAGTAGTTAAGCTCTTCAGAGAATAGTTCCAGCAATAAGATACCAAAAGTGACATTGAACCATAAATCTATCTAGAGCATGTGTTGAATAATTTACAATATTTGACAAGGAAAGCCAAACAATAATCCTAGATTTCACACAAGCGAAGGTAGTTCTTGCAAGGGCAATTGAAAGGGCACAAGCCCTTGGCCCATTTGCCCTCCATTTTTTGCATCAGTGGACCACATTTTTAGGACCTAGGGCAATTCAATCCAATTGCCTTATCAATTGGGCCATGAGTGGAGATGCTCTAACATAGTGAATCAAGAAGACTGGCAAGAAGGGAGCGAGGAATATACAAGTACACCTAAAATTAGGTTCTCATTTATCACAAGATTGTTTTGAATTAATGTGGATTATCCTCTTTAAGTGACAAATAAGATGGTATAACACTGTAATATATTATTAAATATTTTTTTCACAAATGATAGTATCTACACTAAGGGCGGGGGAATGGGCTAAGATTTACAATGGGCTTGCCATAATAATGTGGTTCAACTTCGTCTTTGGTGAAAATTGAGCCTAAGACCTCTCACTTACAAGTAAAGAGGAATATCACTAGACTGGAGTACAAAGTGGCAAAATTATGATATATTTAGGCGCTAAGAATATTAACTCATATACACTTGAATGACTAATGGTTTTCAATAATTCAAATGAATTTTTTTTTTTTTTTGTAAATATGAAGTTGTTACAAACATATCCATCCTAAATAATAGGATTTTTTTTAATACACCAAAAGAAGATATTGCAAATTTTTAAGTGGCAAAGCTTTCAAATCCAATGGAATATGAAGATATTGCAACATATCATTGTCCATCCCATTCCCTTACATATATTTGAACTGAGACAATTGATATTGTGAGTCTAACGAGGCACATGTCTGGTGTATATATAAGATAGTCGGAGAAAATGGAATGGCACATTGATAAACTTTATGTTCAGTCAAATATGATTGAGTCTAACCACCATGCTTGTAAAGGATGCATAACCTAAACATAACAAACAATAACAACAAAAAAATTTCATCTCTGTTACACTCATTTTTTTTGCATGTGTTGATGCTTCCCCACACAACATTTCGTGCCATAAAGCATTGATGGTCTTATTGTCGTCCTTTAAAAAACTTTCTTGAGCTTTATTGGCACACGATAGTCGCACCACACACCTAATGCACTTTTTCACTTCATTCATCCAGCTTGTATTCTATGGTTGAGATCTATCTTTATTCAATCCTTTGTTTTTTTTCTTTTCTTCAAGATAACAAAAACGTTCACTATTTGGTACTTTCTGTTCTCTAATCGTCACTCCTATCTTATTTGAACCTCCATTCCCACTAAACTGGCACTCCATATACTCTATCTTTGACATACTTAGGTGAAGATCTTTAGATTCCAACACCTCTCGCCAAAAGTTAATTAAGCTTTGCATTTGCTCCTTCCTACATCGCATAACCTGCGGTTTAATTTAATTAGTGAGAACTAATAAACTTTAGTTTGAGGTCGATTCAAAAATACAATTTTTAGGGGAGGTGAATAGTGCAAAGGTCAAGTGGAGGTGTTCAAGACAAGGTCTTTAGGATTGAAAATTTTAGCTATAGCAATTGATCATGTTGATGAATTCCGGGATGTAAAAAGTGGCAGACTTGTTCCTTTTCTATTTCAATATTTAATGTACATTTTGAGAGTGATTGACACACTTGAACACAGATATCTAAGGGGATACTAAATTGAGGCATGACGGCCGACAAAGGAAGGTAACGAAGTCATAATATGCAAATATGTAAAAAGTACGAGTAAATTAAAATCCAAGTCTAGAACTAAATTAATATAAGAGTGAGAGTGAGTAGTGTAAGAATGAACCCTTATTACCATGCATGGAGTGTTAGAGCATAGATAAACGTACAATAAAAGTAAGAATATTCTTATCATGGATATTCATCACTAACAAGAAATAGATTTTCACATTATTACAAGTAGATGTCAAAATTTGCCAATGATCGCTCGCCACAAAAACCATGTGAAATCCCATTCCTGGATATCACTATTCTAATTTATCTATTCGTATTCACAGGATTTTATATTATTTTTGCATGAATTTAATTTAATTTGTTAATTTAGAATGTTAATTACTTAGTTGTAAAGTTTGAAGTTTTGAAAATAATCATTTAAAATTCGTAGACCTTTCGAGATCAAAGTTAACGTTTTCAAATAGAGCTCGATCCTACGAGCGCGTAGGAAAAAACCGTTCGCCAAATGGAGTTATAACGAATTAGATATAAATGAGCAAAGATAGGGGAAAAAGGTCATTTGACCATTATCTAGAAGGCTCCAGATTTGCTAGAGCGTTGATTTGGTGCCATGTGTGTGGCTTGGATGGAGAGATGAGGAAAGAAAATGAGGGAGAGACGGGCCAATCAGGAAAGAAAGAAATGAGGGGAAAGGATGGAGGAGATAATGAGGGGAACTCGCCAGATCCCCTTGACTCGATCTCCCTTTGTGATCCGACCCGGATCCTAACTCTTTTATGACTCCTTTTTAGGCGAATTGTAGCCATCCACCACCTAGAAAAAAATCAGTGTCAACCCCTCTTCAATATTCACCCAAATATCGAAGAGATAGGTCTTGATTTTTTGAAAAACCGCAAAGGTGGGTGCAACAAAACCACGCTGGCGATCCACCATTTTTGAAGGCAATTCCTTTGACCATCACCACCAAAAGGCTTCCCTTGAATCCAGGAGCAAAGCCCAAATAAGTTTGGGGGCGGCAGAGCTACGGATTAAACAAATCGAAAAACACCTATTTCTAGGGTTCTGACGAATCGAGGTGGATTTCAGGTGTTTCTCGGCCGAATTAGACTTTGGCCCAGGTATGAAAGTTCTTCCCCTTGTAGTGTTATACAACTTTGTAAAATTTAGTAATTTTTGGAGTTAGGTGAATTTTCCAACAAGTCGGTGATGTCGGCCGCCGCATATGGTAGTGCATGGCCATATGTGACATTGATGGACTAAATCCCATTGTTTGTACATAGTTTCATTAGGGTCTGCCTCTTGATCATTATAACCATTGACCATCTGATCGTTCGATCGTCACCAAACTTTAATGCGTTATAGCACGTAATATCTAAGGACCTTAAGAGCTTAAGGATCCAGAATCTGACGTACAGATCTTCCCAAATTGAATTTCTAAGTTTATAAAACCAAATATTAACCGCCAATTAATTTTAGCGATTGGCAGAGATCTAACCGTTGGATTGTTCCTAAATTTTAGGATATTGTTCTAGAAGATAAATGAGACTCTTGGGAAATTATGGATTGGAAATCCGTGGATGGATATTCCGGATCGAATTATGTAAGGTTGTGGACCCCATAATTGACTAAGAGTTGACTTTTGGACAACATGTTTCAAATCATTTTTAAAAACTAAATTAGAACTACTAGAGACTAAGTGAAGTCTGGTGGGCCTACATTGGTTAGTGAGTGACTTTAATATATGTCATATGGTTATTACCCTGATTTCTTGTTTAGTATCCTTTGTAGATATGACTTGGTCTTATGAATGAGATTTCTATTAAAATGTGATCTTTAATATTTAGCCATTTATCTATTATTATGAAATGTGATTTGACTTGTGTTTTGGAAATATTTGTGAAATGTGATTTGAAATGCATGTTGAACTGTTTGATGAAATGTGAGGGGTAGTAGTGGACTATTAACCCATTGTTATGGGGTTTGTTGATTCAAAGCTTGTTTCATATCTCATTTCATTGTTTCATTCCTCATTTTGTTGAGCCATTCTAAATTAAGTAAATTGTGCTTTGTTTCATTTTGTTAAGCCTTTCTAAATTAAGTACTTGATTCATGTCTTGTTTCTTCGAGCCGTTGTTATGTTTGTTGGACTTTGGTTTCGTTGAATGGCCCGGAACTAGGTTCTGCTAAGGTTTCGTTGAGTGGTGTGGTTCCCTCATCCGTCTAGATTCCGTTGAGTAGTCAGGAATCCCTCATGCTCCACAATTTCGTTGAGTGGTCCGTATTCATATCTTGCTTTGGATTTCGTTGAGTGGTCCGATATCCATTGTACTCCGCGATTCCATCGAGTGGTCTGGAATCGTATCCACTTGAATTCCATTGAGAGGTCTGGAATCCTTTTTACTTCGCGATTCCGTTGAGTGGTCCAGAATCGTATCCTGCTTAGATTCCGTTCAGTGGTCTAGAATCCCTTTTTGTATTTTGGTTTTGTTGAGTGGTCCGGAACCCAATGTTGTTGGATTTCGTTGAGTGGTCCGAAATCACATTTTGGCTTCGCTGATTCGTTGGATTCAGTCTAAATTGAGAAAGCTTCAAAGATGTAAGCTTCGGCCGAACTGTGTCACTCTAGCCCTGTATTTTGGTGTATTGTATGTGTTATTGATTGATGTGATTGTGGAATAATATTGGAAAGCATATGTGTGTGTGAATTGCAAGATGACAACTCTTGTTTAGCTTATGGTTGTGTTGAAAATGTGCCCTAAAACCAATCATATGATGATACTTTACGGACATTTCATTTGTTAAACTAATCTAGTTTAATATAAAGGGCAACGATTATTGTTTAAAGCTATCTCATATAAATGTTATATGCTTAAATGATAAGTCCAAGGAATATGTAATTGGGAGAATGTGATCTAAAGAAGTTAGATTCATGAGACCATTCTTTTTCATATGCATATCTTAAACGTTCTTGATCATAGGATTGCCAATTGGGCATTGATAGTCTGTTAAGATCAGTACGTGCTATGTCTTCTCTTAGGGAGAGTGACTGGTCTTGAGTCATTGGTGTGACTGACATCAAGACAAGCGTGTGGGTGCTAAATAGAGAATGAGTCCACTAAACATGATCAACAAGTAGTTCTCATATTCATGTCACATGAAAACTCATGGTTGGGATAATGCAAAGTAGTCATTTGATCTGAGGCATCATAGTTGTCATGTGGTTGGGTCCTTGATCTTTGACTATGTCAAAGTCACTCCATCAAAGGGTGTCCACGGCATAGTTGGGGTTAAGCCACTTAGCCATGGAGGCAAGTGAAAGCGCAACAAGGTATCTATAACCTTCAAACTGTTTAAGGGATAATACTCTATGATATGATTAAGAATCTCTTGCCAAAGTATGAATGAGATTTAGGAAGTCATTCTAAATCACATTCAAGGTAATCATATAAGTAAAAGAATCACATTGAATATTAGACATGAATAAACTATCAAACTAAACAAAGTGGTCAAGAGTATTGTATTAGAGAAAGACCGTATTGTATTGTAATCCTAAACTGAATAGGTTCTCCACCTCTTCTGATTAGCTTCGGTAGCCATTACATACTGCTAGGTGTCACTCATGGTTTGTGGAAGCCCTAAAGGTGTATAATCACTAAAGGGAGAGTTGAAAGTAAGTTTCAATTCACAATCGATTTGAAAGAGTTCTAATCGCCCACTGCCTTGCTAAAAGGAACCCAATCGATCGTATACCGTGTAAGGTAGAGATTGAAGAAACAATGGAAATGAGTAAGGATAATTAAATGGATTAATTATTTACGGCTAGGATTAATTAATATGTTAATTAATCAAACGAATAAGTTCGCTTTAGACCTCGGGTTAGTTTTGGGCCTTGAGGCCTAATGGACTTTGAACGTCAAGCCCATTAGCTTAAGTTGTATGACAACTTAAATGACTAAAGAATCTAAAGGGCCTAAACAGCCCAAAGGCTTGACAAGGCCGGCCATATAAGGAATGTAAGGTTTTGGTTCTTTGAGTCACTTAATTGAAGTGACTATATAAAGGATTTTATAGCCAAAAACATTAGGGGTTCTCTTTTGAGGAAATTGGAAAGAAGAGTTTTTCCCTTTTTCTCTCTAGGAGGCCACCCCCCTTGGAGGGGATTAGCTAGCAATCATTCCTCCTCCAAGGTCACTCATCTCTTCTTCAAGTCTTACCTTAGTGTGGAGACTTAGAGGTTCTCTATTTTGGGAACCTGGAGAATCCATTCTACCATCCTTATCCAAGAAATCCATGGAGCTAAGAAGTAAGGAATGAAGGCCCTATCTCTTGAGTGATTAGCCTTTGCTCATGCAAAGAGGAATCAACAAAGGTATAAAAGTTTCTCAACTCACTTTGTTCTTGATTTGAGTCTTAGTTTACCATAACTACTAGGCTTTGAATTTAAGGGGTAAAGTTTTGTTTTTGAGTGCATACAAGCATGATTCCACCTTTAATTGTTAATTGCATGTTGCAGATGTTGCTCAAATGAACTAGTTTTCACAAATATTTCCTTTAGGTTAATGAGTAGTGTGGTTACCTATGTTGTCTACTAGGAAGTGTTTTACGAAAAGTTTAGAGTTTAATAAGTGGTGAACTACGAATGGCTTGACCCCCTTGAAGGGTACGTAGAAAGTCTAACAAAGAGGTTACATGTAGCCATAGAGTAAATGATAAATTACTACGCAATTGGACCTTGAGTGGTGTTTTGTCCATGCCTCAAAGGCAAGGCATGATAGATGTAAGGGTATTTGGTGACGTCACTTATCGATCCTGGATCTATGTTGAGATTGGGGCGTGACAAGCCAATTATTATGTCCTAGTGGGTTGCAAAACATGTAATATAAGTGGGCAAAATTATACTATGTATAAGTATGAAAACCACAACATATTATAAAAGCAGTTATACTATGACGGAAGTAGAGTCTGCAAGGTTAAGGTTTAGGAATATCGTCCTTTGTTCTTGAAGTTTTAGGTTTTAGGTGTTAAGGAAATCCAACAACAAACCCTAAAGTGGGTGATAGAGAGAGATATGCTTGGGTTCGAAAAGTTTTAGTCAAACCATGCAAGTCTGTTCGGTACATCCTAGCCGAAGCAGGGCATGCCGTTCTACAGGCTTTGACTGAACAGGTTCTATGTCATTTGATAGAATCCAGCTAAAACTAGGTTTATACCTTTTTCTCATATTTGTGGAAATAATCAGATATGAGAATTTGGTAAACTTTCGCTTTCTACACTGTACTTCAAGAACTAGTTAGAAACATGGAAGGACGAGAAAATTTTTCTCTAATCAAAGTTCGACTAGATTTTATAAACTTCAGAACCGTACCTCTTTAAGGATGTAAAGGTTTCAATCATGGTTTGCTTTAGGCAAGATCATATTTCATGATTAAACGGTCCGTCGAGTGACCAAACGGTCATGGAATTCTTGTTTGGGAGGTACTTCCGTTTGTAAGGCTCTTAGCATAAGTCTTTGAGTGAAGATCATAGTAAAGGCTTATTCAGCTATTCCATGCCATTGTTGGCTTTAATGGTTTTTAGCTTCTTGAAAGTCCAGTGGAGATTCATGTCTTTTACCACAAAGTAGTGTTTATTAGAAACGTCCACATTAGGGAATTGAACTCATGACGGTTTGAGTTCAAGACATGGTTTATATGGTGTATTGTTTTATGAAAATTCGGGTTTCAAAGACATTAAATTCGAAACTATACGTTCGACTTTATTTATGAACTTTCGGTTCATAAAAGAAGGTACCTGTAAGAATACAGGATACAATATACAACTATGTGCAGTGGATTTGGGTTGCTTCAAGAACTCCAATGTGAGTGCTTCAGAACTACGAAAGTGAGTTAAAGGTTGAAAGAAAAGAAATTAAATATTGAATCGTTAATGTCCAAAAGTGGAGTTCAGGCCAATAATTTTGGGTATCTTGTAAGATTAATAGACTTCTGATCACTTTAATTAATTCAATATATCGGAACCATTCAGCTTTGATTATGGAAGAAAAATAATTACATTCGAGGTATATTGGCTTCGTTTGGCTTTGGGTTAAGGGATAATGATAATATAGCCTAGTACAGCTTTAACCAAAAATGTCCCAAAAATATTTGCGTATGGTTAAGAAGCCGGGATGCCAAAATATGGAATCGGGTAAAAAAAAACACAACTAGTACGTATTGGTTGGCTATAGTGGCCACGACCCTGCAACAAAGTTGCAGGCCTTGGGCTATTAGGGGAGACGGGCTACATAATAGCCCAGATGGCTGTAGGTGCGCAGCGGGCCAAGAAAAAAAATAGGGCAAGGCCTAGTGAGCTAGAGGCTTCTTGGAAGCAGACCAAGTGCAAGGGAGAAGCCCAGTGAGCTTCAGACTTGTTGGACGTGAACCGAGGAACGATGGGGATAACCTAACATGCTGTTGGTTGTTCTAGTGTGGTCTGAAGGTCAGCATAGGCCCAACAACAAGAACCCAAGCCATTGACCTGGTCCATCACACGTACGTAGCAAGCCTAGAGGCTATTGCCTTCGTTGGACATCGAAACTATGTCATCCCAAGCTACAACTCAGCTCATCTTGGCTTGGTCAACGCGGTTATAAGCAGCTGCTTATACAAATTTTTCAAAAATTTCTAGTGTTTGAATAACCCTAATTGCTTTTATTTTCTTAGGTAAATTACACAAAACTACCTCACATATGGATTGAACGACACTATCTCACCTTATCTTTTAAAAATGACAATGTCATAATTCATCTTACGAATTTGTTCTAATGTCAGACCTCCGTCAGTTTTTCTGCTAACTTCTCTGTTAAATGCTGACGTGGCTAGAAGCCGGGCCCACTCACTAATCCACCTAGATTAAAAAATAATTAAATATTAAAAAATTAAAAAATTTAAAAAATTATTAAGAAATTGTGGGACCCACCCCCAAACCTTAAATTTCAAATTGTTAGCTCCAATCACCCCTATAACAATGTCTACACCACTACTACCATCGCCCACAGCCTTTGCTAAGAAGTCCAGCCACTGCCGTGGACCCAAGAGGAGAACAAAAAACTAATTCAAAGCATAAAGGGCAAATTGATTCCAGCAGGCAACAACACTAATATCAATATCGGATTTCAGAGGCTCCGGCGGGGCAGGTCACCAACGGTTGACCCATGTCGATTAGAAATTTGAACCACCAAATTTGCACTACTGGTTCTTGCAAACATATTCCACCGGAGGATGAGGACAAGGAGAACTAGGAAAAGAAGCTTGTGAAATGTCCACCCTTCCCTACCCTTCCCTACCCGTCCCCTTAACCTTCCTCTACCACCCTCTCTCTGGGCAACCTACAACCCAGGTTGGTCGAGACGTCGCCTCTCTCTGGGCACCCTCTCTCTTTCTTTTTCTCTTTCTCTCTCTCTCTCTCTCTCTCTCTCTCTCTCTCTCTCTCTAAGGTGGATCCGAAATTAGCCCTCGACCCCAGCAGAATTCCGTCATCGATGCTAAGCTCGCCGCTTGGAAACTTCATCCGGTGAGTGGTGGGTGACACCAGATTGGTTGAGATGTCGCCGATCTTGTTGAAGATGAAGAAAGAGGGAGTTGGAGAGAATTGCAGGTTGTAGAGAGGGGGATGGGGGAAGAATTGCAGGTTACCTAGAGAGAGATGAGAGAGAGAAGATGGCGGAGGAAGGTTAGGGGGTCGTGTGGGGAAGGGTAGACAGGTGGGGAAGGTTGGGGAGACGGGTGAGGAAGGTTAGATTTTAATTTTATATTAAAAAATAATTTAATTTTATAATATTTAATTATTAAAAATATATTTAATTATTTTTAATCCAGTTGGATTAGTGAGTGGGGCCCGCTTCTAGCCACGTCAGGATTTAATAGAGAAATTAATAGAAAAACTGAAGGAGGTATGACATTGGAACAAATTCGTAAGATGAGGTATGGCATTGTTATTTTTAAAAGATGAGGTATGATAATGTCGTTTGATCCATAGTTAAGGTAGTTTTGTGTAATTTACCCTATTTTCTTTCAATTCTTTAACTCATAGATTCCATATAGTAAATTCATCATTGCATAATGCATGAACACACACACACACACACACACACACACACACACACACACACACACACACACACACACATATCGAAAGGTAAATATAAATGTAAGGGGTTCATGCATCATGTGGAATGTTTCTCGCTTCATGGTCGTTTCAAACATGATTGGCAGATAACAACTGAGCCTTTGAATTTGTAGAAGATTCTTCTTAGAAAGCTGGAATTGCATCTCCAATATGTTGTATCACATCCAACAAAGAAAGTCAAACTGAATCAATAGCATGTAAATCAATTCAACAAAATAATAAGCTAATCATAAAAAGAATGATTAAAATGTAATACTCCCCAGGAAGATGAACAAACTCTCTTTAGTGCAACTTTAAAAGCGTGCTGATAACGTATTGTAGCCTTATTTTCTGAACAATATAAACACATAGAGAGAGGGGGTGTGGCAACATAGAAAGAAAAGAAAGAGATGTGTAAGTGTGAGGTGTGTGTTATCTCACCCCATTATGCCTTTACTTATAGTAGCGGGAAAGTAAATTCCTTACCCCAATGGAATTACAACTCTAATAGGATAATATCTAGTATAAGAGATATGGTAGAATCCCATAAGGATATCTCAGATATGAGATGATTTACATAATCACATTCCTAAACTAATAGGACTGCAACAATGAGTACAAAATTATTTTAGTGTTATTTTTTTATTGTGGAAACGTTTTGAATTGAGAATTAAGTAGGAATTTAATAAAGGTGTGAGTATTGGAACCCTAAATCAATTATTAATTTTTATTTAAAAAAATTATGTAATTGGCATCTAAATTTATTAATATATTAATGCTAGAAATTTCTATCAAAATTTTAAAACTAATAAGATCTCAAACAATGAACATTAATAGACAGGGACAAGATATTAATTTTCCATATTTCTATTTGCAACCCCACAAACTCTAATCGTTTATTAAAATAAATAAATTATGTCTTTCATCTTCCAATGTCATTTAGGTTTTACCCCAACAAAAAATTCACCTTATCTCAAAACAAATTATGCTCGGCCAGAAAATTCAAAAGCAAACTGAATCAAATGTTCCGTATCAATTTTATTCAATAATAAAAATTCATGCGTCTCTCTCCAGGCGCTGTCTCCCTTAGATCTTCCTTCCCTGTTGTCTTCCCTCAATCTTCTCTCCCATGTACCTATTTCATTCCTCCACGATTCCATTTCTCCTCTGCACTAGACGGCTCTTAACGCTTCTGTTTTTCTTCCTTTCACATCTTTGCCACACCCCCTCTCTCCTCCAAAGGGCCGCCATTTTGTACGCAGCCTCTCACCCAAATTCGGTGCCTTGCCTCCTACCGAGATATTTTCCTTAATGAAGGCTTGATTTGTGATTTGGGATTGAAATCATAGTTGTTGGTGGGTCGAATCCACCTCGACCCGCTTGATTTTATGGTAGTGACACTCTCCTCGACTTATTTTGTGGCTGCGCTGCCTTAGGCGTCCAGATGTGTGTCGGCTCTTCTTGCTAGTGCGGTGATGTTACAGGTAGGGGTGATCACGGTCCGGTTCCACCCTTAAAATAGAACCGGAATCGAAATTTTTTAATTTTGATAGGGTTTTGCTTAAATTTATTACTAAAATCGTATGGTTCGATTCATGACGGTTCCGATTCAGTTTTTGCAGGTTTACGGTTCTAATCAAAATTATATATATATTTTTTCTAATTTTTTACTTCTAATACCAAACACATATTTCAACCACAAATTCAAGTAAATTTTAGTTTTCATTACTAGATTTACAAGATTTGTGACCGAAAGATAAAAACTGTGCATATAAATATAAATCAAAAGATAAAAAGGCTCATATCAAGACCAAAGTGTAGATCTTAAACTAAAATTAAAATGTACATAATGCATAATATACTGGAAAAGAATAAAGAAAAATAATGTATGGGAGAAAAGTGATAAAACAACAAATGCACATGGTCTTCTTGGAAAAAATGTTTTATTTATATAAAAAAAAAATTTATATTAAAAGCGGTTCGGTTCGGTTTTTGTTCCAGTTTTGACTTTTTTTGTCAACGCGATTTTTTTTCCTTAGGGTTCGATTCGTTTTTTCAATTTGGCGAATTTTATGCCCATCCCTAGTTACAAGTGGTCTTGCCTAGAGTGTCCTAGTCTTCCCTTAAAATTAGGGGACCGTTGGATTTATTCTCGAATTAATGTAGATTTTGTTTGTGTCATGTTTGGTAGATGATGTATTTCGCCTTTGAGTGACGGCTTGATGGGTCTAGTCTTCAAGCGATGATTTTGTGGTCTCGTGTTTTAATAGTGACTTTATGTGGTCTCGTTCTCCAACTATGACGTTGTGTGGCCTCTCACATCAGTGAAGATCGGTGTGTGCATTGGTATAGGTTTTTTTGCATATTTCTTGTGAGAAATTTGTATTGTTGTACCTATACTTGTGGTAGCCGTGTTAGGGGTTTTGAATTAATCGCTTGTTTGTGCAAATTCACACCAGATCAATGTGCTGGTCACTGAAGCAATGTACCGAATTGGCATCCTTGTATTTGTTTGTGATGATCAATGAAATTCGGCTATCGTTTCTTGTAAAAAAATAAATATTACTTATTTGAAATTCATGACCTAATTCTTTGAGAGTGATTTATTTGACACAATAAAAGATAGGCGTATTTATTGATTTGCCCCCTAAACTTGTATAGAGCTGCCAATTTCCTTCTGGCGTTAGATTTTGAAAATTTACATGCAATTTTTCATCTATCTTGATCACAAAAAAACACATGACCAGTGTATAATGGCAAAAAGAATAAAAAAGTTGGATGGATGAAAATTGTATTAAAGCTTTTAAAATCCAAGAGAGGGAATTGGTTATTTATAAAAGTTCACGCACGTGCTCGAGGGGGGGCCGGGGAGTGTAATCGGCTAAAATTAAAGTCCAAGGAGGAAATTGGCTAATTAAAAAGTCCAACGGGGTAATCGGCTAAAATTAAAGTTCAGGGGGAAATTAGCAGCTGCATTCAAGTTCAGGAGACTAATCATAATCCAATCATTAACAACCACATCATTTGGTTTATAAAATTTGGTTTAAAGTTTTGATCTCTCTAACATTATCTTTTTTTTTTTAAATTTAATAATATGTACAATTATTTAAATGTTCTATTTTCAATCTCAATCATTTATTCCTATATCGTTTTATGTTACGTATTAGTGAAGAAATTTTCCTTTTTTCATTTGGAACAAACAAGAAACATGGTGGGAAGTCAGCCAAGTATATAAACAATTACCGCCATGGGCACGTTAAAGATGCCTAATATGTTGTTTTGAAAAGGTATGGATTCCACCAAGCCTTTTCTCTAGGCTCCACACTAAATTTATATACGTGGACTACTAATAGATTTTTGTTTAAAAAAAATTCTCTCAACCATTAAATTCACCTTTTTGATGGGTTTATAAGGTCCTTCGGTCAAGATGGGACATGCATTTTAACATAAAAAACTTTGTACTACTTCTGGTGCCTAAATCTTCCATATTCGGATAAGAAGCCTCCTCTGAAAACTAGTTCACCCAACAATGGGCTCTTCAGAGCATTCTGAAGAGGCTAATTGGGCTCTCCGCACGGCCGGGCTGCCGGGACCATGGCGAGAGCTTATAGAGGCCTCAGGTGAAGAAATTAGTCCCAAAGATACCCTTCCAGTTCCAGGTTCCACCAAACACTTCAAAAAATCAAGCACTGCCTCATCAGCTATTGACGAGGAAAGGCTTGACGTCGATCTTGACCTTGAGAAAAACAGCAGCCCAGTTGAGAGGACTCAGTGGTTGCTGAATGGTCCTGAACCCCCTGGTCTATGGCATGAGCTCACGGACTATGTGAGGGAAACCGTTTCTTGTTGCCGAAAAAAGTACTCGTCTCTCAAGAATCAGCCAACACTCAAAAGTGCAGTCTCTGTCCAGCAGGAGATATTTCCAATTCTTGTATGGGGTAGAAGTTACAACATGTCAAAATTCAAGCATGATCTAATGGCAGGTCTAACTATAGCAAGTCTCTGCATTCCTCAGGTAACAAATTAAGTTATTGGACATGCATGCATGAAATAACCACTCATAATTACTATAATAATACAGCTGAATTACTATATCTCATAACTTTATGACCTTAACACGAGTTTAATGCAGAGTCTTGGTTATGCAACTTTAGCAAAGCTTGACCCTCAGTACGGCCTTTGTAAGTCAACTAGTTAACTTAAATATTGGTCTTCTAGTATTTTCTTCCTTTTTATTTTCCAAATATTTGGGAATATATTACTCTAGTATTTAGTTGCATGGATTTACATATATGGCAATGGAATATTAATTTTTATTTTAGTCTTTAATTTATTTTCTTGTTCCGTAATTGATCGATTGTAGACACAAGTGTTGTACCACCTCTTATTTATGCTGTAATGGGAACTTCAAGAGAGATAGCAATTGGACCTGTGGCTGTTGTTTCTCTTCTTTTGCCCTCAATGATTCAGAAGTTACAAGACCCCGGGGCTGATCCAATTGCTTACACCAAGCTCGTACTCACTGCAACGTTCTTCACCGGTATCTTTCAAGCTGTTTTCGGACTCTGCAGGTAGCATTGGACTGTACTGAATTGGACTGTATTGTGCAAAGTATTAGAGCTCTTTAGTATGCCTTAAGCATCGTATACATTGGATATGCGCAAGGTTGTCCTAATATTTGTTCACGTACTCCTTAATCTTAAACTTACCCTTGTTTCATCAGATTGGGGTTTCTTGTGGATTTTCTTTCTCAAGCTGCAATCGTAGGGTTCGTGGCTGGGGCAGCCATCATAATCGGTCTTCAACAACTAAAGGGACTACTTGGAATCACTCACTTTCCAACCAATACTGATGTTATCTCTGTTATGAAAGCTGTTTGGACATCCTTCCACCACCCTGTATAGTCTTCTACTTTTCTCCGATGGAAAAAAATAATTCCTTATTAAAATAAATCATATACAATTTATCCAATCATTTATTTCTTTGCATTTCATTTGCAGTGGAGTCCTCATAATTTTTTCCTTGGCTGTTCATTCCTGTGTTTCATCCTAATGTCAAGATTTCTGGTGAGCAACACTTCGAACTTGTTAATTAGTTATTATCGTTTTGCAAGCTGTTGGTCTAACTAAATTATTTATTTCAATTAACGCACACTACTTGCAGGGTAAAAAGAAGAAGAAACTTTTCTGGTTGCCAGCCGTTGCTCCTCTCCTATCCGTTATACTATCGACTCTGATTGTTTATCTAACACGGGGAGATAAACATGGAATTAATATTGTTAAACACATCAAAGATGGCTTGAACCCTAGTTCGGTGCATCTGTTACAGTTCAACAGCCGCTATGTTGGGGATGTGGCTAAAGTTGGGCTAATTGTCGCACTTGTTGCACTTGCGGTCAGTCACATATATACCACTTCAGAACAAATGAATGAATGGTTCACTAATTTTTATCAATTAGCTCCTTTGAATTGGTTCATATATTGTTTATATTTTGTCAAAATTCAGGAAGCAGTTGCAGTTGGAAGATCTTTCTCAACCATGAAAGGGTACCACATAGATGGTAACAGAGAAATGATGGCAATGGGATTCATGAACATAGTGGGATCCTGTACTTCTTGCTATGTCGCAACCGGTAAGCATTGGTATTGAGTACTGAACATGTGCAACATTCTCACCAGACAATAAGATGTACCATCTTTCTAACACAAATTGCTTCTGTAAGAAACACTTTGTTTCTGTTACAAGCACTTTTATTCTTTAAGAAAAATAATTTATTCTCAAAACTGCGAAAGTGTTTTTGTTTACCTTAATGCGCTTTCTAAAGCAGTGTTAGACAGCCTACATAGTCAACTGAAATGGTACAAATTTACAAAGGGGTGTGCTATCCACACATTTCTTGATAATTTATGTCCGTTGATCTTCTTCAATTCAACCGATCCGAATGTCAAAAATTTAAAAAGTGTGTGAGAAGTAAAATGGGGTGTGTGAATATCATATCCCATTTACAAATAACTTCACTTGAATAATGACACTCCATCGATTAATTCTTGTATAATTTTTACTACTTTGCCATCTTATTAGGACGTAATTCAGTTCCTTTTCGGTTAAATCATGATCATGAACAGGTTCATTCTCGCGTACTGCCGTTAACTTCAGTGCTGGTTGTGAAACTCCGGTGTCAAACGTGGTCATGGCCATTACTGTGATCATATCACTGCAGCTTTTGACAAAGCTCTTGTATTACACACCAACAGCAATCCTTGCTTCAATTATTCTCTCTGCTCTGCCCGGGCTTATTAACCTGAGCGAAGTCTACAAAATTTGGAAGGTTGATAAGTTGGACTTCTTAGCTTGCATTGGAGCCTTCTTTGGGGTCCTATTGGCATCCATGGAGATTGGCCTTCTAGTTGCGGTAACATATTATATATAGCTCTTAATTACTTTGTATGCAACAGTAGATGCATAATTGCATATAAAATCCATTTATACATAAGTATGACGGGACAGGAACCTATTATTTTTAATTTTTGGGTCAACATATAGAACACATTTTTATTAGCCTCAAACCTTAGCCGTACGTTTACTAGCTTTCCTTGCTGGTATGGAGCAAGGTTTTAAAAGACGATAAGTGCTAATAGGGCAGTGAACAGAGGCTTAGCACCTAGGCTGGATCTATGCAGAGAAGTAGGCTATTTTTTAATTTAAATTTAATTTGTTATGTAACATATAAATAAATGTCTATTTATACTTCAAATAAATAAATAATTCTATTCGGATACATAAATTGTAAAATAGAATGATATATAAACTATATATAACAAGTCTCTCACAAATTTATTAAAAAAATGTAAAATGGAAGTTATTTATTTCTTGTTTAAGTGAGAGTTGCGATCTAGGCAAGTCTAGGCGGGTTAAGTGGATGTCTAGGCATGAGCCCTTTTTTATTTTTTAAACGCCTAAGAATTAATCGTGCCGGTGTCCAGTCACCTAGGCGGCGCTAGGCGGGTACTATACAGTTATCTTTAAAACACCAATATGGAGTGTTGTTATTTACATAAGAGAATCCCCAAACAAGAATTTATTAAGAAAAAAAAATCTTAATTAAAGTGAATAGATACATATATGCTATATGATTACTATATTGTAAATACAAGTAAACTACATTTTTGTACTATGTTTTAATATTACATGACTAATTATGTAATACAAAGGTTTGTTCTCTTAAACAATATTACTTTTGTAAAGCAGATAGATTGCACTTTACCACAATGATGAAAAGTGATAATGCTTATTGGTGCGAGTTTGATTTCCACCGATCCTCTTCTCCCTCTCTCTTAACATTTAACAATTAAACGTACTAAAGCTATTGTTTGAAAAAAAAAATTACTTTTGTAAAATAAATAACTAATTAACAATGCCCAAAAATAAAATAAAAATAAAAAGTAGATGAGTGGGATACGAGGACCTCAAACCAGCAAATGATTTTGTCATACATGGAACAAGAGATGTGATATCCACACACCTCATTTTACTTCTCACACACTCTTTTAATTTTTGGCCGTCAGATCGGATGAATTGAAGAAGATTAACAGACAGAAATTAACAAAGGATGTGTGGATAGCACACCCCATGAAATAATTAATCTTGTTCCTGGGAGATAGAAGCATATATGATTAAATTAATTGATTTGGAGGCATTTCCTTTTTGGTAAATATTTCTAGGTATCTCTTCATTGAACCATGTTTCATATGTATCAATTCTAGAATTTCATTGAGTCTCGTTTTTTAGTCAACCTACTAATCAAGGATACATAGTTACTTATCATTAAATTTGATATCAAAGTTTGATATTAAAATATCAAAACACACATTCATTTATTCTCTACTCTTGACATCAGATCTTAAAATACGTTCTTTAATCACAAGATGACCAAGAGAACATGTAATTGTACAAAATCTCCCAATGGACTTTTATTTATAAACATTTTCATTACTTCGGAGAACTTTGAAACTTCTATTAAAAAAAAAACGAAGTGCTTCTTGGTAGAGCACTAACACATGTAATGAACTAAAAAGTTGTTTATAACCTTTAAATCTTTTAACTTTTTTTATGTTAAACATTATTGGAATAATTTTTAGTTATTTAATCTCATAGAAGTAGTTTCGTAGGCATCTGACTCTGATACTTTTTACCACTGACAAATTACATGTGTGTGTGTATGTTCTGTAGGCATCTTGTTAACGATGCCTATGCACAAAAGATGTCTCTAACAGTTAATTGTATGATTTGACCAGGTGACCATATCATTCACAAAGATTATTCTCATCTCAATTCGACCAGGCACAGAAACACTTGGAAAACTTCCTGGAACTAATATGTTTTGCGACACTGCTCAGTATCCGATGGCTGTTAAAATTTCTGGAGTCATGATAATACGTGTCAAGTCTGCCTTGTTTTGTTTTGCAAATGCTAATTTTGTCAGAGAAAGGTATGTATTTAATTGTACAAATATACATGTAATGAATCTTTTTTTTTTTGGGTGAATAGTAGATTTAAAAAATCTTAAAAACCAATTATATAGGAAAATTAACATGTATTTGTATTGTAAATGCAAGGATTGTAAGGTGGATAACTGCAAAGAAAGGGGAGGACACTAAAGAGGCAATTCAACTCGTAATTCTTGACATGTCTAGTAAGTGGCTAAATGAAAAACTAGAGACAATGTCTTTAGAATCTTGGATCTAAGACTAGTCATTCTCGATGTCCATTTATTTATATTTATTCTTCAAAATAGACTCTAATCACTAAATTCTAAACCCAAAAGCTTAACTCATATACGCATATCCCAAAATGTATGGTTTTCGTATCGACACGAGCACGATAAAAGCACCAAAAGCTCATGAGGTAGACACTAAAATATTTGGGTTCATGCACAATTATTATTAATATTTGTGCTTTCTTTGATAGACGTCAACATTTGTGCTCTTTGCTCGTGGACAGGCCGTACTTAAGTGCTCGTCCCCTATAAATATAGTTGTGTCCAATGATCAAAGAGCATGAATATGAAGTATGTGGCTGACACAAGAATAGACGAATGGCTTTTTGTGGGGATGGTACAAATTTCAATTTTGAAAACACAAGTATTTAAATTTTGTATATAGGCCTTATTTTGTTTAATGCACTATCATTAGTCATTACAAATTTCAATGTAAGAACAGCTTCCATTTAGCATGTGTAAGCCACTGACTGTACGTATACAGCATAGATAATATACATGTACGTAATTGTACATATATATATGCAGCTTTCAAGAGATTTATATAACCTCCTCTCCTTTGTTTTTACCCCCTTTCTGTACGACAGATTTGATTAACATTGATACATCGGGAATAGCTACTCTAGAGGAGCTGCAAAAAAATTTGATCTCCGAAGGAATTGAGGTAAGACATCGACTAATTATTCGCCCTTTTGGCTTACAAGGATCGACCTCTGCATTTTAAAACTAGTGACCTCTCTCTCTCTCTCTCTCTCTCTCTCTCCCAGTTCGCCGTTGCAAGCCCTAGGTGGCTAGTGATTCACAAACTAAAGCTATCCAACTTTGTGGAAAAAATTGGAGGAAGAGTCTTCGTGACGGTCGGAGAAGCAGTGGATGCAAGATTCAGTGAAAAATTGCCACCACCTGCTAATGCAGCTGCTAGCTAGCTCTTCAATGAAAACGCTCGATCGCAACATTCTCATTCAGGTCTCTTGTTTCCTGCTTGTCATGTGTGCTAGCTATGATACATAGTCCCATCGATCCCACTTATGTGTATAGATGTGTAGGTGGGACGATATAAATAATGAGATGATGGTTTGAATATCTTCTCACCCACTCCTTCTCCACAAATATCTAGCGCTATAATGTAATGTCTCGTACTTGTAACATATATAATGCAGTTATAATGTAATGTCTCGTACTTGTAATGTTGTGATGTGTTTTTCAAATATAGCTTATAAAGTGCGTTGAATCTGCTGATGTGATTATGGCTAGTTATATAGAGGATCAACATTGAAGACTGGGTAAATTTAATTCCCATATATTTGTGACCCTGGTTGGCCCAAAGCACAATTGAAATATCGTCAGCCACTGAAACTACTGCAACCGTACAAAGTGCTCAACTCAAGGGACTGTATAATTGGTAGACTCCTAATATATGGTGCGTAGTTAACAGATGTTTGTTGTGTGTCGTTTTGTGCTTCTATATATAGATACTAAGAATTGCTTAAGAGAGGGATTCCATTTTTTTCAAAAAATGAGGAAACGCTTCCCACCGTTGGATTTAACTTTAATGAAATTGTGTGGTTGAGATTGTGTGGCCTGTGTTTTAATCTCAACCACACAATTTCATTAAAGTCAATCTAACGGTGGGGAGCGTGTCTCTATTTTTTTCAAAAAAAATGGGGATCCCTCCCCTTAAGATGCCTGATAGATACTATTAGCTAAAATGATTCTTGAGATTGACATAACTCATCGCTTTAGTCATTGTGATTTAAAATCGATAGAAGTGGTTCTTGAGATTGGCATAACTCCTCACTTTGATCTCTGAAATAAATTGGTAGAAGTGGTCCTTGAGTTTGTCCACCATAAATTATTTTGGTCATTCAGTGAAAAATTCTGTTAAAGAATGACTAAAATGCCCTCAATTTAACCAAAAAAAAAAGGGAGGCCAAAATTGTTTGACAAAAATCAAAGGCATTTTTGTCATTTTATTCTTATTTAGCGGAAATTTTTCACAGAATGACCAAAATAATTGATGATGGACAAACTCAGGGACCCCTTTTATTAATTTCAAATCTCAAGTACAAGAGTGAAGGAGTTATGCCAATCTCAATATCATATTGTTTTCTTCACATGATACTTCTTAAACTGGTTTTAATATAGTACGTGCTATAATCAAGTTAGATGATGTAAACTCATTACTCATTTAGCGCGAGTCATGTCGTATTTGTGAGATGTGAAGAAATGTCTCATATTGGATATTTGGGTTACTCCCTCTTATTGCCATTAGTTTTACAGTGCAATCTCAACTTCCATCAATATTCATGTTTGTTGTCCAAAACCTGCTAATTCGAATTCAAGTCGCGTGCAACGAAATAAGAGAGACTATGGCGAAAAGAAAAACAGCCTGCAAAGTGCAGAATAGGATGGCATTCATCTTTATAAAAAAATAAAGAATGGTTGAATCAATTAATTGAGATCAGTAGTAACCAATTCAAGGTGTTTCTATTGTTTGCTAATTTCTAAGTTCTGAAAGTCTTCTTAATTCTCCTTTCCGTAAGTGTGACTGCAGGCAGTTCAACAAGAGGTCATCGGCAGCATGTCGAAAAGGACGCTCTTCGGTTTCTCACCGGAGTAGCGAATGAGAATGCTTGAGTATGTTGTTAATAGGCTGATTTCTTTGGGCTCTACACAACAGATTCTGTACCCTTTCTGTCATCTGCTTTCAAAATACATGATTAATACTCAGTTAATCTCACTTTCATTAGGTATGAATTGAAGACATTAAATTATGGTAATTAAAACCTTTCCCAAGCTCCCCCCTGAGGCATATGGAACAGCTCTATGAGAACAATTAGAAGCAGTAGTTGGTGCAGACTTGCGGCTAGTTTCTTCTCTGAATGGCAATTTCCCGTTACTTCTACTCCGTGTTGAAATCGTTGAAGAGCCAGGCCAGTTTCCATTTAACACGCCGGGGAGGCTTGCTTCCTATTCCCGCAACACCACACAGCATAATAAACATCGATCACAAGGTTACAAATCAAGTTGAAGGGCTAGTTTTTATTCATTAACGGACAAAAAGAAAGAAAAAAAAAGAGAGTTCGATATGGTCTAGTGAAAGTACCAAAAATAGCACGGTTGCACAGTTCTTGAGGACCTCCAGATTCATCCTAACGTCTTCAAGGCTCCTATATATGTTTGTGGAAATATATAAACATACAATTAATATTTAAACGTTAATTAAAAAGTGATTATTGCATGCGAACCTGTGCTTTTGCTGCCCAAGATTGAAGTATGATGCCAATGTTGCCATCTAAACATATATACATAGATCACGATGGATTGGCTTTGCAGCCAAAAATAAAATTGAAAGTAAATAATCTTCATGGTCCCACTTTGTAATTAACATTTATATCTAATTACCTTCATATTGCCAGCTCTTCTTCCAAATTTACCAGTTAACAGCCCTAAAGAGTCCATCATCCCAACCGGCGTAGGTGCAGGCCTACCGATCTCTGCAAAAGACTCCTTAATCCGAATGCAATCGAATCTTCGAATGTTGTGGCCTGCCCACACCCTTCCATTCAAAATGCTGAATATCTTGTCAGCAACTTCCTCAAACAAGGGTGCTTTTGCAACAGTTTCCTGAGTGATCCCGTCAAACCGGCCAGACCTCAATGCCACAGCAGACAAGTCCCCCGGCCTAATGAGTGTGCTATAGCTTTTCAGCTCAACAAGGTTCCGAGGGCAAACTACAATTGCACCAAATTCTAAAACCCAGAACCTTTGTCCAGCTTTATTGGGTACATTTGTTTCTATGTCAAAGAACACAATCTCTGTTGTGCCTTGTTTGGATGATGAAGTGGAAGCATCCATTTGAGGTTATAGCTAGTTTTTTCCGTCTTTCGGGTATCCGGATTTTGGAAATTTTTGTCATTAATTATGTGCAGGTTATATATTTGAAGGGTTAAGGGAAGAAAGAAATAAGAAAGGCCAGAGTTGAAGGAAGGGTATTCCTCCTATTTGAGATTGATTTACTTGTGGTTTAAGTTAAGAGCTTTGGCTTTGGCTGAGGGGTCCTTTAGTCCTTAGCTTCCTGAAGATTTCATGTACAAAAGTACTTTCAAGGAATTGCTTTTGCCCTTTTTATTAAATTTGCTTTTGAAACGGTAACCTTCGGAGTGAGCCTTCCTTTTCGACAAGTAATCTTAACCCAATGCAAATGAGGCCATTGCTGATCGGTATGTTGGCGCATTTGAAGCAAAGTATCCTAGGAGACAGGAACATGCTTATTCCCTCTATCCTCTTTCCCCACATATTCACGTTGTACTTAACCTTTCGACAGGATGCATGACGTGAATGTGAATAAGAAAAGTTGTTGTGTTCAGCAAATGCGGTTAGGCTAGTTGGACAAGACAATGTGTTTGTTCCATGCACCCAAGTTTTAATCCCCCTCTCGTACATAAAAATAGTTTGTAATATCGAACAATACTTGGAGCCATTCCTCTTTCAATGACGACATAACATCATTACATTGTACAAACGTCAAATTAGTTGTTCTTATCATCATCTAAAGATCATCTCTAAGAAATTTCATTCAATTTGGAGACTATCTAATGGTAATAAGTAACATTCTCGTGATGCACCGTCAAATTTATTTGACTCATATGGATGACTAAACATTCTTCGAAGTGATTGAAATTTTCTAGAAATATAATCCTTACAATGGGATAAAAAGAGAGAACGGTTCGACCCTTCAACCTACGTTGGGAATGGATCAAGTTTTGTGAACGTTAGGATGAAACAATAACCTCTGGTTTTGATAATATGGTAAAAATGAAACGCATAACGTAAGCATATGGAATTCTTGAAATCCAACTCAAAGAAACAAACACGCCTTTGTTTACATTACTGTAAATACAACGCCAGAAGAATTATTTTCGACCTTCCCGACATGACCAACTTATTCGTAGCTTCAACTCAGATACTAGAATACAGATTTTCACCAAGTAGAACAGTGGCAAAACCAGAAACATTTTAGTTACTAACACCAGCCGCAGGCTTTAATCCAACAAGAGCTTTCTTAATTCTCTCCACAGCTGCCTGTAGGGTGGGAAGGGATGCTGCATAGGAGATTCGTATGCACGTGTCATCTCCAAATGCATCTCCCGGTACTAGTGCAACCTGTAAATGAGCAACAACCCATGCCAGCATTTTTATTCAACCATCAACATTCCAAACCTACAGTAGCTATTAAAATATGGATCTTCCGATATAGCAATACGATGCATACCTGACCCTTGTCAAGTAGGTAACGGCATAGTGACTCTGAATTCTCAATTTTACCAAATCCTTCTGCCTCTGTTCCATAGTAAGCGCTGAAATCTATGAAGAGATAGAAAGCTCCCTGAAAGTGAGATGCGAGATAGTGAAGAAATTAGGATAGCAAGTAGAATATAAAGAGAGAATAACGGATGAAAAATAGTAAAAGGGAAAGAAAGGGATCATTGGTACCCTGGGTTCTGAGATCTTGACTCCTGAAAGTTCGCCAAAGCTTTTGACCAAGAAATCCCGTCGCTCCCGGAATGCTTTCACCATAACACAAACTGCCTCTCCACCAGCAAAACCAAGACCTAATGCAGCCACTCCTGCTTTCTGTGATATACTACAGGCACCTGATGTGAACTATGGCACATTACACTGGGATTAGATGTGTGTAACAAACTGCAAAAACAAAAACATACATGTATATATACATATGTGTTGACCTCTAAAATACTTAGGGCATGTCCCAATATTGACCTCCAAAGTAGGCCAAATTATTTAATAATCCCGATATCTTTCAATGACCTTTTTCCTATAACAATGATGCCAATTACTCATCCACCAACTTAAATTGGGTTGGAAAGAACCCTGTTCCGTTAGTAATAAATTGTAAAAACAAGTTAGCTACGCATTAGTTAAAATTAGCGGTGCCGAAGATGGGGTTAGGGCATACTAGAACTTACACACACGCTTCCTGTGTTTTCTCCTAAATCCTTTAATTTCTTCAGTACAATAATTACAGATGCATAACTTTCATCAATAGTTAGGTTTTGACTAAGCGCGTGAAGGGAATATGAAGGCAATCAGTTGATCGAAAAATGAGATCTGGATAATAACTTTCAAACTCTACTACGTTGAGAATGCAAAAATGAAAGTAGGAAAAAGGAACATGGGTGTGAAATTTAATATTGATGATTTCCAACTGACAACAGTTCTGAAGCATATCTCAATTGGCCAGAGGGCTTGGATTTATTGTTTAGGTGGTACCACTCGGGAGATTCTTTTTTGACCAGCCTACATAAAGGGCAGAACTAGAAACTAATTGGACGAGAAACCAAAAACTCATTATGCAGTAGGAACTTGAGAAGAATGAACTAGTCAAATGGCTGGGAACACCTAACAGAGTTCCATTAAATAATATTAAACTTGTGACCTGCGAAAGAAAGCTAAGGAAAGTGCATTTGAAAAATCCTACGGTGGATCCAGTTCTCCCAACCATTTGGTGAGTCCTATTTCTAAGAGCGTACCAGCTAAGTGGTGGCGGCTCTTGTTCTGAAACTAGAACTGAGTGGCAATGTTCGAATTGTAAAGACTTTGGGCATTTTCCAGCACAATGTCCAAAACGATCAGTGGTTTTTCCACATAAAAAAACATTTATTCACTATACCACCCCGTGGAACAGAGAGAAACAAATTGATGGGAGGCTGGAAGCTAAAGAAGAAAGTCCCGATGACAAGAATTATCACCGTAGCAGCTGGGCAGGAACATATATTTGGTGTTCTCTGCTCCTTAAGAACTGTCTCTCAAGTCTCAACTATAGTTTTGTTTAGTTACATTAATGTAGTTGACCATCAATAACATTCAAAACATGTTAGACTGTCCTTTAACTTCATGTAAGGTAACTGTTAAACCACCTCTTACTGCACTTTACAATACATATTGCCTCATAATTCCAAACTTCAACTAAAGATTAGAACTTCTACCACTAGTTCCATGTTTAATATTTGAATCTAGTAATCAACTTGAATTCACAATGCCAAGCAACATCAATCAGGAATCCGTTCGAACTAACATTACCTTCAATATTTTCCTGAAGGTCTATCTCGGATGTTACCAATTTTCCTGTGTGTGGAAAGGTGCATATATTTTCTTTTTTTTCCTTTTAGTGTTTATGAACATTAAAGTTTTTTATCCAACCAACTGATAACGAATGCCAAAAGCTAACAGGAAGTATATTTGAATAACACAGTTGTAAAAAAGGTGCCATCATCACATGTTAAATGGTGGGAAAATATATATTTGGAAGATGCATAAAGTACAAAGTACCTGACTTTGGAGCTTTCCACATGCCGCAACAAAGTGTTTAGGCCCGGCAATATATCCAAGTCGCCAACCAGTCATTGCAAAAGCCTACAAAAGTACCACCTTCTGAATGTCAACCTTCAGTGTCAAAACCTACCGCCTTCGGGTTTTTGTTTTTCACCATTTATCAAGAATTGACATGGAGAAGCCACCTTTACAGAAGAAGAGTATAAATCAAGGCGGAGTTAACGATATCAATATGGTTACCTTAGAAAACCCATTGATTGTCAGAGTCCTCTCCCACATGCCTGGCAAGGATGCAAAACTTGTATGTGTTGCCGGTGAGTAAATTATGTGTTCATATATTTCATCAGAAATAACCTGAATGAAACAGTAGCGGAGTGTTCAGGTTTCAAATATTAAGGTGCAGGTAACAAGTACAGGTCTTTTAGTTCAGATACAGTGAGGGTACCAGAAGCCGAGGATGCTTTGCTACAATCTTAGCAATCTCTTGAAGCAAATTCTTGGGGTAAACAGACCCTGTGGGGTTGGATGGAGAACAAAGAATCATCAGTCTTGACTTCTCAGTGAGTTTGGATTCGAGAAGTTTAGGATCTAAGAGAAAATCATTGGAGATGCTTGTTGGAAGAATCACAGGAGTTGCGTCGGCCATCCTTGCCATTTCAGGGTAACTCACCCAAAATGGAGCTGGAATTATAACCTGCAAGATATATGATTATCCGTAAATGCGTCACCTTCCAAGTATTCACTTGAATGCAATTACAACCACCAACATATACACCCAAAAAGAAAAAAGAAGAAAAAACCATTCCTTAATTATCAGGCCTACACTTGATGATTGGACTATTACTTAAATGTTGATTAACGTGCTTACTTTTTATTAGTGACACATCTATTTGGTTTCCAAATTTGGTTTTAAAATGTGGTCTCCCTATCATTATCCTATTAAGCTACCACGCCTAATGTTGATTGCATTTTACTATGAGTAATAAAAATTGAGAAAGTAACCTCATCCCCTGGGGAACAAACTGCAAGCACAGCTTGAACAATGCTCTGCTTAGCTCCATTGCTAACTACGATCTGATTCGGTGTGTAAGTGATCCCATTCTCCTCTAAAAAAATCTGAATCGTTACTTAGTACTCCGATTCTCAAACCATATAACATATAACATATATCTCAACATTCAAGAATGAGAACAAGAAAGAAAAACCAAAAAAGCCGTACCTTTGAGCTTATGACAAATTGCTTGGCGCAGCTCCAAAGTCCCTGCATTTGGTGTGTACCTGGTGAAGCCTTCACGAATCGCATTGATACCGGCCTTTAAGAACGAAAAAAAACAAAATGAAAATTGAAAACAACCCATCATTTGCAATTGGAAATTGGGATTACAACAAGAACACAAAGAAGGATACGGATTGAAAATGTACAAGAAGAACGTACCTCAGCTATGACGGAAGGGGTATCGAAATCGGGTTCGCCGGCAGCTAATCGAATGACGGGTACTCCAGCTTGCACGAGAGCCGTGGCCTGGTCAGTAATGGCTACTGTCTTCGAAGGCTTGACGGAGTTGACTCGTGGGCTCAGAGAGACGTCGACTTCCACTTGAGTCTGGTCATTGCCAGTCACTACCCCCGCCATCACAACTCCTCCTCTTGATCTACTCTTACTGTTGCTCCGACGCGTGAGAGGAAGCAAACGAGGCTGACAAGGGAAACATATGGATTTTGGGTCTGAACCCAAATCGGATCTGGGGATTCGGGTTTCGAAACTGGGACGGGCAATGCTGGAGGTGGAAGTCTGAAGGGAAAAGGCGGCCATGGGGGTGGGTGGAGCAGGTAGTGGTGTTGGAGTTGGATTGCTCCTCCAATTGGTTTGGTGAATTGGATTCTTGCATCTTCCTTTAAAAGACAAGGGGGTTGGTGGGAAAACTGACAGGATTGACTGGTTGAGTATTGAGGTTGGGTTGGGTTCTAATGTAGAAAAAATACGGGTTAGGTAGACTCGACAATTTCTTACACAATCTGTTAACACGACACTTAAATAATATGAAAATAATTAGTTTTGGGTCAACACGATAATTAATCGAATCATTATTGGACAACACGATAAGAACCTGTTAATAACGGAACACGAGAGTGACACGCGAATAACCTTTTTCGACAAGAAAAGGAAAAAGTTATTTTTGATGATTTTAATTTTTTTAATTACTAAAAAGACTTACTATAAAATACCATAGATATAGTGGATATATATATATATATATGTATATTGTTTATTAATTATTATTGTATTATTATTCTAAGACCATCTCCAATCCTTGGGCTAAAAGCCAAATTTTTTAGCCCAGAAAATTTGGCTTTTAGCCCAGAAACAGTTTTTCTACTCCAACCCTACTGGCCTAAAATTTTAGCCCGGGATTATTAAAGAATGAATTTAGGCTAATTTTTTTCTTAAATCAATTTGTTTTAAAAAAATAAATATGTAGACTATCGTAAATTAATCTTATGAACATTTTAATCTAAAAAAATTTAAATTCCGATAAATATTGAAAAATCATTAAATTTTTTCACAAAGCAAGCCTTCAACTTTCACCAATATTTCAACTTTCACCAACCGTTCATCTTTCACCAACCGTTCAACACCAAACTTTCAACTTTCACCAACCTTTGAACACCAAACTTTCAACTTTCACCAACCTTTCAACACCAAACTTTCAACTTTCACCAACCGTTCATCAATCATCCTCTATATAAACTCATGTCCAATATTAGTTGATCACACAATCTTTCAACCTTCAATCATCCTCTATATTCACCAATCTTTCAACTTTCAAAGAGTTTTTGTTTCCTAAAAATCCTCAATATCTCATCAATGGGTGATAGAAGAAGGCGTAGCAGAGCAATGGAGATGGCGCAATATGATTGTGGAAGATGACGTGCATCATTTTGCACAATATGATTGTGGAAGATGAGTACATCGAAATTGAAGAAGATTCAGACGAAGATGTGGATGATGACCAACCAACACATGCGAGAGCTATTGCAAGAGATGTTGAATATCTCGCTCCAACCACATATGAGACCCGACAAGATAGGGTCACCTTGGGTGAGTATATGAGACGTTTAAATAGAATTCAAGCTCCTCAAATTCATGACACACTCCGCAAGGATTTGGTTGAGCATGTATGGCGCCGAGAAGGTGAACGTTGATGATGTTGGTTGAGCATTTATGTAATATGTTGTTATTTGTCTACTATGTTGTTATTTGTCTACTTTATTAAGTTTATTATTGAATGAAGGTTGAATTATTGAATGGAGGTTGAATTATTGAAGGCATCTATTGTACATCAAAGTGTGGAATAATAAGTACAATAATTATTGAAGACATCTAGATTAAATAGAAACAATAATTAATAAGACATAAATTTAATAAATTACATAAACCACATAAACCAAATACAAACGACAATTAATAAACTTAATTAATAAATCACATAATTCATACACTACATAAACTTAATAATCATATCCACCATCTTCACTTGGTGATGAACTTCGTGGTTGACTTGGAATATAGGGTTCGGAGGATTCATCATCTTGAAATATACTCCTTGTGGCATACCTTCGCAAAATTTCCTTTTGCTTACCACGTAAGAACTTCTTCCTCTCTGGAGTGTATTTGTTGAGGTCCTCCATCATCAAATTAACTTCAAACCTCTCTTGCTCCCTATCCCCTTCTTCCTTCATTTGCAAACGCATTAGGGTTGCTTCTTCTTGGCGAGCGCTATGAGTTTCTTTCAATTTTGCAATTTCGGTAGCAAATTGTCCACTCGTCGAATCTTGGGACTTCCCTTTTCTCTTTGCTTCCTTTTGCTTATCTCTTCCCGGGGGCCTTGGTAAAGAAGGAGATGGGGTCATTTCATCGACACCTTCATTTCTTGGTGCGGCTTCACGTTGAAATTGTCTTCCCCATTGTTGGTCTGCATCGGTTGCCCACCTCGGACAATCCTTAAGGACATCCCAAGCATGTTGCAACTTAAAAACTTGATTTTTTGGTGTTACTCTTGTCTTGTAAATTTCCATGGCTTTGTCACCCTATGCAAAAAATACATAAAAATAATTAGTTGCAAAATAATATTATGTACATGACAAATAAAATATCAAGAAAAAAACTCACAATTTCCATGGCGCTCCTTCCACTAGGCATGTCAACCATGGCTCTCTCCAAGCTTCCCTTCCATAAAGTGCATGCTTTGTTCATAGTCTTCCACCGATCATAAACACCACCACCGTCCCGCCGGCCACCGTTGCAGTTTTCTTGAAACTTTGCAACGATTTTATCCCACAAAACCTTTTTATTTTGATTTGTGCCAACTGCACCATCTTCACTAACAGAAACCCATGCCAAGCATAAAGCAACATCTTCCTCACAGGTCCAATTACGACCTCTAACATGCTCTCTTGCCATGTTGAACAATTTGGAAATGGAAAGAAATGGTAGAAAGATAAATTAGAAGAATTGTAGGAGAAAATTGAGTTTTGTGTGGATGTTTGAACAAATACATAGATATTTATAGAGTTTTTTGGTGAATTTTGAGTTAAATAATTTTTTTTTAATTATTTTAGCCGTTGGATTTTAATTTGGGCCGTTAGATCTTTTTTTTTACCGTTGGATTTGATTATACTCAATCTCAACCGTTGGATTCAATGTATTTTAAAATAACATAAATTTTAAAAATAAAATTTGAATCTGGACCGTTGGATCAACCAACGGTCCTTAAATGAGGGCCGTTTGATCAGCAAAAGAGCCGTTGGGCTCGGGCGTGGTGGCCGACAAGGCCTGACGGCGGGCCCCATTGCTGTCGGGCAGGCGTTGCAACGCGGGAGCGTGGGCCGCGTGGGCGAGTCGGCGGGCCGAGCGTGGGCTTGGTGCTGGCGAGTCCACGCGTTTCTGGGGGGAATTTGGGGGGGAATTTGGCCCAACTTTGGCATTCCCCTTTTAGCCCAAAAATTAGCCTTGGGTTGGAGGGTGTTTGGGGGGAATTTTGGGCTAAATATTTAGCATTTAGCCCAGGGTTGGAGTAGGCCTAAATAAATTTTGAAAATTTAAATTTTATTTATTTATTGATTTTTATAAAATACTATATGCAAACAATGAGATTAGAAAATTATAAAACACATTAAAAATAAAAGCATCAAGTAATTTGAAAATACCAAATGTCACATCCCGGCTCGAGCTCGACCACTTTCCAAGCTCGACTCTGCCATAGCACTATAATATACGCTTTGGGCTCCTACCACACCTTCAAGGTTTTGTTTCTAGGAACTTACACGAAAAATTCCCAGTGGGTCACCCATCATGTGATTGCTTTCATCCAAACTCGCTTAATGAACTCCGAAGCCAGTGAGCTCTCAAAAGGCCTCGTGCTAATTGGAGGTGGGAATGTACATATAATGTTTACAGGATCCTCACCCTGGGCGATGTGAGATCTTACAATCCACCTCCCTTAAAGAGCCCGACGTTCTCGTCGGCACACACACTTCCGACCAAGGAGTGGCTTTGATACCAAATACATTTAAAAATTTATAATAATGAATTTACAAGTGCAAAAAATGTGAAAAAAATATGCAAATGCTCATAAATCGCATCATCTATGCTTTAAAGGTGGGTACATGAATTTTTAAAACCATACAAATCCTCATGTATTTTTAAGGGAGTTCAAAATAAATAAAATTCATTATCATTAATGTATAAGTCTGAAAAATGTGAAAGCATATATAAACGCTCATGAATCCTTTATGCTTAGATGATGGTTACACAGTTGTTTAGATTTTTAAAACCCTCCAAATCTCATGAATAATGTTTTTTGAGTGCAAAATTAATAATATTGTAGAAGTGTAAAAAATGTAATATATATATACAATCACTCGTAATGACAATTTTTACAACTTTCGTGAAGGAGTCAACTTCGAAATCTGACACCATAATCCATAAACCTTAGATTTAAATTTAACTGTCCATTGTCGTTTACACTTTATTCTACTCACTAAATTTTATTTTTAGGATTTTTCTTTTGAAAAGTTATCTTTTAACTAATGTAGAAAAATGAACGGTTCGGATTGTTGATATAACATTCTGAAATTTACGGTTAACTAAAATATAAGTTCATGTTATATAGTTTCTAGTGACACACCCCGACCCAAATATCGAGGCTTGTTGGCCGTCACGTGCGAGTGACGTAGCCAAAAGTGTTGCGCAGAAGTACCAGAGTAAAAATGTGAGGAAATAAAAACCGAATAGAATAATTTACAATATAAAAGTAAGTGAGTGAGAGCAATGAAATGAAAGAATAAAACAGGACATCAGAGTTCAAATAACCTAGGTGCAGTCCAGAACGAACAAGTACTAAATAAACGATAATCAAAGAAATCCTACATGGATGGTGCTCTGTCAGAACTGCCCACGATGCCTTGCTTGCCACCAACGATCACTGCTACGTAGAACCTAGAGGGGTGCAAAACAGAAAACGTGAGTGGGTGAAAACAAAGCCTTTCCAAAACCATTTCAATATCAAAATAATAATAACCCCTCTTTGTAAAAACATGTATACTTTCCCAGAAAATAATACGTAATCATATACCAAATCATGCTGGCAAACAATAAAACTTGAATACACCATGTCAGAGATATGCCATGTCAAAATATCCAGCCAAGATATATAAGCATCAATCAGGTGAGATGAATCAATAATCATAATATGCCGGCAATATCAATGCGTCGGTCGGAGTCACCTAACGTGACCTGTACGGTTGAATCTATAGCTCCTCAACCAATATCCTGCACATGAGTCGGAACCACCTATAGTGGTCTGTACGACAGGCTGGTCGTATATAAATAAGCTCAGTGCTACAATCACGTGAAGGTTGTGCGATGTATCGCAAGTCACCTACGAGTCGGAACCACCTATAGTGGTCTGTACGACAGGTTGGCACCAGCCTTGGATCCAAGGTGGGCGTGTGGTGCGGGAGGTGAACGATCACGTGAAGGCTAGGCCCTACTCTGGCGGAGCACAAACACTGGGGTGCAGGAATAGGAGCTATATACCAATCTCAACATCATCATCACTATCACTAACAAATATATTCACCTAACTTACCTGAGCGTCCGCGGCGCCAATCCATAACCAACACAATTTATAATAAATAACAACGATATTCGACATGGCATTTCAATTTATAAAACCATTCAAAAATGTAATTTTTGCGAAAAATACCAATTATATATATATATATATATACACACACACACACACTAAAAACAAAAGCCCACTCACTGATATGTAGAAGGATTGTAGCCCCTGAGTCTCGCGTGATTGCGCTTGTCCTCCGGATAGGCCTCACCTATATGCGAAACAACTATGAAACCGTCAATTTAACGCACATAACCAACATTAGGTAATAACTTCTCATACATTGCTCAATTGGGGTATTTGAATATACCAACGTGCTTTACTCAAACCCATGAATACCCCCATATTTTTTGAAAAATTTTCTGGTGTGTCACGCACCCCCACGTGTCGGCCAAGGCACGGCCACACACGCAGGCACACGGACGGAATCCCTAACGCCGTTAGGGAATATTCCATCAGAAACTAGAATATTCCATCAACTTTAACCTAACGCCGTTACATTCCGTTAGGAATATTCCATCAACTTTGATGGAATATTCCTTCGTCCTTTACCTCAAGTCGCCATAATCCGGCGCCGGCGATGCTGCTATCGCCAAAAACTGGAAAATCTTTAAAACTTAATATCTAACTCAAAACTTAACAAATTTTCATGATTCTTGCACCAAAATGAAGCTTAGGATGAGGAGAAGAGGTTTATACCGCTTTTAGGACCCAAAACTCGACGTAGCTTCGCCGTAAAAGCTCGATACTCCGGTCAGCCCTGCAATTCTCTAAACCTGAGCTTTCCTACGTTCAAAACCTTCCAAAATTTACCAATCATGCTAGAAAAACATAAATAGGATCTTTAGAAACCTCAAATCTACCTGAAACTCACGTGATTACGCTGATGTCACTGTACACCTCGTCGGAGGTTATGGGAACTTAAGGGTTCCGACGTCCAAACCACCCCAACGATACTCCCCGAGCCTCGTGAGGACGTCAAGAAGCTCACTATGACCTTAAAATCCACTAAGACCTCTTTGATCATGAGCACGTGAATAGTACCCTCGACGAAGCTTACGAGTTCAAGGTTTTTCGAAGGTTTCAAGCCAAACTAAGGGTACCACTGAACTCACAAAGTTGCAAGAAATATGATGAAGTTATTATCAACTTCGATCCATGCTAAGGTTGTGAGATGTGGTGTCGTCCGTACGTTTTATGGAGAATGGAAGAAGACTCGAGAAGAAGGAAGGAGAGACAGACAGAAATGGAAACTGGATGGTGCACGTGTGTCTATGTGGATGTGTGTGTGCGTTTCTAATTCTCACCCAATCTTAACTAAACAAAACCAATTATTAGACTTAGTTCCAATTGGGTCCAAATAAATAGGACCACGCCCAATTGACCAAAAATTTTGCCCAATCACACACACACACACTCACTAAACGCTCAAGGGCAAAAGTGTCAATTCCTCACTATTGATAAAATATTCCAGGATGGACTGTCACATCTAGAGACTTTATAGACTTCGAGCTATATTTTCACTAATGGTAAAACTCTCATCGTAATATCAACGATCTAACCTGTTCATCTTCTTGCACCATCTTAAAGATCAGGTTTTCAAAAAAGAAAATTTGAAAATAAAAAAAAATTTGGTAAGAAGAATGGAGCGTAAATGTAAACGACAATCAACGGTTAAATTTAGATCTATAGTTTATGGATTATGAAAAACCTTAGTGAAAACATCGTCAATATAACCCTTGAAGACAATATATCAAGCCAAAGTTCCAATATCATTTCCATTTGTGATTGATGAAACTTGAAAGGTTTTATTGTAAAAAAGGTTCAAGTTTCCTCAATCTTGAAACACAACTCTCTTCATTTTGCATATCTTTGAACATTGTATTTTGTAGTATGCACTAATGTTTTTCATTAGATTCTTATTTTGGAGTATGTAAACTTGAAAGAAAAATATTTTATTTATTTATTTATTAATGTTTTGAAGTAGTATTTATGTGACAATGTAGTATGTATATACTAATTTAGTATTATGTTTTACATTTTTTGGGGTCAAATTATGTTTTTCATTTTCATTATTTATTGATTTAAAATATATTTTCTTAACGGGTAACGGGTCGGGTCATATTACCTGATAATATTAACGGGTCGATTTTGGATTGGGTCATATTACCCGTTTATTTTAATGGGTGTTCGACACGACCCGTTAAGCTATCGGGTATGACACGAAAATGACACGAACACGAGAAACACAACACGAATGCCAGGTCTAGTGTTATGTGTGCGGATTTGCAAGTTATGATTGCATCAGTGCAAAATGGTAGATGGGATGCGTCACTGTTTTCGGATTTTGTGCAAATTAGTTGAAGTGTCAAATAGGGTTGAGCATTGAGTACGTTCATCTTGTTGGAGTTTTAACTCGTTCGCCAACCACTGACAGTTGTTATTCGAGTTGGAGTGGTACAATAGTGACATGTAATTAATATAATCATCGTCTCAATAATTAAATATGGGCATGGGTTATCTCTAGTTTCATGTATTCTCTAATCCACCAAATTCATGTATTCGGACCATTGAAATTTGATCAAATGGTTACAAACAGAGGCCCACTTTAAAAGTTATAATAACTTTAGCCGTTTGATCAAATTTCAATGGTCTGAATACATGGATTTGGTGAATTAGGCTACATGGATCCGGAGAGGACCCATGTCCATTAAATATGATCGGCTAATTAAACACACACACACACACACACACACACACACACACACACACACACACACACTAGTTAGCAGTACCCGCGTGTTGCCGCGGGTTTATGAAATATTGTATTAAAAGATGTAAGGCAGTGGGATAAAACATCAACATTGTTTATGCCACAAAGGTTCCAAATTTTAGTAAGCAAATGTTTTAATTTATGTATTCTACATAGAAAAGATTAGGGCATTCTTGTTTATGTACTTGTTAAATTTAGTACAGTCATCCATTCCATTCCAGAAGCTACATATAATGTTCCATTGACACCAGCACTTGAACAAAAAATATTACAAAATGCTGGCATACATACAGGCAAAAAATGTTACAGTTATTGATTCTATTCTAGCAGTTCTATCTAGCCTTTGATTAGGACCAGCATCTGGACACAAAATATAACCAAATACTGGAGTATGTATGTACATGCAAAAAAATACCATAGAGTTTAGACTAGAAAGAACTATTTACATCCAAAAAATTATTAGAGATATTGTTCGATATGCATTAAAAAGGCAATAAATGTTTTTATCCAAAACAGCTAAAGTTTTGATGCAGCATTCTTCAATGCCAACAAAGCAACCTAAGCAAAAGGAAAAGAAGTTGTGACATTTAGATAAGTGTTAAATTTATCTTTTAATAAATTTAAGTGAGAAGGGAAAGCGATGATAAAGTATTGTGACCTATTCCTTTTTTTTGTGGGGCTGCAATCCGCCTTCGCACCAGTTGGAGATGATTTTTTTTTTCAACAATTTGATTGGAATTTGATCGAAATCTTCTCCACTTGGTTCAAACATCTCTTCTACATCACTATTTTAAAATGTGACAGAGATGGGAAAGAAAAAATAAATCTTAGTTTAAAAGCTTGATATAGGATAAAAGGTAGGAAACATGCCTTTGTTTAGTGCCAGTAAAAAGAGGCCTCTAAACTGCTTCCCTTTTTTCCTTTGTATGATTGCACAGTTATTTTTGGTGTTGACGTAGAGGATGACACCTTTGTTGAACACAAAGTAATTTCTGTTAGCAATGCATGCTATGTTCTTGGTTCCATGTCAATATCATAAGAGAGATTGTAGATGAGAACATCAGTCCAATTAAAGGTGTTCTTTATATTTCCAAAACGCAGGTGAAAATTTTTCCTCTACCCAATCAATATGAGGAATTCATTTGGTAATTGCCGCTAATCCACCAAACTTTGATTCATAACCATATCTTTGCAAGCCGCACCAAAAAGTTTATTGCCAGATTTACCAATCACTAAAGCACTGATTTCATTGGTTTGATCTTCAAGAACCAAATTGACTTTATACCTACATTTGAATGTCGAGGTCACTTATATCTGGTACAATTATTACTCCGATATGAAACTTCTTGTAACAATGTATTAAACATCAAATCATATGTATGTTAAAATGGAAAAAGCATAATTCATTAACTGTATTATGTTAAACCATGGGAAAAAAATAGATAGCTTCTGTTTGAAATTGTAGGATAGAAAATTGAAATAACACATGTTAAGTATTACCGATGTGTTGGAATTTGAGTGGGGTGTTTTTGACAAACCAGTTGCCTATTTGCAGGATCCGTTTGCATTTACTTGACACAACTTGGGTAGACATAGTACCACTAGTTATATCATGTGTCAAAGTGCTTGATGGATGCTCTACAAAAAAATGTCTCATCCTGTAAAATATTTTAAGATCATTTGTATAAGGATGAACCATCTTGTATATGGGTTTCACTAACGATGTAGAAAATGTAGTTATGGATTTTGACCCAAATACAAGAAGTTCTAATAAAGCTTAATACCTTATATAACTTTGGATCCAAAAAAGTAAATTCATCAACTGTCACCCTCTTGGCAGTCTGCAAAATTTGAGCTTCATTCACTTGTCTCGAAGACGGCGCCAGTATTTTTCCAGCTTATGTGTTGTTAGAAAACCTGCAGGATTTAAAGCAAAATATTATTTGAATAGCTTTAAAAAAATCTATTTTATTGTAAAAATAATAAAAATATATTCATTTTTAAATAATTGTCAATGCACTCACACTATTTGTACGTATTTAGTTTCGGGATGTCTGGATCAAGATAGAAAAGCAATGAGGCAGTGCTGCGTTCTTGGGTTTTTGGGCCTTCCCAAGGGGTCACCAATCATGTGACTGCTCTTACCCAAACTCGCTTAATTTTGGAGTTCTTATGGGATCCTAAGCCAGTGAGTTCCCAAAACTTGTCTTGCTATAGGAAGGTGGGCATGTACATATAAGGCATAGAGTACCCTCTCCCCTGGGCGATGTGGGACCTTACATTAATAATATTGATTTGTGAGATAACATTTAAAAATTTTGTAATGTGTATATAATAGATACATAAAATAATTTAGAATCACAGAAAGCACAAGGGACAAACAACCTAATGTTTTCAATAGCTATATCACACTTATGTGCAATTTTCTGATTAATTTGCTTTGGCTCCAACTCTTGCACACCAGTTACATGACCAATGACATCCTGAAATTTAACAAACAAATATAATGGAAGTGTTAAAATTTATTTTACTAAATAAAGACAATTTTTTTTAATGCATATTTATACATATACATATATTGTTACCTGTAAGGATATCAACCCTGTTGAGTGAGGATAAAGTGTGTTATAATCTTGCAAAAAGAATCGGTGTCGAGGGATAAGCGTAAACACACTGGACACTTTTTTGAAAATTGTTTTCCCAGTGAACACAACCTGGGTATCATGTGGCACAACTCTATATTGACCATTCAATCCATTCGTACGAAAACCCATAATTTCATAGCAGCTTCCATCTTCTATTTTCGAAGCAATGATTTCATAGTCCATCTCCACTTGCAAGCTTCAACTGCATGTTGCTTTGCAATTGATCAGGGTGAAAAAACAGAAAGAAAAAAATATGAAAATGTTACACTAATTTTAGCAAAGCAACATGCGTGGTAGTCCTAAAAAAAAAAGGTAGAAAGAAAAACGGAACCATCTACACCCACTGCCGCACTGCAACTGCACTATGACCTCTACCCACATCAGAGCTATTTGTCATGAAGTTGGTTTGGAAGTTCGCAATTGGCACTGGGAAAGTTTGCACTGGCATTGGTATTGGTATTGGCATTGGCACTAGCACTGGAATTTGGAGTCTTGCACCGATGGAATTCTGTATTAGAATTGGCATAAAAAATTAGCATAATGGAGCTTGCATCCGCATCTGCTTGTTGGTGAACTCATGTCTCGTACCGCCATGAGTTTGACGAGGGGTGTTGGAAAATATCATTATTTAGATTTATTTTAATGTTTGGTATTTTGGGCTTAGTACGTTACTTTGTAACTCTAGAATGATAATTTAGTCACAATGTAGCCTCTTAGGGTTTTGTAGCCGTTTCGGCATTTTCGTTTGTTCAATAAAAATCTAATTATTTTGTAATCTTGTTTGTCGCGCACTCTGATATTCAACTGGAGTTACGTTTTCTATTTGACCTGCTCAAATAAAGCATAAATTTTATAAATTTGAAATTCTTACAATGCAAAGCTTAAACATAAGAAGGTAAAAAAAAAATGAGGCAATGACAAAATTCTTAAAAAAATTATCTTGTACTGAGAGTGAAACAATGGTGATCACAAAATTGTCAACCATTGCCAAAAATCTATTTGTCTCTATTTACAATGAATAGCCATTGGTTAATCCCATAATGAAAATGATAACATACACTAATTTTAGCAAAGCAGCTAAGACTTTTTTCAACTATGTTTAATAGCACCAAACCAAGCCTTAAAATTTTACACAGCCTAAAGCATAAAATATGTTTCCACCTATTTCAAAAAGGGATAATGTTTTAACATGGAATTCAACATAAAAACTTTAAAGGCAATCAAACAAATTTTAACTCGACTATAGACATAATGTATACAAACTAAATCATACAATCTACTATCCCTATTTATAAAATTTAATCGAACTACATTTGCATCTTCCGACTTCTTTCTAAGCAAACCAAAATATAAATTTTATAAATATTTAAATACTTAGGTATGAGTTATATTACAATATCATCTTCTCTAAGTAACGTAGATAAATAAGGAAAGGGAAGCTGACTTATATCAAAATTTAATAACAGCGTAACAGCAAACACCAAAACATTGTATTGCTTAACAAAGGCTAAATTACCCCAATGAAACTTTAGCAAGAAACTCACTAAAGCATGTAATAATTAAATGGTTAATTGTCATTAAACATGTTTTCATTTCTCTTTGTAATGTCCAGTCACTATTTATATTCAACATTGATACAACACTAAAATATCATAGTTTGAGTTCAATGGGAGAACACAACTTTCACAAAACAACATCACATCATTATGTCATGCAATAATAGCTTTGTTTAGCATCTGAAATGGATTGATAATATAGTATGCTCAATGATGTTTAAAAAAGGACATCTTTTCTTGATGCCAAAATTTGCTCAAAACAAAAAATCATTTACTTCTACCTTATAAATTGTCTAATCCAACACTATCTTAGGCATTGGTCAAGGATGTAACACACATCATATGCGGAGGAAATGCCAAGTTTAGTAATGGTGCGATGATTATGCAAACACACAAATTAAACCCTCTTGTTGACAATTGTAGTATAAATGTAAGTAGGGATCGTTCTGAACCGGGGATTAGGAGGGATTGCTAATCTATAAAATGAACTTAGAAACACTAAATAAAACTTCAAAAACACAAATCTAAAATCAAAACACTTAACTAGATTCAAATGATTCAAAATAAACTAGAATAACTCAAAATAGCCCAAAACTAACAAATAAACTAAAACAGATTCTAGGGTTGTTTTAGGACGTGAATTGAATTTAAAAGATTCAAATTATGAAAATTAACCTACTCTAAACTAAATTAACTCAAAGAACTCAAAAGAAATCAAATAAAGTAGATTCAAATCAAAGGACACAAATTGTAAAAGGGGGATTGGGTTTTGATGAGAATAACTTGAAAATAAACAAATTATAAACTAGACAGATTTAGGCACAAAATATGGTTATTTGAATGGATGATGGATTAGCTAGAGAGTTCTCCTCCACACATGATACACTTGTACATAAACCAATTTTTAGTTGTTCTTTCGATAACTTATGAAACTCAATACCCCGGGTTAACCGTGATAGCACTTTTTTTAACCTTCAAGTTCTCCTTAAGTTAAGGAATTGAATGGGAAAACGCATATAACAATTCAAAACATTCTTCAAAAGTTCCTTACGTGAAAAGCACAATAGAGATACAATTAAAGATCATTAAGATTCATGAGAACTATAAGTATTGACGAGGCAATCGTAACTATGAAAAGCATGATACTCTTGCCAAGAATTCACTTAACATGATTATGGATAGCAACCTTCACTACTTATGAATATAAGTTCATAACAATTAGGTGAAATTCCCTTATATTCTAGCATCAAATTTATGCATGAAAACTAAGCGTGCACTCTTAATCAACATACACAAATAAGTTATCAATCAAATATTTAAGAAAATTGAAATCACAAATTATTAAATCACAACCAAAAGTAATTAATTCATAATGCAAATGTAATCATGGCTTTGAATCCCCCCTAGCAAAAGGGGGGGGTTTAGTTCCTCATAATTGTAAAATAAAGGTAAATAGATTTATACATTGAAAATAAAAGAAAGAAAACACCTAAACGCTCCAACGATCCTTGTTGAGTGGCAAGCACGTCCAAGCACTTTCCTTCCTTTCCTTTGTTACGGCACAAGGAGTGGTTGTGGGTTGAAGGTTTAGTTGTATGGAGGAATGGATAGGGGGATGTATGGTGGTGTTTATGATGGGTAGGTAGGGGTAAGGCTAGGATAGGTTAGAACCAGATTTTTGGAAGAAAGAAGAGGGGGTTGCGGCTAGGATAGTTTAGGGAGTGTAGAATGGAAGTGTTGTGTGAATTGGTGTCTTTGGCCTTGATGGAAAAGCCTATTTATAGGCTTTGAGAATGAATAACTACCATCCATTTTGTTGGTGAGAATGAATCACCACCATCCATTTTTGTTGGTGAGAATGAATCACTACCATCCATTTTGTTGGTGAGAATGAATCACAACCATCCATTTTTATGCTCCCCATGCATGCAATCCATTTCACCCTAAAATAGCTCCAAATTGCACCAAAATGCACTTCTTTGCTAACTTTGTTATTTAGAACCTACAAACACACGAAAATAGCTTAAAACTTTCTAATAAGATGAAACTAATTAAGTAAATACAAGGAAACAAACTAATAAATTCACATAAATATGTTCCTATCAAGTAATATGCAATAAAGATGATATAAATTATCCCTGCCATTTGAAAACAAAATTTAGCTCATAATTTCCAGTGCCTAAAATCCAATCCAAACATAAGATAACAAACGAAACAGATAAAGATGCTTCCAAATTCGTTGATTAAATTTTTTTTTTAAGAAGAAAATTCGTTGATTAAAAATAAAGCTAAGATCTCATCACAGCTTCGCAATTCACTACCTCACTCACCAGCTAAATTTTACCCTTAAGTGTCGAAAAATTGTGTAGTGGCCAAGTTGTCCTTGTCTCTGTATAAACAAAACCTACAAAACAAACCAATCAACCGAAAAAACCAAATAATAAATCATAAATTTCAAAAAGGCCAATGAACAAAATTGCAAAAATAGAGAACAACATGGTACAAAAGATACACTCTTAGTTACCAAAACTAAGAAGGACTCTTCAACTTTAAATAGAACAACAAATCAACTTGGTTGCCTCCTGTTCCATGTTTAGCCAAATTATTCGGTTCAACGATGCATAATCCTTCCCCAAACAAAACCCCAAAAAAATTTCAAAAAAATTTAACATAAAACAACCACCCCGTTCCTGTGTTCCATTTGTATGCCTTTTTTCTCTCCTTGTAATTTTCATTTGTACGCACGACACACCTATGTCTCTCTCTGTACACTCCCTATCGTGAAAACCTCCAAATCCAATTAATTACTCATGAAAACCCATAACACGTTCTGGGTTAAAAAATTCACACAAAGAAGCATTTAACTTTTGACATTTTTAAATCTAACAAAATCAACTAGGAAATGTACTTAATGCACAACTGGAAACAATTTTTACATTAAAGTATAGATATGTTAGAATCGCTGGGTGATCCTCGTGTGCCACAGAGTAGGTCAGCTAACTAGGACCTGGAGGGGCAAAAAACAGAAGCGTGAGTGGGCACCAAAATAAGGATTTATAAAACCATTTATTTTCTGAATATGCTAACCCCTCATTGTAAAACATGTATAGTTTCCAAAATATCATACTACGTATAAGTATGAAATTCAAAACTTCATATCTTCTTCATTTTTCAACCTTTTTTCACGAAATTTATTTGGAAATGCAGCACCATAGTCAATTAATATTCTAGAAAAATGGCCAAGAGCATTCAACGTATCCATAATCAAGTTGATCGGATCATATTTATATATATTTTTTATAAGCTCATATTTATATATATTTTTACATCAAATTCACGTGTCTTTTCTTAGTTAGTTCCTCATATTTTGAGCTATTTACTTTGTTTTCGTGTTTTATGTGATTTATCTAGCGAAGAAATTAATAATAACTTAAGTGCATATTTTTAGTAATAAAATCGTTAAAACTGTCTTGTCTATTTTTGGTTAATAAAAATATAAAAGTATTATAAATATATTTATATATTTATATATGTATATATAATTATTTATATTTTTATATATATATATTTATATATGATGTTGTGTGTTTGTGTGTGTGATCAGGAATCCACCGAAAGAAAATAATGATGAAAGGCCACATGCAAGAGGAAGGCGCGGCCCTTGGAAGAAAACAAATAAAAAGAAACAAAAGGTGGCTGATGATGAAAAGGGGAGTCGGTCAGAAAGAAAAATAATGATGAGGGGGGGCATTATCATGAAGCCTCGGTGGAAGGCATCCATATAGAGAAGGTCGAGACGGAATAGGGGAGAAAGGGAGAAGCTGCGCAAGCAGCTTGGGGAGTAAGACCGAGAGCTGCGAAAACAGAAAAGAATTAAGGGAGAGAAAAACAATAAGGCACGGGGAGCGCTGCCTTGGCAGCGAGCAAGTCAGAGAAGTAGCGGGAAGACGACAGATTTGGAAGGAAGGGAGAGCTGCGCAAGCAGCTTAAAGGGAGAAAGGAAGGATCAGACCTCGGGGGGCCAAGAACGGAGAGACCAGCCTTGGGAAAAAAAGCGCCGATCACGGGCAGCTTGCTAGCCTTGGAAAAGTCAGCGCCTGGGAGGAGAAAAGAGAAGCAGCCAATAGGCTGCGGCATTAAAGTCAGGCCATGGGGAGGCCGGGTCAAAGCAGAAAGAAAATCAGAAGGCTTGAAAAAGAAAGGCAGCGCCTATTGGGAGTGAGGGGGCTGACAGAAGCATTTGGCGCAAGCAGCAAGCACAGAATTGCACACGGTGCAATTGAAAACAGAAACCCTTGCATCCCCATTTCGGTTTAATCCCTCCAAACTTATGTTTAATTTCTATTTTTAATTTATAAATATGTGTAATTAATTTGTGTTGGCTAGAGGATAATTCAAAACCATGATTATATTTGTAGTATGAATTGATACCTTCAGTTGTGATTTCTGAGTTGTGATTTAATTTGCTTAACTGCTTGATTGATAACTTATTTGTGTTTGTTAATTAAGGATGCATACTTAATTTACACGCATGAATTTGATGCTAGAATATAAGTGAATTTCACCTAATCGTTATGAACTTATATTCATGAGTAGTGAAGGTTGCTATCCACAATCGCGTTAAGTAAATTCTTGGCAGGAGTATCATGCTTTTCATAGTTACGAATGCCTTGTCAACACTTATGATTTTCATAGAACATAATGATCTTTAATCGTATCTCTATTGTGCTTTTCACGTAGGGAACTTTTGGGGAATAATTTGAGTTGTTGTATGCTGTTCATCCAATTCAATAACATAAGGAAAATCTGAAGGTTAATTTAAGCGTACCTAATTAATTTGGGGTGTTGAGATTAACAACTTATTGAAAGAACAACTGAACGTCAATTTAGATTGCATATGTGTCTTGTGTGGAGAAAAACCCTCTAGCCAATCCGTCGTCTATCCGTTCACTTTTAATTTTATGTTTTTGTCAATTTGTAATTTATTTAAGTTTAATTTACGTTTCGTAAAAACCAAACCCCCCATTATTATATTATATTATTTAGTTAATTTTTATTAGTTTTTATCTTTTAATTTAATTTCCGTCTAATTAATTTCCTAGTTTTTATTTTAAATTGTTTTCATTATTTTGAGTCATTTTTAGTGTGTTTCGAGTTTTTAGCTTAGTTTGTGTTTTCTATAGTCTTGAGTTGTTTTGAGTCTTTTGATTTGTTTTAGTTTATCTGTTAGTTTTATTTTGAGTTATTCTAGTTAAGTGTTTTTATTTTAGTTTAGTGTTTTAAACTTTGTTTTTACGTTTTTAAAATTTGCTAATCCCTTGTTTATGTTTTTGTTTATGTTTTATGTTTTTGTTTGTGTTTATTTTTTTTATTTGTGTTTGTGTTTATTTTTATTTTTGTGTTTTTGTCTTTTACTTTTAATATTTGATTTAGTTTTCTTTATTTGATTTTAGGTACAAATGGAGCGAGACATGGCACTTGCATCCATTCAAGCTCAATTGGCGAATCTCACGTCTCAATTGACTCAGAATGCCGAAAGGGCCACAATGCCAAGTGTCCCTACATTTGGTGCATCGTATGGGCAAGGATATCAAAATCATCAATGTCCCCAATTTTCTGCAAATGAAGATGTTTGGGGATGTCAAGGCCACAATCAATCAAGGGGCAACATGTTTTCCAACACTTGCAATTCGAATTGGCGAGGTTATTCAGATTATATGTGGGAAGAACCTCAACAGGTTCAACAAAGTGGATATTGGCAGCAAAATGAAGCGTTCTATTCAAGATCTATGCAGCCACCACAACCTCCCCCACAGCAATTCCAATCGAATTCAAATATGCCCATGAATTATAATGAAATTCTTGATGGACTCATTTCTTTGACGCAGGGCTCACAAAAAGAAGAACAACTACAGCCGTCAGAGGAGTTCTATCAATGGCCATGTGCACCACCACAGTCTCCACCACAACCTCCCCCTCAACCTTCACATCCAAATTCAGGTATATCAAATTATTATAAAGAAGTTATTCAGCAACTAAATTCTTTGGAGCAGGGTAGGGAAGCTCAACCATTTCAACAAGACGCATTTTGGCAACCAATTGAGGATTTCTATCAAGCAAAGGAGTTGGCTGAGTGGAACAATCAATTTGGGCAGAATGCAGAATGCATGGAACAAATTCAAGAACAAATGGTTGAAGATGAACCCATGGATGAATTGCTACTGCTCGAAGAGGAGGCGGATGCACAAGGCACGGCAAGGTTCATGCAATCCACGAAAGATGAGGGGAAGAAAGGCATCTTGGACACCTTTCCAAAAATTCCAGAAAAGGAAGTGGCCGGAGAATATGTTGAACATATCAAATAGGCTGTGCATGAGACAACAAAGGCCCTAGAAGTTGAGATTGAGGAAACGGGACAAGCCACAATCATCATATGCAATCTGGCTAAGTTCAAAGTCCCTGAGACTTTTGGAGACGTTGTGTTTGTGATTGAGTTTGAAAAAGAAAGTAAGCCATCTTCTCCATTTTTAATTTTGTTTTATACTAACAATTTAATTTTGATGATTCAGGCACCGTCATTAGAACTTAGACCGTTGTCGGATCATTTCAAATACCACCGTCCGTTCAAGGATAAATCCATGCAGTTGAATAAAGAAGGGAGGCCTAGGAATCACCCACAACCAGATTTGCATTCCTAAACCCTTCTCTTTACTGCTTTCATTTTATTTTGTTTATTTAGTTGTGATATTTGTGGTGGTAGATTAAACATAGTCTTTTTACATTAATTTTCTTATTTTACTTTGTGATATTTGTGGTGGTAGATTAAACTTAAAAAAATAAATATAAACATTCATATAAACCTAAAAAAAAAAAAAAAATATTTATTTACATTGATTGCTGTAGAAAAGCTCTAAAAAAAAAAACATTCATATAAATAAAAAAAAAAATACATATATATATATACTTATATAATTAAATAAACTTGAAAGCTTAAATATTTTACAATAATACGAAAAACTAATTGTGTTCATTGGTTATTGGTCAGGTGGTGCCTGAGAAGTCGACGGAGCTCCGGGAAGACGAAGTGCCAGAGTTGGAATCTCCGGAGCCGGAACGCTTGGTGCTACTCCAGAGGACGAAGGCAACATAAACCTCGGGAGTAACGCCATGAACCTTTCATGATCACTCTGGATCCGACCGTCCGACTCCTGCAGCTGGTCCAGCTTCCTCTTCATGCTGGTCGAGTAACTAGTTGCAAGCATATGCAACTCCTTGTTCTCGTGCCTGAGTCCTCTGACTTCCTGCCGAAGACTGGCCACCTCCGCCATCAGCGACTCCACCTGACGAGATCTGGCAAGCAAGCGCTGGCCCATGTTTGAAACTGAGCCTGCACTTTGGACGCTGAGGGCAAGAGATTCCTGAACGGCCAGCTCGTCTGACCGCCTAGATAGCATCCTATTGTCCCTTGGAGTGAGCAGATTTCTGGCAATCACCGTAGCGGTGATTTCATTCCTCATCATTGTGTCCCCGATTGTAAGAGGACCATTGGAGGATATGAAGGACGGATTCCAAATGTTGTTCGGAGAAGACGAGTCATCGTCTTCCCTGACATTCAAGTTTAGGCGACGGTCGGAAGGGCAAGACATTTTTAGAGGGGGTTGAGGAAGAAAAGAGTTCAGAAAGATTAAGATTGCTGAAGCGGAATGAGTAAGTTGCAGAAGTGCAAGGAAGGAGTAAGTTGCAGAAGTGCAAGAGGAGAGAGTGTTTATGGCAGTTCAAGTGTGAGGTGAAGCAGAATTAGCGCCTCTATAAAAAGAAGAAAATGAAGAGTGCTCGCTCCTCAGAGGTGAAGACGCGTCCTCACGCAAATCGGAAAAGCTGGACGCTCCTTTCTCAAATGCCGGAGTCCTGTCTCAAAAGAGCCGTTTCCTTTCTCAAAAGCTGGGCTTGACTCAGCAATCACGTGGCTTCAGCTTTTCCAGTTTTGTCGTCGCTCTCACGTGCAGCTTGGAGCGTTGTGAAAACCACGACCCGCACCCGGATTTGAACCCCGGTTTTCAAAAGATCATCATTCCAATTTGTCGTCACTCGTCACCTGCACCGTCAGCCTTGCGGAATTTACGGACGCTTTGTCAGAAAGCGCGTAACGGGCACTGTTCATACATCCACCGGCTGCCGACAAATAGTGAGGGAATAGTTCCGGTTGAGGAAGAAAAATTTCTATAAGTCTCGACATTCGCCTTCCACATCAAGGGCACACCTTCACACCCTCTCAACCTCTCTTCAACTCTCAACCTCTCTTCCTCTCTTCATCTCCGATAATGTCTTCCCAAAGAAAGCTTTCGAGTTATTCAGTGTTCTTCATCCTTTGGATCACCCCAGAAAACAAATCATCCAGAGCAAAAGTATTTCATATCAAAAAGGTTAAAAGCAAAAGTATCTCATATCATGCTTTCTCCTCTCCTTCATCTGAGGAACGTGGAGAAAGTGAGATCCTGATTGCTTACCTAGTCTTGCTCTCGAGTACTCATCTCAGACCCCTCCCAGCCCACTTCAAAAATAAACCTGTGTTGAGGTGCTTCTTCAAAAGCAAAAGTACCTCACAGACGAAGCAGGAGGAGTCTGAGTTATTTCGAAGAGCAGATGAGTCTGGGTTGATCCAAGAGTTCAAGAAGATGCCACACCTGCGTGGAGACCGGACTACTTGAAGCATGTGGAGACAACGTGCTGATTCATCCTCAACTAAGCTGAGGAGCACTTGCAAGAAAGGAGGCCCATCCAGTTCAAGATGAAAGCTGTGGAAAATCAACAAGGACGACCAATGATCGCCTACTAGTTCTTTTCGTTATCGTTTATTTTTAAATTTTATTTTTCGTTTGCATTTTTCTATATTTTGCTTGCGTGCTTAACTGATTTATTTCTTTTCTTTGCAGGAACGTTTGGTTATTTCCTCCCTTGAAGTTGATTGCAAAATTTACGCTTGGGGGTCATCGCTTGGTTTTCTGCAAATTAGAGAAGTTTTCAGTCCCTTTGCTTTATTTTGTTTCGTATTATTTATTCGTTTTATTTTTATTTGCATTTTATTGTTTTCTGACATTGGGGACAATGTCTAGTTTAAGTGTGGGGGTATCAAGAGTATAAAAAATGACCAAATTGAAAATTTTTGTACCTTCGACTTTGAACTGGTTTCATTTGTTTCCATGTTATTGCTTTTTGTTTTCTTAATTAGTTTTGTTTTATTTAATTTTTTCGGAAAATTTAAAAAATTCAAAAATATTGTCTTGTTTTCCTTATTGTTTTAATTTAGATTTTTATTAGTTTCCCGACCCAATGATATAACTGGATTAAATTTGAACCATGATGATCAAGAACTTAGTTAACATGTGTTGTATGAAATTCCTTATTCTTTTGTTAGTATTGTACATGTTTGATTATTCTTGAAAAACCAAATGCACATAGCCTTGTTGATGTGAAACTAAAGCATGACTTAAAGCTTCATATGTGAATTTAGTGACCATATACATCCTATGTGAGTTTTTGAGCCTATTGAAAGTGTGTGCATTTTTCATACACTCCTATTCTTTCATGTGTGATGAACTTATGTGAGATGCATCTCTAGAACTTGCGTAACGATCATTCGAAATATTTGTCATTGATTGCATGAACTTGAAAATGATAGAGGCATTAGGTTCACCACCATGGCCCAAATAACCATATTTCCCAAAGAAAAAAAAATGATATCATTAGATTGCCAATTTGAGCCATTTTTGTTGAACCTTTTATTTCTTATCGCCAGATATGTCTACCCTTATACCTCAAACCATGTTTCCTTATCCTTTCCAAGCGAGCAATTTGAGACTGTCTTTTGAGAAATGTTTGTGAAGTACTTGGAAGGAGTTTGTCAAAAGAATAAGTGTGGGGGTATTTCATATTTGTATTTATTTATAAAATAAAAAAAAAATAAAAAAAAAAGAGGAAAAAGAAAAGAAAAGGAAAAAGAAAGATTGTATTCAAAGAAAATAAAAAGTTTAAAGTTTCAGTTTAAGGGTGTGGTTGGAGGTGTTAAAAGAATCGTTGGAAAGTTTGAGTTCTTATAAATCTCAACAAAAGAATCGCTTGCGATGTAGCTTGGAACTTGTGTTTTCCTATTCTTTCGTTTCAATAAGCCCTATCCCTAAGCCTCATTACATCCAATAAAAGTCCTCTTGATTTAAGTTTTGCAATTATGATTGTAAAGAAGTGATTTTTATGCAAGCTTATGGTAGATCTTTCACATTTGTTTCTTTGAGCGAAACACATTAAAACTAAACACATGTGTGATTGAGTGCATATCTCGAGAGAAGGTTGCTAGTTCGCATATGATGATTTTAAAAATAAAAACTTGAAATTGCATTAGCATGGCTATCTCACACACTACACTTCAAGGATGATTTAAAGATTACTGCTAATATTTGAATAAGGAAGATGAGCTTGAATTAGCTTGTTTGGTGCTAGCTATGGTTCTTACTGATTTATGTTTTCGAATGAAATTCTATAAGGGTCAAATAAGGGGAAGCTAATGTTTTTCATGTTATTACTTTTTCTGTTTTCTTTGTTTTGCTCGAGGACTAGCAAAAGCTAAGTGTGGGGGTATTTGATCGGATCATATTTATACATATTTTTATATCAAATTCACTCGTCTTTTCTTAGTTAGTTCGTTATATTTCGAGCTATTTACGTTATTTTTTTGTGTTTTAATAGAATTTATCTAGCTAAGAAAATAAAAATAGAATAAGTGTAGTATTAAGTAATATTTTCGTCTAAACTATCTTGTCTGTTGAATTATACTTATCATTTGAAAAATAATATATATATATATATATATATTTATATATTTATATTTATTTATATATATATATATTTATATATTTATGTATTAAAATATGTGTGAGTAATGCTTTCGGTGGAAAGCATAATTAAGTGGGCAATTGATGGAATGCAGAAATCATGATGGAAGGCACTCTCGGTGCAAGTGGAGAGCACTAGTCAAAGGGGAGCATTATTACGAAGGCATCCAAGGGAGACTGGCGGAAGGGACTGGAAGGGGGAATTAAAATAAAACGGAAGGCTGCCAAATTGCGGGAGGAAAGGAAACAGAAAATATAAAAAAAGAAAAAAGAAGACAGGAAGACAGGAAGAAGCAACCAATCGGTGCTGCCCTTGTTTTTCTTGTACCGAGAGAAATTCAGAACACAGACAGGAAAGAGGGAGCAGGCGCCTCGGGGGGAAGTCATAAGTGACTGCCAATCAAAGGCAGCCAAGGGGGAGAACAAAAGAGAGCTCTCGGAGGCTGCGAGGGGAAACCGAGAAAACAGGGAAGCAGTGAGGAGCTGCCAATTGGCAGCTGAGGGGCATTCTCGGCGCAAGGAAAGAAAAATAAAAGAAGAAGGCTGCCCATTTGGCAGCCAGGGAAAAGCCTCGGAAAGACTGAACCAGAGAAAAGAAAAGAGCTCACGTCACGGGAAGAGAAAGGCTCGGCAATAGTGCAGTCTTGCGCAGGAACCAAGGCTGCGGACCAAAGCACAGAAACTTGCAAGAGCACAGAAAATTCCCAATTTGGTTTAATCCTTCAAACTTAATGTTTTATTTTTGTTTTAATTTATGTTTTTATTTCTGTTTTTAATTTATAAATATGTGTAATTAATTTGTGTTGGCTAGAGGATAATTCAAAACCATGATTATATTTGTAATTTGAATTGGTAACTTCAGTTGTGATTTCTGAGTTGTGATTTAATTTGCTTAACTGCTTGATTGATAACTTATTTGTGTATGTTGATTAAGAAGGCATACTTAATTTACATGCATGAATTTGATGCTAGAATATAAGTGAATTTCACCTAATCGTTATGAACTTATATTCATGAGTAGTGAAGGTTGTTATCCACAATCGCGTTAAGTAAATTCTTGGCAGGAGTATCATGCTTTTCATAGTTACGAATGCCTCGTCAGTATTTATAGTTTTCACAAAGTTTAATGATCTTTGATTGTATCTCTATTGTGCTTTTCACGTAGGGGACTTTTAGAGAATGTGTTGAATTGTTGTATGCTGTTCATCCAATTCAATAACTTAAGGAAAACTTGAAGATTAAAAAAGTGCTGTTCACGGTTAATCTGGAGTATTGAAATTTACAATTTATTGAAAGAACAACTGAAAATCAATTTAGATTGCATTTGTGTCATGTGTGGAGAAAAACCCTCTAGCCAATCCGTCGCCCATCTGTTCACTTTTTATTTTATGTTTTTGTCAATTTGTAATTTATTTAAGTTTAATTTACTTCGTCAAAACCAAACCAATCCCCCCATTATTAAAATATTATTATTTAGTTAATTTTTATTATTTTTAATCTTTTAATTTAAATTCCGTCTAATTAATTTCCTAGTTTTTTTAATTTAAATTGTTTTCATTATTTTGAGTCATTTTTAGTGTGTTTCGAGTTTTTAGCTTAGTTTGTGTTTTCTAGAGTCTTGAGTTGTTTTGAGTCTTTTGATTTGTTTTAGTTTATCTGTTAGTTTTATTTTGAGTTATTCTAGTTAAGTGTTTTTATTTTAGTTTAGTGTTTTAAACCTTGTTTTTACGTTTTTAAATTAATTTTAGAGTGATTAGCAATCCCTCCTAATCCCCGGCCTAGAACGATACCCTACTTACATCATTACTACAACTGTCAAAAAGAGGGTTAAATTTGTGCGGTTTAAAATCCCGTCAATAGAACATAATGATCTTTAATCGTATCTCTATTGTGCTTTTCACGTAGGGAACTTTTGGGGAATAATTTGAGTTGTTGTATGCTGTTCATCCAATTCAATAACATAAGGAAAATCTGAAGGTTAATTTAAGCGTACCTAATTAATTTGGGGTGTTGAGATTAACAACTTATTGAAAGAACAACTGAAGGTCAATTTAGATTGCATATGTGTCTTGTGTGGAGAAAAACCCTCTAGCCAATCCGTCGTCTATCCGTTCACTTTTAATTTTATGTTTTTGTCAATTTGTAATTTATTTAAGTTTAATTTACGTTTCGTAAAAACCAAACCCCCCCATTATTATATTATATTATTTAGTTAATTTTTATTAGTTTTTATCTTTTAATTTAATTTCCGTCTAATTAATTTCCTAGTTTTTATTTTAAATTGTTTTCATTATTTTGAGTCATTTTTAGTGTGTTTCGAGTTTTTAGCTTAGTTTGTGTTTTCTATAGTCTTGAGTTGTTTTGAGTCTTTTGATTTGTTTTAGTTTATCTGTTAGTTTTATTTTGAGTTATTCTAGTTAAGTGTTTTTATTTTAGTTTAGTGTTTTAAACTTTGTTTTTACGTTTTTAAATTATTTTAGAGGTTTTAGCAAGCCCTCCTAATCCCCGGCCTAGAACGATACCCTACTTACATCTATACTACATCTGTCAAAAAGAGGGTTAAATATGTGCGGTTTTAAAATCCCGTCAATTTTACATCAAATTCACTCGTCTTTTCTTAGTTAGTTCCTTATATTTTTGAGCTATTTACTTTGTTTTTGTGTTTTATAAGATTTATCAAGCAAAGAAAATAAAAATAGAATAAGTGAAGTTTTAAATAATAAATTCGTCAAAATTGCCTTACCCACTCTATTTGGTTAATAAAAATAAGAAAGTGCTTGATGAGAATAAACATGTCTAATAAGATCATGCAAGAGTTTATTATGGGCACTGCATTTACATATCTCATATCTATTTTTGCTAGGAATTTAAAAAAGACTAAAAGGCAGTATTTTATATAGCTACCAGGGAGGCAGCGTGAGTGCAGTACAGAAAACCAAAATAAAAGGCAGAGGAATTAAAAAGAGAAGGGGGGACGGATCAAAAAGGGGCAGCTCACGGGGCATATTTGAAAGGGGGATAATAATAAAAACTACCAAGGCAGTGCGGTACAGAGGGGCTGGGCAATCAGAGAAAAAGAATAAAAGGAAGGGCTGTCAGCACATGCACTGGGGGAATGAAGAATAAGAGAGAGCTGCCTTTGGTAGCGTGAAAAGAAAGAGAAGAAAATATATAAACATCTGCCAAAGAGGAAGGCTCACCGAGAGGCAGCTCACCAAGAGGGGGTACCGAGAGAACCAAAAACTGCCTCTGGGCAGCGTGCCAATCAGGAAGAAGTGAGGCGCATAGAAGAATAAGAGGAAGCTGTCTTCCTGGCAGCGTGAGGAAGAGAGCCAATCAGCGGGACGGATAGAGAAGAAAAACCAAGGCAGGGCTCATTACAGAGAGAAGAGGCTTCTTCTCCTCTTCTCAAGCTGCCAAGCGGCGCAGGCACAGAGATAAGAAGCTGCGCAAGCAGCGGCTTAAGTGGACAGCGTGCAAGGAAGTCAGCTTGCAGTGCAGAGTGCACAGAAGGCTCACCGAGAGGCAGCTCACCAAGAGGGGGATTCAGCAGGAAGCACGTGCACAGTGCAGTGCACAGTGTACAGAAGCACAGAGGGCTCACGGTGGAAAGGAAGAAATTCCTCATTTGGTTTTATCTCTCAAACTTTTATTTTATCTTTCTTTTAATTTATAAATAATGTGTAGCTAAATTTATTTTGGCTAGAGGTTAATTCAAAGCCATGGATATATTTGTAATATGAATTGATTACCTTCAGTTGTGATTTGAGTTGTGAATTTAATTTGCTTAACTGCTCGATTAATAACTAATTCTTGTATGTCGATTAAGGATGCATACTTAGTTTGCATGCATGAATTTGATGCTAGAATATAAGGGAATTTCACCTAATCGTTATGAACTTATATTCATAAGTAGTGAAGGTTGCTATCCACAATCGAGTTAAGTAAATTCTTGGCAGGAGTATCATGCTTTTCATAGTTATGAATGCCTCGTCAATGCTTATAGTTTTCACAAAGCTTAATGATCTTTGATTGTATCTCTATTGTGCTTTTCACGTAGGGGACTTTTGAAGAATGTTTTGAATTGTTGTATGCGTTTTTCCATCCAATTCAATAACTTAAGGAAAACTTGAAGATTAAAAAAGTGCTGTTCACGGTTAATCTGGAGTGTTGAGATTTACAATTTATCGAAAGAACAACTGAAAATTAATTTACGTTGCATATGTGTCATGTGTGGAGAAGAACCCTCTAGCCAGTCCGTCACCCATCCATTCACCTTAATTTCATGCTTTTGTCAAATTAGCAATTTATTTAGGTTTAGTTTTAATTCTCGTCAAAACCAAACCCCCCCCCCATTGTTAAGTTGTATTATTTGTTGGAAATGTGCCCTAAAACCAATCATATGATGATACTTTACGGACATTTCACATGATTAAACTAATCTAGTTTAATATCAAGGGCAAAGATTATTGTTTGAGCGGTCTCATATAAATGTTATATGCTTAAACGATAAAGTCCAAGGAATATGTGATTGGGAGAATGCGATCTAAATAGTTAGATTCATGAGACCATTCTTTCGTAGACACATCCTAAATGTTCCTGATCATAGGATTGTCAATTGGGCATTGACAGTCCGTTAAGATCAGTACGTGCTATGTCTTCTCTCAGGAAGAGTGACTAATCTCGAGTCATTGGTGTGAGTGACACCAAGACAAGCACGTAGGTGCTCAATAGAGAATGAGTTCACTGAACACGATCAACGACGAGTTCTCATATTCATGTCACGTGAGAACTCATGGTTAGGATAATGCAAATTAGTCCTTTGACCTGAGGCATCATAGTTGTCTTGTGGTTAGGTCCTTGATCTTTGATCGTGTCAAATGGCATTCATTTGGAGTGTCCACGACATGGTTGGGGTCAAGCTATCTAGTCATGGAGACAAGTGAATGCGCAACAAGGGATCTCTAACCTTCAAACCGTTGAGGGAGAATACTCTATGATATGATTTAGAATCTCTGGCCAGAGTATGAATGAGATGTTGGAATGTGTTCCAGATCACATTCAATGGAATCATATAAGCACGAGATTCACATTGGATAGTAGACATGAATAAACTATCAAGCCAAACAATGTGGTCAAGAGTATTGTATTAGAGAAGGACCGTATTGCATTTGTAATCCTAAACTAAATAGGTTCTCTACCTCTTCTGATTAGCTTGGGTAACCATGATATGCTGCTAGGTGTCACTCATGGTTTGTGGAAGCCCTAAACGTGTGTAAACACTAAAGGGAGAATTGAAAGTTAGTTTCAAATTCACAATCGATTTAAAAGAGTTTGAATCGCCCACTGCCTCGCTAAAAGGAACCTAATGGATCGTACACCGTGTAAGGTAAAGATTGAAGATTCAACGGAGATGAGTAAGAATAATTAAATGGTTTAATTATTTATGGCAATGATTAATTAATATGTTAATTAATCAAACGAATGAGTTCGTTGAAGACCTCGGGATAGTTTTGGACCTTAAGGCCCAATGGGCTTCGAACGTCAAGTCCATTGACTTAAGTTGTATGACAACTTAATAAATAATGATTTACAAAGGCCAAAATGCTCCAAAAATATCCCTAAGGCCGGCCACAATGTAAGGGTAGTGAACTTGGACTTATTTACAAGTTTGCCACTCAAATGAATTAAGGTATAAATTTGACTTTATAGCCAAAATTCATTTAGGGTTGTTTTTGGGGAAATTGGAGAGAAGAAATGCTCTCCCTTCTCTCTAGAAATGGCCGGCCCCCTTGGAGGGATTAGCTAGCAATCCTACTCCTCCAAGGTCACTCATATCTTCTCCAATCTAACCTTGGTGTAGAAACTTAGAGGTTCTCAATTTTGAGAACTTAGAGAACCTATCCTTTCTATATAAATCCATAGTTTTAAGATGCAAGGAATGAAGGCCCTCTCTTTGGGTGATTAGCCTTTGCTTAAGCAAAGAGGAATCTACAAAGGTATAAATCTCAACTCACTTTGTTTTGAGTTGTTTAAAGGTTCACCAATCTACTAGGCTTTGAACATTCATGGTTAATGTTTTGTTTTTAAGTATATGCAAGCATGATTCCGCCTTTAATTTGTTAATTGCATGCTAATGATATTGCTTAAATGAACATGTTTCTCCAAAATAATCCTTCAAGTGGTATCAGAGCCTAGGTCTAGTAGTTGGTGAATCCTTTTGGGTTTTGTATTTCATAATATGTGATTTAAAAGTTGTAAAATGTTACAAGCTTTATTCTTGTTTTATGAATGTAAATTTTGTTGGAAAATTTGGCATCTCAAATGTTGTAGATGTAGTTCATATGAGCATGAATATTGAAGCTAAAATTTGGTGCCAAGAATTTTGGGATTTTCGGCCAAATTAAAAGGGTGATTTTTTGGGTTCTTGTTTGTCTTGTTAAAATGTTTTTCAAGTGACTTTTGGAACCCCTAAGTACCCTAGTTTGGTTATATGTTATTTCCCTTAAGTTTAAGTGATTTTGAAATGTTTTTTGGATGAAAAATGTTCATGGAACTTTTATGGGTTTCTCATGAATGTTCATCATTGTTCTTGATGTTCTTGCCAAGAACAATAAAGCTTGTGGTTTTGATTCAAAGTTTTGAATAATTTCATAAAGTTTTGTTATAAGATATTTTCATATATTTAAAGAATATATATCTTAGGAAATATCTTTGATATTTGTTTTAAAGGTGATGGAAATGGTGATGGGTGTGTAAGGATTAATTCCCTTTCACACACACACCACATGCATGCATTAATGTCATCAAAACCACTTCACAAAAACTTTGAAATTTTTTTAAAAAAATCTTGTCAAAACCGGCCACCCTATAGAGTAGGGTATTTTGGGGCCTTTTGTGCAATTACATAAAGTTTTGATACTTTTGTGTATTTGCATTTTGGCCCAAAAGTTTACGTTTTTACGTAAAGGTCCAAAATCACTAAAAGGACAAATTGTTTTGATCCTTTAATGAAGTTTTATCTTTTGTGGAAATTTTTGGGTTCTAGTTGTAATTACATAAAGTATTGAACTTTTGTGTTTTTACAAAGTGACCCCAAAAGTTTAAGTAATTGCAAAATAGCCCAAAAGTTGAGGTTAATTGCACTATGGCCCAAATAAGTTGAGGTCTTTGCACTTTGGCCCAAATGTTGAGGCTAATTGCATTATAGCCCAAATAAGTTGAGGTTATTAATATTGGCCCAAATTAGGTAGAGAACAAAAATTGTTTTGTCTCTTTAAATGAGAATTGGATTTTCATTTTAGTTAGCTCCATTTAAAATCAAATTTTATGGATACAAAAACCAAATGAAAAATGTTGCATTCAATTTAATTAGTTAAAGTGTTAATTAATTAAAGGGTGATTATGAACCTAAGCCTACGATAATTGAGCTATGTGAAAGGCCGTTTCAAATTTGTTTGAACCATGGGAATGTGTAGATTAGATTTTGGTTGTAATTTGATTAGATCAAATGTTGTAAAAGAGCATAAGCTCTTCTTTAATTTAAAGTAATTTGATTTGATCAATTGTTGTAAAAGAGCATAAGCTCTTCTTTACTTTGAAGTACTTCTTTCTTGTATTATATGATATGCATGAAAATGAAGTAGTTGGGTCCAACGCCCCTAAGACAACACGCCTTAATGTGATTAAATGCGTAACTAAAATCAATCACCATCCCTAGTCCGAGATTCAACACAAGGCTCGTGTTGGATCTAAACAAAAGGTTCATAGTCATCCTAAGGCCCTAAGGCAACTATATAGTCCATCAATGAATGCAAACCTTATGTTAGTAGTATCATGTACTCTTGCTTTAAAAACCGTTTTAAAAGCTTAGTGGGAGTATTATATACAACTAAATAAATCATATGGACCAATAGTTGTGATAGGACCAAAAATGTTTTAATTGGATTAAAATGTATGTTTATATGTGATGAGACCTAAAAACCCTCAACCAAACCAATATTAAGTTGATAAGCGTGAGAGTGCTTTGAACACTCTTTCGTGGCCTTCCACCGTGGTAGGTCCAAACGTTTGTGACGTGTACACCGGCTTCACCCTATCATGGGGGAGTACAAAGTGCATGCTTACACTCGGGGAGGATTCTATACGCATACATGATGTTGTGAAAGGTAGGCAAAGAGAATAGCCAACATCGTATCATCGTGAGGTTGTTCTTGGACCCCTAACTTGAACTCGCATGGTGGGAATGACTTAACTAAGTGCAATGGAGCCAACATCATATCATTGTGAGGCATCATTCTCTAGAGGCCAAATAAGATGGGTTCTTACATAAAGATGTAAATGAGTAAGCGTACTCTCTCATTGTTATTAATGCTAGCCAACATCGTATCATCGTGAGGTGGGCTTGGTAATAGTGAGTCTCCCATAACCTACTAAGAGTTTCCTCCAAAACTCTCGAATTCCGATGAGGGATATGGAATTTGCCAAAAATAGTGGGTGGTGCTATTTTGATTTAAAGACCCAAATCAAATAGCTTAAAATCAATCAATTTATATTCGTTATGTATTTGTTTACCAATATATTTGCAAACGCTATCCAATACTTGACAAAGAAAAGCCGAATACTTTAGTTTCCGAACTTGGTACCACAATCCCATAGATTGTCTTGAATGGATTGTACAAGTGCCTAAGTAGTCTCATCCTCACAATCTTCCTATTGATAAATGTATCATTGGAAGAACATGTTAGATAAGTCTATCATAAAGAGGACAACAATTTTATTGTCATAATTCTTCAAATACAAATTGTTGTATGAAGAAATAAGAGTTGCTTTGAACAACCCTTAATCAACGCAAACATTAAAGTGCTTGTCTCTTTGTTACATGAACAAGGAACTTGAGAAGAAAGCACAAGGGCATGGACACTTTATGTGCCATGATTCTTCACTTACAAATCGTTGTATGAAGAAATGAGAGTTGCCTTAAACAACTCTTGAATGTTTGTAATTATGTTTAGAACATAATGGTTGGTTGACAAAAATAGTCCATCAACATGGACTTATGATGATTTTGAATCATTGTATGTTGAAGTGTTAAAACACTTAACGAGACGGAAACTAGATAAGGACTTCACCTTTGTGTCCCTATCCTAATCGTTCACTAAGTTTATTGTAAACTATATAGTGAACAATAACCACACTCTCTCCAAATCGTTTTGATGTGTAAAACACAATTGAAATAAGTTTCAAGAGAGATAGTGGGAGTTTAGGGACCATGACTATTGTAGTCAAAGGAGAAGTTAAATGAAGAAAACAAATAACTCCAAGGGAACAAACTTTCTTTATGAAAGGATGGACAATGGAAGGGGTATTTGCAAGAAATGTCTTGCAAGTGTCAAGAACACACCTTTCGAAGGTGTTGAAAAATGTTCTTGAAAAGTTCATAACAGTTGGTTCTTCTACTTGAATGCTTGATTATGTATTAGTAACTATGTTTTACAAGTTGTTGTAAAAGTGTGGCTAATAAGAAGTAGAAGATTAATGAGAGAAGAGAAAGTACTTCACATTCGGAAAGTGAATAAAATATAGATCTCTGCGAAAGCGGATTGTACTTACTTCCTCATATGAACTACCAAATAAGAATGATTAGATTATTGTAATCTAATTAATTGTCTCTATAGTAGAGATGATGTGGTAGTGTTAACTGTTTAGAATATAACGATGCTTAAAACCCAAAAGGTTGCAAGGTAGTGACTAATCCCAACTAAGTTGTGATACCTCTAAAAACATAAATTATGAGTTGGTCATGGATGGATGCTTTGGATCGTTAGATCCGGATCCAATGCCTTCTTGTTAAAATTGTATAGAGGCGAAATGTTCGAATCTTTATTCTTTTGGAAAGAAGAAAGAATCACAAAGTTCTTGAGGTTAATTCACTTAGATGTTAGTGGCACTAGTCCACAACATAATACTACTCATGTTATATGACATTCACCGAAGATCACTCTCGGTTGGACTATAGTTTACTTTGAATAAACACAAGTCCGAATACTTTGCAAAAGGTTTCAAAGAATTCAAGAAATGTAAGTTGATGAGTAAGACGTCTAAAGTATTTAACTCCTTAGATTTGATCCAAGGAAAGGTAACACTTTAGATACGTTTCCTTGAAAGATGTCAAGGAAGGTAGCATCATAAGATAATGAACTTCTCCATTAGGAGAAGAACGAACTTGAATAAGATTTAGTTCGTTAGATATTATCTATTACCCATATATAGGATATATATATACTTCTAAAACAATGTGATTGTGAATTAGAAGATCTTCCAAAATTTTCGTGACTCCATAAAGATGTAGTTGGAAAGAAAGACAAATCTTAAGCATGTTAAAGATTTGGGGTTGTGTGCTAATGAGCAATATTTGTTTGATAACAATCTTGTGGGATATCCTTAAATTAACCTTTGGATATCACTTCTATAAACCAACTAACAAATGTTGTTTTGTTGGGTAGTTCATTGTAATCCTACAATATGATTTGCCTAAAACGCAAATGAATGAGACATAGAACTCAAAGAATGGGTTCTTTGAGAGACAAGATAGTAATCAACAAATATAACAACCTAGTTCCTATACCACCAGCTCCAAGGTAGTCGAGAAGGATTTATAAACCGTCTCAGTTGAATGGTTTGAACTTTATGACTATGTCATAGAGTTGCACCTCTTAATTCGAAAGAAATAAGAATGAAAATCCTTATGACTACATTGAGTGTATATACGATATATACTCAAGGAAATGGTAAAATACCATTTGACACGAAATAATGAAACCTTAATAGCTAATTGGTAGCTTAAGGTGACTACACTCAAAGAGTATGGTTGACTTTGAAGAAACCATATTTGATATAGTCTAAGTTTCAATTAATTCGAGGAATGCTAGCTACAACTAAATGGTGATTCGATGTTTAGACATAATATGGGTTTTCAAAACCATTATTAAGATAGTCTTGATAATGTATGTCTAAAACTATAAATCACAAGACATGTAAGTTGTAGAGATCCATCCATCATGGATCTTACCAAGCTAGTGGGAGCTATAAGCGTCTTATGAAGAAAGATCAAATCGTTTGATTTCTCATAAAGGTGTAAGTGAATCTTTTGTTTACAAAAGATTAGTGGGAGTTAATCATATTCCTAAATTTAAATATATATATGATATATTAATTTTTGGAAATGAAATGAATACTTCTTCGTTAAAGTTATGACTTTAAACATTCTATAAACGATAGAATATATATGGGAGATATAGTCTATAATAGACAAGAGATGCTAGGAAGTTTCTCATATGATGATAAACTTCAATTAGAATGACAATTCTAGTGAAACTAGGAAATTGTTCTTCTCAAAGGGAATGTACCCTTTGACTCCCAAAGAAATAATGCGTAAACAGAATCCTTTATGCATACGCACAAAGGTGATTTATGTATTTCATATTGTATGAAAACATTGATATGAGTTGTACCTAGAACGGTACAAAACGATATCAGTGCAAGCCCAGGATCAGAACCATGGCAACTGTCAAGTGAGTCCTTAAGTATTTAAGAAATACTAAAGGATAGATTCCTCAAAGAATGAGGAAGAATTAGAGTAACGTAATGGAAGCGTAAATGTATTAGATTATGAATCTAATCCATCATTGGATGTTTCTTCATTATGAATGAAGAGATAAACAGATATCTCTTTATTATGACTAAAGAGATATTTGGATGGAAACATTAAAGTAATGACTTTAGTGTGTTCCATTATGAATGCAAAATATATTGCCATATAGAAGCTTACAACAATGTTGTTTGGATGGGAAAGTTCATTTATGAACTATCTATTCGGTTCCAACCAGAAAGTGTATGACACTAATGGGGCGATAGCTCAAGCCAGGGAATCAAGGTCTCATCAAGGTCCGAACTCATATGAGAGACTAAACCACATGATTGGGAATCATGTTTAATGGTGACGTCGTTATTCTCAAGGTTGCTTCTATGGATAACATATAGATATCCATTGTCTAGGCCTACTACTCAGCCATTTATGAAATGACTACAGAAGAGGTATCATCACTGATGACCAAACTGATTGGCTCTAGTGCAAGTGGGAGATTGTTAGAAATGTGCCCTAAAACCAATCATATGATGATACTTTACGGACATTTCACATGATTAAACTAATCTAGTTTAATATCAAGGGCAAAGATTATTGTTTGAGCGGTCTCATATAAATGTTATATGCTTAAACGATAAAGTCCAAGGAATATGTGATTGGGAGAATGCGATCTAAATAGTTAGATTCATGAGACCATTCTTTCGTAGACACATCCTAAATGTTCCTGATCATAGGATTGTCAATTGGGCATTGACAGTCCGTTAAGATCAGTACGTGCTATGTCTTCTCTCAGGAAGAGTGACTAGTCTCGAGTCATTGGTGTGAGTGACACCAAGACAAGCACGTAGGTGCTCAATAGAGAATGAGTTCACTGAACACGATCAACGACGAGTTCTCATATTCATGTCACGTGAGAACTCATGGTTAGGATAATGCAAATTAGTCCTTTGACCTGAGGCATCATAGTTGTCTTGTGGTTAGGTCCTTGATCTTTGATCGTGTCAAATGGCATTCCTTTGGAGTGTCCACGGCATGGTTGGGGTCAAGCTATCTAGTCATGGAGACAAGTGAATGCGCAACAAGGGATCTCTAACCTTCAAACCGTTGAGGGAGAATACTCTATGATATGATTTAGAATCTCTGGCCAGAGTATGAATGAGATGTTGGAATGTGTTCCAGATCACATTCAATGGAATCATATAAGCACGAGATTCACATTGGATAGTAGACATGAATAAACTATCAAGCCAAACAATGTGGTCAAGAGTATTGTATTAGAGAAGGACCGTATTGCATTTGTAATCCTAAACTGAATAGGTTCTCTACCTCTTCTGATTAGCTTGGGTAACCATGATATGCTGCTAGGTGTCACTCATGGTTTGTGGAAGCCCTAAACGTGTGTAAACACTAAAGGGAGAATTGAAAGTTAGTTTCAAATTCACAATCGATTTAAAAGAGTTTGAATCGCCCACTGCCTCGCTAAAAGGAACCTAATGGATCGTACACCGTGTAAGGTAAAGATTGAAGATTCAACGGAGATGAGTAAGAATAATTAAATGGTTTAATTATTTATGGCAAGGATTAATTAATATGTTAATTAATCAAACGAATGAGTTCGTTGAAGACCTCGGGATAGTTTTGGACCTTAAGGCCCAATGGGCTTCGAACGTCAAGTCCATTGACTTAAGTTGTATGACAACTTGATAAATAATGATTTACAAAGGCCAAAATGCTCCAAAAATATCCCTAAGGCCGGCCACAATGTAAGGGTAGTGAACTTGGACTTATTTACAAGTTTGCCACTCAAATGAATTAAGGTATAAATTTGACTTTATAGCCAAAATTCATTTAGGGTTGTTTTTGGGGAAATTGGAGAGAAGAAATGCTCTCCCTTCTCTCTAGAAATGGCCGGCCCCCTTGGAGGGACTAGCTAGCAATCCTACTCCTCCAAGGTCACTCATATCTTCTCCAATCTAACCTTGGTGTAGAAACTTAGAGGTTCTCAATTTTGAGAACTTAGAGAACCTATCCTTTCTATATAAATCCATAGTTTTAAGATGCAAGGAATGAAGGCCCTCTCTTTGGGTGATTAGCCTTTACTTAAGGAAAGAGGAATCTACAAAGGTATAAATCTCAACTCACTTTGTTTTGAGTTGTTTAAAGGTTCACCAATCTACTAGGCTTTGAACATTCATGGTTAATGTTTTGTTTTTAAGTATATGCAAGCATGATTCCGCCTTTAATTTGTTAATTGCATGCTAATGATATTGCTTAAATGAACATGTTTCTCCAAAATAATCCTTCATTATTTAATTAGATTTCATTGTTTTGAATCTTTTAATTCAATTTCCGTCCAAATCAGTCGTTAGTGTCTAGTTCGAGTCAAGTTGGCTGTTTTGAGTTGTTTTGAGTCATTCTAGTGTGTTTTGAGTTATTAGAGTTTTTAGCCTAGTTTTGTGTCCTTGAGTCTTGTTTAATATTTTTAAATCAATTTAGAGTAGATTAGCAATCCCTCCTAATCCCCGGCCTAGAACGATACCCTACTTACATCTTTACTACAACTGTCAAAAAGAGGGTTAAATTTGTGTGTCACATTCGTTTCGCACCAAATTTTTTGGCGCCGTTGCCGGGGATTAGCAAATTTGCTAATCCCTTTATTTTTGTTTGTGTTTATTTTTATATTTGTGTTTATGTTTATATTTGTGTTTGTGTATTTTACTTTTGATATTTGATTTAGCTTTCTTTCTTTAATTTTAGGTACAAATGGAGCAAGACATGGCACTTGCGACCATTCAAGCTCAACTGGCACATCTCACTGCTCAATGGACTCATAATGCCGAAAGGACCACAATGCCAAGTGTCCCTACATTTGATGTGCCCTATGGGCAAGGATATCAAACTCATCAATGTCCTCAATTTTCTGCAAATGAAGATGTTTGGGGATATCAAGGCCATAGCCAATCAAGCGGCAACATGTTTTCCAACACTTACAATTCGGATTAGAGAGATTATTCAGATCATATGTGGGATGAACCTCAACAATTTCAACAAGGTGGATATTGGCAGCAAGATGAGTTCTATTCAAGACCTATGCAGCCACCACAGCCTCCCCCACAACAATTCCAATCGAATCAAAGTATGCCTATGAATTATAATGAAATTCTTGAAGAACTAATCTCTTTGACGCAGGGCTCACAAAAAGAAGAACAATTGCAGCCATCTGAGGAGTTCTATCAATGGCCATGTCCACCACCACAGCCTCCATCACAATCTGCCCAATTCAATCCAGGTACATCTGTGGATAATGATAATATTATTCAATTACTCATCTCTTTGAACCAGGAGATACAAAATCAAACCAAGAAGATGGGAGAATTGAATAATCAAATGGGGTAGATTGTGGAAGTCATGGCACAGATTCAAGATCAAAGTGAACTCTCTAATTCCAACATTGCAAATTCAGTAGGAGATTTTGAAATCGATGAAGCCATCACTTTGGGAAGTGATATGGAAGATGAAGCTGTCCCAGAACCGTTCAAACATAGCCAAAACGTGGATGAATTGCTGCCACAAGCAGAAGATATGGAGGACGACCTGGGCAGTTTAGAAGAATTCTTGTCGCAAACCCCTCAAGTCCCTATGCTGTCCAACTCAGGTGAGGAAGTTCTAAATTTAATTCATTCTAACCCTATTCCACCAAATGTCCCGTTTCCTTGCAGGTTTTTGATTCCAAATATCAAAGAGAGTAAAAAAGACATTGTGGAAGCTCTTCCTGAGGTGCAAAGTGAGATCCCAATTCTTGGTGTACCAATTCAAGTTCCAGATTGTGTTGAATTGTTTGAAGAGAGTTGTACACCAAGAAGAAGGATTCAAGATATCGAAGTGGCTGGAGAAAAGTCAGTGGAATGCATCAAAGAGGATGTATTTGAGCAAACAAAGGCCCCAGAAGTTGAGTTTGATGACACGAGACAAGCCACAACCATCATAGTCAATCTGGCAAAGTTCAAAGTCCCGGAAATGTTCAAAGATGTGGTGTTCGTCCTTGAGTTTGTGTCGGAGAAAGAAAGTAAGCCATCTTCTCCAATTTTAATTTTATTTTCTACTAACATGCTGATTTTAATGATTCAGGCACCCACCCTAGAATTTAGACCATTGCCGGATCATTTCAAGTATCACCTCCCATTGAAAGATAAATTCCATGCTGTGGAGCCGAGGGGAGTTTAACGGAAAGTTTCGTCCTGCTGCAAGACGTAAAAGCAAGCGCTTCTTGGGAGGCAACCCAAGCATTCAACGAAGGGAGACTTTGAATTTGCTCAACAAATCAGATTTGCATTCCTAAACCCTTCTCTTTCCTACTTTCATTTTGTTTTGTTTAGTTAGTTGTGTTATTTGGTTGATTTTTGTTTAGTTTGTGTTTAAAGCATTAAGGGCTAGGTTATTTTAAGTGTAGGGGAGGATAAATAAGATTTTGATTTTCGTGGACGTTTTTACATTGATTTTTTTTTGGAAATGATAAACTGCTTGAAAAAAAAAATATACAATACAAATAAAAGCATAAATATTTTACAATGATGAGTGAACTAATTGCATTCATTGGTCATTGGTCAGGTGGTGCCTCAGAAGTCGACGAAGCTCCAGAAAGACGAAGCGCCAGAGTTTGATCTTCCAGAGCCAGAACATTTGGTGCAACTCCAGATGACGAAGGCAACATAAACCTCGGGAGTAACGCCATAAACCTTTCATGATCACTCTGAATCCGAACGTCCGACTCCTGCAGCTGGTCCAGCTTTCTCTTCATGCTTGTCGAGTAACTAGTTGCGAGCATGTGCAACTCCTGATTCTCGTGCCTGAGTCCTCTGACCTCTTGCCGGAGACTAGCCACCTCAGCCATCAGAGACTCAACCTGACAGGATCGTGCAAGAAGGCGTTGGCCCATGTTTGAAACTGAGCCTGCACACTGGACGCTGAGAGCCAGAGATTCCTGAACAGCCAGCTCGTCTGACCGCCTGGAAAACAACCTATTATCTCTTGGAGTGAGAAGATTTCTAGCAACCACAGTAGCGGTTGTTTCGTTTCTCATCATTGAGTCCCCAACTGTAAGAGGACCATTGGGGGATATGAAGGACGGGTGCCAAATGTTGTTCGGAGAAGACAAGTCATCGTCTTCCCCGACATTCAAGTTAAGGCGACGGTCAGAGGGGCAAGACATTTTCGGAAGGTGTTAAGAAAGAGGAGCTCAGAAAGATTAAGATTGCAGAAGTGCAAGAAGAGAGTTTTTTTTTGTTTACAGGAGGGAACTCAAGTGTGCTGTGGAGCAAAAATCAGTGCCTCTATAAAAAGAAGAAATTGACGAGGCACTACCCAGATATCGAAGAGGCAATTCTCAGAGATCGAAGAGGCGTCCGAACGCAAATCGAAGAGCCGGACTCCTTTCTCAAAAGCTGGACGCTCCTTTCTCAAAAGAGGCGTTCCTTTCTCAAAAGACGGACTCCTTTATCAAAAGTTGGGCTTGCTCAGAAACGACGAGCCGATCCACGACTTTTCCGGACGTGTCGTCACTCGTCACATGCAACTTGCAGCTTTGCGGGAATTGCGGGGTAGCTTTGTCAGAAAGCGCGTAACCCTTACTGTTCATCCATCCACCAGCTGCCGACAGAGTGAGAGAACAGTTCCGGTTGTGAAGAAACTCCTATAAGTATCTACCTTCGCCCTCCATAGCAAAGGCAGACTCATTTAACACTTCTTCATCTCCGAGAATGTATTCCCAAAGAAACCTCTCGAGTTACTCAGTATTCTTCATCCCTTGGAACATCTCAGAAAACAAATCTTCGAGAGCAAAAGTATTTCATATCATGAAGGTTAAAAGCAAAAGTATCTCATATCATGCTTTCTCCTCACCTTCATCTAAAGAACAGGGAGAAAGAGAGATCCTGATTGCTTACCTAGTCTTGCTCTCAAGTACTCATCTTCAAGCCCCTCCAGCCCAGTTCAAGATGAAGGCGGAGGCTGATGAAGGCAGAGTTTGAGATGATCCAAGAACTTGAGAAGATGCATAACTGCATGGAGACCTGATTACTTGAAGCATGTGGAGACAACGTGCTGATTCATCCTCAACTAAGCTGAGGAACACTTGTAAGTAAAAAGCTCTCCAACCCAGTTCAAGACTCAACCTGTGGAAAGATACTTCTTCAAACGCAAAAGTACCTCATATCATCAGAATCGAAGAAGCCTCATCCAGTTCAAGAGGAAAGCTGTGGAAAGTCAACAAGCACGACCAATGATCACCTATTAGTTCTATTCATTGTCTTTTATTTTCATTTTCAATTTTTCGTTTGTATTTTCTACATTTTCTTGCGTGCTTAACTGATTTATTTCTTTTCTTTGCAGGAATTTTTGGTTATTTCCACCCTTGAAGTTGATTGCAGAATTTAAGCTTGGGGGTCATCACTTGATTTTACTGCAAATTAGGGAAGTTTTCAGTCCTATTGCTTTATTTTGTTTCTTTTCATTTAGTCATTTTATTTTTATTTGCATTATAATGTTTTATGACATTGGGGACAATGTCCAGTTTAAGTGTGGGGGTAAAGAGTATAAAAAATGACCAAATTGAAAATTTTTGTACCTTCGACTACGAACTGGTTTCATTTGTTTCCGTGTTTTTGCTTTTTGTTTTCTTAATTAGTTTTGTTTTTTTTAATAAACTAAATTTAAATTTAAAATTTTTCGAAAATTTTAAAAATCCAAAAATATTGTCTTGTTTTCCTTATTGTTTTGAATTAGATTTTTTGTTAGTTTCCCGACCCAATGATATAATTGGATCAAATTTGAACCCTGATTATCAAGAACTTAGTTAACATGTGTTGTGTGAAATTCCTAATTCTCTTGTTAGTATTGTACATGTTTGATCATCTTTGAAAAACCAAATGCACATAGCCTTGTTAATGTGAAACTAAAGCATAACTTAAAGCTTCATATGTGAATTTAGTGACCATATACATCCTATGTGAGTTTTTGAGCCTATTGAAAGTGTGTGCATTTTTCATACACTCCTATTCTTTCATGTGTGATGAACTTATGTGAGATACATCTCTAGAACTTGCGTAACGATCTTTCGAAATATTTGTCATTGATTGCATGAACTTGAAAATGATAGAGGCATTAGGTTTACCACCATGGCCCAAATAAGCATGTTTTTTCCAAACAAAAATAATATCATTAGATTGCCAATTTGAGCCGTATATGTTGAACCTTTTATTTCTTATCACCAGATATGTCTACCTTTATACCTCAAACATTTTTCCTTACCCTTTCCAAGCGAGCTAGTGAGCAATGTGAGATTGTCTTATGAGAAATGTTTGTGAAGAACTTTGAAGGAGTTTGGCAAAAGAATAAGTGTGGGGGTATTTCATGTTTGTATTTATTTAAAAAGAAAAAAGAAAAAAAAAGAAAAAAAAATAGAAGAAAAGAAAAAGAAAGATTGTATACAAAGCAAATAAAAAGTTTTTGAAGTTTCAGTTTAAGGGTGTGGTTGGAAGTATAAGAAGAATCACTGGAGAGCTTGAGTTCTTATAAATCTCAACAAAAGAATTGCTTGCAATGTAGCTTGGAACTCGTGTTTACCTATTCTTTCATTTCAATAACCCTCTCCCTAAGCCTCATTACATCCAATAAAAGTCCTCTTGATTTAAGTTTTGCAATTATGATTGTGGAGAAGTGATCTTTATGCAAGCTTATGGTAGAACTTTCACATTTGATTCTTTGAGCGAAACACATTAAAACTAAACACATGTGTGATTGAGTGTATGTCTCGTGAGAAGGTCGCTAGTTTGCATATGATAATTTTAAAAATAAAAACTTGAAATTGCATTTGCATGGCTATCTCACACAATACACTTCAAGGATGATTTAAAGATTAATGCTAATATTTGAATAAGGAAGATGATCTTGGATTAGCTTATTTGGTGCTAGCTATGGTTCTTGATGATTTGTGTTCTCGAATGAAATTCTATGAGGGTTACATAGGGGGAAGCTAATGTTTTTCATGTTACTACTTGTTCATGTTTTCTTTATTTTGCTCGAGGACTAGCAAAAGCTAAGTGTGGGGGTATTTGATCGGATCATATTTATATATATTTTACATCAAATTCACTCGTCTTTTCTTAGTTAGTTCCTTATATTTTTGAGCTATTTACTTTGTTTTTGTGTTTTATAAGATTTATCAAGCAAAGTAAATAAAAATAGAATAAGTGAAGTTTTAAATAATAAATTCGTCAAAATTGCCTTACCCACTCTATTTGGTTAATAAAAATAAGAAAGTGCTTGATGAGAATAAACATGTCTAATAAGATCATGCAAGAGTTTATTATGGGCACTGCATTTACGTATCTCATATCTGTTTTTGCTAGGAATTTAAAAAAGACTAAAATGCAGTATTTTATATAGCTGCCAGGGAGGCAGCGTGAGAGCAGTACAGAAAACCAAAATAGAAGGCAGAGGAATTAAAAAGAGAAGGGGGGACGGATCAAAAAGGGGCAGCTCACGGGGCATATTTGAAAGGGGGATAATAATAAAAACTGCCAAGGCAGTGCGGTACAGGGGGGCTGGGCAATCAGAGAAAAAGAATAAAAGGAAGGGTTGTCAGCACATGCACTGGGGGAATGAAGAATAAGAGAGAGCTGCCTTTGGCAGCGTGAAAAGAAAGAGAAGAAAATATATAAACATCTGCCAAAGAGGAAGGCTCACCGAGAGGCAGCTCACCAAGAGGCAGCTCACCAAGAGGGGGGTACCGAGAGAACCAAAAACTGCCTCTGGGCAGCGTGTCAATCAGGAAGAAGTGAGGCGCAGAGAAGAATATGAGGAAGCTGCCTTCCTGGCAGCGTGAGGAAGAGAGCCAATCAGCGGGACGGACAGAGAAGAAAAACCAAGGCAGGGCTCATTACCGAGAGAAGAGGCTTCTTCTCAAGCTGCCAAGCGGCGCATGCACAGAGATAAGAAGCTGCGCAAGCAGCGGCTTAAGTGGACAGCGTGCAAGGCAGTCAGCTTGCAGTGCAGAGTGCACAGAAGGCTCACCGAGAGGCAGCTCACCAAGAGGGGGATTCAGCAGGAAGCACGTGCACAGTGCAGTGCACAGTGCACAGAAGCACATAGGGCTCACGGTGGAGAGGAAGAAATTCCTCATTTAGTTTTATCTCTCAAACTTTTATTTTATCTTTCTTTTAATTTATAAATAATGTGTAGCTAAATTTATTTTGGCTAGAGGTTAATTCAAAGCCATGGATATATTTGTAATATGAATTGATTACCTTCAGTTGTGATTTCTGAGTTGTGAATTTAATTTGCTTAACTGCTTGATTGATAACTAATTCTTGTATGTCGATTAAGGATGCATACTTAGTTTGCATGCATGAATTTGATGCTAGAATATAAGGGAATTTCACCTAATCGTTATGAACTTATATTCATAAGTAGTGAAGGTTGCTATCCACAATCGAGTTAAGTAAATTCTTGGCAGGAGTATCATGCTTTTCATAGTTATGAATGCCTCGTCAATGCTTATAGTTTTCACAAAGCGTAATGATCTTTGATTGTATCTCTATTGTGCTTTTCACGTAGGGGACTTTTGAAGAATGTTTTGAATTGTTGTATGCGTTTTTCCGTCCAATTCAATAACTTAAGGAAAACTTGAAGATTAAAAAAGTGCTGTTCACGGTTAATCTGGAGTGTTGAGATTTACAATTTATCGAAAGAACAACTGAAAATTAATTTACGTTGCTTATGTGTCATGTATGGAGAAGAACCCTCTAGCCAGTCTGTCACCCATCCATTCACCTTAATTTCATGCTTTTGTCAAATTAGCAATTTATTTAGGTTTAGTTTTAATTCTCGTCAAAACCAAACCCCGCCCCCCCATTGTTAAGTTGTATTATTTAATTAGATTTCATTGTTTTGAATCTTTTAATTCAATTTCCGTCCAAATCAGTCGTTAGTGTCTAGTTCGAGTCAAGTTGGCTGTTTTGAGTTGTTTTGAGTCATTCTACTGTGTTTTGAGTTATTAGAGTTTTTAGCTTAGTTTTGTGTCCTTGAGTCTTGTTTAATATTTTTAAATCAATTTAGAGTAGATTAGCAATCCCTCCTAATCCCCGGCCTAGAACGATACCCTACTTACATCTTTACTACAACTGTCAAAAAGAGGGTTAAATTTGTGTGTCACATTCGTTTCGCACCACAAGTCGGGGTTACTCTGCGCATCTTGAAAGGTGATCGGATTGACTCGATCATGTGCCTCCTGTCTACCTTGTCGACCCTTGTTTTCCTGTTTTTATTTCCTCCTCCCTGATTACCTCGACCTTTATTTGTCGAATTAAGATGCCTGGTTGACCCACCACTGCTAGAAGCTCCCTCAAGATTCTGGGACTGTCATTCGGCATACCACTGTGATCCGCCACCATGATACAGCGTATATCCCTCTTGGTACTATGTGTAGCCGCCCTGATACTGTGGATAACCACCTTGATAGTAAGAATTAGGTGGGTATTGATATGCTCTTCTTGGATACTGAGCTACATCACCCTGATAGTGGAAAACACCACCATAACCTGTCGGTGTGTATGTACCAGGTCCTACAATCTGCTGTAGAGGAACTGCAGGTGGTAGAGTAGGAGGTTGAGGTTTTTAATTCTGTAGGTAGCTATTAGCTCTATGCCCCATTTGTTCGCATATGAAGCATCCATTACTTCCTCTCTTACACTCACCAAAATGATGGTTATTACATCTGCGATAGAGTGAAGCACTAGAATTGCTAGGGTTCCTCTGATTCTGAAAGTGTGAACCTCTTGCGGACTTGTTGCCTTGTTGATGGATATTGGATTTTGAACCACCGCTCGATGATCCAAAACTATTACTACTTCTCTTGAAATTATGGGTCTGTCTAGGGAAAAAAAAAACTACCCCTATTACTCTTCCTCTGATTATTATTATTATTATTATCTTACTCATCATCATCATCATCATCATCATCGGGAGCATTCTCTGAATCTTCAACCTGAAGTAGAGCCTAGAAGAATTCTTGACAGGTGACTCACGAAGTAATAGTCACCATGGAACGCAATCATTTGCAAGTCCCATTCTTAAAGTAACGAAGCATCTCCCTGGGATTCGCAACAATCTTGGGATAGTAGCGGGATAAATCAATAAACTTTTGATGGTACTCAGTGACTGACATCTTTTTTTGCTTCATATTTGGGAATTCCTCTTTCTTTCGATCTTTATACTCTGGAAGAGTAAATTTAGCCTCAAACTGCTGCTCGAAAACATCTTAATCCATGGCTTCTTGAGCAGGCAACATAAGTGACTTATGAGATCACTAAGATGTTGCTCCCAAACGAAGGAACCAGGTTACTATCTCGACCCATCTATCATCTGGAAGGTTCCCTTGTCGCTGCATAACCTGAAAAGTTTTCTCAACATGATTGAGCCAAATCTCTAACTTCTCAAGTCCCTCATTGCCAAAGAGATTATTAATCTAGAGATGGGACACTGTCTCTAAGGTAATTCATTCAGGATGATGAATGGAGGACTTAATAGCACTAGCAATAGCCTCTCCAAGTTGTCCAAATCACGAAAATTAGTCTCGGATGGGACATGTGGCTCTCTACAAGGTGGCAAGATTTTGTCATAAAATATTAAAAATTATTAGGATCTATAGCACAAACAAGGAATGTAGGACTGCCTAAACCTATGCTTTGATACCAAACCGACACACCCCAATCAAAGTCGAGGCGTGCTGACTATCGCCCGAAGGTGACGTAACAAAAAATGTAAGTGAAGAAAAATGTGGATAAATTAAAACTAAACTAGAACTTAATTAAATTACTAAAACGAATGTGCCAAAGTGCTTAAACCCAAAAGATACAATGTCAGAGCATAAATAATAAATAGCGTAGTCGAACACAAAAATAAGGATTTATAAAACCATTTATTTTCTGAACATACTAACCCCTCGCTGTAAAACATATACACTTTCCAAAATATCATACTACATATAAGTATGAAAATCAAATGCATGGTAATTGTAAGTCCAAAAATATACCACTACAAAATATCTCAACAGTAATATAGATATGATCATGTGCTCAGTAATCTATACTAACATGTCAACCAGAGTCACCTAACGTGATCTGTACCACTGCACCTATTGCTCATCAGTCTATGTGTCGGAGTCACCTAATGTAACCTATACAATAAGGCTAGGTGTAAAAATATTCTCTCTAGTGCTATGATCACGTGAAAGCTGGCGCTATGTGCGGTCACCTATGAGTTGGAGTCACCTAATGTGACCTGTACGACAAGGCTAGCACCTACTTGGATCTAAGGCGAGTGTGCGGTTAACGTACATGTGAAGGACTGGCCTTGGCCCTGGGCGAGAGCACTAACACCAAGGTGTAGCAATGATGAGCACTACATGAACATATGCATGCCAATATGATTCAACCATTTCAACCAACATAACATCCTTACTTGGACTTACCTGTGCGTCCCGTGATCACTTTAGCATTTCATAACATGCACAATATTTATGAGCAGGTAATATGCATATGAATATGCCATGATGATAAACACAACTCAACCACAAAGATAGCATTTTCAAAATTTCTAAATCATGGCATAAAGTACATAAAACAATTTAGAACATTTGTGGAGACTATAAAGTTTATAAATATATACGAAAAAAAAATGCCCACTCATTGATGTGTCGAAGGATTGTCACCCCTAGCCTTGCTTGTCTACGTACGTCCTTGGGATAAGTCTCCCCTATATGTGAAATTACTAATTTAATTCGGTTAATAACACATATATGAAAACTTAAATAAATCCCCTAAGTTTGCTCAAACCTAGGGTTTAAACATACGAAAATGATCTACTTGACGTCACGAACCCACACGCCGCCTAGCCCATGGCCATACACGCTACCACGCACGGCTAGAGCCTAACAGCTATCAAGAATATTTCGTCTCTGTTAAGTTAACTAACAGAAGTTAACGGCATTACTTGACGTCGTTACAATATTCCGTCAACTTTGATGGAATATTTCCTTCTCTTCTTCCGTGAGCCTCACTAGTCGCCACTGTCCTCCACTATCTGGTTTCATAAAAAACTGGAGAAAAATTCAAAACTTCATATCTTCTTCATTTTTCAACCATTTTCACGAAATTTATATGAAAATGAAGTTTATGAAGAGTAGAACAAGATTGTACCTTCCAAAAGTCTAAAAGTGGATGGGACATGGCCTGAAAAAGCTATGAAGGTCTCGACCAAAATTTTGACTTCTCGAAACCTTGTGTTTTGACGTCAATGCTTCTCCAAAACTAGTCTAAGGACCTTAGGGAGTTATGTAGAAGCTTCCCCATCCTTCAAAACTTGTAACTTGGCCGAGATCACGTTGAACTCAAACTCACCGAGTCGGACCTTCTGAGTTGGAGAGCAGATGAACACAATATGGGTGGTTGTAGCCTCGATCTGTGAGGTATGGAGATGTTGTTTTGAGTTGCAAAGAAGAGAGTGTTCGAGTTTGAGAGAGAGAAAGAAGATAGAGTGATGGTGATGGTTTCTGATTGGACAGAGAGAAAGAGATTGACAACTCTCTGATTGGGGGAGAGGTGTGAAAAAGGGTTCTGATTAGTTGTGAGGGTTTAGGAAAAATGAGTGAATGTGAGGGAGTTGAGGGCACATGGTATATTTTTAAAGAAAAGAAACGATAGGGTTTTGTACAAACGTAATCTTAAGAAATCTATCTAAAATAGCGTTTCCAACACTGAAGAATTTGCACACACGTGTGTACCAAATACCCATGGTTACGTATATTAATGTAACGTAACTTTTTCGTTACAAACCCGATTTGAGTCTAATTCACTCCCACGCGTCTGTAACAACTCGTACTATTTAACTACAATAACGAGAAAAATAATTGAAAACTACATAATCAAATCCACGTCATTTTGCCAACAACGGCATAATTGTCAATTTACACATTTGGGGAGGAATTGCATAGAAAATTAGGGACAAGTTGTCACAACCTGACACTAATACGGTACTTTCTGAGCAAACCAAGAGCTGAGAATGACATAAAGCGAGATTTGAGAGCGATATAAGAGAAATTTGTGACCAATGGAAGCAAAGGTTTGAGAGGGAAAGAAAGTGAGGTTTGAAAGTGCTAGAAAAACAGAGACTAATATGGGAAACAGAAGAAAAAGTGGGGAGAACATAAGTGAAATGCAACCGAAGTTACCTTTTGCAAGAGAAATGAAGGTAGGTTAGAGCACAACTGAGGCTGAGAATCCTGACCGATAGAAATGCAGAGGTAAAAAAAAGTGGAGAAAAAAATTGGAGAAAGAGATATGCGAAAGAGTAAAGTGAAAAGCGAAGGAAATATGGATACAAAATGCATTGATGATCGACAGGTGGAGAGAAAGTGTGGTTTTACTGTGCAAAAAATGCAACATGAGGGAAAGGAAGGAGAAACAAGATGATCAACAGTTGGAGAGAAAGCTTACTTTTACAGTGCAAAAAAACAAGATAAGGGAAAAGAAGAAGAAATGGGATGAACGTGTCCACAGCTGGGTAACGGGTGCATTTCAGGGGTAAATCAGCCATTCTATTGTAGTTAAAAGGGGAAAGAGTGGGGAGGATAAAACAAATGGAGGGCATTACCGTCGTTTCATTGTTCACAAACAATGAAAAACAGTGCTAGCGGAACTCAGTTTTAGTATATAGATAATATATATTTGATATTAGAGCCAAAACACACTAGTTATAGGGCTCTGATTTAAGTTTTTAATTAAACTACACCATTATATCAAGATACTCTGCAAGAACTTCTCACTAAGGTAAGTGAAGTCATCGATGGGCCGGATCACTGTGTGAAGCCATAGTGAGGCGTAGGTAATAAGTCTACCGATACATCACCTAGGGAATAGAGAAGTAGAGAAACTCTTTTTTAATGGCCAGTTTACTTAGATCCTTGAGAAAGAAAACTGTAAGTAGCAGCAATGGTTCTAATAGCAATAATAGCTCAAAAATTATGAGAGTTAGAATGTTGAAGAAGTAACCATCCTGAATATAGAAAAGGAATTAGAAAACTGGAATATCCCCAAGGTCCCAACCTGTGATATCTATTAGAATGGAACATTTGAAATTAAATTAGATTACTCAATTAAAACAGTTGAAAAAACCATTTTTGTCACTGATGCTAGTGTAGATTTCTAGTTATTCTCTCAACACCAGAATACAGGTTGCAGTGAAACCGTTAACCAGAATAGGGTTAATTCCATGTTGGGATTAGTAGAGTCTTCTTTAAGTGAGGGAACAATTTATTTTAATTGCTACCAAACTTTTTAGTGCTGTTATCCAACCCTAGAGTCTTAAAGATCCTTACCTTAAGACTATCTCCAACCCTTGGAGTAAAACCTAAAATCTTTAGCCCAGAAAATTTAGGTTTTAACCCAGAAACAACTTTTCTGCTCCAACATTTCTGGTCTAAAAAAAATTATGTATTAGATACCCAATTCCAAACTTATGATAAAAGCTCTTTGATGGATTAGATACCCTATTCCAAATAATAAAAATCTATTAGATAGGTTGAATCAAGCTATAATTTCTAAATTTGACATAAAGTACGGATATTGATAGATTCAAAATGCTGAAGATGACAGGTATAAAACTGCATTCAATGTCCCATTCGGACACTACGAATGGAACGTAATGCCTTTTGGATTAAAGAACGCTCATCCTAAATTTCAAAATATCATGAATGACATCTTTAATCCTTACTCCAGTTTTACTATTATTTATATTGATGATGTTTTAGTCTTTTCTAATTTGTTAGAATAACACTTTAGGCATCTAAGTATTTTCTTGAAAGTGGTGAAGAATGCTGGTTTAGTAGTTTCAGCTCGAAAGATGAAACTCTTTTAAACCAAGGTTTGATTTTTAGGGCATAATATTCATAAAGAAATTATTTTGCCTATTGATCGGGCTATTGATATTGCTGATAAATTTCCAGATGAAATTCTAGATAAAAAACAACTACAAAATTTTTTGAGCCGTTTGAATTATGTAAGTGATTTTTACAAAGACCTAGCCAAAGGATATCTAGCTGCTTTATCAAAGGCTGAAGAAGAATCATGTTCCTTAGACCAAGGAACAAACCGAGCATACGAGTTTTGAAGAGAAAAGTCAAAGAACTCCCATGCTTAGCTTTTGCAATTCTGGAAGCATTCAAAATTGTAGAAACCAACGTTTTTTATTAAGGCTACGGAGGAGTTTTGAAGCAGAAAATTAAAGATGGCAAGGAATCTTTAGTTCACTTTACTTCTGGTGTCTGGAAACCAGTCTAGAAAAACTATTCAACTATTAAGAATGAACATTTATCCATAGTTCATGCAGTTACTAATTTGAAGGTGACCTTCTTAATAAACAGTTTCTGTTTAGAGTAGATTGTAAGGTTGGTAAGGATATATTGCTGAAAGATGTTAAAAATTTAGCATCAAAACAAATTTTTGCTTGGTGGCAATGGATATTGTCAACATTTAATTTTGACATTGAACATGTTAAGGGTGTACATAATCCTTTGCCTTATTTTTTGACTTGAGAATTTTTGCAGGGCACATCAAATGAAGAAGGAGCAGAATCTAGCTCTAACTGGAAGAGGCTTTACCTCGATCCAGAAAGGTTCTCCTTCGTTCTCCCAAAATAGAAATCCAATCTCATTTTCTCTCCCTTATAATAAAGGCAGGGAGAAGGTTGTAGCTAACAATCCTTTCAGATGGACAATGGAGATTCCTCTGATGAATATAGAGGATTTCGATTTATTGCTATCTAAACAACAGGCTGGTGAAAAATACCACTGATATCATATTTTTCCTTTCCTGAATCTAAGATATTGGTATGAAAGACTTCTGATAGAAATAAAATCAGTTGATATTGTTCACTGATACAAGAGTGAAACGAACAACATGATTGCATTTTAAAAAATCACAATACTGAAAGTTCTCTTTAGAAGAATAGGGAAATAACCCCTATCATCTGCGATTACACTCTAGCCCTGATATGAGTCTATAATTTCTTGGATTACCAGAAAGTGTGGGATGTAGTTTTATGCTTCCAAAACATTCACTATTCCCACACTTGGTTCATCTAGTTTTGTTTGGGATCTCTAAAAGAGATTCCTAACTAGTTTAGAACATGGTTTATTGTTTGGGGTCCTAATCTGGATTATTTACCCCAAGTAATTGTTGATTCTTTTTTAGATAATTTTAGTAAAGAAAATGTTGATTACCCTAAAAAAATAATGTTGTTTCTTTGGTTGATAATTTTAGTAAAGAAAATGTTGATTACCCTAAAAAAATAATGTTGTTTCTTTGGTTCATGATATTGTATGAACTTCCTTGGATCCTAAAATGGGATCATGGTTTTGTTGCTGACGATGATGGTGCTTGGGATTTCGTTCCCCAGCTTGAAAGAAAGCTTTTTATCCATTAGTAGGATAAGTTCCACTTGGATCATTTCAAGCTAGATGTTTTCAAAGCCAGAAGAATTTTGCTTGATAGGCAGAGTGCAAATGAACCTTCCAGTTCAACCCTAGAATCATCATCTTTGTCAAAGACTGAAAAACTTAAGTCTTTGATCGAATCCAACCCATCAGGTTCAAAGAAACATCTACAAGACAAAGTTTTAAAAATCCTTGAACTTGATGGATTAGATGACGAATAGATGGAGTCTAATGCTGCGTCATCGCAGCATAATATGGATGAAGACTATGGTGATGACAATGAAGATGGCTGCTGTGGAATCGGTTCTCCAATCTGTCCAAAGAAATAAGGCACGAAATGCTCTTCTCTGAATAAAGATAAGATAAGATGTTGTCTGATATCTAGACGCCATCTAATATTCATTTTTCAAAATAATTATCCTTTGGTTCTTGTAGCTGCTTGTTTATGTGTGCTTTTCCAAGAATCTTTGTAACATTCCTCATGAAGCCGAGTTAGTGTCATTTCAAAAAGTGAAGATGCCGCTCATTAAAAGAACCTCTGAGCTCAGCTATTTGAATGCTTAAGACTTTCACATTGTAAAATATACTATTGAGTGTTTTGAATGCTATCTCTCTTTTTCAACCTTGGTGCTATCATGTAACATTGAAGATTAATAAATTAATGTAAGTTTACTTCCTACTATTGTCTGCCTGTTTATAGATTTAATTATAAATTAAAGCAAGATTAGACATTTTTAATTACTCTGACGTCTCTATCAAATGGTAATTTATTAAATACATTAAATTTGTTACTGGTGTTTGATTTTGTTTGGGTCTAAAATAACAGCTTAGACGAAGATGGGTTGACTTGAGGACCATGGTTCTTGGGCCAGTAACTAGCTTTCAAGCCAGTGGGCTATTTAGCCTACGAATAGAATCAATTAGATTGAGTTCTTGTGGAGTTAGGACTGTAAGAAAAGCCCTAGATGGAGGCGGTTCAGTCGAGTCCTACACAAATTGAAATTACCAAGGAATACAATAAGCCCTAGATAAATATGAATTATCCCAAGGATCAGAGTGCCTTTATGATCAGATGAAGAAAAATGAATCTGATAATAGGAGCAGGTTCATAGTCCTAGTGAGAATAAAAAAGGTTAAGACTAGATGAAGATGAAGTTTCGACTAAGAGGGAATAAAGGAATATTCAAGCAAATGCCGAGAAAACACAATCTCATTAGGACTCTACCTCAGCAGACTTGTTTATCATATAAGCCTTACTCTATAAATAGAATAGGCTATTCAACATTGAAAACCCCTTAAACTGAACAAACAACTCAAATGGTCAACGCGAAAATCCTTACTCTACGAGAAACCCTTCTCACACCTTTGAGGAAAACACTATCTTAACCTTCCCGCCAACATATCTTCAATTCGGGTAAGTGAACAACACTGAAATCATAGAACCTAGCGATCTTCAATTAGGATAAGTGAACAACACTAATTCTAGTTGGTTGGTTACCTATCCAAGTCTCGGTGAGCGAAGAGTTTCCAACTCCTTCGCCTAAAAAAGTCATTTCATTAGCTACTCGACAAAGTGAGGTGCTATCAAGTTACCTCGTGTGCTACATAGTGGAAGGTGAACAAGTTACTGAACTTCGCAGTGATTTAGTAACCTTGTACTTAAGTTCTTGAGCCAAAGTTGAGATGTGTTTCTTCCTTGAACATAATAGCTTAATGTAAAAGTCAGCAGTGTATTCGACACCACCATCACATTTCTTATACTCGCCTAGCTAAGCTGGGTTGTGAGTTGACCTACCCACATTTACAAGTATGATGTAGTTAGCGCATAATTGCTCAGTCTACATGCCACATAGGCATTGTAATTTTTAAGGTCAACATTTTGGCACATCTAGTGGGACCAGTGCTGAGATCACTATGAAGTTCATGACCTCGAAAATCACTCTGTCAAGAAGAAAACATCGATGAGAAATCATCTACAAATTAGGTATCTGTAAATCAGACATCTGCAAATTAGGCAACTATAACTACTAGTGTAGAACTAGAATATGATAATCCTGTTGTCGTCCCACTAGACACCATGGCACGCCGCGATGAAAATAACTCTCATCAGCCAGAGGTTATTGGTCATGTTTATAGAAAAGACAATAAGATTCGTCAATTTAGAAGCCCTAGGAGGGCATGATCGAAGAGGAAGACGAAAAAGATGATGAAGCCTCATACATGCCTCCCAGAATCTGGTCGTGACTTTTGCCTTAGCTAATGACATCGGGTACCACACGTTAATGTGTATGCCATTAAGATCATTACTGATAAGCCATTTGTGTGCAAGGCACTATCTCATGCCAATTCTAAGGATGGGACGACGCAAATAGCTGAGGCTAAGGCTGCAATCTAGATCTAGAAGATATACACCTTTTGACATCACCAATGCCAATGCCATTTTTTACCAACTCCTTACAGCAAAGATATCAAGCTTCAGCCAAGTCATATAATACATAAAGCTAAAGACTTAAAGAGGAAAGCTTATTGCAATTTCAACAACATCCAACCACCAACTAAGTGATATTTCGAGATGCTATCCAAGACTGGATAGATAATTGCAAGCTTGAATTCCCCGAGGAGGGACAAATGTTAGTCGACACCGACCTATTTCCCACAACATTAGTCAATATGGTGAATGCGTATGTGCCCAAACAAAATTGGTGACAAAAGATGGTGATTGATGACAATCCTTCTCCAGCTATGGGATGTGTGCCTAAGCAAAGTCCTCGACTGAGGTTGAAAATCAACTTGGCTCATTATAATGTTTCTCTACACCAACCTAATCTGAGTTCTTAACTGTTACGAGTTCTGCCAGTCAGACTTCCAGTGAACTAAATGAACTCGTGGTGTTGTGCAACAGATGTAAAAAGATAAGTCACTCTAGTAGAGCCAATCGATTGATCGATCGATCTCGTTTGTTTAAGTCACCTTAAAATCATAGGATGTTTGACTCGTCCGATCGAGATTCATAGCAAGGTTTATTGGGCATCTTTTATCGCCCTAGGTCGTAACCTGGGAATCATAACCTCCCGTTAGGCGACCACTCAATTTTGATAGAGGATTTTACGATGAAGACTATTGATGCACAAAATCTAGTCGATCTTAGACTAACTAACTCTAATTGTAAATCACATACACATATAAGAACATAACAATATATCATGGTTCACCCCAAGGTAGGGCTATGTACATTAGTGTAAATCCAGTTTGCACAATGTAGAATAAGAGTTACAATGTACATAGAGGCTTGTTGCTAGAGAGGCTAGGGTTTGCCATCCCCCAAAAAACAAGTGAGGGTGAAGGGTCCTCTTTATAGAACAAGGGTCTTTGTCCCCTATAAATCATGGGCTAAGTAGTGAAAACCAAATATTGAGGCCAATATGGTACAACAAAGACTACTTGACACCCAGACTTGCAACACAAGTGCATTAACTATACAAAGAGCATTCAAGCCACCGAAGCCCATTGATACTCGGCTGTACGGGTATAATCTTCCAGCCAAAGAGTACACTATGAGGTTTAAGTCATAGAAGTGTCGATAGTAGTGCAATGGACTCAAGTCTTGCCTTTATAATAAGGTCGCCAATGCTTAAAAAAAACAAAACAAAACAAAGCAAAACAAAACTACTTAGGCTCACCAGGTAGAGAATGAGATGGAATTAGACTTGGAGGAATAATTTCCTATAATCCTCGCTAAGATAGTTGAAGGGAAAAAGGTTTCGGTCCTAGATCGAGATAAAGGAATCTGATGAGCAGATCAATATTAATTTGACGGAGCAAAATGAAAGTGTGAATTGAACACTTTGCCAACGAAGCTCACAAGGTTCTTCTTCCTCCACTTTTCTAAGAGGAACTGTTAATCAAAGTTTGGCGAAACATGCATCCCTCATTAGCGGTGAAGCTCAGGAATATATGAAAGACTTCCACAACAAGCACTTGGCTAATGACCTTTATGGTCTATCTAGAGGGATTCACTATGAAAGGAAAATAGGACAAAGTTTATAAATTGAGTAAAGCTCTCCATGGGTTGAAGCAAGTTCCTATAATTTGGTACGGAGAAATAGACTCCTCTTTGCAAAATCTGGTTTCAAGAAAAGTTCAAGTGAAGCCACTCTTTACACAACGTGCAAAAATGGTGGTGGTATCTTAATTGTTTCCATCTAAGTAGATGACATTATCTACACTAGAAATGATCAGGAAATAATACGAGTCTTCAAGTCTGATATGAGAAATATGAAACGTCAGACCGTGGATTGCTTCATCATTTACTAAGCATGAGGGTTATTCAAATTGTGACCAGTATTTTCATTCACCAAAGGAAGTATGCTGCTTCTCTTGTAAATAAATTTGGGTTGCGTAATTACAAATTTGTGAGTATTCCTTTGGTCCCTTGTGACGAGCTGAAAAATGGGGATGGCAGTGGTGCATCAGATGAAAATCAATATAGAAAAATTGTTAGTAGCTTGTTATGTCTCATAGCAACAAGACTTGATTTGATGTATGCTGCAAGTTTGCTTGCAAGTTTATGCACTACCCTACAAACAATGACTTTGGTATTGCAAAGATGGTGTTGACGTATGTACAAGGAAATTTAGACTATGTATTGAAGTATGCAAAAGGAAAAGTAACAACCTTAATTGGGTATGTGACAGTGACTGGAATGGATCAAGAGACGACTTCATGTTATGCATTTACTTTTGCCAGTGAATATTATCTTGGTCATCTGTGAAACAAAATAGTGCAACTTTATCCATAGCTAAGGCAGAATTCATTCATCACTTTGAAGCAACAACTTAAGCAATTTGGGTTCAATTTGTGTTTAGGGACTTTGGAGAATTCCAGACATAAACATATTAACAAGAGATACCACTTCATCAATGAGGCTTTGTAGCAAGCTGTCATTGATTTTCTTTATTGTCCAACAAGGTAGATATATTCACCATAGCTTTGCAAATGAGAGGTTCAATTATTTGAGAGGTTTGCTTGAAATAAAATCATTGCACATTTTAAAGGGAAATCAGTGCACAGTTTAAAGGGGAATATTGAATTATAAACCAGAGTGTTGATTTGATTACATGCGTCAATTTATTATTAGAGAGAATGTTAGAATGACTTATTAGTCTTAGATGTGCCATGTGTCTCTAGTTCACAGGCTAAGATAATTAAGGGTTGAGATCAATTTGAATCTAACCGTCATTTGTGTTGACTTGAGCTCACATGCTCAACATGTGAATGAATGAGAAACATCACTACGGCCATCTCCAATTCTTGGGTTAAAACCTAAAATTTTTAGCCTAGAAAATTTAGGTTTTAACCCAGAAACAGGTTTTCTCCTCCAACCCTTCTAGGTTAAATATTTAGCCTGAGATTATTAAAAACTGAATTTAGGATAATTTATTTCTTAAAGTAACTTAAAAAAAATTATTTAGACTATCCTAATTTAATTTTATGAACATTTTAACCTAAAGATATTTAGATTCCGATAAATATTGAAAATTTACTAAACCGACACCATGAAACTCATGAAACACTACGAAAGAATATGAAACACATAAAATAAAATTTTTAATTACTTTAGCAGTTGGATTCAAATTTGGACCATTAGATATTTGTTTTACCGTTGGATTTGATTAAATTAGATCTTCATCATTGGATTCAATTAATTTATAAACATAAAACTAATATATATATATATAGTGGGCCAGCCTCACTAACCCAGGGGAGAATCTTGGGCTAAATTTGCTCCATAAATAAGTTTTAATTTTTAGCTCATATTTGACCCAAGGGTTGGAGCAAGTTGGAGTAAGTTTAGAACCTAAAATTTGAGTTCTACTCCATGGGTTGTCACGCTAAAAATTATCTCTGATCTCTGTAATTCTGTTTGGTTTTTACCGATATACAATATAGAAAAGGATCTTCCCTGGATCCATTATGTGGGGATCTAAGGGATCCCCACATCTCAGCCGTTCATTGTGTATCGTGTGGTTAGAAATCATTTAACTTTTATTATTTTAAATTAAACACAAATAGTACTTGACAAAAACTGACCACACTATACACAGTGTTGAAGTAACTCATGCCATACTCCTAGGAAAAGCTAAATGATGGTTATGGGTTCAAGGACACGGAGTGGTCCTGATTTTCAGGGTAAAAAAAGGGTGGAGAAAATGCCTCGAGCCAATGTTTGAGTACCAAGTGCCACGGCGTTGAAGTAACTCATGCCATACTCCCAGGAAAAGCTCTAACGATCTTCAACAGAAGTACTTGTACCCAAAACCAACATAGGTGGGTAGGTAGAAAATAAATACGGGCGCGAGACATCTCTTTCTAAGGAACTCGGCAAAGGGTGTCGCAGTGACAAGACTATTTACCAAAAACACAGGTCTTCTTAAAGTCGTAAGACCATTCTTGTGTGTATAAATGATAAAAATAAATAAAAAAATTAAAAACCTTGCGACAAAATATTTCATCTCACAAACAATTAATTTAATTTAATTAAATAAAAATATAAAAATATAATAACTTTGTGAGACTTAATATTTCTCGCGCAAACAATTACTATAACTAAATTAAATAAAAATATAATAACTTTATGGGATGATATTTCGTTGCGTAATGCACTTTTAGGTGGCAAAGGTTAAAGTTTCGTCACAAAAAACCTTACAAGACGGATTTGGGACCATGACTTTCTAGGGCTAGACAGATTTAGTTGACTGGTGAGCTTGACTAGTCAATCCAACATACTTTAATTCATAATTGGTTTGTTATTGTTGTTTGCATAATGAACTGATATGTAAACGTGTTCAAGTTTAGGAATTATTGTTGTAAAACTAATCTGGGCAGACTGATTAATTAAACATATTGGTAAGTTAGGTTTTATTCTTACAACTACCCCTTATATCACTGACTAACTTGTAACTAGTTAACTAGCTCATTTGACTAGTCTATTGTGCAAAGTTAATTTTTATTTGCAGGATATTCCTTATAGTACCCAATTTCACATAGTCTTAATTGATAACGGGTCAGAAGTTAATATCCTTTTTAGGGAAGCAGCTATAAGGATGGATATCTAAGATAGAGTTAACTTTAGAAGGTCTATTGTCCAAACCCTTAACAGAACTTTGTTCAACACCATAGGAAAGGTATGTCTCATGGTTCAAACGAAACCATTTAGACATCTGGTGACTTTCCATGTGATGGATAGCCTATCTGCTTACAACGTTATCTTCGGCCGGGAATGGCTACATGCCATGGGAAAATGTCCATTTGAAGACAAAACTTAGGAATAGCATCGAGCGGTGAAATGTCGAATAGAAGAGAAATTGAAGAACCTATGCTGAGAAATCAGACCCTTTGTAGGCCTCTCCACGTGACTTAAAATAAAGCAAAGCATTAAACGAACTACACGCGGTTTGATTCCCTTCTAGGATATGTAGGTAGTCTTCTCCGAACCCAATCGCAACGCCACCGTCTGTGCGAAGACAAGTTCATGGAGAACTATCTCCCAACACCCCACCATAGGCTTATTGTCAAAAGTGATCCATGATGTGCTTTTTTTGCACCATATCATCTTTTTCTTAGAATTACACCAGTGATTTGTTTCTACATCCAAGAGATATGTAGGTAATCATTTTCGGATTCAATCATACCCCTTTGTCAATCAATTTTACTTTGATCATGAATAAAGAGCATTTATTTGTCTTAAATACATGTTGTTTATTTATTTCTTTGGTGATGCTGGGAGAACCTTACTTGTTAAAAAACGAAGCCCAAACTTTGAAAACTTCACATGAACGCAAGTTGAGAAAAGTTTAAAGTTACATTGTCAGAACAGGCTCATTTAGCCCAATCCATTTGGAACAGTTAACAACTTGGGAAACTCGAACCGTAATAAGCTATTGGTGGGTTATGGGCACGGGCACATAGCGCTTTAACCCAGAAGTCCAATGCACAATCAGCCTTCGAAAAGTTTATACAACCTACCAGGTGTTGGAAATGTGCCCTAAAACCAATCATATGAAGATACTTTGCGGACATTTCACATGTTAAACTAATCTAGTTTAATATAAAGGGCAAAGGTTATTGTTTTAAGCTGTCTCATATAAATGTTATATGCTTAAACGATAAGTCCAAGGAATATGTGATTAGGAGAATGTAATCTAAAGAAGTTAGATTCATGAGACCATTCTCTTTCGTATACATATCCTAAACATTCCTGATCATAGGATTGCCAATTGGGCATTGACAGTCCGTTAAGATCAGTATGTGCTATGTCTTCTCTTAGGGAGAGTGATTGGTCTCGAATCATTGGTGTGACTGACACCAAGACAAGCATGTAGGTGCTCAATAGAGAATGAGTCCACTGAACATGATCAACGAGGAGTTCTCATACTCATGTCACATGAGAACTCATGGTTGAGATAATGCAAAGTAGTCATTTGACCTGAGGCATCATAGTTGTCTTGTGGTTAGGTCCTTGATCTTTGACTATGTCAATGTCACTCTATCAGAGGGTGTCCACGACATAGTTGGGGTTAAGTCACTTAGCCATGGAGGCAAATGAATGCACAACAAGGGATCTCTAACCTCCAAACAGTTTGAGGGAGAATACTCTATGATATGATTAAGAATCTCTGGCCAGAGTATGAATGAGATTTAGGAAGTCGTTCCAAATCACATTCAAAGTAATCATATAAGTAAATGAATCACATTGGATAGTAGACATGAATAAACTATCAAACCAAACAATGTGATCAAGAGTGTTGTATTAGAGAAGGACCGTATTGCATTGTAATCCTAAACTGAATAGGTTCTCCACCTCTTCTGATTAGCTTGGGTAGCCATGACATACTGCTAGGTGTCACTCATGGTTTGTGGAATCTCTAATAGTGAGTAATCACTAAAGGGAGAATTGAAAGTAAGTTTCAATTCACAATCGATTTGAAAGAGTTCTAATCGCCCACTGCCTTGCTAAAAGGAACCTAATGGATCGTACACCGAGTAAGGTAGAGATTGAAGAAACAACGGAGATGAGTAAGAATAATTAAATGGTTTAATTATTTATGGCTAGGATTAATTAATATGTTAATTAATCAAACGAATAAGTTCGTTATAGACCTCGGGTTAGTTTTGGGCCTCAAGGCCCAATGGGCTTCGAACGTCAAGCCCATTGACTTAAGTTGTATGGCAACTTAATGAATAAAGATTCAAGAAGGCCCAAAACAGCCCAAAGACCCTAAGAGGCCGGCCACATAGAGGATGGAGTGGTTTTTGGACTTATTACAAGTTTGCCACTCCAATGAAGGTAGGTATAAATATGACTTTATAGCCTTTTCTTCATTAGGGTTTTCTTTTGGAGAAAAGATGAGAACACTTCTCTCCCTTTTCTCTTAAAGTGGCCGGCCCCCTTGGAGGGGATTAACTAGCATCTAATCCTCCTCCAAGGTCACTCATCTCTTCTAAATGCTCACCTTGGTGTGGATGCTTAGAGGTTCCCTTTTCTTGGGAACTTGGAGAATCCATTCTACCATCCTCCTCCAAGAAATCCATGGAACTAAAAAGCAAGGAATGAAGGCCCTCTCCTTGGGGGATTAGCCTTTGCTTATGCAAAGAGGAATCAACAAAGGTATAAGATTTCTCAACTCACTTTATTTTGAGTTGAGTCTTGGTTCACCTATTTACTAGGCTTTGAATTTCATGGGTTAAGTTTTGTTTTTGAGTGCATATAAACATGATTCCGCCTTTAAATGTTAATTGCATGTTGTTGATGTTGCTCAAATGAACTTGTTTTTCACAAATTTTCCTTCAAGTGGTATCAGAGCCTAGGTCTAGTAGTTGGTGAATCCTTTTGGGTTTTGTAGTTCATAGTTTGTGATTTGAATGTTGTAATTGTTACAAGCTTTATTCTTGCTTCTTTGAATGTAAATTTTGTTAGAAAATTTTCCATCTCAAATGTTGTAGATGTAGTTCATATGAGCATGAATTTTGGAGCTAAAATTTGGTGCCATGTTTTTGGGGAAATTCGGCCAAATCCAAAGGGTGGATTTTTGGGTTCATGTTTGTCTTATTAAAAGTGTTTTAAAGTGACTTTTGGAACCCCTAAGTACCCTAGTTTGGTAATATGTTATTTCCCTTAAGTTTGAGAGTTTTTGGGATGGTTTTGGGTGAAAAATGTTCATGGAGCTCTTATGGGTTTTCATGGATGTTCTTCATTGTTCTTGATATGTTCTTGGCAAGAACAAAAAGGTTGTGAATTTTGATTCAAAAAACTGTTTGGTTATTATTTAATTTTGTTTGTGATGGATGATATGATTGCTTTTCAAATAAGTGATTGGTACTTTTCTTACACACCCACACTTATTTTACTATTCACACCATACCAATCACTTACACACTTCCATCACCTTTTCAAACCTACACATCCACTCACACACACCATCCTCTCTCCATGTGACCGGCCACCCTACTAAAGTAGGGTACTTTTGGGGCTTTTATGCAATTACATAAAGTTTTGATACTTTTGTGTATTTGCACTTTGACCCGAAAGTTTACGTTTTTACGTAAAGGCCCAAAATCACTAAAGGACAAAATGTTTTGTTCCTTTAATGAAGTTTTTGTATTTGTTGAAATTTTTGGGTTCTAGTTGTAATTACATGAAGTAGTGGACTTTTGTGTTCTTACAAAGTGACCCCAAAAGTTTATGTTTTGCAATATAGCCCAATGGTGAGGTTATTGCTTTTTGGCCCAAATTAGATGAGAACAAAATAGTTTTGTCTCTTTGAATGAGAATTGGATTTTCATTTCATTTAGCTCTATTTAAAATCAATTCTATGGATACAAAAACCAAATGAAAATGTTGCATTCGAGTTTAATTAGTTAAAGCGTTAATTAATTAAAGAAAGGGTGATTATGAACCTAAGCCTACGATAATTGAGCTATGTGAAAGGCCGTCTCTCAAATTTGTTTGAACCTTGGGAATGTGTAGATTAAATTTTGGTTGTAATTTGATATGATCAATTGTTGTAAAAGAGCATAAGCTCTTCTTTACTTTAAAGTAATTTGATTTGATCAATTGTTGTAAAAGAGCATAAGCTCTTCTTTACTTTGAAGTACTCCTTTCTTGTTTTATTCGATATGCATGAAATTGGAGTAGTTGGGTCCAACGCCCAATAAGAAAACACGCCTTAATGTGATTAAACGCGTAACTAAAATCAATCACCATCCCGAGACCAAGATCCAACACTAGGCTCGTGTTGGATCGAATCAAAGGTTCATAGTCATCCTAAGGCCCTAAGGCAACTATATAGTCCATCAAATGAATGCAAATCTTATGTTAGTAGTACCATATAGTCTTGCTTTAAAACCCGTTTTAAAAGCATAGTGGGAGTATTATATACTACTAAATCAATCACATGGACCAATAGTTGTAATAGGACCAAAATATTTTAATGTGATTGAAAGCATGCTTATATGTGATCAGACCTAAAACCCTCAACCAAACCAATATTAAGTTGACAAGCGTGGGAGTGCTTTGAACACTCTTTCGTGGCCTTCCAATGTGGTAGTCTCTAATCGTTTGTGACTCATACACCGACTTCACCCTATCATGGGGGAGTACAAAGTATGTGCTTACACTCAAGAGGAGTTCTATATGCATACATGATGTTGTGAAGGTAGGCAACGAGAATGATCAACATCATATCATTGTGATGTTCTTCTTGAACGTCTACCGGAACTTGCATGGTGGGAATGACTTAACTAAGTGCAATGGTGCCAACATCATATCATTGTGAGGCATCATTCTCTAGAGGCCAAATAAGATGGGTTCTTACATTAGATGTAAATGAGTAAGCGTACTCTCTCATTATTATTTTTGCTAGCCAACAGCATATCATTGTGAGGTAGGCTTGGTAATAGTGAGTCTCCCATACCCTACTAAGAGTTTCCTTCAAAACTCTCGAATTCCAACGAGGGATATGGAATTTGTTAAAAATACAAGTTTGGCAAAAATAAAACTTAAAACTGATATACTATACACAAACTAATCAATTCAGATAGGATATAGACCCAACAATTATAACTTATAAGAAGAAACTGTTGGAAGTATGCCCACAAAGCCACTCATTTGATGTAATAGCTTTTTGGAATACTTATTGTATTAAACTTATATATGTTTAATAGAGGGCAAAGCTTATTGTTAATCACTGTTTATTGTATCTTGTGTTTAATCAATAAGGAAATCCAAGGAATGTATTTGATCTAAGAGATAAGTGATCTAAGCAAGTTAGATTTTCGAGACCTTTCTCTTATGCTCATTCCTAAAACGTTCCTAGCCATAGGGTTGCCAATTGGGCATTGACAATCCGCTAAGGTTAGTATGTGTTATGTCGACTCAAGCGTGGATATGACAAGTCTCAAGTCATTTAGTGTTGGACACTAAGACAAACACATAGGTGCTTGAAAGAGTAATCGAGTACACTGAACAACGATCAAAAAGGAGTTCAAACATACATGTCATGTAAGAACTCAAGGTTACAATATGCAAAGTAGTCCTTTGACCTGAGGCATCATTGATGTCTAATGGTTAGGTCCTTGATCTTTGATCGTGTCAAATGGCGTTCCTTTGGAGTGTCCACGACATGGTTGGGGTCAAGCTATCTAGTCATGTAGACATATGAATGCACAACAAGGGATCTCTAACCTTATGGAAGGAGAATACTCTAAGATATGATTCAAGAGTCTTTGGCCAAAGCATATGAATATGACTAAGGGAATTTGTTCCAAATCTTATTCAAGCGAATCATATAGAGAAGTATCACATTGGATAGTAGACATGAAACCAACTATCACTTAAACGATGTGATTAAGAGTATTGTATTAGAGAAGGACCGTATTGCATTGTAATTGTAACTGGATAGGTTCTCCAACCACTTCTACTTAGCTTGGGTAACCATGACATGCTGCTAGGTGTCACTCATGGTTTGTGGTAGCCCTAAAGATTGGCAAACACTAATCTTAAGGGAGAATTGAAATGTGGTTTCAATTCACAAACGATAGTTAAGAGTAACATCGCCCACTGCCTCGCTAATTGGAACCTAATGGATCGTACACCGAGTAAAGATGAAAGTGAAGTAATTAAATGAAATGGATAAGCAATTAAATAGTTAATTGAAGAATGGTCAAAGTTAATTAATTAGTTAATTAATTATACGAAACGTTCGTATTGGGCTTCTAAGTTGGTTTTGGGTTTCGGGGCCCAAAAACGTTTTGGTCCACAAGGCCCATTATGTTTAAGTTGTATGACAACTAAAACAAAATGGGCAATTAGCCCAATAACAAAGACAAGGCCGGCCATAAGGGTGAGGGTAGGCAAACTTGTGTTATTTACAAGTTTGCCACTCACTAGAAATGAAGTATAAATATAACATTATAGCTTTATTTCATTTAGGGTTTTCTAATAGAAATTTGGGGAAAACATCTTCTCTCTATTTTCTATAGGAGGCCGGCCACTTAGGGGAAGACATCTAGCAATCTCTTCTTCCCTAAGTCATCCATCTTATCTTCACTAATTTATCTTTGGTGTAGAGACTTGGAGACACCACATCTTTGGTGTTTTGGAGAACAAATCCTCAAAGAAGCAAGGAGGTGACTTGAAGGCCCTCCACTTGGGTGAATCCCTTGTGTAATCAAGGATGAGCTTCAAGGGTAATATTCTCTAAATCCTTATTCTCTTTAATGTTGTTAAAGAGTCTTGGTTCACCATCTACTAGGCTTTGAAAGTCATGGGTTTTATGAATTGATTTTGGATGCATGTTTAATTTAATTTGTTAATATTATGCATATGTATTCAAATGTTCTTTAATGTTCTTCACTAGGACATAATTTTTCCTTCAGAAACTAGCATAAAGGAGTAGTTGGAGGCAAAATCATAACATAGCATGCATTGCTAACAGAAATTACTTTGTGTTCAACAAAGGTGTCATCCTCTACGTCAACACCAAAAACAACTGTGCAATCATACAAAGGAAAAAAGGGAAGCAGTTTAGAGGCCTCTTTTTACTGGCACTAAACAAAGGCATGTTTCCTACCTTTTATCCTATATCAAGCTTTTAAACTAAGATTTATTTTTTCTTTCCCATCTCTGTCACATTTTAAAATAGTGATGTAGAAGAGATGTTTGAACCAAGTGGAGAAGATGTCGATCAAATTCCAATCAAATTGTTGAAAAAAAAAAAATCATCTCCAACTGGTGCGAAGGCAGATTGCAGCCCTACAAAAAAAAGGAATAGGTCACAATACTTTATCATCGCTTTCCCTTCTCACTTAAATTTAGGGGTGTGCTATTCACACACCCCTTTTTACTTCTCACACACCCCTATTACTTTCTGTCCGTTAGATCTTCTTCAATGCATCTGATCCGACGGCCGAAATCCAAAAAGGTGTGAGAGAAGTAAAAAAGGGTGTGTGGATATCACACCCCTAAATTTATTAAAAGATAAATTTAACACTTATGTCACAACTTCTTTTCCTTTTGCTTAGGTTACTATGTTGGCATTGAAGAATGCTGCATCAAAACTTTAGCTATTTCGGATAAAAAAAATTATTGCCTTTTTAATGCATATCGAACAATGTCTCTAATAATTTTTTGGATGTAAATAGTTCTTTCTAGTCTAAACTCTATGGTATTTTTTTGCATGTACATACTCCAGCATTTGGTTATATTTTGTGTCCAGATGTTGGTCCTAATCAAAGGCTAGATAGAACTGCTAGAATAGAATCGATAACTGTAACATTTTTTGCCTGTATGTATGCCTTTGTTATATTTTTTGTTCAAGTGCTGGTGTCAATGGAACACTATATGTAGCTTCTGGAATGGAATGGATGACTGTACTAAATTTAACAAGTGCATAAACAAGAATGCCCTAATCTTTTTTATGTAGAATACATAAAATAAAACATTTGCTTACTAAAATTTGGAACCTTTGTGGCATAAACAATGTTGATGTTTTATCCCACTGCCTTACATTTTTTAATACAATATTTCATAAACCCGTGGCAACGCGCGGGTACTGCTAACTAGTGTGTGTGTGTGTATGTTTAATTACCCGATCATATTTAATGGACATGGGTCCTCTCCGGATCCATGTAGCCTAATTCACCAAATCCATGTATTCGGACCATTGAAATTTGATCCAACGGCTAAAGTTATTATAACTTTTAAAGTGGGCCTCTGTTTGTAACCATTGGATCAAATTTCAATGGTCCGAATACATGAATTTGGTGGATTAGAGAATACATGAAACTAGAGATGACCCATGCCCATATTTAATTATTGAGACGATGATTATATTAATTACATGTCACTATTGTACCACTCCAACTCGAATAACAACAACTGTCAGTGGTTGGCGAACGAGTTAAAACTCCAACAAGATGAACGTACTCAATGCTCAACCCTATTTGACACTTCAACTAATTTGCACAAAATCCGAAAACAGTGACGCATCCCATCTACCATTTTGCACTGATGCAATCGTAACTTGCAAATCCGCACACATAACACTAGACCTAGCATTCATGTTGTGTTTCTCGTGTTCGTGTCCTTTTCGTGTCCAACCCGATAGCTTAACGGGTCGTGTCGAACACCCATTAAAATAAACGGGTAATATGACCCAACCCAAAATCGACCCGTTAATATTATTAGGTAATATGACCCGACCCGTTACCCGTTAAGAAAATATATTTTAAATCAATAAATAATGAAAATGAAAAACATAATTTGACCCCAAAAAATGTAAAACATAATACTAAATTAGTATATACATACTACATTATCACATAAATACTACTTCAAAACATTAATAAATAAATAAATAAAATATTTTTCTTTCAAGTTTACATACTCCAAAATAAGAATCTAATGAAAAAACATTAGTGCATACTACAAAATACAATGTTCAAAGATATGCAAAATGTAGAGAGTTGAGTTTCAAGAGTGAGGAACCTTGAACCTTTTTTACAATAAAACCTTTCAAGTTTCATCAATCACAAATGGAAATGGTATTGGAACTTTGGCTTGATATATTGTCTTCAAGGGTTATATTGACGATGTTTTCACTAAGGTTTTTCATAATCCATAAACTATAGATCTAAATTTAACCGTTGATTGTCGTTTACATTTACGCTCCATTCTTCTTACCAAATTATTTTTTTTATTTTCAGATTTTCTTTTTTGAAAACATGATCTTTAAGATGGTGCAAGAAGATGAACAGGTTAGATCGTTGATATTACGATGAGAGTTTTACCATTAGTGAAAATATAGCTCGAAGTCTATAAAGTCTCTAGATGTGACAGTCCATCCTGGAATATTTTATCAATAGTGTGGAATTGACACTTTTGCCCTTGAGCGTTTAGTGAGTGTGTGTGTGTGATTGGGCAAAATATTTGGTCAATTGGGTGTGGTCCTATTTATTTGGACCCAAGTGGAACTAAGTCTAATAATTGGTTTTGTTTAGTTGAGATTGGGTGAGAATTAAAAACACACACACACATCCACACAGACACACGTGCACCATCCAGTTTCCATTTCTGTCTGTCTCTCCCTCCTTCTTCTTGAGTCTTCTTCCATTCTCCATAAAACGTACGGACGACACCACATCTCACAACCTTGGCACGGATCGAAGTTGATAATAGCTTCATCATCTTCCTTGCAACTTTGTGAGTTCAGTGGTACCCTTAGTTTGGCTTGAAACCTTCGAAAAACCTTGAACCCGTAAGCTCCGTCGAGGTACTATTCACGTGCTCATGATCAAAGAGGTCTTAGTGGATTTTGAGATCATAGTGAGCTTCTTGACGTCCTCACGAGGCTCGGGGAGTATCATTGGGGTGGTTTGGACGTTGGAACCCTTAAGTTCCCATAACCTCCGACGAGGTGTACAGTGACATCAGCGTAATCACGTGAGTTTCAGGTAGATTTGAGGTTTCTAAAGATCCTATTTATGTTTTTCTAGCATGATTGGTAAATTTTGGAAGGTTTTGAACGTAGGAAAGCTCGTGTTTAGAGAATTGCAGGGCTGACCGGAGTATCGAGCTTTTACGGCGAAGCTACGTCGAGTTTTGGGTCCTAAAGCGGTATAAACCTATTCTCCTCATCCTAAGCTTCATTTTGGTGCAAGAATCATGAAAATTGGTTGAGTTTTGAGTTAGATATTAAGTTTTAAAGATTTTCCAGTTTCTGGCGATAGCAGCGTTGCCGGCGCCGGATTCTGGCGACTTGAGGTAAGAGACGAAGGAATATTCCATCAAAGTTGACGGAATATTCCTAACGAAATGTAACGGCGTTAGGTTAAACTTGATGGAATATTCTAGTTTCTGATGGAATATTCCCTAACGGCGTTAGGGATTCCGTCCGTGTGCCTGCGCGTGTGGCCGTGCCTTGGCTGGCACGTGGGGGTGCGTGACACACCAGAAAATGTTTCAAAAAATATGGGGGTATTCGTGGGTTTGAGTAGAGCACGTGGTATATTCAAATACCCCAATTGAGCAATGTATGAGAAGTTATTACCTAATGTTGGTTATGTGCGTTAAATTGACGGTTTCATAGTTGTTTTGCATATAGGTGAGGCCTATCCGGAGGACGAGCGTAGTCACGCGAGACTCGGGGGCTACAATCCTTCTACATATCAGTGAGTGGGCTTTTGTTTTTAGTATATATATATAAAATTGGTATTTTTCGCAAAAATTACATTTTTGAATGGTTTTATAAATTGAAATGCCATGTCGAATATCGTTGTTATTTATTATAAATTGTGTTGGTTATGGATTGGCGCCGCGGACGCTCAGGTAAGTTAGGTGAGTATATTTGTTAGTGATAGTGATGATGATGTTGAGATTGGTATATAGCTCCTATTCCTACACCCCAGTGTTTGTGCTCCGTCAGAGTAGGGCCTAGCCTTCACGTGATCTTTCACCTCCCGCACCACACGCCCACCTTGGATCCAAGGCTGGTGCCAACCTGTCGTACAGACCACTATAGGTGGTTCCGACTCGTGTGCAGGATATTGGTTGAGGAGCTATAGCTTCAGCCGTACAGGTCACGTTAGGTGACTCCAACCGACGCATTGATATTGCCGGCATATTATGATTATTGATTCATCTCACCTGATTGATGCTTATATATCTTGGCTGGATATTTTGACATGGTGTATTCGAGTTTTATTGTTTGCCAGCATGATTTGGTATATGATTACGTATTGATATTGAAATGGTTTTGGAAAGGCTTTGTTTTCACCCACTCACGTTTTCTGTTTTGCACCCCTCTAGGTTTTAGGTAGCAGTGATCGTTGGTGGCAAGCAAGGCATCGTGGGCAGTTCTGACAGAGCACCATCCATGTAGGATTTCTCTGATTATCGTTTATTTAGTACTTGTTCGTTCTGGACTGCACCTAGGTTATTTGAACTCTGATGTCCTGTTTTATTCTTTCATTTCATTGCTCTCACTCACTTACTTTTATATTGTAAATTATTCTGTTCGGTTTTTATTTCCTCACATTTTTACTCTGGTACTTCCGCGCAGCACTTTTGGCTACGTCACTTGCACGTGACGGCCAGCACGCCTCGATATTTGGGTCGGGGTGTGTCACTAGAAACTATATAACATGAACTCATATTTTAGTTAACCGTAAATATCAGAATGTTATATCAACAATCCGAACCGTTCATTTTTCTACATTAGTTAAAAGATAACTTTTCAAAAGAAAAATCCTAAAAATAAAATTTAGTGAGTAGAATAAAGTGTAAACGAAAATGGATGGTTAAATTTAAATCTAAGGTTTATGGATTATGGTGTCAGGTTTTGGAGTTGACTCCTTCACGAAAGTTGTAAAACTTGTCATTACGAGTGATTGTATATATATATATTTTTTATTTTTTTACATTTTTTACACTTCTACAATATTATTAATTTTGCACTCAAAAAACATTATTCATGAGATTTGGAGGGTTTTAAAAATCTAAACAACCGTGTAACCATCATCTAAGCATAAAGGATTCATGAGCGTTTATATATGCTTTCACATTTTTCAGACTTATACATTAATGATTATGAATTTTATTTATTTTGAACTCCCTTAAAAATACATGAGGATTTGTATGGTTTTAAAAATTCATGTACCCACCTTTAAAGCATAGATGATGAGATTATGAGCGTTTGCATATTTTTTCACATTTTTTGCACTTGTAAAATCATTATTATAAATTTTTAAATGTATTTGGTATCAAAGCCACTCCTTGGTCGGAAGTGTGTGTGCTGACGAGAACGTCGGGCTCTTTAAGGGAGGTGAATTGTAAGATCTCACATCGCCCAGTGTGAGGATCCTGTAAACATTATATGTATATTCCCACCTCCAATTAGCACGAGGCCTTTTGAGAGCTCACTGGCTTCGGAGTTTATTAAGCGAGTTTGGACGAAAGCAAATTTTTCGTGTAAGTTCCTAGAAACAAAACCTTGAAGGTGTGGTAGGAGCCCAAAGCGTATATTATAGTGCTATGGCAGAGTCGAGCTTGGAAAGTGGTCGAGCTCGAGCCGGGATGTGACATTTGGTATTTTCAAATTACTTGATGCTTTTATTTTTAATGTGTTTTATAATTTTCTAATCTCATTGTTTGCATATAGTATTTTATAAAAATCAATAAATAAATAAAATTTAAATTTTTAAAATTTATTTAGAATAATAATACAATAATAATTAATAAACAATATATATATATATATATATATATATATATATATATATATATATATCCACTATATCTATGGTATTTTATAGTGAGTCTTTTTAGTAATTAAAAAAAATTAAAATCATCAAAAATAACTTTTTCCTTTTCTTGTCGAAACAAGTTATTCGTGTGTCACTCTCGTGTCCCGTTATTAACAGGTTCTTATCGTGTTGTCCAATAATAATCCGATTAGTTATCGTGTTGACCCAAAACTAATTATTTTCATATTATTTAAGTGTCGTGTTAACAAATTGTGTAAGAAATTGTCGAGTCTACCTAACACGTATTTTTTCTACCTTAGAACCCAACCCAACCTCAATACTCAACCAGTCAATGCTGTCAGTTTTCCCACCAACCCCCTTGTCTTTTAAAGGAAGATGCAAGAATCCAATTCACCAAACCAATTGGAGGAGCAATCCAACTCCAACACCACTACCTGCTCCACCCACCCCCATGGCCGCCTTTTCCCTCCAGATTTCCACCTCCAGCATTGCCCGTCCCAGTTTCGAAACCCGAATCCCCGGATCCGATTTGGGTTCAGACCCAAAATCCATATGTTTCCCTTGTCAGCCTCGTTTGCTTCCTCTCACGCGTCGGAGCAACAGTAAGAGTAGATCAAGAGGAGGAGTTGTGATGGCGGGGGCAGTGACTGGCAATGACCAGACTCAAGTGGAAGTCGACGTCTCTCTGAGCCCACGAGTCAACTCCGTCAAGCCTTCGAAGACAGTAGCCATTACTGACCAGGCCACGGCTCTCGTGCAAGCTGGAGTACCCGTCATTCGATTAGCTGCCGGCGAACCCGATTTCGATACCCCTTCCGTCATAGCTGAGGTACGTTCTTCTTGTACATTTTCAATCAGTATCCTTCTTTGTGTTCTTGTTGTAATCCCAATTTCCAATTGCAAATGATGGGTTGTTTTCAATTTTCATTTTGTTTTTTTTCGTTCTTAAAGGCCGGTGTCAATGCGATTCGTGAAGGCTTCACCAGGTACACACCAAATGCAGGGACTTTGGAGCTGCGCCAAGCAATTTGTCATAAGCTCAAAGGTACGGCTTTTTTGGTTTTTCTTTCTTGTTCTCATTCTTGAATGTTGAGATATATGTTATATGGTTTGAGAATCGGAGTAGTAAGTAACGATTCAGATTTTTTTAGAGGAGAATGGGATCACTTACACACCGGATCAGATCGTAGTTAGCAATGGAGCTAAGCAGAGCGTTGTTCAAGCTGTGCTTGCAGTTTGTTCCCCAGGGGATGAGGTTACTTTCTCAATTTTTATTACTCATAGTAAAATGCAATCAACATTAGGCGTGGTATAATAGGATAATGATAGGGAGACCACATTTTAAAACCAAATTTGCAAACCAAAGAGATGTGTCACTAATAAAAAATAAGCACGTTAATCAACATTTAAGTAATAGTCCAATCATCAACTGTAGGCCTGATAATTAAGGAATGGTTTTTTCTTCTTTTTTCTTTTTGGGTGTATATGTTGGTGGTTGTAATTGCATTCAAGTGAATACTTGGAAGGTGACACATTTACGGATAATCATATATCTTGCAGGTTATAATTCCAGCTCCATTTTATGTGAGTTACCCTGAAATGGCAAGGTTGGCCGACGCAACTCCTGTGATTCTTCCAACAAGCATCTCCAATGATTTTCTCTTAGATCCTAAACTTCTCGAATCCAAACTCACTGAGAAGTCAAGACTGATGATTCTTTGTTCTCCATCCAACCCCACAGGGTCTGTTTACGCCAAGAATTTGCTTCAAGAGATTGCTAAGATTGTAGCAAAGCATCCTAGGCTTCTGGTGCCCTCACTGTATCTGAACAAAAAGACCCGTACTTGTTACCTGCACCTTAACATTTGAAACCTGAACTTTCCGCTACTGTTTCATTCAGGTTATTTCTGATGAAATATATGAACACATAATTTACTCACCGGCAACACATACAAGCTTTGCATCCTTGCCAGGCATGTGGGAGAGGACTCTGACAATCAATGGGTTTTCTAAGATAACCATATTGATATCGTTAACTCCGCCTTGATTTATACTCTTCTTCTGTAAAGGTGGCTTCTCCATGTCAATTCTTGATAAATGGTGAAAAACAAAAACCCGAAGGCGGTAGGTTTTGACACTGAAGGTTGACATTCAGAAGGTGGTACTTTTGTAGGCTTTTGCAATGACTGGTTGGCGACTTGGATATATTGCCGGGCCTAAACACTTTGTTGCGGCATGTGGAAAGCTCCAAAGTCAGGTACTTTGTACTTTATGCATCTTCCAAATATATATTTTCCCACCATTTAACATGTGATGATGGCACCTTTTTTACAACTGTGTTATTCAAATATACTTCCTGTTAGCTTTTGGCATTCGTTATCAGTTGGTTGGATAAAAAACTTTAATGTTCATAAACACTAAAAGGAAAAAAAAGAAAATATATGCACCTTTCCACACACAGGAAAATTGGTAACATCCGAGATAGACCTTCAGGAAAATATTGAAGGTAATGTTAGTTCGAACGGATTCCTGATTGATGTTGCTTGGCATTGTGAATTCAAGTTGATTACTAGATTCAAATATTAAACATGGAACTAGTGGTAGAAGTTCTAATCTTTAGTTGAAGTTTGGAATTATGAGGCAATATGTATTGTAAAGTGCAGTAAGAGGTGGTTTAACAGTTACCTTACATGAAGTTAAAGGACAGTCTAACATGTTTTGAATGTTATTGATGGTCAACTACATTAATGTAACTAAACAAAACTATAGTTGAGACTTGAGAGACAGTTCTTAAGGAGCAGAGAACACCAAATATATGTTCCTGCCCAGCTGCTACGGTGATAATTCTTGTCATCGGGACTTTCTTCTTTAGCTTCCAGCCTCCCATCAATTTGTTTCTCTCTGTTCCACGGGGTGGTATAGTGAATAAATGTTTTTTTATGTGGAAAAACCACTGATCGTTTTGGACATTGTGCTGGAAAATGCCCAAAGTCTTTACAATTCGAACATTGCCACTCAGTTCTAGTTTCAGAACAAGAGCCGCCACCACTTAGCTGGTACGCTCTTAGAAATAGGACTCACCAAATGGTTGGGAGAACTGGATCCACCGTAGGATTTTTCAAATGCACTTTCCTTAGCTTTCTTTCGCAGGTCACAAGTTTAATATTATTTAATGGAACTCTGTTAGGTGTTCCCAGCCATTTGACTAGTTCATTCTTCTCAAGTTCCTACTGCATAATGAGTTTTTGGTTTCTCGTCCAATTAGTTTCTAGTTCTGCCCTTTATGTAGGCTGGTCAAAAAAGAATCTCCCGAGTGGTACCACCTAAACAATAAATCCAAGCCCTCTGGCCAATTGAGATATGCTTCAGAACTGTTGTCAGTTGGAAATCATCAATATTAAATTTCACACCCATGTTCCTTTTTCCTACTTTCATTTTTGCATTCTCAACGTAGTAGAGTTTGAAAGTTATTATCCAGATCTCATTTTTCGATCAACTGATTGCCTTCATATTCCCTTCACGCGCTTAGTCAAAACCTAACTATTGATGAAAGTTATGCATCTGTAATTATTGTACTGAAGAAATTAAAGGATTTAGGAGAAAACACAGGAAGCGTGTGTGTAAGTTCTAGTATGCCCTAACCCCATCTTCGGCACCGCTAATTTTAACTAATGCGTAGCTAACTTGTTTTTACAATTTATTACTAACGGAACAGGGTTCTTTCCAACCCAATTTAAGTTGGTGGATGAGTAATTGGCATCATTGTTATAGGAAAAAGGTCATTGAAAGATATCGGGATTATTAAATAATTTGGCCTACTTTGGAGGTCAATATTGGGACATGCCCTAAGTATTTTAGAGGTCAACACATATGTATATATACATGTATGTTTTTGTTTTTGCAGTTTGTTACACACATCTAATCCCAGTGTAATGTGCCATAGTTCACATCAGGTGCCTGTAGTATATCACAGAAAGCAGGAGTGGCTGCATTAGGTCTTGGTTTTGCTGGTGGAGAGGCAGTTTGTGTTATGGTGAAAGCATTCCGGGAGCGACGGGATTTCTTGGTCAAAAGCTTTGGCGAACTTTCAGGAGTCAAGATCTCAGAACCCAGGGTACCAATGATCCCTTTCTTTCCCTTTTACTATTTTTCATCCGTTATTCTCTCTTTATATTCTACTTGCTATCCTAATTTCTTCACTATCTCGCATCTCACTTTCAGGGAGCTTTCTATCTCTTCATAGATTTCAGCGCTTACTATGGAACAGAGGCAGAAGGATTTGGTAAAATTGAGAATTCAGAGTCACTATGCCGTTACCTACTTGACAAGGGTCAGGTATGCATCGTATTGCTATATCGGAAGATCCATATTTTAATAGCTACTGTAGGTTTGGAATGTTGATGGTTGAATAAAAATGCTGGCATGGGTTGTTGCTCATTTACAGGTTGCACTAGTACCGGGAGATGCATTTGGAGATGACACGTGCATACGAATCTCCTATGCAGCATCCCTTCCCACCCTACAGGCAGCTGTGGAGAGAATTAAGAAAGCTCTTGTTGGATTAAAGCCTGCGGCTGGTGTTAGTAACTAAAATGTTTCTGGTTTTGCCACTGTTCTACTTGGTGAAAATCTGTATTCTAGTATCTGAGTTGAAGCTACGAATAAGTTGGTCATGTCGGGAAGGTCGAAAATAATTCTTCTGGCGTTGTATTTACAGTAATGTAAACAAAGGCGTGTTTGTTTCTTTGAGTTGGATTTCAAGAATTCCATATGCTTACGTTATGCGTTTCATTTTTACCATATTATCAAAACCAGAGGTTATTGTTTCATCCTAACGTTCACAAAACTTGATCCATTCCCAACGTAGGTTGAAGGGTCGAACCGTTCTCTCTTTTTATCCCATTGTAAGGATTATATTTCTAGAAAATTTCAATCACTTCGAAGAATGTTTAGTCATCCATATGAGTCAAATAAATTTGACGGTGCATCACGAGAATGTTACTTATTACCATTAGATAGTCTCCAAATTGAATGAAATTTCTTAGAGATGATCTTTAGATGATGATAAGAACAACTAATTTGACGTTTGTACAATGTAATGATGTTATGTCGTCATTGAAAGAGGAATGGCTCCAAGTATTGTTCGATATTACAAACTATTTTTATGTACGAGAGGGGGATTAAAACTTGGGTGCATGGAACAAACACATTGTCTTGTCCAACTAGCCTAACCGCATTTGCTGAACACAACAACTTTTCTTATTCACATTCACGTCATGCATCCTGTCGAAAGGTTAAGTACAACGTGAATATGTGGGGAAAGAGGATAGAGGGAATAAGCATGTTCCTGTCTCCTAGGATACTTTGCTTCAAATGCGCCAACATACCGATCAGCAATGGCCTCATTTGCATTGGGTTAAGATTACTTGTCGAAAAGGAAGGCTCACTCCGAAGGTTACCGTTTCAAAAGCAAATTTAATAAAAAGGGCAAAAGCAATTCCTTGAAAGTACTTTTGTACATGAAATCTTCAGGAAGCTAAGGACTAAAGGACCCCTCAGCCAAAGCCAAAGCTCTTAACTTAAACCACAAGTAAATCAATCTCAAATAGGAGGAATACCCTTCCTTCAACTCTGGCCTTTCTTATTTCTTTCTTCCCTTAACCCTTCAAATATATAACCTGCACATAATTAATGACAAAAATTTCCAAAATCCGGATACCCGAAAGACGGAAAAAACTAGCTATAACCTCAAATGGATGCTTCCACTTCATCATCCAAACAAGGCACAACAGAGATTGTGTTCTTTGACATAGAAACAAATGTACCCAATAAAGCTGGACAAAGGTTCTGGGTTTTAGAATTTGGTGCAATTGTAGTTTGCCCTCGGAACCTTGTTGAGCTGAAAAGCTATAGCACACTCATTAGGCCGGGGGACTTGTCTGCTGTGGCATTGAGGTCTGGCCGGTTTGACGGGATCACTCAGGAAACTGTTGCAAAAGCACCCTTGTTTGAGGAAGTTGCTGACAAGATATTCAGCATTTTGAATGGAAGGGTGTGGGCAGGCCACAACATTCGAAGATTCGATTGCATTCGGATTAAGGAGTCTTTTGCAGAGATCGGTAGGCCTGCACCTACGCCGGTTGGGATGATGGACTCTTTAGGGCTGTTAACTGGTAAATTTGGAAGAAGAGCTGGCAATATGAAGGTAATTAGATATAAATGTTAATTACAAAGTGGGACCATGAAGATTATTTACTTTCAATTTTATTTTTGGCTGCAAAGCCAATCCATCGTGATCTATGTATATATGTTTAGATGGCAACATTGGCATCATACTTCAATCTTGGGCAGCAAAAGCACAGGTTCGCATGCAATAATCACTTTTTAATTAACGTTTAAATATTAATTGTATGTTTATATATTTCCACAAACATATATAGGAGCCTTGAAGACGTTAGGATGAATCTGGAGGTCCTCAAGAACTGTGCAACCGTGCTATTTTTGGTACTTTCACTAGACCATATCGAACTCTCTTTTTTTTTCTTTCTTTTTGTCCGTTAATGAATAAAAACTAGCCCTTCAACTTGATTTGTAACCTTGTGATCGATGTTTATTATGCTGTGTGGTGTTGCGGGAATAGGAAGCAAGCCTCCCCGGCGTGTTAAATGGAAACTGGCCTGGCTCTTCAACGATTTCAACACGGAGTAGAAGTAACGGGAAATTGCCATTCAGAGAAGAAACTAGCCGCAAGTCTGCACCAACTACTGCTTCTAATTGTTCTCATAGAGCTGTTCCATATGCCTCAGGGGGGAGCTTGGGAAAGGTTTTAATTACCATAATTTAATGTCTTCAATTCATACCTAATGAAAGTGAGATTAACTGAGTATTAATCATGTATTTTGAAAGCAGATGACAGAAAGGGTACAGAATCTGTTGTGTAGAGCCCAAAGAAATCAGCCTATTAACAACATACTCAAGCATTCTCATTCGCTACTCCGGTGAGAAACCGAAGAGCGTCCTTTTCGACATGCTGCCGATGACCTCTTGTTGAACTGCCTGCAGTCACACTTACGGAAAGGAGAATTAAGAAGACTTTCAGAACTTAGAAATTAGCAAACAATAGAAACACCTTGAATTGGTTACTACTGATCTCAATTAATTGATTCAACCATTCTTTATTTTTTTATAAAGATGAATGCCATCCTATTCTGCACTTTGCAGGCTGTTTTTCTTTTCGCCATATTCTCTCTTATTTCGTTGCACGCGACTTGAATTCGAATTAGCAGGTTTTGGACAACAAACATGAATATTGATGGAAGTTGAGATTGCACTGTAAAACTAATGGCAATAAGAGGGAGTAACCCAAATATCCAATATGAGACATTTCTTCACATCTCACAAATACGACATGACTCGCGCTAAATGAGTAATGAGTTTACATCATCTAACTTGATTATAGCACGTACTATATTAAAACCAGTTTAAGAAGTATCATGTGAAGAAAACAATATGATATTGAGATTGGCATAACTCCTTCACTCTTGTACTTGAGATTTGAAATTAATAAAAGGGGTCCCTGAGTTTGTCCATCATCAATTATTTTGGTCATTCTGTGAAAAATTTCCGCTAAATAAGAATAAAATGACAAAAATGCCTTTGATTTTTGTCAAACAATTTTGGCCTCCCTTTTTTTTTTGGTTAAATTGAGGGCATTTTAGTCATTCTTTAACAGAATTTTTCACTGAATGACCAAAATAATTTATGGTGGACAAACTCAAGGACCACTTCTACCAATTTATTTCAGAGATCAAAGTGAGGAGTTATGCCAATCTCAAGAACCACTTCTATCGATTTTAAATCACAATGACTAAAGCGATGAGTTATGTCAATCTCAAGAATCATTTTAGCTAATAGTATCTATCAGGCATCTTAAGGGGAGGGATCCCCATTTTTTTTTGAAAAAAATGGAGACACGCTCCCCACCGTTAGATTGACTTTAATGAAATTGTGTGGTTGAGATTAAAACACAGGCCACACAATCTCAACCACACAATTTCATTAAAGTTAAATCCAACGGTGGGAAGCGTTTCCTCATTTTTTGAAAAAAATGGGATCCCTCTCTTAAGCAATTCTTAGTATCTATATATAGAAGCACAAAACGACACACAACAAACACCTGTTAACTACGCACCATATATTAGGAGTCTACCAATTATACAGTCCCTTGAGTTGAGCACTTTGTACGGTTGCAGTAGTTTCAGTGGCTGACGATATTTCAATTGTGCTTTGGGCCAACCAGGGTCACAAATATATGGGAATTAACTACCCAGTCTTCAATGTTGATCCTCTATATAACTAGCCATAATCACATCAGCAGATTCAACGCACTTTATAAGCTATATTTGAAAAACACATCACAACATTACAAGTACGAGACATTACATTATAACTGCATTATATATGTTACAACTCTTGTATATCACAAACCCACAACAACATAACCTAGCTAGCGCTAGATATTTGTGGAGAAGGAGTGGGTGAGAAGATATTCAAACCATCATCTCATTATTTATATCGTCCCACATACACATCTATACACATAAGTGGGATCGATGGGACTATGTATCATAGCTAGCACACATGACAAGCAGGAAACAAGAGACCTGAATGAGAATGTTGCGATCGAGCGTTTTCATTGAAGAGCTAGCTAGCAGCTGCATTAGCAGGTGGTGGCAATTTTTCACTGAATCTTGCATCCACTGCTTCTCCGACCGTCACGAAGACTCTTCCTCCAATTTTTTCCACAAAGTTGGATAGCTTTAGTTTGTGAATCACTAGCCACCTAGGGCTTGCAACGGCGAACTGGGAGAGAGAGAGAGAGAGAGAGAGAGAGAGAGAGAGAGGTCACTAGTTTTAAAATGCAGAGGTCGATCCTTGTAAGCCAAAAGGGCGAATAATTAGTCGATGTCTTACCTCAATTCCTTCGGAGATCAAATTTTTTTGCAGCTCCTCTAGAGTAGCTATTCCCGATGTATCAATGTTAATCAAATCTGCCGTACAGAAAGGGGGTAAAAACAAAGGAGAGGAGGTTATATAAATCTCTTGAAAGCTGCATATATATATGTACAATTACGTACATGTATATTATCTATGCTGTATACCTACAGTCAGTGGCTTACACATGCTAAATGGAAGCTGTTCTTACATTGAAATTTGTAATGACTAATGATAGTGCATTAAACAAAATAAGGCCTATATACAAAATTTAAATACTTGTGTTTTCAAAATTGAAATTTGTACCATCCCCACAAAAAGCCATTCGTCTATTCTTGTGTCAGCCACATACTTCATATTCATGCTCTTTGATCATTGGACACAACTATATTTATAGGGGACGAGCACTTAAGTACGGCCTGTCCATGAGCAAAGAGCACAAATGTTGACGTCTATCAAAGAAAGCACAAATATTAATAATAATTGTGCATGAACCCAAATATTTTATAGTGTCTACCTCATGAGCTTTTGGTGCTTTTATCGTGCTCGTGTCCATACGAAAACCATACATTTTGGGATATGTGTATATGGGTTAAGCTTTTGAGTTTAGAATTTAGTGATTAGAGTCTATTTTGAAGAATAAATATAAGTAAATGGACATCGAGAATGACTAGTCTTAGATCCAAGATTCTAAAGACATTGTCTCTAGTTTTTCATTTAGCCACTTACTAGACATGTCAAGAATTACGAGTTGAATTGCCTCTTTGGTGTCCTCCCCTTTCTTTGCAGTTATCCACCTTACAATCCTTGCATTTACAATACAAATACATGTTAATTTTCGTATATAATTGGTTTTTAAGATTTTTTTTAAATCTACTATTCACCCAAAAAAAAAAAGATTCATACTCGTAATTGTAAAATATAATTGGCATACGACATGGCAATTCAATTATAAAATCAATTCAATTTGTAAATCATTCAAAATCACGTTTCTGGGAAAAACATCAATTATATATATATATACTGAAAACAAAAGCCCACTCACTGGTATGTCGACGGGTCATATCCCCCGAGCCTAGTGTGGATGCGCTCGTCCTTTGGATACGTCTCACCTATATGTGAAACAACTGTAAAACCGTCATTTACAGTACATAAACGAACTACGTAAATAACTTTTCACACGAAGGTCAATTTTGGTATATGAATATACCAACACGACCTACACGACGTCACGATCACGTAGAAATTTTTAGAATTATTTTTGGACTCCGCACGTGCCGGCCATGCGCGGCACGTGCCTTGCATGCGTAACGGAAAGGTTACGGCATCAGGAATATTCCTCGAAATATTTCGTTAATTTCTAACGGTAACCGTCAACTTTGACTGACAGCGTCAGCATATTACGTCAAAATTGACAGAATATACCATCACCATCAACCTCCAGCTCCGGCTATCGTCGCCGGCGCTGGAAACTGGGTAAATGTTTAAACCCTTCGTTCTGGCTCATTTCTAATCCAAAACTTATGAAATTTTCACCAAAATGCTCCAAATCGAGAGGAGAAGAGGTTTATACCTTCAAAAACCCCGAAAAACGTCTATAATCTCGATGGGAAATTCCTCCAAAATCGGCCACACTCGAAACCACCTACTTCGACGTCCAACGCAAGAAACCGAGGTACTCCGAGGCTCGTGGGAAGATTCTAAGGCTAGTGGTGATCTTGTTTTCACCTAAAACGAAGCCAACACAAAGTTGATGAACAGTACTCCGAGGATAGCTTACGGTTTAAGCATGTTTTCGAAGGTTTCCAGTCCTAAAACTAGTATATATGAGTTCATCAGAGTCCATAGATCACAAACACACTTACCTGAGGTTCGATCCAAGTCCTGATGGGAGATGTGTGTGTGTCCGTACAAAATATGGCGAGTGAGAAATAGAGAGGTTTCGAGAGAGTATGAGAGAGAGAATGACAGAAGTCTGAGAATGGGTGTGCACGTGTGTGTGCATGCTGTGTGCGTGTGATAAATACCAAAACCATCATCAGCCCAATTTATTGGGCTTAATTGCTTAGGATACCCATAGCCCAATTCTAATCCCGTCACACCCCGCTCGAACGTAAATCAAGGGTAAAATCGTCATTTCATGTCGCTAAAATATAAAAATCGGGACGGGATTTTACAACCTACCCTCCTTAATAAAATTTCATCCTCGAAATTTACATAACACAAGCAAACACTAATAACCATAGAATAAGCGCGGATACATGTCTCTTATCCGCTCATCTGTCTCCCAGGTAGCCTCCTCTACCGAATGGTTTCGCCACAACACCTTTACTAATCGAACCGTCTTGTTCCGCAGAACCTTATCTTTCCAGTCTAAGATAGTCACTGGCTCCTCCTCATACGTCACATCAGGATTAACCTCTAACTGCTGCGGAGGTAGAACGTGAGACGGATCAGCAACGTAGTGACGTAGCATCGAAATGTGAAACACATCATGAACTCTGGATAGCTCTGGAGGCAACTCGAGTCTGTACGCCACTTCACCTATCCGCTCGGTGATCTGGTATGGTTCGATATATCTGAGACTCAGCTTCCCCTTTTTACCGAACCGTACAACCCCTTTCCACGACAATAACGTCAAGAATACCCAATCACCTACCTCATAAACTCGATCTGTGGCATGTCTATCAGCTAAGCTCTTCTGGCGATCCTGGGCCGCTTTCAAGTTAGACTTAATTATCTGGATATTCTGAGTCGTCTCATCTACTATCTCTGGGCCCTCTAACACTCTCTCGCCAACTTCCGACCAACACAATGGTATGCGACAAGCTCGGCCGTATAATGCTTCGAATGGTGACATTCCGATGCTCGAATGATAACTATTATTGTACGTGAACTCCATCAGATCCAAGCGTAGATGCCACGCATCACCAAACTGTAGAACGGAAGATCGTAACATATCCTCAAGAGTCTGAATGGTCCTCTCGGACTGCCCGTCCGTCTGTGGATGATAAGCCATACTATACAGTAACCTCGCGCCGAGGACTTCCTGGAATGCCGTCCAAAACTTGGATGTAAATCTTGGATCTCGATCTGAAATAATGCTGACTGGCATGCCATGATACTTAACTATCTTCGATATGAAAAACTCTGCTAGTCGTCGTAGAGAAAACTTCTTTCGGACTGGGATGAAGTGTGCAGATTTCGTGAGCCGATCAACTATTACCCAAACGCCGTCGTAACCATTCTGCGTACGGGGTAACTTATAGACGAAATCCATGCTGATATTCTCCCATTTCCACTGGGGAAAGGGAAGCGGTTGCATTCGTCCGAATGGTTTCTTTCTCTCGGCTTTAACCTGCTGGCAAACAATGCATCTGTTCACGTACTCGGCAATCTCCCTCTTTATACCAAGCTAATAGTAGAATGGCCGAATGGTAAGATACATCTTGGTACTGCCCGGGTGCATCGCATAAGCTGATACGTGTGCCTCATCTAGAATAGCCCTCTTTAGCTCTGCGTTATCTGGTACGTACATCCTGTTTTCTTGCATGAGCATACCGTCGGCTTCTCGAATCTGTAGATCTTTCTTTTTACCTTCACCCCTCAATCGAATCAACTCCTGAGTCTCCTCGTCATCCAATCGAGAATAAATACGGTCAATCAGAATTGGCCTGACCTGGAAACGAGCGAGTAAAGCTTTCCCTCGATTCTCCGCTTCCGAGTACTCAATCTTTAATCATACTCTAGTCGACCTCAACTCAGCAAACAAAGGAGCACGGCTCGCGTACATAGCATCCACTCTACCCTGAGACTTCCGGCTAAGTGCGTCAGCTACTACGTTTGCACGACCCGGATGGTACTCGATCGTGCGATCGTAATCACTCAGCAACTCCATCCACCTAAGCTGACGAAGGTTCAGATCTCTCTGGGTGAACAAGTACTGGAGGCTCTTGTGGTCTGTAAAGATCCTACATCTCTCACCGTAGAGGTAGTGTCTCCAGATCTTCAACGCAAATACGATCGCCGCCAACTCAAGGTCATGAGTAGGATAGTTCATCTCGTGCGGTTTCAACTGCCTCGACGCATATGCGATCACCCTACTGTGCTGCATCAATACGCAACCCAAGCCGTTCAACGATGCGTCACTGTAGATCTCAAAGTTACCACTGTCGTCCGGAAGTGCTAGCACCGAAGCATGAGTAAGACAATGTTTTAACTGCTGAAAACTCCGCTCGCAGCTATCATCCCACTCAAATTGGACATCCGTCCTGGTTAACCTCGTGAGAGGTAACACAATCACTGAGAAATCCTGCACGAACCGCCGATAGTAGCCTGCTAATCCGAGGAAACTCCGTACCTCAGAAACAGTTCGTGGTTGTTCCCAATTCTCCACCGCTGTTATCTTCTGGGGATCCACCTGAATGCCCTGAGCTGAGATAACATGCCCCAAAAATGCTACCTGGTCTAACCAGAATTGACATTTGCTGAACTTAGCGTATAACCTATGCTCCCACAGCTTCTTCAGTACTAATGAAAGTTGTCACATGTGATCTGACTTCAATTTAGAGTATACCAAAATATCATCGATAAAGACAATGATGAACCGATCTAAGTACTGCTGGAATAACCGGTTCATTAAATCCATAAAAGCAGCTGGGGCGTTAGTCAATCCGAATGGCATGACTAAGAACTCGTAATGACCATACCTGGTTCGGAACGCCATCTTCGGAACATCTTCACTCTTAATCCTCAGCTGATAGTAGCCAGACCGTAGGTCGATCTTTGAGAATACACAAGCTCCTCGCAGCTGATCGAACAAATCGTCAATACGAGGTAATGGGTAACGGTTTTTAATCGTTACTCGGTTCAGCTGTCGATAGTCAATACACAGCCGTAAAGTACCATCATTCTTACGCATGAACAACACTGGAGCTCCCCAAGGCGAAGTACTCGGCTGTATAAAACCTTTGTCTAGCAGCTCTTGTAACTGAATTTTCAACTCTCGCAACTCGGCGGGAGCCATCCGATAGGGAGTCAAAGATATAGGGTCTGTACCTGGCAATAAGTCGATAGAGAACTCCACGTCTAAATCCGGCGGCAAGCCCGGCAAATCGTCAGGAAACACGTCAGGGAATCGCCTGACTACCTTCACATCCTCTAAACTGACAAGAGCACTATCATTCAATACCACGTGTGCCAGATACCCCTGACAACCCATCTGTAACAATTTCTTAGCTCTCACGGCTGAAATAATGTTGTGCCTAATATTGCTACGTTCGCCAGTAAATGTGACCACAGGTAACCCCGGCCGATGGAACGTAACTTTCTTCTCTTAGCAATCAATGTTTGCTCGATTATAATGTAGCCAATCAGTGCCCAATATCACATCAAACTCGACGATATCCAGCGGAATAAAATTAGCGGGCATAACCACATCCTCAACCAACACGGGGCACCCTGGGTACATCCAACTGACCAGGCACGCCTCCCCCTAGCCATCGACACCTCTAGCTCAAATCTGATGGGCACAGACTCAGGTTGAGTCAATTGAGCAAATGAGTGAGAAATGACCGAATGAGTAGCGCCATAATCTATCAACACCCTAGCGAAATAACCAAGGACATTTAACTTACCCATTATCAGATCAGGGTTACTCTGGGCGTCCTGCGCTGTGAGATTATGAATACAGCCATGAGGCTGCTGTCGACCACCGCGACCTTTACTCGTCTGACCAGCTCGTCCAGGCACACCACGACTCAGACCTGCAGGATTAGGCTGTCTAGATGATCCTGCGCTACTCGAAGTAACTTCTCCCTGCTGTGGCTGAACTCCAGGATACCACTGTGATCCGCTGGCAGGATAAGGAGGATACGGGGTATACCCTCCAGGATACTGATGATAGCCACTATGATAACCACTTGAATAATACGGATCAAGAGGATATGGATACGGTGCAGCAGAATAAGAGTAACATCGCCCTGATAGTGATAGGTACCACCGCGGCTCGGATGACCATATCCACCAGGAGGTGGAGCGTGCTGAATAGGGACTGGGGGTGGTAGCGTAGGTAGTGGAGGTCTCGGCTGATTCTACGGACAATTCGCTCCTCAATGACCCATTTGTCCACACGTAAAGCATCCACGAGCACTCTACCTACACTCGCCAAAATGTCGACTGTTACACCTCCGACAAAATGGTGCAGAAGAACCACCAGCGTCTCGCTGTCTCTGGAAGCGCTGACCACCAGTAAATCTACCCCCTCTCCTCTGGCCTGGGGAATTTACACCCCCACTCGAAGAGCTCGAACTAACTCCACTTCTTTTGAAACTCTGAGTCTTCCGAGGCCCTTGTGATGCCAACCATTTACCTTTATCGTCTTTCTTCGGTTCCTCATTCTCTTCTTCTTTGTCGCTGTCTCTCGGCAGGTTTTCTGAATCTTCTATCTGCACCAGGACTTCGTAGAAATCATGGTAAGTCTCGCAGTGAACCGTAGTAGCCATCGTACGCCACTTCTTTCGAGTACCCAACTTGAATCTTCGAAGCATCTCAGCCTGATTCTTTGCAATCTCAGGATGGTAGCGAGAGAGATCCGTGAACTTCCTGTAATACTCATTTGCCAACATCTTTTCTGCTTCAGACTTGTAAATTCTTGTTTCTTGCGATCGATATATGCGTTTGGGATGAATCGCCTGTAAAATAACTGTTTGAACACCTCCCAGTCATTGGCCTCTTCTGGTGGCATCCTCCCAGCTAACTGTTCCCACCAGGACGCAGGTTCTTTTCCCATAAACCAAACAGCAGTCTCAACCCAAGTCCCTGCAGCTAGATTACCCTGACTTTGCATTATTTTAAAAGTCTGCTCCATCTGAAGTATTCAACGCTCGGCACCCTCGTGCCCCTCGTCACCCTCAAATCTAGATAACCTCAAATTATGCGCACTCTCAAGAGGGGTCTTGTGGGAAGGACGAAGTGTAGACTGAATGGCATGGGCGATAGCATCTCCCAACTGAGAAAAGTCGGGAAAGCTAGGATCAAAAGGTGGACGTGGTTCTCGGCGAGGCGGCATGGTTCTGACAAAAAACACCAAAGTAATTAGAATATTCACAAACTGCATAGGACTGCCAAAACCTAGGCTCTGATACCAAACTAACACACCCCGACGCAGAGGTCAAAGCGTGCTGGCCGTCACGTGTGAGTGACGTAGCCAAAAACGTCAGTGGAAGGTAATTATGCATGAAGTGCAGCATTGAGAATCACAATCGATAATGTACATGCGATAAAGAGTAATGTAAGACAAAAGTGAAGTAGTTAAGGGTCACAGAGCCAATCCTAGGTGCAGTCATTTTTAAACAAACGATATAATCACAGAAGAAACCCTACATAGGTGGTGGTCTGTCAGAACTGCCTCAGTGCCTCGATGACCGTCCACGTCGTCGCTACCTAGAACCTGGAGGGGCGCAAAATAGAAAACGTGAGTGGGCAAAAACAAATACTTTCCAAAATCATTTTATAAAATCCATATATATCCCCTCGCTGTAAATCCAGTATAATTTTCCCAGAAAATAGTACGTATATAAACTTATATACGAAAACATCGTCTAAGAATCAAAACTCATTATCAAACTCAAGAATAGGCCATGTCGATATACCAACTCAGAAAAATCATCATCAGGCAAGTAATATAAATCAAGGGGTGTCCCTAGTGTAGACCTGGCAGTTTCTGACACGACACGATAACACGACACGAAAACGACACGAAAATAACGGGTTTCGGGTCGACACGATAACTAATCGGGTCATTATCGGGTAACCCGTTAAGAACCCATTAATAACGGGTCCTTAACAGGTTTACACGAGAGTGACACGCAGGTAACCTGTTTTGACACGAAAAGAAAAAAGTTATTTTGATGATTTTAATTTTTTTTAATTACTAAAACAAACTTACTATAAAATACTATAAATATAGTGGATATATATATATATTTTTTGTTCATTAATTATTATTGTATTATTATTCTAAATAAATTTTAAAAATTTAAGTTTTATTTATTTATTTTAAAAAATATTATGAGCAAATAGTGAGATTAAAAAAATTATAAAACACATTAAAAATAAAAACATCAAGTAATTTAAAAAATACCAAATACATTTAAATATTTAAATAATTAATTTACAAGTGCAAAAAATGTGAAAAAAATATGCAAGCACTCTTAATCGCATCCTCTACGCTTTAAAGGTGCGTACATGAATTTTTAAAACTATACAAACCGTCGAGTATTTTTAAGGTAGTTCAAAATAAATAAAATTCATAATCATTAATGTATAAGTCTGAAAAATGTGAAAGAATATATAAAGGGGTGTGATATTCACACACCCCATTTTACTTTTCACACACCCTTCTAATTTTCGACCGTCGGATCGAATGAATTGAAGAAAATTAACAAATAGAAATTAACAAGGGGTGTGTAAAAAGTAAAATGGGGTGTGTGGATAGCACACCCCTATATAAATGCTCATGATTGCATCCTCTACCCTTAGACAATCGTTACATGGTCGTTTAGATTTTTAAAACCCTCCAAATCTCATGAATAATGTTTTTTTTAGTGAAAAATTAATAATATTGTAGAAGTGAAAACTTAATAAGATTTTTAAAAAAAAATTGCACATACCACTCATTGCCACATAAATATTACTTCAAAACATTAAAACATTTGTCGTTTAAGTATTACATCTACACCCGAAAATAATACTTTTATTAAGTATATAACATAAAATTTTGTGATATCCACATCCACTAGTGTAAATATTTTTAATTGAAGATCGAATTCATTCATTGTATTCATATAGGGTCAAGGAGTGTATTTGTAAAAAATCATCAAAATCGGAGTTAAAATAACCGTTAAATCGTGATTTTTTGTTTATAACCGTCGAAAAGCTTTGTCCCGTTACTTGATCTCTGAATGTTTGTTTTTTGTGATTTTTTGCTGATGTGATCTCGAAACATATACGAACAAGTTTGACGGTTGTGATCGTTGAAATTAGTTTCGGATAATTCGTATCCCATCAAAACGATAGATTGACTAACACTTAAGAGTTTATTTATACTTTCATTAAGTATAACATAAGATTTTGTGGTATCCACTTGTGTAAATATTTTAAATTGAAGATCGAATTCATTCATTGTATTCATATAGGGTCAAGGAGTAGATCTGTAAAAAATCATCAAAATCGAAGTTAAAATAACCGTTAAATCGTGATTTTTTGTTTACAACCGTCAAAAAGCTTTGTCCCGTTACTTGATCTCTGAATGTTTGTTTTTTGTGATTTTTTGCTGATGTGATCTTGAAACATATACGAACAAGTTTGACGGTTGTGATCATTGAAATTAGTTTCGGATAATTCGTATCCCATCAAAACGATATATTGACTAACACTTAAGAGTTTATTTATACTTTCATTAAGTATAACATAAGATTTTGTGGTATCCACTTGTGTAAATATTTTAAATTGAAGATCGAATTCATTCATTGTATTCATATAGGGTCAAGGAGTGTATCTGTAAAAAATCATCAAAATCGGAGTTAAAATAACCGTTAAATCGTGATTTTTTGTTTATAACCGTCGAAAAGCTTTGTCCTGTTACTTGATCTCTGAATGTTTGTTTTTTGTGATTTTTTGCTGCTGTGATCTCGAAACATATACAAACAAGTTTGACGGTTGTGATCGTTGAAATTAGTTTCAGAGAATTCGTATCCCATCAAAACGATAGATTGACTAACACTTAAGAGTTTATTTATACTTTCATTAAGTATAACTCTCTTCATTTTGCATATCTTTGAACATTTGTATTTTGTAGTATGCACTAATGTTTTTTCATTAGACTCTTATTTTGGGGTATGTAAACTTGAAAGAAAAATATTTTATTTATTTATTTATTAATGTTTTGGATTAGTATTTATGTGACAATATGGTATGTATATACTAATTTAGTATTATGTTTTATTTTTAGGGTCAAATTATGTTTTTCATTTTCATTATTTATTGATTTAAAAAATATTTTTCTTAACGGGTAAAGGGTCGGGTCATATTACCTGATAATATTAACGGGTCGATTTCGGGTTGGGTCATATTACCCGTTTATTTTAACGGGTGTTACACGACACGACCCGTTAAGCTATCGGGTATGACACGATAACAACACGAACACGAGAAACACGACACGAATGCCAGGTCTACCCTAGTGTCATGTCAACCGGAGTCACCTCTAGTGACCTGTACGGCTGAATCTATAGCTCATCAACCGCAATCAATCACTATCAATCATTATCCTGCACACGAGTCGGAACCACCTATAGTGGTCTGTACGACAGGCTAGGTGTATAATATTACGCTCAGTGCTACGATCACGTGAAGGCTGTGCGACGAATCGCGGGTCACCTACGAGTCGGAACCACCTATAGTGGTCTGTACGACAGGCTAGGCACCTGCCTTGGATCTAAGGTGAGCGTATGGTGCATGAGGTGAACGATCAAGTGAAGGCTAGGCCCTACTCTGGCGAAGCACAAACACCCGAGGTGCAGGTGATGAGCTAAATCACAATCCATCATCATCCTAACCACTAAGTATCATACTCACCTGACTTACCTGGCCGTCCACAGCGCCGGAGTATAATGAATGCAGTCATACTCGTAATTATAAAATATAATTGGCATACGACGTGGCAATTCAATTATAAAATCAATTCAATTCGTAAATCATTCAAAATCACGTTTCTGGGAAAAACGTCAATTATATATATATATACTGAAAACAAAAGCCCACTCACTGGTATGTCGACGGGTCATATCCCCCGAGCCTTGTGTGGATGCGCTCGTCCTCTGGATACGTCTCACCTATATGTGAAACAACTGTAAAACCATCATTTACAGTACATAAACGAACTACGTAAATAACTTTTCATACGAAGGTCAATTTTGGTATATGAATATACCAAAACGACCTACACGACGTCACCATCACGTAGAAATTTTTAGAATTATTTTTGGACTCCGCACGCGCCGGCCACCTGCGGCACGTGCCTTGCATGCGTAACGGAAAGGTTACGGCGTCAAGAATATTCCTCGGAATATTCCGTTAATTTCTAACGGTAACCATCAACTTTGACTAACGGTGTCAGCATATTCCGTGAAAATTGACAGAATATACCGTCACCATCAACCTCCAGCTCCGGCGACTGTCGCCGGCGCTGGAAACTGGGTAAATGTTTAAACCCTTCGTTCTGGCTCATTTCTAATCCAAAACTTATGAAATTTTCACCAAAATGCTCCAAATCGAGAGGAGAAGAGGTTTATACCTTCAAAAACCCCGAAAAACGTCTATAATCTCGATGGGAAATTCCTCCAAAATCGGCCACACTCGAAACCACCTACTTCGACGTCCAACGCAAGCAACCGAGGTACTCCGAGGCTCGTGGGAAGATTCTAAGGCTAGTGGTGATCTTGTTGTCACCTAAAACGAAGCCAACACAAAGTTGATGAACAGTACTCCGAGGATAGCTTACGGTTTAAGCATGTTTTCGAAGGTTTCCAGTCCTAAAACTAGTATATATGAGTTCATCAGAGTCCATAGATCACAAACACACTTACCTGAGGTTCGATCCAAGTCTTGATGGTGAGATGTGTGTGTGTCCGTACAAAATATGGCGAGTGAGAGATAGAGAGGTTTCGAGAGAGAATGACAGAAGTCTGAGAATGGGTGTGCACGTGTGTGTGCATGCTGTGTGCGTGTGATAAATACCAAAACCATCATCAGCCCAATTTATTGGGCTTAATTGCTTAGGACACCCATAGCCTAATTCTAATCCCGTCACACCCCGCTCGAACGTAAATCGAGGTAAAATCGTCATTTCACGTCACTAAAATATAAAAATCGGGACGGGATGTTACAATTGTGACATCCCACATCGCCCAGGGGAGTGATCCTTAAATGTATATTCCCATCCCTACCTCGCACGAGGCCTTTTGGAAGCTCACTGACTTCGGGTTCCGTAGGAACTCCGAAGTTAAGCGAGAAGGGGGCTAGAGCACTCCCGGATGGGTGACCTCGTGGGAAGTTGCTTGTGAGTTCCCAGAAACAAAACCGTGAGGGCGTGGTCGGGGCCCAAAGCGGACAATATCGTGCTACGGTGGTGGAGCGGGCCCAGGAAGTGGCTACGCCTGGACCGGGATGTGACAATTGGTATCAGAGCCTATCCCTGGCCGGAAGTGTGCCGACAAGGACGTCGGGCCCCTAAGGGGGGTGGATTGTGACATCCCACATCGCCCAGGGGAGTGATCCTTAAATGTATATTCCCATCCCTACCTAGCACGAGGCCTTTTGGGAGCTCACTGACTTTGGGTTCCGTAGGAACTCCGAAGTTAAGCGAAAAGGGGGTTAGAGCACTCCGAGGATGGGTGACCTCCTGGGAAGTTGCTCGTGAGTTCCCAAAAACAAAACCGTGAGGGCGTGGTCGAGGCCCAAAGCGGACAATATCGTGCTACGGTGGTGGAGCGGGCCCGGGAGGTAGTTGCGCCCGGACCGGGATGTGACACCTAGCGCCGCCTAGGTGACTAGACACCGCCACGATTAATTCTTAAGCATTTAAAAAATAAAAAAGGGCTCCTGCCTAGACATCCACTTAACCCGCCTAGACTTGCATAGATCGCAACTCTCACTTAAACAAGAAATAAATAACTTCCATTTTGCATTTTTTTTAATAAATATGTGAGAGACTTGTTATATATAGTTTATATGTCATTCTATTTTGCAATTTATGTATCCGAACAGAATTATTTATTTATTTGAAGTATAAATAGACATTTATTTATATGTTACATAACAAATTAAATTTAAATTAAAAAATAGCCTACTTCTCTGCATAGATCCAGCCTAGGTGCTAAGCCTCTGTTCACTGCCCTATTAGCACTTATCGTCTTTTAAAACCTTGCTCCATACCAGCAAGGAAAGCTAGTAAACGTACGGCTAAGGTTTGAGGCTAATAAAAATGTGTTCTATATGTTGACCCAAAAATTAAAAATAATAGGTTCCTGTCCCGTCATACTTATGTATAAATGGATTTTATATGCAATTATGCATCTACTGTTGCATACAAAGTAATTAAGAGCTATATATAATATGTTACCGCAACTAGAAGGCCAATCTCCATGGATGCCAATAGGACCCCAAAGAAGGCTCCAATGCAAGCTAAGAAGTCCAACTTATCAACCTTCCAAATTTTGTAGACTTCGCTCAGGTTAATAAGCCCGGGCAGAGCAGAGAAAATAATTGACGCAAGGATTGCTGTTGGTGTGTAATACAAGAGCTTTGTCAAAAGCTGCAGTGATATCATCACAGTAATGGCCATGACCACGTTTGACACCGGAGTTTCACAACCAGCACCGAAGTTAACGGCAGTACGCGAGAATGAACCTGTTCATGATCATGATTTAACCGAAAAGGAACTGAATTACGTCCTAATAAGATGGCAAAGTAGTAAAAATTATACAAGAATTAATCGATGAAGTGCCATTATTTGAATGAAGTTATTTGTAAATGGGATATGATATTCACACACCCCATTTTACTTCTCACACACTTTTAAAAATTTTGACATTCAGATCGGATGAATTAAAGAAGATCAACGGACAGAAATTATCAAGAAATGTGTGGATAGCACACCCCTTTGTAAATTTGTACCAATTCAGTTGACCATGTAGGCTGTCTAGCACTGCTTTTAGAAAGCGCATTAAGATAAACAAAAACACTTTCGCAGTTTTGAGAATAAATTATTTTTCTTAAAGAATAAAAGTGCTTGTAAAGAAACAAAGTGTTTCTTACAGAAGCAATTTGTGTTAGAAAGATGGTACATCTTATTGTCTGGTGAGAATGTTGCACATGTTCAGTACAGGATCCCACTATGTTCATGAATCCCATTGCCATCATTTCTCTGTTATACCATCTATGTGGTACCCTTTCATGGCTGAGAAAGATCTTCCAACTGCAACTGCTTCCTGAATTTTGACAAAATATAAACAATATATGAACCAATTCAAAAGAGCTAATTGATAAAAATTAGTGAACCATTCATTCATTTGTTCTTCAGTGGTATATATGTGACTGACCGCAAGTGCAACAAGTGCGACAATTAGCCCAACTTTAGCCACATCCCCAACATAGCGGCTGTTGAACTGTAACAGATGCACCGAACTAGGGTTCAAGCCATCTTTGATGTGTTTAACAATATTAATTCCATGTTTATCTCCCCGTGTTAGATAAACAATCAGAGTCGATAGTATAACGGATAGGAGAGGAGCAACGGCTGGCAACCAGAAAAGTTTCTTCTTCTTTTTACCCTGCAAGTAGTGTGCGTTAATTGAAATAAATAATTTAGTTAGACCAACAGCTTGCAAAACGATAATAACTAATTAACAAGTTCGAAGTGTTGCTCACCAGAAATCTTGACATTAGGATGAAACACAGGAATGAACAGCCAAGGAAAAAATTATGAGGACTCCACTGCAAATGAAATGCAAAGACATAAATGATGGGATAAATTCTATATGATTTATTTTAATAAGGAATTATTTCTTTCCATTGGAGAAAAGTAGAAGACTATACAGGGTGGTGGAAGGATGTCCAAACAGCTTCCATAACAGAGATAACATCAGTATTGGTTGGAAAGTGAGTGATTCCAAGTAGTCCCTTTATTTGTTGAAGACCGATATGATGGCTGCCCCAGCCACGAACCCTACGATTGCAGCTTGAGAAAGAAAATCCACAAGAAACCCCAATCTGATGAAACAAGGGTAAGTTTAAGATTAAGGAGTACGTGAACAAATATTAGGACAACCTTGCGCATATCCAATGTATACGATGCTTAAGGCATACTAAAGAGCTCTAATACTTTGCACAATACAGTCCAATTCAGTACAGTCCAATGCTACCTGCAGAGTCCGAAAACAGCTTGAAAGATACCGGTGAAGAACGTTGCAGTGAGTACGAGCTTGGTGTAAGCAATTGGATCAGCCCCGGGGTCTTGTAACTTCTGAATCATTGAGGGCAAAAGAAGAGAAATAACAGCCACAGGTCCAATTGCTATCTCTCTTGAAGTTCCCATTACAGCATAAATAAGAGGTGGTACAACACCTGTGTCTACAATCGATCAGTTACGGAACAAGAAAATAAATTAAAGACTAAAATAAAAATTAATATTCCATTGCCATATATGTAAATCCATGCAACTAAATACTAGAGTAATATATTCCCAAATATTTGGAAAATAAAAAGGAAGAAAATACTAGAAGACCAATATTTAAGTTAACTAGTTGACTTACAAAGGCCGTACTGAGGGTCAAGCTTTGCTAAAGTTGCATAACCAAGACTCTGCATTAAACTCGTATTAAGGTCATAAAATTATGAGATATAGTAATTTAGCTGTATTATTATAGTAATTATGAATGGTTATTTCATGCATGCATGTCCAATAACTTAATTTGTTACCTGAGGAATGCAGAGACTTGCTATAGTTAGACCTGCCATTAGATCATGCTTGAATTTTGACATGTTGTAACTTCTACCCCATACAAGAATTGGAAATATCTCCTGCTGGACAGAGACTGCACTTTTGAGTGTTGGCTGATTCTTGAGAGACGAGTACTTTTTTCGGCAACAAGAAACGGTTTCCCTCACATAGTCCGTGAGCTCATGCCATAGACCAGGGGGTTCAGGACCATTCAGCAACCACTGAGTCCTCTCAACTGGGCTGCTGTTTTTCTCAAGGTCAAGATCGACGTCAAGCCTTTCCTCGTCAATAGCTGATGAGGCAGTGCTTGATTTTTTGAAGTGTTTGGTGGAACCTGGAACTGGAAGGGTATCTTTGGGACTAATTTCTTCACCTGAGGCCTCTATAAGCTCTCGCCATGGTCCCGGCAGCCCGGCCGTGCGGAGAGCCCAATTAGCCTCTTCAGAATGCTCTGAAGAGCCCATTGTTGGGTGAACTAGTTTTCAGAGGAGGCTTCTTATCCGAATATGGAAGATTTAGGCACCAGAAGTAGTACAAAGTTTTTTATGTTAAAATGCATGTCCCATCTTGACCGAAGGACCTTATAAACCCATCAAAAAGGTGAATTTAATGGTTGAGAGAATTTTTTTTAAACAAAAATCTATTAGTAGTCCACGTATATAAATTTAGTGTGGAGCCTAGAGAAAAGGCTTGGTGGAATCCATACCTTTTCAAAACAACATATTAGGCATCTTTAACGTGCCCATGGCGGTAATTGTTTATATACTTGGCTGACTTCCCACCATGTTTCTTGTTTGTTCCAAATGAAAAATGGAAAATTTCTTCACTTATACGTAACATAAAACCATGGTATAAAATATCCATAATATCCCGATATTTCCATCGAATTTTCCTTATTTTTGGACTATCGATATTTCCGATGTCATCGATATTTCCGTGATTTTTAAATTTCTATATTTAAAAAAACACTAAGGGGATTCAAACCCCTCCCATTTTACTCCTTCAACACCTTGACCACCATATCACTTATGTTTTTGTGAAAATATGCTAAAATATTTACATATTTTCTACACTCACAATGTTTGCCAACTCGCTATATAATCAACTTAAATCAGTTAAATCCATCATGCAATGCATTTCCTTCCAATTTTTTGTGATAAACTAATAGATGATTGACTAAATAAACATCATACAAAGTTTCAATAAAAATTTCCAAGTTTTTCTTACAATTTCTGTGGTTTTTATTCAATTTTTATCGATATCGATAATATCCCGATATTTCCATCGAAATTTCCATGTTTTTGGACTACCGATATTTCTGATATCATCGATATTTAATACCTTGCATAAAACGATATGGGAATAAATGATTGAGATTGAAAATAGAACATTTAAATAATTGTACATATTATTAAATTTAAAAAAAAAAAAAAGGTAATGTTAGGCAGATTAAAACTTTAAACCAAATTTTATAAACCAAATGATGTGGTTGTTAATGATTGGATTATGATCTTCTGAACTTGAATACAACTGCTAATTTCTCTCTGAACTTTAATTTTAGCCGATTACCCCGTTAAACTTTTTAATTAGCCAATTTCCTCCTTGGACTTTAATTTTAGCCGATTACACTCCCCCCCTCGAGCACGTGCATGAACTTTTATAAATAACCAATTCCCCCTCTTAGATTTAAAAAACTTTAATACAATTTTCATCCATCCAACTTTTTGATTCTTTTTGCCATTATACACTTGTCATGTGTTTTTTTTTGTGATCAAGATAGATGAAAAATTGCATGTAAATTTTCAAAATCTAACGCCAGAAGGAAATTGGCAACTCCATACAAGTTTAGGGGGCAAATCGATAAATATGTCTATCTTTTATTGTGTCAGATAAATCACTCTCAAAGAATTAGGTCATGAATTTCAAATAAGTAATATTTATTTTTTTACAAGAAACGATAGCCGAATTTCGTTGATCATCACAAACAAATACAAGAATGCCAATTCGGTACATTGCTTCAGCGACCAGCACATTAATCTGGTGTGAATTTGCACAAACAAGCGAATAATTCAAAACCCCTAACACGGCTACCACAAGTATAGGTACACCAATACAAATTTGTCACAAGAAATATGCAAAAAACCCTATACCAATGCACACACCGATCTTCACTGATGTGCGAGGCCACACAACGTCATTGTTGAAGAACGAGACCACATAAAGTCACTGTTAAAACACGAGACCACAGAATCATCGCTTGAAGACTAGACCCATCAAGCCGTCGCTCAAAGGCGAAATACATCATCTACCAAACATGACACAAACAAAATCTACATTAATTCGAGAATAAATCCAACGGTCCCCTAATTTTAAGGGAAGACTAGGACACTCTAGGCAAGACCACTTGTAACGAGGGATGGGCATAAAATTCGCCAAATCGGAAAAACGAATCGAATCCTAACGAAAAAAAATCACGTTGACAAAAAAAGTCAAAACTGGAACAAAAACCGAACCGAACCGCTTTTAATATAGGGGTGTGCTATCCACACACCCTTTTTTACTTCTCACACACCCCTATTAGTTTTTGTCCGTTAGATCTTCTTCAATTCATCCGATCCGACGGCCGAAATCCAAAAAGGTGTGAGAGAAGTAAAAAGGGGTGTGTGGATATCACTAGGGGTGGGCACTTGGAACCGAAAACCGAAACCGAAACACGAATCGAATCAAACCGCACCAAACGGTTTGGTTTTGCGGTTTTGAAACGGTTTCGGTTTCAAAACCGAACCGCGGCACACAAAACGGTTTGGTTTCGGTTTTGGGTTTTCAAAACCGCACCGAAACCGAAACCGAAACCGAAACCGCACCATATAATAAATAAATGTTATATAATTTATATTTTAAAACTTTTCATTTTCAATTAGGTTGCCTGCCTGCTTACGATTACCGCACCTCAACTTTTCACCTTTTCAATTAACCTTTCAATTTTAAAACTTTTCAAAACCTATGCGATTGCCTTTGCCTATGTGAAATGCGATTACCGCACCTCAACTCAATCATTTCCTTTGCGATTGCCTGCCTGCTGCTTGCGATTACCTCTGCGACTGCGCGACCTCACTAATTGCATGCCCATTGCCCAGATCCCCTTCATCTGCAAGCCCTAATCTAATCTCTGCAAATCAAAAGCTCTGCAATATGGTAAGAACTTAGAACTTGTATCATTCATCATTCTGCAATATTTGATCTATATATAATATATATAGCTAGTAGTACTAATTCCTCCGCCCCTGCTTCACCACCCCTTGCTTCACCACCCCTTGCTGTCACCGTACCACTCTTGTAAATATAAGAGCTTCAATCTTCAAATTGGAGGTAGAGGACTTATCCTAGAAACAAAATTAAAGAGAACAAATAGCAGCATTAGAGAAACTTATATTAAAATTTAGGGAGTAAACTTCCAGTTTCAGAGAATAGGATAGTTACATTTAATGCTTTTTCAATTCCAGGAATGAGTGAGCCAATCTGATCAGGATAAAATTCAGCTTCACGTAGCTTAATTGGCCTAACTCTTGGACTCGAAACCATGAATGATTTGAGTGGCTTAATCTTAAGTAGTCGACCCTTTATTAAATTTTGATTCATCTTGCTAAGTTTGATTCATCTTCTATCTCTATTTACAGAGAAAAAGGAGAAGTAGTACTTCGTGAGTGACTCACGTTATAACCACATTTTTAAACCTCTAAATCTCAATACATGTCTTAGCACAGTTTATATGTGCATAATTAAGTCAGTCTTAATCATTAATTTGGATTCTTAATCGTTCTTGTGTTCATTACATTTTCGAAGGACCGACAGTTATGTGCCTTCTATTTCCAGCTTACATTTTCTCTAGCTATATAGTAGAGCATGATGATGATGTATACGAGGAAAATATACGAGGAAAATAAGACCGTCTTATGCATAAATAGGTGTATATTTTAAATTGTACATTTTTTTTCTCAAAAACCAAACCGAAACCGTTTGAAACCGCACCGCACCGAACCGAACAGTTTGGTTTCATTTTGGTTTTGGCTTCAAAACCGCACCGCAAAATGTTTCGGTTTCGGTTGTGGTTTCACTCAAAACCGCACCAAACCGCACTGCGCCCACCCCTATATATCACACCCCTTAATATAAATTATTTTTTATTTTATTTTTTTATATAAATAAAACATTTTTTCCAAGAAGACCATGTGCATTTGTTGTTTTATCACTTTTCTCCCATGCATTATTTATCTTCATTCTTTTCTAGTATATTATGCATTATGTACATTTTAATTTTAGTTTAAGATCTACACTTTGGTCTTGATATGAGCCTTTTTATCTTTTGATTTATATTTAAAAAATATATATATATATATATAAAATTTTGATTAGAACCGTAAACCTGCAAAAACTGAATCGGAGCCGTCATGAATCGAACCATACAATTTTAGTAATAAATTTAAGCAAAAACCGTACCAAAATTAAAATTTTTCGATTCCGGTTCTATTTTAAGAGTGGAACCGGACCGTGCTTAACTTCACCACACTAGCAAGAAGAGCCGACACACATCTGGACGCCTAAGGCAGCGCAGCCACAAAATAAGTCGGGGAGAGTGTCACCACCATAAAATCCAGCGGGTCAAGGTGGATTCGACCCACCAACAACTATGATTTCAATCCCAAATCACAAATCAAGCCTTCATCAAGGAAAATATCTCGGTAGGAGGCAAGGCACCGAATTTGGGTGAGAGGCTGCGTACAAAATGGCGGGCCTTTGGAGGAGAGAGGGGGGGTGTGGCAAAGCTGTGAAAGGAAGAAAAACAGAAGCGTTAAGAGCCGCCTAGTGCGGAGGAGAAATGGAATCGTGGAGGAATGAAATAGGTACAGGGGAGAGAAGATTGAGGGAAGACAACAAGGAAGGAAGATCTAAGGGAGACAGCGCCTGGAGAGAGACGCACGAGTTTTTATTATTGAATAAAATTGATACGGAACATTTGATTCAGTTTGCTTTTGAATTTTCTGGCCGAGCATAATTTGTTTTGAGATAAGGTGAATTTTTTGTTGGGTAAAACCTAAATGACATTGGAAGATGAAAGACATAATTTATTTATTTTAATAAACGATTAGAGTTTGTGGGGTTGCAAGTAGAAATATGGAAAATTAATATCTGGTCCCTATTTATTAATGTTCATTGTTTGAGATTTTACTAGTTTTAAAATTTTGATCGAAGTTTCTTGTATTAATATATTAATAAATGTAGATGCCAATTACATAATTTTTTTAAATAAAAATTAATAATTGATTTAGGGTTCCAATACTCACACCTTTATTAAATTCCTACTTAATTCTCAATTCAAAACGATTCCACAATAAAAAAATAACACTAAAATAATTTTGTACTCATTGTTACAGTCCTATTAGTTTAGGAATGTGATTATGTAAATCATCTCATATTTGAGATATCTTTATGGGATTCTACCATATCTCTTATACTAGATATTATCCTATTAGAGTTGGAATTCCATTGGAGTAAGGAATTTACTTTCCCGCTACTATAAGTAAATGCACAATGGGGTGAGATAACACACACCTCACACTTACATATCTCTTTCTTTTCTTTCTATGTTGCCGTACCCCCTCTCTCTATGTGGAACTTGGATCTTGGATATGGATTACTCATTTATTTTTTTGTTTTTAATGTTTTGTTTGGAGCAGTTTATGGAGATTACAAAGAGAGTGATTTCTAACTCCCATTTTGGCCTCTTTCACTCCTTTTTTTTTTTTTTTAATTTCTAGCCAATGGGTAGAATAAAGGATAGGTGAATCAATGGACATAATTAAATGAAGAAGTCCATAAAATCAAAAGGGAGTGTAGGGAAATAACTTCCCTTGTGCCATCTCCAACCATGGAGTGCAAAACATAGTTTAGGCGTTCAAAAAATTAATATTTTAATAAATATTGTAGGCTAAAATTTTCTTATCTCTAGCCAATACAGGTCTAAATCTTTTCATCTTAATTTGGGATGCACATGTTGGGGCCTACTAAGGGGCTTCAGAGCTTGCTATATGTATCTAGCATTAACTAAATTTAGCCATGATTCTTTTTACCATATTCATTTTGGCCCTTAACCTGAGAAAATGGCCTATAGCACTTGGATAGAGAGAAATGGCCTTACAATCCGCTTGGTAAATTATGTACATGATATTGCAATACAACAATGTGCTTGTGCTTGGGCCCAAATAAAAGAATTTGGGCCGAATAAGCTCATAAGCTCGGCCCATGGTTAGATAAGCTTTGGTCCAGTCCAAAGTACTTTAGCCGAGTTTGAATTGATAAAGCACACTTGAATATTAAGAATGGATTCGGCTAAGTCCCAGTTCAATTAGGAATCCTTGTTAGTCAGGATGGTGCGAGAATATTCTTATTATTCTAAGGGTTTAGTTAAAACAAGGAAACGAATTGGATACCAAAAGATGAAAGGGTTCAAAGTCCCATGCCTGGTAGGAGTGGTTTAGTACAATTCATACAAGAAGATATGTTCTTTCAAGATATGTTGAGGAAATTTAATCCGAATAGGACTCTACCTCGGCACTAAGGAAAAGTTGTTATTATAAATAGAAGAGGGCGTGCAATGTTCAAGGCCTCTTCATATCAACACACAAATCTGTTATGCACAAACTCTCGCTCTATGCAAAACCCTCTTATTCCTAAGAAAACACTAACCTTCCTAACTTCGTCACACACATCTTCAGTTAGTCTTAACAACACTGTGGTTGGCAACTGGCGACACCTTAAGTTAGCCTTATGGAGCCGTAGAATCAGGCGACTGAGGAGCACCTTTAGTTAGTCTTAACAACACTGCTTCGAGATTGACTAGTTATTTATTCAAGTCTCAGTCTACAAGGATTTTCTAAGTTTTTGTTGGAAGAGGTCACTTCATTTGTCTTCTCGACAAAGTGAGGTGTTACCAGATTATATCGTCCAACACATTGAAAGCCGAACTTATTTTATGATTGGATACTCATAAGTACATTTCAGAGTTCGGCGTCTTGACGGTCAAACCACATTTACAATCAAGACACTTATCTCTTTTGAGTATTTGTGTTTATACAGTCTGGTACCGATTCGGTGCACTTGTATTTTCACAAATATAATTACAGCGGCCAAGCTTAACACCAACGATTCTTGAACTTCGAAGAAACTAACAGCCTTGTCTTCAAGCTCTAAAACTCAAAGGCCAAGACGAGTTCTTTACTCAGCCGTAGTCGCAATACATAAAAGTTAGTAGCACATTCGACACCACCACCACTACATTCATTCACTCATCGACCGAGTTCGGTCATCGAGTTCAGGACGCCCCGCATTCAATCGAAGGACGTAGTTAACTTAGTATTCAGCCTGCGTGCCACGTAGGCTTGATAGTTTCTAAGGTCACTCAAAGAACTAACTTGATCAACTAGTAACTTCACTTGGGAATATGTAGTTTTCGCGTCTCACTTTCTTCTACGTTTTTTACCCTTCTATGCTTTATACTGCGGGCGCTCTTTATCCTTAAACTTTCCTGACCATCTTCAACCATGGTACTGCCTCGCATGATCACACCCGTCATGTGTTGGTCGATGTCAATGGCTCAATGCACAACGCTCACGCCTCACCTCCGACGAACACCATCTTCGTTCTCATCTTTGTCTATTGTAATTTCTACTTGTATCGTTGGGTAGGTTAGAGTTTTCTAATTACGAATTAGTTATGATCGGTCTTTGACGAACAAATGTCGTACATAGTAAATGGGTTGTGATTATGCTTAATTAGCTAGCAAGAAGTTGTGATTAGACCTTAGATTCTTATAATTAATTTGATTTTCTCAGCATTGGAGGTAAATTAAATGAGTTTGACATGAAATTATGAGGTGGGGTTGCTTTATGTAAGTGTAACCCCCTGCATATGAAAATGTCTTTACGCTTCCTCTGAATCAGAGAAAGGATACAGAAAGAAAGAGGGAAAGGTTAAAAAGTTAAAAAGGGAAAGGAAGAAAGCAAGAAAGGTGATTCCTTATTTGTTCTTCATGTTTGGTTCATTGGTTGAGTAACCTAAAAAAAGGATCTGCTTTCCTTGCCTATTTCCTTTACCTCTTTCTGGAACACAACCCAACCCAACCCAACCCAACAAATTTGAATAATATTGTGACGTTGGTGCCAAATATTTTGAATACTAGGAGTAGGGGGGAGCCTACACTTTTACTTTTTACCTTTTACCCATTATATATGGACGCTGGAAAGCCCTCCTGTGTAAAAGCAGGAGCAAGTGGCTGGCCTGTAGTTTTTGGTTGTAATCTGTGAGTCTGTGACACAGTTTGAATATTATCGTTTGTACAAAAGAATAAGCGAAAGAAGTTCGAACCTCAACTCGGTATTGGATATATGTGGAAATGGTTGAGATTTTAACTCTTATCTTGGATGTAAGCTTAAATACACGTTTTTATTGGAGCTACACATTATAAACCCCAGCAACACGTACTTTACAAGTCGCATAAAATCTTGGCGGATCTTTAGTGTCACACATTGTGCATGTAATTTGTTATATAGAGAATCATCAAAGATGTGCAGGAAGATGGATTACATAGGGAGTTGGAAGTTGAAGTAATTCCACTTTGCTTACCATGAATAGGAGAATCCAACACCATCAAATAAATGATATGGCAACCAGCTAGCACTAACTAAATAGTTTAGTTTGTGGGTGCAAAATACAGCTGTGAACAAGCAAAAAGGCAGAAGAAATAGTAAACATCATGCAGCAGATGGACACCAAAAACAAAACAAAAATAAAGCTTCCATGATAGCTACCTCATAGCAACCCAACTAGTTTCACCTAATACCCAAAACTACTTTTCTACTACTTTTTCAGGTGCCTTGTTTAGGTAATTTAAAAATATACAACATATTATACAAGAGAAGTGAATTTTTTTTTTTTGGTTAAGATTTTTATAGTTGGGCTTGTGGTCTCTACTAGTTACACTGATATTGTCCTAACTGAACAACATATATATAGTTTTATCACAAAAGGCTTTGATGCTATTAGTAGGGAAACCCATTCAATTATAAATAGTATCTTTTTAAGTTTTCGACATGGAATTGTATTCTATTTGGACCATACTTCACCAATTCCAAAACTACTGAGCACTAATCAACTCCACACCTTCAGAGGCCAACCGAATGTTTCATATGGAGACACCCCTGTTGAAACACAAGAGTTTCTATCCAACCAGGAGGTCAATCACAACGCGACACGTGTCAACATCAGAATAAAGTTCCTAGAGTCTCACATTGTCTGTAGATGAAAGCCGGAGACTTTTCTCAACTATAAAAGGACACAATTTTCCTACAATGAATCTCTAATGCCACTATTGTACTTAAACACGTGGATGTTGCCCAACTTAGGGTGAACGGCGTACATTTTGAGTTTGCTTCTCTATCTTTATCTTTCTAAACATTCACCTACACTAAGTGACCGAAGTAACCGTGTAAAAGTCACAAACTTGACACTTTATATTGTTCCAAAATCCATCCAATTTTGTTCATCAACTCATTCTTTAACAATTTTCACTCCCTATTTTTTCCCCTTCCACTCCTCTGTTGTTTTTTTTCTGTCCCTTCATCCGCCGTCGATTTATTTGATCGAGTGGGAGGGCAAAGGAGTAAATAAGGAGCGTAGATCTTTTATCTTGTAAAATTGCCTTACCTATTTCAGCTAGATAGGCTGCTCCACTTGATCCAATATGTATATAAAATCTCAAACCTCTCCACCGATTAAAAAAAAAATTCACATTAACTTAATTAATTTAGGTTGATTTTGGATTTGTGTTTTAAAACCCTTATTATATAAGCAATGCTTGAGGTGAGCGTAATTGAACATATGTGGCTCGGATGCTAAGCAAATATTCTTAAACATTTGAACTACAAAACTACTTTTGGGTGTTGAGCAAAAGTTTTTAACCGTATGAATTATAAGACCATTTCCGAATCCAAAAAGGAAATATGGCTAGAATATGAAATCAAAACTCCCTATAATTTCTCATATTCCCATATAAAAGGAAATCAAAAACAAAAATACAACATTGAAAAAAAGAAGGGGGATGGGGCGTAGATTGAAAATATTACAGAGGCTTGGAAGCTAGCTAGCTAGAAGATGCATCCAAGTTATGGTATTACTATTACATGATGGAGCATGCATTAGGGTTGTCATCACTGAACATGGTGGTGTAAGGGTCTTCATATTTTGCGACAGTCCCAGTGGAGGAGGGATTGTTGTCCACATTTCTGACATAACCAGGAGGTGCCTTCTTGTCATAAGCCTGAGCAATGTAGGGCTGTGCCACTAAGTTGTAGGGTACATAAGGCCATATCTCCGCCCTCTTCCCTGTTGACTTTGCCTTCTTCAGCACTTTGTTTGGTTCAACATACCCTGTCACAGTCACCTTCTGTTGCTTCCTGTTTATCTCCACAGATTTAACCCCTGCTCAACATTCAACAAACATCTTTTATCAGCTCAAAATTTGGGGTTTGTCTGACTTCAGTTGTCTGGACTGAATAGTTGAGAAGAAAAAAAAAAGTAGTGTTGATTGTCAATATCCCGTACTGCTGAGTAGTCCGGCTTAATGAAGAAAATTTGCAAAATTGATGACATTTGTAATTTGCAACGTAAAATACCAACAAAAAAAAAAAAAAAAAAAAAACATGCAGAAAAAGAACATACCAGTTAAGGAAGAGAGGGCATTCTTGACCTTAAGCTCACAGCCATCACAGTCCATCCTGACTTTGAGCTCCACTGTTTGTAATTGCTTCTTCTTTTTGTGTTTATAGCCACTGTTGTTCACCAGATCAGACAAGTACTCCAATGTTCCTCCAACTCCCATTTTTCGAAGCTCTTTTTTAAGCTCGAAAGTTCGAAGTTGATGCCTTTCAACAAACCCTTGGTGAGCAATTATAAGAGTACAAGGAAGGAAGGTAGGAAGGAAGGAAGGAAGTTCCCTTCCCTTGCTGTTGCCGCTGCTGAACAATTTTATTAAATTGATTCTTTCCTTGCCTTACAACACTCGAACTCTCTCTTTTACTTCCTATGACATCTTTCTCTCACACAAAGCCCCTACTTCTTCTTATAGAGCCTTTTCTTTTTTCTTTGTTTTTTTTTTAGGAAAATAAAAATAAAAATCACCAGAGGAAAGGTGGTGGGCCACCGCCAAACAGCAGAAAACAACAACCCAGGACCCCAGATATTTTTTTTTTTGTTTCTGGAAGTTGAATTGATTGAAATTTAAAATGTGATGTATGGGTTCTTCACATCTTCGTTTTTTTAATAGAGAAACCATTTATCTTGCTATGGAAGGAATGATACAAAACTACTTTATTTTTGCATTTTGGTTTTGGTCAATGCCCTTACATTGTTTGGTACGTACGTACACAAGTTGAAGAAATCTTCCTCTTTATAAAGCACCATTATGTAAGGGCACATACATACACGAGTTTAAGACATCTTCCTCCTTATAAAGCACCTTAAGTGGTTAAAATTTTTTTTTCTATAATACCACAATAAAAAATAAAAAATAAAAATAAAGCTCTTTAACCACTAGCTCCAAAAACGGGTATTGTTTGGTACGTACATACACAAGTTGAAGAAATCTTCCTCTTTATAAAGCACTACTATGTAAGAGCACATACATACACGAGTTTAAGACATCTTCTTCCTTATAAAGCATCTTAAGTGGTTAAAGAACTTTTTTCTATAATACCACAATAAAAAATAAAAAATAAAAATAAAGCTCTTTAACCACTAGCTCCATAAACGAGTAAAAGCCCCCATCTACATTGAGTTTATATTGAGACCAATGTACCTTAGGTTTGATAGAATCGCAACGGGGAAGCGATGGTGGCTATGAACCCTCCTTTTGGCACCGTTGCCTCTCCCAGTCATTTCGAAGTCATGTTGTCATATACGGGTTGCAGACGTCAATAAAAGCTATGTTCTGTACCATCATTAGAATTTGATTATGAAAGATTATTTAAAATTTGCAGTCACAAGAGGAGAGTTGTGTTTTGTAGATGGGTATACTCATATTCCAAGAAATTGTAATTATGTGGCAAACCAGTTTGTAAAGCATGCTCTTTCAAAATTGTATTGTATCGTGTAGCTCACCAATTAGCAAATGGATATTTCTTTTTGGTCACTCTTTCCTTAATTCACGACTTCAAACATATCATTAAGGTTAAATTAGAGTTTTGTTCCTGATAAAGAAATTGTGAAAATGTCAATCTAAAATTGAAAATACAATGACTTGTGTGCAAAAAAATGGTCCAAATTAGAGTTTTGTATCCGATTAAGGTTCAAACCCTAATGTATTGTACTGTAAATATCTCAAGATACAGAGACTTGTGTGCAAAAAAAATGGTCCAAATTAAAAGCAACATATAATACTAAGTAAACAACCACTATAGGGTGACTCAGTGATTGAGGATAAATTTCAGGCCCGTATTCCACACGGCATGTCCTAAGTTCGATTTCTGATTAGTGAATCACACGATGGTGGCCAAGGACGACTAAAATGCCTATGTAAGTCTTCTTAGCTCTAAAAAATGTGAACTACTTTGACAACGCCATCAGTTGGTCATTTAAATATATATATAAAGTAAGTAAACGTTTGAAAGCAATGTTTGAAAGGGGAATCAGAAAGTGACATGGCCCGATGTTTATGTTCTTTGAAAGCATATGATAGAATATTACATTGTTAATAACACCCATTTAACAATTTATTAATTGATTCCACGCTCGGGGACAACACCACCAATCGCCAACTAAAGAAAAAACACCGCGTCTGCTGAGACATGTGGCGAGAATCAAACGGTGGAGTAAGTAGCCCCAGGCGTCTGCTGCCTCTAAATGTGGAAGGCTTATTTATTCGCTTAAGCGTTTTTTCCTGTAAGATTCGTTAAGTCGTTTGATTGGGTTTTGTTTGGTGTTTATTTGGTCAAAGAGGAACGCACCAGGAGCAAGATGTTCGTATAAAGTGTGTGAACTTCAAGGTATAAATATGTGACATTTCGGAGAGATTGTTCACAGGGTGAAAATTCCGTATCAATAATGTAAGGATATGTGGAAAAAAAAATTAACATATATGCTTTTATTATTGGTACGGAACATCGTCTTGACAATATGCATATGTCATACAAGTTATCATCTCTTGTATGACTGATATAATGTCACATGTGAACTTCTTTCTACATAATATTATACTACGGTAATAAATGTGTTAGTACCACTGCTCTCCCTCTTCACAAACCAAGAACTATGAGATCGCCCCTTTCATTATGGGGTGATGAAAGGATCGTACTATTCGAACTTTTTTACCACGGTTCGAACATAAGAATTACGTCATGCTAATGTACCTTGGAAGATCAGATCAGGTGCTGATGAGCACATTGAACTTACATCATGGGTGAAGTAATTTTGTGCAACCTAAAGAACATATTATAATTTAGGCACGCACCTCCAAAGCGTGCATGAATTGCAAGCAATTAACACGGCCCAATAATTTTGAAGATTATATTCTTATGGGCTTTTGTATTATTTGTAAGGCAAGAAAGTCCATAATTAGCATAAAAAAGGCATAAGGTCAGGGACGAAACACAATTCCTATAAACACCTAATAAAACCTATGTTCTCTTTATGTCGTCCCACTCTCTCTCACCCACTTTTATAATTAGTTTCACAACAATTCTATCATATTTCAGTACTAGATACTTCTAAGGAAAACTAACGAAAAGGGTTTGAAAACTTTCCTTTTAACGAAAAGTCACTTTTAAAGGTATAATGAATAGTGACAGTTAAAGGTAAAAAAGCAAATTTTCATTAAAAATAAACAGTACCGGGGTATTTTATTAAACCTCCCATACTTCTATTGTTACAGTAATGCTATAGGAAAACCACCACTTTTATGAACATTTTCATACATCATAATGTGACAAGTCAACATGATGATGGGCTTAAATATACAAATAGAAACCTCCAAAAATTGAGAACAAGTTATAAGAGAGGGGTTTACTGTCATGTGACGTTTTAACTCAATAATGTAATGTTGCGGTGACAAATGAACACATGACATTGTTTAATTGGAATGAAATATTGGGACGGTAAACACGTTTCATATAAGTTACTCTCCGATAAATATAAGCCACATTGTATACCGTTAAAATAAACATATACCAAATATATTTTACTCCTCATTTCAATAGCAACCTTAGCAGACCAAATTGCCTGTTATATTATTTGATGCATGATGCCAATAATTAGCAAGAGTGTAGGTAACAAATTCTCCTTTATCAAAATATTGTTTGCATAACTAATGTTTGATAAGCATTTAAGTTCAGTTTAAGTTTTAAAATTTAGTTAGTTGATAACTACTTTTAGCTTCCAGAAAATAAAAAACTGAAAGTTGTTGCAGTCTTAATTTAGTTAAGAACATGATTGTATAAATCCTATTGAGATTCTATAGTATCTTTTAGTTAGTGTCCTATTTTAGTTGTAATACATAAAGGTTAAGGAGTTTACCTTCCGTACTACTATAAACAAAGACACAATTGAGTGATATAACACACCTTAGAATTCACCAAATCTCTCTCTACATCCTTGCCGCACATCTCTCTCTCCATCTCTATAATTCTTCAGTTAAATAGGCCTACAACATGTGATCAACACGCTCTACTGAAGGTTCATGGAGGAGGCTCTTCTACAAATTAAGAGGCTCAATTTTTGTCTTCTACCAATCAAGTTCTCTTAAAACAGAGATGTGAGACCATGATTTTTAAGGACCAGAGTAATGTTGAAAAATTGCACACTAGACCTTGTTCTTTAATATAACCAACAACAATAGACTAAAACTTAGCAAAATAGAGAAAAATAGAAAACGCACAAATACTGGTTCGGTAGAACTTTTGCCTATGTTCAATTGTGATTTCTCTAGAGAAATCACCGCACCTTTGATTAATAATAGAGATTACAGAACTTTTGCAAACTCTAGAACTAATCTCTCTCACTTGTCTCGGCTGTCACAGTTTTTCTCACACTGATTTATACCTTGTTGCAACCTATTTATAGGCATAGGTTCTGCTTACATGTCACAAGGCTAATTGAATTCCTATTTTTAAGTGGATTAAGAAATTTCACGCATCCAAATCTAAATAGACTTCTAGAAATCCAAACCTAAATTGAATAAGGAAAACTGAAATTCTTTCCGAAACCCTCTAGGACAAGAATCGGTATACGTCTATTTTTTCCTAAAACAATCATAAACCAACTAGCACACTTTGACGAGCCAAAAAACCTAACAATCTCCACCTTGGTGAGTCAAACCAAGTCTTGATCGTTGCACCCCCAGAGTATCTTTGAACCTTCTTAAAGAAGCTCTGGAAATCTTCAAGAGTCTTCACCTTGACCTTCTCTTGTCCAAGTCTTCCGCATAATCAGCATCCACATATCTTAACACCTTTGCATTTTCTTTTTGCTTCACAAACATAATCCTTTGTATCCAAGAACCCTTCAAATAACGCAAAATCCACTTGACTGTATCCTAATGTTGCTTTTTTGGATTTTCCATGTATTTGGAAACGACACTGATTGCTTGAGCTATGTCGGGACATATGCATACCATTGCGTACATGAGGCAACCCATGACATAAGCATAAGGCATCTTCTCCATTACTTATTGCTCTTCCTCTGACTTAGGACACTGTTGCATACTTAACCTAAAGTGAGCCGCCAAAAGAGTCGAAACTACCTTTGCTTCTTACATGTTGAACTTCTCAAGAACCTTCTAAATATACTTGGCTTGTGATATCCAGATCCTTCCAGTAGTCCTATCTATCTGAATTTCCGCGCCAAGGATATTCTGTGCAACACCTAGATCCTTCATGTTAAACTCCTCGCTCAACATCTTCTCCAAGTCTTGAATTCTAAACTTGTCTTGACAAGCAATTATCATGTCATCCACATATAGCAATAGCAATATGATCATCCCATCTTGGAACACATGATAGTACACGCAACAGTCATATAAACATCTTCTAAAATTGATTTTCAGCATGAATGAATCAAACCTCTTGTATCAATGTCTTGGAGAATATTTCAAACCATACAGGGACTTCCTTAGCTGACATACTAGGTTCTCTTTCCCATATTCAACAAACCCTTCTGGAAAATCATCTCTTCGAGATCCCTATGAAGAAACGTTGTCTTCACATCCATCTACTCAATCTCCATGTCATGATAAGCTGCCGTTGCTAAAAGCAATCTGATAAAAGTATGCTTGACTACAGGTGAAAAGATCTCATCATAATCCACCCTTTCCTTTTGTAAGTACCCCTTAGCCACAAGCCACGCTTTAAATCTCACGGCATCTTGTTCATGTAGTCCTTCCTTTTTCCTAAATACCCACTTGTATCCAACTAGCTTTATGCCTTTGGGCTTAGGAACCAACTCTCAAATAGAGTTTTTGTAAAGAGACTCCATTTCTTCTGTCATAGCACTTATCCAACTATCTCACTCATCACTATCACTTGCTATAGCTTCTCGATAAGTAGTCGGATCTCCTTGACTAATGTTAAGAGCATAATTAACTTAATCTTGGTCAAACCTAAACTTATCAGGTTTATTCTTGTTTCGCTTAGGTTTGTCCAGTGTTATGCATCTCTGGAATACAGGTGGATTGTTGGTTAGAGTTCAAACTCTTTGGGATGTCTAGCGGATTGGAGTGCCTTCCGTCTGCCCTGTTTCTTGCTCCACCTGATTCCTAACTGGTGAACGATGTTGATGCTCTTCTTCTTCCTCAAAATCTTCATATTCGACTTTTTGCTCGATTTGCGCCACCTGAGGTTCTTCTTCATCTAAATTGATTAATGGAATCTTTGTTGCTTCAACTTTAGCATCGTTTTTCTTCTCCCTACTGCTCTTAGCTTTGTTCAAAGGCATAGTTGTCTCATAAAAAAAAAACATCTCGGCTGATAACCTTATTTCTGTTGTTGATATCCCAAAGCTTGAAACATTTCACTCATTTTTCAAAACCTAAGAATATGCAATGTGTAGACTACGGTTTGAGCTTGGATCTTTCATCCCTTGGAATATGTGCATAAGCATTACAGCCGAACACCCTGAGCTTGGAATAATCCACTGACTTCTTCGACCATACCTCTTCTACACTCTTATAACCGAGAACTGTATATGGTGATCTGTTAATCAAATAACTTGCATAATTAATAGCCTCTGCCTAAAAACTATTAGGCAATCCTGCATGAAATCGCATGCTCTTCTCTCTTTTTCTCTCTCTATTTCTCCATGAGAGTTTGGTTTATCCTTTCAGCAGCTTTATTTTGTTAAAGATTCTTCTTTACTGTGAAGTGACTTATAATGCCTTCCTGCTTGCAGTAATTGGTAAACTCATTACTTGTATATTCACATCCATTGTCACTTCTTAGGTACTTGATCTTTCTTCTAATTTGATTCTCGATTTTTGTTTACCATTCCTTGAACTTTGCAAAAACCTCGAATTTATGCTTCATGAAATAAACCCAAACCTTCCTAGAAAAATCATCCATGAAAGTAACAAAATACCTGGCTCCACCATTTGATTTAGTTGGTGTAAGGCCCCAAACATCTGAGTGAATATAGCTGAGTTACTCCTTGCTTCAATTATCTGCAATACTACTTGCGAATGATACATTTCTTTACTCCCTGAGAACATAGTATTCACAAAAGTCCAGTTTGCAAGATGACATATCGTCTAACAGACCTTGCTTGTGTAATTCTTGCAACCCATTCTGGCTTATGTGCCCAAGCCTATGATGCCAGAGTTTAGTCTTGTCTTCAACACTGATTTATAGAAATAGCTGCTCCCCCGACTATAGTGGTCCCAATTAACTTATACAACTTATCGGGTTGTAGGCCACCCTGCATTACCACTATCGATCATTTGGTTACCCGGAGTCTTCTCTTTTTAGACTTGTACCCATAGCCGGCCTCATCTAAAGTACCTAAGGAAGTCAAATTATTTATAGTCTAGGGACATACCTGACGTTCCCCAAAGCTTATATCATCCCATCAAACATTCTTATTCGAACAGTGTCGATTCCTTTTATAGGACATGAAAATCGTCCCTCATTAAGACTTCCCTGCTACTGACTTCTTTATAAGTATCGAACCATTCTCTTACTGCACACATATGAAAAGTGCATCCGGTATCCAAAATCCAATTTGTGAAAGCCTGAAAGCTTGATGTTACTGAAAAAATCTCCTTGTCACTTTCATGCTCAGTGACTGGACTAGCTGAACCTGAGGTTCCTTCCATCTTGGCTTTCTTCTCTTTTCAAATCTTGCAGTTCTTCTTCCAATGATCGGCTGAACCACATTCGAAGCAACCTTCCTTCTTTTACTTTTTCTTCTTGGATTTTGACCTACTTCTGTTGCCGGTTTTTTCTTCCTTTGTCTTTTCCCGCCCTTTCTCCTTACCTTTGGTATAAAGGCCTTGAGAGCTTTCAGTTATATCATCCAATTTAGCATATGACTAAAGAGCTTGAATTACTTCTTCAAGCTTCAGGGACTCCTTTCCAAACATTAGAGTTGTTCAAAAGTGTTTGAAAGACGAAGGTAGAGACCTCAGGAAGATGATAGCCATATCAGCATACGTGATCTTCAATATCACCTCCTTCTTCTAGTCGAAGCCTGAATAGTTCATCCTTTAGAAAAAGTTTATTGGACACAGTTTTGCCCATATAAACATTCTCCAACTTTTCCCATGCTTCTTGGGCAGTCATCTTTTCGGTGATATGTGACCAAACTGCTCTTGTGAGATGGATCTCGATGGAACTCTTAGCTTTCTTGAGAACCTTAGTCCATGCTGCTTCTGTCATGTTTGCCGGCTTCTCACCATCAAGTGCATCATCCAATCCTACTGTATCAGTACGCTCTTATCATCTTTTGCCAGTCCGTGAAATTATCCTTGTCTCAAAGGGCTTTAACATAGATCCTAGATCTACATTCATCTTCCTTTTTGACATCGTAGAACACCTTGAACGTAGCTCTTGATACCAATTGTTGAAAAATCACACACTAGACCTTGTTCTTTAATGTAACCAACGACAATAGATTAAAACTTAGCAAAATAGAAAAAACTAGAAAACACACAAGACTTATACTGGTTTGGTAGAACTTTTGCCTACATCTAGTTATGATTTCTTTACACCTTTGATTAATAATAGAGATTACAAAACTTTTGCAAACCCTAGAACTAATCTATCTCACTTGTCTTGGCTGTCACATTTTTTCTCACACATATTTATGCCTTACCGCAACCTATATATAACCATAGGTTCGGCTTACATGTCCCAAGGCTAATTGAATTCCTATTTCTAAGTGGATTAGGAAATTATACTTATCCAAATCCAAATAGACTTCTAGAAATCCAAACCTAAATTGAATAAGGAAAATTGAAATGCTTTCCTAAACCCTTTAGGACAGGAATCGGTATACCTCTAATTTTCCCTAAAACAATCATAAACCAACTATGACACTTTGACTAGCCAAAGAACCTAACAAGTAAGGCTGATCCGAATACAGTTTCCTTAGAAGTCTGGTCATGAACTCACCAGCTCTGAGCGAAGCTGTATCAAACAGAGTAGTGTTGCCACCATCACTCTACTCCTGGGCACTATGCGGAGTCCAAGTAACTCAGCTGGATAATTATGTTTTTTCCGCCAGACATGCGATCTTATCCTAATATGGAAAATAATCAAATCTTATAAGTCTTGAAGTTCCAACAACCTAGGGATTGGTGTGCACCGCAAGTAATCATATCTACTAAGATGGTGTAATATCTACTTCTATATATCCTATAGGATTCTCCTGACTTAGACCAAGGATTCTATCCTAAAAATGTCTCTCTCCCTACGGTATATATACACCCATCTAGGGTCTATCTATGGTAATGCAATCTACACACTTGAATTATCTTGCCCATTACTTGAGTCTAAAATCATTCAGTAACTTGATCGTCAGGGAGCCTTTGGTCGGCACCTCCACTCGGTCTTAGGCTTACTCATGGTTGTTTACTATTTTGCAGGTTGCTTAGGTTTATTTAGATTTACGCTCGAACACTGCTCACTGAGGTACGCGAATTTGGTTCCAACAATTAGTGCTTTCAGTGAGAGTAAACTTATATTCCTTTCGATCAGATCACTTTGCCTTGTAAAAGTTGTGTCAAGAAGAACGTCCCATGATCAGAACACAGGCGCAGGGGGCGAAGATGCCTCCTTTATAAGCCAAGTTTGGGAAAATGCCCTAAAGATACGCACATCAGTGAGAGATCTTAAAAAAAACCCTATTAACCAAGGAACAAGCTAGGCTCTCCAGACTAGATGAAAAGATAAAAGCTTTTGAAGACACCATCCCTCATCTCAAAGTCTCTGTGCCTCAGGTTCCTCTAGAGACAACAAACCTAAATCCACACCGCCTAACCCTGAAACTTGTCCCAACAAAGGGCACTAAAGAACCGTCGAAGACCTTAGGTCTATCGCCACCCGCCATCCTGGGAAGAGATCTTTCCCCTAATAATAGCCATAAAGGAAGAAACCAAGACCACTTCAAAAGAGCTTAGAAAGGAAGAAAGACGATGCAAAAGACATATCATCCTAAACACCGCGTCACCAAGCCAAAAGACATCCACTATCCCCCCTCCCCCCCCCCCCCCCCCCCCCCAAAAAAAAACAGAAAAATGGCGGAGTAGCAGTACCACCATTTTGGCTAGCATTTACCAATGTGTTTTGATCTAGGAAGAAAACTTAACCTAAAGCTCAACATGGCCTTAGATCATGCATCCATCTTGCATGATATTCATTTATTCATAATTAACTTAACACTTGTTCCTTTGCCATTGGAACATATATCATTGTTAATGATTAGAAGATGAGTGAAAAAGGATAGTTGTGTTAAAAATAATGGCTAAGCGTTCGAGTAGAAGAAAGAGACATAAAAGAGAGTTAATTTTTAAAAGAGACATGAAGAAAAAAAAGGATAGAGGAAGTGGCGAAAGAAGAAAGAAAACAGGAGGAGGAAATGAAATTAAAAATAATAAAAAGGAGGAAATGGTAACGTGTTGTTTATCATGTATGCTGTTGTTAAAAATTATTACTCTGTTGTTGAAATTATGATTATATTACTCTTGTTGCTAATTAGTTTGATTTATGTTGAAGCTTGCAGGCTTATTAGAGAAAATGAGATTATTAATATCTATGTGAACATGACATATGCAAATGCATTGCAAAGCAAGAAAGAGAGTTGAGTTGTGTTGAGTTGTGTAAAGTGTTTGAGTTGTGAAGATATTCAAGGGCTGGAGAATGCCTTGAATATAAAATAATGAACCTTGTATACGTCAGGCGTCGGGGAAAAGGCTTGAGCATACAATTAGTTGATTATAAAATAATGAAATCTGGTATATGTTAGCGTCGGGGGAAGTGCCTATATTCTAAGGTATTCGGAGCCAAGTGGTATAAACATGGTATGGGACGTGCAAGATTAGGTGCCTTAGGTATGCGTTAGCGGGATTAGAAGGGAGTGACTACATTCATCCATCTCATTTGCATATATTTTATGCATCTAAAAACATTGTTACATTCTAACTATTATTAAGTTGGTACTTTTGTTGTTGATTAATTTTGTGCATTAATGCTATTCCACTACGTATTCAATAGATTTTATGCAGTAAACTCAAGTGTTTACTATGTAAGTTTATTAGCAAATGTTAAACAATGTATTGTGCTTCATTTAAAGTAAATATTATTTTAAATTTTCTTACCCTGTCTTGGTTGTAAAATTTATTTCTATAGCTAAGATAGGACTTACATCTTAACTTGTGAATAGTCGTTATTTACGGGTCGAGGCGTGACAATTTTATCTGAAGTTTTCTTGAACCGAGTCTTAATTATCCCATGAGCTTGTCGTAGTTTTGGGCTACATCCCCTTTACCTGGTCTTTTTCGCCTGTTTTTATTGCTTACTGTCTTTTAATTTTCCCTCCTCCTACTTCCTTAGCCATGATATTCCAACCCCACCGCTACTATGTGCTCGGATCGACAAGCTTTGATCAGAAATTGGATATCAGATTCACTTCCCTCCCTCATTCTCCTCCTCCAACCGACATGCATGATCCCCATCGAGGCCAAGTGTTCTGCAGCCTTCGCCACAATAAAGGTATTTAACATACATGCATGATCCCCATGGAGGCCAAGTGTTCTGCAGCCTTCGCCACAATAAAGGTATTTAACATACCCCTTACTCTTTCTTTCTACCCGTACTTTGTTTATATATATTTGCAAGGGGTTTATAAGGAGGACTTGGATCTACTGTCTACTTTCTCGGTTCAGAGTTTTGGTGTGACATCCCACATCGCCCAGGGGAGTGATCCTTAAATGTATATTCCCATCCCTACCTAGCACGAGGCTTTTTGGGAGCTCATTGGCTTCGGGTTCCATCGGAACTCTGAAGTTAAGCGAGTAGCACGCGAGAGCACTCTCATGATGGGTGACCCATTGAGAAGTTCTCGTGTGAGTTCCCAGAAACAAAACCGTGAGGGCGTGATCGGGGCCCAAAGCGGACAATATTGTGCTACGGTGGTGGAGCGAGCCTGGGAAGTGATCCACCTCGGGTCGGGATGTGACATTTGGCTTCATCCAAGGATGTAACAGTGACATTGATGTAGTATGGTATATTGAGTATGTTTGCTTTTGCAACCTTCGGACACCTAAGCTTGTGTGGACCTCCCGATGTATCTTGAGTATGTTGGGTAGCAACTCTTATTTTGCTTGGGCATTTTACTTTATTTGTTGTTTAACTACCTCTTTTTGAGCCTAGTACTAGTTTTTAATGTAATGGAAGTTCTCTTCTTGACCAAAAAAATCAGGGAGTGTTGGAAGAACATTTACTGATACAAGTCTTGCACAAATTTCTTATATAAGACTCTGTCTCCCCCAACATTGGCGATTAAATGTGGGTTGAATGCTAACCGCTGCTTATTAATTTTGGCTTTGATGTTTGTATCAAAAGGATAGTTTTGGATGATTGTTTTTCTACATAAAATAGACAATAAAATGACAAAACTGAACATCTTTGATATGCTTAGTTTCAGCAGAAACCCCGGATGTGTTCAGTTTGAATATGAGCTATTTAAAATCACTGCGCTGTTGCTGCTGCTCATGAAAAATCACTGCGTTGTGAAGCTAAAGCATTGACGATTAATCTTTAGCTGAATGTGTGACCCAAAATCCCAATCCAACAACATAAGCATCTATCCGGCAACATTTGTTCTCTAAATGCATAATTTTTCACGTATTCCACTCAAAAATATAACCAGCAAGCCAATAGAGAGGGAGTGGCCGAGTCACCAACAATAAATTCCTAAGAATAACACGTAAGGATTAGTAAGAAAAACTGGGAAACCAATCAAATAACAACAACAGCCTTTTTCCACTAAGTGGGGTCGACTGTGTGAATCTTAGAACGTCACTCTGATCGGTTCTATGCCACGTCTTCCATTAGAAAAACTGGGAAATCGATCGAAGGTGGAAAAAAATTGAGAACGACGGGTAAGTTCGAGGATATATATATATTAATACAAGAAACGCTACAAACAATGCATGTCCCTAGAAGCCCCATTTAAATCCAATGACGCATGATCACTGAAAAAATGATGCCAACGGATATCAGACCTGCTCTATATTTTTATGTATTCTGGGACAGGAAAAGAAAAAGAAAACCCCCAATTTACATTTAAGACTACGTAGATGTCAACTCGATGCAGAGGTATATATGGTGGCAGTGGCATCCTTCTAGAATACGAAGATGATAAGAAATAATCTAAGCAGTAGAGACAATAATCTCAAAGAAGGAATCTGGGATGAGATGAGCTGACTCGATGCAGCTGATGGTTTTGAGGGTGCTCTTCCAGCAACAGCAGGAGCAAACCCACCGGGGGTGCTCTGCTGCTCATTTGTTGGCAAGGGATTTGGTGGTGTGCCTTTTGGAGGTGCTAGGGGCATCCTTTTAACATCATTAAGATCTCGGCCTGCAATGCATGAATTTATAAGCAACCGTAGAGTTACACTTTTCACTTTCCAATTTTATCCTAATACAGTGGATTGAACTAAGCATATAGCCATCACATAAACTTAAAGTTAGCAAAAATAAAAGGATATCAGCCAGTGGCCTATAAGTTTCAGGCCAGACTGATGACTTCCAGCATCACTTTCGGCTAAATAGATGACATTTCACCCATCACATGAGACAAGGACAACCAATTGTACGCAGTACTATATCAAGAAAGTCAGAGAACTCACAATTTGAACGCGACCAACCTAGCTTCAAGTTCTCCCTATCGAATACCATCCGGTATCCCATCATGAAGTTCTCTGCACAAGGAAAGTCTCAGATAACAAGATGTTTAACAGGGATAAGGGAAAGTATGAAAAATCAAAGAACTAAGCTGCAATTTTGCTAGAGAAATTATTCATGCTTACGTCCAACCGTTCCAGTATCTCCCTCTGCTGGCTGTATGGCTAAACAGAATCCAATAACTCCCTGCACCAGGAATGCCTAATTTGTAAGATTCTAATTCAATTGGTTCCATCTTGCTTCAAAACTGAGATAAGAAATGGTTTCTCCAAGCTAATTCACATATTGACAGATGCAGACATAATGAAACTTAATTTAATTCACATCTATATGAAAAATCTCAAAAGCTGGTTTACCTACCTGATCACCGTGTATCAGAAAAATAGGATCATGGACCACAAAACTGTTGTTAGCGAGGAACATAAGCGTCACAGAAGGCACTTTGGGCAGATCTTAAGAACTGTTCTAGGAAAAAATACCCCAATAATGGCATAAGATTGTGCCCACAACTTTCAGAAAAGGGCATGGAGTTTCTGAAACCATTTAACTTCATGAAAACTCACCTCGTATTATAGCAGTACTTCCAAGGAGATCCTGCGTAGTTAGCAAGTGTTGCATTTACTCGTCTGTCAAACTATCAAAAAATGGAAGATGTAATCAGCGATGCAGATAATAAATATAGATATTGGAATCTTACAAAAAAAATGTACCTCAATTGCAATTTTATCGTACACTGCTTCTGGAAGAAATGTAAATGATATCCCACTGTCAACCAGTGCTTTGAAGCTTGTCTGCTTAAGGCAAGAATTTCCAATACAGCATGCTTCCACACCAACGATATACATTTCGCTGCAATAAACAACAATGGAGGCTTCAGCATATATAAAAAATTCAGCTTAGCAATTATACAGAATTGTCACTTAAAGTTGCAATTCAAAAAGAACTGTATAGATAGTTCATACTAATTTCCATTAGAAGGCAGGAAGGATGTAGATTGTTGTGTAGCTGGCCCCTGGTCCCCAAACAGTAGTCTCCCAGAACTGTCCTCGTCAAAGCACATCGAGAAGGAGTTCTTGGTCAATCCCGCTTTAGCAAGTAAAGTAGGAACTGAAGTCTGTCCCAGTCCTAAACCCATAAGACCATAAGGAGCAATTCCATCCAGGTAACCACCACTTTGCTTCATTCCACATCTGTATACAAGAAAAGTTAATATCAGACACAGAATTCCATATTACTAATGGAACTATTTTATACATTTAGTTTAACAAATTAATGAGGAAATGCCAACAAAAACATATCGCACCCTATGATAACAGGTGCTCGAATAGAAGCTTTTGATGCATCATCACCGCCAGCTGCTAAGTGTAATATGTCCTTCACGGCAATCCAGAACTTGATGTATTTTCTGTGTAGTACTCAATAGTGTAAGGGCATGTCTGCTTCGAATTCTTGCACTTTGGACCAGATTCACATAACTCATGGCTGCAAGATACATGCTTGCTGGTGTTTGAACCAGATGGGCTGTACTCATGTAAATCCCTATCCTGCATAATAAATGCCCCAAATATGAGGGAGCACCTGCCAATCAATTATTGGAAATAAGTGCTGAACCTGTTAACAAGTCTTAGAAGAGACTTACTGACTCCACTACAACAAAGGCTCACTAAGTCACTATAGTGAAGGTATGCTGGAAAGAAGTAATGAAGAAATTTTGTCCAAGTTGAAGGTATAGATTAGTCTTTACGTAAGCTTATCCCTTTCTATCCAAACAATATTGCAGGACTATAAAGGTTAAGCAATATGTTTCCTTCATGTCTAATCCCCTCAAATTGAGGAAACCATTCACTTCACCTTCACACATACATTGAAATACATGAATTATCCAATCGAACCTAATTATAGGCACCTCACGAGCCCCCAGATTCTACTTATCGAAACGACGTTTGATGGGTCTGGACCTTCCATAGGATAGTGCGTTGGGAGAAACGGGCCTTAACTTTTTCTAACAATTTTCTTGCATACACATTAAGATTCAAGTAGCTCATGGCATAATAGAAGAAAGTTGAGGTTCCACTGTAAAACTAATTTGAATATGGAAAGTAGCACAATTACTTATAAGCACATGCAAGGTCCTTTCTTTTCCCGACGTGGGATTGATACTCTTAACACAACCGCTCACGCGTGGCAAATTTTCGAGTCTAGCACGTGCACAACCAAATAATGTGAAATAGAGGGAGTAGCCCAATTACTTATAATATGAAATACAAAAACTATGCTGCGAAACATAAAATCATGAAACGGCTAACAGAAATCTAAAAGGCAATGGAATCATAATTAGAGGTAAAGGGTAGCCTACCAGAGCTGTATAGTAAGTCGCAGACAGAGGAGCGCATTGTATGCAATCACATGGAACCCAAAGCAGATCACTCCCAGTATCCAATGCAACCAGAAACGAAACATTGGGCGTCCCTATATCAATCCACGTATAATGCAACCTAAAACGCACAACATCGACATTCCGAAAACTTCATTTTCCATTCTATATGCTTAAAAATTTTGACGTTGGAAAACCAAGTGAAATGAAATGAGAGTAGGAGAAATTAAGACAAACCGGCCCAAGTCGTTGCCAAATGACACCGTATAGCCACCTTCAGAGGGGACGAGGAATATGAAGTGCCGGCGAGAGCCGAGCTTCATATTCTGTTTCTGGAAGTCGGTGGTTGCGAGCAGGTGGTAGTAGTCCATGGTGTTCCTCTGCGGCCACCGACCTAAGGCCTTGGGGTCTCCATTCCTCGAAATCCGAAGCGTCTTCGCTTCGTCGGAGAACCGGTGTATCAGCCTCAACGACAGCGTAAGCGCGCGAGCACCATGAAGCTGTGTAAGCACGAACGCCACTAGCAGAGCAGAAAGCAGAGATCGAGCCACCACGGCGACTCCAAGAGAGAAACCGCCTCAGCTTAGCTTGAGATCTGATGAGAGAGAGAGAGAGAGAGAGAGAGAGAGAGAAAGAGAGAGAGAGAGAGAGGTAAAGTGGAGGAGGGGAAGAGGACGAGAGAGGAGAGTAGTGACAGAGCTATGGCCTTCCCTATTGCCTATTGGGGAATGTCTAATTAAGCGAATGGGATGATGATGGTTAATTGGTTACCAATTGGTTAATTAATTTAATTGAGTGAGTGAGGGGGTCTTTCCGGAACATGGACCCTCTTCGGATCCACATGCCCTAATCCATCAAATTCTATCATCTGGATCGTTGAAATTTGATACAATGACGGGATTTTAAACCGCACAAATTTAACCCTCTTTTTGACAGATGTAGTATAGATGTAAGTAGGGTATCGTTCTAGGCCGGGGATTAGGAGGGCTTGCTAAAACCTCTAAAATAAATTAAAAACGTAAAAACAAAGTTTAAAACACTAAACTAAAATAAAAACACTTAACTAAAATAACTCAAAATAAAACTAACAAATAAACTAAAACAACTCAAAAGACTCAAAACAACTCAAGACTCTAGAAAATACAAACTAAGCTAAAAACTCGAAACACACTAAAAATGACTCAAAATAATGAAAACAATTTAAAATAAAAACTAGGAATTTAATTGGACGGAAAGTAAATTAAAAGATAATAAAAATTAACTAAATAATAATATTTTAATAATGGGGGGATTGATTTGGTTTTGACGAAGTAAATTAAACTTAAATAAAATACAAATTGACAAAAACATAAAATAAAGGTGAATGGATAGGCGACGGATTGGCTAGAGGGTTTTTCACACATGACACATAAGCAACCTAAATTGATTTTCAGTTGTTCTTTCAATAAATTGTAAATTTCAATACTCCAGATTAACCGTGAACAGCACTTTTTTAATCTTCAAGTTTTCCTTAAGTTATTGAATTGGATGAACAGCATACAACAATTCAACACATTCTCTAAAAGTCCCCTACGTGAAAAGCACAATAGAGATACAATCAAAGATCATTAAACTTTGTGAAAACTATAAATACTGACGAGGCATTCGTAACTATGAAAAGCATGATACTCCTGCCAAGAATTTACTTAACGCGATTGTGGATAACAACCTTCACTACTCATGAATATAAGTTCATAACGATTAGGTGAAATTCACTTATATTCTAGCATCAAATTCATGCATGTAAATTAAGTATGCATTCTTAATCAACATACACAAATAAGTTATCAATCAAGCAGTTAAGCAAATTAAATCACAACTCAGAAATCACAACTGAAGTTACCAATTTAAATTACAAATATAATCATGGCTTTGAATTATCCTCTAGCCAAACAAATTAACTACACATGTTTAACATAATTTAAAAGTAAATTAAATTAAACATGAATTTAGAAAAATATAACCGAAGTGAGAGTGTGCAGTGCAGCCTCCTGCCAAAGCTGCCTCTCGCAACTGTCCTTTGTTTTTCTTTTATTTCCGAGGCTCCGAGGTCAAGCTGCTAATCCCCGTCGCCTGCCTCTGTGTCTTCCTCCCGATGCCGCTGAGCTCCCTTTTACCGAGAGCTGATCTGCTGCCCCGCTGCATAGCTGCTTTGTAGCTCCTCCCGTTTCTCTCCACCGACTGCTGCCAAGCAGCTCGGCTAAATCTGCCTTCACTCTCGCACGCTGCCACTCTGGCAGCCCAATCTCCCGTAAGCTGCTCAAGGCAGCCCTCTCTTTTGGACTCTCTGGCAGCTTCCTGCTGCCCTCCAGATGGCAGCGTTCCCCCTTCCTTATTCCGCAGCTCTCTTCTTCTTTTTCGAGAGCAGTGCTCCTGACCTGCGTAAGCTGCCTAAGGCAGCTTCTCTGAGTTTTTCTTTCCTTCGCTCCCTCCAATCTTAAACTCTCTCTTCTCTGATTTATTAATTCCCTCTGCCGCAAGCCTTGGATGCCTTCCGAGTTTTGCTTCTCCTTTCCAGCTGCCAAAGCAGCTTGTCATCATGCCTTTGCTTTTGTTTATGCTTCCACCGAGAGCACGCTGGATTGATTGTGTTTCCACCGAATTCTTTTAATCATTCACACACAATAAATTATATTTAAATATATAAATATATATATATATAAATAAATATATATATATTATTTTCTAAATGATAAGTATAATTCAACAGACAAGATAGTTTAGATGAATTTATAACTTAACACTTCACTTATTCTATTTTTATTTTCTTTTCTTGAAAAACTTATAAAACATAAAAATAACGTAAATAGCTCAAAAAATAACGAACTAACTAAGAAAAGACGAGTGAATTTGATATAAAAATATATATAAATATGATCCGATCATACAACGGCTAAAATTATTATAATTTTTAAAGTGGTATCATGTTTGTAACTATTAGATCAAATTTCAACGGTCCAGATGATGGAACTTGGTGGACTAGGACACATGGATCCGGAAAAGATCTATGTTCGTCTTTACGTGTCAACTATGTCAGGGAGGTGACAAATGCATCTAACACCTGGGCGAGGACTGCTTGGCTACCCATTTTTATGCGCTTTTCGTATCCTTCTTTTCATTTTAAATTGCTTACATTTTTGCTCACCACTATAATTATGGTGTATAATACATCTAATTGTTTGTCATTGTCCTTTTACATAATTATAGTTAATTTTTATAGTAATTGTTAACTTCTTCAATTTGGAAAAAAAAAACCCAAAGTTAAATGAAATACGTGTCAATGGATTAGGAGTATAATAAGCATATGCCAAAGTTTAGAATGGTGAGCAAAAATACGTTTTTTTTACAATTTACAATAAAGGTTAAAAAAAGTTATCCAAAATATCAAAATCGACTGAAATGGTACCTAAATCGAATAAAAAATAGACCAAACCGAAAGTACTAAAATATTTGGTACCCTAACCGAATCGAAATCGAAAATTTTGGTACATACATCAGTTTCAAATACTGAATTTTTTGGTAATATCAGAGCCAATTCTAAGATTTTAGGAGCATTTTTACTCACTATCATAAACTTGACATGTGTCCCTTGTCTTAACTCTAGTTAACTATTTAATTAATCAATCACTTTTAATTTTTAACTTGATTTAAAACTAAACAAAGAAAATTAGTTAAAAAATGAGAAACTTGATATAAGTCCAATTTTTAGTCCAGTTTATCAAAATAAGTCAAATTCTTTAAATTTAATTATTTTATTATCAATAATTATCTCTTTAATGATAAATTTATTATAAAATTCTTTTTTGTTGTTGTCAAAAGATAGAAATTTGAATTAAATTCGAATCATTACATGAGCATCTTCTGCTAGAATATTAAAAAGAAACTCAGGTCCTAACTCATCTCAGCCAAATCTCCTGCCATGCTTAACAACGTACGCCGCAATCATATGAGTTGCACGATTACAATGACGAGAGGTAAAGCAGAACCTCATTGACTGAAATAAGCTTGCCATTCTCCAAATATCTTGGAGATAAATGTCAAGAATCACATTAACTGCAACCTCCTTATTGAGCATATATATGAAGCCTTTAGAGCCCGATTCAACCACCAACCTAGAACTAGTGCCCATATCACTACCCACCACCGCCTCCAATCCTTTATGGACTGCCTCAGCCTCTGCCATGATCGCAGCCCCAAAGAACACCCCTCATTCCCCTTCCGCTAACTTCGGTATCCCAGCAAAATCCCAAAGCACCTACCCAACCCCTCTCTCATTCGAATGTTTCATCCATGCCGCATCACAATTAAGTTTCAGCACACCAAAGCTGGGTTTCTGCCAGCATCCCTCCCCCTCCCTAACCCCTGTCCCCTGCTGAAACCCTTTTCCAAATCCCATGCCCTCCTAAATTCCCAAAATCTCCCCCCAGTTATCCAATAAATCACTCCCCCTAGCCACTATAACCCGTAAAACCTCCCATCCCTCCCCCACCGTGTCACTCACAGCATCCCTAAATTCAACCCATTGTCGTTGCCACGAATCCACAGCCACTTGGGGTAAAATTATAACCCCTTTAAATACAACCTCATTCTGACATTTCCAAATACGCCAAAGACCAAACACCACATGTTGCAATATTGCATCTGCCTCTACCTCCTTCTCCATCCACTACACAATCCATTGCCATCCTTCAAGAAAATCATTGACCCCCAAACCCGCCATATTAAATTGTAAGGATGTCCCAAATCAAAAAGCATGATTAAAATCACACTGAAAGAAAAGATGGGTCTCTGTTTCATCGCTTGCTCCACAAAAATCACATTGATTGACCACCCTGATCCGTCGACACTCGAGGTTATGCCTAACCGCCAACGCCTTCCAAATAAAGAACCGATGTTTAGGTGGCACCATAATAGTCCAAATCCTCTTCCAAACCCTCCCAATGTACCAGAACCACTCGACATGCCACTTCCCTTCCTTCCAAGCTCTCAATTTTTCATCATATCCATCGCAACATGGTATCTCGACCTTACGGAATACAAACCATTTTTTGTATAATGCCAAATACGTTGATCCTCACACCTAAACCTACTAATCGGGATAGTCTGAATCAACGCCAAATCATCCGAAGACACCAATGCCGCAACCTCACCAATCCTCCACCCCATCTTGTCCTCTGTAATCAACTCGAACACTTTAATATTTAGAGCCTCATTCCTCAATACAGGTTTAAATGAATGGGGTTTGGGAAGCTAAAGATTCGTCACTCTAGTCAACTCCCCATTCCCCCACCCTCCACCGTAGCCCTCTGGTCAATATTTGTCTCCCCCACACAATGCCTTTCCACCCCCAAGACAACTTATTTTTCCCACTTGCCTCCAGGAAAGATGTGGAAGGAAAATATTTATCTTTTAATACCCTACTAAGCAACGACTCCGGCATCCGTAACACCCGCCAACTAATTTTAGCAAGCATAGCTACATTAAACCCCATAAGATCTCGAAAGCCCAAACCTCCAACCTTCTTACTTGCAGTCAATTTATTCCATGCAACCCAATGACACCCTTTAGCATTTGAGACACTCTTCCACCAAAATTGAGCAATGACTCACCCCATTTCTTTGCACGTTGTGACCGGTAAATTGAAACACGCCATAGCATGGTTCGGCATTGCCATTGCAACCAATTTAATTAAAATCTCCTTCCTTGCCGAAAACAAAAATTGCTCTGCCCACCCATCAATACGACACTCAATACCTCTACTGACAGATTCAAACACCGCCTTCTTCGAAGCCCCAAAATCAGCTTGAATTCCCAAATACTTGCCGAACCCATCCCGAGCCTATATTTGCATCCTTCACACAATCCTTTTCTTATTCTTCTTCAAACAGCCCTTCCTGAAAAATATAGAACTTTTCTCCAAATTAATAATTTGACCCGATACCTTACCATAATCCTCCAAAATGTTAACCATATTCCCTGCTTCGATCTCATCCGCTTTACAAAAAACCATTGAATCATTCGCGAAAAACAAATGAGTAATTGCCTCAGCTCCCGGTGCCACCCGCACGCCACTAATTAGACCTTCCAGTTCTTTTTTGTGAATATATGCCTAAAGGCCTTCGGCACATATTAGAAAAAGAAATGGGAACAAAGGATCGCCTTGTCTCAACCCTCTTTCCGGATGGAAATAACCTGACGAAACACCACTCACCATCACACTATACAACACCGTCAAAATGCATTCACAAATCTAATCACAAAATTTGGGATGAAATCTCAAATTATGCATCACCTCAAGCAAAAAACCCCATTCCACTCGATCATATGCTTTTGCCATATCGAGTTTAACCGCCATTGTACCATCATCTCCCTCCACCACTTCCTTCAAAGAATGCAAAATCTCATGAACTACCAAGATGTTGTCATGAATTTGTCATCCCGGAACAAAAGCCGATTGATTATAGCTTAGAACCCCATCTATCCATTACATACTTGAGTCTTCTCGTCAAAAGTTTAGCAATTACCTTGTACACAACATTACAAAGAGATATAAGCCTAAGCTCTGTCATCCACCTCAGAGCCTTCACCATTGGAATTAAGACAATATGGGTATGGTTAATCTTCTGCAACAACATTCCCAAATGATAGAAAGCCTGCACCATTCGAACAATATCATCCCCCACCACCTCCCAGTGATCTTCGTAAAAAGCAGCCGTGAAACCATCAGGACCAAGAGATTTAGTAGCAGGGATTTGAAACACAGCCTCTCAAATTTCCTCCACCGAAAAGGGCCGAATAAGCTCATCATTCTACCTTCATTCCCTCTTGTCCCCCCCCCCCCCCCTCAACACTTGCCGCCACCTCCCCACCACTCCAAGACCCCCCCCCAGACTAAAATAATGTGGTAAAATAATCAACCTCAATCTCTTGCATGCGTACCTGCTCCATGTGCCAAGCCCCATGATTATCTTCCAACCCTCGCAACCTATTGTTTCTGCACCATTGAACCGTTTGAGCATGGAAAAACTTCATTTTTTTGTCACCCTCACGAAGCCAAGTATTCCGGGATTTCATTTTCCAATATACCTTTTCTTCCTTTAGTGCCACCATCAATTCTTTTTCCTTACCCCTGATATACTCATGCCACTCTCACATCCACTAATCATTCTCTGATATCTTCCCATAATTCCTCAACCCTCCGCTTTGAATTTGGTTTCGTAGTTTTTATCCACCTAACCAATTGGTGCCGAGTCCCCTTCAATTTTTCGCACCTTAAAACCCAAAGACCGCTGAAATCTTCCAAGCCTCCTTAACAACCTCTCCACATTCTGGCTTCTTTACCCACTATGAATCATATATGAACTGCCTTGGCCTTTTGAGAGTTATTGGTTAAGTAGACAAGATAAGCATAGAATGATCGGAACCCTCCAACACCACATGCTTAATTTTTCGCATCAGGAAATAATCTCATCCACCCCATAGTTGCGACGCCACGATCAAGCCTTTGTTGAATCAACCCATCATCCCGCTTATTTCTCCACATAAACGGGTAGCCCTCAAAGCCCAAATCAAGGAGCTCATTATTTGCTAGGAAATCCCGAAAATCTGTCATACTTGCCATAAAGCGGTAATTACCTCCCTCTTTTTCTTCATTATCCACAATGTCATTAAAATCGCCAAACACCAAGCAGTTCCCACTTGAATTTGTAATCCGCTTACCTAGCTCATCCCACTGCCACTTCCTTCGCTTATCATTCGTACTTGCATAAACTGCTATCAACTTCCAATCCGACACAAGCGGATCACTTCCTAACCCCAATTCAATAAAAAACTAGACCACACGATACTAGAAATGTTAACCCCATCTTTCCAAAACACACACAAAAATTTGATGCGAATTAAATCAAACACACAAATAAACCCTCTTGTTGTCAAATTGTAGTAAGGATGCAAGTAGGGATCGTTCTGGACCGGGGATTAGGAGGGATTGCTAAAACCTCTAAACTGACTCAAAAATATGAAAACAAAGTTAAAAACGTTCAAAAGACTCAAAAATGAACTAAAAAGACTCAAAACTGCCTAAAAACACTAAATAGGCAGTTTCTAGCTGTAAACACAACTTTGGACGAAAATAAGGTTTTGGGTTTATTCAAAACCTTCTAAAACATAAACAAAACAGATTCTAAACACTTTAGAACAAGAAAGTAAAGGGGGGATTTTGGTTTGACGAAAATTGAAATAACAAAGCAAGTTATAAAACTAGGCAGATTGTAAAACGAATTTGGGAAATAAGATGAATGATGGACAAGCTAGAGGTTCTTTCTCTACACATGATATGTATGCAAACGAATTGATTTCCAGTTACTTCTTATTGAATCATGAACGACAATGCCCCAAATTAACCATGACATCACTAGTTAATTCTCAGATTTTCGTTAAGTTATTAGATTGGATGACATCATTCGACAACCCAAAGCATTCTCCAAAAGTCCTCTACATGACATCATAATAGAGATACATTCAAAGATCATTACGTTCAATGAAAATCATAAGCATTGACAAAGCACTTATAACTATGACATCATGTTACTCATGCTAGGAATTGAACTTAACGCGATCGTGACCAACGACCTTCACTACATATGAATATAAGCTTGTAACGATTATGTGAAACTCACTTATACTCTAGCATCAAATTTATGCAAGCCAATTAAGTGTCGACCCTCAATCAACACACACAAATAAGTTATTAATCCAACGGTTAAGCCAATTGCATTCAAAACTCAATAATCTATAACTGAAATTTATCAATTCAAAGTACAAACATAATCATGGCTTTGAAATCACCCCTAGCCAAGAGGGGTTTAGCCACTCATGTTCACAGCAAAGCAAAGTAAAACGAATTTAAACATCATAAACATGAAACGAAGTACACCTAAAAACGCAATCTGCAAACTTGAAACGTCCAAGGCCTCCTTCTTCTCCACCTCGCTGCGGCACAAGTGTTTAAGGTTGTGGTTTAGGTGTATGGATGAAGGGTATAGTTTAGGATAGAAGGGGGCTACGGCAAGAGTGTAGAAGGGTCAGAAATTATGTCTAGGGTATGTAAAGTCTATGTAAGGGTGGTAGGGGATGGATAGGAGAAGAGGTGAGGGTTTAAACACTAACTAGACTCAAAGAATGTAAAACTAAAGTTTAAAACACTAAAACAAACCAAAAGACTCAAAACAGCAAACAAACACTCAAAACTGCCTTAAAAACACTTTCTGGGCAGTTTTGAGCACAAAACACAAATCTGGACGAAATTAGTTTAAAGCTTGAATCAAAACACTTAAAAACACAAATCAAAACACTTTCTAACTAATCTAGGACTTCAAAATAGAGGGGGATTTAGTTTTGACGAAAATTAAAACAAAGAAAGCAGCTTGTAACCAAAACAGATTGTAAAAAACGAATTTGGATGAAAATATGGATGGAAGGCTAGCTAGGAGGTTCTTCTCCACACATGACACACCTGCAAACAAAGAGATTTTCAGTTGTTCTTTCGATAAATCAAGGAACTCAACACCCCAGGTTAATTAGGTCCGCTTAAATTAACCTTCAAGTTTTCCTCAAGTTAATGAATTGGATGGGAAAACGCATACAACAACTCAAAACATTCTTCAAAAGTTCTTTACGTGAAAAGCACAATAAAGATACAATCAGAGATCATTAAGCACCATGAAAACTATAAGTGTTGACGAAGCATTCGTTACTATGATGAGCATGAAACTAGTGCCAAGAATTCATTCAACGCGATCGTTTATAAGCGACCTTCACTATTTGTGAATATAAGGTTGTAACTATTAGGTGAAACTCCCTTATAATCTAGCATCGTATTCATGCATGAAAACTAAGCGTGCACTCTCAATCAACATACACAAATAAGTTATCAATCAAGTAGTTAAACGAATTGAATCCACAACTTATGAAATCACAACTGAATGTAATCACTTTATCCTGCAAGTATGTACATGGTCTCGAATCACCCCCTAACTAAGAGGGGTTTAGTTCCTCATACTCACAAAACAAAGATTATTGAATTGAAACATTGAAATCAAAGGAAAGGAAACACCTAAAACGTTCCAACAATCCTCAATCGAATAGCAAGCACATCCAAGGGCACTCCTCATTCCTCTTTGCTGCGGCACAAGGCTTTGGGACAGGTTTTGGGTGGTATTTGTATGGAGGGTGGTTGTAGGGTGCGGCAAGGATGGTTTGGGGTTAGAAAATATGGAGAATGGTGAAGGATGGGCACGGCAAGGGTGGGTGATTGATTTCTGGCGTGAATGGGAGTGAATGGATGATTTGTGGCTGCAACAAAGGGGATTAAAAAGGGATAGGCACAGCTAGGGTTGAATGCCTTGGGCGGCAAGGCTAGGAAATAGCAAACTAGGAATGTTTTGGTTCAGAAATCAAAAGGGATTAAGGAATGTTTTTATGTGGCAGAAATAGGAGAGAGGAGGGAAGTGATTTGGATACAAAACAAGGAAGAAAATCCTTCCCCCTTGCACGGCAAGGAAGAGAAGAAAAAAGGAATGTGTTTGTGCACAGAAATTAGGCAAGGGAGACTACCTTGTGCGGCAAGGAACAAGGACTCCAAAGAATGGTGCGGCAAGGGCTGTTTAGGAATGTTTAGGCTTCTAGAACCACCAATTGACTACCCTCACACATTTAGGAACCCTTTTGTGGCTGAAACTTTGGTGAAGAAGGATTGGGAAACTTTCATTTCAAGAATAGAAACTCTTCAAGAATAGAAACCTTCAAAAATAGAAAGTTCCAAACTTAGAAACTTCGGTTTCCAATTCTGACTCTTCATTCTTCATTCGCCTTGAATTCCATTCTTCACATCTTCATTCACTCCTTAGCTCATTTTCACTTCAATTTCATCCTTCCATTTAGCTCCAAGCATGTCCTATCCATCTTAGGCCCCATTTTGCTCCAAAAGGCTCCAAATTACATCATTTTGCACACTTTGGCCTTAGAATCTGAAAACACACAAAAGTGACTTTAAACACTAAAATAACTAAGGAAACACAACATAAATGCACGAGAACAAGTCAATTAAGTAGCATAAATATGCTCCTATCAAGCTCATTATTTGCTAGGAAATCCCGAAAGTCTTTCGTACTTGCCATAGAGCGGTAATTACCTCCCTCTTTTTCTTCATTATCCACAATGTCATTAAAATCGCCAAACACCAAGCAGTTCCCTCTTGAATTTGTAATCCGCTTACCTAGCTCATCCCGCTGCCTCTTCCTTCGCTTGTCATTCGTACTTGCATAAATTGCTATCAACTTCCAATCCGACACAAGCGGATCACTTCCCAACCCCAATTAAATAAAAAACTAGACCACACGATACTAGAAATGTTAACCCCGTCTTTCCAAAACACACACAAACCTCAACCAATAACTTTCGGTTCCACCGGTTGCATAAAATCCATTCTTAACAACTTCAATAAATACCTGTAGCAATCACTTTTATTTTTTGTTTCAAGTAAGACCACTACCTCGGGGTTGTGGTGACACACCCCGATCCGAAAAGTCCACTTGGACTTCGAATCGAGTTGTGCTGGCCAACACCTGGACACGAATGCACACTCTAGCACTATCTTTTATTTGAATTAGTTCTAGTTCAATTTAAATTTATGCATTTTTTTTACATCACTTACCTATATGGTTACGTCACTTCGCAGTGATAGCCAGCATGCTTTGACCTTTTCTGGTCGAGATGTGTCATGTGGAGCCTCATCTACTCCACCAAAGCATCTACTGTCAATGAACCCCCAATTCCTTGACAGTTCCGACATAATGTTTTCATGGCGACCGTGAATTGCAAAGACTGTTTTTAATTGATTTTAATATTTTTTTAAAAATATATAAAATGAGTATAAAAAAATAAAAATATGTAATTAGATAATTGAACTTATTCCTAAAAATCTTAGAGTTTTTGGACCAGCCCCATAAAAACATTCAACAATCATCATCATCGTATGCAAATCCTGAAGGATCTGCCAAGATTTATCAAAATTGATGCCAGGAAGGAGACCCCAAAAATTTCTCTCGATTTTTCTTGCCAATTGCCGCTCGGATTTTTTGTTTTTTCAATTCTGTAGCATCCAAATTCGAATTTTCCAGAAATTTAATGCAATTGTTCTGAAATCCGATTACAAAAATCAAAATTTGATTTTACTGTTATAAGATGATTCAACAGTTCATTGACTACATCAACGCCGTCACCAAAGAGTGAGATTATTCCTTCTCTTTTAAGAAATTGATTCGAATTCTCATTGTTTTTGAAAAAAAATATTTCGAATTTGGTTTTTTGGAAACGTTTTTGAAATTGGGTTTGATTTTGATTTCGAATTTGGTTCTAGCCAGCGAAGACGTTCCGTATGAATAGTTGGACAATATCGTGCGGCTGTGACCTCGCCGATCTGTTTGTGGGCTTGGTATTGCCTGCAGCAGAAGGAATTAGAAGGTTTAAAGTTGTAATTCTGCAGTCTGCAAATCTGCAAAGCTTCACGTGCAGCTTGAGGTGTCGCTCCCGGAGTTTGAACGAATCAAAGGTAGGGAAAGGCTGAAGCTTCGAATGAGTTTGTATTCTGAAAAATGTTGGGGGAGTTTGGATGTATTCGAATGAGTTTGCATATGCATCATAATTGAATTAATCCTTGTACATGCATCAAATTAAATTAAATTAACATATTATTATCTTGAATATGCATATAATTGAATTATATTTGAATTGAAAAAGAAAGAAAAAAAAAATTGGGAATCACGGCCTGGGTTCTTCGAACCCATGACCTTGCGCTTTTCAACCAAGAATGAAGCTTGGATGGCCTGCATGGAGTCCCCAAGCCGAAGCCGCGGGCTCCAGATTGAAAACCAGAACACCCCAACACCCACCACTGCGTCTCCACCGTTGTAGGATGGCCTGTTGTCCATCCTCACACCCGGGTCACCATGTTTGATGGCTTGAAGCCTGTCCTCAACATCAATTGGGCGAGATTCGATTGAATCTCATTGATTTTTTTTCTTTTCGAAAACCCGATTCAAAATTCTAGCGTTTTACAAAGAATGTTAAGATTTTTTTTTCAAAACTCTGTTCATATTTGAGGTCCTTGACGACACACGGACTAGTTCAAAGCATCGTTATGCCCAAGCTAACCGCCTGACATGGTGTCGTCAACCAAATCCGATGTTCTTCCCCGGTAATGCACACCCAACACGTGCTGGGATACTCTTTTGGGAACAGCCATTTGGGCTTTGATTGGTCTTTGACCAATCTAAAACCTGAAGAAAAATAAAATTTGGCCCGACTCCTATTATTCCGAGGTAGCCTATTCACCCCTTTAGGCTTAAGGACCCAAATTCCCCCAGGCTATAAGAAAAAAAAAACAAGCAAAACAAAATAATTTTTTTGTTTTGGGCTCACCTAAAGCGACCCGTATTGAAATTTTTTTGGGCTTGCTTGCAACAACCCACCTCCCTGCTTCTATCTCTTCCCGTAGGCCTGCAACCTACACCCGAGATCCTCCAGCCCTATGTTTGGGCTTAGGAAGCATGGTCCAAATTTTTTTTAAGCCACCCGTGGACTTATATTTTTTTTCTATTGGGCCCCGAGCTTTATTTGCCTAATTATTTTAGGCCCAATGGGTTTTATATTTTTTCACCCACACTTTAATTTGGCTCCAAATCCAAATAAATTAATTCAATTATAATTATAGACCTAAAAATTCTATTTTTGCATATTTGTTTTCATATATATATATATATATATATATATATATATATATATATATATATATTTGTGTTTGCCTGCAGGAATATATGAACCTAAAGTTCATAATTATTTTGAAACCCAAAGTTTCGTATAAATATGAACTTCAAAAATATTACGCATGAAAACCCGCAGTTTTTTCATGCAAAATTAAACCAATACATGTCTATTAGAACCTGTATGTTCTACTCCTATGTGAATGGGTTGATTTTTCTCCATTACACTAGCCACATCTTGTCCATCTATTTTGTGATAGGAACATGTTGAATCTAAACAAACTCGACTTCACCGCTTTGGAGGTCTCTGGAAGGAACTACCTCAAGTGGGTTCAAGATGTGAAGCTCCAACTCACTGCAAAGAACTTGCGTCCTGCCATTGAAGAATCAATGGGCGAGCCTGTTGGCGAAGCTGAAAAAGGCATTGTTGTGATCTTCATCCGAAGACATATCCATGACTTTCTACAAATGGAGTATCTTGCTAAGGAGGATCCACATGCATTATGGGGCGCTTTGGCTGATCTTTTTTATCACCAAAATGACATATTCTTGCCTTAAGCAAGACACGACTGGTAACACTTGTGCTTCCAAGACTTTAAGATTTTAAGTATGTGAATGAATATAATTATGAAGTTTGTCGAAAAGATTCAAACTATAAAAATAAACCAATTCTAACCTAAATTAACTCAAAAGATTCAAAAGAAACTAAATATGGCAGATTCAAATCAAAAGACACAAGTTGTAAAAAGGGGATTGGGTTTTGATGAGAATAACTTAAAAACAAGCAAATTGAAAACTAGGGCAGATTATAGCACGAATTTAGATGAATTAGATGGATGATAGATCAGCTAGAGGGTTCTTCTCCACACATGACACACTTGTACATAAACCAATTTTTAGTTGTTCTTTCGATAACTTATGAAACTCAATACTCTGGGTTAACCGTGATAGCACTTTTTTAACCTTCAAGTTCTCTTTAAGTTAATGAATTGAATGGGATAGTGCATATAACAATTCAAAACATTCTTCAAAAGTTCCCTACGTGAAAAGCACAATAGAGATACAATCAAAGATCACTAAGATTCATGAGAACTATAAGTATTGACGAGGCATTCGTAACTATGAAAAGCATGATACTATTGCCAAGAATTCACTTAACACGATTGTGGATAGCAACATTCACTACTCATGAATATAAGTTCATAACGATTAGGTGAAATTCCCTTATATTCTAGCATCAAATTTATGCATGAAAACTAAGCGTGCACTCTTAATCAACATACACAAATAAGTTATCAATCAAACAGTTAAAGCGAATTGAAATCACAATTTATGAAATCACAACCAAAAATAATTAATTCATAATGCAAGTGTAATCATGGCTTTGAATACCCCTTAGCAAAAGGGGGGTTTAGTTCTTCATAATAGTAAAACAAAGGTAAACATATTTATACATTGAAAACAAAAGAAAGAAAACACCTAAACGCTCCAGCGATCCAAATTGAACAGCAAGTACGTCCAAGCACTCTCCTTCCATCCCTTTGCTACGGCACAAGGAGTGGGTTGTGAATTGAAGGTTTGGTTGTATGGAGGAATGGGTAGGAGGATGTATGGTGGTATTTAGGATGGTTGGGGGGGGTGCGGCAAGGATAGTTTAGGGTCAGATTTTATGAAGGGTTTTAGGGGATGGCTGCGGCAAGGAATGGAGAGGGTGAATGGATGTGTAGAATGAGTGTGTTGTATGGAATGGTGTGTGTTTCTAAGCCTTACAAGAAGGCTTATTTATAGATGTTGAAAAGTAAAGAACCACACAAGTGGTTTTAATAAACAACACAAAGCAATGATTAAATCATTCAAAACAGCTAGCACACATCCTCCTTTGCAGAAATCTCATGATGAAACAGCTAACATCGATCATCCTTGGTCTTTGCCATGGGCTCCTAATGATGAACCAGCTAGCACATGTATATTCTCATGATTAAAACAGCTAGCAACATTCCTTCATTACTCTTTTCAAGGTATCCTTATGATGAATCAACTAGCACACTTACATTCTCCTCATGATGCCATGGGCTCCTAATGATGAACCAGCTAGCACATGCATATTCTCATGATTAAAACATCTAGCAACATGTTACTTTGCAGAAATCACATGATAAAACAACTAGCAACACATGGGAACTTTCAGCAAAGTCTAGTGAATGAATGATGATGAATGGTGCGGCCAAGAGTGGTAGAAATAGGGCATGTGATCTTGTGCAGATTTTTGGCTAGGAATCTTCATGATGAAACAGCTAGCACACTTCCTTCATTACTCCAGATTTTACCATATGTTGGGACCCTTTTTAAGCACCAAAACGTCCATTCCTTATGCTCCACATGCATGTGATCCATTCCACCCCAAAACTGCTCCAAATTGCACCAATTTGCACTTCTTTGCTCCAAAAGCTCAAAGGACCTACAAACAAACGAAAATAGCTTAAAGTACTAAAATAACTAAGTTCTAACAACATAAATGCAAGGAAACAAGCTAGTTAAGTCGCATAAATATGCTCCTATCATAGAGACGGCCAGAAGCCATCCCACCAAGGTTAACAGAGTCAATGCCCATCCAAGGGAGGAAACAAAGCCCAACAGCGCTTAAACCTCGCTCCCAAGGCCCCAAACTTTAAGAATAAGAGCAAAGCACTTGAAACCATGGAAGCAGATATATGTTATTGCTGTGGTTCAAATGACCATTGGTTTCGTGTTTGCCGAGCTCCCAAGAAGGTTGTAAATGAATATCATTCTTTTCGTAAGAAGTTTGAATCAAACTTCATGCCAGTAGACAAACCGGAGACTACAAAGATAGAGGTTTTTGGTTTCCAAAAGGATACTACCCCTATGGAAGATTAGAATCTTAGACATAGACATATTTTTCATTGAAATAAGACAATTGGGGCCGAATTCCACCTAGTGGCTGAACCCCTCCCTTATTTTTTGGTTGATTTTTGAACAATTTTCCTTTATGTTTAGATTATTGGTTGGTGATTTGTTTTTGGATATTAAGTTTTAATTAATTACCATCCTTGAATAAATGAAATTACTTTGAATTGATATTTGTTTTAAGAACTTTTATGCATGTAACCGATTCAAATTAATTTTTTATTCTAGGTATGACTAGTGGGAAAGTTAGTTGTCTAGTAGATAGTGCAACCACGCACACCGTTTTGCGTGATTGCATCTATTTCACTAACTTCATACCTAAGAATGCACCTCTGACAACCCTATCAAGCCCATTGAATATGATAGAATGATACAATAAGGCACGTATAGTGTTGTCAAATGATACAATCTTGACCATTGATGAGGCACTTTATTCTCCACGTTCCGGAAAAACGTTGCTAAGTTTCAAGGATATTAGATATAACAATTACCACGCTGAAACCCATGTAGAAAACAGAGTTGAATTTCTGTGCATAATTTCCTACGAATATGGCTAGAAGCGTATTCTATAGAAGATAGAGTGTATCCCAAGTGGTTTGTTGACACACCCTGACCCAGAATGTCCACTAGGACTTTGAATCGAGCTGTGTTGGTCGACACCTGGAAGGTGACGAAGCCATAAAGTGTAGTGAGGTAGAAAATGTGAATAAATTTAAACCTAAGAGTGCCTAAATACCAGAGTGCGCTAGTGAGCAGGAGCGAACCCATCTCACACTTGACGTTAGAGCATAAGTAAGGTACAGTAGAGTGGGTAAGAATCATATCCTCAGAGATAGCCACCTAAACTAAGATTCTCGAAGAATCCTTGTCGATATGAACTTTCAACAACTAACACCTGGAGAGGCGTAAAACAGAAAACGTGAGTGGACAAAAACAAACCTTTTAAAACACATTTATCTTTTCAAAAATAATAACCCCTCACTGTAAAACCCGTATAATTTCCCATAAAATAACAATACATATGTACATAAAATCATGCTCAAAAGTAGTGGAAACCAAAGTATATGCCATGTCTAGTCTCAACCAATATAAAAATGCAAGCCAGGTGATAATAAATCAATGTAAATGTTATGTCAGCCAGAGTCACCTAACGTGACATATATGGCTGAATCTATAGCTCATAATCTATTCTTGCACACGAGTCGGAACCACCTAATATGGTCTATACGACATGACTAGGTGTATATATGTACGCTTAAGTACTAAGATCACGCGAAGACTGTGCAAATAATTGCGGGTTACCTACGAGTCAGAACCACTTATTGTGGTCTGTACAACCGGACTGTGCACCAAACTTGGATCCAAGGTGAGCATGTGGTGCGGGAGGTGAACATCACGTGAAGGACTATGCCCTGGCCACGAGCGGGAGCACTAACACCAGTGTGCAGAAAAATGAGCACTACACGCATCTCAACATAATCATACTCACTGTATACACTATCATCATGATGTACTTACTTGGAACTTACCTGGGCCTCCGCAGCATTAATGCATATTGTGCATATCTAAGCTAATGCATATACTAAAATGTAATTCAATTGACATGGCATTCAAATCACATTTCATTTAAAACAAGTTCTGGGAAAAACGTAAAGCATATATATGTATATATATAGAAACCAAAAGCCCACTCACCTGGAGTCCGCACTACAACTCCCTAGTACAAACATCAAGGCGTCACGAATGATCACCGCCTAAAACAATTATCAAATCACATCTCATAATTCGTATCGATTTAATACATAATTTACTTATAACATATCCCTCCGTAATTCGCTTCGGATGATCCGTATACCATATTTCAGATTTGTAACTTCCAAAGATTCACATTAAGCTTCTAGAACAATATCCTAAAATTTTACTAAGATCCAACTGCTGGATCTCCGCTAATTGCCAAAACCAAGTGGCGGTTAACATTTTATTTTACAAACTTACAAATCCAATTCAAGAAGATCCGTATGTCAGATTCCCGATCCCTAAGTTCCTACATTCCTCAAATATTACAAATAATAACTTACTAAAGTTTGATGACGATCCAACGGTCGGATCGTCGATTCATATAATGACCTATTAACGTATCATGGAGAATTTAGGTTCTAATGATCAACCTACGTCATTCAATTCCCAAAATCTAACTCAAGGCATCTAATATAACCTAAAAATAGCATTGACGGCCCTCTAGCCACGCGCCGCCACATGCGCTGCCGCGGATGGCGGTCGGTCGCCCCGAGTAGCCGGAAAAATCAACTATCTTCAAAAATTCTCAAATTTTACAGAAATGAAGATCTCAATGAGTAGAGCAACTTTCATACCTGTGACCAAGGCCAATTTGGCCGAGAAAGGGTCCAAGTTTGCTAAAATCTGTCGGAACCCTAAAATTGGGTGTGCTCCAATTCGACCTCCATACTTACTCCGACGCCTCCACCACTGCTTGGGCTTTGTTCCTGGGTTCTAAGGGAGTCTCCTGGTGGTGGCATTTGGAAGAAAACATTTTAGATTTGGGTGATTCGAACACAAAACCACCGCACCCCACCATTCACCCATTTTCAAGGCCAAAACCCTTGATTTTAAGGTGTAATAGAAAGAGGGAAGATCATGAAGGGTTTTCCAAGTGATGTTTGGGTGTGTCTCGTTGAAAAAACTATGGAAATTGGCCGAAATTACCTCGGCCGAACAGGTTGGGTACGTACGGGTGCATAGGTCTAGAAAGATGAGGGATTTAGGTTCCCTTCTTTCCCCTCATTGCTTGATTTCTGATTAGGCAATGTGCATCCCTTTCTCTCATTTCTCTTCTTAGCCTTCCAACTTGGCCACATATGTGGCATCACTAGATTTTGCTCCAAAATATGGAGCTTTCCAGATTAACAACCAAGTTACCATTTTGTCCCTAAATTTAAACGTTAATATCTCCTTCGTTAAAGCTCTATATTGTGCTTCGTTTGCACCCACACGTCCGTAGCAACGAGTACTATATGGATATGCCAAGAAAATGAACCTTACGTGACACAACACGACAGTCAACAAAAGTCAAAACTTTGCCTCGAAGGGCATTTTCGTAAACTCACTTATTAAAATTATAAAAATCATAATGTTTAGGGACGGGCTATTACATCTATTTACTACGGCCATATGCCCCATTAAATGCCACTATGTGCTATGTGGCCAGCCCTATTACTGGGACCGTGCACGAAATTACACTTTGGCATGATCGTTTGGGACATTCTAGACGAATAGCGATGCGTCATATCCTCAAATCTTCACACGTGCATCCATTAAGCCGAAGTTTAGGTTTGATCCAAGGAATCGCATGTCAAACATGTTCTATGGGAAAGCTTATCACTAAGCCTTCTTACGACAAGATTCGCTCGAATCCTCTCATTCTTCTACAACGAATTCTGGGGGACATTTGTGGACCGATTCACCCTCCATGCAAACCATTTAGATATTTTATTGTTTTGGTTGACGCTTCTACACGTTAGTCACACGTGTGCTTGTTGTCCACAAGGAACACTGCATTCTCTAAACTGTTGACTCATGTTATCAAGCTCAGGGCTCACCACCCTGATTATCCGATCAAATCTATTCAATTGGATAATGCTTGAGAATTCACATCTCAAACTTTTGATAGCTATTGCATGTCAGTTGGGGTTGAAGTTGAACATCCAGTACCTCATGTTCGCACCCAGAACGATCTGGCAGAGGCTTTCATTAAGCGCTTACAAATGATTGCTCAGTCGTTGGTCAAATGTACCAAGCTCCTAATCGCTGGCTGGGGCCATGCAAAATTGCACGTCGAAAAGTTGGTCCGCATGAGGCCTATTGCAACACAACCATTTAATGCCCTTCAGTTGGTTACCGGATACAAACCGGACATATCACATATGCGCATTTTTGGTTGTGCGGTATATGCCTATCTCGCCGCCCTTACGTACAGAAATGGGGCCTCAGTGAAGGATGAGAATCTATGTCGAATCTGATTTTCCTTCAATTATTCGTTACTTAGAACCTTTGACAAGCAATCTATTTATTGCTTGTTTTGTGGTTTGTCACTTCTATGAGACAGGTTTCCCGTCGTTAGGGGGAGATAACAACGTCAACATTCCTGAAGAACGACTCGAATTATCGTGGATGACTCCCACTTTGTCTCATTTAGATCCTTGTACCACTCAGTCTAAAACTGAAGTGCAGCGCATATTAGATCTCCAGAGCATAGTTCAAAGCATGCCAGATGCTTTCACCGATTTAGCGCACGTGACAAGATCACACATTCCAGCTGCGAATACACCTGCAAAGATGGATGTACCAAATGTACGACAGACTGCTCTCCTGGAAGACCGGGACGCCAATCTTAGTGATCCACATACATTAGTAGCTAACCAATCATTTGCCTTTACACAAAAGCATGGCAAATCTCTTGGTTCAAATGATTCACATCCCCAGAAGAGGAAACCCACGACACAAACATCCTAAAGGACCTACCATGAATCCAACTATCGCTTACTCATTCTATCCAACTTATGAGGAAATTCTAGATTATGGAAGTGTCCTTGAAGAGATAAATCATTCTCCCGAGAATCGTGAGATTTCAGTCTATTATGCTAGCTTAGATGACGAAATGAGATGATTGCCAATGATGCATTAGCATTTGTAGTAGCTACTGAGATCATGCTGAACGATGACATTGAACTGCGTTTCATTGATGAGTGTTGACATAAAACTGATTGGTTAAATTGGAAACAAGCAATCCAAGTCGAACTTAATTCGCTTCCGAAACGTAAGGTGTTTGGACCTGTAGCTCTTACTTCTCCACATGTGATGTGAAGTCCGTTGGCTACAAATGGGTTTTCATTCAGAAGCATAATGAGAAAAAAAAAATTGTGCGTTACAAAGCTCGTCTTGTTGCACAAGGCTTCTCACAATGCCCTGGGATTGACTATGACAAAACTTATTCACCCGTTATGGATGTGATTACTTTTCGTTACCTTATCAGTTTGGTAGTTTTCGAAAAACTGAGTATGTAGCTAATGGATGTAGTAACCGCATATCGCTATGAGGCTTTTGATACGAAAATTTAAATGAAAGTTCCCAAAGGACTTACATTGACTGGTTTAAATATTTCCAAACTTTAGAACACGCTCTCAATTCTGCTGAGGCATTCACTCTATGGTTTGAAACAATCCGGAAGAATGTGGTATAACAGTCTGAGTAAGTATTTGACTAGTCAGGGATATGTGAACAACGAAATATGCCCTTGTGTGTTAATTAAGAAGTCACATTCCAAATTTGCTATTGCTATAGTATATGTTGATGACATGAATCTCATCAGAACCCCTGAAGAGCTCGTGAGAACTATCGCACACCTTAAGTCAAAATTTGAGATGAAAGATCTACATTAGAGTCGATACTGTCTTGGTCTCGAGATAGAGCATTATTCGAATGGAATCCTAGTACATCAATCGAACTATACCCAGAAGGTGTTACGTCGCTTTAATGAGGATAAAGTGAAGCCTTCGAGTACTCTTATGGTCATTCGATCGCCAAATGCAAAACAAGATCCCTTCCTTCCAAAGGAGGATGATGAAGAGATTTTGGAGCCTGAAGTTCCTTATCTAAGTGCGATAGGCGCTTTATTTTACTTAGCTTAATGCACTAGACCAGACATCTTCTTCGTTGTTAATCATTTGGCAAGATACAATAATGCACATATACGCAGACACTGGACTGGCATGAAAGACATCTTCCGTTACCTTAAAGTTACTACGAATTTGGGCTTGTTTTATCCCTACAAATCTTCGAATGATGCCGCACCCTCTACTTCTCGAGTCGATTCTCGCCTTGTTGGTTATGCCAACGTAGGTACTTGTTTGATCCGCACAAGACGCATTCTCAAACGGGTTATGTCTTTACCGTTGAAGGCACCGCAATCTCTTGGAGGTCAACTAAACAGACCTTAGTTGCCACTTCATCTAACCATGCTAAAATTCTCGCCTTACATGAATCAACTTGAGAATGCTTTTGGTTGAGAGCAGTAGTGGGCCATATTAGAAGCTCCTGCGATCTTTATCCCGCCGTTGATGTTCCGACGACGATCTTTGAAGACAACGTAGCATGCATTGAACAGCTTAAGAAGGGTTACATCAAAGGAGACAACGCTAAGCACATTGCATCGAAGTTCGTCTTTTCACATCAACAACAATAGCATCAGAAGATTAAAGTCACACAAATCTGTTCACAAGGCAATCTGGCTAACCCCTTCAACCAAAGACGACATTTCATAAGCTTGTTCATGGAATTGGTATGCGTAAACTTTCTGAGTTGTAACCTTGCTATTTCTCTTTGGAATTGTGTCAAACTCAGGAGGAGTATTATGAAGATACTTGCTTGACCTTAATGTACTCTTTTTCCTTACGATTACGAGCATTTTTCCTACTGGATTTTTTCTACCTAACTAGGTTTTAACGATGCACCCACCTTGGGTTGGTCATATCCCTGATGACGTCATGTAGACGTTTCTTTTGACTTTTACATTTCTCACGCATTTTTCCTTAGACTATGGATTTTGTCCCTACTCGGGTTTTTGCCATAGCCTTAGTATTTTTTTAGTGAGACTTAATTACTTATGCAAGCTCCTACCTTATTGGGAATATGCGTTGTTCCTTAGAATCAGTGCCGACAAGTCGACTTCCTCAACTGTTGCGTGATGCTGAATCTACCTTGAGTATTTACACACTCAAGGGGGAGTGTTGTAAACATTCCTAGTTTAAGTGTGATTGTGTAAATCCTATATTAGATTTTATTCTAGTTATCCTTTCCTATATGGACTTGTATTCCTTGGGGAAGAAGGAATATCTTCTCTCCTCTTATTACTATAAATAAAGGCACAATGTAGGAGGGATAACAACACACACATTCCCCTATAATTCTACAAACACATCTTTCTCTCTACCCTTTCCGCCGACCCCCTTTAATATTGTCAGATAAAATAGGCTACGACAGGTTTCAAATTGTCAAACAAAATTATTTACGAGGGGAGGATTTTCTGAATTGAAAAATATAGCAAAACCATTATTTGGCCCGGAAAGGAATTCTAAGTAGCAGGGATGTTATTCACAAAGGGATGAGGTGGATTGTGGGTAATGGTAAAGATATTCTTTTATGGACTCAACACTGGATTTTTCCTTACCCTATTTTCTAACTGATTCCTAAAAATGGGCGTGAGTATTTAGAGTGGGAGTTAAAAGTAAGTGATTTTATTCTGGACAATTGTTGGTACAAAGACAGCTTGTCCCAAGTACTGGATAGGGATACTGTAAGTAAGATATGTTTGATCCCTATTCCAATATGCCACAAAAATGATTACTTTGTATGGGCGCATTCTTCAAATGGGATTTTTCGATCAAATCGGCCACTTGGATTCAAGGGATTAATCAAGAAGTAAATAGGAAGAGTTTGCTCAACAAGATGTGGAATTTGAAGATCCCGCCTAAGGTTAAAAAAATATAAAAAAAAATTGTTTGGCTGTTTATTCAAGAGAAATTACAAGCTAGAGTGCGGCGTAGCAGATATACTTAACATACAAATAATAATTGCTCCATTTGTGGTCTTTATGAGGAAAGTTAAAATCACCTGTTTCATATTTGTCATTATGCAATCGATAAAATTATACTTAGAAAAGCAGTTCAAACTCAATAATTTAAAAAAATAGAAAAAATATATATTAAATTATTGAGTTTGAAGTAGATAGACGATAAGTTGTGTCTCCCATCTATCTAAGCTTTTAAAGTGCTTTTATATAACTCGTGAGGTGTTTTTTCTTATTTACTAACCTTGTTAATAGGAGACTATAAAAATAATTATATTTTTGAGTCTTTAATTGATATGTGCAAGCAATGAATGAGCACTAAATGAAACCTAGTATTGGTAAGGACATACATACATTAATTTCTTGAAAGCTAATGCTAAAGAGCAAATTTTGAAAACCGTATGATGTGATTATTGATGATTGGACTCATGACCTCCTTGTTAATTTTAATAACTCGTGAGATTTTTGTGACAGCCCGTCCCGAATTTCGAAATCTCGATAATGTGAGTTGACAATTTTACCCTTGAGCATTTGGGGTGTATTGTATTTTAAACTAAAATTATGGTCCAATTGCATAAATTCCTATTCTATCGAGACCAATGAAAAACCAAGGAAATTATTGTTTTGGTTGGTGGGTTTTAGACCACACTTGCATCATCCCTCACCTCACTCCCGTGTATCTCTCTCTAATCTCAGACTCTGTCTCTCTCTTTCTCTCTCTCTCTCTCTCACACACTCATCTCACTCACTCTCTTCCCTCACGTACGAACACACCCATAAACAACCCTAAACTCAACAGATCGAGAACGTGAAGACCACCATTGTGTTCCTCTAGTTCCTACGAACACACTGGTACCCATTTCAGGTATGAACTCATTCATTTTCACGTTGAAAACTTGAGCTCCAAGTTGAGCACTGTTCATGAACTTCTAAATGGTGATGTTTTAGGACAATCCAAGCTCACAGCGAGCTTTAGAAGGTTCCCACGAAGCTCGGAGTGCTTCGTTGACTCAGTTTTGACGTCGGGATCACGAGGTTCAAAGGTGGCCGGTTTTGGTGGAAATCCCCCGACGTGATTTCAAAGGATTTGGAACTTCTAATAGGTATAGCCTTCTTCCTCTCAAGATTTGTGAAGTTTTGGTGAAAATTTCATGGAACATGGTGTAGAAACGAGCGAGAAAATTGCATTTGCAGGGTTACCCAGTTTCCGACGCCGGCGAGATTTCCCAGCGTCTGGAGGTAGGAGATGACGCGTGTGGGGGCGCATGGTGCCGTGCCCTTTCTGGCGCGGACGGCCACAAAAAATTACTTTAAATTTTGTACGGGTTCGTGACGTTGAGTAGGTCACGTTGGTATATTCAAATACCAAAATTGAGCTATGTATGAGAAGTTATTTCTGTAGTTCCATATATGTGCTTAAATAACGTTATTTCAGTAAATTCTCATATAGGTGAGACATATCCCGAGGACAATCGTAGCCAGGCTAGGCGTGGGGGCTACGACCCGGCTACTTATCAGTGAATGGGCAATTTGTTGGGCAATTTGTTTTCCGTATATACCTATATACTAATATTTTTCCCGACCGCACCGCATGCTCGCCTTGGATCTAAGTTAGGTGCACAATCCTGTCGTATAGACCACTATAAGTGGGTTCGACTAGTAGGTGACCTGCGAATCCTTCGCACAGTCTTCACGTGATTATAGCACTAGAGCATAATTATTCTATATTCAGTGATGTTGTGTAGACCACTAGAGGTGGTATTGATTTGTGTGCAGGATTGATATACATGATATGATGAGTTGATTATGAGCTATTATACAGCCGAGGGCTGAGTTGATTATTGAGATTGATTATGAGATATATATATATATACGGCCGAGGGCCGAGATGAATACTTGACATTTAATCACATCCACAGAGTCATGATTTAGTTTTCAGTTTTGATACTTTGGCATGGCATACATTCATATTTTCCAACATGATTTTGAGAATATCTACATATGAGTACATACTTTATTATGGGAATTTATACAGGTTTTACGAAGAGGGGTTATACTTTTGAGAAAAGAATGATTTTGAAAAGATTTGTTTTGCTGACCCACTCAACTTATTTTTCGCCCCTCCAGGTTCTAGGTAGCTAGAGTTCGTTGGTGGCTAACGAGGATCGTTTGGCAGTTCTGACAGACTTCTCATTATGGATGACACCTATTGGTGTTATTCGAATTTATTATATCATGCTTGACTGCATTGACTTAGTATGCTCTGAATTTGTATAAGCACTATAACTTCGCACTCTAGCGCACTATCTTCTTAGGTTGCTAGTGGCTTGGTTTAAATTCGTTCGTATTCTTCTTATGAATCTTGCTTCCGCACTGTGCACATGGTTACGTCACGCTCACGTGATAGCCAGTACGCCCTACTTTCGTGTTAGGGTGTGTCAGCTTGGTATCAGAGCCAACTTTTAGTTAATTTTAAATAGCAAGCACGCCCCACTTCCTTGTTAATTTTAAATAGCATAAACCACAACTTCTGGTTAAATTTCTTGATCATTTAGCCAACTTTTAAAAATTTATACTCTTATGAAAAGAAATTTTTAAAGTTGGAAAGTGAATAAGCACCCACAACATTTCAAACTCATAACCTTCTTATTAATTTTAAACAATTGAAATCACTAGTTCTAGTTAAACTTTTTAGATATCTAACCAAATTTTATAAATTTTTAGTTTTAAAACATTTATAAATAAACCATGCTAATAATTTTGGCGCCCTCAATTTCTGAACAGTGGCCTAACATGCAATAGACATAGGCTGGCCCTAGGCCGGTACCAAATCAAAATAATAATATAAAATATATATATATATATATATATATATATATATATATATACACTACTTTAATTAAATATAATATATAAATTTGGAATTATAGTAGTCGTCAGATTTGAATAAGATTTAATTGCAAGCATTGAATTCAAACCAACCTTCTCTCTTGACCTCACCTTACTCGACTCCTCTGCTCTCTCTAAGGCTTAGTTTGGTATTGTTGTGCTTTGAAAAAAAGTTGCTGTGAAAATAAGCAGCTGTGAAATAAAGCCAGCAGAGTGTTTGGTAAATTTTTTTGTAAAAGTGCTTTTAGAAAAAAAGCAGTATGATTGTGTTTGGTAAATTTTTATGTAAAACAGCTGTGACTGTGTGAAATGACCAAAAAGGATATAAAATGAGTTTTTTTTTTTAGTTTTTTTTTAAACCTGAAAACCCACAAAAGTCTCTCTCGGATCGGTTTTTCCCCCGTCGGAGGAAACCATTTCTAGGGTTTGGAGATCCCAGAAAACCCTCAAGGTCGGTGCCCTCATCGTCTTCAACCGCACCCTCGCAAGGACATGAAGCATTTCGACAGAAAACCCACAAACACAGAATACCCACAACCCAAATTCGACGTCCGCTCCGTCCTCCTCGACCCCACCACCGGCGCACTCTCCGGACTCTGCCCCGTAGGCATCCTCGTCGACATGACCACCTCCGAACCCTCCCTCGCCGTCGAGATCTTCTCCCTCGCCGTCGACTCGATCTTTGCCCACAAGTCCGGCGTGGGTCTTTTCATTAAATGAGCACTGTAGCTCCGTGTGCTTTGAAAAAAAAGCCAGTTTTCCAAAGCAGCAAATAGCTGTTTCAGCTTTTCCTTTGATTTCAGCTTATTCTCACAGCAGCTTCCAAAATAAGCCCCTTTTTTTTAGTTTACCAAACACCCAAAATAAGCCCCTTTTAAGCACCTCACTCCCAAACCACCCCTAACTCTCTGATTCTCTCAATCTCTATAAGTTTCCTCCTCCCTATTCTCTGTCCGTCTTCAAATTTGGCCAATCCACACACATGACCCACACACACCACACCACGCCACACCGTCTTCGATCTCTTTCGAGTGTCCTTAGTCATTTGTCAGTCTCGATTCTTGTCTCTCGGTCTCTTTCTCTCTCTTGCTCGAGACTCCTCCGTTGATTTGCTCTACACTGCACAATCATGAAGGTAAGAAACTGGGACCTTCCTTCCTAAATCATTTCATAATTTCATTTGCCAATTTGGTTTTAATTCGAAAATGGGATTACGGTTTTTGTTTGTATTAAATAGGGATTGTGATTTTGGAATTAGAGCTTTTTGAAATGAAATTTTGAATTGGAATTGGATTCTGAAATTGGGGATTAGAGTTTCGAAACTAAGGATTAGGGTTTTCAAATCCCAAATCAATTGAAAAAGCCTGACAATTGGGCTTGAATGCCCTCTCTCGATTCGAACAAAAAAAAAGAATTATTTTGGGAATCCCAAAATTTTGGTTAGGTTTTATGGTTCTGAAATTCCCGTCCCAAAATTTTTCGATTGAGTTTTTGGAATTGATTTCGATTTAGGATCCCGAACCGAACCATTTCTAATCAAAATTTACTATAATGTTTGCTTGTTTTGTTGTCGAAAAATTATACATTTACAATTCAAGTCCTTTGGAACTTAGTTAGCAATTACTTAATACATTTATCTTTTAACGGTCATATGTGATTAGATATGATGTTTTTATTTTTATTTTTGGTCGCATATCTGACTGTTTAATGATGAATGTTAATAAATGTATATACTGTTGTGGGTCTGTCATTTTTTTTATGAAACCGAAACTCCTTTATTTATAGTAAGGAGCCATAGAAAAAAGGACAACTAATTAAAATTACACATTTTGGTTTGTTCTACTCAAAAGGATAAAATATTTTCAAATATCCTCTTGGGAAACACTAAAACAAGTTTAATAAACTAAAACAAAGATCAGCACTCAAATTAAAAATAAATAAAGAACAACAACAAGAACACCAAGAACACAACCTTGAAAACAATTTCAAGATTGGAACTTTGTTGGTGGTTTTTCAAGTCAAAAACAAAGGTGACAAGGTCTAGGGTTTGAAGCATAAATGTGTGTATGTCAACAAAAACAAAACACAAACACCTACCCAAACCCAAACCCAAACATGGTCGAACCCCTCCTTAGAAAATAAGCCCCAAAATTTGTTCAAAATCTCACTCTTCAGTCAAGTATCAAATCACTTTTGTAGACATAACTTTTTCAACTCGAACACATTTCTCAACTCTTGAAACAAATGTAGTACATATCTAAAATGAAGAAATAATATGTCATACATAGAATTATAACCCATCTACATAAACTCCAAAAGGACACAGCAATGTATAAACCTTTGGCTCATGGTACCATTTGAAAGGGAAAACTAGAGATTTAGGTGAGACTAGTAATTATGCCCGCGTGTTGTTGCGGGTTTTAAAATTGTATAAATTTTTTGAAAGTTTGATGCATAGGTGTTCGTGTTTATCATATATACGGGAACGAACAAATATATGTACATAACATGTGGTTAAGTTTTTAGGTGATAATGGAGCAATGGTAACAAACAGTACAACTTTAATTTGAAGGTTAAAGTGGTTGTGCAGTATGTGAACAAATGTTTATTGCAGTGTGAGTTTGTGAATGATTGTTAAGATGTAAATGTAGACTGATCAAAGAGGTCTAACAAACAGTTGGCTGCTGGAATAATTAACCCGGTTGACATAGGATGCAAAATTTTGTATAAATAATGTCAAGAGATGCTACCTGATGGATCTAACTCTCTAATATTGTCAAATTCAGGCTGGAAAGTTAGCAGGCATGCAAGCGCAGGAATGGATAATATAGGGATGGTTAGTTCTTTACTCATAATGAATATTTAAGTACTACAACATTTCATTAAGTTAATGAAAATCTCACCAATGATCTCTTGTCTAACTTGGAAGCTACAAAATTGAAGAATTTATTGCTCATATTGATTCTCACTTTGTTCTTTATCTTGGACATGGTGTCTTAAGATTGTTGTTGTTGTTGTTTGCTCTAAGATGATAATATGCGCAAATTTTTCTTATATCAATACTTAACTTCATTAATTCTACACAAAGGGCTGGAAAAAAAGAAAAAAAAAACTCTGGTAAACAACTATATTCTCAAAATGATCACCTCATAATTTAGTTTTTTTACTTTGACTTTTGCATCAACTAAACAAAGCTCATTTCATTTTCTTTCACCTTACCATACAAAGATATAAACTACAGATTGTGTAAACATAAAAAATAAAAAAAAATAAAGAAACAAAAACAATTTTGAATTTAGAACAAAGCAATAACAAAGGCAAAACACAACTGAAACATTGAAAAACTATAATAGATTAAAACAACAAGGTTCCAAAAAAGAGAACCCCGAAGGAGACACACTTTCATTTTTGCTTATGACAAGCTTAATCTCTGTCCATTTACTATCCATACCCCTCAATGAACAAAAACCCCTAAATTCAATTAATCACAATTCAAAAACCATAAACCTGAAGCATTTAAAAAAAACACAACTTAGCAAAAGATCGAAACTCAAAAGAATACAGGATATAGCAAATGAATATCCAAAAAACATTATATTTCATAAAATTATGTTCAAATTTCAAAGTTGATATAACAAAGACAACACTAAAACACAATAATTTAAAACAGAAAAGGAAATGTAACTAAAAAAAGTTAACCGATGAAAATATGGAGAAACATGTACAAACCTTGGAAGTAAAAAAATCGGCTGTATCTGGAAAACCTTTTCGCTGAATTCTTTAACAATCTAATGCGAGTCAAACACTGAAGCTGAAAAGAAAGGAAAAACATTCACCAAGTGGACAAAGTTTTAAACACAAACCAAATTCAAACTTGCATTTACACCATTGCAATATGCTATCACTCTGGAATCCTCATGTAAAACACTACGACACAGAAAATAGAGTGAATGAATATAAGTGAAACACTAATATAAACTAATAATGTCTAAATTATTTTTACAAACTCTATAATAGAGATATCCAAGTCCAGTTTGTTAGTTATTTTGGTCCCAAGGTATTGCACTGTCAATCATATGACTAATAAAAAATAAGTAAAATTGAAAAGGTATGATGAGCAGAAAACAGAAGGTTGGACGGGAACGGGTATTCTTTTTACTGTTTGTTTTGTTGAAGGATTAATTACATTTACCATTTTACACATTACTGAATGTATCCATATAAAATCACTTATTGGTATAGAAGCACCGCGTCGTAACTTATCTACCTCATAAAAACAACTATGTTCAGTTAAAGAAATTTCGTAGACTGTGTCTTAAACTACTCCTTAACTTTGTCAGCCATACCAATCTGCTAAAAAATCCATGTTTCAATCCTTATTAATTCTAAACTCCAAGTATTTCAGCATGCATATTATAGAAAAATCATAACAGAACATATAAATGAATTAAAAAAACAATGAAATCCAAATATACAAACTAAGTTTTATGCAATAATATAAAATGTGCTTTAGCACCACTCCTAATCCTAAGTCCTAACCTTAATTCTCAGAACACCTAGATTCCGAACACCAATTGACAATCCAATTCCCAAATCCCAATCTTGAGCATCTATTAAATCCTATCTAAAACTTCCATTGATTTTTACAGAACAAAAAGTAGAAACATTGGGAAGGCCTAATTTTCTAAACTAGCTCTTGCTTTCTGACTCTTCAACAAAAAAATACATAAAATAAAATAAAATATAAATGGGAAGAAGCCTCTGACTTGCCTCCCCAAAATCTTCCTAACAATACAGAAATAATACCCACTTCAACTGTCCATGCAATGTCACCCCACAACGTGATTCTAACATCCTCTTTCGTGCATCACCATATTTGAAATAAATAAAATACTTTAATAAGAGGTGTAGCAATTTGAAAATTTATAGGTACCAACTATTCCAAAAACACCTACTACTTTCTTTTTTCTTTTTCAGGATTTAAATGCTAAGCATTCATCTGCTTCTTACATGCAAATGCATGTAAAACATTTTCCAGCCACTACCAAGTTATTAACAAACAAAATGAAGTTCTTCCCCGAATTTGATTCAACAAAATAAAGCTTCAATGATCATACAAAGAAAACCAAATTCATGCACACACTAACACACACAAAGAGAAGGTACTAAAACTCATATAAAAAACAACGACATAGAGTTTTATTTGAATTTCTTTAATTCCCAAAAGCTGATTGAAACTCGAACCACTTTTCGCAGGTGCCTTACCTGGTGCCCGTAGATTCAATCGCTACCCAAAAAAGTGAAATCTGAAGTTCAAAACCCAAAATCTCACCCTATAATCCATTCTCACTCTCTCAAATTTATCAAAAAGAAAAATAAATGCAGAATCTTTGTAGTTTAATATAACAAAAAACCTTTGTTTGTATCGATCTTCACAACCCTAACCGTAAGCCTTCCTACAAATTTTAAAATTTTTCAAAGACATCAATCAGTAAATCTCACCTGTCAAAAGATTGCTAAGAGGAAATAAATTCAAAATGAATTAAATTTTTGAAAAAATTGAATTCGAAGTTTGAAATCAAACTTTGGCACATAATATTCAAGCCACAAAATTACCGACACCAAAAAGGCAGCAGGAAGCAGGATCCTTGATGGGCTCTAAATTTTCTGCAAATCCAGATAAAATTGACTATTTTTCAACGAAATAGTAATGTTGGGTGTAGCTCCCGACAAAACGATCTAAAAAAACTTTGCTGAGTTAATAATTTGCTGGAAAAAACACAAACACAGAGATAACTCTAGATCAGAGAGCAAAGCAAGGAGAGATTTGAGAGAAAGAAAAGGGTTTGCAACACAAATGGAAAGAAGACTCGAGAAGAGAGAGAGGTTGTGGTATATCCTCTCTGAAATCAGCGTGAGAAAGTGTGAGCAAAGAGGGTAAAACAGACTTTTCACTATTGAATGAAGGCAAAAACGGCTAAAAAAAACCCAAACGGAGGGCATTTTCATCTGCGCACTGTTCATGAACCGTAGCGTGATTTTGGGGTTTTAGTATAGGTATAATTTCTAATGACTAGTATACATACAATTCAAATTTTACATACATAAGCAGTGAAAGCATAATAATCAATACTATAGCCATGCAAATCTCCTTCAAGAAGCATATGTTTAATCTTTGATGCAATATAGGTAATACTGAAGAACAAAGGGAAGAATTAGTTGAATTACTTTTAACCCTTGCAATGACATCTGAAAATATATCATCACTGAACACACGGCTAGCTGGTTAGCTCTAGTATAAGTGGGAGATCGTTGGAAATGTGCTTTACAAACATTTCACGTATTAAACTAATCTAATTTAATGTAACGGCAAAGATTATTGTTGAAAGTCGTCTCATTAAATGTTATACACTTAAACGATAAGTCCAAGGAATGTGTAATTAAGATAATGTAATCTAAAAAAATTAGATTCATGAAATCTTTCTCCTTCATGCACATATCATACATGTTCTTGATCATTGGATTGCCAATTGAGTGTTAACAAAATAGATCTGTACGTACTATGTCTTCTCCCTGAGGGGCTAGTCTCGAGTCATTGGTGTGAATGACACCAAGACAAGTATGTAAGTGCTCAATAGAGAGTGAGTCCACTGAACGTGACCAACCAGGAGTTCTCATACTCATGTTATATAAGAACTCACTAGTTGGGATAATACAGAGTGGTCCTTTAACTTAAGGCATCATAGTTGTCATGTGGTTACGTCTTTAATCTTTGACTATGTTAAAGTCATTCCATTGGAGGATGTCCACGACATAGTTGGGGTTAAGCTACGTAATCATGTGGGCATGTGAATGCACAACAAGGGATTTCTAACCTTAAAACCATTGGGGTGTTGGAAGTATGCCCACAAAGCCACTCATTTGATGTAATAGCTTTTGGAATACTTATTGTGTTAAACTATTATATGTTTAATGGAGGGCAAGGCTTATTGTTAATCACTATTTATTGTATTATGTGTTTAAGCAATAAGGGAATCCAATGAATGTATTTAATCTAAGAGAAAAAGTGATCTAAGTGAGTTGGATTAACGAGACCTTTCTCTTATGATCATTCCTAAAACGTTCCTAGCCTTAGGATTGCCAATTGGGCATTGACAATCCGCTAAGGTTAGTATGTGTTATGTTAACTCAAGCGTGAGTATGACTAGTCTCAAGTCATTGAGTGTTAGACACTGAGACAAACACATAGGTGCTCAAAAGGTAATTGAGTACATTGAACTACGATCAAAAGAGAGTTCGAACATACATGTCATGTAAGAACTCGTAAGTTGCAATATGCAAAGTAGTCCTTTGACCTGAGGCGTCATAGATGTCTAATGGTTGGATCCTTGATCTTTGATCATGTCAAATGCATTCCATTGAGAATGTCCACGGCATCATTGGGGTCAAGCTATCTAGTCATGTAGGCATATGAATGCACAACAAGGGATCTCTAACCTTCCTTGGTGGAAGGAGAATACTCTGAGATATGACTCGAGAGTCTTTGGCCAAAGCATATGAATATGACTTAGAAAGTTTGTTCCAAATCATATTCAATTGAATCATATAGAGAAGTATCACATTGGATAGTAGACATGAAACAAACTATCACTTAAACAATATGATCAAGAGTATTGTATTAGAGAATGACCGTATTGCGTTGTAGTTGTAACTGGATAGGTTCTCCAACCACTTCTACTTAGCTTGGGTAGCCATGACATACTGCTAGGTGTCACTCATGGTTTGTGGAAGCCCTGAGGATTAGCAAACACTAATCTTCATCAAAGGGAGAATTGAAATGTAGTTTCAATTCACAATCGATCGTTAAGAGTAACAATCGCCCACTGCCTCGCTAAATGGAACCTAATGGATCATACACCGAGTAAGGATGAATGTGAAGATATAAAAGAGATGGATAAGCAATTAAATGGTTTAATTGAGAATGATCAAGATTAATTAATTATACGAAATGTTCGTATTGGGCTTTTAAGTTGGTTTTGGGTTTCGGGGCCCAAAAGGGTTTTTGGTCCACAAGGCCCATTGAGTTTAGGTTGTGTGACAACTAAAAACTAAATGGAAATTAACCCAAAAGCAAAGCCAAAACGGGCCTAGGGTGAAGGGGTAGCAAACTTGGGTTAATTGCAAGTTTGCCACTCACATGTGAGGTGGTATAAAAGCAATTTTATAGCCATTCTCTCACTAGGGTTTTTCTTGAGGCAAAGAAGAGAAACATTTTCTCTCTTTTTCTCCATAGGGGCTGGCCACCTAGGTGTCACTCATGGTTTGTGGAAGTCTTGATAAGGGAGAATTGAAAGTAAGTTTCAATTCACAATCGATTCGCCCTTGCCTCACTAACTAGAATGTAAGGGATCACACACCATATAAGGTAATAATTGAAGAATATAATGGAGTTGAGTATGAGCAAATAAACAGTTGATTAATATGTTAATTAATCAAACGAATAAGTTTTTTTTAGACCTTGAGTTAGTGTTGGGCCTCAAAGCCTAATGAGATTAACTTAAGCATGACAACTTAAAACACCTTAGGCCTCAGGGCCTAATGAGCTTTGAATAGTCAAGCCCATAACTTAAGTTATATGACAAACTTAACAGCTAAAACTCAAGAAGCCCAAAAACCTGAAGGCTTTAGGGAGGCCAACCATAAGAGAGAAAGAGATAGGGTTTCATATGGGTGAGCCTTTATAAGGGACCTTATCACCCTTTCCCTCACTAATGGTTTTTCCTATAAGGAAAGATGAGAGAACACAACTCTCTCTTCTCACGTTAGGAGGCCAACCATATGACAGAAGATAGCTAGCAATCTCCTTCTCCCATATCACTCATCTTCTTTCTTAATAAAGCACTATTATACTTGTGGGTAATCCAACCCTTGAGTATACATGCTTTAAAAATATGAAAGTTTGACCTTAGCTTGTTGTGGCTTACATGTGTGTGAACTTACCAGACTATAGAGATGCTCAGAAGGGGAGTTGAGATATATAATTGTATACTAGATAATATCTTATTTGTTATAACGAATGATGGTTTATTGATTGACACATAGTTGTATATGTTAGTTTTGTTGTACTTACTGGATTTGTGTAACTCGTGACGTAGACCTTTGTCTTTTTCAAGAAACAAGTAGATTCAAGGGGATAGGAAGGACTATGAAATTGTTGTGGCTTATTTTAATCTAACAAGGGAGAGGAGGGGGCACGGCAAAGAGAGAGTAGAGAGAGATGTGTTTGTAGGGGTGTGTAAAGGATGTGTTATTCTTCTGCGCCATGCCTTTGTTTATAGTAATAGGGGAGGGAAGAATTCTTCTCCTCCAAGGACTACAAGTCCTAATAGGAAAGAATAATAACTAGTATCAAATCTAGTCTAGGATTTACACAATCACACTTTAATGCAATGTTTTTAACACTTCCCCTTGAGTGTGTAAATGCTCAAGTAGATTTGGCATCATATGGACTTGAGGAAGTTGACTCGTCGGCATTGATTCTGGGAACATGCTACTCTCAAAGTAAAGTAGGAACTTGCATATGGAACTAAGTCTCACCAAAAAAAAAAAAAAAAAAAAAAAAAAAAAAAAAAAAAAAAAAAACCCAATGGCTATGGTAAAACTCGAGTAAGGATAAAACTCATAGTCTAAGGAAAAAAGTATGAGTAATGCAAAGTCAAATGAAATGTCTACGAAACGTCATCAAGGATATGATCAAACCAAGGTGGGTGCCACATCAAAATCTCGTTAGGTAGCAAAAACTCAGTGGAAAAAATGCTCCCAATCGTAGAGTACATTGTGAAGACCTGTATTTTATATTTATAAAAAAAATAATTATTTTCATCAAGTCAGTCTAATATACTTTTACAGTATTATTTGACTTAAAAACTATATTTTTAAATTATTTATTTTAATTTTGTAATGGTTTATATTCTTTTTACTAGTTTATATATATATTTTGTCTTATGAGGTGTCTCAATTTCTAAGGCAGCCATTAGTGGTGCTTACTAAGCACTCTAAGCTGGACGTGTGAGTTTATAGATGGCCAAAGAAATATATGGATAAGGGTGGCTTGCATTTCATTTTAGACATTAGTATCTTACGCGAGAGAGAGAGAGAGAGAAAGAGAGAGAGAGAGAGAGAGAAAAAAAAAACCAGAAGCTGAGGTGCTTCTTAATCGGCGGTGTCAAATCTATAGCGGGATAAATATGGGTAAAGATTCTTATATTTTCTTTAGTTTTTCCATAGCTCTATATATTGTAGAACTCAATCGTGTTTCATCTTTGTTGGTTTGTATTATATATGTATGTATATTTGCATAGACGTATGGCTTTTAGACTTAACAATTGGAGATCATCTTACCTACACAAAAGTGATAGGACTGAACCTATATATAATTATCACATGCTAAATATTATCTCTTACCTTTATTAGAGGTTGTTGTATAAAAGGGGACTTGAGCATATTAATTCGAACATATATTTTTCTTATTGGTTTTGAGAGAAACTATATATGTATATGCTAGTATTCATGCATATAACTTTGCATAAGCCTGAGTAAACCAAGCTAGCTTTCTCGGCATGGAACTATCTGCATATGTTCATAGGTATAGTTTCAACTGTATCCAAGGTTTTAAAAATCGCTAGGCGCTAGTCGGGTAAGGGCCTAGCGCCTAGGTGGATTTCTGTAAATTTATTATATATCTTATAATTAAGTGCCTATTTATACCTAAAAAATATACTTGTATGGATAATAAAAGAATGATAAAATGCAAAAATAGAAGTAGAAGAATACACAAATTATTTACATTCAAAAAGTTCAATATTTAAAAAACAATAAGCATATAATCATAATGAGGAGAATTTGGATGATAGACTAAATTCTTCTTGTTCATGAACCATGATCCTTGTAAAGGATTAGATATAGACTAAATTATTTAAACTTGTTGTATCTAGTTTATTTCTTTTCTTTGTATGTATCCCCTCAAAAGTGCTCCAATTTATTTCACTATTAGATGAACATGTAGTAAATCCTTCATTTGCAAATTAGGTGCACTATTTCCAGAAGTATACCACCATGAAACCAAAAAAGAAAAAGACATACAATTAATAAAAAAATATAAATAAATATAAATAAAAAAAACAGCCTAGGGCCGCCTATGACCGCCTAGGTGTCGCCTAGCTCTTCGCCTAGGAGTCACCTAGGCCCGCCTAGCCCACCTAGCTTCCAGCTGATTTTTCCAAACGCCTTGCCCAAAATCGAAGCCGAGCTCCACCGCCCAATGCCTAGGCGCGCCGATTTTTAAAACAGTGATTGTATCAAGTAAAGCATGTGTTTGGAGTCGATCAACATATAGTAACTTGTGAATTAGTATTGTGGAATCGCTGAACTTAAATATGTTAATTAGGATTAGAGTTTTGTCATGCATTTGGTAGTTTGCTTATATATGTGGTTTAATGTACTTATTCATTAATCATATGAAAGACTTTATTGAATTATTGGCTAAAGTTATGTTCCAAGCTTATACACCAAGAAGACAACATGCATATTTATATTTGTATTTCCGTGTCCCTTATTCTGCAAGCTGTACTCATTTAAACGTTCTATTCTGACCATGTTATTATTTTAGATCAACCAAAAGGGCATTTGAAATGGGTGTTGTTAAGTTAGTAATCTCAAGTGCTTTGACTAGGATTAAAGTTCTTGTCTTGCATATAGTTAATTTCTTATACTTGTGAATAGGAGCTCATCACAGTTGTGGTTTCTTCTGTTATTATCTTAGAGCAATGCTTTGGAATTTAGGTAGGGGAAATATGGCAGACCTTTACGGAGATTAGTTTTATTAAATTTGGTGAAGCATTATAGTATTATTATTGATCTTGTTGGTTGGTTAATGTGATCTGGTTTGCTAATTGGATATAAATACTGCTTTTGGGTGTTTACTTGTTATTGATTTTGGAATTGTTGTTGAAAAGCTATTCGTTGAGAATATATTGTTAGACATGTGAAAGATAAAATGACATTATTTATGCATCATTCATGATTTGTGAGAAATGGTTGGAATTTAGGTGTTGATGAAGGAATTCTGGAAATGGGGGTAGTTGGAAATAATCTTTTGTGTAGTTGAGCCAAACTCTTAGTAGGTAGCAGGTCTCAAGCAAGCCCACAGTGCACAAATTCTTTAAGGGTAATTTGGGACTGGCGACGAAGAGTTTAGGCAAGATGACTAACGAAAGGGAAAATTGGGATGATTGTGTTACAGGGGGTTAATTTGTATAATAGAACAGTATGGGACGTGCAGGTCCACGTGTTTTATTATATCAATTAACGGGTAGAGATGAAGAGTATTGCATTGCACTCATGCATTGTTATCACAATGATTTGGTACTTGATTACATGATTTTATGACACTTAATTTAATATTGTCAATTTATTTGGTAAGGTTATGTCCCTACTGAGCCGTCGAAACTCACCCCTCTATTGTTATGCAGGTTTATGAACTAAACAGTCAAAAAGGGTAGAAGGGATGAGATCGGATTAAGTGTGCGGATAGAATTTTGTATTTATTTATTTTAGTCTTGTGAAGAATTCTCAATTTCTTTTTATAAGAAGAATTTCATATTTTTTTAACCCAGTTTCACTTTCCTTTTATTTAATTTTATTTTTAGCTCGTGCGCCGGGTTTGGGTTTTTTTTTCCTGTCAACCCTAGGTCTGGGGCTTGACAAGATGGTATTAGAGCACTAGGGATTAGATACCGTTGGGCTTGTGGTGCAAGTTTCTTCGAGTCACTTGCAGTTTATTAGAGACTGATACTTGCCTTGTAGTATCAATTTATCTTCTTAGTGTGAGAGAATAGTATCTAGTTATGGGTAGTATCACGGGTTGTTAGGTCTTAATCTTGTTGAAAGAAAAGTGTCATTGTTTGCTTTACTGATGTGATTGTTGAAATTTTATTTGGCTTATGTGGTACATATTACTTGTGTTGTAATTACTCAGTAGAAGTGGAAGACCCGTATTAAAATTTAAAAAAAAAGTTCTTTAATTGGTTAATGTTTTCTTCACCAGTGTGTCCAACTATAATACAGTTTTCCTAACTGCCTAGTGATAGACATGGTTTTGGTTTAGAATTGAATTGAAATGTTGAGATGATTGTAAAAGCAAGAGGTGGCAATATGCGTGATGTTCTCCCTACGTAAGTAGTTGACCCCCTCTTGCATTCAAATGAGTGAGTAAGCTATTTGTTAGCTTGAGTTCGTGCTAATCAAATTAGAAGCTGGAATGGGTTTGCCACATGGTGGAATAGGTGTCATACCACTAAACCCAAATCCATTTGGCTTTACACTTCGCTCTTGGTAGGAAAGATCTTATTCAGTTCTTGTAAGTCTATCCATTCCACTCCTGCATTTCCCCTAGTATAAACAAAGAGCAGAGTTTCAGCTGCATACTAAACTCAGAAATAGAGAGAGGTTTCATCGAAATCTATGGTGTCTAAATCATGAAACAATCACGATTACATGTGTCGTAAATTTGTAGCTCACAAAGCTTTGGTAATTATTTTCATATTCCTTGTATTTTGCTAGTGGCTATACTATGATTTCTTAATATGTTGTTAATATTATGCAATACTGTGATTGACAACTTAATTTGTACAAATACTTCTTTCCACATCTTAATCCATTTGGTTTTATGCACTACATATTTGTGTTGGCTGTTTTCATACGAAAGCTGAAAGGGCTCTGTGATATCAATTGATCTACCAACTGATTCATTTTAAAAAGAAAATCTACTTTGACATAATACCCTTGATAAGTTTATGACAAATCCCCAGTTTCCTTTACATTTTCTATAACTATTTTCATGTCTATCCATCATGTTGCTTTTAATTTTATATAATAGTTTATTTGTCATGGATTTGTGAGCTTCCATGTTAGTTAGCAAGCTACATGCATTTATGCTATATTTGGTTTCAATTATATATGAACTAAAGCATGTATTTAGCGCTGGAAATGAATATATATGTTGGATATATATACATACATATGAATGTACGTATATATGTGTTTCATTAGAGGCATCTCTATAGTAATGTTCCTTTTGTTATGAGTACGTTGTTTTAGATTAACCAAAATCACTTTTGAATTGAGTGCTGTATTTCATTTCATTGGTTGATTACCATTGTTTATGTCATGTTAGTTCGTTGGGATACAACTAATTAGCTGAAGTACGAGATTACCAATCATCATTGTCTTTAGGTAGTGCATGGTGTTCAATGATCTCATGAATCCTATGGTGGTGGTTACCAATTAAACCATATCTTGAGATAAAGTGTATGAATACTCGTACTAATCTGTTTGCTTGGTTCGCAAGCATCACCTCTCTTATGAGAAACCTTTTAGTTATGGACTATCTTGAAGTTTTTGGTTAAAGATTGTCTTAGAATTGAGAGTTAAAGGTTGTATGAGATACAAGTGACTCTTAAATGTAGGTTCAAAGTCAAAGATTGGACTATTGGAAGAAGTCATTTTTTCGATAAAGTTTTGGAAAAGAAACAAATTCACATGTCATCCATGTTATTCATTGAATTTTCATGGATTAATTCTATGGTGGTGATTGGAGCACAAGTTTCTGTTAGAGTCCATTAAATGACTGAGGAGTAATTCTATGTTTGCATAGTTTTGCAAACACCACATCTTTTTCAGCAAAAACTTAGTTGGGAACCGTCCTAAATTTATAAGATGGGGAATGTCTTAACTTTGATGTAAGAGACTCTCTTAGACAGGAGTTTAAAATTAAGGTTTGGATGTACTGAAGTATTTATTAGTTCGATTATGTTACGGAGAGGAAACCAACTCACATGTGACTCACTCCTACTCGGAAAGGTAATGGTTAAGTGATATTCTCATTCTTACATGAGTTATTATTATATACATGGTGATTCATTCCTATACAACTGGGGTTGTATGATGAACTACTTAAACGTCATTCCTACACAATTTTGGATAGTGTGATGGGTATATTATATTTCATTCCTACACAACTTCTGGTTGTGTGATGAATTTATTGAACTTTATTTCTACACAATTATTGGTTGTATGATAAGTTCAATAAATTTCATTCCCACATAGCTTTGGGCTATGTGAGAATTTGGCAAATAACTTCATTCCTACATGACTTATGGTTGTGTGATGAGACTATTGATCCTCATTTTTATATAGCTTGCTATATGATGAGTAAAATGAAGCCACGAATGTCGTGTGGTGAGAATAAAAGAATTAAATAGTGAAACCGAGTGATGGGTCACATTTCTAAATGTTGTTATACTAGGAAGCTATTAGGGGTACTACTTGGGAGTACTATTTTGTTTGGAAACTACATTTACATCAAGGAAATGGATTCACTCAAATCCAATTAGTGGTGTTGAGGTTTGGTTAAACCGCTTGTTAAGTACCAATGTTTTTCCTGAGATTGATATTAGAGGCAACTAGATTGAGTTGGGATTGTGAGTTTAGCTTCGAGATTAACTTTTATTTTCGTGGTAATTGTGTGAGTAATTGGTTTTTGAAAATAATTTTGTTAGTACAGAAGAAACGATTTCATTCTAAATGCAAATATTGTGTTTCATTTCAAAATTTTCATTTGCTCATTTCGAAAAAGAAAAAGATATGGCCTATGATTTTATTCGAAGGTCAAGCTACTTTGTTTTATTACTAGAAAAGAAAATATATATTTTGGTATATTGCTATTTTCATTGTTCAGTGAACATTTTCACCATAAAACAATATATAAAGAGAATAATTGTTAGAGTTGAAAGGCAAAATACAAGGAGAATTGCAATCCACTTGAAATGGGAGGGTGTTATCTCAATGCAACCACTCCGGTTTGATACTCTTAGTTTTCTTCAACTACTATTAAAGTTGAGCAAGGTCTTACAAATTTTTAGGACGAATTTTTTTTTTAAGGATGATGGATTGTGAAGACCTGTATTTTATATTTATAAAAAAAATGCTTATTTTGATCAAATATTTCTAATAGACTTTTACAGTATTATTTGACTTAAAAACTATATTTTTAAATTATTCTTTCTAATTTTGTAATGGTTTATATTCTTTTTACTAGTTTATATATATATATATATATATATATATATATATATATATATATATATATATATATATATATATTTGTCTTATGAGGTGTCTCAATTTCTAAGGCAAACATTAGTGGTGCTTACTAAGCACTCTTTCAAGCTAGGTGTGTGAAGTTTATAGATGGCCAAAGAAATATATGGATAAGGGTGGTTGGGGTGTTGCTAGCAAGGTGCTCTAAGTGCCTATTCAGCACTCTAAGAAGCTGCTCCCTTCTCCGACTATAAATAGGGAGAGTGAGAGTGAGAGAGAAAGGAGTAAGAGTGAAAGAGAGAGAAAAGAGAGGGAGTGAGAGTGAGAGAGTGAGAGAGAAAGAGAAAGGAGTAAGAAACCAGAAGTTGAGGTGCTTCTTAATCGGCGGTGTCAAATCTGTAGTAGGATAAATATGGGTAAAGATTCTCATATTTTCTTTAGTTTTTCCATAGCTCTATATATTGTAGAATTCAATCGTGTTTCATCTCTGTTGGTTTGTATTATATATGTATGTATATCTGCATAGACGTATGGCTATCAGACTTTACAATTGGAGATCATCTTACCTAAACAAAAGTGATCGGACTAAACCTGTATATAGTTATCACATGCTAAATATTATCTCTTACCTTTATTAGAGGTTGTTGTATAAACGAGGACTTGAGCATAGTAATTCGAACATATATCTTTCTTATTGGTTTTGAGAGAAACTATATATGTATATGTTGGTGTTCATGCATATAACTTTGCACATGTTTGAATAAACCAAGCTAGCTTTCTCGACATGGTGCTATTTGCATATGTTCATAGGTATAGTTTCAACTGTATCAAGTAAAACGTGTTTGGAGTTGATCAACATATAGTAACTTGTGAATTAGTATTGTGGAATCGCTAAACTTAAATATGTTAATTAGGAGTAGAGTTCATGTCATGCATTTTGTAATTTGCTTATATATGTGGTTTAATATACTTATTCATTAATCATATGAAAGACTATTTAATTATTGGCTAAAGTTATGTTCCCAGCTTATACACCAAGAAGACAACATGCATATTTATATTTGTATTTCACATGTCCCTTGTTCTGCAAGTTGTACTCATTTAAACATTCTGCTATGACCATGTTATTATTTTAGATCAACCAAAAAGGCATTTGAAATGGGTGTTGTTAAGTTAGTAATCTCAAGTGCTTTGACTGGGATTAAAGTTCTTGCCTTGCATATAGTGATTTTCTTATACTTGTGAATAAGAGGTCATCACAGTTGTGGTTTCTTGTGTTATTATCTTGGAGAAATGCTTTGGAATTCAGGCAGGGGAAATACGGCAGACCTTATGGAAATTGGTTTTATTAAATTTGGTGAAGCATTATAGTATTATTATTGATCTTGTTGGTTGATTAGTGTGATCTAGTTTTCTAATTAGATATAAATGCTGCTTTTGGGTTTTTACTTGTTATTGATTTTGGAATTGTTGTTGAAATGCTATTCGTTGAGAATATACTGTTAGACATGTGAAAGATGAAATGACATTATTTATGCATCATTCATGATTTGTGAGAAGTGGTTGGAATTTCGGTGTTGAGGAAGGAATTCTGGAAATGAGAGTAGTTGGAAATGATCTTTTGTGTCGTTGAGCCAAATTGTTAGTAGGTACCAGGTCTCAGGCAAGCCCATAGTGCACAGATTCTTTAAGAGTAATTTGGGACTGGCGACGAAGAGTTTCGGCAAGATGACTAACAAATGGGGAAATTGGGATGATTGAGTTATAGGGGGTTAATTTGTATAATAGAACTTTTGAACCACCACTGCAGAGGTAAAATGAACAGTATGGGACGTGCAGGTCCACGTGTTTTATTATATCAAATAACGAGTAGAGATGAAGAGTATTGCATTGCACTTATGCATTGTTATCACAATGATTTGGCACTTGATTACATGATTTTATGACACTTAATTTAATATTGTCAATTTACTTGGCTAGTTTATGTCCCTACTGAGCTGTTGAAGCTCACCCCTCTATTGTTATGCAGGTTTATGAACTAAACAGTCAATAAGGGTAGAAGGGATGCGATCGAATTAAGTGTGAGGATAGAATTTTGTATTTATTTATTTATTTTAGTCTTGTAAAGAATTCTCGATTTCTTTTTATAAGAAGAATTTCATATTTTTCCACTCAGTTTCACTTTCCTTATGTTTAATTTTATTTTTAGCTTGCGCGCCGGGTGTGGGTTCGAGTTTTTTTTTTTTTTTTTTGCCGTCGACCCTAAGTCCTAGGAATGACATACATTAAGATCAAACAAGTCTACTTCAGGATACTCCCTCTAAGTTTGTCATAATTCCAAAGAGAACTAACAATGTTACAACTTAGAAAGTTTATGCATACCTATTCCTTGAACAAGCTTCTGAAAAGTCGCCTTGATTTGGTGAAGAGGTTCACCAGGTTGTCTTGTGAACAAATTTGTGTGACTTCAATCTTCTGATGCTCTTACTGTTGATGTGAAAATAAGAACTTCGGCGCAATGTGCTTAGTGTTGTCTCATTTGATGTAACCCTTCTTGAGCTGTTTGATGCATGCTACTTATCTTCATAGATCATCGTCTGGATGTCAACGACAAGGTAAAGATCGCAGGAGCTTCGAATATGGCTCACCATTGCTCTCAGCCAAAAGCATTCTCGAGTAGTTTCGTGTAAGGCGATTATTTTAGCATGGTTAGACGAAGTGACAACTAAGGTCTGTTTAGTTGACCTTCAAGATATTACGGTGCCTCCAACGATAAAGACGTAACTCATTTAAGAACGAGCCTTGTGCGGGTCAGATAAGTAACTAGCGTCGACATAACCAACAATGCAGGAATTAACTCAGCATAGGAGGTGCGGCATCACTTGAGAATTCATAGGGATAGAATATGCCCAAATTCGTAGTACCCTTAAGGTAACAGAAAATGTCTTAACACCAGTCTAGTGTCTGCGTGTTGGTGCACTATTATATCTTGCCAAAAGATTAACAGCGAAGGAGATGTCGGGTATAGTGCGTTGAGTTAAGTACAATAAAGCACCTATCGCACTTAGATAAGGAACTTCGAGTTCCAAAATCTCTTCATCACCCTCATTTGGACGAAAAGGATCTCATTTGCATCTAGCGATTGAACGACCATATAAGTACTCGAAGGCTTCACTTTATCCTTGTTAAAGCAGCGCAACACAACACATTATGGGTGTAGTTCGATTAATGTACTAAGATTCCATCTGAACGGTGCTCAATTTCGAGACCGAGACAGTATCGAGTCTTTCCTAGATCTTCATCACAAATTTAGTCAATTACAGGGCGTCGTGAGAAGCCTTGAGCAACAAGACGAGTTTTGTAACGCATAAGTTCGTTCTTCTCATTATGCTTCCGAACGAAAACTCATTTGTAGCCAACGGGCTTCACACGTGGAGGAGTAGGAACTACAAGTCTAAACACCTTACATTTCGCAAGCTAATCAAGCTCAACTTGGATTGCTTGTTTCTAGTTTGACTAATCAGTTCTATGTCGACATTCATCAACAAAATGAGGTTCAATGTTATCACTCAACATGATCTCAATAGCTACTGCATATGCTAATGCATCATTGACGATCATCTCATTTTTACACCAAACATCATCCAAGTTAGCATAATGGACCAAAATCTCGCGATTCTCGGGTGGTGGATTCGTCTCTTCAAGGATGCTTTTGTAATCTAAAATTTCCTTATGAGTTGGATAGAATGAGTAGGTGACAGTCGAATTTACAGTAGGCTTAACAGCCTGTGTCGTGGGTTTCCTCTTCCAAGGATGTGAATCCTTTAAACCAAGAGGTTTTCCATGCTTTTATGTAAGGGCAGAGGATTGTCTAGTTGCTAATGTATGTGGATCGGCCAAAGTGGCGTCTCGAGCCTTCAGGAGGGGAGTTTGCCGCACATTTGGTACATTCATCTTTGCAGGCACATTTTGAAGGGAAATAATGAGATTTATGTGGGATTTCTAGTGACTAGCATGCATATACAATTTAAAATTTATATACATAAGCAACGGAAGCATATTATCACATATTATCAAAGCTATAGTCATGCAAATCCCCTTCAAGAAGCATAGGTTCATAGTTGATGCATCAAACAAAATATTGAAGAACAAAGTGAAGGTTGAGTTTTATACCTCTTGATCTAGACTTTAGACCAAGGATGGACCACCTCCAAGCTCTTTGTTCTTGAAACTCCTTGAGTCTAGCCTCCCTCCTTGCTTCCTCCACCTTGATAGATTTAGAGCTCCTTTGATTCTCCTTTAGTCTCCAAAGTAGAAGACCTCTAAAGATCCACACCCACTAGTGTAGTGAGATCGATGTTGGATTAACCAAAAGGAGGAGAGAGGATTAGCAATCCCTCCCCTTGGTGGCCGGCCCTATGTGTTTAGAGAAAGAGAGATGTTGTTTTTCTCTTTTGTTGAAATGAACACACAAAACCCTAATGAACTTTTTCATTAAACTTCCTTTATATATGTAAAAGTTAACAAGTCAACTTTTGACCTTTCTCTCCCCTTCTCACTTAAATTTGGCCGGCCTCTATATGTGTTGTTTGGGCTTTGGGCGTTTATTATTTTAAGTCATCTTATGTTTGAATAAAAGCCCAATGGGTTTGGGCCCAATGGGCCCGAATGAACCCGAACTTTTCTTTAAGCCCGAAACGATCTTTTATCGCTTCTATGATTTCTTTAGACTTTCTAATTAATCATAACACTTAATTAATCCAATTAATCAACTCCATCATCCTTTAGTTATCTCACCACAAGAGTGTATCGGTGTACAATCGTTTTAGGTTCCAATTAGCAAGGCAATGAGGTGATTGGAATCAATCCAATTGATTAGTATTTAACCAATCACTTAGTGAATTAAAACTTACTTTTAATTCTACTCCTTCTTTGATGACTACATATTTAATCATCTAGAAGAACCCACAAGCCATGAGTGACATCTAACCATATATCATGGCTACCCAAGCTAATGTAGAATTTTGTCGGAGAACCTATTCAGTTGGAATTACAATGTAATTCGATCCTTCTCTAATACAATACTCACAAGCACATTACTAGGGTATGGATACTTAATGTCAAACCCCTAATGTGATTATACTTAGTTATATTATTCAATTGAGTCGTATAGGAATGCCTTCCATCATTACGCTCGATACTTCGGCCGAAGATTCCCGAATCATATCTTAGAGTATTCTTCCTTTCGTAACAAGGATTAGAGATCCCTTGTTGATCATTCACATGCCTCTGAGAATAAATCAATGACCCCAACAATGCATAGAACACATCCAAGATGAGATGTGGTCATGTCTCATTATCAAATGATCAGCAACGTATCCTCAAGACAACTATGATGTCTCAGGTCAAAGGATTACTTACATATTCCAACCAGTAGAATTACTTGCTTGACATGTGAGTAGACCTCCATGCAAGTACTTTCTTTCGACTGTGTTCAGTGAACTCATTCCCTTAATGAGCACCTACATACTTGTCTTAGTGTCACTACACGAATGGCATGAGACTTTCCATCCTTCCTATTTAAAGGGGACATAGTATGTACTGGTCTATGTATTGTCAGTATCCCTCTAACAATCCTACGACCAGGAACCTTTTGAACATCATGGTTATGTGAAGAAGGTCTCTGTAGTCTAACATCATTAGATTACTTCTTCCATCAATCCATTGTCCATGGATTCACTATTTTGGACTTATATCATTTATTGAGATAGTCCTAATGAGTGACTTTGCCTTTTGCTGTATTTAGAGTTATCTATACATACAGACAATGTCCTGAAATGTTTCTTCCAAAGATTGACTTTTAGGGCATACCTCCAACACATTTGCAGTTAGAATATGTGATTTTGTCACTCACACTAGATCTGTGAAAGCATCTGGCATACTCTGAGCTACACTCTAAAGATCTAATATGTGTCACAAATTAGTTTTAGGCTGAGCGATGCAGGGATTTAAATGAGACAAAGTGGGAGTCATCCACGATAATTTGTGTCGTTCTTCATAAATGGTGACATTCTTATCTCCCCTAACGACGAGAAAATTGTCTCATAGAAGTAACAATCTGTGAAACGAGCAATAAAAAGATCACCAATCAAAGATTATAAGCAATAAATAATTGAAGGAGAATCATATCCGACATATATTCCCATTCTTTGTTGAGGCCCCATTTTTGCATAGCTCTAAGCAGCGATCGAGAGCTTGGTACGTATGACCAACAATAGAGCAATCATTTGTAATCGCTTAATGAATGCCTCTGCCAGGCCATTCTGGGTGTGAACATGGGGTACATGATGTTTAACTTTAACCCCAACCGACATGCAATAGTTACCAAAAGTTTTAGATGTGAATTCTCCAACATTATCCAATCGAATAAATTTGATCGGATAATCAGGGTGGTGAGCCCTGAGTTTGATAACTTGAGCCAATAGTTTGGAGAATACAGCATTCTTTGTGGACAACAAGCACACGTGTGACCAACGTATGGAAGCGTCAACCAATAACATAAAATATCTAAATGGTTCGCTGAGAGGGTGAATCGGTCACAATTGTCCTCCTGAATCCTTTGTAAAAAAAGTAAGAGGATTCAAGCGAATCTTGTCATAAGAAGGCTTAATAATAAGCTTTCTCATAGAGCAGATTTGACATGCGATTCCTTGAATCGAACCTAAACTTCGAGTTAATAGATGCCTATGTGAAGATTTGAGGATACGACGCATCTCTGTTCGTCCAAGGTATCCGAAACGATCATGCCAAAGTGTAACTTCGTGCACGGTCCATAAGGTAGGGCTAGCCACATAGTGGCTTTCTATAGGGTGTATGGTTGTAATATATAGACCACTTAAGGTTCTAAAAGACGCTAGGCGCTAGTCGGGCGGCGGGCTGGGGCCTAGCGCCTATGCGGTTAGGCGGGGTCTAGGCGGGCACCTAGGCGGATTTAAGTAAATTCATTATATTTTGTATAAATAAGTGTTTGCTTATATTTAAATATATATAATTTCATCATAAACTACAAAATAAAATGACATATGTATTATAAAGTATTGGAACATAATGAAAACATGGGGAACAAGCATATAGTGTGTGCTCATTTAAGTATTCAACAAGTCTCTTACAATTTAATGAAAAAAATTAAATGCAAATTGAAAGTTATCTATTTTTTGTCTAAGTGAGTCGTAACCTAGGCAAGTGCCTAGGTAGGTTTGGGCGGGCTAGGCAATTGCCTAGGCGGGCACCTCAGCTAGTCTAGGCACCCGTTCTTAATTATCAAAAGCCTAGGCATTAATCGGGGCGGTAACCAGTCGCCTAGTGCCTAAGCGGGGCCTAGGCAGGGATTTTTAGAACAGTTAGGATATGCTCCATCTTCTCTAGAATACACTTCTAGCCATATTCGTAGGAAGTGATGCACATAAATTTTACTCCATTTTCTACATAGGTTTCATTGTGGTAAGTATTGTCTCAATTGTCCTTGAAACTCAACAACGTTCTTTCAAAACATGGAGAATAAAGTGTATCATCAATGGTCAAGATTGTACCATTGGACAACATTATACATACCTTACCGTATCCTTCGATCAGATTGGATGGGCCTGAGAAGGTTGTTAGAGGTGCATTCTTAGGTATAAAGTTAGTGAAATAGATGCGTTCACGCAAAACAGTGAGCGTGGTTGCACTATCTTCCAGTTACAACCTTTGGGGGAGCACGGCAAACATGGGACCAATGGTCCTTTGAACCACAGCGGTAACACACGTCTGCATCTATGGTATCAGGTACTTTACCTTTATCAACTGATGGGTGGCTTGGTTTCCTCTTTAGATGGGCCTTGGCTTTGTTGACCTAGACAGGGTGGCTTTTGGCCACCCCTACCACGCCTATGTTAGTGTTTTGGGCGTTGGTTAGTGCTATAGTGTGCTTTAGGCACAGCAGTGACCCAGTAGGTCAAGCTTGATGATTCTTCATCAACTGCTGATTCTGCTTTTCAGCGATAAGTAAAACAGAGATCAAATTTGAAAACTTAGTGAACTTATGAGCCTATGTTGTTGATGCAGAACAATATTGGTGGCAGTAAAGGTCGAATAGGTCTTATCTAAGAGATCCTCTTCGGTTAAGTTCTCGTTACAAAACTTGAGAAGTGATCGGACCCCACAAACTTTAGAATTATATTCATTAACAGACTTAAAATCTTGGCAGCGCAAATGCTGCTAGTCATGTCTTGCTTCAAGCAAGAAGATGTCCTTTTAGTGATCAAAACGATTAGCCAAAGCAACCCAAAGTGCTCGTGGATCTTCCTCAACAGGGTACTTGATTTGCAGTGCATCATGAATATGTCTTCGAATAAAGATCATTGTAGTAGCTTTCTCAATTTTGCCAACTGGGTTGTTCGTCTCATCTTCAATGGCGAGACATAAATTCTTTGCAATGAGATGGAGCTTCACATCTTAGACCCATTTGAGGCAGTTTCTTCCGGAGACCTTTAAAGCGGTGAAGTCGAGTTTGTTCAATGAAGTCGATTTTGTTCAAATTTGACATGTCCCTATCACAAAATAAATGGACAAGAATGTGGTTAGTGTAATGGAAAAAAAATCAATCCATTCACATAAGAGTAGAACATTTAGGTTCTAGTAGACATTTATTAGTTTAAAGTTACATAAAAAAAATTTAAAAAAATAAAAATAAAAACTTTGGGTTTTCATAGTGATGTTTTAAGGAAAACTTTAAGTTTTCAAACAAGACATGTTTCTAGAAATTTCGGGTTTCAAAAGAATTATGAACTTTAGTTTCATATGTTCCTATAGACAAACACAAATATATATATATATATAGAGAGAGAGAGAGAGAGAGAGAGAGAGAGAGAGAGAGAGAGAGAGAGAGAGAAATATGCAACAAGAAAATATGTAAATAGATATTCTGGGTCAAGAATTGTAATTGAATTAATTATTTGGACTTCGGGCCAAAATTAAAATATGGGAGAAAAAATTATAAACCCAAAAAATGGGCCGAAAAAAATAGGCAATTAAACTCGAGGCCCAAAAATATGGACCAAAGCTCACGGGTGGGCTGAGTAGTTATGGTCGTGCGGCCCAGGCCCAAAACTTGTGCTGGGTATAAGATGGGCCGAGCCAACAGAAAAGGCTACATGCTTTTCTGGGATATAAAAGCAGGCCAAAATTGCTGGGCGAGATCCAAAAGGGCTTGTTAAAAGCATGGATCCCTTCACAGCACGAGTGATCCTAGGGATGCAATCCAAAGCATCGCGGTGCAGGTGCACCGAGTCACCAACTACTGGCCGGGATTGGATACGGCACGGTGTAGGGATCACCGAGAGCCCAATAAGGGCTGGGTTTTAATGCGACGCAGGACAAAGGCCGAGAGAAGGGGTCAGGGTTAGGCTTGCAGTAGTGAGCCTAGAAGAAAAAGAAAAAAATATGTCCCGAGTCAAGGTCAGGCCCAATAAATCGGGGTTGGGCTTAAACCAAGAAATCCTAGCAAAGCTAGGTGTTCGCGCCGGCGAAGATGACCAGCGCCGCCACTATAGGTGGCCTAATCTTGGGTGGAGAAGACTCGGGATACCCTCGTGGATCATTAGCGACCATAAAGACGAGCAGAGATAAGGAAATCTCAACGTTTCAACCAAAAACCCTAGAAATTTAACTTGGAATTTCGAAAAATCCAATGAGATTCGAAAGAATCTCGATCAAGCAACGTCGAGGACGAGCTGCAGGCCGTCGGGACGGTCACCCATGGGCAACGATTGGCTGCAAGCCAACTTGCGATAGTTGGGACACCATGGAAGACGTTAGGTTTTTGGATTTCAAACCTGGAGCCCGTGGCTCTAGTTTGGTCTCTCAGCATGTCGGCACGGCTACGAGCTGCTGCTCGTGGGTTGGGTATTTCTGAAATCCTAGATTTTAATTATTTTTTTTTTCTTGATTTCGATATTATAATACAATTGAATTTCATGCATATTCAGCATATAATTCAATGCATGAATGGATATATGATATAATTCATGGCAATATCAATTCACATAATTCGACAATTATGGATATAATGCTGTTGACTCTAAAAATTAATTTTGAGCCCAAACAAATGCATACACAATTTATATAGAATCTAAAATTCAAAAAATATAAAGTTGGATAATGCATTATAGTGAATGTTCAGACTATCAGGGCTGCAAAAATATCAAGATAAAAACTGTTATCTTGTAAGAACTTGACTGCGTGATGATATTGATGAACTGGTTTGATGCAAAAAACTTTAACACTAGATTCCTAAGGGCAGCAGTAGGAGCGTGTTGATAACATGTTATGGCTTATTTTAATCTAACAAGGGAGAGAAGGGGCGCGGCAGAGAGAGAGAGAGAGAGAGAGAGAGAGAGAGAGAGAGAGATGTGTTCGTAGGTTATGTAGAGGATGTGTTATGCTCCCTACGCAGTGTCTTTATTTATAGTCCTAGAGGAGAGAAGAATCCTTCTCCTCCAAGAAATACAAGTTCTAATAGGAAAGAATAACTAGTATCAAATATAAATTATAATCTAAGATTTACACAATCGCACACTTTAATACAATGTTTATGATAGAAATGACGCTTTCTCCGTTATTAACTTATTATTGAATAAACATGCTTCCCTTTTTAATCCGTCTTCATGTTTTTGTATTGTAATATTTATGTAAAACTCATCTTTACTCGGCCTATTTTGAATAAAAGTTTAAAATATTTCAAGTAACTCCCTTCGTGTGTTTGTATCATAAACTCGTGTCACTAGTACAAGTGTCATATTTCATTATAATATTGGCCATGAATTTGGGTGCATGACAACTTCAATATGGTTGTCAAAGAAAAAAATAAGTATGAAAAAATATATAAAACTAAGTGTAAGCCATATAAACCATATAAGCAAAATTTAGCATTTAACCATAAATAAATAAATAAATAAAAACATTAAAATTCAACTTTCATTATTTCCACTAACATTGACAAGCACACAAGAAAGTTACATGTTTCCCACAAGTTATAAAAGAATACATTCACAAATGACTACTCAATGGACTTTTGACAAAAAAAATCAAAATCTTTGGGATATTATGCACATTCACATGATAAATAATCCAGACTGAAAATTAAAAAGAAAAGAAAAAAAAAGAATTATCCCTTTGAACATGTTTCCCCTAATAATTCATTTGCACAAGAATTATAACAAAAACTCAATGTGGGTTTTGTTGTTACTTGTTAGACCACTGGAACTCTATTTCTAAATTCCGTGACAGCCCGCTTTTGCTTTCTGGCAACAGAGTGTACTCTCCGGCAACTGCTCCCAGCATTACTACGCGATCAATCTGGATGGTTACCTTTCCGAATGAACTCTGTCAATATATCAAATGAGAATTGGTTACCAGTAACTTGGTAGATAAAAAATGATGGATCAGATGAGAAAAGATATCCTCTTATTATAAATAGAAGGGCCTATATGCGATATCTTTGTCCACTTACCTTTCCCATTTTGCTCTTGTTCTTGCAAGATATGTGGAGCTTCTGGCCTTTCGGAGGACTCTCAAAGGACCACGAAAAGCTTTCATCCCATTCGGGATTCGGTCCAGTTGAAACAACCTGTAAATTCAGAAAATCGTGATAAGAGGTTAAAATTGCCCCAATATCAAGGTCATGTATCACTGGAGAAACAGAAAAGACACTCTGCACTATATCCCCAGAAACACAATCAACATGGCTAGTATATTTAGTTTCCATAATTCTACTGTTCTTGCAATAACTATGAACTATACTTCGTTTAATATATACAAATGGCCTACAATTCAACAGAAATCACAGTTAAGAGATTTCTCCTTGAAGATGTCAACATGAAGACGAGAATTCAGGCATTTACTAAGATATTTGTTTTGCATTTCTTCAAGTTCCAAAATAAAGATTCATATATTCGACCAAACTAAAAAAATAAGATTCATGTATCACTTGTGAATAGAAAAGGTAGTGGAGAGAACGCATTTAAAAGCATTTTACCTGAGTTTGCTTAGGTGGAGTGTTGCCGAGTGTAATCTTGCAATAAACACTAGGATTTCCCACTGACTGCTTCATATTATTTCCACGCTTGATTATCACCACCAATGTCCCTGGCAAACATTGTAACAAAAATTCTGTCTTCTCCTGAAACCGAGGTGGGCCAGACTGAATTAAGTATTGCAGCAAGGGGATTGCATCGGCTGCAGCAATTGACTGCGCCCTAGAAACTTCAGCTGGACATGCTGACCAAGCTTGCCTAAGAAGAAAGAGTGCATCCAAGGCAGCTTCTTGAGTTGCCTCTGACCCTGTCTTGAGGGATGTAACAAGATGAGGAATGCTTAATGTTGCAGGTTCTGTGGCTCTAAGTCGTGGGAAGTTGCTAAAAAGAGCATTCAGAGCTTTCAGGTACTCCTCATTCACAGTTCCGGTTGCCCATAAATCTTTCTCAATAGCAGCTAATGAGGCCAAAAAAATCTCCAGTTATTTTTTTAAAAGAACAAAGAAAAATATCTGCTTCAGCAGCAAGGTTATCCGAGTAACAACTGAAACCTCTGATTCAATGAACTAAAATGATTATTCAGGTGAACCAAAATTATTAATCTAACTCTAACACTTCAACAAAAAAAAAAAATCTAAATTAGGCAATTACTTGATTATTGATTTCAAGTTTCAAGTTTCAACTTAAGGGTTCTATGGTCGCACACTGCATAGCATCGTTTTGCACCTTTTAACCACAATAAAACTAAAGAAGGTACCTCCTTAGATAGCTCAAATAAAATTCTGCATAAAAGCCAAAAATAACGTACCAGTAATCGCCCTTACTGTCTCACTAGAAGCATACTCTTGAATGGTATGGTTTGAAAAGAGAAGTTTAACAAACATTGCAGCCTGAATAGAAGTATCTGGATCACTTGAACCAATCAGATCCAACACAACCTGGACGCCACCAGCCTCAGCAACTGCTCTTTTATTAGATCTACTGTACATGACAAGGTTTTGCAAAGCACATATCGCTACAACCTTCATTTCTTCAGTAGGTTGCTCTTCAAGCACATTTACTAGTGCACGACAAGCTGAAACAGCGTCAGTGCTTCGAGCAAGGCCCTCATTCTGGAATAGATCACCAAGAGCTAGAGTTGCAAGTAACCTCGCTTGCTGAGCTTGGGTTTGTGGATCTAAGAGGTACTGAGACAATGGTAATACGGCAGACTTGGTAGCCTTAGTTTCTCTGATCTTCACATTGTTCAACAATACTTCCAACAGCCTAGCAGCAGTTTCCTCGCACTGATGAGATCTAAGAAGATCCAAAAGAGCCTCTAAAGCACCACTTTCAGCCATTGCTTCTGCACTGGTTGCATCATCACTTTCCAGTACCAGAAGAGCATTCAATGCACCAATTACTGTGCCTTCTGAGCCAGAACGAAGCAACCTTACCAACACAGCCACAGGCACTTCCAAATAAAATTCAGAACTAAACTGCAGAATGCTTGATAAAACAGCAGCAGCCGATTCCCACAAGGCATGAGGAAGAGACAGATCTGATAGCAATATCACCTTGGACAATTCAGTGACACCACCCTCTTTTGCTATTTCATTCGGCCAAATTAGCGCAATACTAACAAGGGCCTTCACAGCTCTCTGCTGTAATATGTGTATACCAGAGCCAAGAACCCGTATGAGAGGACCAATCACTTGCTGAGTCACTGAATCCTTTTGAAGTTGTTCTTCAAAGAGTAAATGTGACAGAAGCTCAGCAGCCAACTGTTGTACTGCTGGAGCAGGAGAATCAAGTAAGGGAATAATAGGTTCAACAGCTTGGTGGGATGTCAACTTATAGTCAGAACGACACTGTGGATGCTCCAAAATGTTGACAAGAACTTGAAGTGCACTATGTTGCCCATCAGGTCCAAACTCTGGTCTTGTTAGAAGCACAAAAAGGGGCTCAACCACTTTTGAAGCAGACGGTCCCTTAGCAATGCTTGCATTGTTGGTCAATATTCGGAGCAGTTCTGCAAAAGCAGCAGAAAGAAAATCGGGTGCCTCATGGAAGATGTCAAGTATGCTCTCAATTACTCCAGCTTTCACCATTTCCATCTTGCAAGCAGGCCTGTCTTTCCCTAATTTCACAAGGACTCTGGAAATAGCTTCATGGAGCAAGTAATTCTTACCATATAGAAGACCTACAAGAGGAATAACTGCCCCGTGAGCAGCAACAAGTTCAGCCAGTTGCTCATCATCAACAAGTTTATCCAACGCACGGACAACTGAATGCTGCGCAGGACTGAACTCAGTCACAAGAAGAGACACCAGAGGCTCCACACATCTAGCAGCAGCCATTGTTGACCTGATTCTTGTATTTCCAAAGAGAACACAACACAACTCGGCAGCATCCCCTTTCAGCTCCATTGAGCAATTTGAAGAAAGAATCTTGCAGAGAACATCTACTGCATTCATCTCAACATCTGCAACTGCTAAGGCTCTTGATGGATTTTCACTCAGCAGCCTTACCAACGCAGCAATTGCAGCATGTTGCTCCTTCTCAGAACCAGTATTGAGAATCTCCACCAAGGGTTGAACAGCTTGTCGAGCACTTTCTGCATTCCTTATATGGTCAGCAGAAAATAAGCTTTCCAATGCTTTAGCAGCACTGTACCTTGAAGCTCTTCCACCTAACCTTAAAACAGCCACAAGCTGACCAACAGCACCAAATGAAGAGTCATGTCTCCTGATTTCAGCACTGCCAAATAGTATACCTAACAGATCTGTAGCAGCTTCCTCAGTTGCATCTTGAGGGCCAAGTGAAAGATATTTGGTCAGTGCTTCCAAAGCTCCTGATTCTACCATTACAATTTTATTCGAAGGACAGTCTTTGGCAAGCTGAGTCAGAATCCCAAGTGCTAAAAATGGTGCTCCAGGACGATCTGGAATGGGTTTGAGTAGATCAACAAGTGCAGGTATTGCTTTCCTGGAAGTAGTGCCAACCCGTATGTCTTCAACTCTGAACAACCTCTCAAGGGCAACTTGCTCAGGATACCGCACTAAACCAAACTCTTCTGACAACTGCAAAAGATCATTTAGATCAAGATCCGCACAGCCAAGTAGGGAAATGAGCCCGCCTGCTGCTCCAGAATTTGCAACAGATAGAAGAGTCCCCCTGCTACCATTACAGATTAGGCTGGCCATCGCCTGTGCAGCAAAATATCTGGTGGGCAAATCCTCTGATCTCAACCAGTTTGCAAGTACTGGTACAGATTTCATGGTTGCATGTGCTCGTATGATGTCTCTGTTTTGAAACAAGATTGCCAACAGCAAAGTACAAATCCATATGCTACTATCTTCTTTAAACTCAATCTGCATACATTGCACCAAGGACAAAACCAGGTTAGATCATTAGGGCTATAAGCAATATTTAATGGATAAGTAAGCAGATAGGTAGTGAAAAGCACTTTCCTATGATGGATCTGTGTATATACAAATTCAGAAATGATCCAATGTATCTTGATCTTCTTCCTTTTTGAGTGAATACATTAAGCAAAATAAGAGAGTTGATTACCTGTGAGTGGGGTGAGAAATCATTTGAGATCCTGTCAGTGAGAACTTCCACAGCCCCAGCCTCCATAATCACAATTTTGCACCTTTCATCGTGACAGGCAAGAATAGACAGTAGCCACATTGCTAAATTGACACCCCTAATTACTCTTGTGCTTGAATAAGACTCATCAATCTTTGTTTCCTTTTTAGTATGCCTATAAATGCCAATAGAATCATTCTCATTATCCCCTGGGCTTCCCAAAGAACTAAGCACTGCAACAAGAGCTTGAATTAGCTGGGTGCGTAAGTTTGATTCACTAAGATCTTCCACAACTCTCTGATGACTAACTTTTGCAACACAATTAAGTAGTGCAGTTCCTCCAGTTTTAACTTTTGATTTCGTTGAATTGATCACCCTTTTGGCAATTGATGAGATACATCCATAAGCAGTAGCAACTGTGTCACCCAATACATCAGGCTGATCTCTGCAAAGCCGTGATAATATTTCAATAGCCTTATCCTGCAACAAGGGTGTTGCATCAGCAATGGATAAAACTATCGGGGTAATGCTTTTCGGGAATTCAGCTAAAACTGCCCATGCAGGTTTTATATCTCCAGTAGCACCTTCTGACCTTGATAGAATAGCAAGTGCCTCAAGTGCCTCTGATGTGGCAACAGAATCATGATTAACAGATTCTAGAAAAGAAACTAATGCAAGAACAGTTCCAGCACGATTCACACAATCAGTTAAAGCATAATCAATTTGACGAGAATGGAGCAGGCGGGCAATTGCTGCTGCTGCATGGGTCTTTCCAGATACTGTGCCTTCACGTAAAACTCTAGTAGCCGGGAAAATAATATCTTCAGCAACTGCTTTCTCTGAAACTTCACTGTCCAAAATAAGATTAGCCAGAGCACATGTTGCTAGTTCTGCAACTTCCAGAACTGAAGAGTTAGCAAGCACAACTAATGGAGATAATATATCTCGAGCAACAGCTGCCACATCCCGGTTCTCTTTAATCGAAAGAAATATTGCAGCAAGGCAACGTGAGGCCTCTGCAAGGATATATACAGATTCGACACTAATCAACTTAATGGCTGACCAAACAGTTTTAACAGCAATGCTACTTTCACGCAAGTCCTTCCTAAATTCAAATATTCCAGCTAAAGCTGATGCAGATTTGGCTTGAGTCTCTTCTTTAGTTGAGCTCAATATTTTTATCATTGTCTCAATTGCATCATTAGCAGCACTACCTTCACGTGATATATCATTGAGGGGGACCACAGACAGCATACTTTTTAAAGCATCCAAAACATACACTTTAGATTCAGGTAGATCAGTGGTCAATAATGCAGTAAGTTGGCTAATGGTTGCTGTATCAGATTTATGGATCAAATGATTTAATGTCTTTGCTGCAATTTCTTTTCCATTTGAACTTCCATTCTTTAGAAGCCACAATAATGCAGGAACAGCATCAGCACTTTCGACACATGCACGTATATCTTCACTGTGGTTGCACAGGTTCCTAAGGATTGATGCTGAATCTTCCTTGGCTTTTGCAGATCCCGTCTCCAGAATCTGAACAAGTGGAGGTATGCCACCAGCAGCAGTAATAGCCCATTTACTTTCGTCATTCTCATTGGAAAGCAGGCAAAGCAGTGCAACTGCACATTCTTGCTGCTGTTCTGATGAAAGCCCAAGAAGTGATATCAACAGCTGAACCCCTTCACGGCCTTGAAGTGCACGCCACAGACTTTCCTCACTATTGCAAAGTGCAAGAAGAGCTCTCATTAGCTCATCCTGAACTTCATTTGTTGCCATTGTGATCAAACCAACAAGCAAACGCTTTGCTTCTGAATTGGCAAGTTTAACTGAGAGTACAGAATTCCCATACAAACTCGCAAGGGCCTCTATGGTTCGTTCCTGAACAAGAAAGGGTAAACGTGGTTTGAACTGTGAAACCAATGTCTGCTCAATAACCACAGAATCTGATGCTCTATTAGATTCTGCTGTACTATCATATATCATCAAAGCTGAAGCCAAAGCCCCTAATGTATCAGAAATTTGGGCAGGTGAAGTGCAAGATTCAAGGCTTTGCCCAAGGCTTGAGATAACATATGACAAACCACCAGAAATATTTGCTAAAGCACACATGGCATTCTCCTGCAACGCTTGGGCATACTCACCCTGCATGAATTCTTTTGAAGGGGCTATTGTAGCATTTATCAATACAGGAATGCCATTGAAGTTAGCTATTTCCCGTCTTGCTTCTTTGCACTGGGCAGAAAGAGATTTAAGAGCACCTGCAGCTTCTGCTCTAACAGAAGCTTCATTTCCAGATCCTAAAAGCTTGAGAAGCTGTTTGGTAGCCTCTGAAGCCAGCACCTTAGAACAGACAGATGGATCTTCCACCATCATACATGCAAGTAGAAAGCACACGTTAGCTTGAGTGCTTGACTGCCCAGATGTCAGCAACTTCACAAGTATGTCCACTGCTCCAGCTTGGAAGGTTGCAGTCCAGAATCCCTCAGTGCTGCTGGATAGGTTCTTTAATGCTCCAGTCAGCAAGCTATCAACCAAACTACCAGTCTTGATCCCTTTTTGTAGCTGCTCCCAGAGCACTGGCACAACTCCTTCAGTTGAAAATATTTTTGATCCAATATGATCCCTGGCACCACCTTGAGAAACAGCATAAATTGTCTTCGCAGATGCAATTTGCCCTTCTGCTGAGCTGGACCTGAGTAGACCAAGCAATGGCGGAATGCATCCTCCAAGCAAGACTTTCACCCTGAGTTCATTCTCCTTGCAGAGAGAGCCTAAAACAGTAGCAGCTTGTATCTTAACTCCAACTGAACCTGATCGAAGAAGAGAAACAAGCACTGGAACTGCTTGAGAGTGAGATCCAACAGCACTGAAAGCATTTTCACGAGTATTGATAAGCTCAAGCAACTGCTTCAACGAATACTCCTTGTCTTGTACAGATGAGGAACTTTGACGCAGCTGCTCAATGCATTGAGCAACACTTGCCAATGTCCCATCTGCATCCTCCATGCTACTACTACGATCTCTGTAAGAAATATGAGAACCAAAGATAACTTAGTCAGAATTATCCCCTTGTTTTATAATAAACATAGCTTTTATTAACTAAAGAAAATACAACACAGTGGACAAGGTTCCACACCCCACCCCCCCCCCCCCCCCCCGGGCCTCTCCTCCTCCCTCCTCCTTCTCTCTCCCCCTCCTGTAAACACTTATTAGCCTGCATCTAAAACAAGAAAATACAACTCTGAAGAAAGTAAAACAACATGACATAATTACAAGACAACAGAATTCCAAATATATGGCATGAAAACCAAATCCTATAACCTATTCACAGCTTGCAGAAGACACAGATCACCAGTTAAATTCCATCAAACAACTCAACCCCATAAAATTTGAAAAATAAAAATAAATAAATTGGAAAGATGTCCAACCAAAGGTAACCAAAATGCATAATTGCTTCAAAGTGACAAAGTACAGATTCTATCGTAACAGCAATTATTGGTAAACTCCACCAACATAGTGAGCATTTAATGCACTGGAAGGAATATGATGTGTAGGAAGTATCGAGAAAAACTACCTATAACATTGTCAATCTTCCTGCCTACAAAATCCAACATTTGCATGTTCTTTCTCCTGTGATGGAGATAAGAACTTCAAATGTATGATTATGATATGAAAAAAGTGGTTCTTAAAACAGTATCAATTCCGTCATAATTTGAGACAGATGATGTGGTTCTTAATTGATAAACTAAACAAAGATCAAGTTTTGCTAGAATGGAGAGACAGTGTGTAGAAGAGTAGACAAGCCCCATTAAAAAAAAGCAAGCAACCAGATCCCCAGCTCGTTTGCGTGAAATCATTTTGGAACTATATGACCTCCACCCTTAGGATTAGACACAGAAATAAACTATCATTAATGGAAGTGCTATCTCCTAAGGGAGACCAATTCAAGTATTTCTCCATCCTGCCACAAGCAGACACTAGCTCACAGAAAGCAGCAGAATACTTGCAAGCATAACCTACTAAAACCTTAATGATTACCAAGCGGCAAAAAATTTCCCAGATGCAAACAAATTCCTTTTACCAACTTGGCCAAATAATTTGCAGAAGGAAATTTTAACTGACCTTGAACCCATCTTTAAAAGACAATGTGGTGTTGGAGGCTCCGAATCTTGAACTTTTGCATCACCATTCCTTTCCTGAACACAAGAACAAAAGCAATGAGAGAATAATCCATTATGCGCTTTTGTATCTAACAACCCCAAAACCGGCTTCATTTTTCTCAATATCATTCTTTCTTTTCTTCATAACTTGGGATCATTGTGAGTTGCTTTTCAATATCCACTATCAACCAATATTTTGGGTGGGAAACAGACTTATTGGGATCAGTTATGAATTCAATTCCAAATTTAAATTTTCCCAAGCTCCCAGAAACGCATTCCCGAATCACTTAAAATTCAGTGCTACTAGATATTCAGTCTGCTAAACTCTAGAGTAATAATGCATACCAAACACCGTGCAGCAGAATGAGGCATATGGATTGGACAATGAAACAAGAAGATGGAAAATGGCACCCAACCCAATATTCATAATAGAAAGAAACCCACATAAGAAATAGAAATGAAACAGAAACGACATAAGAGGCGGGTACGGGTACAGGTACCAGATCATTAGTGGAAAGGGTGCTGCCATTGGTGGCAGCATACCTCCATCCCATTGTGGTTGCCATGCCAGCTGTGCTGCTACTCTTCAAGATTCCTTACGAAAAAGGAGTAAAGAGAAGAGACCACCTTGCCCTTCTCCAGATCTACCTCACCTCACAGCCTCCTGCCACCCAAACACAACGAATCCAGATCAGATAACAAATCTAACAATTCTACTGCAAATTCTGCAAATTCTGCAAATTGAAGCATGATTGAGTGAGCGAGCTAGTGAAGCTGAATCAACTTGTTCCTCACTTGCATTTCTTGTTTCTGCAGAAGAAAGGAACAGATCAACATACAATTGCTCTCTCACAAGAAGGAGGATTCGGACGAGATCGAATCAAGTCCGGAGCTTTCAGGGGGGAGTCGAAGCGCAACACTAACAAATGCAAACCCAATTGTGCAATTCAGAGAGAGATGTGGAGGTGAGACCTTGAGAGAGTGAGAGACGCAGAAGGTGTTTGGCGCATCAATTCGATTGAATTGGCAATTGGGGTTCGTAAAAGACAAGGGAAATGAAGAGCAACAACACCACAACTACAAGTCTACAAGCAACAAACCAGAAAGATAGAGAATTATATTATTTTCCTTTTTTCTTTTTTAGTTTCCTTTTTGTCTGTGGACGAGTTTTACGTTTACATTACATACCGCGAAGAAGCGCGAGAGAGAGAATAGCCTAATAAGACCACCGACAGCGACAGTCAGTTTCAAGCGTCAAACGCCTCCATGGCTTGGCCTCGGCTTTCTTTTCAGCTCTATAGTTGACCGGCAAGTAGCAAAGCACATTGTAAAAGTACAAATTGAGCTTTGTGAAAGTATTAGCCCCGTTCGGTAAGGTTTTGCAAAACGATATTTAAATACTTGTTTTGTAAAATGAAAACGACAAATAGGACTTTTTTATGGTTACGATTTGAGCATACGGTAGTTTAATTCGAGAATGATTTTTTAGAATGTAAACATTAAAAGCGCGTTTTGGTACAAATATGTAAAACATCAAAAAAATATGTATAAATTTGTGTTTTGTAATGGTGGTGGTGGTGGCAATAGAGATATTGGTTGAGGTGGGTGTTGGTAGCAAGGGTGGAGATAGTGGAGATGGTGGTGGTGGTTAGAGAAATAGGGTTGAGAATGTGATGATGGTGGTGGTGGTAGCAACGGCGGTGAGAGGAGGTGGTGATGGTGATGTGATGAACTTTATAGGCCCAACATAGTTCACCACCAACATCGTTGACATTGTCTCAACTTAATCATTTATTCTAGGTGCTAGATTTTATCACAAAAAGCCTTAGTGATATTTGGAATGAAATATCAAAATATAAGTTGTATTATATTTTGTCATAAACTTGATGTGAGACTCTATTCCCAACATGATGGTGGCAGTGGTGGTGGCTAGAATAGTGAGACGGTGGAGGTGATGATGACCATGGTTGTGGAAGTGATGTAAATGGATAATATAGTGTTGGTGGTGGTGATGGTGGCGGCGGCGGAGTTGCAGGTGACGGTGGTAGTGGTGTAGGTTTTGGCATTGGTGAGATGGTGGAGGTGGTGGTGGCCGGGGTAATGGCGGTGCATGACATAGTAGTGGGAGGTGGTGGTTTCAAAGATGGTTGCGGCGGTGGTGATTGTGATGGTGATGATAATGGTGACGTACATGATTTTTTTTAGTAAGCTCGACTTTGTTTTATAATGTTTTTTAGTTTAGTGATAGCATTAATGGATAAATAGCTATTGTTAGGGAAAAGAGAATCATTGGGCATCAAACGCTCACCAGAGCGCAAAGACATTGATTTTTGCAAATGCGATAAAATGTCATCTGCATAATGTATAGTTTGTATGCTATTATTTTGGAAATTATTCTTGAAAAAACAAAAAAAATTATCAATTTGATTTTTTGTAACATCCCGTCCCGGTTTATAAATATTATCGACATGAAATGACCCTTTTACCCTAGATTTATACGTGAACATGGGTGTGATTGGATTTTTATTTGGACTCTTTGGGTGTCTTAAACCCTTGGGCCCAAAAGAAGTTGGGCTGATGATTTGGTTGGTTTTAAAACACCCACACATGCACACCATGCACACACGTGCACTTTCTGTTTCTAATCCCGTTTCTTTCTCATCCCTCTCAAACTCTCTTTTCTCTTCCCTCACCATTTGTGTACTGACAACACCCATATCTCGATCGTGGCACATATCGATAGTTTGGTTGACATATTTAGACTCCTTGTGGACATGTAAGTTTAGTGGTAGTTTTCGTTTGGCCTGAACCGTAGAAAACTGTAGGAAAACTGAGCTTAATTCGTTGGAACTGTTCATGAACTTATTAACGTGAAGTTTTTAACCAATTTAGAGATCACAGGGACACTCTAGGCATCCTCACAAGGCTCGGGGTACCTCGTTTGCACGTTTTGGACGTTAGAGGATGGAGTTTGAGTTTTGGTCGAAATTTGCGAGAATTCTCCGGCGAGATTCCGACGTTTTCGAGGCTTAAAAGTGGTATACTCATGTTCCTTACTTCCTAAACTTTATTTTGGTGGTGATTTCGTGAAATTTGGGTGAGAAATGAGAGAGAACAATAAGTTTAAAGTTTTTCCCAGTTTCCGGCGAACGCAGCGGCGCCGGCGTCGGTCTCTAGCGAACCAAGGTAGAAGACAAGGAATATTTCGTCAAGTTTGACGGAATATTCTAAAGGCGTCAGTTAAAATTAACTGATTCCGTTAAATTTTAACGGAATATTTCATGGAATATTCCCTGACGGTGTCAACTGCGCCGTCCGTGTGCCAGGCATGTGCCTGCGCGTGGGGGCGCGTGACAGGTCAGAAAATTATTCTAAAAATATGGGGGTGTTCGTGGGATCGAGCAGAGCATGTTGGTATATTCAAACACCCTATTTGAGTAATATTTGAGAAGTTATTACCTAAGTTCATTTATGTGCGTTTAAATGACGATTTTATAGTTGTTTCGCATATAGGTGAGAAGTATCCAGAGGATGAGCGCATCCGCGCCAGGCTCGGGGGATACGACCTAGCTACTTATCAGTGAGTGGGCTTTTGTTTTCAGTATATATATATGATTGACGTTTTCCCAGAAACTTAGTTTTGAATGATTTTAGAATCGAATTGGTTTCACGATTGAATTGCCATGTTGAATGCCGTTTATATTTGATTACTATGATTATGATTGTGCTGGTCATGCTACAGCGTCGTGGACGCTCAGGTAAGTCACGTGGGTATGATTGTTAGTGATAGTGATGATGATGAGATTGTGATATAGCTCATATTCCTGCACTTAGGGTGTTTGTGCTCTGCCAGAGTAAGGCCTAGCCTTCACGTGATCGTTCACCTCTCGCACCGTACGCTCACCTTGAATCCAAGGCATGTGCCAACCTGTCGTACAGACCACTATAGGTGGTTCCGACTCGTATGTGACTCGCGATTCGTCGCCCAACCTTCACGTAATCGTAGCACTGAGCGTCATGTTATACACCTAGCCTGTCGTACAGACCACTACAGGTAGTTCCGACTCGTGTGCAAGATTCGGTTGAAGAGCTATAGATTCAGCTTTACAGGTCACATTAGGTGACTCCGGCTGACGTGATATTATCGAGGGCATATTATGATTATCTCACCTGCTTGATGTTTACTTCCATTTGAGTTGGGTACTTCGACATGGCTTATTCCTGGATTTCGATGATTGAGTTTATTGATTTCAGTACAAACTTTCGTATACGATTATATGATATTTTATGGGAATTATACTTGATTTACAGTGAAGGGTTATATACTGATTTATGAAATGGTTTTAGAAAAGCTTTGTTTTTGCCCACTCACGTTTTCTGTTTTGCGCCCCTCCAGGTTCTAGGTAGCAATGACGTCGGCGGCTAAGAGGCATCCAGGCGATTCTGACAGACCACCATCCATGTAGGATTTCTCTGTTATCTTTCTAGCTTGTGTTTAATCTAGACTGTACCTAGGAATTTCTCTGTGATATTGTGTTGCTTCACTTCCACTTTACCTTTCACTTACTCTTTTATCGTATTGTTAATTATCGTGGTTGACTTTTATTTCTGCACTTCATTCATATATGTTCTTCCGCCTTGCGCTTTTGGCTAAGTCACTCCCACGTGACGGCCAGCACGCCTCGATATTTCAGGCCGGGGTGTGTCATTTTCTTTTTTTTGTTTTGAAGAAATGATATTATCTACACTAAAGAGGAGGGGGTGGGGGTGGGCCTCACAATGGGCTAGCAATAATGTGGTTCAAATTCATCTTTGGCTAGAATAGAACCTAAAACCTCTCACTTATAAATAAAAAAGAATATCGTAGCACTAAGTAGCTTTTATAGAACTTAAGTTAAATATTGTTTTCTAAGTTTATTTTCACAAAATTGTCTACCGAACACATTTTTCTCACTTTTTTATATCTACCAAACAAAAAAAATTGTTATGCAAAACGTTGACGAATAATTTTGCCAATTTCTATCATTTTCATTTTGGAAAAAAAAACGAAGAAGAAGAAAGAAACATTCACACTGTTTGGCAGAGTACATAATTTTGGGTGAAAATACAAAAATTATAAAATTGGGCTGAATAGTTTAAAGCCGAGCCGAAGCACATCTGTCTCTCTTGATGTGATACCCTCTCTCTTTCTTAGTTGGCTGGAATTATTTGGGCAACTTAATATTTTATAAATAAAAGGCAATTACTAGTGGTATAGACAAGTACCATACACCTAATAAGGCTAAGGAATCATTCAACTTTAACTAATTATTATTGAACCTTTTCCTTTTTTTATTTTTATTTTTAAAGTGAGTGGTTTAGTTCTCACCAAAAAAATGTGAGACTGGAATAAGCCTCACAATGGGCGAGCCATAATAATGAGTTTCAAATTCACCTTTGGCGATAATCAAATTTAAAATCTCTAATTTACAAATGACAAAAAATATCATTAACTCACAATACTAAGTGACAATACCACTAAACCTTCTTTTAGTTATAAAAATTTTCAATCCTAAAACTTGGACCAATTATACAATATTTTACATTCATATTAAAATGTCTAGAATTCTTATTTATCCTCCAAAATACCTCATTTACTATGCTTTTTGACTGGCTATATTTCAGAGTAGTGTTTTTCACAATTTTTTTTTATCTCCCACACACTTATTAATTTTTATTTATTGATCTTTTTCAATTCATTCGATCGAACGGCCAAAAATAGAAAAATGTGTCAAAATTTGAAACAAGTGTGTGAATAACATCATCCTAATTAATTGATCCGGTCAGCACCTCGAAAGCCAGGACTTAAAAACTAATTGGTCAGTCATTAAGGAAGGAGACAGCAGCACTTTGTGTGATTCCAAAGTGAAAGCTTGATGTTTTCTTTGGCAAACCAAATAATTGAAAGTTAATTTTCACATGTCTAATAGTTCCTCTTGTTTGTTGGCATTTTCTGTAGGACCTGTGAAAAGGGATTGAGACTTAGCAGCTAGGCTGCCAAAATATCGACAAGGATGTAAATCAAAGCTGCAATATATGTCATGTTTTGTGGTTAAAGATGAGTACTAAACATTCTCTCTCAAACAAAAAAACAAAAAAAAAAACAAAAAAAAAAGGAAGATGAGTACTAAACATTTCCTAATAGGTCTTGTACATTTGGTTGGATCGGATTAAAGAGTTTGGGTATAGTGTTATTTTGTCTCTACTAGGGGCTTAAGTTCACTCAAGGATGAATAAGAACTACTCAAAACTCTTTGTGTTCAAATTACAGAGATTTGTGCTTATGATCAAAACTGTTTATATTATAAATTTCTGTAAAGATTATTTATGCCAAAAATGAATTAAAACTAAGTTCATTTATTCAATAATATTTTTCAAATACGATATTTATAGAGTGATTTATAATATGAACAATTATAATTAAATTCTATGAATAAACAACGAATAATTTTGAGTAAAAATTTCTGCTCATTCTTTAGATAACCAAGTATTACTCAAATGGCACCCCTTATCAAATCTTCCAAAGTCAAAGAAACAAATTCATTTGATGGGAGGGGTAACATGGTTCACTACCTTCAGTCACAATACACTGTATGTACCTCAACAAGCCATCGTCGTGCTTTAACCCTACCGATACAAATCTAACTTGTGCATGAGACGTAAAAACTCATCTTCCAAGACAATCTATGCTCTTGAACTCTTATTCATCTGCTAAATCTAACTTTAGCACTAGTATGATAGTGTTTAACTTGTTTATTCATATTCACTTATAAGTAAAAAAATTTAAGTTGTTCACTTCTCTCTCTAATATAAATAATACTTTTTGTTAAAATAAAAAATAAAAAAGAACGAAGAAGAAACTTGTCTATTCCTTTCTCAACGTGATTTACTCCTCTATAGTGGAATCGTTTCTCACGAAAAATAATTAAAAATAAAAATCAAAGCATCTATTATTTGAGAAGTAAAAATCTATGTTGTATTGTATGTGTGTGTGAGTGAGGTGGGGCCCTGTGGTGACGACCATGGGCCATGTTCTTTTCATTTTTAATGTAGAAAAGATTTCATTTGAGTTTGATTTCACAACCAATTATGATTATGATTGATAACTCAAACTAACAATTAATTAATAATTTAATAGTCTAGCCTCACCACACCATCTTCGTTGTCAGATGTGGACGTTTCTTCTTTCATGTCATGTGTGATGCTGCATTGCTGGCTGCACCTGAGTTAGGAAGAATGTGCATGTTTTTAATTTATACATCTTTCCTTTTAAAACAAAAATTGAAAATAAAAGTATACTTCAAAGTTCCCATTGTGGGGAACAAATTTCACACAAACGTAGAATTATTCTCAGGTCCCTACAATAAAAAAATGAGAAGACACATAAGGCCATGTCCCATTGTTGTGGTGTGAGCCAAAGATTCTTCAGTATCTAAGTTAGTCTTAACGGTAGGAAAATGAAGATCAAGATATGAGCATGCCCTTATATAGAGCCAGATATGGAAAGATGATTTATTAGGGCACTCGTGATGCTATCTAAGAGGTTAGTTTGAATCCCATGTGATTATGCCCTTTTAGCCACAAAGGTTGGCTAAGGGAAACGTGATGAGGGGCCTAGTTAGAAGTTTCATTTAGGAATGTGTTTGGTGCACGAGAATGAATCGATGGGAAATAATTTTCCATGCTTCTTCTTAAGAATGGGAAATATATTTTCTTATTACCATGTTTTGGTTAAGATGAGAAAGTAAATATGAAAAAAGAGAGATATTCTGGGTTTACCAATATTTTTGTGCAGGGGATAGTAGAGGTGGCCCCATGCTATCACATATCTTTTTCACCGACAACTCACTTTTCTTCCTTCGTGCCACTGTGGAGAATTGTCACAATATTATGAGGATTTTCAATGTTTATTGTGTTGCTTTGGGGCAACAAATCAATTATGATAAATCATTTGTCTACTTTAGTGGCAATACTTCGGTAGATGCTAAGAAAGTAATGTGTGAAAATCTAAGAATTCCAGTTATGGATGACCCGTGAGTGTACTTGGGATTGCCGTCTATTTAGGGAAGGTCTAAAAGAGAAGCGTTGGGTTACATCAAAGAAAGGATTTCGAAGAAGATTAAGGGTTGGAAGGCCTCTCACTTGTCAATGGCGGGGACAGAAGTTCTTATCAAAGTCATGGCTTTCGCAGTTCTGGCTTATCCGATGACTTGCTTTAAATTTCCCACCACTTGATGCAAAGCTATTAATGGAGATATGAGCAGTTTTTGGTGGGGAGATTGTGAGGACAAAAAGAAGATTCACTAGAGTAGCTGGGAAAGTTTATGCAACCCCAAGTCTGAAGGAGGAATCGGATTTAGAGATATTAAAAGGTTCAATGATGCTCTTATTGGGAAGAAGTGTTGAAGAATCATTTGCAACCCCGACACTCTATGGGTCAGAATTCTTAAGGCACATTACTTTTCCAAATTGTGACTTCCTTCAAGCTACTCGAGGTTCACAGTCTTCATGGGCTTGGGTTAGCCTTTTGGAGGGTAGAAAAATGCTGGAAAATGGTGCTTTGTGGTAGATTGGTAATGGTGAAACTGTGAAGGTATGGAATGACAACTAGCTCCTCGATATGGAAAGACAGAAGCCCACTCTTAAAGCAATCCTACCGGGACATGCTTCATCTCTTGTGTGTGACTGGATTGGGAGAGAAGACTCAACATGGAATTTGAGTATATATGAGCATCTGTTGAATGAAGAAGATATGAGTTTGATTCATGTTATCCTGCTTTACTTGTTGGATAGTCTGGATCGTCTTATCTGGCCTTGGACAAAGGATTGTGCATACATAGTGAAAAGTGGTTACTTTTGGACTCTCAAATTTAAATCTCAAAATACTGTTGTCGACCAACACTCTTCTCAACAAGTCGACAAGAAAATATGGAAGTTTGTTTGGAGTGTGAAGTTACTTCCCAAGATTTGCAACTTTCTGTGGTGAGCTATGTCTTCTTTTCTCCCAACCAAGTTGATCCTATCTCGAAGACATCTTGCAAACAATGCGTGTTGGCCTATTTGTCTTGTAGATGACAAGTCGATTGAACACATGTTGCTGCTTTGTCCATGGACTCGGCCGGTGTGGTTTGGCTCTTTTTTGAGCTACTTATCGAGCCCACATTGTATAACCAAGTTTGATAAATGATTTTTAGGGATGATCAAATCGACACCGGCACCTGATGATAATCAGCTCATTATTGTTCTTGGGATTACTTGCTGGGAAATTTGTAAAGAAAGGTGTAAGGCGTCTTTCAATGATTATATTCCCAATCCTGTCCAAGTGAACCACAAATGCCGTTATTGAAATTATGAGTCACCGATCTAGAATTAGTCATGCACGAGGGAATAGTGGGAATGGAGTGCAGGTTGTTGCACGGTGCCCTTCTACATATCCCATGATCAAAGTTTATGTAGATGGCGCTGGAAGGGCAATCCACTAGCAACTGGCATTGAAGTTGTTATGAAAGACTCAATGGGTAGTCTGATTGGTGGGAATTGCATCCATTTGATTCGGTCGTCATCTAAGGAAGTGGAAGGTGAAGCTATACTTGAAGGTTTGAAACTTGCGACTTCTAGCGGTCATCGAAATATGGTTTTGGAAAACGATTGCAAAAATGTTATGGACATAATTCAGAAAAGAAACTTGAAAGGTCTGTGGAAAATCATTCCAATTGTGGAAGAAATAAGGGGACATGCTTGCTTGTTCTCTTCTCTTCATTGGAAATGGATTCCTAGGTCAACAAACAAAGCAGCTTATGTAGCTACATCCTTGGCGATACAGAGGGTGTGCTCTTCGAAATGGGACTATGTGCCCCCTCCCTCTCTTGTCGGAGTTCTGTCTAGGGATGGCCTCCCTTGTCTCCCTTATGTATAATCCCTATGGGGTGGGAATAGCCCCTCCATCTTGGGTGCAGGTATATTTTTTGGTAGCCTTTTTGGCTAGATAGCTAGTTCTTACTAACTGGAACATGTATGTTCCTACTCTATGTAAGAGTTGTGCTCATCTTCTCATTTTCTAAGGGTTTTTCTATATTTCTTCTCCATGTTGCTTTTTAATGGAATTCCAATTGATCGAAAAAAACATGGGAAAGAAAATGATTTATCATATACCAAATGCAACTTCAACAACATCGATGATCATGACCTATGTTTGTGCTATCAGTGTAAGGATTATTATTTCTTGAAGATTCTACTAGATCTTGCCTTATTAGGCCATTCTCAGCTAATAAAACCCTCCTTGGAACTTAGTTGGCCTACTAAGCCTGCCAACTTTGCCATGAAAGGGTGACCCAACATATCATTCCATGTGAGGCATAAAGCGCATATTGGCCTAGTAGAGGTGTCACCTCTGCTAATGTGATTTACGAAGAGGCATCCCCTCTCAATCTACACGTCACTTAGTAATACGGTCTGATATATTCTTTTTTTACTTGTGAGTGTGAGATCTTATGTTAGATTCTCACCAAAAGCAAATTCGAACCAACAAGTGACATCCCATCTGGACCAATGAATTTTGGCTACCACAGGTAATAATCCTTTTATGAAATTATAAGGCAAGAAATAAGGTGAGAAAATTTGTAATATTCTGCTGTTATAAACAATTGGAGAAAAAGAAAACAACACTCAACTATAAATCTGTAGTGTTTGATTGACACTTGCATTTAGTTTAATCTAAGCTTCTTCAAAAGTCAAAATCAGTTCCTTGATTTATTTATTTAATTTTTTATTTATAAAAATTGGGACATAATTGTCTTTTCATAAATGGTACTAGATGCAATGTGTGTAATTTAAAATTATAATAAAAAACTAAGTTTAATTACTGTCAATTTATGTAAAAAAAGCTAGTGGACTGGGGAAGTTAGAAAAAGTGAAAAAATAGTAGACGTGGTGCAATTTAGACATAGAGAGAGAGAGAGAGAAATTGAGACAGAGAGAGAGAGAGAGAAATTTAGACATAGAGAGAGAGAGAGAGAGAGAGAGAGAGAGAGAAAATGAGTTTAAGGCAGTAATAGGGTGATATGGCTGTGAGGTTAAAAAACGAAAAAAAAATAAAAAATAAAAAACTTGTTTGTACAAAATTACTTTAATGCCCACATTTTTTCATTTCTAATATTTTCTTAGAGTTATGTATAAAAGAATATAATAGTAATTTCATGGATTTTTTATTGATAAAAATGTTTTTATTAATATGTAGTTTAGATAAGCATGAATAGTTTAATAATGAATAGCCAAAGTAATAAAGTATTATGCTATGCATGTGGAAACTCGAGCGTTGTTAGGATTAGTTTGGTATTGTTGTGCTTTAAAAAAAAGATTATGATGTAACATCCCACATCGCCCAGGGGAAAGGATCCTATAAGCCTTATATGTATATTCTCATCTCTACCTAGCATGAGGCCTTTTGGGAGCTCACTGGCTTCGGGTTCCGTAGGAACTCTAAAGTTAAGCGAGTTCGTGCGAGAGCAATTCCAAGATGGGTGACCCCCTGGGAAGTTGCTTGTGAGTTCCCAGAAACAAAACCATGAGGGCGTGCTCGGGGCCCAAAGCGGACAATATCGTGCTACGATGGAGTCGAGCTCGGGTTGTGGTGAAGGCCTGGGTCAAGATGTGATAATTTGGTATCAGAGCCAATCACTGGTCGGAAGTGTGCCGACGAGGACGTCGGGCCCCTAATGGGGGTGGATTGTAACATCCCACATCGCCCAGGGGAGAGGATCCTGTAAGCCTTATATGTATATTCTCATCTCTACCTAGCACGAGACTTTTTGAGAGCTCACTGGCTTTGGGTTCCGTAGGAACTCTGAAGTTAAGTGAGTTCGTGCGAGAGCAATTCCAAGATGGGTGACCCCTTGGGAAGTTGCTCGTGAGTTCCCAAAAACAAAACCGTGAGAGCGTGCTAGGGGCCCAAAGCGGACAATATCGTGCTACGGTGGAGTCGAGCCCGGGTTGTGGTGGGGGCCTGGGTCAGGATGTGACATATGATGTGCTATGAGAATAAATAACTGTAAAATAAAATTGTTAAGTATTTGGTAAACCTTTTTTTTTTTTTGTAAAAGTGTTTTTAACAAAAAAATAAAAAAAAAGTGTCTGAGTGTTTGATAAACTTTTATATAAATTCCTATGAATATGTCAAATGATTAAAAATGATATAGTATTTAATGTGATATAATAATTGTTAAAGAGAATAATATAGGGTCAATGATTGTAATTTTGTAAATTATGTGGGGGGTATACTTCTTATTTAAAAATTTCATTAAATAGGCACTGATTACTATGCTTTAAAAATAGTTTTTTTATATTTTTTATAAGGGAGCTTTATATATAGACAAAAATTTCACTATATTTCAAGGAACTCTACTAATTTTTAAACATGTCAATGAGAGACAAAAACATAAAAATAACTAAAATATAGCCCAAAAACATGGAAACAATGTTTTAAAATACCAATCATACCTCTAAGGCTTTTAGGGTTGTTAATAAAACCCAACCCTCACCACTCCATGACACACCCCGACCTAAATCAAGGCATGCTGGCCGTCACGTGAGCGTGACATAACCATGTGCACAGTGCGGAAGCAAGATTAATTAGAGGAATACGAACGAATTAAAACCAAACGACTAGCAGTCCAAGCTAAGGTAACATGCTAGTGCGAGAATTAAGAGGGTTTACATAACCAGAGCATCAATAAACTAAATGCAGCCAAGCAGGAAAGTAATAAGTTCAAATAACACCAAAGGGTGTCCTATATAAGAAGTGGTTTGTCAGAACTGCCGTTGAGATCCTCATAGCCACCAAGGAAAACTACCTAGAACCTGGAGGGGCGAAAAACAGAAAGCGTGAGTGGGCAAAAACAAAGCTTTTCAAAACCATTCATTTCTCAAAAGTTATAAACCCACTCCGTAAAACCTGTATAATTTTCCCAGAATAAAGTATATATTCATATACATATATATCTCAAAATCCTGCCATGAAAACATATATGTCATTCCAAAGTATCTCAACTGAAAGTCAATCATAACTCAGTGAATGTGAATGAATGCCAGGTAATCAACTCAGCCCTCGGCTATATATATAGCTCATAATCAATCTCATCATATCATGTATCCTGCACATAAATCAACACCACCTCTAGTGGTCTACACAACATAACTGAATATAGAATAAGTATGCTCTAGTGCTACAATCACGTGAAAACTATGTGAATAATCGCGGGTCACCTACGAGTCGAACCCACTTATAGTGGTCTATACGACAGGACTGTGTACCTAACTTGGATCCAAGGTGAGCATGTGGTGCGGGAGGTGAACATCACGTGAAAGATTGTGCCCTAACTCCGGGCAGGAGCACTAATATTAAGGTGCAGGTGTATGAGCTCTCATCAAATCATATCATTCATAACTTACTTTGTCATTACCAACATGTAAACTTACCTGGCACTTACCTGTGCGTCCGCAGCACCAATCACAGATATATGCATTTAAGAATATATAATTAAAAGGAATAGATGCTTGCATGGCATTTCAAAACGTATAAACATTTAATTTCATTTTTTGGGAAAAACAATAATTATATAGGTATATACAGAAAACCAAAAGCCCATTCACTGATATGTAGCTGGGTCATAACCCTCGTGCCTAGCTTGGCTACGCTCGTCATCTGGATAGGTCTCGCCTATATGAGAAGTAACTAAATAAACGTTATTTAAAGCACATAAACGAGATTTGGAAATAACTTCTCATACATTGCTCAATTTTGGTATTTGAATATACCAATGTGATCTACACAACCTCATGAACATCCCTAAATTTTTAGAAATTTTTTCCGAGTCCTCATGCGTCGCCACACAACGGCCACGTGCCTGGCACGTTTAATGGAACAGTAACAGCGTTAGGAATATTCCTCAGAATATTTCGTTAAAAAGTGACGAAAACTGTTAAAACTAACCTAACGGCATCAGAATATTCTGTTAGATTTGATGAAATATTCCCCTTTCTTCTTCGGCGCTTCTCTGGTGCCGTCGCCGTTGCCGGAAACTGGAAAAATGATTAAACCTTCATATCTCCATCGATTCTCAACCAAAACTTATGAAATTGGTCTCAAATTAAAGCTTACAACTAGAAGAACACGTCCTTACCAATTTCAAGGCTTGAAATCCACGAGATCTCGACGAAGAAAGCTTGAAAATCCAGCCAAAACTTCGAACTAGTATATCTCGACTTCCCGACGTCCAAATCCTTCAAACGAACTTCCCCGAGCCTCGTGAGGACCTCATAAAGCTTCATATAAGCTTAAAATCTACTAAAAACCTCACATTTACGCATGCATGAACAGTGCACGAGGTTTGGGTTTCGGGTTCTAGGGTTTTGGTAAGTTCCAGGTTCCAAAAATGGTATCAATGGGTTCATATGGACGAGATGAAGGCAATGGAACCAAGCACAAGCTCGATCTGTGCGTGAATGGTTTGGTTTGAGTGCGTCCGTACAAAAATGGAGAGAGAGAGAGAGAGAGTGAGTCTGAGAAATAGAGAAAGAGCATGGGAAATGAGAGAGAGAAATGATGTGTGTGGTCCAAATCTGACCAACAAATCACCACTAAGAAAATATCTAGTTCTCATTGGTCCCAAATACTTAGGAATTAACGCAATTGGACCAAAACCTTAGTTCAAATTACAAATGCACACCCAATGCTCAAGGGTATTTTAGATAATTCATATTATCGATACAAAATTTCCGGGACGGGCTGTTACACTCAAACAAAATTAATATGTACCATAAGCTCAACTCATCTTCGACTATTTTTGCAGAATCAATTCAACCTGTCTTTGACCATTTTTGCATAATCAATTTAATCAGTCATCGACCATTTTTGCATAATTAGTTCAACCAGTCCTCGATCATTTTTTGCAGAAATTCAACCTGTCTTCAACTACTTTACAGAATCAGTTCAACCTGTCCTCGACCATTTTTGTAGAATCAGTTCAATCTGTCATCGACCATTTTTGAATCATCACAATCATTGACTTTTTTTTTCAAAATCAGTTCAACCAGTCCTCGACCATTTTTACAAAATTAGTTCAACCCGTCATCGACAATTTTACAAAATCAGTTCAACCCATCTTCGACCATTTTGCAGAATCAGTTGAATCAATCCTCAACCATTTTAGTCATTGACCATTTTTGTAGAATCAGTTCAACCTATCCATGATCATTTTTTGCAGAATCAGTTCAACTCGTCCTCGATCATTTTTCCATAATCAATTCAACTCGTCTTCGCCTGTTTTGTTAAATCAATTTAACCAATTTTTGACTATTTTGTAGAATCAATTCAATCATTCGTCAACCATTTTTCCATAATCAGTTCAACCCATCTTCGACCATTTTTCAGAATCAATTCAACCCGTCATCAACCATTTTTGCAGAATCAGTTTCAAATACGTGTAAAATTAGTTTTGTATAGTTTTAGTATAATCAGTTTGTATAATTTTAAACTTTAAGTTGAATTAGTTTGTATATTTTCAACAAAATTGCATACGTTACAATATTTACAAAATTTCATTGATTCATGTTTATCAAGTCGTTGGTGTGTCCAATAAATTTCCATTTACTTTTACCAATTTACAACCAATTATGGACGAGCACACAAATTTTGAACCCAAGGTCCCATAGATAAAGGCTAGCATTATAGTTTCACTTGTTTTGGCTAGTTAATGACCAAGGTCAATATCTTTCATCGCATTCAAACTCGTTTTTGTTCCCTACAAAAAAACAAAAAAATACTTCTACTTTGAGTTCATTGCTATCTCTTAAAATAATTGATTCTCACCTAGAAAGAAGGCTTCATTTACTTATACGCTTACTATTCCGAATAGAGTCTAATTTCAAATAACTGATTCTAGATGCACCAAAAAACCCTTCAGAATAATAAAAATAAGGTACATTAGCTAGGCTTCTACTTCCTACCCCGGAAAACTGAATGCAATTAGGGTTCTAGTCAAATAAGGATATAAAAACAAATTAAAAAAAAAACTCAATCAAGTTCTAAATTTAAACACTTTGCATTGAAAATCCAACCCACGACTTGTCTAGCAGCAACAATTTGTTAACCCATAATCAAACAAGCCAAAATAGAAATACACACAAGTAAAAATCACCAACCTTTAAGAAGGTTCTTTAGCACTTTCATCAATATCCTAGGAAGACTCAACAACACCCATTGAGAAATTATGTTTCAAACCTGTAAAATATAAGATGATATAAAATTAGAAGCAATTTACTTCCATCACGCATACCATCCTTCTGTTTAGTGCATAACTTTACATACTTACTTTCAATAATTAATTAAACAATTTTTCAACAATTTTGCATTATTAACTTTTATCATTAATTAATCTTTATTTTTCTTTTCCTCGATCAACTCTATTTCATTCTTCAAGGCGTGCATCAGCACGGTGAACCAACTAAACGAGAGATTTTTCAGTGCGATCGTCACACAAGGTGGTACACTACGTGTCCTCAATGGTGGAATATGTGTGTTAAAAGGTTAATAACTTAAAAACTAAAAATTTCACTACTTACATAAAAATATGTAGTGTAACGTGTACCGTCACAACTAAAAATTTCTCCAGCTGGACAGCATGGTGGGGCTTCTGTCGAGCGGGAACTGGACGTAAGCTAGTCGACAGTCAAGATGGTGATCTCCAGAGGCTTTTTGACGCCGTTATCCACATTTATTTTGCCGAGCCTCGACAAGTCTTTAGATGCGTTTAGTAGAGGTGCAGCACGCCACAAAACCGCTATTATCCATAGTCATCGGCGTACTACGACGCGAAGCGAATCAAGCCATTTGAAGCAGCGAAGCTCTCGCTGCAAAGAGAAAGGAAGAGGGAGGGGAATGATGAGCTTTGTAAGTGCCACAATGGACCGGCGACAGGGAGATACGGTGTTTTTTTATTCGGATGAGTTGGTGATAACTATGACAATGACGAGGAGCTTGAAAGCGGCGGTAGCGACTTAGGGATCGCAAGGTTCTGAATTTTTTTTCCATTAATACATGAGAGAAGAGAGAGAGGAGAAAGAAAGTGGGCCAAAAATAGAGAGATATGAGTGAGTAACAGAAAGGGTGTGAAAATATTTTATCTTTTAAGCATTTTTAACAAAATTATCATTCTAAAGGGTAATTTTGTAACTTACATTCAAAAAAAAATAAGTTAATGATGTCTCTCCCTAAAATGTTTAAAGTGTTGGCTCAATATATAATTAAATACTAAAAGTATATTGTAACAACCCGTCCCTAAAAATTATGATTTTTATAATTTTAATAAGTGAGTTTACGAAAATGCCCTTAGAGGCAAAGTGTTAACTTTTGTTGACTGCCATGTCATGTCACGTAAGGTTCATTTTCTTGGCATATCCTTATAGTACTCGTCGCTACAGATGCGTGGGCGCAGACGAAACTCAATTTGGAGTTATAACGAATGAGTTATTAACGTTTGAAGTTGAGGGTAAAATTGTAAATTTTTTATTTTCTAGAATGCTCCATATTTTTTTTTTGGAGCAAAATCTAGTTATGCCACGTGTGTGGCCCAGATTTAAAGACAGAAGAGTAGGCAATGTAGATGAAGTAAAAATGAGAGAGTGAGGGAGGAATCGGACCAATTAGGAAATGGAGAAAAGGATAGAACCAATGGAAAAAGAGAGAAAGGACAGAAATGAGAGAAAGGGAGAAGGAGAGGAACCGGCCGAGTTTCCCTTCGACCCGCATGACCCGTTTCAATACCCGGCCTCTCCGTATGATTTTTCGATGGTTTTGCACCATTTATCCGGCGAATTAAGACACCATATCCTCTGCAACCATCAACACGACCTTTCCTCTTCAAGTTCCATCCCAAACCCGATGGTTTTTTGTCTCATTTTTCGTGGAAAATGGCCGACGGCACCATGGGGGAGATCGGCGGAAATCCGCCATTTCTGAAGGTAAACCCTTCGACCTTCACCATCAAAACAGTCCCCTAGAACCCAGGAACAATACCCATTCATTTGTTGGAGCGTTGGAGTCGATTTGAGGACGAATTAAGGGACACCCACCTTAGGGTTTCCGACAGGTTTTAACAAAATTGGAGCCTTTCCAAGCCAAATTGGCCTTGGTCACAGGTATGAAAGTTGCTCTACTCATTGAGATCTTCAATTCTGTAAATTTTGAGGATTTTTTGAGATAGTTGGATTTTCCAGCGAGTCGGGACAGCTGACCGCCACCCACTGCGGCGTATGGCCAGTGGACTGCCAATGCTATTTTTAGGTTATATTAGACGCCTTGAGTTCAGTTTTGAGAATTGAATGACGTAGGTTGATCGTTAGAACCTAATAATCTACGATATGTTAATAGGCCATTGTATGAATTGATGATCCGACTGTTGCATCATCATCAATCTTTAATAGATTATTATATGTAATATTTGAAGAATGTAGGAACTTACAGATTGGGAATCCGATGCACGGATCTTCCTGAATTGGATTTGTAAGTTCGTAAAATAAAATGTTAACCGTCACTTGGTTTTGGCAATTGGCAGATATTCAACCGTTGGATTGTTCCAAAACTTTAGTATGACATTCTAGTTGCATAATGTGGATCTTTGAGGTTTACAAATTTGAAATTTGATATACAGATCTTCTAAAGCAGATTACGTAGGGATATGTTATAAGTAAAGTATGTATTCTATCGATACGAATTCTGAGATGTGATTTGATAATTGTTCTAGGCACCGATCATTCGTGACACCTTGATGTTATGCTAGGGAGTTGTAGTGCGGACTCCAGGTGAGTGGGCTTTGGGTTTTCTATATATATATATATATACGTTTTTTCTAGAAAATGTTTTGAATGAAATATGATTTACATGCCATGTCAATTGCATCATATATTAGAATATACATTAGTATAGATATGCATATGGTTGCTTGACGATGTGGATGGCCAGTAAGTTTCAGGTGAGTACACCATGATGTTAGTGAGTATGGTGTGTATATAATATATATATATATATATACGTATATATGATTTACGTTTTTTCTAGAAAATGTTTTGAATGAAATATGATTTACATGCCATGTCAATTGCATCATATATTAGAATATACATTAGTATAGATATGCATATGGTTCCTTGACGATGTGGATGGCCAGTAAGTTTCAGGTGAGTACACCATGATGTTAGTGAGTATGGTGAGTATGATTTGGTTAGATACATATAATGCTCAGTATCCTGCACGCGTTGTTAGTGCTCTACCTGAGGCTGGAGCATAGCCTTCACGTGATCGTTCACCTCCTGTACCATACGGTCACCTAGGATCCAAGGCAAGTGTCAGCCTGTCGTACAGACCACATTAGGTGGTTCCGACTCATAGGTGACTTGCGATACTTCGCATAACCTTCACGTGATCGTAGCACTTGAGCATATTAATGTATACATCCAGCCTGTCGTACAGACCATCATAGGTAGTTCCGACTCGTGTGCAGGAATTGGTAAAGAAGTTAGAGATTCAACCGTACAGGTCACATTAGGTGACTCCGGTAGACATATCATTTGCATTGCTTTATTCTTACCTGGACTACATTTTATATTCACTGAAACATGACATGGCATATGTATGGTGTTTACTGGTTTCGAGCATGATTTCCCTATATATTTGTAGTATTATCTTTCTGGGAAAGTATACGGGTTTCACGGTGAGAGGTTATTATATTTGAAAAGAGAAATGTGTTTTCAAAATCTTTGTTTTTTCCCACTCACGTTTTCTGTTTTGCGCCCCTCCAGGTGTTAGTTGCTGAAAGTTCATATCGACAAGGATTCTTCAAGAATCTTTGTTTAGGTGGCTATTTCTGAGGGTATGATTCTTACCCACTCGCTCTCGCTCACTAGCACAATCTGGTATTTAGGCACTTTTAGGTTTAAATTTATTCACATTTCCACATCACTACACTTTATGGCTTCGTCACATTCCAGGTGTCGGCCAACACAACTCGATTCGGAGTTCTAGTGGACATTCCGGGTCGGGGTGTATCATATACTCTATTTGTAATTTTTCCTTTTTAGAAGCATGGCTTTTCTACTATCATTGTTAGCGGTTTTTCAATTTTTTTTTTTTTTTTACCAAACACATTTGATGTTTCAATTTTTTTAATAAGGTGCTTTTAAAAAACCAACCATTAGGCTTACTCTAACTCTTAGAGTAAAACTCAAATTTTAGGTTCTAAATCTATTCCAACTTGTGCCAGCCTTTGGGTCAAACATGAGTTTTAACCAAAACTCATTTTTGGGGCAAATTTAGCCCACCACATGTGTATTTTTTTAGTTCTATATTTACAAATTTATTAAATCCAACGACTAAAATCTAAAAAGATCAAATCCAACGGTAAGAAAAAAAAATCTAAATGGTCCAAATTTAAATTCAATGGCTAAAATCATTATAAAAAAAAAAAAAAAAAATCTTTCATGTGTTTCATATTCTTTCATAATGTTCCATGAGTTCCATGGTGCCGGTTTAGTGATTTTTCAATATTTGTCAGAATCTAAATATTTTTAGGTTAAAATTTCATAAAATTAAATTAAAATAGTCTACATAATATTTTTTTTTAAAGTTGTGTTAAGAAAAAAATTATCCTAAATTCATTCTTTAGTAATCTTGAGATTTTTAACACATAAGAGTTAAAACAAAAAAACTGTTTTTAGATTAAAAATTAGGAAAACTAATGATAAGGGCTCCAAAACTTTGAATCTTAATCAAAAACCACCTTATAGTTTTATTTAATGGTTAGGACAAAACTCAACATTAAATGAGTCTATGAATAATTGGCCCAAGCACGAAATTTCTAATTTAACCCTTACGGCAAACGTTGCTCCGTTTATTTAGTTTGTTTCATTCCAGATGAAGAGAGAGAGATTTTGTACAGTTTCTGCAAGATTTTCTCTCAGCTATTTTCTCATTTCATGAACCAGTCACTGATCTTTTTCTCTATTAAATCAACAAGATCCCATATGACTTGATTCCATGATTCTCCGATTCATCAGGTAATTTTCTATATCAAGATCCACCTCTTCCTCCGTCATGGGAAGCGAAGCCCAAGCTTTGGGTATGCATTTATTAAACCCAGTCAGTGATGACATTTATTATATAATGTCGACGACGACAGTGACGCCACCCTTTCAATCCATGATGGAGTCAAGGCCGAGGAGAAGTTCGAGATGTCCGGGACGGTCCCCGACCTGCCATTAGAGGTACCACAATTATGCTATATTATTTAGATTTGAGCTATTTGGGGTCTTGGATTTTTCGTTGATGATTTAATGTCTCCTTTAGAGGAAGAGTCTGAGCTTGATGTTTTTGAAAGGTATTAGGATCTTTTAACCGCCTTGAATGATGATGTAGACGTTAGGAAGAGGTGCAAGAAACAGAATCCTCCTCCTCTTCTGTTTGTGATTCTTCTTTACTTGTTGTTCAAATTCAAAACTCTAAAATTGTTGATTTTCCTGGAAATGACTCCCAAACACATGACAATTGTTTCGGTGTTTTTGTTTGGTGTAGTCCTTGAGGATCAAATCACGGGCCTTCATAGGTGATTCGATTTCGCGTAACCTTGTGCAGTTATTGCTTTGTATTCTCTCTCTGGTACACTCGAAAGTAATCAAATTTACTACTAACTAGCTTATGTTTACTGAATCTATATGCTTTAGATATACTAAACTCTATTAATTTTATTTTGCATTTCCAATTAACCACGATAATGTATGACGATTTGGCGAAGTTTATCGAAGAGTATCTGGAGAGGTCAACGCATTATTCTTTTCTCAATCTACGTTGGTTGTAGTCACTCAGGTGTGGACTCTACTGATAGCCAAAGTATGCTTACAAATTCCATATGACCATTTCATAACAAGTTTTCTCTTTACATTCCTGCATTCTCATTACATTTTTTTTTATAATGAGCATGTTAGTTTGGTGCATTCGTAAAGAAAATAGATCAGGAAGATAGGACATAGTTTTAGTTGTTCAAATTGTTGACTCGATCCAATCATGCCAGCAAGAATCTCAGCAGTTTCTTGTTTCAAGTGTGGATCAGACTTTGTTAAATGAGACGCATCAGTTTCCAAGCCTCAAGTCCTCTGCCTTTAGGCACATCGGCCTTCAAGCCTCAAGTCCTATACATTGAGATGCATTCCAGGACGACGACGCTTTCCCAAGTGCAGAGCTCGATTGCCCCCATGCTATGAAGATAGGACATAGTTTTAGTTGTGCAAATTGGGGTTTACTAAATAAATTATGTCAATTTGATTGTAATTAATTATGTTAATTGTGGGTTTACAAAATAAGTAATATTTCTGGAACTACAACAAAATAAACCTAACTATTTATGAAACTGAACTGAAATAACCCACACTATTTCTGGAATTATAGCAAAATAACCCACACTATTTATGAAACTGAACCAAAATAATCCGCACTATTTATGGAACTATAGCAAAATAACCCACACTATTTATAAAACTGAACCAAAATAACTCACACTATTTCTGAAACTCTAGCAAAATAACCCACACAATTTCTATAACTGTAGCAAAATAATTCATACTATTTATGAAACTAAACAAAAATAACCCACACTATTTTTGGAACTATAGCAAAATAACCCACACTATTTATGAAACTGAACCAAAATAACTCACACTATTTTTTAAACTATGACAAAATAACTCACACTATTTCTGGAACTATCACAAAATAATAACCCACACTATTTATGAAATTGAACTAGAATTACTCACACTATTTATGGAACTATAGCAAAATAATTCACACTGGTTCTGGAACTGAACAAAAATAACCCACAATATTTCTGAACTATAGCAAAACAACCTACACTATTTATGAAACTGAACCAAAATAACTCACACTATTTCTGGAACTATATAAAAATAATAACCCACATTATTTATCAAACCGAACCAAAATAACTCATACTATTTCTGGAACTATAGCAAAATAACCGACACTATTTATGAAATTAAACCAAAATAACTCACACTATTTCTGAAACTATAGCAAAATAACTCACACTATTTATGAAAGTAAACCAAAATAACCCTCATTATTTATGGAACTATAACAAAGTAACCCACTCTATTATGAAACTAAACCAAAATAACTCACACTATTTCTGGAACTATAGCAAAATAACACATACTATTTATAAAACTAAACCAAAATAACCCACACTATTTCTGGAACTATAACAAAATAACTCGCACTATTTATGAAACTGAATCAAAAGAACTCACATTATTTCTAGAACTATAACAAAACATTATGAAAGTGAACTAAATTAAACCATACTATAACAAAATTAAGGTGGAGATTGGTGAACAAAAGAATTTGAACAACCTAATTCAAATAAGTAAAGTAATAATAATAATAATAATAATAATAATAATAATAATAATAATAATAATAATAATAAAAGAAAGTGGGAATCGATTGGTTTCTCAAGCCTATGAAAAAGACGTCCCTTCCAGGAGCACGGGGGAAAGAAGAAAATAAGGGGAAAAAAAAGTCAACGGAAAAAAACTGACTATTTCTTAAACGGAACACTAGTACTATCAATGTTTCGTAAACTAAACACTGACTATTTCTTAAACAGAACACTAGTACTATCACTATTTCGTACACTAAGCACTGACTATTTATTAAACGGAACACTACTGCTATCACTGTTTCGTAAACTAAACACTGATTATTTCTCAAACGGAACACTAGTACTATCACTATTTCTTAACTGAACATTGATTACTTCTTAAAATGAACACTATTTCTTAAATTAAATACTGACTATATCTTAAACCGAACATTAGTGCTATCAGTATTTCATAAACTAAACACGAGTATTGTCACTATTTCGTAAACTAAACACTGACTATTTATCAAACGAACACTAGTACTATCACTGTTTCGTAAACTAAACACTAACTATTTCTTAAATGGAATACTAGTACTATCACTGTTTCGTAAACTAAACACTGACTATTTATTAAACAGAACACTAGTACTATCACTGTTTCGTAAACTAAGCACTGATTATTTCTCAAACGGAACGCTAGTACTATCACTATTTCTTAACTGAACATTGACTACTTCTTAAAATGAACACTATTTCTTAAATTAAACACTGACTATATCTTAAACCGAACATTAGTACTATCACTATTTGGTTAAATTAAAGTTTAAGGTGCTTTTTGGTTAAATTAAAGTTAGTCCAATCTGATCGGATCCTATTTATATATATTTTTATATCAAATTTACTCGCCTTTTCTTAGTTAGTTCGTTATATTTTGAGCTATTTACGTTGATTTTGTGTTTTAAGAATTTATCTAGCTAAGAAAATAAAAATAGAATAAATGAAGTGTTAAGTAATTAATTCGTTTAAACTTTCTTGTTTGTTGATTAGAATTTATCATTTGAAAAATAATATATATATATATATATATATATATTTATATATTTATATATTTATTTATTTATTTATATATTTATATATTTATATTTATATATATAATATGTTGTGTGTGTGTGTGATTACATGTGGTCAAAAGCAGAAAAAAATGATGAATGTCGCACACATGCTTTCGGTGGAAGATGCCTTGGCTGTCGGTGGAAAAACAGATGCATGTGAAGTGGGGGAGGAATCATTAGGCAGCAAAGGAAGGCCATTTATTAGCTGCCTTGCAGCGTGTGAAGGGGGAAATAAGAGCAGGGAGCTCCAGAGAGCTCCTCGGAGCAGAGAAAGAAACAAACAGCTGGGCAGCTCGCGTGGGGGAGAATCGAAGGGCGCTGCAGTGAGAAGCTAATCAGCTGGGCAGTTTGTTTGGGCTGCGGATTGGAGAAGACTGCCACTTGGCAGCACGTAGAGCGTGAAAACCCGGAGCTGAGGAAGAAACAAGCAGCTGGCAGCTCGGCATTGCAGGAAGGCTGCCTTGCTGGCAGCTCGCGGGAAGGGGAAAAACGGAGACTGCCTTAGCAGGCAGCAGCTCACAGGCGCAGGGCAACTGTACAGTGGCATATGCACAAATCCTAATACTCCCCAATTCGGTTTAATCCCTCCAAACTTATGTTTTAATTTCTGTTTTAATAATGTGTAATTAATTTGTGTTGGCTAGAGGATAATTCAAAACCATGATTATATTTGTAATTTGAATTGGTAATTTCAGTTGTGATTTCTGAGTTGTGATTTAATTTGCTTAACTGCTTGATTAATAACTTATTTATGTTTGTCGATTAAGAATGCATACTTAATTTACATGCATGAATTTGATGCTAGAATATAAGTGAATTTCACCTAATCGTTATGAACTTATATTCATGAGTAGTGAAGGTTGCTAGTCACAATCGCGTTAAGTAAATTCTTGGCAGGAGTATCATGCTTTTCATAGTTACGAATGCCTCGTCAGTATTTATAGTTTTCACAAAGTTTAATGATCTTTGATTGTATCTCTATTGTGCTTTTCACGTAGGGGACTTTTGAGGAATGTTTTAAATTGTTGTATGCTGTTCATCCAATTTAATAACATAAGGAAAACTTGAAGATTAAAAAAGTGCTGTTCACGGTTAATCTGGAGTATTGAGATTTACAACTTATTGAAAGAACAACTGAAGGTCAATTTAGATTGCATATGTGTCTTGTGTGGAGAAAAACCCTCTAGCCAATCCGTCGCCTATCCATTCACCTTAATTTCATGCTTTTGTCAATTCTGTAATTTATTTAAGTTTAATTTGCGTTTCGTAAAAACCAAACCCCCCCCATTATTATAATATTATTATTTAGTTATTTTTTTATTATTTTTAATCTTTTAATTTAATTTCCGTCCAATTAATTTTCTAGTTTTTATTTTAAATTGTTTTCATTATTTTGAGTCATTTTTAGTGTGTTTCGAGTTTTTAGCTTAGTTTGTATTTTCTAGAGTCTTTGAGTTGTTTTGAGTCTTTTGAGTTGTTTTAGTTTATTTGTTAGTTTTATTTTGAGTTATTTTAGTTAAGTGTTTTTATTTTAGTTTAGTGTTTTAAACTTTGTTTTTACGTTTTTAATTTATTTTAGAGGTTTTAGCAAGCCCTCCTAATCCCCGGCCTAGAACGATACCCTACTTACATCTATACTACAACTGTCAAAAAGAGGGTTAAATTTGTGCGGTTTAAAATCCCGTCAAATTTTTGGCGCCGTTGCCGGGGATTAGCAAATTTGCTAATCCCTTTATTTTTGTTTGTGTTTATTTTTATATTTGTGTTTTTGTTGTGTTTTAGTTTATATTTGTGTTTATGTATTTTACTTTTGGTATTTGATTTATTTTTCTTTCTTTGATTTTAGGTATAATTGGAGCAAGACATGGATTTTGCTAATATTCAAGCTCAATTGGCGCAGCTTACTGCTCAATTGACTGATAATGCCGAACGGACCTCAATGCCAAGTGTCCCTACACTTGATGTGCCCTATGGGCAAGGATATCAAACTCAACAATATCCTCAATTTTCTGCATATGAAGATGATTGGGGATATCAAGGCCACAACCAATCAAGGGGCAACATGTATTCCAACGCTTGCAATTCGGATTGGAGAGGTTATTCAAATCAGATGTGGGATGAACCTCAGCAATTTCAACAAAGTGGATATTGGCAGCAAGACGAGTTCTATTCCAGACCTATGCAGCCACCACAGCATCACCCACAACAATTCCAATCGAATTCAAGTATGGCCGTAAATTATAATGAAATTCTTGAAGGACTAATTTCTTTGACGCAGGGCTCACAAAAAGAAGAACAAGTGCCGTCATCGGAAGAGTTCTATCAATGGCCATGTCAACCGTCACAGCCACCACAACAATCAGCCCAATTCGATTCAGGTACATCTGTGAATAATGATAATATTATTCAATTACTCATCTCTTTGAACCAGGAAGTAGAAAATCAAACCAAGGAGATGGGAGAATTGAATAATCAAATGGGGCAGATTGTGGAAATCAAGGCACAAATTCAAGAGCAACGTGAACTCTCCAACTCACCTATTGAAAATTCAAAGGAAGATTGTGAAGTTAATGAAGCCATCACTTTGGAAGGTGATATGGAGGATGAAGCTGTTCCAGAACCTTGTGCACTAAGAAAAATGGTTGAAGAAATCGAAGTGGCTGGAGACTGTCAAGAATACATTCAAGAGACTGTGCAGACAATCAAGGCCCAAGAAATTGAGATTGATGACACGGGACAGGCCACAACCATCATAGTAAACCTGGCCCAGTTCAAAATCCCGGAAATATCCAAAAATGTGGTTTTTGTAATTGAATTTATGTCGGAGAAGGACAGTAAGCCATCTTCTCCAAATTTAATTTTTATTTTATTTTATGCTAACATATTTCTAATTTTGATGATTCAGGCACCCACCAGAGAATTCAAACCATTGCCGAATCATTTCAAGTATCACCTCCCATTAAAAGATAAATTCCATGCTATGGAGCCGAGGGGAGGATAATGGAAAGATTCGTCCGGCTAAAGACGTTAAATCAAGCGCTTCTTGGGAGGCAACCCAAGCAACCAGATTTGCATTTCTTAACCCTACTCTTTATTACCTTTATTTTGAAATTTTTGTTTTGTTTAGATAGTTATGTTATTTGGTTGATTTTTGTTTAGTTGTGTTTAAATAAATTAAGGGCATTGTTTATTTTTAGTGCGGATAAACAAAGTCTTTTTGCATTAATTTACATATTTTGATTTACATATTTTATATTGCTTAAAATAAACCTTAAAAAAAAAAAAAATTAAAAAAAAAAAAAATTACAATAATACGAAAAACTAATAGCATTCACTGATCATTGGTTAGGTGGCGCCTGAGAGGTCGACAGAGCTCCGGGAAGACGAAGAGCCAGAGTTGGAATCTCCGGAGCCGGAACACTTGGTGCTACTCCAGAGGACGAAGGCAACATAAACCTCGGGAGTAGCGCCATGAACCGTTCATGATCGCTCTGAATCCGACCGTCCGACTCCTGCAGCTGGTCCAGCTTCCTCTTCATGCTGGTCGAGTAACTAGTTGCAAGCATGTGCAACTCCTTGTTCTCGTGCCTGAGTCCTCTGACCTCCTGCCGAAGACTGGCCACCTCCGCCATCAGCGACTCCACCTGACGAGTTCGGGCAAGCAGGCGCTGGCCCATGTTTGAAACTGAGCCTGCACTTTGGACGCTGAGGGCCAGAGATTCCTGAACGGCCAGCTCGTCCGACCGCCTGGATAGCATCCTATTGTCCCTTGGAGTGAGCAAATTTCTGGCAATCACCGTAGCGGTGATTTCATTCCTCATCATTGTGTCCCCGACTGTAAGAGGACCATTGGGGGATATGAAGGACGGATTCCAAATGTTGTTCGGAGAAGACGAGTCATCGTCTTCCCCGACATTCAAGTTTAGGCGACGGTCGGAAGGGCAAGACATTTTTAGAGGGTGTTGAGGAAGAAAAGAGTTCAGAAAGTTTAAGAGTGCAGGAAGAGTTCGGAAGGAGTAAAAGTACAGAGAAGAGTGTTTGAGGAAGGGAGTTCAGGTGTGATGTGAAGCAGATTTAGCGCCTCTATAAAAAGAAGCAAATCGAAGAGAGGCGCTCCTCTGAGGTTGAAGACGCGTCCTCGCTCCTTTCTCGAGAGCCGTTTCCTCTATCAAAAGTCGGAATTGCTCAGACATCACGAGGCGTTCTGTTTTTCCAATTTTGTCGTGACTCATCACGTGCAGCTTGGAGCGTTGCGAAAACCACGAGCCGCACCCGGATTTGAACCCCGGTTTTCAAAAGATCATCATTCCAGTTTGTCGTCACTCGTCGCATGCGCAGTCAGCTTCGCAGAAATTACGGACGCTTTGTCAGAAAGCGCGTAACGGGCACTGTTTATCCATCCACCGGCTGCCGACAAATAGTGAAGGAATAGTTCCGGTTGTGAAGCCAAATTTCTATAAGTCTCGACATTCGCCTTCCACATCAAGGGCACACCTTCACACCCTCTCCACCTTTAAACCTCTCAACCCCTCTTCATCTCCGATAATGTCTTCCCAAAGAAAGCTTTCGAGTCACTCAGTGTTCTTCATCCCTTGGATCACCCCAGAAAACAATTCATCCAGAGCAAAAGTATTTCATATCAAAAAGGTTAAAAGTAAAAGTATCTCATATCACGCTTTCTCCTCACCTTCATCTGAGGAACGTGGAGAAAGTGAGATCCTGATTGCTTACCTAGTCTTGCTCTCGAGTACTCATCTCAGACCCCTCCCAACACACTTCAAAAATAAACCTGTGTTGAGGTACTTCTTCAAAAACAAAAGTACCTCACAGACGAAGCAGGAGGAGTCTGAGGTGCATCCTGATGAAGGCGGAAGGTGAGATGATCCAAGAGTTCAAGAAGATGCCACACCTGCGTGGAGACCGGAGTACTTGAAGCATGTAGAGAGAACGTGCTGACTCATCCTCTACTAGGCTGAGGAGCACTTGCAAGAAAGGAGGCCCATCCAGTTCAAGATGAAAGCTGTGGAAAATCAACAAGCGACCAATGATCGCCTATTAGTTCTTTTCGTTATCTTTTATTTTCATTTTTTATTTTTCGTTTGCATTTCTCTATATTTTGCTTGTGTGCTTAACTGATTTATTTATTTTCTTTGCAGGAACGTTTGGTTATTTCCTCCCTTGAAGTTGATTGCAAAATTTACGCTTGGGGGTCATCGCTTGGTTTTCTGCAAATTAGAGAAGTTTTCAGTCCCTTTTCTTTATTTTGTTTCGTATTATTTATTCATTTTATTTTTATTTGCATATTTTTGTTTTATGACATTGGGGACAATGTCTAGTTTAAGTGTGGGGGTATCAAGTATAAAAAATGACAAAATGACCAAATTGAAAATTTTTTGTACCTTCGACTTTGAACTGGTTTCATGTGTTTCCATGTTGTTGTTTTTGTTTTCTTAATTAGTTTTGTTTCATTTAATTTTTTCGAAAAATTTTAAAAAATCCAAAAATATTGTTTTATTTTCCTTATTGTTTTGAATTAGATTTTTATTAGTTTCCCGACCCAATGATATAACTGGATGAAATTTGAACCATGATTATCAAGAACTTAGTTAACATGTGTTATGTGAAATTCCTTATTCTCTTGTTAGTATTGTACATGTTTGATCATCTTTGAAAAACCAAATGCACATAGCCTTGTTGATGTGAAACTAAAGCATGAATTAAAGCTTCATATGTGAATTTAGTGACCATATACATCCTATGTGAGTTTTTCAGCCTATTGAAAGTGTGTGCATTTTTCATACACTCCTATTCTTTCATGTGTGATGAACTTATGTGAGATGCATCTCTAGAACTTGCGTAACGATCTTTCGAAATATTTGTCATTGATTGCATGAATTTGAAAATGATAGAGGCATTAGGTTCACCACCATGGCCCAAATAACCATATTTCCCAAAGAAAAAATCATATCATTAGATTGCCAATTTGAGCCGTATATGTTGAGCCTTTTATTTCTTATCACCAGATATGTTTACCCTTATACCTCAAAACATGTTTCCTTACCCTTTCCAAGCGAACAATTTGAGATTGTCTTTTGAGAAATGTTTGTGAAGTACTTGGAAGGTTTGGCAAAAGAATAAGTGTGGGGGTATTTCATATTTGTGTTTTTTTTAAAAAAAAAAATGAGAAAAGAGAAGAAAAGAAAAAGAAAAAGAAAGATTGTATTCGAAGAAAATAAAAAGTTTCTAAAGTTTCAGTTTAAGGGTGTGATGAGAGGTGTTAAAAGAATCGCTGGAAGCTTGAGTTCTTATAAATCTCAACAAAAGAATTGCTTGCAATATAGCTTGGAACTTGTGTTTTCCTATTCTTTCGTTTCAATAGCCCTATCCCTAAGCCTCATTACATCCAATAAAAGTCCTCTTGATTTAAGTTTTGCAATTATGATTGTGGAGAAGTGATATTTATGCAAGCTTATGGTAGAACTTTCACATTTGTTTCTTTGAGCGAAACACATTAAAACTAAACACATGTGTGATTGAGTGCATATCCCGTGAGAAGGTTGCTAGTTTGCATATGATGATTTTAAAAATAAAAACTTGAAATTGCATTAGCATGGCTATCTCACACACTACACTTCAAGGATGATTTAAAGATTACTGCTAATATTTGAATAAGGAAGATGATCTTGGATTCGCTTATTTGGTGCTAGCTATGGTTCTTGATGATTTGTGTTTTCGAATGAAATTCTATGAGGGTCAAATAGGGGGAAGCTAATGTTTTTCATGTTATTACTTTTTCTGGTTTTCGTTGTTTTGCTCGAGGACTAGCAAAAGCTAAGTGTGGGGGTATTTGATCGGATCCTATTTATATATATTTTTATATCAAATTTACTCGCCTTTTCTTAGTTAGTTCGTTATATTTTGAGCTATTTACGTTGATTTTGTGTTTTAAGAATTTATCTAGCTAAGAAAATAAAAATAGAATAAATGAAGTGTTAAGTAATTAATTCGTTTAAACTTTCTTGTTTGTTGATTAGAATTTATCATTTGAAAAATAATATATATATATATATATATATATTTATATATATATATATATATATTTATATATATATATATTTATATATTTATATATTTATATATTTATTTATTTATTTATATATTTATATATTTATATATTTATATTTATATATATAATATGTTGTGTGTGTGTGTGATTACATGTGGTCAAAAGCAGAAAAAAAATGATGAATGTCGCACACATGCTTTCGGTGGAAGATGCCTTGGCTGTCGGTGGAAAAACAGATGCATGTGAAGTGGGGGAGGAATCATTAGGCAGCAAAGGAAGGCCATTTATTAGCTGCCTTGCAGCGTGTGAAGGGGGAAATAAGAGCAGGGAGCTCCAGAGAGCTCCTCGGAGCAGAGAAAGAAACAAACAGCTGGGCAGCTCGCGTGGGGGAGAATCGAAGGGCGCTGCAGTGAGAAGCTAATCAGCTGGGCAGTTTGTTTGGGCTGCAGATTGGAGAAGACTGCCACTTGGCAGCACGTAGAGCGTGAAAACCCGGAGCTGAGGAAGAAACAAGCAGCTGGCAGCTCAGCATTGCAGGAAGGCTGCCTTGCTGGCAGCTCGCGGGAAGGGGAAAAACGGAGACTGCCTTAGCAGGCAGCAGCTCACAGGCGCAGGGCAACTGTACAGTGGCATATGCACAAATCCTAATACTCCCCAATTCGGTTTAATCCCTCCAAACTTATGTTTTAATTTCTGTTTTAATAATGTGTAATTAATTTGTGTTGGCTAGAGGATAATTCAAAACCATGATTATATTTGTAATTTGAATTGGTAATTTCAGTTGTGATTTCTGAGTTGTGATTTAATTTGCTTAACTGCTTGATTAATAACTTATTTATGTTTGTCGATTAAGAATGCATACTTAATTTACATGCATGAATTTGATGCTAGAATATAAGTGAATTTCACCTAATCGTTATGAACTTATATTCATGAGTAGTGAAGGTTGCTAGTCACAATCGCGTTAAGTAAATTCTTGGCAGGAGTATCATGCTTTTCATAGTTACGAATGCCTCGTCAGTATTTATAGTTTTCACAAAGTTTAATGATCTTTGATTGTATCTCTATTGTGCTTTTCACGTAGGGGACTTTTGAGGAATGTTTTAAATTGTTGTATGCTGTTCATCCAATTTAATAACATAAGGAAAACTTGAAGATTAAAAAAGTGCTGTTCACGGTTAATCTGGAGTATTGAGATTTACAACTTATTGAAAGAACAACTGAAGGTCAATTTAGATTGCATATGTGTCTTGTGTGGAGAAAAACCCTCTAGCCAATCCGTCGCCTATCCATTCACCTTAATTTCATGCTTTTGTCAATTCTGTAATTTATTTAAGTTTAATTTGCGTTTCGTAAAAACCAAACCCCCCCATTATTATAATATTATTATTTAGTTATTTTTTTATTATTTTTAATCTTTTAATTTAATTTCCGTCCAATTAATTTTCTAGTTTTTATTTTAAATTGTTTTCATTATTTTGAGTCATTTTTAGTGTGTTTCGAGTTTTTAGCTTAGTTTGTATTTTCTAGAGTCTTTGAGTTGTTTTGAGTCTTTTGAGTTGTTTTAGTTTATTTGTTAGTTTTATTTTGAGTTATTTTAGTTAAGTGTTTTTATTTTAGTTTAGTGTTTTAAACTTTGTTTTTACGTTTTTAATTTATTTTAGAGGTTTTAGCAAGCCCTCCTAATCCCCGGCCTAGAACGATACCCTACTTACATCTATACTACAACTGTCAAAAAGCGGGTTAAATTTGTGCGGTTTAAAATCCCGTCACAATCCCTTTTCATTAAAGCTCTTTTTATTTTTTTACTCGAAGAATCGCGAAATATCAAATTTTTAGTAATTTTGATGCATTTTTGGTTCATTTGTTTCAGGTTGTTGCTAGGACACAACAAGACTACTTTGTAAGGCTACAATCCGAGACAATTAATTCGCTGTTGTATATCATAATTTAGTGGGATATTACTGTTATGTAATTTTAATTTGATGGCAGTTTACATAACTAGTTGTCTATAAAAAGATAAAATTAATCGAAAAACTATCATATAGTGGATGGTTGAATAATTTAGTGGAAAAAATAATTAAAAAAGTGAGTAGGACGACAGTAGCAATAATAACAGAAGAAATATAATTTGATGTATGAAATAATGATAATCCCATGCTCAATTGCACATGCAATTGCAAGACAATAAGACAAATTAAGCAAATGATAACCACATTCAAAATTCTAAACGGTGATAGTACTAGGTTTCGTTTGATAAATAGTCAGTGTTTAGTTTACGAAATAGTGACAATACTCATGTTCAGTTTATGAAATAGTGATAGTACTAATGTTCGGTTTAAGATATAGTCAGTGTTTAATTTAAGAAATAGTGTTCATTTTAAGAAGTAGTCAATGTTCAGTTAAGAAATATTAATAGTACTAGTATTCGTAAAACTGAAAAAAATTACGAATTTTCTTTATTTTTGATCTTGTAGTATTATTACTTAATTTGTTCTATAAAAATTACAATTTATTTTTATTTTTAATCTTGTAATATTATTACTTAATTTTTTTTAAAAAAATTTACAAAACAATGGTCAAATAAACAAATAAAAAATGAAAAAGTATATTGTTTATTGAGTAAGAGTAGAATAAGAGTGGGGAGCGGTGGAAGAGAAAAAGTTGACGTGGAAGGGTGATTTGAGAGAGAAAATTAATAGAATATGAGAGAGAGAGAGAGAGAGAGAGAGAGAGGTTAAGGACGATGGGGGTAGTGAGTCTGTGTGGGTGATGTGACGCACGAGACTTGGTGTGTCAGGTTTTACCTTTTTTTTTGTGTAATTCTTTTGTTAAATTGTTGTCCTTTATATTAAAATTTAAACCCTTTTAATTAAAGTTTAAGTCATTTTTATTAAATAAAGTTAGTGGATGATTTTTTATTAATAGAAAGCTTAAAGAAGTCATTTTTATTAAAGTTCCCTTTATTAAATTGACTGACTATTTATGAAACTGAATAATAACTATTTTTATAAATTGGAGTTCATGCATGTGTGCCCTTCTAATTAATAGAGGATAATACTAAAGAAAACCAAATTTTAAACCAAATTATAAGTACATTAATTAATGCTTAAATCATAATTCAAATTCACATCATAAATAGTGTACCCGTGTTGAATTTCATAAAGTCAGTTTCAGAAATAGTGTGTTCAGTTTCATAAATAGTATACTCGTTTTCAGTTTCATAAATAGTATACTCGTATTCTGTTCCATAAAGTCAATTTCATAAATAGTGTACCCATGTTCAGTTTCATAAATAATCTATCTGTTTTCAGTTTCATAAATAGTGTACTTGTGTTCAGTTTCATAAATAGTGTACTCGTGTTCAGTTTTATAAATAGTGTACTCGTGTTCAATTTCATAAATAGTTTACCTATGGACAATTTAATAAATAGTGTATCCGTATTCAGTTTCATAAATAGTCAATTAATAGTGTATTTGTGTTCAGTTTCATAAATAGTGTACTCGTGTTCAATTTCATAAATAGTGTACCCGTGTTCTGTTTCATAAATAGTGTACCCGTATTTAGTTTCATAAATAGTTTACCCATGATCAGTTTCATAAATAATCAGTTTTAAAAATAGTGTACTCGTGTTGAGTTTTAGAAATAGTTTAGTACCCATGTTTAGTTTTAGAAATAAGTTTAAGTAAAAGTTAGTGTTTAGTTTAAAAATAGTGGTAGTACCAGCTTCAGTTTGAGATATTGATAATACCCTTGTTCAATTCAAGAAATAGTTATGTTCAGTTTAAGAAGTAGTGATAGTACTAGTGTTCAGTATAATAAAGTCACTGTTTAGTTTTAGAAATAGTCACTGTTCAGTTAAAGAAGTATTAATAGTATCTGTGTTGAGTTCCAAAATAGTCAGTGTTGAATTTCTAAAAATAATTAATGTTCAATTGATTCAAAGTAGACTTTAGTCAACCACTAATATGACACGTGAACCAACGAGTACAACTTCAACTTTTAGAAGCATATGCATGAATGTATTACCTATTGTTGGTCTAAGAAAAGAATGAATTATCCCCACCGTTTCTTCAGAATTGGTCACCCCCGCCTCTTAATAGATGTCGACGATGCACAAATATGTATACTTTTAGATTTGGTCAAGAAACACCGAACTATCGACTTGATAATCTTTGGTTTTCCTTACAGATGTTGTGCATCCTAGATTTACATTTGTATGGCTAATGGTGTATGATTTAATCCTAAGAAGGAAAAGTCCACAAAATCCAAAACTTTGTATTGGAAAGCGAACAAGATAGCATTTGATATTTCTGCAAGTCTTTAATCTTGTTTGTTAGGTTTAATGGGCCTAATTTATTGGTACTCTCATTTCCTTCCAGATGTCCCTGAAAAAACATAAGCCACGCATCCAGATCCACAAACTGAGTTGAAATTGGTTTGAAAACTTTGTTTTCTTTGCCAATCCAAAACCACAAACTGAGTGAAACCCACTTCCCTCGACCAAATGCTCCATTTCTTCACGCGATCAAATGCTCTATTTCTTCCGCTAGAGAACCAAAATGCAGCGCAGAGCACCAGAGCAGAGGGGCGAAATTCGAGTTTTGGGAAAGAATTCCGACTACTGGAGGTGCGATTTTTTCTACCAGGATCAAATGCTATTTCTCCATCAAGAACAACTCCACGTCTTTTCTACCAGGATCAATGATAATTGTTAGCAGCGCATTTTTTAAAACTTATTTCTAGGTTCATACCTTTGTTTTTCCGATTTGGACTCTGCAAATATATATCTCGAATTTATTTTCTTCAGTTTTTCATCTTCAAATGCAATTTTTGGGTTGAGGAATTCCAAATTTGATGTGTAGATTATTGTTTGAAAACTTGAATCGAAGTTGAAATTGGCTTGAGAACTTGAGGTTTCGAGCAAGGGAGGTTTCGATTTTTTGGTGCGGTTTGAAGGGGCAGGTATGCTGATAGTAATGGCGTTGGAGGGAGGAGTGATTTTGGGATTGTAACCGTTAGTTTGGCTAACGAGCCTGGGTTAGGCTCCGTTAGGGGCAATTTTGGAATATTAATTGTTTTCCGGTTTGGGCTTTTTGTTGAGCTTGTGTGTTTTAGTTTTTGTAGGGCCTAAAAGATAAGTTTTGTGTCCTTATGATTAAAACTTAAGCCATTTTTATTAAATAATAGTTTAGGGTGGTTTTTCATTAAATAAAAGTTAACCCAAGCCCTTTTCCTTAATGCTCCCTTCAAAATTTTGAGTTGTAACCCAAATGTTGAAAATGGTCTTAGGCTTTTAATAAACATTTTTATTTTTAGTTTTCATTTTTATTTTAAAAAACAGAAAATAATTACCAAATAAGTGTTTAGTTATGAGGAAAAAAAGAAGAAATGATTATCAAACGGTCCTTAATTATACCAAATAGTAAACAATTTAGTATGTAAAAATTAATAACGAACTTAACAGGAACTCCTAACACATTATGGCGTTCAAATAGCATAGTTACTCAAAAAGAGAACAATTTCATTTATTCATATTGTGCACAAACTTGGTCGCTTCGCTTCTGTTTCAAGAATGTCCTGAAGCACTGACTATATGGAAAACTTGGTAGCAACTGAAACAAAATGCCACTCAAAGGGACGATCCTGAAACTTCCCATGGCAGTGACCCTGCATGAAAAGAACTGACATTTCCACTATTTCTGCTGGTAGCACATTGAACTGGATGATTCGTTTGTTTAAACAATTATCGAGAACCACAACACTAGATCAAATGACACTTACGTATCTCTCAAAGCGTTTGCCCCTCCATTTTAATATGGTAGGCTCAGTATGTGTAGTCGAGAAATGGACTTTATGTAACGCTGATAGAAGTAGCATATGATTGGAGAAGCGTTAGAGCTTGGTCTGTGATAGCCCTATTCCTAGCACGCTTCACCCATTCACTCACTACTTCCATTGCTTGGGTGCCTTTCACTCCTTCTTCAAGTGCCTCTGCTGCTTCGGCTATCTTTCCTTCAGCAAGGTAGTACTCCACTTTGTTGATGATGGACTCAATTCCGTCCCCTGAGTGGTCAACTTCCTTCACCTATACAAAATCCCGTGGGCAAGTACACCAAGCACTCCAATAAGTTGATTTTTACTAGACTACTAGTGAATTTAGAACTGAAACCCAGACCTCATATCTACTTACCTTCAACCAGGATGCAATGTGTGCCAAGGAATGTGCCAAAATGCCACCACCACCAAGAGGGATTAAGCTGAGGTGCCGTACTGTCCCTTTCAAGGCATCAAACTGCACCAAGAATTAAGTTTAGCAAGTACATCACTAGGTATAACAAATTCTTACTATGACTTTCAGAATTCACAAACACAACTTGAAGCACTCAACTATTTTCAGTTCACAGAACTTGGTTCATACTAAAAATGGCGAGAATTCATGTATCTGAAGCAACTTCAATTAATATCTCATCCATTTTTCATATGGACACTCTCTAAGTCAGAATATTGCTCACAGTGAACCTGTACCTTTATGCATTAATAAGGAATTAACCAACGCAAATTTATAATCTCAAGAAATGGAACTCAAGTGACTGAACAAACATTTAAGAATATTTGAAAAGTTTAGTCAATATGTCCTCAAGAAAGCGTATTAAATTTTAATCTTACATACTTTGACAACCAAAAAATATATTAGAAACAAGGCATGACATTACCCTAAATTCCAGGCATATGAAGTGAACGCAAAAGATTAAAAATACCCTCGCCTACAGCAAAACTTTATCAATATCAGCCTAATTAAGTCCAAAGTCATGTCTTAAAAATGGTGGATGGCAATTTCCTCAGAATCCTTGCCAATAAATGAAGAAAGTAGTAGACAACACGTCATCAACAGTTTTGAAAAACTTAGATGTCTTTCACGGGGTAGTAACTTAAAATATGTTATGCATCTGTAGCCTGTTGCTCTAAAATGATGTATGACTTCTGAGTCAACACTTAAAGAGTATACCTTTAGCAAACAGCTTGACGTCAAAAAACTTAGAAATGTAATGAATTACTAGCAGTTCAATGCATTGCAATCAAACTTTCCAGGAGGAAAATACTTCCTTCCATCAACTATATAAAGAGGTATGGTCTGTCTTTACTATCAGCTAGAGGGGACCAAACCCAAGTTCAACAGTAAAAGTAGAAGGTTACATAAGGGTGATAATTTGATCACAAGGGTAATGATCTCCACTAGAAAATATGTAATGAAAAAGTAAGAAAAGAACTACTAACCTTCTGATTCAATTGCAATAAGGTATCTGTGCCATTCCTTCGTGTTTCTTCAGGAAGAGATGATAGGACCACATCCAAAATTGAATCTTTATCAATGCCTTCAAGGTAAGTGTGCAAAGCCTCTATTTCTCTCTCGATTGGTAATCCTTTTGAAAGTGCATCATCTAGTGCAAGTGCTCCCTGCAATACCCACAACATATATCATTGATATGATAAAATTTAAAGGCTAGAAAAATCACTGATGGGGGTATGAATAAATTATGTTCTCTTCAAAATCAATAAAAAGGTAGTGGATGGGAAAAATAATAAAAATATTCACCAAAGCAAATTTGTGAGCAGAGTGAGTCTGACGAGCTTCTTCAGATCTTGCATAGAATGCCACACACAAGGCATTTATCTACAAAAAGAACCTAAACATCAGATTTTGTAGTGGACAAATTCATCAATCACTAATTAGATACATTCATACACACAAACACACTATGTGCATCCCAGGAATAATCTATTTAAGCTAAATTCATCAGTTAATATTGCAAAGTTGTATAAAACTGAAGCCTGCGCCTTAACCCTTTGAAAAGATAATATGTGGACCATTAGGTGTGATTTCCTTTACTAATTCTTTTATGAATTTTCAGCCCTAAAGAGAGGCTTATAGTATAAAAAAAATGGACCAAAATATTATGTATAAATAGCTAGAGCATTTTACACCAATGAATTTGTGGCCTGCAAAATTGGTGTTGCATTTCATGTTTGACAAACGAAAAATGGATCTTCTGTAAAACCGAAATTGTATCCCGGCATCTATTACACTTCCCCCTAATTGTTTTGTTCCTTTCCTAAAATACAACTTCAAGTAACTACTGACATGGGTGAAGTGAGTTCATCTTCTGAGTACCTTACAAATCAATTGTTGTATGTGACACAAAAAACTTTTCTGGGTTCAAATTATCTCATCAAGATCAATATCACAATTTTCACTAAAACTTTTTTTGGATGGTTTAAATAGAAATGAACACAAAACTAAGACCATAAATCCACATTTAGGTGTTTTGAACTATCCTTGGGAGACTTACATGTAGATTTGCTTCTGCCATTTTATCAATTTGGGATGCCTTCTCTCTTGCAATTGCTGCTGCCAGTCCCGCTTTTGCTAATTCCTCAGCCTTTTTTAACTTCATTTCTGCTTCACTTTCCTGCATTACTTCAAGTATCAATTTCAATTTAGCAGTCATACTACGCCGATGCATCATAAAGACAAAAGATAAAATAAAACAAAAAATGACAGCACCAAAGCAATTGTGCACCTTGTGCTCAAGTTCTGTCTTATATTTCTCTTCAAGCTTTTCTTGAAGCGACTTGAGTGCAGCAACTGCTTTTGCCCTCTCTCTCTTCAATTCCTGAAAAACACCACCAAAAAAAAAAAAAAACTATAAATTTCCCTATAAAATGTAAAAGTAAGAACAATAGCTACATTGAAGTAAATAAAAGCTATTTGTAGGTCCTGAATAATCATGATTACTGGATCTAGGGGCGGGGAAGAATATATGTGACTCTGTGCATATGCAGGTTACCTATCTCCACTCCTTGTGCTTTACACTACTAGTCTTCCAACAGGATATGTGTCCCATAGATTTCATACAAAGAAATGACCATTTTCTAGACCAACAATATGCATCTTTTACTTGCATACAAGATCTATACAACAAATAACAGACTAGACTCTTTACAAGCACACAAAAGATTCCTCTGTGCTACTGAGATGATGGGATGACTAGTAACACAGGTCAACTAGCATGGTCAGTTAGTCTTGCATGGAATTATTGTAGTACTCCAAACTTTCTGAGTACCTTTCTATTGAAATACTAATGCTTCATAGTTCAAAATTCTTAATAATACACCAAACACTTATCTGATGGGGAGCAAATCAAACTTCTTCAAACAAAAACCAAAAACTTATTAGTGGGGATAAAAAATGCGATGCAAAATGTCTGTCAATAATTAACAACACATGCATACACAATACAAGGTCTCCTCCCAATCAAGGATCCAAACGAAAAAACAAGAAGATAGTCTATTGAAAATAAAACAAATAAGATATATGACAGAGCTCTTGAACCTTGTCTAGCATTGCTGCCTCTTCTGCAAGCATCAGTTCCCTGGCCCCAGCATCCTTTAGCTTCTTTTCATACTTCTCCTGTGGTAAGCTAGGTCGTCAAATTTATGAATAGTACAAAAGTGAACCATAAATTCTTGTAAATTTATGAATACTAAAGAGCTCCCCAAAACTCTAGTTAATCTTATAAAGCAAAGTGAACAATAAATTCATGTAAGTAATAGTAGAAACCTTTAACATTCTCTTTTCTTCTGAAAAAGCATGAGCATCTAACTCTGCTTGCCTTTTCTCAGCAGTATGAATGGCTTGTAAGAAGTCGAGAACTAACTTTCCATCTTTAGATATGTACGCATCATTTAACCCTTCGATTGCATCGAGAGCCTATTGATCGAGAGAACCAGAATTCAGTGATACAATTGGACAATCCCTTTGATATTACAACATCAATATGCATCAAACGGGAAGAAGAAAAACTGCTTATAACTACCTCTTTTTCATTAGGAAAGTTATTGTATTCATTACCATCCTCCCTATTAGTAATTTCGATGCTTTCATCGGCCTCATCCTTCAGATGATATGCCTTGAGGAGAGAACCTGATGGCTCTTCATCAATACCTAATGCAACCTGTAAAAACAAAGTTTCACCAAAAGCAACTGCATCTAAAACCCATTCAAATAAGCTCTCTTCGATGTTAACGTCCAATTGACAATTGTTTCTACATATATTTCTTGTGATATAACAAGTTTAATTGGAAAGTGCAGCCTAAATTATCAGCATTCAATATCCACAAGTACTTAAAATTGTTAAAAGGAACCCAAATGAGAACTACCTCTGCCTTGTCTTGTACAATATCTGGTTGAGGTGGCGGTGTTTTCGCCTCGTTCTCTTGCTGGTCTGCGCTAGTCTGAGAAACTACGGGCGCGTCATTTATCTCCACACTAGTCTTTTCCTCTGCACTCTTCACGTCTACATTCCCTTCAGATGATGACCCAAGATTTACATTTTGGGAATGCTCAGGCAAACCTTTCTCACTTGTGATGTCACTCTCAGCTTTATTATCCACATCCACCTGAGACTGCGGGTTTTCGCCATCGCTTCCACTCAAACCCTCAACATTGGGAACATCCGAACGCGTTTCGGCCTTCTCCTCGGCAATGCCCGCTCTTTCATCTTGTTTTTCTTCTTCTACATGTTTGTGATCCTCGAAACCAATGGCGGCATCCTTAACCGAATCACTCTTCTCTTTGGCACCAAAAATTGAGTCTAGATACCCGGTTTTGTAAGCTGCCACAAGGCCAGCACCAACGGCAGCGCTTCCGAGGAAAATTTTGGCGCTGGAACCGCCGTTTCCCGGCGGCGGCGGATTCGCTGCATCGCCAGGGTGGTGGGAAGCAGTTTTGGGGGCTGCGGCGGAGAATTCCCTTGTAATCGGCCTCGGAATCCTTCTTCTAAGTCCACGACGAGACGCAATCTGCAGAATTGACCTTCGCAACATGGATTTGTGATGAGAAAGAAGAAAGTGAAGGAGAGAGAGAGAGAGAGAGAGAGAGAGAGAGAGGGGGCGGTGCAGTGAAGGTGTTTCGTGGTGGTAGTAGTGGCGGGGAGGGGCGGAGTAGCAAACTAATAAAGTGGAAAACGAATCGTTTCGGTTCTGGGCCGGGTACATAAATAAAAAAGACAGAGGCCCTAAGTACCTCTATGAGCTCTCTCGTCCTCTCTCTCTCCCGCCCAACTCCTAATTCTTCCCGCAGCGCCTTCTCTCTACCAGCTCGCTCGTCCTCTCCATCTCTTGGCTTGGTAACCCTATCTCTCTCTCTCTCTCTCTCTCTCTCTCTCTCTCTCTCTCTCTCTATATCTATATATTCAGTTAGTTTTGTGATTTTGTTGGTGGGTTCTTCTCACTTGAATAGCTTCAGAGATGGGTCTATGTTTTTGGGCTTTTGTTAATTGTTTGCATATGGTTTGGAGTTGCTTGAAATTTAGAGGCCTTGTGTTTCTTGAACTGGGTTTTTGAGTTTTAGGTGAAACCCAGAACCACTTTTTTACATTTGCGTTCTGCAAAGCTTCAAGTATCATTCTTTTTACTGTTTTATGAGGCTTTAATTTCTTTTTATTTCATGTTTATGTAGTTGTAACTTTGCTGTTGAGGACAAACTTTGAGTAAGAATGGTTGATTTCCTATTTGATGATATATTTAGCATTGAGAAAGTCGACCCAGATGGCAAAAAATTTGACAAAGGTTTGCTCCTAACTGCCTGCTTGTTGCTCTCTCTCTCTCTCTCTCTCTCTCTCTCTCTCTCTCTCTCTTGTCCTTGCCACTTGCAAACCCAGACAATTTCATTTTTCAATCTTCATTTATCTGCCTCTGAAATTTATTTCCATCTAATCGTGTTTTAGCATAATTATGGTCCTCTATGCACTTACTAGAGTCTCGTTGTTGTTATGGGTGTGTGTGGACATTGTATTTTTTTTTTTTTTTTTTTTTGTGTCGTAGAATTGATTTCTATTGGACTCAAACTACAATGAACTGGCCACTTACTACTACGGTCCAGTGGTATTCCTCTTTACTTGTCGGTGAGAGGTCTTAGTTTCGATTCTTGCCAAAGGCGAATTTGAACCACATTATTGCTAGCCCATTGTGAGGCTAAGTCCACACCCTATTAGTGTAGATAAGATCGTTTGTTTAAAAAAAAAAATCCTACAATGAACTGACCTTTTTATTTAGACCAACAATAAGAAAAGATAATTGAGGTCTATTTGATTTATACTAGAAGGAATTTTGCAATTTGTAAATATATAGAAATTTAATCTCCACTTTGTTTAGTGGTCGATCCTTTCGGGCTATGAGACATTACCCCCACCTAATAAATTGTCTAAAGTGGTTTATTGTTGCCAACCCTCACATTGTTGGGAAAACGTCTTTTCGCAGTATTAGTTTGGCTGGCAATGGCATGATCAATAAGCCATTCAACTCCCTTGAAATATATTCTAATGCTCATTTGGTACTTTGATTAAATTTGGATTTTTGCTTCTTTAGTTTCCCGGGTTGTAGCACAGAGTGAGAAGCATGGTGTGTTGCTGCTCCTTGACGTGAATACGGAGATATATCCTATGCATGCAAAGGACAAATTCTTGATGGTGCTGTCTCCCACACTCGAGTGGAGCGGAGCAACTGCTACTGGAAAACGTGGACAGGTACTCTACTTTGCATTGATTTCTAGTGTCCGATGTTCCTTTTGGAGTGGAAATATATTATAACTCTGAGATATTGGATTTTGATGTAACCTCGTGGGTTGGTAGATTGAAAACATAGAGGGGACATGTGCTTATGTCCTCACATGGTTTGTAGTATGCTGAGTTGATGGCGTATGATAGAACATTCCATTGGCATGTTCATGTCTGATTAGCTCTCTTACCTTCCCATGTATCTGTAGGGAGTGATAACAAGTAAGAATAATATTCTCTTCCGTCTTGTATTTGGATATTTTCTGTGGGTGTTGAGTCTTTATATTGCGTTCTCTGAAGTTACTGGATTTGAGCCTATTTACTGAATAATATTACCTTTTGGCAGGTTGAGCAGAAATCTCTTGCCGACAAATTTGAATATATAATGCATGGATTGCTGTATAAAATGTCAACAGCAAGTTCAGAATCTTCAAAAGGAAAACCGAAGGCTTCAGATGAAGGTTCAAAGACTGACGTCGAAGTGTACGTGACATAATTCTCAAACATCTTTTTCATTTTTTTTTTGTTTTTTTTGCATCCTTACAAGGTTTCTTATTTGCATGTTGAGCTCATGACTCAACACACGCGCAGAGACACTCTCACTCACGCAGGGTGAACATTACTGGCATGGCATGCGTCTGGTTTAGCGGGATTCATTTTTTTTGGATATCATTTAATTGCTTGTGATATGTGCAAGTAGCGCTCTTGTTTTAAAAATCATATAAAGGTGGAGATCCATTTGATGTCTGATATATTGCTGTCATCTTACGTTTTCTTGAAAACAAATTGTCAAGAGTAAAAAAGAGATGAAAATGTTCTAATCGTTTAACGGCTTTGCGGTTACCTTACTAAATTGCATGCGTTTGACTGGGTCTTTGTGATTGGGTTCAGGGAGGTATATGCTTCATTTGGTGGGCTTCAGATGATGCTGAAAGGAGATCCTTCGAGTTGTACTAAGTTTAAGATTGATCAGAACTTATTTTTGCTTATCAGGAAATTGATATGACTTCATCGCATCATTGAAACTTTCTACGATACTGTTACTGTAATTCCCTTTTAAATAGGTTGAAATTCAACTTTTGCGTTTCTTTAACGCTGCAACTTTGCATTCTCATATATATATATAGTGTCGTTTAGTACTATGATCTAGTGATATTTCTCTTCATTTGTAAGTGAGAGGTTTTAAGTTCAATTCTCGCCAAGGCAAATTTGAATCACATTATTGTCTAGTGTGGGATTTAGCCCACTCTCCCACCCTTTAATGTAGATATATCATTGTCCCAAAAAAAAAAAAAAAAAAAACACTTGCCGGTTCGTATGATTAGATTGGTTGGTTTTTCGGTTTTAAATCTAGCCCTTGTTGGTTGTATGCCCTAAAAGAAAATCGTCCGACAATAAAATTAAAACATTTTGGTTGATATATTTTTTGTTGATTAAACCATAATAAATTGGGAAATACTTCAAAATAGGACAATTTCTTAATTTTGGGATAGAAATAGGACATTTTAAATATGTACACACCATGTGCATGCGATGCATAACAATTGGATAGAAATATGATTTTTCTTACACCTTGAAATGACTTAATTGCCCTTGTATTTAAATGGATTAATTTGTTAAACTAAGTTAGCATTTCTTCATTCTTGTGCGAAAGTCTCTGGCGCCCAACCCTTAGCTCCAAGAACCCTAACCCCAAATGCAACCTTCTTCCACCTCATTTATAAATGATGCAACCTTTTCTACCCTATTTCTAGCCGACGCAACCCTTTTCCACCCCAGTTTCCGATCGACTTCCATTCACTATATATTTAGGAGGTGTTGTGTTGTGCATTTGCACATCCTTTCGAAATATTTGGAAAAGTTGTTTCCACCCAACATTTGCACATCCTTTCTAAAAGATTTCAATGACAAAATCCAAAAAGAGGAACGCTTTGAAATGAAATTTAATTATTTTAACCTAGATTTTGTAAATTTGGGAATTTTGGGTTTTGGGTGCGAATTAGTGTTTTGTATAGTTAAGTTGTTTGATGTTAATTTTTGTCGTGCATGTGGTTTAGAGGTTGGTGGAAATTAATTGATTGAAACATTTTCATCAATTCATGTATACTGCGTGCATAATCCGTGCATGTCTATATATTGGGCACACTTGAATTTGGTTCATGAATTCGTTGAATTTGTGCATACTATATGTATATTAAGTGCATATCCTTTTGATATTGCTGGAAGTATTCGATTGAATTTTCTTCATGAATTGGTAGATACTATGTGCATATATTGTGCATATCCTATACATGCGTTGATGTTCGCCATACTTGTAGTTGGTTGATGAACTGGTTTAATTTGGGCAGACAACACGCATAAGACGTGCATATCATGTGTTGATAGGAGCATATTTATGCGACTTAACTAGCTTATTTCCTTGCATTTACGTTGTTAGAACCTAGTTATTTTAGTACTTTTAGCCATTTTCGTGTGTTTATAGGTCTATTGGGCTATTGGAGCAAAGAAGTGCATTTTGGAGCGATTTTGGGCCTATGATGGATTGGACATGCATTTTGGAGCCTTTTGGAGCAGTTTTGGGCATGAAATGGATAGCATAAGTTTGGAGCAATGTAGATGGACGAAATTAAAGACCAAAGCATGCTAGGAATCAGCCAAAGAGAGGAAGAAAAATTAATTAAAATCTGATTCCCTTTCTCCCTAAAATCTGGTTGCTTTTCCCTAAAATCTGCCATGCTTTTGGATTTACTTTCTCCCTAAAATCTGGTTGCTTTTCCCTAAAATCTGCCACACCTTTTGAATTTGGGCTGAAATTATGTCATTCTAAATTAATTAAGGATTAGGACTTTCCCATCCCTATAAATAAACTCTCTTGTTTCAGCCACAAAGACACCATTCACATCCATTCTCTCCCATACACACCCTAAACACAATTCCCTACCTTTGCCGCAGCCCCCCTTTATCCAAAACACATCCCCTTCATCCATACACATCAACCACATCCTTTAGCACTTGTGCCGCAGCAAGGAGGAGAAGAAGGAACCTTGGACGTTTGAAGATTGGAGCGTTTTAGGTGTAATTCGTTTCATGTCTCTTATGTTTAATTTCTGTTTACTTTGCCTTGTTGTGAACATGAGTGGCTAAACCCCTCTTGGCTAGGGGTGATTTCAAAGCCATGATTATGTGTGTAATATGAATTGATAAATTTCAGTTATGGATTATTGAGTTTTGAATGAAATTGGCTTAACCGTTGGATTGATAACTTATTTGTGTTTGTTGATTGAGGGTCGACACTTAATTGGCTTGCATAAATCTGATGCTAGAGTATAAGTAAGTTTCACATAATCGTTACAAGCTTATATTCATATGTAGTGAAGGTCGTTGGTCACGATCACGTTAAGTTCAATTCCTAGCATGAGTAACATGATGTCATAGTTATAAGTGTTTTGTCAATGCTTATGATTTTCATTGAACATAATGATCTTTGAATGTATCTCTATTATGATGTCATGTAGAGGACTTTTGGAGAATGCTTTAGGTTGTCGAATGATGTCATCCAATCTAATAACTTAAAGAAAATCTGAGAATTAACTAGTGATGTCACGGTTAATTTGGGGCATTGTCGTTCATGATTCAATAAGAAGTAACTGAAAATCAATTCGTTTGCATACATATCATGTGTAGAGAAAGAACCTCTAGCTTGTCCATCATTCATCTTAATCCCCAAATTCATTTTGCAATCTGTTTAGTTCTAGAATCTGTTTTGTTAATTTGAATTCGTCCAAATCAAACCCCCCATTTACTTTCTTGTTTCAAATTATTCTAAACTTGTTTTGTTTATGTTTTTAAGGCAGTTTTGAGTCTTTTGGTTGCTGTTTTGAGTTTTTGGTTTGTTTTAGTGTTTTAAATTCTAGTTTTGTATTCTTTAAGTCTAGTTTAGTGTTTTAAACTTTGTTTTTACGTTTTTAAGTCAGTTTCCAAGTGTTTAGCAATCCCTCCTAATCCCCGGTTTAGAACGATCCCTACTTACATACTTTACTACAATTGATAAAAAGAGGGTTTTATTTGTGTGTTAAGATAATTTTAACATCAAATTTTGGCGCCGTTGCCGGGGATTAGCAACTTTGCTAATCCCTCGTTGTTCTTTTTGTTTATTTTTCATCTATTTTTGTTTTAGTTACTGATCTTATTTTTTGTTCTTGTCTCTAGGTACTAGTTTATGACTAGAAGTTCAAAACCTGTTCGTGAGCACATCTTTGATTTTGACGACGATTTTGAGCGGAATTTGAGGAAGAAAAAGAATCAACAAGGCCCTGAACCACCGTCTTCTAGCTCTACATCCGAGTTTGAAAAAGTTGGTGAGGAAGGAGAGCCCACGGCACAGTTTGTGGAAGAAGTACAAACCATGGCAGTGGACAATCGAACCATCAAAGAGCTCTCTGCCTCAGGTATGGATAATGCCGTTCCTTTATGTATCCAATACCCCGCGGCGGCTCAAGGTAAGACGGAAGAATTTGAACTTAAGTCTAGTTTATTACATCATATTCCTAAATTCCATGGGCTGTCCATGGAAGATCCTAACAAACATCTTAAGGAATTTGAAGTTGTTTGCTCAAGTATGACACCCATTAATGTGGATGGGAGTATTTTAAAGATGAAGGCCTTTCCGTTCTCCCTAATAGACAAGGCCAAAGATTGGTTGTATGAATTGGCACCCGGAACCGTCAATTCTTGGGAAAGTATGAAGCGTGCATTCTTAGAGAAGTTCTTTCCCACTGCAAAGATCATTCTTTTGAGGAAACGAATTAGTGGCATCCAGCAAAATCAAGGTGAGTCGTTTCCATCATATTATGAACGTTTTAAATCACTTGTTGCTTCATGTCCACAGCACCAAATGAAGGAGGAGCTGCTCATTCAATATTTCTACGAGGGACTCCTTCCCATGGAACGCCAAATGCTAGATGCCTCGGCGGGTGGTGCATTGGTGGACAAGACTCCGGTGGCTGCCAAAATTCTCATTGCAAACCGAGCACACAATGCACAACAATATGAGGGTGTTGGACAAAGAGAGGGGCCACGGCAACAAAGTGTGAATGAGGTAAGTGCAATTTCTGATATTCAATCACAATTGGCTAATCTTACTACTCTTGTGTCTCAGGTTGTCAAGGGATCAAAACCACAAGAAAACCAAGTGTGTGGCGTGTGTTCAATGCAAGGGCATCCATCCGAGACATGCCCTCAGTTGATAGAAAATGGAGGATGGGAAAGCGCCAATGCAATTGGGTTTCAAGGCCAAAACCAACCAAGAAACGATCCATATTCAAATACTTACAATCCCGGTTGGAGAGACCACCCAAATTTCAAGTGGAGGGAGCCACAACAACCCCAACAACAAGGAGGCTTTAGGCAACAACCCCCGGGTTTCTACCAAAAGTCGTTTGCACCAACTCAACCCCAAGCACAACCCGCCCAAAAATCAGGTTCTTCTATTGATAATGATCAAATTTTTAACTTACTAACTTCTATGGCACAGGGTATGCAAACTAGGGACAAGAAGGTGGACGAGTTGGAGAAGCAAGTGGGACAAATTGCCGAGTTCATGGGGAAGTTTCGAGACCAAGGCCAACTTCCTAGTTCTACCATTCCAAATCCAAAGGGAGGCTTTGAAAGTACAAAAGCTATCTATGTGAGAAGAGAAAAAAAAGTTGGGGCAGGTCCTAAACCATCAACATCAGGTCCCAAAGAGGATGAAAAACTGCAATTTGAAGAGGATGATGCATGCCCACCCACGGACAAGGCGGAAACACCTTTGCCGCAAGTTCCTAGGATCCCCAATCTGCCCAATTTGGCCACCACAGGTAAGTTGAGTTCAAATTCTGTAATTTCTAACTCTATTCCCCCCAATGCACCCTTTCCTCGCAGATTTGTACAATCCAAGAAGGAGGAGAATGACAAAGACATACTTGACACATTCCGGAAGGTGCAAGTTAACATTCCCCTTTTGGATGCAATTAAACAAGTTCCTAAGTATGCCAAATTCTTGAAAGAATTGTGCACTACAAGAAAGAGGGCTTCGAACAAAGAAGTAGTACGGGTAAGTGAGAATGTCTCGGCCATGTTACAAAGAAAATTGCCTCCTAAGTGTAAGGATCCCGGAAGTTTTACAATTCCTTGTGTAATAGGCAATACTCGCTTTGAATCTGCCATGTTAGATCTAGGTGCATCAATAAATGTCATGCCTTATTCAATTTATGCATCTATGAATTTGGGTGAATTAAAAAATGATGGCGTGATTATTCAATTGGCCGATAGATCTAACGCATATCCGAGAGGTGTGTTGGAAGATGTCTTAGTGCAGGTGAATCACCTAATTTTTCCGGCAGATTTTTATGTGCTTGAGATGGAAGACTCGGACCATGCCCCTACATTACCCATCTTACTTGGCCGCCCATTCATGAAGACTGCTCGTACCAAGATTGATGTCTTCAAAGGAACATTAACCATGGAATTTGATGGGGAAGTGATTGATTTCAAAGTTTCTGATGCTATGAGATATCCTCATGATGATCACTCTTGTTTTTCTATTGATGTGATTGACTCTTTGGCGCAGGAATTCCTTGATGATTTGAATGAGGATGCACTTGAAAAGACCCTTACACAAGGCATTGGACTCAAAAACGAAGGTTTGGCACTTAGGGGTGCTCACGGCCACAACAAGCAATTCCTTGCCGTGCCTAGTCAAGAAGATTTGGTGGAGATGGTTGCTGCCTTAGAGTCAATTCCAGAGCATATGGGTAAGTCTTCTAACCTAGTTCCAATTCCCGTTTCGACTAACAAGTTACTTCCTTCTATAGTGCAGCCACCGTCTTTAGAGCTTAAACCGTTGCCTAGCAATTTGAAATATGTGTTTTTGGGGGAAGAAGAGACGTTGCCCGTCATCATCTCTTCTTCACTCACGGCACAAGAGGAGGACAAGTTGGTGAGGGTGCTTCGCGACTACAAAACTGCCATTGGGTGGACATTGGCCGATATCAAGGGCATTAGCCCTACTACGTGCATGCATCGCATACTCTTGGAGGAGGGAGCCAAACCATCTAGGGAAGCACAACGCCGCCTCAATCCACCCATGCTAGACGTTGTGAAGAAGGAAATCATCAAGTTACTTGATTGTGGGGTGATTTACCCAATTTCTGATAGCCGTTGGGTATCTCCGGTTCAAGTTGTTCCAAAGAAGTCCGGAGTCACCGTGGTACGAAATGATGAGAATGAGCTTGTGCCTACACGTATTCAAACTGGATGGCGGGTTTGTATTGACTATAGGAAGCTAAATGCCACAACAAGGAAAGATCACTTTCCTTTGCCATTCATCGACCAAATGCTTGAAAGGTTAGCCGGTCATGCTTTTTATTGTTTTCTTGATGGCTATTCAGGTTATAATCAGATTGTGATAGCTCCCGATGATCAAGAGAAGACTACTTTCACATGCCCCTTTGGTACCTTTGCTTATAGACGCATGCCATTTGGGTTATGCAACGCACCTGCCACTTTCCAAAGGTGTATGGTAAGTATATTTTCGGATTATGTTGAGAAGATCATTGAGGTATTTATGGATGATTTTAGTGTGTTTGGGGATTCTTTTGATAAATGCTTGGATAATCTGACCTTGATCTTGAAACGGTGTGTTGAAACTAATCTTGTTTTAAATTGGGAAAAATGTCATTTTATGGTAAAACAAGGTATAGTTTTAGGTCATATTGTTTCAGAAAAAGGAATTGAAGTAGATAAGTCCAAAATAGACCTTGTGCGTCACTTACCCTCTCCAACTTCGGTTAGAGAGGTCCGATCTTTTCTTGGCCATGCAGGGTTCTATAGGCGTTTCATAAAGGATTTTTCCAAGATTTCCAACCCACTTTGCCGATTGCTTCAAAAAGATGTGCCTTTCAAGTTTGATGAGGAGTGTGAATTGGCATTCAAGCAACTCAAAGAAAAGCTCACTTCGGCCCCTATCATTGTTCCTCCCGATTGGAGCCTTCCGTTTGAGTTAATGTGTGATGCATCCGACTATGCCATTGGTGCTGTTTTAGGCCAACGGAGGAACAAACAGCCCCATGTTATTTATTATGCTTCTCGTACCCTAAATGATGCTCAATTAAATTACTCTACCACTGAGAAAGAACTTCTTGCCGTTGTTTTCGCTTTAGATAAATTTCGTTCATACTTACTTGGTACTAAAGTGATTATATTTTCTGACCATGCAGCTTTAAGGTACCTTTTCACCAAGAAGGAAGCCAAACCAAGGCTAATTCGTTGGATGCTCCTACTTCAAGAGTTTGATGTCGAAATTAGAGACAAAAAGGGGAGTGAAAACGTGGTGGCTGACCACCTTAGCCGTTTGGTGCACATTGAGGACTCCTTACCCATTCAAGAAACATTCCCTGATGAGCAATTGATGTCCTTAGAGGTAAGTGAGCCTTGGTTTGCTGATTTGGTGAACTATTTGGTCACAAAACAAGTTCCTAGCACTCTAGATAAATTCAAACGTGATAAGCTTAGAAAAGATGCACGATTTTATGTGTGGGATGATCCATATTTGTGGAAATATTGCCCAGATCAGATTGTTAGACGATGTGTGCATAATTCTGAGTTTAATTCAATTCTAGCCTTTTGTCACTCTTATGCATGTGGGGGTCATTTTGGCACCCAAAGAACAGCCCTTAAGGTGTTAGAATGTGGATTTTATTGGCCTACATTGTTTAAGGATGCTCGAATGTTTTGTTTAACTTGTGATAAATGCCAAAGATTTGGTACCATTGGTGTTAAGGACCAAATGCCACAAACTCCCATATTCAATGTCGAAATCTTTGATGTTTGGGGCATTGATTTCATGGGTCCTTTTCCTTCTTCGTTTGGTTTCACTTATATCTTGCTTGCCGTTGATTACGTTTCTAAATGGGTGGAAGCCAAAGCCACCCGTACTAACGATTCTAAGGTGGTTGCAGATTTTGTGAGAACTAACATTTTTGCTAGGTTTGGAATGCCTCGAGTTCTAATCAGTGATGGTGGCTCCCATTTTTGTAATCGAACCATTGCGGCTTTGCTCAAGAAGTACAACATCACCCATAAGGTTTCAACACCTTATCATCCTCAAACCAATGGGCAAGCCGAGGTATCGAATAGGGAGATCAAACAGATTCTAGAGAAAACCGTGGGCACCACAAGGAAGGATTGGAGTTTGCGCCTAGACGATGCATTGTGGGCTTATCGTACGGCCTACAAAACTCCCATTGGCATGTCACCTTTTCGGCTTATTTATGGCAAGCCATGTCACTTACCGGTGGAACTTGAGCACAAAGCACATTGGGCCGTGAAAACATTCAATATGGAGTTAGATGATGCTGGAATGCATAGGAAACTCCAATTGAATGAACTTGAGGAGATCCGGAATGAAGCATATGAGAGTGCCCGAATTTACAAGGAGAAAACAAAAGCTTTCCATGACAAGATGATAAGGGGCAAAACCTTCTCCATTGGGCAGAAAGTGTTGCTTTTCAATTCCCGTTTACGTTTATTTCCTGGTAAGTTAAGATCTAAGTGGATTGGACCATTTGTTGTCACTAATGTTTTTCCCTATGGTGCAGTCCAAGTCCAAAGCTTAAGGAATGGGCAAGAATTCAAAGTCAACGGACATAGATTGAAGCCTTACTATGAGCATGCCGTGGGGCAGGTTGTGGAAGACATTCCTTTCCAAGCCGTGGCCTCCAATGGGGAATGAGTGGAGTTCTTCGTCCGGCTGCAAGACGTAAAAGAAAGCGCTTCATGGGAGGCAACCCATGCAATTCAACAAAGGAAGCCCTAGGAATCACTCCAATTCCAGATTTGCGTTCCTAAAACCCTTCTCTTTGTTGATTCTTTCTAATCTGCCTAGTTTTGCATTTTAGTTGCTGTTTGTGTATTTCTTTATGTTTGGTGTGATTTTATGCTTGAAACATTGAGGACAATGTTTGATTTAAGTGTGGGGGGGTGACTAAGTGTTTTTGATGCAAATTCGTGAAATTTTATCACCCATTACTTATAGCTTGTTCCTTGCTGTTTTAAGGTGTTTTTAAGCAATTTTGGGCTGTTTTAGTGTGTTTTGGTTTACAAATCCGAAATTCACATAAAAATTTGAAAAAAAAATTGTTTTGAAAGCCCAAAAAGAGTTGTTTTGAGTTGTTTTTGTGTGTTTGTTTGTGTCTTAGGGTACCTTCCAACACAATGATGAGGATTCGGTTTGTAATTGCATGACTGTTAAAAAGAGTTGTAAACATGGATGAAAGTTTGATTTCCTTTTGGTTTATGCTTGATTGTGGTTATAACTTATGAATTCACATGCAATCATAAAGGAAAAATCAGTTTTTGTAACATGCTTGAAGGAATGAACTCAAATTAACACTACAACCTTGTGAGACTTGAGCCTAAACGTTTCTTTGGAGAGTTGATAATCTGTGCATTTTTGTTTTCTAAGTCGTTGCATGATCTCATTATTCTTTGCTTGGTTACTACTTAAAAAGCGTTTCATCACTTAGTTCCAAATGCTAGAACTCATGCCATTTCATTCAAAGCATGCTATTGAATTGCATAACACATGTTCAAGATGAAGTTGTGTAGTGACCACCACCTAAGCCAAACAGCCGTGTATCCTATTTCATTATGTCTTTAAAGTTAACCCCGTTGAGCCTTGTTAGCCTATGTTCTTTGTTAACCTACACTATCCTCACCAAACCTAGATTAGGACCATCCATACCCTTGTTTTTAAGGCATAGTAAAGCATGACTACAATTGAATTCCTTTTGATTAATGAATGGCAGAAAACAAGTGTGGGGGAAGTATTTTTCATGTGAGTTTGTGCCAAAGGCACGGGTAGAAAAGAAAAAGAAAAGTTGAAAAGATGTGAAAAAAGAGTACTAAAGTGTTGTTTATTGAAGAAATGGTCCAAAACAATGAATTCGGCCCTAAGAGTTGTTTAAATCTTCCCCTTGTGTTTTAAAGTTGATTTTTGCTTTCTAAAGTGAATTCTAAGTTTCAATTTCACTACTTTGCTTACAATCGCTTTAAGAACGTTTGTTATCCCTATCCTTCATTTGTTAACCAATACCCCAAGCCCCATTACAACCGTTGACTTCTATCTTGAGTGTTATGTGTTTCAATTTGTGGAGTTTGAATTTGGGATGAGCATATGGTGTCACTGGTTCTCGCATCTAAGTAGTAGCATTCCATTCATGAGATCATATCCAAACATGCTTATTAACTCCAGAAATTGCTTTCTTTGTGAAACATATATGTGAGTGTTCGTTTTCATATCTACATCAATCTTCTCACATATAACTAGTATAGGGTGTGTAGTTAGAAAATCTGAGTGAAAATTGAGTGCATATCTTGTAAGGATTTGAGCAAATTCTCTAAGGCATGTTACTATATTCAAAACATCGTTTTAATTGGTTAAATGTGAACTAGTAAGTAGTGACTTTGATTAAGTATGCTCTCAATTGTAAAGATGACTCAAATCTGTGAGGATGATGATTTTTAACATGTCATGTGCATTGGAAATCCCTGAGACGATTGTTGGAAGGTTTAGTTTAAGTTTTATTTCTTTTGTTTATTTAGTTTTGCTCGAGGACTAGCAAAAGCTAAGTGTGGGGGAATTTGATAGGAGCATATTTATGCGACTTAACTAGCTTATTTCCTTGCATTTACGTTGTTAGAACCTAGTTATTTTAGTACTTTTAGCCATTTTCGTGTGTTTATAGGTCTATTGGGCTATTGGAGCAAAGAAGTGCATTTTGGAGCGATTTTGGGCCTATGATGGATTGGACATGCATTTTGGAGCCTTTTGGAGCAGTTTTGGGCATGAAATGGATAGCATAAGTTTGGAGCAATGTAGATGGACGAAATTAAAGACCAAAGCATGCTAGGAATCAGCCAAAGAGAGGAAGAAAAATTAATTAAAATCTGATTCCCTTTCTCCCTAAAATCTGGTTGCTTTTCCCTAAAATCTGCCATGCTTTTGGATTTACTTTCTCCCTAAAATCTGGTTGCTTTTCCCTAAAATCTGCCATGCTTTTGGATTTACTCTCCCTAAAATCTGGTTGCTTTTCCCTAAAATCTGCCACACCTTTTGAATTTGGGCTGAAATTATGTCATTCTAAATTAATTAAGGATTAGGACTTTCCCATCCCTATAAATAAACTCTCTTGTTTCAGCCACAAAGACACCATTCACATCCATTCTCTCCCATACACACCCTAAACACAATTCCCTACCTTTGCCGCAGCCCCCCTTTATCCAAAACACATCCCCTTCATCCATACACATCAACCACATCCTTTAGCACTTGTGCCGCAGCAAGGAGGAGAAGAAGGAACCTTGGACGTTTGAAGATTGGAGCGTTTTAGGTGTAATTCGTTTCATGTCTCTTATGTTTAATTTCTGTTTACTTTGCCTTGTTGTGAACATGAGTGGCTAAACCCCTCTTGGCTAGGGGTGATTTCAAAGCCATGATTATGTGTGTAATATGAATTGATAAATTTCAGTTATGGATTATTGAGTTTTGAATGAAATTGGCTTAACCGTTGGATTGATAACTTATTTGTGTTTGTTGATTGAGGGTCGACACTTAATTGGCTTGCATAAATCTGATGCTAGAGTATAAGTAAGTTTCACATAATCGTTACAAGCTTATATTCATATGTAGTGAAGGTCGTTGGTCACGATCGCGTTAAGTTCAATTCCTAGCATGAGTAACATGATGTCATAGTTATAAGTGTTTTGTCAATGCTTATGATTTTCATTGAACATAATGATCTTTGAATGTATCTCTATTATGATGTCATGTAGAGGACTTTTGGAGAATGCTTTAGGTTGTCGAATGATGTCATCCAATCTAATAACTTAAAGAAAATCTGAGAATTAACTAGTGATGTCACGGTTAATTTGGGGCATTGTCGTTCATGATTCAATAAGAAGTAACTGAAAATCAATTCGTTTGCATACATATCATGTGTAGAGAAAGAACCTCTAGCTTGTCCATCATTCATCTTAATCCCCAAATTCATTTTGCAATCTGTTTAGTTCTAGAATCTGTTTTGTTAATTTGAATTCGTCCAAATCAAACCCCCCATTTACTTTCTTGTTTCAAATTATTCTAAACTTGTTTTGTTTATGTTTTTAAGGCAGTTTTGAGTCTTTTGGTTGCTGTTTTGAGTTTTTGGTTTGTTTTAGTGTTTTAAATTCTAGTTTTGTATTCTTTAAGTCTAGTTTAGTGTTTTAAACTTTGTTTTTACGTTTTTAAGTCAGTTTCCAAGTGTTTAGCAATCCCTCCTAATCCCCGGTTTAGAACGATCCCTACTTACATACTTTACTACAATTGATAAAAAGAGGGTTTTATTTGTGTGTTAAGATAATTTTAACATCATGTGTGCATCTTGTCTTATTTAATTGATTTGCTTATGTTCTAGATATTGCAGTTCCAAAGTCAAATCTGCGTCTCCGACGAAACTCGTGTGTCCGCCGCATGAGATGTTTCTTGCAACCATCTCTTGTTTGTCATATGCCTCGAGGTGTCTGAGTAATATTAGAGGTTGATTTACAAAAGATCTACTGAACAAATTTGAGGCTTCATGTTTCAGCCATTTGGTTGATGTGGATCGCATTGACTGGTTCGAGCAGCTCACCCACGATGATATCCTCAAGCTATTAAGGATAGAGTGAGTGATAATTTCGTCTCCTGCCTTTTTGGGGAACATGTTGCGACTTTCGGGAGCCTCGAATTTTGTTTGGTGGGACTCAGTTTCGAATAATCCCCCCTCTCCCCAAAGAGAAGGATGATGAATGTCGTCTTAGAGACATCTATTTCAGGGGGAAGAAGAAGATAACCCTAAAACCATTGGAGGAGTAATTCAACATGTGCCAACATCCATAGCATAGGACAAAGCTTGGTTTACTGTACTTCGCCCAGTTTGTTGGTTTGGGCAAGGAGAATGAGTAAACCATTGACTACCACCTGCTTCAGTTGGTAGAAGATGAAGAAAAATGGGAGAGATATCCCTGGGGAACCGCATCATTCCAGGTGTTGATGCCAATCATTTTCGTAGCCGCTTTGACCTGCCACAAGGCTGTAAAAGAAAAAACTGTAGAGAAACCAAGGGGAATGATTTGGAACTCCTATAATTTGAGGGGGTTTCCTTATGCTTTTCAGGTAATTTCCTTTTTATTTTGTTGTTATAAGTTGAAAGCACTTTTGTATTCGTTTTCGCTACAACTTATTAACATTATTGCTTTAAATTTTGTAGATCTAGTTGTTTGAAATATTGTCGTACTTGAGGTTAAAAAACTATGCGAAGGTGCGCACGAAGAACCCTCAGTTATTGCCCTGGATTTGCCATTGGGACATCTACCTAAATTCGTCCCATCACAAGCTGAAGAGTAGTATTTTTGCTCAAAAAAGTTATTATTCTAGTTTTAATAAACTTAGTGAATTTTGTATTACGAATTGGTTCTACTTACATATGCAACACCGATTTTGTCCGATGCAGGTTGTCCTCCACCCGATTACTCCGACCAAGGAAGAAAAGATGGTGCCTTACTGGAACGTCATGTTTAATAATGTTGAGGCTGGTACGGATTCAAACCAGAAGGCAAAAGTCAAGGTGTTGTGGGAGCATTGCCATCGTCGTCCCAGTTAGCGGTGAGTACATAAATTCCCGTAAATTGTAGTTTGAATTTACAAGCATGTACTGTTTATGACTGAATATTGGTTTTGATGGACTTACGATATGAAATCATTGTTTTTTATACGCATAAGTTTGAGTTTGTTTTTAAGCTACAATTTGAAGAATTTTAAGTGACAATGGAAGTCCAGTTGAGGACAGTTGTAGAGGCATTAGAGGATGAGCAGCGTGCCCGCATAGAGTTGGCTATCGAGCTTTAGCTTTTATGAAGCAATGTACCTGGAAAATTGTTTGACAAGCCCCCGACCCCTGAAAAGTCGATAAGGTCAAGGAAGGATGTAGATAATGTCCCCGAGGATAAGAAGGTCGACAGTTCCCCGGAACATCCACTGGGTTATGAAGATCTTACCGCACCTTTCATTCAACTTGAAACCTCTACCAGTGAAGGGAAGTCAAATCGGGAAAAAGACATAGTCCCAGCTACGAATTTGCCTACTTTTGATGTCGACTTGCCAAAAACAATTGAGGCCGAAAACACAAACGATGTCGCCCCAATCACTGCTGCGTATATTGCAGTTTAGAGTGGAGGGTGAGTTGGGAGAAGAGCAAGTTTTCTATCTTCAAAAGGAAGATGAAGACACAGAGGTTAGCGAGCATGGTACCCACATTGACGAAGGCGCCGACATGAACTAGGTTGTCAGTCTATTTGGTTCAGAGCCCCTTCTTGGTAAAAGAATGCAGCGGAAGCGTAAAGGAATGCAGCTGGTGCACTCTTTCACTCCTCTCGAATTATACAAAGAAGGAAAGTTGGCGATGGCCATTTAACCGAGGATTTTGTTGTTGTCCCAGAGCCCACGTGGATCATCCTAAAGCTGGATGTGGAGGTTTTCGTTAATATCTTGACACGTTGGGTGGGTTTGTTGAGGTAAGTTCACTTTCTATTGTCATTCAAACAATTGAATATGAACACGATGTCCATATATCCTTAACAATTTGTCCTTTTTTTGTGTACTAGCGATAAACTAGACTTATTTGGATTGGCTACTGTTGGTCGCGATTTTTTTACCACACTCATTCAGTCCTGGGGTATTTTGAACATCAATGTAAGTTAGTGTTCTTCATTTGTAACTAGTTTCAGTTTACCACATTATAAGCTAGTACAACAGTTTAATTTTGGATTTTACAATGCATTTGACCTTGGATTCAGTACATCAACGTTGGCCCTTACCTTCTAAGGAAGTGATCGACGGAGCGTCCCAGAGATTGCAAGACGCGGTAGACAATTGCTGACTTCTATTTCTGGGTAAGTGTTATGTTACTAGTGTTATCATCTCTTCTGTCTACTTATGTTCGTAATATGGTTTTGCACTTCATTTACAAATAGGCAGACATGTCCTTGGTTTTTGTTTTGTGGAAAAATCTGAAATTGTGTTGCAACACATCGGTGCAGGAAAAAATAAAACAGGAATATGCACAATTTGAGACCTTTCTTACAGGAAATGGTAAGGGCAAGTCCAAGGTGAAGGCAAAAGAAGCTCTAGTTTTTAAGCACTTGATGAAGGCTGTGTCAGTCGATACAACTGTGACGCTACACACGCGTGCATGGAATGATGTTGACCAAGTATCCATCCTATGTCATGTGAATGGTGGCCATTGGATGTTGGTCTATGTCCATCTTCTACTTCGTACGATCACAATTTATGATTCACATTGGTCAAGGTCGGGGTGGTAAAAAATGGAGAAACAACTTGCTCATATGTGTTTTGTAATACCCCAACTTCTAAAGGCAACAAGATTCCAGACTACGCGAATCAATTTGAACCTAACCTCGAAAGCGATGGATAAACCGTTTGAGATTCAGGTGAGGGTGAACTATGGCCAACAGAAGAATAGGTACGTTCCTTTTGTACTTATCTCCAACTTAATTGTAAATGTCTTGAATATGTACTACTGGAGTTGTTTTCTAGTAGGTCGGACTGCAGACTTTTCTTACTCAAATTTGCTGACTACCTATCATCGAGCTTGGACATTGACCACGTACAACCTCAGAACATGCCTTTTTTCAGACTGAAGTTTGCTATCGAGTTCATCAGAGATCGTGCATTTGTGTGAATCATTATGTGGACACCATTTATTTCAGTAGTTTTATTGTCATAACCAAACAATTGAGTTACCATTCCAATTGTAATTTGAGTACTTAGTATGTAATTGTAATTTTAGATGAATTTGGCATTGCATTGTTTCAGCATTCATTATGTATTCTTAATTTTATTGCTTAGCATTCAAGGGCCCTTTGTTGCCATTGGCGGTAATTAGCTTGTTTGTCTAATTTTAGTACACTATGCAATCACATGGTTTCTGTATTGAGCATATAATCCTTATTTTATTACTTAGCATTTAAGGGCCTTGTGTTGGCATTTCTAATTCTAAGGCTTCCTGATGCCATAATGTATGTGAATGTCCTATTCATTTCATGTGCATGACGTGTACATGCTATGTGCATCACTTGAACATATAATGTCCAATACCGGTTATTGTATTGTATGTAAAAAAAACAACATCGGAAATGATAGCAGAATTCCATTAATATACGTAGATAACATTGAGCTAATTAAACATTAAGGTCTTTCTTATTTATGACAAACCACACGCGGAATGTCAACAGATAACAAAATATGAAGGACCCACAAAATATTTCAAATTAACTTCAAATTAAATTATTCATGGCGAGAACGACAGGTGCCTTGTAGTAATCAACAGTTCGCCCACTTCCCGTTGACATCCAAAACCCCTCACTAAGTCCCGACCGAAAGCCTTGTTTGTATTTCTCGACCAAGGCGTGATTGTACGCTTAGGATGACATGAACTTCTCGATCTCTCTTGCCGCTAACATCTTCACGGGTCGACGAGTTCTATTCAATTTACTTAGTTAATTTCCATTTATTATAGTAATTTAAGTTATTTTCGTATTATTGTAGGTCCAATTGGTAAATATGACAATAAATGGCCAAATGAAGCAATTTGGAGCAGTTTTGGACTTGGATTGGATAGCACGCGTGTAGAGCAGTGGGGCTGGACGTTTTTGGTGTTTAACGTGTGCTAAACATGTACTAAGATCTGGAGGAATCAAATTTGAAGCTTGGAAGACAAAGAAATACAAAATCTTATCCAACCTTATCCAAACTTATCTTATCTTATCCAATCTTATCTTATCTTACCTTATCCAACATTATCCCACTTTATCCAACATTATCTCATCATATTTCCAGCTGCAAAAGGAATCCTTATCACATTCTAAATTCTTCCCATCTGATTGTAGAAGTCCTAATCCTTTCAAACACCCTAATCATTTTTCTCCTAGGTTTCTACCGTGTCCTACCCTATAAATACATGTTCTTGCCACAGCAATCCAGGGAAGAAAGACTTGTGCCGCATGTTCCATTCAGAAATTGTGCTGCAACCTACAAGAATCAAAGAAGGATTATGCCACATCTTGTCATTCAACCATTGGAGTTTTCAGAGTTCTTTCTGTCCTTGTTTAGTTTTCATGTTTATTTTAGATTGCTTTTTAATTATGATGAACATGAGTAACTAAGTTTCTTTTTAGTTAGAGATGAATTCGAAGCTATGATCATATGTTTTATATGAATTGATTACATCCAATTATTGTTTCGTAAAACATGAATGTGATTTACTTATCTGTTTTATAGAGAACATATTCTTGTATGTTGATTAAGGGGGCTCACTTAGTTTGCATGGGATTTCATGCTAGAATATAAGAGAATTTTGCCTAATCATTATGAACTTATATTTGCAAGTAGTAAAAGTCACTAGTCATGATTGAGTTAAGTAACTCCATGGCAGGAGTATCATGCTTTTCATAGTTACGAATGCCTTGTCAATGCTTATCATTTTCACAGAACTTAATGATTTTTGATATGTATTTCTATCATGCTTTTCATAGTTAAGGAACTTGAAAAGAATAATTTGGTTGCGTCGCTGAGTCCAATTCAATGAACTTAAAAAATTCTGAAACTTAATTCTTTAATAAAAAAACAACAATATTAGTGAAGAGAATACGTTAAGTGTAAAATAAAAAAAAAGAGTTCAAATAAAAGTTTTCTTAAAAATATTTACACACTGTTTGTGTGGGCATATATGCTAGTCTGAATTGAATACACTCGAATAAACGGAAGAACAAAAGCCCAGCAAGCAAACGAGCTTAAGCCATCTCCAACCGAAGGGTCTAGAGGTCCAGAGGGCTGAAAAGAGCCCAAAAGACGTTTCCAACCGATGGCTAGGCCAGAGGGCTGTGGAATCTGGGAGGGCCCCACGGAATCGAAGAGGGCTAGAGGGTTGGCCACTTCCAGCCAGCCAGCCAATGACACACCCGACCCGAAAGTGGGGCGTGCTGGCCGTCACGTGAGTGTGACGTAGCCAAGTGCACAGCGCGGAAGCAAGAATCAATAACAGAATACGAACTGATTTAAGCCAATCCACTAGCAGCCTAGATAAGATAATGTGCTAGAGTGATAATATAGTACTTATACAGAACCAGAGCATACTAAGTCAAAGTGCAGTCAAGCATGAATAATTAAATGTGTCCTACATAATAATGAGTCTGTCAGAACTGCCGAATGGTCCTCGCTAGCCACCACGGGTACTTTAGCTATCTAGAACCTGGAGGGGCGAAAAAAAAAATTGAGTGGGTCAGCAAAACAAATCTTTTCCAAATCATTCTTTATCTCAAAAGTATAGCCCCTCATCGTAAAACCTGTATAGTTTCCCAGAAAATAATACATACATATATATCACAAACTTTCTCAGCATAAAACATTATCAAGCGTATCTCATAATATGCTATGCAATGCATTTGAATAACCATTCAGAATCTCAAGAACCATGTAATACGATGCATTTCGATAACCATATCGCTACTAGATATCAACTCAGCCCTCGACTGTACATATAGCTTATAACATCTCAATCTCATCACATATATATACACTGCACATACATCAATATCCTTATGAGGTCATCATCACATCACTGTATCAATATAAAGAATGCTCTAGTGCTACAATCACGTGAAGACTGTGCGAATGAACGCGAGTCACCTACAAGTCGAACCCACTCAAAGGTGGTCTATACGATAAGACTGTGCACATAACTTGGATCCAAGGCGAGCATGCGGTGCGGGAGGTGAACAACACGTGAAAGACTGTGCCCCTAACTCTGGGCGTGAGCACTAACAATATGTGCAGGTTTATGAGCTAACATATCACATCATATATCATCATATATCGTTTGTTCTTTCTCAACAATGCATGTACCTACCTAGTACTTACCTGGCGTCTTCAGCACCAACATATGCATGAAATGTATATATGAATATTCATGCATCAATATTAAGTTATAGGTGCACAGTCTTGTCATACAGACCACTATAGGTGGTTCCGACTCGTAGGTGACCCGCAATTTATCGCACTGTCTTCACGTGATTATAGCACTTGAGCGTATTTATTTACACCCAGTCTTGTCGGACAGACCACTATAGGTGGTTTCGACTCGTGTGTAGGCATATTTGATGAGTTATAGATTTAGCCGTACATGCCACATTAGGTGGATCCGGTTGACATGTTACTTTTCTTTGAGTTACTTCATCTGGTTACTTATTTTATTCTTACTAAGATATTGACATGGCATATTTGTGGTTTTGTTATCTCGAGGCTGGTTTCGATATAGCTATGTGTTATATTTTCTGGGAAATTATACTGGTTTTACAACGAGGGGTTATTATGTTTGTTAAGTGAACGGTTTTGAAAAGCTTTGTTTTTGCCCACTCACACTTTCTGTTTTACGCCCCTCCAGGTTCTAGGTAAGAGTGCTTGTTGGTGGCTTGCGAGGAGTTGTCGGCGGTTCTGACAGACTACCTCAAATGTAGGACTTTCTCTGGTATTGTATAATTAGTACTTGATCTTCTGGACTGCAACTAAGTTACCTACGCTCTGATTATGTATAATTAACCTTAAATTCTCGTCACTCTCACTTACTTATCCCCTTAGTGTAAATTATTTAGTTTGGTTTGTATTCACTCACATTTTCAGTTTATCACTTCCGCACTGCGCAGTTGGCTACGTCACCTCACGTGACGGCCAACACACCCTAATTTGGGTCAGGGTGTGTCAGTTTGGTATCAGAGCCTAGGTTAGGCAGTTCTGTATATTTTGGTGTCTTCTGTCAGAACCATGCCGCCTTGTAGAGAGCCACGTACTTCACCTGAGTCTAATTTTCCCGATGTTGCCCAATTAGGGGAAGCTATTGCTAATGCCAAATAGTCTTCGCTTCGTCCTACCCAAAGTACTCATCTGGAGACTGTGTATAACCTGAAGTTAAATACTTTTGTAGTTAAAGCTGAGCGGTGGCTCAATCATCTTGAAAAAATGTTTCGGTTAATGCAGAGTCAGGGAAATCTTCATGCTGACAAGTGGGTAAAGACGACTACCTGGTTTTTAGGTGAGGAGCCTACTTCCTGGTGGAGACATGAGACTTATAAGTTATTACCGGAGGAAGCTGCTGATTGGGATGTTTTTAAGCGATTGTTTAAGAAGAGATTTATACCTCCAGAGTATATAGATCACAAGAAACAAGAATTCACGCACCTGAAGCTGGGGAAAATGTCAGCTAATGAGTACTACATGAGGTTTATTGATCTGTAGAGATACTTCATCGTTTTCAGTTGGGTACTAGAAAGAAGTGGCGTTCTATGGCGACCACGACTCCCTGTGTTACTTACCCAGAATTTTATAAGATTTTGCTGTGAGTTGAGGATTCTGAACACATGCCCATAGTGTCGAGGAAGAAGAAAAATAGGATAATTAGAAGAAGAGTAATAGCAAAGATAAGGGCCAATCGTCTCAGGGACCTCGTCAAATTCAAAGTTTTAAGAGAAGTGGTGCCAGTTCTAGTTCTTCTAGTAGGGGTTTGAGTTCTAATGCGTAGAGGAGAGGTGGCAGATTTTCTGGAGGTCCTTGGTTTCAGAGACAGAGGGATTCTGGTAGAGTAAGCGCTCATTTGTGCCGTAGGTGTAATAATCGACATTTTAGGGAGTGTAGGCGAGGCAGTAGCAGATGTTATACTTGTGGTCAGATAGGGCATCGAGCTATGCATTGCTCGCAGAACCAGCAGAGGCCCCAACTACCCTCCTTACCACCAATTTCTAGAGGGAAGTACCAGTATCCATATGACCCATATCAGCAGAGTGGTTACTCTCAGTACCTTGGAGACTATATGTCATATCAGCCATTTTCAGTGGGTGGGTCACAATGGCGTCCTAGAGGACAGTTACAAAATGTGGAATTTGCTTCTAGTAGTGCGGGGTCGTCAAGGCAACCCAATCAGACTAGTTAGGGACGTAGTGTGCAATGACGTGGTAATCAGGCTGGTAGAAGTCGTGGATGACAACATCAAGCTCATGGACGTATCTATCATATTACGATGCAGGATGCCCAGAATAATCATGATTTGATTATGGGTACGTTGAATATTCTTGGTCATTTTGCTAGAGCACTACTATAATACAGGCTATCACCGGCAAAGCTAAAACCGACAAGAAATCTAATTTCTGTCGGATATTTGGCAAAAAGCTGACATAAAACCATGCAATGTCGAATTGGAATAGCGACATTATTGCTAGCATCATGAAAGGGCTTTAGCGTTGGTTTGTGCGCTTAATCTGCCACTAGCCAGCGTCGGTTTAAAGCGACACTGCCTCTGACGTCGCTTTAAAGTGACGTAAACTTGAATAGTGTCGGTTCAAACCGACGTCAACTAATAAAATAAATTATATAATATCCAACCTAGTGCTAGTTTAAACCGACATAGTGAATAAATAAACTAATAAAAAAACCTTATAACGATGTGAGTTAACAGTCAAACAAATAAAATATTCATACTAGTGACGCTCTTAACTGACACACCCTTTCTTAATAATAATTACATATTTTGAAAATTTGCTTTAGTTTCCAATTAATTATAACATAAAAAATTATATAACCGTAACAATAAATTTAAGTATAGCCCAATACAAACATTAATAAAAATAATTACCAAGACATATAGTGTCAAAATATACAAATATTTTACATCTAACATTCCACATAATATACAAAAACTCATCCACCATAACAAACACTAAATCTGACATCACAAACATAACATACAAAAATAAAAAAATAGTAAGATCTAAGTGTCATTTTTATCCGACAAGAAAGCGAACCACTACTCAACCACATTTGAGCCTGAATGTGGCCCAGATCCTTCTCTTCCTTGAGATCCTCCATATGATCCCAAAACCCTTGCAAAGTTCCCCACATCAAATCCTACACCTGCATCAAATCTAGCACCTGCAAGCATTCGAGAAAACTCCTTAAGTGGAACTTCAAGACAAAATCCACCAAAAGCGGCCATCTTAGGTCGATATACTGGCACTTGATAAGAAGGTTGTTGCATATATAGCATCGGCGGCATAGGCATATTACATACGATATGAAGCTTGCTGATTATGGCCAATATACGGATATACAGGGGGAGGCTGACTTTGGTCTGATTGTTGAGGAGAAGGCTGACTCTGGCCTGAGTGTTGGGTTCCTGGGCTATTTAGTGGTTGCAGCTGAAATCTTTGCAAAAACATCGCAAACAATTGATTCTGCCGCTACTCTAGATCCACAAACCGTTTATTACTATTTTCATCCCTCTTTCTCAACTCATTATTTTCAGTTAGCATCACTGCCGTTGCACTCTTAGATGACCTCCTATAGGAATTTGATGTAGAAGATGAAAAAGATACGTAGGACACCATATCAAGAGTCACCCCATAACCATATCCTCTAACTCTATTATGAGTCTTAGGACCCATTGTATCAACATAAACTTGGGTCCTATGTTCTTCATTATCCTCTTGGCCCGACTCAATCAAAGTTTGCAGACTGCTCTCCATTGTTGCCTTGCATTACAGTTTTTAAAAATAAAAATTCAAACAATCATAAAACATATAAATAAGATATAGATAATAAAAATTAATAACAACAAAATATTAACACGAAAAAATTAATTACCCATGTATGCTCTGATGTTTCATCAACCCAACTATTATCTTTTTGTGTATGACATTCACGAAAAAAGGTTACAGGATTTGGCTCTTTCCCATGCATCTTCCGCTTCATCAAAAATAAAATTTCATACAAAAATTTTTAAACAAATCTCATATTAAAAATAAAATTTATAACAACTATAGATTTTTAAAACTAATAACATTTTTTCAAAATGTACAATCCATACAAATTCTTGACGCTTTCTTGCAAAAGATTTGGTTCCAGTAGTATGGTTCATGGTTTTCATTTGCCTATTAATTTTATTTTTTTCAGCAACCTCCTGAAAAAAAAAACTTATTAGACAAATTTAAAGTGATTATGAAATAAATCATAACAATTACCCTTGTTTTTTCTTTATTCCTGTGAGCCACCAACGCATCCCACTGTGCAAGATTCACTTTGCGAGGAGGTTGGATGCGAACCTCCGGTGCTCTATCAATATAATACTCTTTTTTAAACTTATTTCTAAACTCTTTGTGAGCATGCTCTGCACCCTTAAGCGTCATATGGTAGATTAAAGGCATTTTTACTATCCACATCTTCAATAAAAATATTTCCCTACATCCATAAAAAAAAAAACAAACCAAGCCAATCAGTCATTATTTCTATCATTGACTTGTTCTATTTTCAAGTAAAAATAAAAATATCTATACCTTTATTCTATTCCAAAAAACTTCTTTCTCTTCTTCAGTAATCTTACGCAATCACTCACCAACGGGAGGATTCTGTGGTCTCTAGCCTCCCCTGCAACATATTTTGCAAAAGCACTAGAATTATCACTAATGCATTTGCCAGAAGAATCAAACAAACAAAGTTGTTTCGTCCATTTGGGAATGGAGGATCAGTGCCTCCATTGAGTTGTTCCTTATTAATACAAAAAAGTTAAAAACCAGGAAAGCAATGTAAATATTCAGTTTAAGCATATTATAAGCTTTAACACAAAATAAAAATTGAATTTGATAGTAATTTAAAAAAAAAGGGGCTTCGAACTCCTTCTCTTCAAAATGATGTTTGTCAGAACGTTGATTTTCAGTAGAATTATCCATAGCACAAATTAGTGGAAGGAGCAGAAGAGGGAGTAGACAAGATAGAAACAGAGGAAAGAGTAAGAGTGAAATGGGAGAAGGAGAGGGAGTAAACCAGAGAGAAATGGAGGAAAGAGTAACGAGAAGGGTAAAGAAATGTACAGAATGGACGATTGTAATGGGAAAGAAGATTTGAAATGGGAGAAGTTGGAATAATGGGAATAATAGAACTTTGTGTCGGAATAAGGGCACTTTATGTCGGAAAAGTGGCAGTTTACGTCGATTAAAACTAATACAATATCTGACAGCCTTGATAAACGCCCTTTGAATGGCAGACCATAGCGTCTAAATAATGGGTTTGCGTCGGAATAAGGGTACCTTGTGTCGGAATAGTGGCACTTTACGTTGGTTAAAACCGACACAACGTCTAACAGCCTTGATAAATGTAGCCTGCAGCCTGACACGGTCTTAATATACTCACTTTGAATGGTAGACCATAGCGTCGAAATTGGAAACCTTTGCGTCGGTCTTAGCCAACATTATTCTGACATTTGTACAGTTTTGCGTCGGTTTTAACCGACGTTAGTCTGACAATGTTGTAGGTTCTATAGTTTGCGTTGGTTTTAACCGACATTAGTTTGACAAAGTAGCAGGCCTCCTCGAAATAAGGCTCTCTTTTCGTGAAAAAGGGGGAAAATTCCCGCCCAAATTATTTTAATTTAACTGACACAAATGACGTATGCTGTCGGCTAAAAGCGACAGGAAACAAGCAAAAAAAAAAAAACGTTTAACGCAAAGTTAAAAAATATTGGTTTTATTTCTTAAAACTAGACAATTAAACTGATCTTATAATCTTCAAGATATGCAATGATGAATGTGCATGATACTCCCATATATGCATTGATGTGCACGTTTTCAACAATTAAACCTAGAAACTACGACACGCCTAAAATCTAGAACTAATATATTACAGACGCATTAAACTCATATAATATTTAAATAAATAAAATTTAACTTATACATAATACTTAATAAAAAAATAGAAATATAATTTTATTATAAGTTATCATCACACACAAATTGAAACATGGTCTAATTATTACATGAAATAAAAAACAGAAATATAATTTTATTATAAGTTGTCATCATCTGTTACCTCGTCGTCGGCATTGGCATGATTAACGAACTCAGTAGGCAACAATAATGATTCAAGAAAAGGAGTCTCTTCCACGCCAACCCTTGTATGGAAATTTTCATTATCAAGAATTCGATCATCCAAGTTAGGTATGGCATAATCATCAATTGCATCACCATCTTCTAATATGTCAAACAAATCTCTCGGTTGGGTTTGAACAACTACGTGCCAATCTTTTTCAATTGTGTCCTCCACATAAAATGCTTGTAATGCTTGTGATGCTAATATGAAATGATCATCTTTAAATCCCAATTGATTGAAATTCACCATAGTAAATCCATATTGATCGGTCTTCATTCCTCGTGGACTTTCACTATTAACCCATTCGCACTTACATAACATCACAGTTCGAACCCTATCTCCTACCTCAGTAGGACCACAATATTTAACCTCAAAAATTTCTACAACTCTGCCATAATAATTCACTTGCCCAATTGCTCTAGGAACATTTGCAGGTACAAAGACACCACAATTCTGATTCTTATGCTTATCATCCATAGATTTAATACGAAATCTAAACCCATGAACAATGTGACTTTTATATCTACTCACAACTCTACTAGGATAATTAGCTAGCCAATGCAAGTCTTGAGATATCAACGTGTCATTAGCATGACATCTTGAATTCATCTGTAATAAGTATAAAGATAAAAATTGACATAATAACTATAAACATGTTATAATTAAAATGCAAAACAATAAATAAATAATGTGATTGTTATATCAACTCACATGTTGCTTGAACCATTCTGGAAATTATTTCTTGCTTAGCTCCTTAATTTGTCGCATAGTTAACCTTTCTCGACGATATTTAGTTTTCAAGAATTCATCATGTTGCCTAGACAATTATGTCCCAATTTAGATAATTAATTTTTCAAAGTTAAGAAAACCAATAAAACATTAAGATGTATGATTAAACGTTCTTACCTTCTAAATGGGCTAACTTCATCACAATTATTTAGAATGTATTTATGGCATTGATCAAGAAAATCTAGATCGAGCTCCACATTTTCTCCTGAACCCATATAACCCATGTATTTTTCATTCATTCATGTGCACACATCGTGACAAATTTGATGAATATCCACTGGGGACCCGAATAGTAGACAAGACTTTGCGAAACGCAGTTCTTTTTTCTCTGTTCAACGTGAACAATGTTGGAGGACGAAATGTTCTATTTCCTTCTCTACGTGGGTGTTGGCTACGCCTTATGTTCAAGAATTCAAGATCTGCACATGTAGCCAATCCATCTTTAGACTTTTCTATATCTAGCAATGTTCCTACCACATTATCACATATATTCTTCTCGATTTGCATAACATCAAGATTGTGTCTAATCAATAGGTGCCTCCAATAAGGTAGTTCATAAAAAATAGATTTCTTTTTCCATTGACTGTTACTACTTGTACTGCTCGAAGTTCTTGTTCTGCGTTGCCCAATTGAAGCATCTTTGTTTGGTTTTCCAAAAGTAAATCTCAATGTAGAAAGTTCTTCGAGACATTGTAAACCAGTCCACTGCCTTGGTGCATTACAATGCTCTCGGCGACCATTAAAAGTTATTGTTTGCCTTTGAAACCTATGATTATTTTCAAGAAAGCATCGATGCCCCATATAACAAATCTTATGACTCGCCGGCAAGTAAATATATTCTTTATCATGCATGCAATGTGGACATGCTTTATAGCCACGTGTACTCTATCCTGACAACATTCCATAAGCTGAAAAATCACTTATAGTCCATAAGACAGCAGCCTTCATCGTAAAACTTTGGTTAGAATAGGCATCATAAGTGGGAGTGCCCACCTCCCACAAATCATTCAGCTCGTCAATCAACGGACGCATGTATACATAATCTCTTTACCAGGACTACGCGATCCTGGTATTAATAGAGACAACAACAAATTTGGTTGCTTCATGCACATCCAAGGCGGCAAATTGTAAACAGAAAGCACCACATGCCATGTGTTATGGTCATTCCTCATTTTCCCAAAAGGATTAAATCCATCACTGGTGAACCCTAATCGGACATTTCGAATTTCTGACGCAAAATCTGAATATAAATTATCCAAATACTTCCATGCTGGAGAATCTGAAGGATGTCTCATAAACTCATCCTTAGGACATTCAGTTGTGTGCCACCTCATATATTCAGCCATATGCTTCGACATAAAAAATCGTTGTAATCGGGGTTTTAAAGGAAAATACCACATAACCTTAGCTGCGATCTTTTTTCTCGAGCTATCCTCTATGTTGATAATTTTATATCTTGATTCTAAAGTATCTTTCCAATAAATCATGCAATCATTGGGACATGCATCAATTTTCACATACGTCAGATCCAAGTCATTTATAAGTTTTTTTGCCTTATAACATGATTCAGGCAAACAATCCCCTTTAGGCAACATTCTTTTAATTAACTCCAATAAAGTGGTGAAGATTTCATCTGGCATTCCCGCTAAACACTTGATTTGATACAGTCTGACAACTGCTTCCAATTTCTTAAACTCCTTACAATCTGGCTACAAATCTTTATCTGCCTCTTCAAGCAGCCTAAAAAAAGTCTCCACCTCTTCTAGACGTTTTTCCCTAATAGGGGGTTCAGTAGACGGCCCAACACCTTATTCTGTTAATGGTTGGACAAATACATCATTAAGAAAATCATGCATGCCAGTCACCTCATCTCTTGTTTCTTCTTCTCCAATTGCCACATTTTGCTCTCTAATGTTTTGCTTGCCATGATGTCGCCAGTAAGCGTTTTTATACTCTTTATCCATATCATACAATATAAGATGTTCAACAATAGTGTTCCTAACAAAAGTATATCGATTACAACATCTTTTGCAAGGACATCTAAACTTATCAAAACTAGCACCATTTGAAACTGCTTGATCCAAAAACAAATTAATTCCAGTTGCATATGCTTCAAAATTTCGGGGTATCATCAACCAACTCTTGTCCATGTTTTACCACTTTGCGAGGGCAAAATATTATGTTGACACTAAAATGCCTACAATCTTTCAATCCCTATCATGTAGGCATAACTATTAGAATTTTCAATTTCTATCTTTCAACTCTCAAACTCTATCACGATTGCAATCTTTTAATTTTCCACACCTATTATAGTAAAAAAAATTAATATAAAAACAAAAAGTTATCAAAATTATGCTCATGTAATCCATTCTAGTTAATAACAACCAAAAGTTAACAAAGTTATCAAAATAACAACAAAAACAAATTAAAATAACAATTAGAGTGCAAAACAAATTAATTTAGCATAATATATTCTTATATTACTAAATATTAAAAGTTTATATTATATTTAATATTGTTAATTTCACATAAATGCTTATAAATATTATTCGTTTTCCTTTTCTCATAACAATTCAAGTGACAAAATTAATTAATTTGACTAAATATTTATTAATTTAACAAAAATAGTAGAAATTTATCTAAGTACTTAAACTAGAACTTTTAAATAAATAAACATGTGTATTAAACAATTTTAAAATTAAAGAATTTAGTGATAAAAACCTTGATTATGGAAGAATTTCATCGTCGATCAATTCTTTATGTACCTAACCAGCTCAAATAAATTCCCTACAAAAATAAATTGTAATTAAAAATTAAACATAAAAGGAGAAAATAAAAATATTAGAAGTAAGAAAAACTTACTATTGTGAAGAGGCAACAAATGAAGTAGGAAGAACAAATAAAAAGAGTGCAAGAGAGAGAACACGGGGTTTGTGAATTGAAAGAAAGAATAAGAAAAATGCAAGAGATGAAGAGGAAAACACGGGGGATAGTATATAAAGACCATCAATCTGTTGCTTACAACTGATACTGGGTTTCAAAATATTTAAAAAAACTAAATTCTATGTCGCTCAGAACCGGCGCAAGCTTAAAAAAAATTTAAAAACAATACTTAGTGTCGCTTATATTCGACACTCAGACTTTATGTTGCTTAAAAGCGACACTAGTATTTCAAAATATTAAAATCTGTGTCGGTTATAAGCGACATAGACATTTTATGATGCTTATAAGCGACAGTAAATTCGACATCATGTTCAGTAAGTGTCGGAACTGTCTTATCCGCCACTATATTATATTAAACTGAAGCAAGCCACCGACACTATAAGGCCCTTTTGTAGTAGTGGAGTATTAATTGATTGTGGTGCTACCCACTCTGTTATTTCTCATTCATTTGCTTAGTTAACATAACCTAATCCCACACCCTTGGGATATGAGTTAGAATTTTCCATGCCTAAAGAGGAGGCCTGTCATGTTAGCTGGATGTATCCAGGGTGTCCTGTACTAGTGGAGAATGTGGTTATGCTAGCTAACCTCATTCCGTTAGATATTGTTGAGTTTGATGTTATTTTGGGCACATATTGGTTACATTATAATCGTGCCAATATTGATTGCTACGAGAAGACAGTCACTTTCCATCGTCCAGAATTGCCTATGGTTACATTCATGGGTGAATGTAATGGGGTGAGACACGGCATTATTTCTGCCGTGAGAGCTAAAAGATTGTTAAAGAATGGTTGTCAAGGATATTTGGCTCATGTAGTGTTAAATGATAATGCTCTTAGCAGGGTGGAGGATGTACGAGTAGTCAGGTATTTTCCTGACGTATTCCCTGATGATTTACCTGGACTACCATCAGATCGAGATGTAGAGTTTACTATCGATTTGTACCAGGTACTGACCCTATAACTTTAACTCCTTATCGGATGGCTCTTGCTGAATTGAGAGAATTGAAAGTTCAGTTACAGGAATTAGTCGATAAGGGTTTTATTCAGCCTAGTACTTCTTCCTGGGGGGAGGGGCTCCAGTTTTATTTGTACGAAAAAAAAAAAGATGGTACTTTGAGGTTGTGTATTGATTATCGGCAGTTAAATTGGGTAACGATTAAAAACCGTTATCCACTGCAGCATATCAATGATTTATTTGATCAGCTCCGAGGCACTTGCATGTTTTCTAAGATTGATTTGAGGTCTGGTTACTATCAGTTGAAGATTTGAATTGAAGATGTCCCTAAAACAGCTTTCAAAACACGATATGGCCATTAAGAGTTCTTGGTGATGCCATTCGGGTTAACTAATGCACCTGCTGATTTTATGGACTTGATGAACCAAGTATTCAAGCAGTACTTGGACAGGTTTGTTATTGTCTTTATTGACGATATTTTGGTTTATTCAAAGTCTAAAGTAGAGCATGTTCGACATCTCACTTTGGTATTAAAGAAATTGAGAGAACATCAATTATATGCTAAGTTTAGCAAATGCCAATTTTGGTTGGATCAAGTTGCATTTTTGGGGCATGTTATATCGGCTCAAGGCATTCAGGTAGACCTTCATAAGGTAGCAGTCGTTGAGAATTGGGAGCAACCACGAACCATTTCAGAGGTACAGAGTTTCCTTGGCTTAGCAGGCTATTATAGACGATTTGTTAAAGATTTTTTCAGTTAAAGCATTACCACTGACGAGGTTAACCAGAAAGGATGTTAAATTTGAGTGGGATGATACCTGTGAGTAGAGCTTCCAGCAATTAAAGTATTGTCTCACTTATGCACCTGTTTTGGCACTTCCAGACGATAGTGTTAATTTTGAGATTTATAGTGATGCTTCATTGCATGGTCTGGGTTGCGTGTTAATGCAGCATGGTAGGGTGATTGCTTATGCTTCACGACAGTTGAAACCTTATGAGATGAATTATCCTACTCACGATCTCGAGTTAGCAACTTTTATGTTCGCCTTGAAAATTTTGAGACACTATCTTTATGGGGAAAAATGTAAGATTTTCACGGATCGTAAAAGTCTTCAATATCTTTTCACTCAGAGAGACCTTAACCTTCGACAGAGAAGGTAGATAGAGTTGTTAAGCAATTATGATTGCACGAATGAGTATCACCCTGAAGGAATTTATGAGATTCATTAGGGATTTCATTAGACTAGCATGCATATATAAATCAAAATATATATACGAAAAACAATGGAAGCATGTTAACAATTAAAATTAAAACTCTAGTCATTTAAATCCCCTTCAAGATGCATAGGTTTATGTAAGATGCATCACAAATTATTTTATTGAAGAACAAAGTTAAGGAGTAGATTAGTACCTCTTGATCTACTCTTAAGACCAAGGATGGACCACCTCCAAGACCTTTGCTCCTCAAAGTCCTTGAGCCTAGCTTTCCTCCTTGCCTCCTCCACTTTGTATGTTTGAGTGCTCCAAGGTTCTCTTAGAGTTTTCAAGAAGAAAACCTCTAAAGATCCTCACCCACTAGTGTAGTGAGAAGGATGATGGAATAACCTAAGGGGGGATTAGATGATTAGCTAAAAATCCCCAAAGGTGGCCGGCCCTTGTTGGTGTTCTAGAGATATATTTTCTTTTTTCTCTAAATTGTTTTGAACACACAAAAACCCTAAGTGAGATATTTCCTATAATGTTGTATTTATAGACAAAAGGAAACAAGTCAACATTTGACTTCCTCACCTCCTCAAAGTGGCCGGCCTTTAGTGTGGATATTTGGGCTTTGGGCTTTTATCATTTCAAGTCATCCAATGCTTGAATAAAAGCCCAATGGGTTTAGGCCCAATGGGCCCAATTAAACCCGAACGTTTCTTTAAGCCCAAAACGATCTTTTATCGTTTTTATGATTACTTTAGACTTTCTAAATTAATCGCCACACCTAATTAATCCAATTAATTATTTCCATCATCCATTAGTTACTCACTACAAGAGTGTATTGGTGAACAATCTTTTAGGTTCTAATTAGCAAGGCAGTGAGATGATTGGCATCAATCCAATTGATTTAATCCAATCACTTGAAGAATTAAAACTTACTTTTAATTCACGTTCTCCTTTTGACAATTACAATTAATGGTCTAGAAGAACTCACAAGCCATGAGTGACATCTAAACATATGTCATGGCTACCCAAGCTAATGTAGAAGTTATTCAGAGAACCTATTCAGTTGGAATTACAATGTAATTCGATCCTTCTCTAATACAATACTCTTAATCACATCACTAGGGTATGGATGTACTATGTCAAACCCTAATGTGATTATGCATTCATATATGATTCATTTGAGTCGTATAGGAGCGCTTTCCTTTTCTACGCTCGATACTTCGGCCGAAGATTCCCGAATCATATCTTAGAGTATTCATCCTCTCTTAACGAGGATTAGAGATTCCTTGTTGACCATTCACGTGCCTACATGTTTAGATAGCTTGACCCCAAGAATTCCGTGGACTCTCCAAATGGAATGCCATTTGACATGGTCAAAGATCAAGGATCTAACCATTAGACATCAATGATGTCTCAAGTCAAAGGATTATTTACATTATTCCAACTATCAGAGTTACTTGCTTGACATGTGAGTAGACCTCCATGCAAGTACTCTCGTTCGATTGTGTTCAGTGAACTTATTCCCTTAATGAGCACCTACATACTTGTCTTAGTGTCACTACACGAATGGGATGAGACTTTCCATCCTTCCATTTGAAGCGGACACAGTATGTACTGATCTATGCATTGTCAGTATCCCTCCGACAATCCTATGATCAGGAACTTTCTGGACATGATGGTTATGTGAAGAAGGTCTCTGTAGTCTAACATCATTAGATTACTTCTTCCATCTATCCATTGTCCATGGATTAACTATTTAGGACATATTTCGTTCATTGAGATATTCCTAGTTAGTATCTTCGCCTTCCGATGTATAAGAGTCATATATATATACATCAACGCAATGTCCTGAAAGGTTTCTTCCAAAGATTGACTTTCAGGGCATAATTCCAACACACCCTGGTTGTGTAAATGTGGTGGCAGAAGCACTTAGTAGGAAATCTCAAGGCCGAATTAATGCTTTATAAGCCTGTCATGTTCCTCTTCTTACAGATTTGAGATCCACTAGAGTGAAGTTAGGAGTAAAAGATTGAGAGGAAGCTTTACTTGCTAATTTCCAGGTTAGACTAATTTTAATTGATCGTGTACTCGAGGCATAGATATAGGAAATTCAGGAGTTAATTCAGTTAAGAAATCAGGGGAAAAAGAAAGACTTCAGGATTTGAGAAATCGATGACATGCTTATGCAGGAGAGTAGAATGTACGTGTCGAATAATGCAGAATTAAAGAAAAGTATTATTGATGAAGCGCATGTATCGGCATATGCAATGCATCCTAGAAGTACAAAAATGTATCATACCATTCATGAAGGATTATTTTGAGAATACATGTTCATTTAAGCAATATCATTAGCATGCAATTAACAAATTAAAGGCGGAATCATGCTTGCATATACTTAAAAACAAAACATTAACCATGAATGTTCAAAGCCTAGTAGTTTGGTGAACCTTTAAACAACTCAAAACAAAGTGAGTTGAGATTTATACCTTTGTAGATTCCTCTTTGCTTAAGCAAAGGCTAATCACCCAAAGAGAGGGCCTTCATTCCTTGCATCTTAAAACTATGGATTTATATAGAAAGGATAGGTTCTCTAAGTTCTCAAAATTGAGAACCTCTAAGTTTCTACACCAAGGTTTTGATTAAGAAGAAATGAGTGACCTTGGAGGAGCTAGAGTGCTAGCTAAACCCTCCAAGGGGGCCGGCCATTTCTAGAGAGAAGGGAGAGCTTTTCTTCTCTCCAATTTCCTAAAAACAAACCCTAAATGAATTTTGGCTATAAAGTCATATTTATACCTTAATTCATTTGAGTGGCAAACTTGTAAATAAGTCCAAGTTTGCTACCCTTCACAATATGGCCGGCCTTAGGGATTTTATTGGGCAATTTGGCCTTTGTGAATCATTATTCATTAAGTTGTCATACAACTTAAGTTAATGGACTTGACGTTCGAAGCCCATTGGGCCTTAAGGTCCAAAACTATCCCGAGGTCTTTAACGAACTCATTCGTTTGATTAATTAACATATTAATTAATCCTTGCCATAAATAATTAAACCATTTAATTATTCTTACTCATCTCCGTTGAATCTTCAATCTTTACCTTACACGGTGTACGATCCATTAGGTTCCTTTTAGCGAGGCAGTGGGCGATTCAAACTCTTTTAAATCGATTGTGAATTGAAACTTCTTTCAATTCTCCCTTTAGTGTTTACACACGTTTAGGGCTTCCACAAACCATGAGTGACACCTAGCAGCATATCATGGTTACCCAAGCTAATCAGAAGAGGTAGAGAACCTATTCAGTTTAGGATTACAAATGCAATACGGTCCTTCTCTAATACAATACTCTTGACCACATTGTTTGGCTTGATAGTTTATTCATGTCTACTATCCAATGTGAATCTCGTGCTTATATGATTACCTTGAATGTGATCTGGAACGCATTCCAACATCTCATTCATACTCTGGCCAGAGATTCTAAATCATATCATAGAGTATTCTCCCTCAACGGTTTGAAGGTTAGAGATCCCTTGTTGCGCATTCACTTGTCTCCATGACTAGATAGCTTGACCCCAACCATGCCGTGGACACTCCAAAGGAATGCCATTTGACACGATCAAAGATCAAGGACCTAACCACAAGACAACTATGATGCCTCAGGTCAAAGGACTAATTTGCATTATCCTAACCATGAGTTCTCACGTGACATGAATATGAGAACTCGTCGTTGATCGTGTTCAGTGAACTCATTCTCTATTGAGCACCTACGTACTTGTCTTGGTGTCACTCACACCAATGACTCGAGACTAGTCACTCTCCCTGAGAGAAGACATAGCACGTACTGATCTTAACGGACTGTCAATGCCCAATTGGCAATCCTATGATCAAGAACGTTTAGGATGTGTCTACGAAAGAATGGTCTCATGAATCTAACTTCTTTTAGATTGCATTCTCCCAATCACATATTCCTTGGACTTTATCGTTTAAGCATATAACATTTATATGAGACCGCTCAAACAATAATCTTTGCCCTTGATATTAAACTAGATTAGTTTAATCATGTGAAATGTCCGTAAAGTATCATCATATGATTGGTTTTAGGGCACATTTCCAACAATCTCCCACTTGCACTAGAGCCAATCAGCTTGGTCATCAGTGATGATACCTCTTCTGTAGTCATTTCAAAAATGGCTTAGTAGTAGGCCTAGACAATGGATATCTATATGTTATCCGTAGAAGCAACCTTGAGAATAACGACGTCACCATTATACATGATTCCCAATCATGTGGTTTAGTCTCTCATATGAGTTCGGACCTTGATGAGACCTTGATTCCCTGGCTTGAGCTATCGCCCCATTAGTGTCATACACTTTCTGGTTGGAACCGAATAGAGAGTTCATTAATGAACTTTCCCATCCAAACAACATTGTTGTAAGCTTCTTTATGGCAATATATTTTGCATTCATAATGGAACACACTAAAGTCATTACTTTAATGTTTCCATCCAAATATCTCTTTAGTCATAATAAAGAGATATCTGTTTATCTCTTCATTCATAATGAAGAAACATCCAATGATGGATTAGATTCATAATCTAATACATTTACGCTTCCATTACGTTACTCTAATTCTTCCTCAATTATTGAGAAATCTATCCTTTAGTATTTCTTAAATACTTAAGGACTCACTTGACAGTTGCCATGGTTCTGATCCTGGGCTTGCACTGATATCGTTTTGTACCGTTCTAGGTACAACTCATATCAATGTTTTCATACAATATGAAATACATAAATCACCTTTGTGCGTATGCATAAAGGATTCTATTTACGCATTATTTCTTTGGGAGTCAAAGGGTACATTCCCTTTGAGAAGAACAATTTCCTAGTTTCACTAGAATTGTCATTCAAATTGAAGTTTATCATCATATGAGAAACTTCCTAGCATCTCTTGTCTATTATAGAGTATATCTCCCACATTTATTCTATCGTTTATAGAATATTTAAAGTCATTACTTTAACTAAGAAGTATTCATTTCATTTCCAAAAATTAATATATCATATATATATATTTAAATTTAGGAACATGATTAACTCCCACTAATCTTTTGTAAACCTAGTAAACAAAAGATTCATTTACATCTTTATGAGAAATCAAACGATTTGATCTTTCTTCATAAGACGCTTGTAGCTCCCACTAGCTTGCTAAGATCCATGATGGATGGATCTCTACAACTTACATGTCTTGTGATTCATAGTTTTAGACATACATTATCAAGACTATCTTAATAATGGTTATGGAAACCCATATTATGTCCAAACATTAAATCACCATTTAGTTGTAGCTAGCAATCCTCGAATTAATTGAAACTAAGACTATATCAAAGATGGTTTCTTCAAAGTCAACCATACTCTTTGAGTGTAGTTACCTTAAGCTACCAATTAGCTTTTTAAGGTTTCATTATTTCGAGTCAAATGGTATTTTACCATTTCCTTGAGTATATATCGTATATACACTCAATGTAGTCATAAGGATTTTCATTCTTATTTCTTTCGAATTAAGAGGTGCAACTCTATGACACAGTCATAAAGTTCAAACCATTCAACTAAGACGGTTTATAAATCCTTCTTGACTACCTTGGAGCTTGTGGTATAGGAACTAGGTTGTTATATTTGTTGATTACTATCTTGTCTCTCAAAGAACCCATTCTTTGAGTTCTATGTCTCGTTCATTTGCGTTTTAGGCAAATCATATTGTAGGATTACAATGAACTACCCAACAAAACAACATTTGTTAGTTGGTTTATATAGAAGTGATATCCAAAGGTTAATTTAAGGATATCCCACAAGATTGTTATCAAACAAATATTGCTCATTAGCACACAACCCCAAATCTTTAACATGCTTAAGATTTGTCTTTCTTTCCAACTACATCTTTATGGAGTCACGAAAATTTTGGAAGATCTTCTAATTCACAATCACATTGTTTTAGAAGTATATATATATTCTATATATGGGTATTAGATAATAATCAACGAACTAAGTCTTTATTCAAGTTCGTTCTTCTCCTAATGGAGAAATTCATTATCTTGTGATGCTACTTTCCTTGATATCTTTCAAGGAAACTCATCTAAAGTGTTATCTTTCCTTGGATCAAATCTAAGGAGTTAAATACTTTAGACGTCTTACTCATCAACTTACATTTCTTGAATTCTTTGAAACCTTTTGCAAAGTATTCGGACTTGTGTTTATTCAAAGTAAACTATAGTCCAACCGAGAGTGATCTTCGGTGAATGTCATACAACATGAGTAGTATTATGTTGTGGATAAGTGCCACTAACATCTAAGTGAATTAACCTCAACAACTTTGTGATTCTTTCTTCTTTCCAAAAGAATAAAGATTCGAACATTTCGCCTCTATACAATTTTAACAAGAAGGCATTGGATCCGGATCTAACGATCCAAAGCATCCATCCATGACCAACTCGTAATTTATGTTTTTAGAGGTATCACAACTTAGTTGGGATTAGTCACTACCTTGCAACCTTTTGGGTTTTAAGCATCGTTTTATTCTAAACAATTAACACTACCACATCATCTCTACTATAGAGACAATTAATTAGATTACAATAATCTAATCATTCTTTATATGGCAGTTCATATGAGGAAGTAAGTACAATCCGCTTTCGCAGAGATCTATATTTTATTCACTTTCCGAATGTGAAGTACTTTCTCTTCTCTCATTAATCTTCTACTTCTTATTAGCTACACTTTTACAACAACTTGTAAAACATAGTTACTAATACAGAATCAAGCATTCAAGTAGAAGAACCAACTGTTATGAACTTTTCAAGAACATTCTACAACACCTTCGAAAGGTGTGTTCTTGACACTTGCAAGACATTTCTTGCAAATACCCCTTCCAATGTCCATCCTTTCATAAAGAAAGTTTGTTCCCTTGGAGTTATTTTTGCTTTCTTCATTTGACTTCTCCTTTGACTACAATAGTCATGGTCCCTAAACTCCCACTATCTCTCTTGAAACTTGTTTCAATCGTGTTTTACACATCAAACAATTTGGAGAGCGTGTGGTTATTGTTCACCATATAGTTTACAATAAACTTAGTGAACGATTAGGATAGGGATACAAAGGTGAAGTCCTAATCTAGTTTCCGTCTCGTTAAGTGTTTTAACACTTCGACATACAATGATTCAAAAAACATCATAAGTCCATGTTGATGGACTATTTTTGTCAACCAACCATTATGTTCTAAACATAATTACAAACATTCAAGAGTTGTTTAAGGCAACTCTCATTTCTTCATACAACGATTTGTAAGTGAAGAATCATGGCACATTAAGTGTCCATGCCCTTGTGCTTACTTCAAAAGTTCCTTGTTTATGTAACAAAGAAACAAGCACTAATGTTTGCGTTGATTAAGGGTTGTTCAAAGCAACTCTTATTTCTTCATACAACAATTTGTATTTGAAGAATTATGACATTAAAATTGTTGTCCTCTTTATGATAGACTTATCTAACATGTTCTTCCAATGATACATTATCATTAGGAAGATTGTGAGGATGAGACTACTTAGGCACTTTTACAATCCATTCAAGACATTCTATGGGATTGTGGTACCAAGTTCGGAAACTAAAGTGTTCGGTTTTTCTTTGTCAAGTATTGGATAGCGTTTGCAAATATATTGGTAAATAAATACATAACGAATATAAATAGATTGATTTTAAGCTATTTGATTCGGGTCTTTAAATAATAGCACCACCCACTATTTTTGGCAAATTCCATATCCCTCATCGGAATTCGAGAGTTTTGGAGGAAACTCTTAGTAGGTTATGGGAGACTCACTATTACCAAGCCCACCTCACGATGATACGATGTTGGCTAGCATTAATAACAATGAGAGAGTACGCTTACTCATTTACATCTTTATGTAAGAACCCATCTAATTTGGCCTCTAGAGAATGTCACCTCACAATGATATGATGTTGGCTCCATTGCACTTAGTTAAGTCATTCCCACCATGCGAGTTCAAGTTAGGGGTTCAAGAACAACCTCACGATGATACGATGTTGGCTATTCTTGTTGCCTACCTTTCACAACATCATGTATGCGTATAGTATCCTCCCCGAGTGTAAGCATGCACTTTGTACTCCCCCATGATAGGGTGAAGCTGATGTACACGTCACAAACGTTCGGACCTACCACGGTGGAAGGCCACGAAAGAGTGTTCAAAAGCACTCTCACGCTTATCAACTTAATATTTGGTTAGGTTGAGGGTTTTTAGGTCTCATCACATATAAACATACATTTTAATCCAATTAAAACATTTTTGGTCCTATCACAACTATTGGTCCATATGATTTATTTAGTTGTATATAATACTCCCACTAAGCTTTTAAAACGGTTTTTAAAGCAAGAGTACATGATACTACTAACATAAGGTTTGCATTCATTGATGGACTATATAGTTGCCTTAGGGCCTTAGGATGACTATGAACCTTTTATTTAGATCCAACACGAGCCTTGTGTTGAATCTCGGACTAGGGATGGTGATTGATTTTAGTTACGCGTTTAATCAAATTAAGGCGTGTTGTCTTAGGGGCGTTGAACCCATCTACTTCAATTTCATGCATATCAAATAAAGCAAGAAATAAGTACTTCAAAGTAAAGAAGAGCTTATGCTCTTTTACAACAATTGATCAAATCAAATTACTTTAAATTAAAGAAGAGCTTATGCTCTTTTACAACATTTGATCTAATCAAATTACAACCAAAATCTAATCTACACATTCCCATGGTTCAAACAAATTTGAAACGGCCTTTCACATAGCTCAATTATCGTAGGCTTAGGTTCATAATCACCCTTTAATTAATTAACACTTTAACTAATTAAATTGAATGCAACATTTTTCATTTGGTTTTTGTATCCATAAAATTTGATTTTAAATGGAGCTAACTAAAATGAAAATCCAATTCTCATTTAAAGAGACAAAACAATTTTTGTTCTCTATTTAATTTGGGCCAAAATGCAATGACCTCAACTTGTTTGGGCCATTGTGCAATTAACCTCAACTTTTGGGCTATTTTGCAAATACTTAAACTTTTGGGGTCACTTTGTAAAAACACAAAAGTTCACTACTTTATGTAATTACAACTAGAACCCAAAAATTTCAACAAAAGGTAAAACTTCATTAAAGGATAAAAACAATTTGTCCTTTTAGTGATTTTGGACATTTACGTAAAAACGTAAACTTTTGGGCCAAAATGCAAATACACAAAAGTATCAAAACTTTATGTAATTGCACAAAAGGCCCAAAATAACCCTACTCTATAGGGTGGCCGGTTTTGAAGCAAATTTTAGAAAAAAATTTCAAAGTTTTTGTGAGGTGGTTTTGGTGTCATAAAACCATGCAAGTGTGTGTGTGAAAGGGAATTAATCCTTTCACACCCACCAATATTTCTTTCACCTTTTATAATCAAATATCTAAGATATTTACAAAGTTTTTGACTAACATTAAAAATATTAATCATTAATAAATATATGAAAAAATCTTATAACAAAACTTTATGAAATAATTCAAAACTTTGAATCAAAACCTCAAGCTTTATTGTTCTTGGCAAGAACATCAAGAACAATGAAGAACATTCATGAGAAACCCATAAAAGTTCCATGAACATTTTTCACCCAAAAACATTTCAAAATCACTTAAACATAAGGGAAATAACATATAACCAAACTAGGGTACTTAGGGGTTCCAAAGAACACATTAAAACCATTTTAACAAGACTAATTTGAACCCAAAAAATCACCCTTTTAATTTGGCCGAAAATCCCAAAACTTGTGGCACCAAATTTTAGCTTCAATATTCATGCTCATATGAACTACATCTACAACATTTGAGATGCCAAATTTTCCAACAAAATTTACATTCATAAAACAAGAATAAAGCTTGTAACATTTTACAACTTTTAAATCACATATTATGAACTACAAAACCGAAAAGGATTCACCAACTACTAGACCTAGGCTCTGGTACCACTTGAAGGATTATTTTGAGAATACATGTTCATTTAAGCAATATCATTAGCATGCAATTAACAAATTAAAGGCGGAATCATGCTTGCATATACTTAAAAACAAAACATTAACCATGAATGTTCAAAGCCTAGTAGTTTGGTGAACCTTTAAACAACTCAAAACAAAGTGAGTTGAGATTTATACCTTTGTAGATTCCTCTTTGCTTAAGCAAAGGCTAATCACCCGAAGAGAGGGCCTTCATTCCTTGCATCTTAAAACTATGGATTTATATAGAAAGGATAGGTTCTCTAAGTTCTCAAAATTGAGAACCTCTAAGTTTCTACACCAAGGTTTTGATTAAGAAGAAATGAGTGACCTTGGAGGAGCTAGAGTGCTAGCTAAAACCCTCCAAGGGGGCCGGCCATTTCTAGAGAGAAGGGAGAGCTTTTCTTCTCTCCAATTTCCTAAAAACAAACCCTAAATGAATTTTGGCTATAAAGTCATATTTATACCTTAATTCATTTGAGTGGCAAACTTGTAAATAAGTCCAAGTTTGCTACCCTTCACAATATGGCCGGCCTTAGGGATTTTATTGGGCAATTTGGCCTTTGTGAATCATTATTCATTAAGTTGTCATACAACTTAAGTTAATGGACTTGACGTTCGAAGCCCATTGGGCCTTAAGGTCCAAAACTATCCCGAGGTCTTTAACGAACTCATTCGTTTGATTAATTAACATATTAATTAATCCTTGCCATAAATAATTAAACCATTTAAGTATTCTTACTCATCTCCGTTGAATCTTCAATCTTTACCTTACACGGTGTACGATCCATTAGGTTCCTTTTAGCGAGGCAGTGGGCGATTCAAACTCTTTTAAATCGATTGTGAATTGAAACTTCTTTCAATTCGCCCTTTAGTGTTTACACACGTTTAGGGCTTCCACAAACCATGAGTGACACCTAGCAGCATATCATGGTTACCCAAGCTAATCAGAAGAGGTAGAGAACCTATTCAGTTTAGGATTACAAATGCAATACGGTCCTTCTCTAATACAATACTCTTGACCACATTGTTTGGCTTGATAGTTTATTCATGTCTACTATCCAATGTGAATCTCGTGCTTATATGATTACCTTGAATGTGATCTGGAACGCATTCCAACATCTCATTCATACTCTGGCCAGAGATTCTAAATCATATCATAGAGTATTCTCCCTCAACGGTTTGAAGGTTAGAGATCCCTTGTTGCGCATTCACTTGTCTCCATGACTAGATAGCTTGACCCCAACCATGCCGTGGACACTCCAAAGGAATGCCATTTGACACGATCAAAGATCAAGGACCTAACCACAAGACAACTATGATGCCTCAGGTCAAAGGACTAATTTGCATTATCCTAACCATGAGTTCTCACGTGACATGAATATAAGAACTCGTCGTTGATCGTGTTCAGTGAACTCATTCTCTATTGAGCACCTACGTACTTGTCTTGGTGTCACTCACACCAATGACTCGAGACTAGTCACTCTCCCTGAGAGAAGACATAGCACGTACTGATCTTAACGGACTGTCAATGCCCAATTGGCAATCCTATGATCAGGAACGTTTAGGATGTGTCTACGAAAGAATGGTCTCATGAATCTAACTTCTTTTAGATTGCATTCTCCCAATCACATATTCCTTGGACTTTATCGTTTAAGCATATAACATTTATATGAGACCGCTCAAACAATAATCTTTGCCCTTGATATTAAACTAGATTAGTTTAATCATGTGAAATGTCCGTAAAGTATCATCATATGATTGGTTTTAGGGCACATTTCCAACAATTCAACCATTTTATTATTGGCCGGGTATGAAAAAGGAAATTGCTAATTATGTGAGTAGATGTGCTATTTGTCAGCAGGTCAAAGATGAAATGAAGAAGCCTTTTGGACAGATCCAGCCACTTCTTGTTCAAGAGTGGAAATGGAAAGATATTACAATGAATTTTGTGTACAAGTTTCCCCATACACGAAATGGTTACGATGGCTTTTGGGTGTAGGTAGATCGGCTTACTAAGTCAACACAATTTATTCAAGGACATGAGAAATCTCCCTTAAGCCGATTAGCTAAATTATTTGTATCAAAGATTGTCAAATACCATGGGGTACCGATTAGTATTGTCTCTGATCGGGATCCAAGGTTTACTTCCAAATTCTGGACGGCATTTCAAGAAACTCTTGGTTCGAGACTACTCTATAGTACGATGTACCATCCTCAGACAAATGGGTAATCTGAGAGGACTATTCAGATGCTGGAAGATATGCTAAGATCTTTTGTATCCCAATTTGGCGACGCTTGGCATAAGCATATGTATTTAATGAAGTTTGCCTACAATAACAGCTACCATTCGAGCATTGGTATGTCGCCTTTTGAGGCACTGTATGGTAAATCTTGTCATACGCCTTTATGCTAGTCAGAGGTTGGTGAAAGAGTATTGGTGGGCCCAGAGATTGTGGATGAAACTACTCAAAATATTCAGGTAATTAAATCTAAGCTAAAAGCAGCCCAGGATCGCTAGAAGAGTCTAGCGAACAGACATGCTACTGACAGGGAGTACAAAGTCGATGATTGGGTATTCTTGTGTTGGAAATGTGCCCTAAAACCAATCATATGATGATACTTTACGGACATTTCACATGATTAAACTAATCTAGTTTAATATCAAGGGCAAAGATTATTGTTTGAGCGGTCTCATATAAATGTTATATGCTTAAACGATAAAGTCCAAGGAATATGTGATTGGGAGAATGCGATCTAAAGAAGTTAGATACATGAGACCATTCTTTCGTAGACACATCCTAAACGTTCCTGATCATAGGATTGCCAATTGGGCATTGACAGTCCGTTAAGATCAGTACGTGCTATGTCTTCTCTCAGGGAGAGTGACTAGTCTCGAGTCATTTGTGTGAGTGACACCAAGACAAGCACGTAGGTGCTCAATAGAGAATGAGTTCACTGAACACGATCAACGACGAGTTATCATATTCATGTCACGTGAGAACTCATGGTTAGGATAATGCAAATTAGTCCTTTGACCTGAGGCATCATAGTTGTCTTGTGGTTAGGTCCTTGATCTTTGATCGTGTCAAATGGCATTCCTTTGGAGTGTCCACGGCATGGTTGGGGTCAAGCTATCTAGTCATGGAGACAAGTGAATGCGCAACAAGGGATCTCTAACCTTCAAACCGTTGAGGGAGAATACTCTATGATATTATTTACAATCTCTGGCCAGAGTATGAATGAGATGTTGGAATGTGTTCCAGATCACATTCAATAGAATCATATAAGCACGAGATTCACATTGGATAGTATACATGAATAAACTATCAAGCCAAACAATGTGGTCAAGAGTATTGTATTAGAGAAGGACTGTATTGCATTTGTAATCCTAAACTGAATAGGTTCTCTACCTCTTCTGATTAGCTTGGGTAACCATGATATGCTGCTAGGTGTCACTCATGGTTTGTGGAAGCCCTAAACGTGTTTAAACACTAAAGGGAGAATTGAAAGTTAGTTTCAAATTCACAATCGATTTAAAAGAGTTTGAATCGCCCACTGCCTCGCTAAAAGGAACCTAATGGATCGTACACCGTGTAAGGTAAAGATTGAAGATTCAACGGAGATGAGTAAGAATAATTAAATGGTTTAATTATTTATGGCAAGGATTAATTAATATGTTAATTAATCAAACGAATGAGTTCGTTAAAGACCTCGGGATAGTTTTGGACCTTAAGGCCCAATGGGCTTCGAACGTCGAGTCCATTAACTTAAGTTGTATGACAACTTAATGAATAATGATTCACAAAGACCAAATTGCCCAAATTAATCCCTAAGGCCGGCCACAATGTAAGGGTAGCAAACTTGGACTTATTTACAAGTTTGCCACTCAAATGAATTAAGGTATAAATTTGACTTTATAGCCAAAATTCATTAAGGGCTTTCTTCTGGGGAAATTGGAGAAACACAAGCTCTCCCTTCTCTCTAGAAATGGCCGGCCACCCTTGGAGGGTTTAGCTAGCACTCTAGCTCCTCCAAGGTCACTCATTTCTTCTTAATCAAAACCTTGGTGTAGAAACTTAGAGGTTCTCAATTTTGAGAACTTAGAGAACCTATCCTTTCTATATAAATCCATAGTTTTAAGATGCAAGGAATGAAGGCCCTCTCTTTGGGTGATTAGCCTTTGCTTATGCAAAGAGGAATCTACAAAGGTATTAATTTCAACTCACTTGTTTTGAGTTGTTTAAAGGTTCACCAATCTACTAGGCTTTGAACATTCATGGGTAATGTTTTGTTTTTAAGTATATGCAAGCATGATTCCGCCTTTAATTTGTTAATTGCATGCTAATGATATTGCTTAAATGAACATGTTTCTCTAAAATAATCCTTCAAGTGGTATCAGAGCCTAGGTCTAGTAGTTGGTGAATCCTTTTGGGTTTTGTATTTCATAATATGTGATTTAAAAGTTGTAAAATGTTACAAGCTTTATTCTTGTTTTATGAATGTAAATTTTGTTGGAAAATTTGGCATCTCAAATGTTGTAGATGTAGTTCATATGAGCATGAATATTGAAGCTAAAATTTGGTGCCAAGAATTTTGGGATTTTCGGCCAAATTAAAAGGGTGATTTTTGGGTTCTTGTTTGTCTTGTTAAAATGTTTTTCAAGTGACTTTTGGAACCCCTAAGTACCCTAGTTTGGTTATATGAAATTTCCCTTAAGTTTAAATGGTTTTGGGATGTTTTTGGGTGAAAAATGATCATGGAAAAATTTTGAGTTTTTCATGAGTGTTCTTCATTGTTCTTGACATTTTAGCCAAGAACAAAAAGGTTTGGTGTTTTGATTCAAAGTTTTGAATTATTTCATAAAGTTTTGTTATTAGATATTTTCATATATTTATTAATGATTAACATTTTTAATGTTAGTCAAAACTTTGAAAATATGTTAGATATTTGTTTGAAAGGTGTAAGAAACATTAATGGGTGTGTAAGGTATAAATCCCATTCACACACACCTTGCATGCTTTATGTCAAAAACTACAAATCAACACACACATCACACCAAGTTGTCTCCCAAGGCCGGCCACTCCCTAGTGGGAGTACTTTTGGGGCTTTCATGCAATTACATAAAGTTTTGATACTTTTGTGTATTTGCACTTTGGCCCAAAAGTTTACGTTTTTACGTTTAGGTCCAAAAACGCTAAAGGACAAATTGTTTTGCTCCTTTAATGAAGTTTTTACATTTGTGGAAAATTTTGGGTTCTAGTTGTGATTACATGAAGTAGTGTACTTTTGTGTTTTTACAAAGTGACCCCAAAAGTTTAAGTTTTTGCAAAATAGCCCAAAAGTTGTGGTTAATTGCACTATGGCCCAAAAGTTGTGGCTAATTGCAAAATAGCCAAAAAGTTGAGGTTAATTGCACAATGGCCCAAATAAGTTGAGGTCATTACATTTAGGCCCAAATTAAATAGAGAACAAAAATTGTTTTGTCTCTTTAAATGAGAATTGGATTTTCATTTAATTAGCTCCATTTAAAATAAAATTTTATGGATACAAAAACCAAATGAAAAATGTTGCATTCAATTTAATTAGTTAAAGTGTTAATTAATTAAAGGGTGATTATGAACCTAAGCCTACGATAATTGAGCTATGTGAAAGGCCGTTTCAAATTTGTTTGAACCATGGGAATGTGTAGATTAGATTTTGGTTGTAATTTGATTAGATCAAATGTTGTAAAAGAGCATAAGCTCTTCTTTAATTTAAAGTAATTTGATTTGATCAATTGTTGTAAAAGAGCATAAGCTCTTCTTTACTTTGAAGTACTTATTTCTTGCTTTATATGATATGCATGAAATTGAAGTAGATGGGTCCAACGCCCCTAAGACAACACGCCTTAATGTGATTAAACGCGTAACTAAAATCAATCACCATCCCTAGTCCGAGATTCAACACAAGGCTCGTGTTGGATCTAAATAAAAGGTTCATAGTCATCCTAAGGCCCTAAGGCAACTATATAGTCCATCAATGAATGCAAAACTTATGTTAGTAGTATCATGTACTCTTGCTTTAAAAACCGTTTTAAAAGCTTAGTGGGAGTATTATATACAACTAAATAAATCATATGGACCAATAGTTGTGATAGGACCAAAAATGTTTTAATTGGATTAAAATGTATGTTTATATGTGATGAGACCTAAAAACCCTCAACCAAACCAATATTAAGTTGATAAGCGTGAGAGTGCTTTGAACACTCTTTCGTGGCCTTCCACCGTGGTAGGTCCAAACGTTTGTGACTTGTACACCGGCTTCACCCTATCATGGGGGAGTACAAAGTGCATGCTTACACTCGGGGAGGATTCTATATGCATACTTGATGTTGTGAAAGGTAGGCAAAGAGAATAGCCAACATCGTATCATCGTGAGGTTGTTCTTGGACCCCTAACTTGAACTCGCATGGTGGGAATGACTTAACTAAGTGCAATGGAGCCAACATCATATCATTGTGAGGCATCATTCTCTAGAGGCCAAATTAGATGGGTTCTTACATAAAGATGTAAATGAGTAAGCGTACTCTCTCATTGTTATTAATGCTAGCCAACATCGTATCATCGTGAGGTAGGCTTGGTAATAGTGAGTCTCCCATAACCTACTAAGAGTTTCCTCCAAAACTCTCGAATTCCGATGAGGGATATGGAATTTGCCAAAAATAGTGGGTGGTGTTATTGTGATTTAAAGACCCGAATCAAATAGCTTAAAATCAATCAATTTATATTCGTTATGTATTTGTTTACCAATATATTTGCAAACGCTATCCAATACTTGACAAAGAAAAGCCGAATACTTTAGTTTCCGGACTTAGTACTACAATTCCATAGATTGTCTTTAATGGATTGTAAATGTACCTAAGTAGTCTCATCCTCACAATCTTCCTATTGATAATGTATCATTGGAATAACATGTTAGATAAGTCTATCATAAAGAGGACAACAATTTTAATGTCATAATTCTTCAAATACAAATTGTTGTATGAAGAAATAAGAGTTGCTTTGAACAACCCTTAAATCAACGCAAACATAAGTGCTTGTCTCTTTGTTACATGAACAAGGAACTTGAGAAGAAAGCACAAGGGCATGGACACTTTATGTGCCATGATTCTTCACTTACAAATCGTTGTATGAAGAAATGAGAGTTGCCTTGAACAACTCTTGAATGTTTGTAATTATGTTTAGAACATAATGGTTGGTTGACAAAAATAGTCCATCACCATGGACTTATGATGATTTTGAATCATTGAGTGTTGTAGTGTTAAACCACTTAACGAGACGGAAACTAGGCAAGGACTTCACTTTTGTGTCCCTATCCTAATCGTTCACTAAGTTTATTGTAAACTATATAGTGAACAATAACCACACGCTCTCCAAAATTGTTTGATGTGTATAACACAATTGAAAAAGGTTTCAAGAGAGATAGTGGGAGTTTAGGGACCATGACTATTGTAGTCAAAGGAGAAGTTAAATGAAGAAGACAAAATAACTCCAAGGGAACAAACTTTCTTTATGAAAGGATGGACATTGGAAGGGGTATTTGCAAGAAATGTCTTGCAAGTGTCAAGAACACACCTTTCGAAGGTGTTGAAGAATGTTCTTGAAAAGTTCATAACAGTTGGTTCTTCTACTTGAATGCTTGATTCTGTATTAGTAACTATGTTTTACAAGTCGTTGTAAAAGTGTGGCTAATAAGAAGTAGAAGATTTAATGAGAGAAGAGAAAGTACTTCACATTCGGAAAGTGAATAAAATATAGATCTCTGCGAAAGCGGATTGTACTTACTTCCTCATATGAACTACCATATAAAGAATGATTAGATTATTGTAATCTAATTAATTGTCTCTATAGTAGAGAAGATGTGGTAGTGTTAACTGTTTAGAATAAAACGATGCTTAAAACCCAAAAGGTTGCAAGGTAGTGACTAATCCCAACTAAGTTGTGATACCTCTAAAACATAAATTATGAGTTGGTTATGGATGGATGCTTTGGATCGTTAGATCCGGATCCAATGCCTTCTTGTTAAAATTGTATAGAGGCGAAATGTTCGAATCTTCATTCTTTTGGAAAGAAGAAAGAATCACAAATTTGTTGAGGTTAATTCACTTAGATGTTAGTGGCACTTATCCACAACATAATACTACTCATGTTGTATGACATTCACCGAAGATCACTCTCGGTTGGACTATAGTTTATTTTGAATAAACACAAGTCCGAATACTTTGCAAAATGTTTCAAAGAATTCAAGAAATGTAAGTTGATGAGTAAGACGTCTAAAGTATTTAATTCCTTAGATTTGATCCAAGGAAAGATAACACTTTAGATGAGTTTCCTTGAAAGATATCAAGGAAAATAGCATCATAAGATAATGAATTTCTCCATTAGGAGAAGAACGAACTTGAATAAGATTTAGTTCGTTGGATATTATCTATTACCCATATATAGGATATATATATATACTTCTAAAACAATATGATTGTCAATTAGAAGAGCTTCCAAAATTTTCATGACTCCATAAGATGTAGTTGGAAAGAAAGACAAATCTTAAGTATGTTAAAGATTTGGGGTTGTGTGCTAATAAGCAATATTTGTTTGATAACAATCTTGTGGGATATCCTTAAATTAACTTTTGGATATCGCTTCTATAAACCAACTAACAAATGTTGTTTGTTGGGTAGTTCATTGTAATCCTACAATATGATTTGCCTAAACGCAAATGAACGAGACATAGAACTCAAATAATGGGTTCTTTGAGAGACAAGATAGTAATCAACAAATATAACAACCTAGTTCCTATACCACAAGCTCCAAGGTAGTCAAGAAGGATTTATAAACCGTCTTAGTTGAATGGTTTGAACTTTATGACTATGTCATAGAGTTGCACCTCTTAATTCGAAAGAAATAAGAATGAAAATCCTTATGACTACATTGAGTGTATATACGATATATACTCAAGGAAATGGTAAAATACCATTTGACTCGAAATAATGAAACCTTAATAGCTAAATTGGTAGCTTAAGGTAACTACACTCAAAGAGTATGGTTGACTTTGAAGAAACCATCTTTGATATAGTCTTATTTTCAATTAATTCGAGGATTGCTAGCTACAACTAAATGGTGATTTAAATGTTTGGACATAATATGGGTTTCCATAACCATTATTAAGATAGTCTTGATAATGTATGTCTAAAACTATGAATCACAAGACATGTAAGTTGTAGAGATCCATCCATCATGGATCTTACCAAGCTAGTGGGAGCTATAAGCGTCTTATGAAGAAAGATCAAACTGTTTGATTTCTCATAAAGATGTTAATGAATCTTTTGCTTACTAGGTTTACAAAAGATTAGTAGGAGTTAATCATATTCCTAAATTTAAAATATATATGATATATTAATTTTTGGAAATGAAAAGAATTCTTCTTCGTTCAAGTTATGACTTTAAACATTCTAATAAACGATAGAATGAATATGGGAGATATAGTCTATGTATATGGGATTGAAATCTATAATGATATATTTCAAGATATAATTGGATTATATCAATCCCTAAAATGGACAAGAGATGCTAGGAAGTTTCTCATATGATGATAAACTTCAGTTAGAATGACAATTCTAGTGAAACTAGGAAATTGTTCTTCTCAAAGGGAATGTACCCTTTGACTCCCAAAGTAATAATGCGTAAATAGAATCCTTTATGCATACGCAGAAAGGTGATTTATGTATTTCATATTGTATGAAAGACATTGATATGAGTTGTACCTAGAACGGTACAAAACGATATCAGTGCAAGCCCAGGATCAGAACCATGGCAACTGTCAAGTGAGTCCTTAAGTATTTGAGAAATACTAAAGGATAGATTCCTCAAAGAATGAGCAAGAATTAGAGTAACGTAATGGAAGCGTAAATGTATTAGATTATGAATCTAATCCATCATTGGATGTTTCTTCATGAAGAGATAAACAGATATCTCTTTATTATGACTAAAGAGATATTTGGATGGAAACATTAAAGTAATGACTTTAGTGTGTTCCATTATGAATGCAAAATGTATTGCCATATAGAAGCTTACAACAATGTTGTTTGGATGGGAAAGTTCATTTATGAACTCTCTATTCGGTTCCAACCAGAAAGTGTATGACACTAATGGGGCGATAGCTCAAGCCAGGGAATCAAGGTCTCATCAAGGTCCGAACTCATATGAGAGACTAAACCACATGATTGGGAATCATGTATAATGGTGACGTCGTTATTCTCAAGGTTGCTTCTATGGATAACATATAGATATCCATTGTCTAGGCCTACTATTCAGCCATTTTTGAAATGACTACAGAAGATGTATCATCACTGATGACAAAGCTGATTGGCTCTAGTGCAAGTGGGAGATTGTTGGAAATGTGCCCTAAAACCAATCATATGATGATACTTTACGGACATTTCACATGATTAAACTAATCTAGTTTAATATCAAGGGCAAAGATTATTGTTTGAGCGGTCTCATATAAATGTTATATGCTTAAACGATAAAGTCCAAGGAATATGTGATTGGGAGAATGCGATCTAAAGAAGTTAGATACATGAGACCATTCTTTCGTAGACACATCCTAAACGTTCCTGATCATAGGATTGCCAATTGGGCATTGACAGTCCGTTAAGATCAGTACGTGCTATGTCTTCTCTCAGGGAGAGTGACTAGTCTCGAGTCATTTGTGTGAGTGACACCAAGACAAGCACGTAGGTGCTCAATAGAGAATGAGTTCACTGAACACGATCAACGACGAGTTCTCATATTCATGTCACGTGAGAACTCATGGTTAGGATAATGCAAATTAGTCCTTTGACCTGAGGCATCATAGTTGTCTTGTGGTTAGGTCCTTGATCTTTGATCGTGTCAAATGGCATTCCTTTGGAGTGTCCACGGCATGGTTGGGGTCAAGCTATCTAGTCATGGAGACAAGTGAATGTGCAACAAGGGATCTCTAACCTTCAAACCGTTGAGGGAGAATACTCTATGATATGATTTAGAATCTCTGGCCAGAGTATGAATGAGATGTTGGAATGTGTTCCAGATCACATTCAATAGAATCATATAAGCACGAGATTCACATTGGATAGTATACATGAATAAACTATCAAGCCAAACAATGTGGTCAAGAGTATTGTATTAGAGAAGGACCGTATTGCATTTGTAATCCTAAACTGAATAGGTTCTCTACCTCTTCTGATTAGCTTGGGTAACCATGATATGCTGCTAGGTGTCACTCATGGTTTGTGGAAGCCCTAAATGTGTTTAAACACTAAAGGGAGAATTGAAAGTTAGTTTCAAATTCACAATCGATTTAAAAGAGTTTGAATCGCCCACTGCCTCGCTAAAAGGAACCTAATGGATCGTACACCGTGTAAGGTAAAGATTGAAGATTCAACGGAGATGAGTAAGAATAATTAAATGGTTTAATTATTTATGGCAAGGATTAATTAATATGTTAATTAATCAAACGAATGAGTTCGTTAAAGACCTCGGGATAGTTTTGGACCTTAAGGCCCAATGGGCTTCGAACGTCGAGTCCATTAACTTAAGTTGTATGACAACTTAATGAATAATGATTCACAAAGACCAAATTGCCCAAATTAATCCCTAAGGCCGGCCACAATGTAAGGGTAGCAAACTTGGACTTATTTACAAGTTTGCCACTCAAATGAATTAAGGTATAAATTTGACTTTATAGCCAAAATTCATGAAGGGCTTTCTTTTGGGGAAATTGGAGAAACACAAGCTCTCCCTTCTCTCTAGAAATGGCCGGCCACCCTTGGAGGGTTTAGCTAGCACTCTAGCTCCTCCAAGGTCACTCATTTCTTCTTAATCAAAACCTTGGTGTAGAAACTTAGAGGTTCTCAATTTTGAGAACTTAGAGAACCTATCCTTTCTATATAAATCCATAGTTTTAAGATGCGAGGAATGAAGGCCCTCTCTTTGGGTGATTAGCCTTTGCTTATGCAAAGAGGAATCTACAAAGGTATTAATTTCAACTCACTTGTTTTGAGTTGTTTAAAGGTTCACCAATCTACTAGGCTTTGAACATTCATGGGTAATGTTTTGTTTTTAAGTATATGCAAGCATGATTCCGCCTTTAATTTGTTAATTGCATGCTAATGATATTGCTTAAATGAACATGTTTCTCTAAAATAATCCTTCATCTTGAAGTTGTCACCATGGAAACATGTAGTACGGTTCAGGAAAAAGGGTAAGTTAAGTCCTAGATACATCGGACTGTACCGAATCACTGAACGAATCGGTGAAGTTGCTTACAGGCTTGAGTTGCTTCCAGAATTATCTAAGGTGCATGATGTTTTTCATGTTTCCATGCTTTGCCATTATGTTTCAGATCCATCACATGTGATACCTCCTCAACCGCTGGAAATTAATCCAAATTTAACTTATGACGATGAGCCAGTGACGATTTTGGATTGGAAAGATAAGGTTTTGAGGAATAAGATCATGCGCTTAGTGAAAGTTTTGTGGAGAAATCACTCGGTAGAGGAAGCCACTGGGAGACGGAGGATCGTATGAAGGAAATGTATCCAAACTTGTTTTATGGATATTAGTGGTTTGTATATTAATGTATGCAATTTGGGGGATGAAATTTTCTTAAGGGGGTAGGTTGTGACAACTCGTCCCGAAATATAATCTATTTTATCGTCGAAAGAGTGGAAATGACAATTTTGCCCTTGAGCGTTGGGTTGTGAATAAATATTTGGCCTAGAGAAATGAACCAATAATTTTGATTCCAAATTCTTTGGACCCAATAGAATGTTGGTAGGGTTGTTAGGATTAAATTGGTAGCCCAATTGGAGTTTGAGTTGGGTTATATGTGTAGCCAATCCGGACCATCACACACATACTCACACGTGCACGTTGATCTCTCTCTCTCTCTTTTGAAACCTCTTTCTTCATCCATACAACTTGTACGATCAACCCTTCAACCACCTTCATCTTACACAGATCGAGCTTAAGTTTTACACTAACGAGCTCCTGGTGACCTCACGAACCCATACATACCATTGGATTAAAGAATAGATTACAAGAACCTGAGAACTCGGGAGCTCTAGCGTGCTGCTCTGTTTCTTCGTCACGATCATGGCTTTTTTACGGGGTTTTGAAGTTTAAGGGAGTCTTAGAACTACTCCATAGAGGTCTGGGAACAATTTTGGTCAGTTTTAGACGTCGGGACACTTGAGTTCATTGAGTTGCAAGTTTGGTCGGTTTTCACGAAATTTTCTAACGATATTTCATTGATTTTAGGTTTTCATGAAATTTGGATGAAAAATGAGAAAGATATTGAAGTTTAAAGGTTTTTCTAGTTTCCGGCGACACAGCGGTGACCGGCGCCGGAATTCGGCAAGCCATCGAAGACGAAGGAGAATATGCTAACGGCGTAAGGTAACACCGTTAGTTTTTAGATGGAATATTCCCTAACGGCGTTAAAGGTTCCATTTGTGTGCCAGGCACATGCCTACGAGTGGTTGGCTGATGTGAGAATTATACGCACACAAATTAAACCCTCTTTTTTACAGATGTAGTATAGGTATAAGTAGGGTATCGTTCTAGGCCGGGGATTAGGAGGGATTGCTAATCACTCTAAAATTAAATTAAAAACGTAAAAACAAAGTTTAAAAACACTAAACTAAAATAAAAACACTTAACTAAAATAACTCAAAATAATGAAAACAATTTAAAAATAAAAACTAGGAAATCAATTAGACGGAATTTAAATTAAAAGATTAAAAATAATAAAAGTTAACTAAATAATAATATTATAATAATGGGGGGGTTTGGTTTGGATAAAACGTAAATTAAACTTAACTAAATTACAACTTTGACAAAAACATAAAATAAAAGTGAAAGGATGGACGACGGATTGGCTAGAGGGTTTTTCTCCACACATGACACATAAGCAACCTAAATTGATTTTCAGTTGTTCTTTCAATAAATTGTAAATTTTCAACGCCCCAAATTAACCATGAATTGCATAGATTAATTCTCAGATTTTCCTTAAGTTAATGGATTGGATGATTGCATACGACAACCCAAAACATTCCCCACAAGTTCCCTACATGAATTGCATAATAGAGATACAAGCGAGAATCATTAAGTTCTATGAAAACCATAAGCATTGACGAGGCACTTATTACTATGAATTGCATGAAACTTATGCCAAGAATTTACTTAACGCGATTGTGACTAGCAACCTTCACTACTCATGAATATAAGTTCATAACGATTAGGTGAAATTCACTTATATTCTAGCATCAAATTCATGCATGTAAATTAAGTATGCATTCTCAATCGACAAACATAAATAAGTCATTAATCAAGCAGTTAAGCAAATTAAATCACAACTCAGAAATCACAACTGAAGTTACCAATTCAAATTATAAATATAATCATGACTTTGAATTAACCTCTAGCCAATATAAATTTAATTACACATTATTATAAATTAAAAAACAAAAATTTAAAAACATAATTTGAGTTTGGAGAAATATAACCAAAATAGGGATAAGGGTTTCTGTGCTTGGCTGAGCTTTCTGTGACACATGGGTGCTGTTGCTTATCTCCAAATGGGCGCTGCCCGCATGGCAGCTTCTCTCTCCAATACCCAAGCTTCACGCTGCCAGCTGGCAGTTTCTCAATTTATGTTTTCTTTCTTGCCCGCAGCTCCTTCCAAGGCAGATATCTGCCTTCCTTCTTTCAAGCTGCCTGATGGCAGCTTCTGTTTCTCCCCAAATGTGCCGCTGCCCCGAGGAGCTTCTCAATTGGCTGCCCTGTTTTGCTGCGCCTGGCAGCCTTCCTCTTCGTTTCAAGCTGGCAGCTCCGTGCTGCCTTTGGTTCTCTCTCCCTGGGCTCGCTGGTTGACTTTGGCAGCTTTGCTGCCTTGTTAATTGGCTTCGTGAGCTGCCTTATTCCTCTCCGTGAGTTGCTTCTGATTGGTGCACTGCTCCTGCGCTGCCTTTAGTCTCGCAGCTCGCCCAAATTTTCTCTCCTCTCGCCAACTCCAGCCGCAAGCCTTCTCTTCCTGAGGCGCCTCTTAAGCTGCCAAAGCAGCTTTGCTTGTTTCTCCCCGTCAACTCCTCCTAGGGGCCTCTCCCTTCTCTTACTCCCCAAGCTGCTTTTATTCTCTTGTTTTCTGCTTTTCCCCCAAATGGCAGCTATGCACCGCTGCCTTTTTTATTCCCTCTTTGCTCACCGACACCCCATTTCTTCTATTATTCCTCTCGGTGCTTCTCCGCCGAATCTCACATGCTGCTCTCCAGCTATCACACACACACATATTTAAATATATAAAAATATAAAAATATAAATATATATATATATATATAAATAAATATAAATATATAAATATATATATATATAAATATATATATATATATATATTATTTTCTAAATGATAAGTATAATTCAACAGACAAGATAGTTTAAATGAAATTAATTACTTAACACTTCACTTATTCTATATTTATTTTCTTAACTAGATAAATTTATAAAACATAAAAATAACGTAAATAGCTCAAAATATAACGAACTAACTAAGAAAAGACGAGTGAATTTGATATAAAAATATATATAAATATGATCCGATCAAATACCCCCACACTTAGCTTTTGCTAGTCCTCGAGCAAAACAAAGAAAACAGAAAAAGTAATAACATGAAAAACATTAGCTTCCCCTTATTTGACCCTCATAGAATTTCATTCGAGAACATGAATCAGCAAGAACCATAGCTAGCACCAAACAAACTAATCTAAGTTCATCTTCCTTATTCAAATATTACCAGTAATCTTAAATCATCCTTGAAGTGTAGTGTGTGAGATAGCCATGCTAATGCAATTTCAAGTTTTTATTTTTAAAATCATCATATGCAAACTAGCAACCTTCTCACGGGATATGCACTCAATCACACATGTGTTTAGTTTTAATGTGTTTCGCTCAAAGAAACAAATGTGAAAGTTCTACCATAAGCTTGCATAAAGATCACTTCTCCACAATCATAATTGCAAAACTTAAATCAAGAGGACTTTTATTGGATGTAATGAGGCTTAGGGATAGGGCTATTGAAACGAAAGAATAGGAAAACACAAGTTCCAAGCTACATTGCAAGCAATTCTTTTGTTGAGATTTATAAGAACTCAAGTTCTCCAATGATTCTTTTAACACCTCCAACCACACCCTTAAACTGAAACTTTAAACTTTTTATTTTCTTCATATACAATCTTTCTTTTCTTTTCTTTTCTCTTTTTTTTTTTTTTTTTTTTTTAAAATATACATATGAAATACCCCCACACTTATTCTTTTGTCAAACTCATTCCAAGTACTTCACAAACATTTCTCATAAGACAATCTCAAATTACTCGCTTGGAAAGGGTAAGGAAACATGCTTGAGGTATAAGGGTAGACATATCTGGTGATAAGAAATAAAAGGCTCAACAAAAACGGCTCAAATTGGCAATCTAATGATATCAATTTTTTTCTTTGGGAAATAAGGTTATTTGGGCCATGGTGGTGAACCTAATGCCTCTATCATTTTCAAGTTCATGCAATCAATGACAAATATTTCAAAAGATCGTTACGCAAGTTCTAGAGATGCATCTCACATAAGTTCATCACACATGAAAGAATAGGAGTGTATGAAAAATGCACACACTTTCAATAGGCTCAAAAACTCACATGGGATGTATATGGTCACTAAATTCACATATGAAGCTTTAATTCATGCTTTAGTTTCACATCAACAAGGCTATGTGCATTTGGATTTTCAAAGATGATCAAACATGTACAATACTAACAAGAGAACAAGGAATTTCACATAACACATGTTAACTAAGTTCTTGATAATCATGGTTCAAATTCATCCAGTTATATCATTGGGTCGGGAAACTAATAAAAAACTAATTTAAAACCATAAGGAAGACAAGACAATCTTTTTGGATTTTTTTTTTTAAATTTTTTCGAAAAAAATTAAATAAAACAGAACTAATTAAGAAAACAAACAGCAATAACATGGAAACAAATGAAACCAGTTCAAAGTCGAAGGTACAAAAATTTTCAATTTGGTCATTTTTTATACTTGATACCCCCACACTTAAACTAGACATTGTCCCCAATGTCATAAAACATTAATATGCAAATAAAAATAAAAGGAATAAATAAAACGAAACAAAATAAAGCAATAGGACTGAAAACTTCCCTAATTTGCAGAAAACCAAGCGATGACCCCCAAGCGTAAATTTTGCAATCAACTTCAAGGGAGAAAATAACCAAACGTTCCTGCAAAGAAAAGAAGTAAATCAGTTAAGCACGCAAGCAAAATATAGAAAAATGCAAACGAAAAATAAAAATTGAAAATAAAAGATAATGAAAAGAACTAATAGGCGATCATTGGTCGTCCTTATTGATTTTCCACAGCTTTCATCTTGAACTGGATGGGCCTCTTTCTTGCAAGTGATCCTCGGCTTAGTTGAGGATGAATCAGCACGTTGTCTCCACATGCTTCAAGTAGTCCGGTCTCCACGCAGGTGTGGCATCTTCTTGAACTCTTGGATCAACCCAGACTCATCTGCTCTTGGGTGCACCTCAGACTCCTCCTGCTTCGTCTGTGAGGTACTTTTGTTTTTGAAGAAGTACCTCAACACAGGTTTATTTTTGAAGTGGGCTGGGAGGGGTCTGAGATGAGTACTCGAGAGCAAGACTAGGTAAGCAATCAGGATCTCACTTTCTCCACGTTCCTCAGATGAAGGAGAGGAGAAAGCATAATATGAGATACTTTTGCTTTTAACCTTTTTAATATGAAATACTTTTGCTCTGGAAGGTTTGTTTTCTGGGGTGATCCAAGGGATGAAGAACACTGAATAACTCGAAAGCTTTCTTTGGGAAGACATTATCGGAGATGAAGAGAGGTTGAGAGGTTGAGAGGTTGAGAGGTTGAGAGGGTGTGAAGGTGTGTCTTTGCTGTGAAAGGCGAAGGTCGAACTTATAGAAATTTGGCTTCACAACCGGAACTATTCCTTCACTATTTGTCGGCAGCCGGTGATGGATGAACAGTGCCCGTTACGCGCTTTCTGACAAAGCTTCCGTAATTTCCGCGAAGCTGACTGCGCATGCGACGAGTGACGACAAATTGGAATGATGATCTTTTGAAAACCGGGGTTCAAAACCGGGTGCGGCTCGTGGTTTTCGCAACGCTCCACGCTGCACGTGATGCAGGTGACGACAAACTCGAAAAACTGAGCGCCTCGTGATGCCTGAGTCACGCCCAGCTTTTGATAAAGGATTCCGGCATTTGAGAAAGGTGTCTGGCTATTTCGATTTGCGCGAGGACGCGTCTTCAACCTCAGAGGAGCGCCTCTCTTTGATTTGCTTCTTTTTATAGAGGCGCTAATTCTGCTTCACATCACACTTGAACTCCCTTCCTCAAATACTCTCCTCTGTAAACACTCTCTTCTGCACTTCTTAATCTTTCCGATCTCTTCTTCCGCTTCAGCAATCTTAATTTTTCCGAACTCTTTTCTTCCTCAACCTCCTCTAAAAATGTCTTGCCCTTCCGACCGTCGCCTAAACTTGAATGTCGGGGAAGACGATGACTCGTCTTCTCCGAACAACATTTGGAATCCTTCCTTCATATCCCCCAATGGTCCTCTTACAGTCGGGGACACGATGATGAGGAATGAAATCACCGCTACGGTGATTGCCAGAAATCTGCTCACTCCAAGGGACAATAGGATGCTGTCTAGGCGGTCGGACGAGCTGGCCGTTCAGGAATCCCTTGCCCTCAGCGTCCAGAGTGCAGGCTCAGTTTCGAACATGGGCCAGCGCCTGCTTGCCCGAACTCGTCAGGTGGAGTCGCTGATGGCGGAGGTGGCCAGTCTTCGGCAGGAAGTCAGAGGACTCAGGCACGAGAACAAGGAGTTGCACATGCTTGCAACTAGTTACTCGACCAGCATGAAGAGGAAGCTGGACCAGCTGCAGGAGTCGGACGGTCGGATTCAGAGCGATCATGATAGGTTCATGGCGCTACTCCCGAGGTTTATGTTGCCTTCGTCCTCGGGAGTTGCACCAAGCGTTCCGGCTCCGGAGATTCCAACTCTGGCTCTTCGTCTTCCCGGAGCTCCGTCAACCTCTGAGGCGCCACCTAACCAATAACCAATGATTGCTATTAGTTTTTCGTATTATTGTAATTTTTTTTTTTAAGTTTATTTAAATAAATATATATATATATATATATAAATATAAATATAAATATTACTAATATTATTATTATTATTAATATTTTTTTTTTTAGGTTTATTTTAAGCAATATAAAATATGTAAATTAAAATATGTAAATTAATGTAAAAAGATTTTATTTACCCGCACTTAAAATAAAAAAAATGCCTTTAATTTATTTAAACACAAGCTAAACAAAATTCAACCAAATAAAACAACTAACTAAACAAAACAAAAATTGCAAAGTAAAGGCAATAAAGATGAGGGTTTAGAAATGCAAATCTGGTTGCTTGGGTTGCCTCCCAAGAAGCGCTTGCTTTAACGTCTTTAGCCGGACGAATCTTTCCATTAACCTCCCCTTGGCTCCAAAGCATGAAATTTATCTTTTAACGGGAGGTGATATTTGAAATGATTCGGCAGCGGTCTGAATTCAAGGGTGGGCGCCTGAATCATTAAAATTAGAGACAAGTTAGTATAAAATAAAAATAAAATTAAAATTGGAGAAAATGGCTTACTGTCTTTCTCCGACTTAAACTCAAATACAAAAACTACGCCTTTGGATATTTCGGGGAATTTGCACTTGGCCAGATTGACGATGATGGTTGTGGCTTGTCCCGTGTCATCGATCTTAATTTCTTGGGCCTTGATTGTCTGCACTGCCTCTGTGATGTTTTCTTGATGTTGCCCAACCACTTCGATATCTTGAACCATTTTTCTTGGTGCACCAAGAATTTGGATTTCACTATGGACCTTTGGAAGAAATTCCACAACGTCTTTTTCACTCTCATCAAAATTTGGAAGTAAAATTCTGCAAGGAAAAAGGACATTCGGTGGAAAAATGTCAGAATGAATTGAACTTTGAACAACCTCACCATAGTTGGACGACATAGGGACTTGAGGGGTTTGAGACAAGAATTCGTCTAAACTGCCCAGGTCGTCCTCCTCATCTTCTTCTTGCAGCGGCAAGTCATCCACGTTCGGGCTATGGTTGGATGGTTCTGGGACAACTTCATCCTCCTCGTCACCTTCCAAAAAGATGGCTTCTTCATTTTCAACTTCTGCATTTGAATTTGCAATGGTGGAGTTGGAGAATTCACTTTGATCTTGAATCTGTGCCATGATCTCCATAATCTCCCCAACTTGCCTTTCCAATTCATCCACCTTGTTGGTCCGGTCTTGCATCTCCTGGATTCGATTTTCCACTCCCTGATTCAAAGAAGTGAGTAACTTATTAAATGTATCATTATCCAGAGATGTACCTGAATCGAATTGGGCAGATTGTTGTGGTGGTTGTGATGGTGATGTATAGAACTCATCATACGGCTGCCAATATTCTCCTTGGTGAGTCTCCTTAGCTTGATTTTGTGACCCCTGCACCAAAGAGTTTAATTCATTAAGAATTTGATTATAATCCACGGGCATACTTGAATTCGATTGGAATTGTTGTGGGGGATGTTGTGGTGGCTGCATAGGTCTGGAATAGAACTCGTCTTGCTGCCAATATCCACTTTGTTGAAAATGTTGAGGTTCATCCCACATTTGATTTGAATAATCCCTCCAATCCGAATTACAAGCGTTGTAAAACATATTGCCCCTTGATTGATAATAGCCTTGATATCCCCAATCATCTTCATATGCAGAAAATTGAGGATACTGATGAGTCTGATATCCTTGCCCATAGGGCACATCAAGTGTAGGGACACTTGGCATTGTGGTCCGTTCGGCATTATGCGACAATTGAGAAGTAAGATTTGCCAATTGAGCTTGAATACTAGCAAAATCCATGTCTTACTTCTCTAGTACCTAAAATTAAAGAAAGAGAAATAAATCAAATACCAAAAGTACAATACATAAACACAAATATAAACTAAAACACAACAAAAACACAAATATAAAATAAACACAAACAAAAATAAAGGGATTAGCAAATTTACTAATCCCCGGCAACGGCGCCAAAATTTTGACGGGATTTTAAACCGTACAAATTTAACCCTCTTTTTTACAGATGTAGTATAGGTATAAGTAGGGTATCGTTCTAGGCCGGGGATTAGGAGGGATTGCTAATCACTCTAAAATTAAATTAAAAACGTAAAAACAAAGTTTAAAAACACTAAACTAAAATAAAAACACTTAACTAAAATAACTCAAAATAATGAAAACAATTTAAAAATAAAAACTAGGAAATCAATTAGACGGAATTTAAATTAAAAGATTAAAAATAATAAAAGTTAACTAAATAATAATATTATAATAATGGGGGGGTTTGGTTTGGATAAAACGTAAATTAAACTTAACTAAATTACAACTTTGACAAAAACATAAAATAAAAGTGAAAGGATGGACGACGGATTGGCTAGAGGGTTTTTCTCCACACATGACACATAAGCAACCTAAATTGATTTTCAGTTGTTCTTTCAATAAATTGTAAATTTTCAACGCCCCAAATTAACCATGAATTGCATAGATTAATTCTCAGATTTTCCTTAAGTTAATGGATTGGATGATTGCATACGACAACCCAAAACATTCCCCACAAGTTCCCTACATGAATTGCATAATAGAGATACAAGCGAGAATCATTAAGTTCTATGAAAACCATAAGCATTGACGAGGCACTTATTACTATGAATTGCATGAAACTTATGCCAAGAATTTACTTAACGCGATTGTGACTAGCAACCTTCACTACTCATGAATATAAGTTCATAACGATTAGGTGAAATTCACTTATATTCTAGCATCAAATTCATGCATGTAAATTAAGTATGCATTCTCAATCGACAAACATAAATAAGTCATTAATCAAGCAGTTAAGCAAATTAAATCACAACTCAGAAATCACAACTGAAGTTACCAATTCAAATTACAAATATAATCATGACTTTGAATTAACCTCTAGCCAATATAAATTTAATTACACATTATTATAAATTAAAAAACAAAAATTTAAAAACATAATTTGAGTTTGGAGAAATATAACCAAAATAGGGATAAGGGTTTCTGTGCTTGGCTGAGCTTTCTGTGACACATGGGCGCTGTTGCTTATCTCCAAATGGGCGCTGCCCGCATGGCAGCTTCTCTCTCCAATACCCAAGCTTCACGCTGCCAGCTGGCAGTTTCTCAATTTATGTTTTCTTTCTTGCCCGCAGCTCCTTCCAAGGCAGATATCTGCCTTCCTTCTTTCAAGCTGCCTGATGGCAGCTTCTGTTTCTCCCCAAATGTGCCGCTGCCCCGAGGAGCTTCTCAATTGGCTGCCCTGTTTTGCTGCGCCTGGCAGCCTTCCTCTTCGTTTCAAGCTGGCAGCTCCGTGCTGCCTTTGGTTCTCTCTCCCTGGGCTCGCTGGTTGACTTTGGCAGCTTTGCTGCCTTGTTAATTGGCTTCGTGAGCTGCCTTATTCCTCTCCGTGAGTTGCTTCTGATTGGTGCACTGCTCCTGCGCTGCCTTTAGTCTCGCAGCTCGCCCAAATTTTCTCTCCTCTCGCCAACTCCAGCCGCAAGCCTTCTCTTCCTGAGGCGCCTCTTAAGCTGCCAAAGCAGCTTTGCTTGTTTCTCCCCGTCAACTCCTCCTAGGGGCCTCTCCCTTCTCTTACTCCCCAAGCTGCTTTTATTCTCTTGTTTTCTGCTTTTCCCCCAAATGGCAGCTATGCACCGCTGCCTTTTTTATTCCCTCTTTGCTCACCGACACCCCATTTCTTCTATTATTCCTCTCGGTGCTTCTCCGCCGAATCTCACATGCTGCTCTCCAGCTATCACACACACACATATTTAAATATATAAAAATATAAATATATAAATATATATATATATATAAATAAATATAAATATATAAATATATATATATATAAATATATATATATATATTATTTTCTAAATGATAAGTATAATTCAACAGACAAGATAGTTTAAATGAAATTAATTACTTAACACTTCACTTATTCTATATTTATTTTCTTAACTAGATAAATTTATAAAACATAAAAATAACGTAAATAGCTCAAAATATAACGAACTAACTAAGAAAAGACGAGTGAATTTGATATAAAAATATATATAAATATGATCCGATCATTGGCGCGTGTGGCCGTGCCTTGGTCGGCGCGTGGGTGGTCGGAAATTTTTTCTAAAAATATGGGGATGTTCGTGGGGTTGATTAGGCCATATTTGTATATTCAAACACCCCAATTGAGCAACGTATGGGAAGTTATTACATAGTTTTGTTGTTGTGTTTAAAATAACGTTAAAACAGGGGTTTCTCATATAGGTGAGACTTTTCCCAAAGACGAGCACAACCAGGCTCGGCTCAGGGGTTACGACCCTGCGACATATCGGTGAGTGGGCTTTTGGTTTTTATATATATCCGTATATACATGCTTCACGTTTCCTATAAATTGTTTTAAATATAATTTCGTTTTAAATGCCATGTATAATGCATCATACCTTAGTCTGTGCATTAGTATAAATATACATAATGTTGCTGGACGCTACAGATGCTCAGGTAAGTTCTAGGTGAGTATATTATGCTTATAGTGATTATGGTGAGTATGGATGTGATTGGTGGTATTTAGAGCTCATTAACCTGCACCCCGGTGTTAGTGCTCCTGCCCATGGTCATGGCACAGTCCTTCACGTGAAGTTTACCTCCCACATTGTACGCTCACCTTGGATCCAAGTCAGTGCACAGTCTTGTCATACAGACCACTATAGGTGGTTCTAACTCGTAGGTGACCCGCGATTTATCGCACAATCTTTATGTGATCGTAGCACTTGAGCGTATTTATTTACACCTAGTCCTATAGTACAGACCACTATATGTGGTTCTGACTAGTGTGCAGTCATATTTGATGAGTTATAGATTTAGCTGTACAGGCCACATTAGGTGGATTCGGCTGACATGTTACTTTTCATTGATTTACTTCACTTGGTTACTTATTTTATTTATACTAAGATATTGACATGGCATATTTGTGGTTTTGTTAGCTTGAGGTTGGTTTCAATATAGCTATGTGTTATATTTTTTGAGAAATTATATTGGTTTTACAACGAGGGATTATTATGTTTGATAAGTGAACAGTTTTGAAAAGCTTTTTTTTTGCCCACTCACACTTTTTGTTTTACGCCCCTCCAGGTTCTAGGTAGAAGTGCTTGTTGGTGGTTTGTGAAGAGTTGTCGGCGGTTCTGACAGACTACCTCAAATGTAGGACTTTCTCTGGTATTGTATAACTAATACTTGCTTTTCTGGACTGCACCTAGGATACCTATGCTCTGATTATGTATAATTAACCTTTAACTCTCGTCACTCTCACTTACTTATCCACTAAGTGTAAATTATTTAGTTTCGTTTTTATTCACTAACATTTTCACTTTATCACTTCCGCATTGCACAGTTGACTACGTCACCTCACATGACGGCTAGCACGCCCTGATTTGGGTTGGGGTGTGTCATAAAATGATGCTACCGTTCCAAAAAGCCTCGCAGCTTTTCCAGGAGGCTTTTAATGAGATACTTCCACTTAAAATCTCAAAGAAATTGTATTGTTTTTTAACTTTCGATGTCTAATAAGTATCTTGTGTTTGTTTTTGTAGGAGCCAGGTGATTTTGGGTCTGTATATTGTCATTGATTTCAACATTTGGTTCCTTGGTGGGTTTGAATTTACAATCAGCTCGTTTTTCACTCGCTTAATGGTGCGTAAGATTTTAATCTTACTATTCCTTTTTTTTTTGTATCACCTAAATATCTAATAATTTTTTTTCATTCTGGCTACTTCATTATGGATCTTAATGTTTGATCATTACTTAATGCATTTTGGGTAGTCTGTGAGTTTTGACTGTCTATGCTTAATCTGTGTATTTAATGAATTATTAGGGTTTTGATGTATCTTAACATCATTTTGTTCATGCTAATTAAGGATTGAATTCATCTTTAAGATATGTTTGAATTTCTTGATTGAATGAACTTCAAAGTATGTTTTGATGCAATTGGAGGAAATAAATAAAAAGGAGGGTAATGAGATTGACTGCATAATTTGTATTTTGGGTTTAGTGACCTATAAAACTACATAATTTTTTGAAATTCATGTGCAAAGTAATTGATAAATATAATGCTATTGAAAGTTCTTATTATTGTGATTGTGTTGTGCTTGCTTTGTATTTGCTTAGCTTAATTATAAATTAAGGGTGGTTGATAGGTTCATATTTATGTGACTTGGTTAACTTGTTTCCTTGCATTTAGGTTGTTAGTTCTTAGTTATTTTAGTATTTTAAGCTATTTTTGTGTGTTTGTAGGTCCAATGGGCTAAAGGAGCAAGAAAGTGCAATTTGGAGCCTTTTGGAGCACTTTTGGGCATTGGAAGGATAACACATGCTTGGAGATAAGTGGATGGCCGAAATTGAAGACCAAAGGAGGCTAGGATTGAGTGAAGAGATGAAGAAATGAATTCAAGACAAATGAAGAACAAAGAGTTCAGAATTGGAAACCAAAAGTTTCTATTTTTGGCTTAGAACTTTCCTAATCCTACTTCACTTATGTTCTAGCTACAAAAGGGTTTCTAAAACTTGTTAGGTTGCCTAATAACATGTTTCTAGAAGTCCTAGAATCTGCCTAAAGCTTGCCGTACAAGGGAGAGGTCCATTTCCTATTTTCTGCACAAGCAACCCACTTTCCCTTTCCTTTACACCCTTGCCGCACCAAAATCTGCAAGGAAGTCACATTCCTATTTTATTCTATTCTTACTGCACAAGGGGGAACCTTTCTTCCCTATTTTTTGTCCTAAAACACATTCCTTTTTAGTTTAAGTTATTGCCGTACCTATTCCTTCCCTTTTCCTTTTGATTTCTGATATTCAACTCCTTTCCAAGCTATGCCGCACCCTACATTCCTTTTCTCTCTTAATTTCTGACTCTTTATTTCTTATGGGACAAAATAGCTAAGTTTTGGACCTTCCCTAATCTTTGCCGTGCCCTTCTTCCCTATAAATACATATGTGCTGCACCTTTTTGTTCTCTCTACATAATCCTCTCCATTCATCCATCCACCTATCTACCTATCCATCCTCTACCACCCTTCTACACATCCATAAAACTATCTACACATTCTGCCGCACCAAGTATCTATCCTAAACATATCCATACACCACTCACACCTTGGTGCCACATATTTGCAAGGAAAGAGGATTGCTTGGAGTTGTGCTAGCCATTCAATTTGGATTGCTGGAGCATTCTAGGTGTATTCTACTCTGGTTTTCAATGTTTAATTTCAATTGTTTTTGTTTTATTGCGAATATGTGGAACTAAATTCGTTGTAGCTAGAAGAGATTCAAAACCATGAATATATTTGCAATATGAGTTTATTACCTTTAGTTATGATTTCATGAATTGTGAATGCAATTTGCTTAACTGTTTGATTGATAACTTATTCTTGTATGTTGATTAAGGATGCATACTTAGTTTTCATGCATGAATTTGATGCTAGAATATAAGGGAGTTTCACTTAATCGTTATGAACTTATATTCACAAGTAGTGGAGGTTGCTAGTCACAATCGCGTTAAATGAATTCCTGGCAGGAGTATCATGCTGTTCATAGTTATGAATGTCTTGTCAATGCTTATAGTTTTCGCAAAGCTTAATGATCTTTGATTGTATCTCTATTATGATGTTCATTTAGGGAACTTTTGAAGAATGTTTTGGGTTGTTGTATACGTTGTCCGTCCAATTCAATAATTTAAGAAAAACTTGAGGGTTAAAAAAATGATGTCACGATTAACCTGGGGTGTTGAGGTTCATGGTTTATCGAAATCATAACTAGAAATCAATTTTGTGTTGCAAGTGTGTCATGTGTGGAGAAGAACCCTCTAGCTAACCTATCACCCATTGAATCACCCTAGTTTTATGTCTTTGTTTACATTCTGCAATTTATTTAGTTTTAGTTTCAATTTTTGTGCGAAACCAAACCCCTATTGTTAAGTAGTGTCAATTAAGTTAGAATCTGTCCAAATTTGTGTCTAGTTAGTTCTTTGAGTTTATTTTCGTCCAAATCAATCCCTAGTGTCTGTTTTGAGTCAATTTGATTGTTTTGAGCTGTTTTGAGTCATATAGTTTGTTTTGAGTTATTTGAGTTTAGTTAAGTGTCTTTAGCCTAGTTTTGTGTTTTTGAGTCTTGTTTAGTGTTTGTAAGTCAATTTAGAGTAGATTAGCAATCCCTCATAATCCCCGGCCTAGAACGATCCCCACTTGCATCTTGACTACAACTGTCAACAAGAGGGTTTAATTTGTGTGTTGTTTTACATCGCATCAGTGGTTCAAAATTAGAATTTTATTCATGCATGCTTTTTCCTTTCTTCCCAACTATCAATTTGTTGTCGGGGGCTGTAATTTCATTCATCTTAGAGAAGAGTATCTCATTACAAGTAACTCAATCATTTTAGTTTTCATCTACTTTTTGTTTCTTAATGTCTAGTGGCTTATATGGTTTGTAACCATTAATTGACCTAACTTTATATTTACAATTATGTTAACATATTATGTGAAATCCAGTTCTTGGATTTCATTGTTATAATCTACGTATTTGTATTATTGAGGTTTTATATTATTTTTTAGGAATTTATATTAATTTATTTGAATTTAGATTTTAATTAAACTAGTTACAAAGAGTGAAGTTTGGAAATTAATTATTTAAAATCCGTAGACCTTTCGAGGTCACAATTTATATTTTTGAATAGAGCTCGATCTCATGAATGCGTATGTGCAAACCATTTGTGAAATGGAGTTATATCGAAAGAGTTATTAATGTTTAAAGCTAGGGTTATTCTTGTAAATTTGGACTCATCTAGAAGGCTCCAATAATTCTAGAGCAATAAGGAGGATGCCACGTGTGTGGCCTAGATTAAAAGAAATGAAAAGATGAATAGAGGAGGAAGGGAGAACATGAGAGACAAGGAGGGAGCTTTGGCCAAGAGAAGGAGAAGAGAGAACTAAGAGCCCAATCATAAACAAGTGAAATGAGAGAAATGAGGGAAGGGCAGCAAAACATCCCCCCGACCCGTGCTACTTGCGACCAGGTTATAGTTGGTGGGTTTCTCCTGCGAATTTTGTCCTTTTTCCCACGAATTGGTTTGATCTACCCCTCTTAATCATCATCTCGACCCTTCCTCTACCATTTCCACATCAAATTTGAGGAGATTGGATTTGAATTTGGAAAGAAATGCACCGATGGGTATGACGGCTTCGTGGAGGCAATCCATTAAATCTGAAGGTAACTCCGCCAACCACCACCACTAATAGGCTCCGCTCAACCTTATGAACAAAGCCTAAACAATGGTGGAGGCGTTGGGGTGAGCATAGAGGTCAAATCGAAGCACACCCTCTTTAGTGTTTCTAGCGAGATTGTGTGAAATTGAAGCTTTTCTCGGCCAAGTTGGCCTTGGTCACAGGTATGAAAATTGCTCCCCTCATTGACATCTACTTGCCTGTAAAATTTGGTAATTTTTAAAAAAAGTTGAATCTTCCGGCCGACCGCCACCCACGGTGGCACATGCCAAGTGGGCCGACGAGGTCTTTCTAAGTCCAATTAGATGCCCTGAATTCATAATCGATATCCGTATGAAGTGGTTTGATTGTTTGAACTTAGTTTCATTATGATACATCACTTGATCAAAATTTGAATCGACGATCCGACTGTTGGATCGTCACCAAATTTTAATCTGTTATAGAACGTAATATTTGAGAATAGCTGGAACTGATGGATTGGAAATCCGATGTACGGATCTTCCCGAACTAGATTTCTAAGTTAGTAAAATTAATTGTTGACCGCCTTTTGATTTGGTACTTGGCTGAGATCAGACCGTTGGATCATAATGAAATTTTAATATGTTGTTTTAGAAGCATAATGTGGGTCTTTGGAAGTTACAGATATGAAATCTGATGTGCGGATTTTTTGAATCAAATTACGCATGGTTGTGGCACCACCGTTGATCGAGAGATGACTTTGGTCAACATATCTCGAATCATTTATAAAACCAAAATTAGTATTAGTAGAAGCATACTGGGGATAGTCGAGCTTATATCGATGAGTGACTTTAACATATGTGATATGGTGATTACACGATCCTTTATCTTAATATCCTTTGTGGATATGACTTGGTTTTATTAAAGGTGTTTTCTATTAAAATGAGATTCTTTTATAATTGGCCATCAATCTATTTTTATTAAATGTGAACCGATTCATGGATTGGTAATATTTGTGAAAAGGTGATTTGAGTTGCATATTGAAATTTTTGTTAAATTGAGGGCTAGTACCATAACCCTGCTTGGTTAATCCGTGATAGGAGACCATATTATTTATGGATCGTGCTTGGTTAATCCGCGATAGGCGATCCTTATGGCCATACATACTTAGGAGTGATCATGCTTGGTTAATCTGCGATAGGTGATCACTGCCTAATATTTCTATAGGTGTGACTTTGCTTGGTTAATTCGCGATAAGGGGTCAATACCTACTTGGTTGTCTTGGTCCTGCTTGGTTAATCTGCGATAGGGGACCATGGTTCTGCTTGGTTAATCCGTGATCGCGGACCATATTTTCTTTAGATCATGCTGAAGGATTATTTTGAGAAAAACATGTTCATTTAAGCAACATCAATAGCATACAATTAACAATTAAAGGCGGAATCATGCAAGCATGCACTTAAAAACAAAACATTACCCATGAAATTCAAAGCCTAGTAGAATGGTGAACCAAGACTCAACTCAAAACAAAGTGAGTTGAGAAATTAATACCTTTGTAGATTCCTCTTTGCATAAGCAAAGGCTAATCACCCAAGGAGAGGGCATTCATTCCTTGCATCTTAGATCCATGGATTTGGATGGATGAAAAGGTTTCTCCAAGTTCCCAAAATTGAGAACCTTTAAGTCTCCACACCAAGGTTAGATTTAAGAAGAAATAAGTGACCTAGAAGAAAAAGAGATTGCTAGATATTCCCCTCTAGGTGGCCGGCCCTTTTAGAGAGAAAAAGAGAGCTTGTGTTCTCTCCAATTTCCCCAAAAAGAACCCTATAGAATTTTGGCTATAAAGTCATATTGATACCTTAATTCATTGGAGTGGCAAACTTGTAAATAAGTCCAAAACCCACTCCATCTCTAAATGGCCGGCCATTGGGATTTATTAGGCTATTTGGGCCTTTGTGAATCATTATTCATTAAGTTGTCATACAACTTAAGTCAATGGACTTGACGTTCGAAGCCCATTGGGCCTTAAGGTCCAAAACTATCCCGAGGTCTTTAACGAACTTATTCGTTTGATTAATTAACATATTAATTAATCCTTGCCATAAATAATTAAACCATTTAATTATTCTTACTCATCTCCGTTGTTTCTTCAATCCTACCTTACACGGTGTACGATCCATTAGGTTCCTTTTAGCGAGGCAGTGGGCGATTAAAACTCTTTCAAATCGATTGTGAATTGAAACTTACTTTCAATTCTCCCTTTAGTGTTTATACATGTTTAGGGCTTCCACAAACCATGAGTGACACCTAGCAGCATATCATAGTTACCCAAGCTAATCAGAAGAGGTAGAGAACCTATTCAGTTTAGGATTACAATGCAATACGGTCTTTCTCTAATACAATACTCTTGACCACATTGTTTGGTTTGATAGTTTATTCATGTCTACTATCCAATGTGATTCATGTACTTATATGATTACCTTGAATGTGATTTGGAACGCCTTCCTAAATCTCATTTATACTCTGGCCAGAGATTCTAAATCATATCATAGAGTATTCTCCCTCAAACGGTTTGAAGGTTGGAGATCCCTTGTTGCGCATTCACTTGCCTCCATGGCTAAGTGGCTTAACCCCGACGATGCCGTGGACACCCTCCTGATGGTGTGACTTTGACATAATCAAAGATCAACGACCTAACCACAAGACAACTGTGATGCCTCAGGTCAAAGGACTACTTTGCATTATCCCAACCATGAGTTCTCATGTGACATGAATATGAGAACTCTTCGCTGATCGTGTTCAGCGAACTCATTCTCTATTGAGCACCTACGTACTTGTCTTGGTGTCAGACACACCAATGACTCGAGACTAGTCACTCTCCCTAAGAGAAGACATAGCACGTAATGATCTTAACGGACTATCAATGCCCAATTGGCAATCCTATGATCAGGAACATTTAGGATATGTATACGAAAGAGAATGGTCTCTTGAATATAACTTCTTTAGATTACATTCTCCCAATTACATATTCCTTGGACTTATCGTTTAAGCATATAACATTTATATGAGACGGCTCAAACAATAACCTTTGCCCTTTATATATATAAACTACATTAGTTTAACTTTGTGAAATGTCTGTAAAGTATCATCATATGATTGGTTTTAGGGCACATTTCCAACACATGCTTGGTTAATCCGCGATAGTCAATCCTTATATCTTTGGTATAACCACACACACACTTAGAGATGATCATGCTTAAGTAATCCGCGATAGCTGATCACTATCTAACAAATGCGTAAGAGTGACTCTACTTGGTTAATCCGCGATAGGGGGCCACTTCCTGTTTGGTTAGGTTTCGGCCGAACTGGCGTCCCTCTAGCCCTAGTTTTTAGTGTATTATGAACGATGGTTTTGAGAATCTTTTGGATTGAATTAGAAAAACCATTGGATTTTTGGGTGACTCCTTCAGAGTTTTTAGTGACTTAACTATGATTTCATAAAAATATGATTTTATATTTGAGGTTTATAAATGGTGATCGATGATCTTTCTTTTTATTGAATATCACATACTTGTATTATTGTCACTCATGCGAGCTTCGCAATTTATCCAGGTTTTGGTTGGCCAATGCATCATTCCCATGATGTAGGCACTGATTATACACGTGATAGATTTGGGTAGATTACGAGAAACCACTAGATATTTTCGATTCCGTTGAGTGGTCCAGAATCTTTACTCTTGTTCATTTCCATAAGGTTAATCTTGAAACCTAGATTTGAGTGAATGAGAATTACCCCAAAAGACCTTGTGAATATTAAATGGATTCACCACGTTCAATTACTTATAATTCAAGTAGGGAATTATGTAAAGTTCCTTAATTAAATTCGTGAAATGATATGTTTTCACATTGATTGATTAACGTAGTGAAATGCTAAGATCATGCATCTTTGATTCATGAATTGATTAATTGGTAGGATTGTGGAATGACGTTGGATATGATTGTTATTATTATGATTATTTTAGTTGATTAGTGTGGTTTGAGAATAATACTATGCTTCATTGGTTATTTGATATGTTACATGTTGTGGATGGAGGTATCATGTTGAAAATAAAGTGAATTGGGATGATTGTTCGAGTGTAGTGAAGGATGAAATACGAATGGCTTAATCCTTATTTAGGGTACATAGGCAATCTAACGAGGAGGTTAGATGAGGCCATAAAGTATATGAAAAAATTACCATGCTAATCGATGTTTGAATTATGCTTTGGACATATCTCGGAGATGGGGTATGTTAGATATATGGGTGTTTGGTGACGTCATGTGTTGATCCTGAACGTATGTCGGGATCGGGGCGTGACATATTCATTTTAATAATTACCATTTTCTTTGATAAATTGAAAACACTAATTTTGTGAGAAGAAATTCATCTTATTCCCTGTTTCATAAAATTGTGTAGTAATTGGAGGAAATGTTTGAAGAAAATGAAGTTACATAATTGTTCATGTGATTTGTAATCCCGCAATAACGTGATGTGAGAATTACTTGACACACAAATTAAACCCTATTGATGACAATTGTAGTAATGATGTAAGTAGGGATCGTTCTAGACCGGGGATTAACTAGGGATGCTAATCTATAAATATAAGACTCAAAAACACTAAACTAGACTCTATAAACTCAAAACTAATTTCAAACACTCAAAACAGCAAATGATAATAAAAAAAAGACTCAATTCTAAACTTAACAAGTGATTTGGACGAAAATATAACTTTAAAAGACTCAAAAGATTTAAAGAAAACAAGTTTTGACTCTAAAAGTAAGACTTAAAAGCAAGGGGTTTTGGTTTGATGAAAATTGAACTTTAAAACTTAAACTTTGAAAACAAACTTAAAGCAAAATAGATTGTGATGAAATAGAATGATGAGAAACTAGTTAGAGGGTTCCTTATCCACACATGAACATATGCATATAATTTGATTCCCAGTTATGACTTCAACAAACGATGAATGACAATGTTCCAAGTTAATTAGGTTTGCTTAAATTAACTCTTAGATTTCCCTAGATTCATTGGATTGCAAGGAATACGCATTACAACCAAATTATTCCTCATCAAAGTCCCTAACTATGGAATACGCATGATAGAGACATTTAACAAAGATCATTAAGTTCAACGGAAATCATAAACATTGACTAGGCATTCATAACTATGGAATACGCATGTTACTCTTGCCAAGGATTTACTTAACACAATCGTGACTAGCGATCTTTACTACTCATGAATATAAGTTCATAACGATTAGGTGAAATTCCCTTATATCCTAGCATCAAGTTTTAGGCATGCAAATTAAGTGTCAACCCTTAACCCACATACATAAACAAGTCTTTAATCAAAACAGAAAAGTAAACCACATTTAAAGTTTATGAATTCATAACTAGAGTAAATCAAATCATAACCAACATATGTCCATGGCTTCAAATTTGCCTCTAACTAAAAAGAAATTAGTTCCACATGTTTAACATAATTGAACAACAATTTAAATTAAACATTGAAAAACAAAAGAAAGAAAACACCTAAACGTTCCAACGATCCAAGCGCATCCAAGGACTTTCCTCTTCTTCTCTTTGTTGCGGCACAAGGCTTTGAATGATGTTGAAGGGTTGGTTTTATGGAGGAATGGATGGAGGAAGTTTAGATATGTAGGGAGAGGCAAGGAAAGGCTTGTAGAATGGTTTATTCTTGGATGATTTGAATGAGGTTGCTACCATGGTATTTATAGGGATGGAGATGGACTTGTTTAATGTAATTTTCTGGTGGGAACACATAAAACTCACGGCAAGAGTGGAATAGGTTGGTGGTGGTAGGTTTTGAGTCATCCACTTCACATGTCATGGTGAACTAAGCATTGCATCATCCACTCAAATGTCATGGTGAGCTAAGCATTGCATCATCCACTCAAATGTCATGGTGAGCTAAGCATTACATCACATTTTTAGGCCCATTGCAATACATTTTTGGGCTTCTTTGAATCAGATTTTTGGGCTTCTTTTCTTTCAAATTTGTCCTTCCATCTAGCTTGGATCGTAAGCACTCCATCTTGGGCCCAAAAACACTTCAAACTACTCCAAATTGGCTCATAATGCACCCTTAGCCCATAAAACCTACAAACACACGAATTTAACTCGAAACACTATAATAAATACTAAATAATAACCAAAATGCAAGAAAACAAGCAAGCTAAGTCGCATAAATATGCTCCTATCAAATTCCCCCACACTTAGCTTTTGCTAGTCCTCGAGCAAAACAAAGAAACAAAACAAATAAACAAACATAACCTAAACCTTCCAACGTTTGCCTCAGGGATTTCCAATGCACATGACATGTTAAAGATTATCATTCCCACAGATTTGAGTCAATTTAATACTTAAGCACATACTTAATCATAGTCACTACTTATTAGTTCACAATGAACCAATTAAAACAATGTTTTGAATGTAGTAACATGCCTTAGAGAATTCCCTCAATCCTTACAAGATATGCACTCTATTTTCACTCAGATTTTCTAACAACACACCCTATACTAGTTATATGTGAGAGATTTGATGTAGATATAAAAAAAAAAACGAATGCTCACATATATGTATCATAAAGAACGTAATTTCCGGAGTTAATAAGCATGTTTAGATATGATCTCATGAATGGAATACTACTACTTAGATGCGAGAACCAATGCTATGCTCATACCAAATTCAAACTCCACAAATTGAAACACATATCACTCAAGAAGAAGTCAAGGGTTGCAACGAGGCTTGTGGCCTTGGTTAACAAAGAAAGGAAAGGGAAAACAAACGTTCTTCAAGCATTAGTAAGCAAAGTAATGAGATTAAGACTTAGAATTCACTTAGATTGCGGAATTTAACTTAAAAACACAAAGGGAAGACTTAGACAACTCTTTAGGGCCGAATTCATTGTTTTGGACCCTTACTTCAACAAACAATACTTTGGAACTTTTTTTTTTTTTTTTTTTTTTTTTCTCGTGCCTATGGCACACAATTCACAAAAGAAAAACTTCCCCCACACTTGATTTCTGCCACAAAGGAATTCAATTTGAATCATGCTTACTTATACTTTAAGAACGAGGGTGGCTCTTTGGCTAAAGTGGTGGTTACTACACAACTTCTTCTTGAATATGTGATATGCAAATCAATAGCATGCTTTGAATGAATTGGGCATGAATTCTAGCATTTGGAACTAAACGATGAAACGCCTTCTAAGTAGCAATCAAGCAAAGAATAATGAGATCATGCAACAACTTTAGAAAAGCAACAAGTTCACAGATTATTAACTCTCCAAATAAACGTTTAGGCTCAAATCTCACAAGGTTGTAGCGTTAGTTTGAGTTACTTCCTTCAAGCATGTTACAAAAACTAATTTTTCCTTTATGATTACATGTGAATTCATAAGTTACAACCACAACCAAGCATAAACCAAAGAGTAAATCAAACTTTTATCCATGTTTATAACTTTCTTTAACCGTCATGCAATTACAAACCGAATCCTCATCATTGTGTTGGAAGGTACCCTAAGACACAAACAAACACATAAAAACAACTCTTTTTGGGTTTTTTAAAAACAATTTTTCAAAATTTTTATGGGATTTTCGGATTTTTAACAAAAACACACTAAAAACATTTTAAAACAGTGAGAAACAACATGTGAAGTGATAGGTGATAAAATCCCATGAATTTCATGCAAAAATAGCTTGTTTACCCCCCCCACACTTAAACCAAACATTGTCCTCAATGTTTCAAACATAAATTAACACAAAAACAATCAACTAACATAACTCGCAAACATAACACAAATGGCAAAGTAATAGCAATAAAGAGACAGGTTAGGGACGCAAATCTGGGTTTGGAGTGAAAGTTCCTTCCTCTCATGTTTCAACACATGGGTTGCCTCCCAAGAAGCGCTTGCTTTAACGTCTTCCAGCCGGACGGTACCTCCGTTTAAGCTTGACTAGGTTCCACGGTATGGAGGGGTACTTCCTCCACGACATGCTCCTCAAACATCTCGTAATAGGGCTTCAATCGATGCCCATTCACTTTGAATTCTTGTTGCGTCCTTGAACTTTTGATTTGCACTGCACCATGAGGGAAAACATTAGTGACAATAAAAGGACCAACCCATTTGGAACGCAACTTACCCGGAAATAACCGAAGGCGAGAATTGAACAACAACACTTTCTGCCCAATAGAGAATGTCTTGGCACGGATCATCTTGTCATGGAATGCCTTCGTTTTTTCCTTGTAAATCCGGGCATTCTCATATGCTTCATGTCGGATTTCATCAAGCTCACACAATTGAAGCTTTCTATGTAAACCTGCGGCATCAAGGTCCATATTGAACGTTTTGACGGCCCAATGTGCACGATGCTCTAACTCGACAGGAAGATGGCATGGCTTCCCATAGATGAGCCGAAAAGGTGACATCCCAATGGGGGTTTTGTAGGCAGTGCGATACGCCCACAATGCATCGTTTAAGCGCAAACTCCAATCCTTCCTTGTAGGCCCCACGGTTTTCTCAAGAATCTGCTTGATTTCCCTATTTGAAACCTCGGCTTGCCCGCTCGTTTGAGGATGATAAGGTGTGGCCACCTTATGCTTGACATTGTATTTCTTGAGCAACGCCTCAATGGTTCGATTACAAAAATGGGAGCCTCCATCACTGATTAGCACTCGTGGCATTCCAAACCTTGCAAAAATGTTAGTTTTTACAAAATCTGCAACCACTCGAGAATCATTAGTTCGGGTGGCTTTTGCTTCCACCCATTTCGACACATAGTCCACAGCAAGCAATATATAAAGAAACCCTTGTGACGAAGGAAAGGGACCCATAAAATCAATACCCCAAACATCAAAGATTTCAACACTAAAAATGGGGGTTTGCGGCATTTGTTGTTTAGGACCAATATTGCCCGTTCTTTGACATCTATCACAAGACATGCAAAATATTCTAGCATCCCTAAAGATGGTAGGCCAATAGAAACCACATTCTAACACCTTAAGTGCTGTTCTTTGAGTGCCAAAGTGTCCTCCACAAGCATAAGTGTGACAAAAGGTTAGAATAGCATTAAACTCAGAATCGTGCACACACCTACGTATAACTTGGTCAGGGGAATATTTCCATAAATACGGGTCATCCCACACATAAAACCGTGCCTCTTTCTTCAATTTATCATATTGGTGTTTAAGTAATTCACTAGGAACATGTTTAGACACCAAATAATTCACCAAATCAGCATACCATGGTTCACTTACCTTGACGGACATCAGTTGCTCATCTGGGAATGTCTCTATGATAGGCACGGCATCCTCCTCATGCACCATACGGCTCAAGTGGTCAGCCACCACGTTTTCACTTCCCTTCTTGTCCCGGATTTCGATATCGAACTCTTGGAGAAGAAGCATCCAACGAATGAGTCGTGGTTTGGCTTCCTTCTTGGTGAACAAATACTTCAATGCTGCATGGTCAGTATAAATAATAACTTTAGTACCAAGCAAATAAGATCGGAATTTATCTAAAGCAAATACAACAGCAAGAAGTTCTTTTTCAGTGGTAGAATAATTCAATTGTGCATCATTTAAAGTCCGAGAGGCATAATAGATAACATGCGGCCTCTTTTCCTTCCTTTGCCCCAAAACAGCTCCTAATGCATAATCGGAAGCATCACACATAAGCTCAAAAGGAAGGCTCCAATCCGGTGGAACTATGATAGGGGCCGAAGTTAGCATTTCTTTGAGGTGATTGAACGCCTTCTCACACTTCTCGTTGAAGTCAAACGCCACATCTTTTTGGAGGAGATGGCAAAGAGGGTTTGAGATCTTGGAGAATTCCTTGATAAATCGCCTATAAAATCCTGCATGACCAAGAAACGAACGAATCTCTCGAACCGAAGTAGGAGAGGGTAAGTTGCGTATAAGATCTATTTTCGATTTATCCACTTCAATTCCTCTTTCTGAAACAATATGCCCTAAAACTATGCCTTGTCTAACCATAAAGTGACATTTTTCCCAATTAAGCACAAGGTTAGTTTCAACACATCGTTTCAAAATTATTGTGAGATTTTCCAAACACCCATCAAATGAATTTCCAAACACACTGAAATCATCCATAAATACCTTAATAATCTTTTCCACAAATTCTGAAAAGATACTTACCATACACCTTTGAAATGTGGCCGGAGCATTGCATAAACCAAAAGGCATGCGACGATAAGCAAAAGTACCAAAGGGGCATGTGAAAGTTGTCTTTTCTTGGTCATCCGGCGCTATGACAATCTGATTATATCCAGAATAACCATCAAGGAAACAATAAAAAGAATGACCGGCTAACCTTTCAAGCATTTGATCAATGAACGGCAAAGGGAAGTGGTCCTTCCTTGTGGTGATGTTGAGCTTCCTATAATCAATGCACACTCTCCAACCTGTTTGGATACGGGTTGGCACAAGCTCATTTTCGGCATTCTTCACCACTGTTACTCCGGACTTCTTTGGAACACATTGTACCGGTGATACCCAACGACTATCAGAGATCGGATAAATCACTCCACAATCAAGAAGTTTGATAATCTCCTTTTTCACAACTTCCATCATTGGAGGGTTGAGACGGCGCTGAGCCTCTCGAGTTGGTTTAGCCCCCTCCTCTAGAAGTATTCGATGCATGCACGTAGTCGGGCTAATTCCCCTAATATCGGCCAAAGTCCACCCAATGGCCGTCTTGTGCTCTTTCAACACTTGGATCAACTTCTCCTCCTCTATGGCCGTGAGTGATGAGGAGATAATGACGGGCAATGTCTCGTTGTCTCCCAGAAAGACGTACTTTAAATTATCGGGCAACGGTTTAAGCTCAAGTACGGGTGCCTGAATCACTGAGGGTAACAATTTATTAGTGGAAACTGAAATTGAAATTGGTTTAGAAGGCTTACCATGATGTTGAGGTAGTGACTCAAGGGTAGCCACCATCTCGGTCTCCTCCACATTTCTAGGCACGGCAAAACCAGATTTTTGCCCAATTCCTTGTGCAATTGTTGTTTCAAGTGTATCCCTCTCCAAACAATCAAGATAATCCTGCGCCAAATCATCAATTATGTCAATAGAAAAGCAAGAATGATCGTCCTTAGGAAATTTAATACTTTCAGAAAGATTGAAATCAATGACTTCCCCATCAAATTCCATCGTTAAAGTTCCTTTAAACACATCTATCTTGGTGCGGGCTGTTTTCATGAAGGGCCTCCCTAATAGAATCGGCAATGGGGTGGAATGGGGTGAATCCTCCATGTCAAGTACGTAGAAATCCGCTGGAAAAATCAAGTTACCAACCTGCACCAATACATCTTCCAAAACACCCTTTGGATATGCATTAGAACGATCGGCTAATTGAATTATCACACCATCATTTTTAAGCTCACCTAAGTTCATAGATGCATAAATAGAGTATGGCATAACATTAATCGAAGCCCCTAAGTCTAACATGCATTGTTCAAACTTAGTATTACCAATAACGCACGGAATTGTAAAACTACCCGGATCTTTGCATTTAGGGGGTAATTTCCTTTGTAACACAGCAGAAACATTTTCACTTACTTGAACCACCTCTTTGTTCGAAATCCTTCTCCTTGTTGTACAAAGTTCTTTTAAAAACTTAGCGTACCTCGGGACTTGCTTAATCGCATCAAGGAGCGGGATATTTACTTGAACTTTCCGAAAGGTCTCTAGAATGTCCTTCTCGGCTTCTTCCTTCTTTGATTGCCTAAACCTGCCAGGAAAGGGCACATTTAGTGGAATAGAACTAGAAAAAGTTGATTTGGGACTTACCTTGGTGGTTTGAGACGGTTTAGGAGGACTAGATGAATTCGGCAAGGTTTGGTCATCTTTGGCCGTGGGCTTTGCTCCCTGTGCTTCTTCTTGCAGCAACTTGTCCTCCTCGTCTTGACTTGATTTGGATATATTTGAGTCCGTTACAACCTGTTTACCACTTCTCAACGTGATGGCCTTAGCGGTTTCAAATCCTCCCTTCGGATTCATTACGGTATTGCTTGGTAACTTGCCTTGCTCATGAAACTGCCCCATAAACTCGGCAATTTGCCCAATTTGCTTCTCTAAATGGTCCACTCTTTTGTCTCGGTTTTGCATAGCCTTAGCTTGATCTTCCTGCCCATGAGACAATTTAGTTAGTAACTTAAGGAGTGTATCATTGTCAAGAGACGTACCTGAAGAGTTTGAGGCAGATTGAGGTTGGTTTTGATTGGGGACGAATGGCTTTGTATAAAAGCCCGGTGGTTGCTGCCTAAATCCTCCTTGTTGTTGGGGTTGTTGAGGATCCCGCCATTTGAAATTTGGATGGTCCCTCCACCCCGGATTGTAGGTATTAGAGTATGGATCATGGCGTGGTTGATTTTGGTTCCCAAAACCCACAGCTTTGGCAGATTCCCAACCCCCATTCTCAATCAATTGAGGACATTGATCGTTGGCATGTCCTTGCATAGAGCACACGCCACAAACACTTGGTCCATGAATCTTCATTCCCTCGGCCAACTGAGAAACAATAGAAGTGAGGTTAGTTAATTGGGATTGAATGTCGGACGAAGAACTTACCTCATTCACTTGTGGCCGTGGGGGGTCTCTTTGCCCAACACCTTCGTATTGTTGTGCATTATGAGCTCGGTTAGCAATTAGAACTTTTGCAGCCCCCGGAGTCTTGTCCACCAACGCACCTCCCGCCGCGGCATCAAGCATTTGGCGTTCCATGGGAAGGAGTCCTTCGTAGAAATATTGAATGAGCAGCTCCTCCTTCATTTGATGCTGTGGACATGAAGCAACAAGTGATTTAAAACGTTCATAATAAGAAGGAAACGATTCACCTTGATTTTGTTGGATGCCACTAATCCGTTTCCTCAAGAGAATGACTCTTGAAGTTGGGAAAAACTTCTCCAAGAAAGCTCTTTTCATACTATCCCAAGATGTAACCGTTCCGGGTGCTAACTCATAAAGCCAATCCTTCGCCTTTTCCAAAAGTGAGAATGGAAATGACTTCATCATCAGAATGTTCCCATCGACATTGACGGGTGTCATGCTCGAACAAACCACCTCGAACTCCTTGAGATGCTTGTTGGGATCTTCCATGGACAGCCCATGGTATTTTGGAATGTGGTGCAACAAGCTTGATTTCAACTCGAACTCAGCAGTTTTGCCTAGGGCAGCCGCGGGGTATTGAATGCATAATGGTGCGGCATTGGTCAACCCCGAGGCCGAGAGCTCTTTAATGGTCCGATTGTCCGCTGCCATAACTTCTTCTTTTACTTCTTCAAACTCAGATTCGTCCTCTGAACTTGAACTAGGTTCACTAGGTTCGCTAGGTTCGGGATGCCTCCTCTTTCTTCTCAAATCACGTTCAAAATCGGCGTTAAAGTCCAAGATATGCACAGTTTGAGAACTCCGCGTCATGCATTAGTACCTAAACCAAGAAAACAAAACAAAATAAGAAAACTAGATAAATTACACTAAAAACACAAGGGATTAGCAATTTTGCTAATCCCCGGCAACGGCGCCAAAATTTGATGTGAGAATTACTTGACACACAAATTAAACCCTATTGATGACAATTGTAGTAATGATGTAAGTAGGGATCGTTCTAGACCGGGGATTAACTAGGGATGCTAATCTATAAATATAAGACTCAAAAACACTAAACTAGACTCTATAAACTCAAAACTAATTTCAAACACTCAAAACAGCAAATAATAATAAAAAAAAGACTCAATTCTAAACTTAACAAGTGATTTGGACGAAAATATAACTTTAAAAGACTCAAAAGATTTAAAGAAAACAAGTTTTGACTCTAAAAGTAAGACTTAAAAGCAAGGGGTTTTGGTTTGATGAAAATTGAACTTTAAAACTTAAACTTTGAAAACAAACTTAAAGCAAAATAGATTGTGATGAAATAGAATGATGAGAAACTAGTTAGAGGGTTCCTTATCCACACATGAACATATGCATATAATTTGATTCCCAGTTATGACTTCAACAAACGATGAATGACAATGTTCCAAGTTAATTAGGTTTGCTTAAATTAACTCTTAGATTTCCCTAGATTCATTGGATTGCAAGGAATACGCATTACAACCAAATTATTCCTCATCAAAGTCCCTAACTATGGAATACGCATGATAGAGACATTTAACAAAGATCATTAAGTTCAACGGAAATCATAAACATTGACTAGGCATTCATAACTATGGAATACGCATGTTACTCTTGCCAAGGATTTACTTAACACAATCGTGACTAGCGATCTTTACTACTCATGAATATAAGTTCATAACGATTAGGTGAAATTCCCTTATATCCTAGCATCAAGTTTTAGGCATGCAAATTAAGTGTCAACCCTTAACCCACATACATAAACAAGTCTTTAATCAAAACAGAAAAGTAAACCACATTTAAAGTTTATGAATTCATAACTGGAGTAAATCAAATCATAACCAACATATGTCCATGGCTTCAAATTTGCCTCTAACTAAAAAGAAATTAGTTCCACATGTTTAACATAATTGAACAACAATTTAAATTAAACATTGAAAAACAAAAGAAAGAAAACACCTAAACGTTCCAACGATCCAAGCGCATCCAAGGACTTTCCTCTTCTTCTCTTTGTTGCGGCACAAGGCTTTGAATGATGTTGAAGGGTTGGTTTTATGGAGGAATGGATGGAGGAAGTTTAGATATGTAGGGAGAGGCAAGGAAAGGCTTGTAGAATGGTTTATTCTTGGATGATTTGAATGAGGTTGCTACCATGGTATTTATAGGGATGGAGATGGACTTGTTTAATGTAATTTTCTGGTGGGAACACATAAAACTCACGGCAAGAGTGGAATAGGTTGGTGGTGGTAGGTTTTGAGTCATCCACTTCACATGTCATGGTGAACTAAGCATTGCATCATCCACTCAAATGTCATGGTGAGCTAAGCATTACATCACATTTTTAGGCCCATTGCAATACATTTTTGGGCTTCTTTGAATCAGATTTTTGGGCTTCTTTTCTTTCAAATTCGTCCTTCCATCTAGCTTGGATCATAAGCACTCCATCTTGGGCCCAAAAACACTTCAAACTACTCCAAATTGGCTCATAATGCACCCTTAGCCCATAAAACCTACAAACACACGAATTTAACTCGAAACACTATAATAAATACTAAATAATAACCAAAATGCAAGAAAACAAGCAAGCTAAGTCGCATAAATATGCTCCTATCATAACGCATGGGCATTACTTTAAAACTATATTTATATCGTACCATTTGTCACTAGAGTTACCATGTCACAAATCATTAAAATGTCAACCTAACATTCAAATAAGAAAGTATGTGCCACTCAGTAATACGGTCTAGTGATATTCTTCTTTACTTGTAAGTGAGAGGCCTTAGGTTTGAATTTCATGGGTGGCGAATTCGATACCAAATTAGGTTGTCTATGGTGTGGCTTAGCCGAACTCCCCCTCCCCTTAATGTAAAATATATCGTTGTACTAAAAGAAAACAAAAAGTGTGCAATTTGGTCTAACTATCTACGTTTTATGGTAATTGTGAGGTGATAAAATAATAAAAATGAAGGTATGCGATGTAGTCAAGCTACAAGTAATGTGATGAAATACTAAATAATGCAATTTGGTCAAACTATCCACGTTTTATGGTAATTGTGAGGTGATAAAATAATAAAAATGAAGGTATGCGGTGTAGTCAGGCTGCCAGTAATATGATGAAATATTAAATAATAAGAATAAATTGTTGATTTCCCCCTAAACTTTCCCTTAGCTTTCTATATCCCCTAAACTTTTCAATTGGAAAATTAAGGACTCAAACTAATTTTTTTGGCCGATTTCCTTCCTGCTGTTAGTTTTTCATCCATTTCTTCCAAATTTACGTTAAATGGAAGCATGTGCACAACATGTGAGGGTAGTTCAGTTGCTTTGTTCTTTAAAATAATTAAAAACGTTAGATTACTAAAATGTTGACCTATGCAAATCTATGTGATTCTATAGGTTTTATGTCTAAAGGTCTAGCAAAGTGACATTTGGGTCCTCAAAGGATAGTCACGTGTTGTGCATGTGATAAGAGTTAACCTTAATTTGGATGGAATCTATGTAAAACTAACAATAAGGGGAAATCGGAAAAAAAATGTTTAAGTTCTTGATTTTTCAATTAAAAAGTTTAGAAGAATCAAAAGTTAAGTGAAAGTTTATAGGAGAAATAGGCTGTTTACTCTAAATAATAATAAACAAAAACATATTAAGTGAGCTTTTTAGCACCTGCGCCACTCGAGTTGAGTGAGAATTTTATAGCCAAATTCCTAGTTTTCGTTGGTGGCGGCGATTCCTTGCAAGCTGCGCGATGTCGAGGTCATGGTTGTGCGTTGCAGCCTTGAGTAGCTATCGTCATTTCCCCTGTTCTTCTAATCATGGCCTCCGCTTAAGATCCCTTTTAGTTTGATTATAAGGAATTTGGGCTCGGATTCGTAGAAGAAATCTCTCTAGGATTCGAGAAATGATGGAATTTCAGAGAAGAGTGCGACCTGTTTTTTATTTCAATGGAGCAACCATGGCGGCGGCTTCGTGGGTTTGCAGAAATGAGGTTAGGGTATTGGTTATGAGAAATGGAGGCGCTGAACACGAAGAAAAGAGAAAGGTTTTGGGTTCTCGGGTTTGTGTAGATTCACGGTGGAGTGAGGGAGGTTGTGAGAGTTTCAAGGTGGTGGGGTGAAAAAATGAAAGAGAACTGACATAACTTTTCTCAAAAGTTGATGCAAAAAATTGGGTTGATCTTGGATCGATATATGGTACACCATTATTATTATTATTATTATTATTATTATTATTATTATTATTATTAATTGAATGGAAATTAGAAGTGGTGTTTTTTAGTAGAAAAATATGTCTATTCAAATGAAGTGTTGCAACTTTTGACTCGTCATAAATAGTTACATGTTTTCTAAAGAGGTATTCCAACATTTCATAAATCGAAAAGCCCCTATAAACGTTGAACAACTTCTACATTCACATATTCATACACATAATGTAGTATTGTTAGAGAGTTTTATAATGTCTCATTAAGTCCATATGAGATAGTATTCAACACAATTGTGCTTCATTGGGGCCAGTGGAGGAATTAGAATTTTAGCATAGAATGGGCCTAAAAGTTTCAATCCGAAACACTGTCCTAATCTTACACAAAATGGTTTGTCGTGTGGTGAGCAGTTGATCATTGTCATTTCAATCTGCTATAGTGTTGTCCTTGTCATCCTTTTTCTTAAACCTAAACCCCAAGCCTCTCTTTCTTCTTCTCTCCTTCATCATCAAAGCTCACAAACAACAGATTGCTTGAACTCCATATGAGCCACCAATCTCAAATCAAACTTAAAGAAATAAATTAACTAAAAACCATAAAAATAATAAGCATAACACCAAACTTTTATGCATGAAAAATGCCAGGATGGGCCTAAGACCATTGTGGTCCCTTCATGGCTCTGCCTATGATTGGATCCGTGTGATCTAGAGTGCTATTATAAAAGGATGTGATTGTTGTATTCTGGAGACAAGCGCCGATGATGGACCATAGTGGGGCGTTAACTTGTCTTAAGGACAGAGTGTCTGACATTTACCTCGACCGTGTTTACATGTTCTTCTAATTCATTAAGTCATGTTTATTTAACATTGCTTATTCATGTGCATGCATTACTTTGATATGTAATTGTATGAATTATTTCTTAATTTTCTATATGATTTAAAATAGCAATTAGACCTTATTTTTCTAGCATATCATGCTATGTATGTGGAGCCAAAAATAATCACAAGGCGACACGTGGGTTTTTGGGTAGAAGAGGACAAATATACCCTTGAGGCATACTGGGATTCCTACACGCGAGCAGCGGGCAATTATCCCTCAACCAAGTCAAAAATACTCCAAAGAGAGGTAACCAATTCAAAATCTATCTTATCAAATCTCTTTTTGCAAGGTAGCCACAAAAATAGTGTTAATTGGTTAATTAATGGATTAATTACCCAATTAATCCACTAATTACCAATTAAATTATGCAAAATATATCCCATTCAATCCTAAAACTAGTGAATGACCGGCCACCTTTTCTTGCTCCACACCTTTCTTATTTTCTCCACTTTATTACCCCACTTATGCAAATTATTCAATTTTGTAACCACCAATTTATTCCTTTAGGTTTAATTAGCCAATAAATTGGCTAATTAAACTAAAATTTCAACCTAAAAACCCCATTAAGGCCGGCCATTTCTTCTAAAAAATGGACAAGCCTAGCCCTATACATAGGCTTTCGTTTTCACCAAACACTCATTCCAACTCTTGCTAAAATTCTCTAGAATTCTCAAACACTTTTTCTCTCTAAATTCTAATTTTGGCATCGGAGGTTCTTCCGCCAAAGCCCCCCCCCCCCAAATTCATCGTGGGTGCGTGAGGCTTTTGGCCTTGACCAAAGGTGTTAATTGTTTTGTAGGTGCAATTTTGTCCAAGAAGAAAGCGGCGGAAATTTGCATCCACAATGTAGACAAATCACAATTAAATCGTAAAAATATGCATAATTCGCATGATTCATATTGTTGTGCAAATTGAAGCATAATTTATATTTAGGTGGTATTATAATTTGTGTTTGTCAGCAATTGTTGTTGATTTGAATTAAAACTGTAGTCATATTAAATGATCACTTGTAGTGGTTTATTCTGATGAATTCTTTTTCTTGTTATAATGTCAATCGAACGTGTAAAGATATAGATAGGAGGAATCGAATTGAGGAAAGTAATTGCCAAAAGTTTTATTGAGGACGTGTGTTATAAGCGCTTGAAGTTATAACATTGCGTTGTCAATAGGACGTGGTATTGTTACATGACCCGTTTAGGAGCATGACACGTGGCGGTTGCAAACAGTGTAGTGAAATAGAATTTGAGGAGATTTTAATGGATTTTGTTAATTGATGAATTTAAAGGATTATGTAGAATTGTACAAAGTTCAAATGAATTATAGATATGAGAAGATTCATATAACAGATTTCGATAGATTTTTATAGACTTCAATCACTTAAAAATAAGATTTAATTTAGATAATTTTTTTTCAAATACTAAAAATAAAAAGCATTATATCTTTCTCAAATCCTTTTTTGCCACCAACAACAACCAACTTATGCTTGTAAATGCCACACACTCTATATGAGAGAAATATAATTTTTACTTTTCTCAAATATTGTTTTCAATTTTTTTTAGGGAAGGTGTTATCTATTTCTAACAGGGCTGGCAATGATCTGAAAAAAGGGGTTGCCAGTTAAGGAGTAAGAAAGAGAAAGAGAGAGTGAGTTTAGAGGTTAGTAATAAATTGACATGGTTGTTAGGTTTAGAAAAAAAAAAGTAAAAACTTGTTTGTGCGAAATTACTTTAATGCCCACTTCTTTTTTCTTTTGTAATATATTTTTTTCAATTATGTATTAAAGGTTATATTTGTAATTTCATTGGTTTTTTTTTTTGTTGACAAAGCAGAGCTCTATTAATATGAAGTTTATATATATCCCTCTCTCCTAGCAACAACTTGGCAGCTCTTGCTCCTTTACCTTCCTTCATCTGAATCTCCCCCCCCCCCCCCCTTTTTAAACCCACATCCACCTGCGACCAACCACTTCAAACACCCAGTCAATCATAAAATTAAACTCGATCAGTCCACAAAATTAAACACCCATTCAAATCTTTTGTATGAATCAAATGTGCAAATTATAGAAGGCCATAATTTTGTATTTTTGAATGTACAAGTTCCTTTTCTTCCAATTTTCTTTGGAAATTCTACAACTGTTATTGGATTGAAAGGGATACAATTGCAATTGGGATTATACCAGTGTTAGAGTTATAGTAAGTGGGTCAAGGGGAGGGATGAGGGTTGGTGAACTCTAAAGATCATCAATCAAACAAAATAAAAGTGACCCATTATTCTTGCCACTAAACCATGACGACAACAATCAAAATCATCCATTAAGATTAAACACAAATTCGAAATGTAAAGATCACACCAAAAACCATCCCATTGTAGAACAAAAACAAGAAACGAACAAATGATTAGATCCCAATGCTCAAAATTAACCGAAAAATCTCAAATTAACAAACCAATAAAGAACATTGATCGAAATGGTATTTATACGCAATAAAGAACAATGCAAAGACAGAGGTTGACAAGAAAAAGAACGTATAGATAAAGACGAAGAGGTTGGCAGGTTCTCTTCCGCCTGAGCTTATGGAGCTAAAAATGAATCAAGGGGGAGGGTTGGATTCTTGATGGCATTTGGTATTTATTAGACCTGGCATTCGTGTCGTGTTTCTCGTGTTCGTGTCGTTTTCGTGTCATACCCAATAGCTTAACGGGTCGTATCGTGTAACACCCGTTAAAATAAACGGGTAATATGACCCAACCCGAAATCGACCCGTTAATATTATCAGGTAATATGACCCGACCCATTACCTGTTAAGAAAAATATTTTTTAAATCAATAAATAATGAAAATGAAAAACATAACTTGACCCTAAAAAATGTAAAACATAATACTAAATTAGTATATACATACCATATTGTCACATAAATACTAATTCAAAACATTAATAAATAAATAAATAAAACATTTTTCTTTCAAGTTTACATACTCCAAAATAAGAGTTTAATGAAAAAACATTAGTACATATTACAAAATACAAATGTTCAAAGATATGCAAAATGAAGAGAGTTATGTTTCAAGATTGAGGAACCTTGTACATTTTTTACAATAAAACCCTTCAAGTTTCATCAATCATGGAGGGAAATGGTATTGGAACTTATTGACGATGTTTTCACTGAGGTTTTCCATTATCCATAAACTATAGATTTAAATTTAACCGTTGATTGTCGTTTACATTTACGTTTCATTCTTCTCACCAATTTTTTTTTTTTTGGATTTTCTTTTTTGAAAATATGATCTCTTAGAGGATGCATGGAGATGAATGGTTTGGATCGTTTATATTACGATGAGAGTTTTACCATTAGTGAAAATATAGCTCAAAGTCTATATGAATACAATGAATGAATTCGATCTTCAATTCAAAATATTTACACAAGTGGATACCAAAAAATCTTATGTTATAACTTATACTTAATGAAAGTATAAAAAAACTCTAAGTGTTAGTCAATCTATCGTTTTGATGGGATACGAATTCTTCGAAACAAATTTCAACGATCCCAACCGCCAAACTTGTTTGTATATGCTTCGAGATCACATCAGCAAAAAATTACAAAAATTAAACATTCCGAGATCAAGTAACGGGATAAAACTTTTCGACGGTTATAAACGAAAAATGACGATTTAACGGTTATTTTAACTCCGATTTTGATGATTTTTTACAGCTACACCTCCTTAACCCTATATGAATACAATGAATGAATTCGTTCTTCAATTTAAAATATTTACACAAGTGGATACCACAAAATCTTATGTTATACTTAATGAAAGTATAAAAAAAACTCTAAGTGTTAGTCAATTTATCGTTTTGATGGGATACGAATTCTTCGAAACAAATTTCAACGATCCCAACCGTCAAACTTGTTTGTATATGTTTCGAGACCACATCAGCAAAAATCACAAAAAAAAAAAACATTCAGAGATAAAGTAACGGGACAAAGCTTTTCGACGGTTTTAAACAAAAAATCACGATTTAACGGTTATTTTAACTCTGATTTTGATGATTTTTTTACAGCTACACTCCTTGACCCTATATGAATACAATGAATGAATTCGATCTTTAATTTAAAATATTTACACAAATAGATACCACAAAATCTTATGTTATACTAAATGAAAGTATAAATAAACTCTTAAGTGTTAGTCAATCTATTGTTTTGATGGGATACAAATTCTCCGAAACTAATTTCAACGATCACAACCGTCAAACTTGTTTGTATATGTTTCGAGATCACATCAGCAAAAAATCACAAAAAATAAACATTCAGAGATCAAGTAACGGGACAAAGCTTTTCGACGGTTATAAACAAAAAATCACGATTTAACGGTTATTTTAACTCCGATTTTGATTATTTTTTACAGATACACTCCTTGACCCTATATGAATACAATGAATGAATTCGATCTTCAATTTAAAATATTTACACAAGTGGATATCACAAAATCTTATGTTATACTTAATGAAAGTATAAATAAACTCTTAAGTGTTAGTCAATCTATCGTTTTGATGGGATACGAATTCTCCGAAACTAATTTCAACGATCACAACCGTCAAACTTGTTTGTATATGTTTCGATATCACATCTGTACAAAATCACAAAAAACAAACATTTAGAGATCAAGTAACGGGACAAAGCTTTTCGACGGTTATAAACGAAAAATCACGATTTAACGGTTATTTTAACTCCGATTTTGATGATTTTTTACAGCTACACTCCTTGGCCCTATATGAATATAATGAATGAATTTGATCTTCAATTTAAAATATTTACACTAGTGGATGTCACAAAATCTTATGTTATATACTTAATAAAAGTATTATTTTCGGGTGTAGATATAGTACTTAAACGACAAATGTTTTAATGTTTTGAAGTAATATTTATGTGGCAATGTGTGGTATGTGCAATTTTTTTTAAAAAAAATATATTTTTCTTAACGGGTCATAGCGGGTCGGGTCACTTTACCTGTTAAAGACCCTTTAAGATAACGGGTGTGACACGACACGACCCGTTAAGATAACAGGTGTTACACGAAAACGACACGAACACAACAGACACGACCCGTTTTCCAGGCCTAGATTATGATGTTAGATTTCAGAGTTGGCCCTTTTCCGAAAGTTGTAAAACTTGTGATTACGAATGATTGTATTTTTTTTCTTTTTTTTACATTTTTTACACTTCTACAATATTATTAATTTTGCACTAAAAAAACATTATTCATGAGATTTGGAGGGTTTTAAAAATCTAAACAACCATGTAACGATTGTCTAAGGGTAGAGGATGCAATCATGAGCATTTATATAGGGATGTGTTATCCACACACCCCATTTTACTTCTTACACATCCCCTGTTAATTTCTATTTGTTGATTTTCTTCAATTCATCCGATCCGACGACCGAAAATTAGAAGGGTGTGTGAAAAGTAAAATGGGGTGTGTGAATATCACACCCCTTTATATATGTTTTCACATTTTTCAAACTTATACATTAATGATTATGAATTTTATTTATTTTGAACTGCCTTAAAAATACATGAGGGTTTGTATAGTTTTAAAAATTCATGTACGCACCTTTAAAGCGTAGAGGATGCGATTAAGAGTGCTTGTATATTTTTTCACATTTTTTGCACTTGTAAATTAATTATTTTAAATATTTAAATGTATTTGGTATTTTTAAATTACTTGATGTTTTTATTTTTAATGTGTTTTATAATTTTTTAATCTCACTCTTTGCTCATAATATTTTATAAAATAAATAAATAAAACTTAAATTTTTAAAATTTATTTAGAATAATAATACAATAATAATTAATGAACAATATATATATATATATATATCCACTATATTTATTGTATTTTATAGTAAGTTTTTTTTAGTAATTAAAAAAATTAAAATCATCAAAATAACTTTTTCATTTTCGTGTCGAAACAGGTTACCCGCGTGTCACTCTCGTGTAAACCTGTTAAGGACCCGTTATTAACGGGTTCTTATCGTGTGACCCGATAACGACCTGAATAGTTATCGTGTTGACCCGAAACCCGTTATTTTCGTGTCATTTACGTGTCGTGTAAGAAACTGCCAGGTCTAGTATTTATACCACTCACCTTCAAATCCATCGAAATACAGCACTCATTAAAATCCTAGTAAATCTTTGGCATTTTCACCATAACTAGATTTGGATGTATTCTTTAAAATTCTAATTGACTACGATTTGGATGTCTTCTTTATGAAATTGGGTAATAGGCGGAATATCTTGCAAATAAAAATTAACTTTGCACAATAGACTAGTCAAATGAACTAGTCAACTAGTTACAAGTTAGCCAATGATATAAAGTGTAGTTGTAAGAACAAAACATAACTGACTAATATGTTCAACTAATCAGAGTCTTCCCATATTAGTTTCACAACAATAATTCCTAAGCCTGAATACATCTACGAATCAAACTTTGTTCACTATGAGTTATCTTAGTCAACAACAAATCATTTCATTGCTCATAATATGCAGTGTAAACTTAGTCTCTAACAAATATCAAATAACAATTCATAGGATGCATGAAACATATGCAAGTAAATAAGATATGTGGACAAGGTTAAAAGACAAAGAACGGAAGAATTTTTTGGCCGGAAAAACCCACCTCTGGGTTAAAAAATCAGTGACTCTCCACTTAGTCCAATCCACTAGTGAAATCAAGATTCTTACAAAGTAACCACATAAGCTCATTTCCTAGATCCCTATTTACGGAGCAGCTTGTACCTTTATGCAACCTTGTCTTTCACGAGATGGATTCCTTTGGTCTTCATGAAGTGCCAGCTCCTCCTGAGCTCTTCACCTTGTGGCACTGAAATCCAATCAACTTATGCAAATGATATTATGATGAACGAATCTGGATTTGATTGTCTAGTTTCACCAGTCAAACACTTGAAAGATGAAACTGATGCGAATCCAAAAAGAGGTCAGTTTAAAGATTTGAAACTTGAAAAACTTGACCACCAAATTAAAACAAAACCATGAAGACAATGATATCCTATATACAGTGATTGAATGTTTGATGCATAAACATGGTTTTGTGGCCAGGGTTTCAATGAAGAATACAAAAGGAAGCTCAAAGCTAAAATCAACTCTTTCTTTAAAATGTAAAACTCCTAGCCAAAACAAATGAGCATATAAAAGGAATTTAAGCAAGCAATTTCAAAGATAGATTTAGAAATATTCGATGAATAACATTACCCCATAAAATATGCTTGATGCTACTAGGAGATCTGTAAAACCTGAAATTTTTTAGATATATGAATTAATTATTCAGGTTTATAAGCATATGGAGGAAATCAGAAAATAAATCAAATTATGGTTATAAAATTTGAATAGGGGAAATTTGTTGATTCTTGCCTGAGCTAGAAGAATCAACAAATTGAGCCATTCTGTTGACTTCCACGGCTAGTCGATCAACTTGATTCTTCAAGTCATTCTTCCTTTCTAAGGAATGTTTTCAGCACCTAGGCCAAATATGACCAAGTTCATCACAGTAATGACATGTGGGAATATGTCTTGTCTTCGAAGAAAAATTGATCATAGGAGTCATAGGCAAATATTCATCCATAATTTGTGTGCTTGTGCTCATGAAGCATGAACCATATTCCACAAAATCAAGATTATTCTTGGCACCACATAGACTTCCAACACTTGGTATTTTGTCGGATTATTTAGCACCAAGAATCAAACAATCCACTTTGTACATAGCCTTAATTAATTCAAACTATAGCTTTAAGTTGACCTCATGATACATTTCATTATTGGCCCTTAACACATGAATTTGTTGTAGTAGTCTTTCTTAAGATATCATCAATTCTTGAATTTGAGCTTCAAGAGAAGTAGTAAGATCATCTCTTGCATTTTCATCATCACATATAACAGCCCTTTCATTCAGTCCATGAAACTGAGCATCAAGAAAAGTAACTTTCTTCCTTAGTTTCGTTCTGACTAGTTAGAGATACTCAACTTCCTTTTTGTAGCTTAGGAACCTTCTTAATTAGCTCAATATTGTCCAATTTTGCGACCTAAGTCACATCAAACAAAAAGTCATACACATCAAACAGAAAGTCATACATGATAGATAGATCAAAATGCGATATTTCTTTAGTAACATTCAGCATAAGTTCATCATCACCAGAAGACACCTCTTCAACTAAGGTAACAAATGCAATGGCCCTCAATATCTGATTACCTGTCAGAATAAACAGATTATTCACTCTTGCTTTCACATCAGGTAGCCATCCTTGCTTTGTCAAGTTTCACATTTGGTTTCTTGTTGTTTGCACACTCAGCAACCCGATGTCAAATACCACCCCAAGAGAAATAAGGTGTGTTCACTATAGAAAGCTTGTCCGTACACCTGATAATTCTATCTTGCTTCCTACCAAAAGTGAAATTCCCTTGAGGTTGAAATATGAAATCTTTTGAAAACTCTATAGCCTTTTTGACATCTTTTTCTTTGTTCCTAAAAGTCTTTCTGAATTGTTTAACAAATAAAGCTAGATTATCTTCAAAAGATTGATCACATGATTCCTTGGTGACCATAGCTTCTTCAACACCTTGAAGGGCAACATTCTTCCTCATTTTTTTAATCTTGTTCTTCTATGTCAAGTTTTGATTTTAGCCTTCATGTATAATTCTGAGTTTATCCCATGCATGCCTTGTCATTGAACAATATCAAATGTATCTGAATTGAGTTGGTGAGATGGCAGTGACAATAGCATTTCTTGCTTTCCTATTAGCCATGGCCGATGTGACTTCACTTGGGGCCCAATCACACTTTGTGTTTACCATAAATGGTGAAGTAACCAACTACATTTTGAATCTTGTGCTTTCAAAAATATTTAAAACTTTTCACACCATGCAGCATAGCCTGTTTCGGTAGATTCCACCAAATACCAATAACTCCCAGATATCACTCTATGTATATCTAGAGAAAGGCTATGATACCAATTGAAATTAGGTACTAGGCGGAATATCCTGCAAATAAAAATTAACTTTGCACAGTAGACTAGTCAATTAGTTACAAGTTAGTTAGTCATATAAAGTGTAGTTGTAAGAACTAAACATAACTGACCAATATGTTCAACTAATCAGAGTTTACCCATATTAAATTGACAATAATAATTCCTAAGCCTGAACACATTTACAAATAGGTTCATTATGCAAACAGCAATAACAAAGCAATTATGAATTAAAGTATACTGGATTGACTAGTCAAGCTCACTATTCAACTAAGTACAGATTTATCAGTTAATCAAACACAAATCTACAAATCAAACTTTGTTCACTATGAGTTATCTTAGTCAACAACAAATCAGTTCATTGCTCATAATATGCAGTGTAAACTTAGTCTTTAACACATACCAAATAACAATTCATAGGATGCATGACACATATGCAAGTATATAAGATATGTGGACAAGTTTAAGAGACAAAGAACACAAGAAGTTTTTGGTTGAAAAAAACTCACTTCTGGGTTAAAAAATCGGGGATCCACTGAGTCCAATCCACTAGTGAAATCAAAATTCTTACAAAGTAACCACACAAGCTTAATTCTTAGATCCCTATCTACGGAGCAACTTGTACCTTTGTGCAACCTTACCTTTCAGGAGATGGACTCATTTGATCTTCGCGAAGTAGTAGCTCATCCTGAGCTCTTCACCTTGTGGCATCAAAATCCAATCAACTTATGCAAATGATATTATGATAAAGTTGATGCAAACCTAGATTGATTTTCTAGTCAGTTTCACTAGTCAAACACTTAAAAGATGAAACTGACGCGAATCCAAAAAGAGGTCAGTTTAAAGATTTGAAACTTACTTGACCACCAAATTAAAACAAAACCATGAAGACGATGCTACCCTATAAACAATGATTGGGTGTTTGATGCATGAATATGGTTTTGTAGCTAGAGTTTCAATGAAGAACACGAGGTAGCTCAAAGCTAAAATCAACTCTTTCCTTATAATGTAAAACTCCAAGCCAAAACGAATGAGCATATAAAAGGAATTTAAGCAAGCAATTTCAAAGATAGATTTAGAAATATTCAATGAATAACATTACTCACAAAATATTCTTAATACTCCTAGGAGATCTAGAATACCCTGAAATTTTTTAGATATATGAATTAATTATTTATGTTTATGAGCATGTGGAGGAAATTAAAAAATAAATGGAATTATGGTTATGAAATTTGAATGGGGGAAATTTGAATTCCCATTCTCGGATTTTATTATTAATTACATCATATAATTATTCAATAAGTTGAAAGATGAAATTGTCCCTCGTTGGCTAAACCAAAATATAACACGATGTATTTTATCCTTATATGCTTCATCGTATTTCTTAACATATTTGGATAGAGCTCGATCCCATGAGCATGCAGGCGAAAACCGTTCGTGAAACAAAGTTTTAACAAAGGGAAAATTAGCAGTTAAATGCATGGGTAAAAGAGTAATTATACTTTTTCTTGAAGGCTCTAGGAAAGCTGGAGAACCTTCCCATGGGAGATTAGCCACGTGTGTGGCTAAGACTATAGGATAAAAAGAAAAGAGAGAAATGAGGGGAGAGACAGACAATGAGGCGAAGGGAAATAAGAGAAAGGAGAGAAATAAGAGAAAAAGAGAAGGGGAGGAAGATAGCCTAGCTGGCCGGTCAAAGATAGACCCGCGAGACTCGACTGCAACCCGGGTTTCTACTAAATTTTGGACGCCATTTCTATCAATTTTCTAGTGAGTTAGAGCCACCCACCACCATCACTAGACTCGTCGACATTCCCTCTTCAATTCCCGTCCCAAACTCGATTGGGATTGGCCCCAATTTCGTGAGGAACCGAGTTGGCAGGTCTGGGGGCATCATAACGACAATCCACTGTTTTTGTGAGTCACATCAGCGATCACTACCACCAAAAGACTTCCCTTGAACTCAGAAGCAATGCCTAAACACTAGCTAGGGCGTCGCAACATCAAAGGAGACAAATCGACAACCACCAAATTTTAGGATTTTCGGTGATCCACGTTAGATTTTAGGTGTTTCCTGGCCAAATTAGACTTCGACCCAGGCATAAAAAATTTGCCCCTTGTTGTGTACTATGATTTTGTAAAATTTGGTAATATTTGGAGTTAGTCGAAAAATTGAGTTTTCGTTCGCTGGAAACTACCGTTTGTGGCAGCATGTGGCCAGTGGAACGACTTTGCTTGTTTAAGCTAATTTCAATATCCTAAATTCATGTTTGAAATTTTTTTGGTGTGATTCGATTGTTTGAATCTAGCATTGAATATATCCGTCACTTGAATATTTTTAGTAAATGGTTTAAATACAATGGTGAACTACTAATGACTTAATCCCATTTGAGGGTACGTTGGCAGTCTAACAAGAAGGTTAGATGCAGCCATAAATAACCAAAATTTAATTTTGTGAATAATTTTCAAGGAAAGAAATTTATTTTGGTTAACGGCGTAATGATTAACTATGACTTATTTTTTGGCCTACCACTGTAGTTAACTTCCAAAAAAAAAATTTTGGGTCGTTACAAAATCTGAGATGGACAAGAAAAATAAAGCTTTCAAAAAATTCCAATCTCAAACCCTAAAGACAAATGAACCAGGTTTGGCTTTTAAAGAGGGCTTGATGTTCAGACAGAAAGGGGACTAGAAAAGCCATGTGTCATGTGCAAAATCAATCTAGGGTTGAAAAACACTCTAGGGGAAAAAGTTGTTAGAAGGCCCATATGGGTTGTCTTAAAGTGTGTGCCCAGCTTGCTTTTAAGCAGCGAGAAATTTTGACCAGATAGAATCAATAGACAGAATGAACTGGAAATAATGGCACGAAATGCATATGTATGAACAAACCTTTGATCAGAGGAGTTAAGTTCTTGAAATGATATTTCCAGCAACATGATCTCAAAAGTAGCATTTTAACCCTAAAACTAACAAGCATATGTGGTACAATTTACAACAATTGACAAGGAAAGTCAAACAATAAAACTAGACTTCACACTTTAAAGTCCTCTTAAATTCTTATTTGAATACACCATGATTTCAAAATCTTTTAAAAACCTCTTTTTAAATCCTAACTGTCTACACCTTGCTTTTAAAGTCTATTAAAATCCTATCAAATCTTAATTCTACAACACCCTAAGATTAAACACAAATTCAAAAATTAACAATCTCACCAAAATCATCCAATTGCAGAACAAAAACAAGAAACTCAAAAATGATTTGATCTCAATTTTTCAAGTGGCCGCGCGTGGCCGGCGCGTCTGGCCATGCCTTAGCCGGCGCATGGTGGCTCCAAAAAAATTTCTAAAAATTCCTGGGTGTTCGTGACGTTGTGTAGGTCACGTTGGTATATTCAAATACCAAAATTGATCTATGTATGAGAAGTTATTTCCAAAGTTCAGTTTATGTGCTATAAATAACGTTATTTCAATTAATTCTCATATAGGCGAGGCGTGGGGGTTACGACCCGGCTACTTACCAGTGAGTGGGCTTTTGTTTTCCGTATATACCTATATACTACTATTTTTCCCAGAAAATGAACTTAAATGATTATACGTTTTGAAATGCCATGCAAAGTATCTATTTATTTTAATAATGCATTAGTGATTGCATATAATTATGATGGTGCTACGGACGCACAGGTAAGTGTCAGGTAAGTTTATTTACTGGTTATGATGAGAATGAAATGATGTGATGTGATGAGAGCTCAAACACCTGCACCTTGATATTAGTACTCCCGCCCAGAGTTAGGGCACAGTCTTTCACGTAATGTTCACCTCCCACACCGCATGCTCACCTTGGATCCAAGTTAGGTGCACAGTTCTGTCATATAAACCACTATAAGTGGGTTCGACTCAAAGGTGACCCGCGAATCATTCGCACAGTCTTCACGTGATTGTAGCACTAGAGCATATTTATTTTATATACAGTGATGTTGTGCAGACCACTAGATGTGGTATTGATTTGTGTGCAGGATATATACATGATATGATGAGATTGATTATGAGTTATATATACAGCCAAGGGCTGAAGTGATTATTGAGAATGATTATAAGCTATATATAAAGCCAAAGGCTGAGTTGATTACCTGGCATTCAATCGCATTCATAGAGTTATGATTAGAGTTCAGTTGAGATACTTTAGCATGGCATACATACATATTTTCCAACATGATTTCGAGATTTATATATATGAGAATATACTTTATTTCTGAGAAATTATATAGGTTTTACGGAGAGGGGTTATAACTTTTGAGAAAAGAATGGTTTTGAAAAGATTTGTTTTTGCCCACTCACGCTTTTGTTTTTCGCCCCTCCAGGTTCTAGGTAGCTAGTGTTCATTGGTGGCATACAAGGATCTCATCGGACGTTTTGACAAAATTCACTTATGTAGGACACCCTTTGGTGTTATTCGAACTTATTATTTCCTGCTTGACTGCATTTGACTTAGTATGCTCTGGTTTTGTATAAGCACTCTTAATCTAGCACGAGCACACTATCTTAATTAGGATTGCTAGTGGCTTTGTTTTAATTTGTTCGTATCCTTCTTATTAATCTTGCTTCCGCATTGTGCACATGGTTATGTCACACTCACGTGACGGCTAGCACACCCTACTTTCGAGTCGGGGTGTGTCAGTTTGGTATCAGAGCATTAGGTTGTAGTCCTGCATATCTCGTGAAATTTCTAATGGTTTAACGTCTTCTATCAGAACTATGCCGCCTCATAGAGAGCCACGTTGTTCAGATGAGCCTAATTTCCCCGACATAGCTCGGCTAGGGGAAGCTATAGCGAGTACTATTCAGTCTGTAGTTCGTCCTTCCAATAAGACCCCTTTAGAGTATTCTCATAACTTGAAAATTAATAGTTTCGTGGGAAATGAAGGACCCGAGGGTTCAAAGAAATGGATAATGCATATTGAGAAGACTTTTAGACTAATGCAGAGTCAGGGGAGTCTAGCTCCAAACAAGTGGGTCGAGACTACCACTTGGTTTTTGGGTAAAGAACTGGCATCTTGGTGGGGACAGCTGACTGATGAGATGCCTGATGAGGAAGCTAATGATTGGGAGGTATTCAAACGGTTGTTTTACAAAAGGTTTATTCCTCCTACATATATTGACAGTAAGAAGCATGAATTTACAAGTTTGAAACTGAAGAAACTGTCAGCTAATTACTCTACAGGAAGTTTACTGATCTATCTTGCTATCATCTGGAGGTTGCTGCTAATCCGGTTAAGATGCTCCGTCACTTCAAATTGGGAACTAAGAAGAAATGGCGTACTATAGCGACCGCGATTCCCTGTGTTACTTATCATGAGTTTTATGAGGCCTTGTTATAGATTAAGGATTCAAGGAACTTACCCAGTGAGAGTGATGAGGAAGAAAAGAAAGATGAAAAATCAGAAGAAAGATAATAAGGGGAAATGTTAATTCTCACACGGACCTATACCTAGAGCTTTAAACATAGTGGGGTTGGCTCTAGTTCTTCTAGTGGAGGCTTCAGTTCTACAGAACAGAGAGAATGAGGCAGGTTTTTCGGAGGTTCCAGATCCCAGAGGCAGGGGAATTCTGGTAGGGGCAGTGCTTCTTTATGCCGTAGGTGCAATAACTGACATTTTGGGGAATGTCGACATGGTAGCAATGTGTGCTATACTTGTGGTCAGGTAGGACACTTGGCTAAATATTGTCCTCAGGGCCAACAGAGGCCCCATCACCCTTTCTTACCACCTCCAACTCCGATGCAGCAGTTCTCAGGATCGAGTGGTTACACTAAGACCGATCGTGGTAGAGCCTTCCACTATCAGGGGGATCCTATTCCTTATTTTTTTTAGACCAGTATCAGTATTATTTGGATCCCTATCAACAGGGTGGTTACAGGCAATATTCTGGAGGATATATGCCTCCACAGCAGCCGTATTCGGGAGGATATATGCCTCAGCATCAGTACTCAGCCGGTGGATCACAATGGTATTCAGAAGGACAGCCTTACCAGGTTGATGCTGCTACTAGTGGTGTTGGGTCATCGAGGTAGCCCAGCCAGTCAAGCCAATGACATAATTCTCAAGGTTGAGGAGTGCATGCTAGCAGAGGTCGAGGTGGACGAAAGCAGGCTCAAAGGTGCATCCAAAACCTGTCACTTAAGGATGCCCAGAACAACTCGAACTTGATCATGGGTACGTTAAACATTCTTGGTCATTATGCTAAAATGTTGATTGACTGTGGTGCTACACATTCCGTAATTTCTTATACGTTTGCTCAGTTGACACAACCTCAACCTTCACCCCTTGGGTATAAGTTGGAGTTTGCTATGCCTAGAAGGGAAAAGTGTTATGTAGATTACGTATGTCCAAGATGTCCCGTAGTAGTGAAGAATGTGGTTATGCTAGTTAACCTCACTCCGTTAGATATTGTCGATTTTGACGTCATTCTAGGAACATATTGGTTGCACTACAATCGTGCCAAAATTGACTGTTACGGGAAATCAGTGACTTTCCATCGTCCTGGATTACCTGAAGTTACTTTCGTGGGCTAACATAGTGGAGTTAGACATGGAGTTATTTCGGTGGTGAGAGCCAAAAAGTTATTGAAGAAAGGTTGTCAAGGGTACTTGGCTCACGTGGTACTTAATGATGATGCTCCTGTTAGCTTAGAGAATGTTAAGGTGGTCAGACGTTTTTTTGACGTTTTCCCCGATGATTTACCTGGATTGCCGCCAGATCGCGATGTGGAGTTCGCCATTGATTTGTTACCAGGTACTAATCCTATTTCCTTAACTCCCTATTGAATGACTCCTGCTGAGTTGAGAGAGTTGAAGATCCAGTGACAGGAGTTACTTGATAAAGGTTTCATTCAGCCTAGTACTTCGCCTTGGGGAGCCCCTGTCTTGTTTGTTTGAAAGAAATATGGTACCTTGAGGCTATATATTGATTACAGGCAATTGAATCGGGTGACGATTAAAAACCGTTATCCGTTGCCGCGTATAGACGATCTTTTTGATCAACTTTAAGGTGCCTGTGTGTTTTCTAAGATTGATTTGAGGTCTAGTTACTATCAGTTGAAGATCAAGAGTGACGACGTTCCTAAAACTGCTTTTAAGACTCGTTATGGTCATTATGAGTTTCTCGTAATGCCGTTTGGATTGACTAATGCACCAGCAGCTTTCATAGGGTTGATGAATAAGGTATTTCAACAGTATTTGGATAGATTTATCATTGTCTTCATTGATGACATTCTGGTGTATTCTAAGTCAAAAACAGACCATGTTCGACATCTTTCTTTGGTGTTGAAGAAGCTGAGGGAACATCGATTGTATGCTAAGTTTAGCAAATGTAAATTCTGGTTAAATCAAGTAGCATTCTTGGGGCATGTTGTTTCAACTCAAGGTATCCAGGTTGACCCTCAGAAGATAGCAGCTGTAGAGAATTAGGAGCAGCCATGAACCATCACCGAGGTACGGAGTTTCCTTGGCTTAGCAGGTTACTATCGACAGTTTGTTAAAGACTTTTCAGTCATGGCTTTACCACTGACGAGATTAACCAGGAAAGATGTTAAGTTTGAGTGGGATGATAATTGTGAGCGGAATTTTTAGCAGTTGAAGTATTGTCTCACTCATGCTTCTGCCTTAGCTCTTCTTGATGATGGTGGTAACTTCGAGATTTATAGCGATGCTTCATTGAATGGCTTGGGATGTGTTTTGATGTAGCATGGTAAGGTGATCGCTTACACTTCGCGTCAATTAAAGCCTCATGGGAAGAATTATCCTACTTATGATTTGGAGTTAGCGACCATTATTTTCGCTTTGAAGATTTAGAGACATTATCTTTATGGTGAAAAATGTAGGATCTTCTTAGATCACAAAAGTCTCCAGTACCTGTTCACTCAGAAGGATTTGAATCTTCATTAACAACAGTGGATTGAGTTGTTAAGCGACTACCACTACACGATAGAGTATCACCCGGGTCGTGCAAATGTGGTGGCTGACGCTCTTAGCAGGAAATCTCAGGGCATAATTAATGTTTTTCATGCGAGCCGCGTTCATCTTCTTGCAGAGTTGAGATCGACTGGAGTGCAGTTAGAGATAGAGAATCTCGTGGTAGATGATCGAGAGGAAGCCTTGCTTGCTAGTTTCCAAGTCAGGCCAATCCTAATTGACAGAATACTTGAGGCCCAGATTAATGATGAAGAAACTTAGGAACTTATTCAGTTAAGAAGTAAAGGGAAAAAGAAAAACCTCCGTATCAGAGAAACAGATGGCATGCTTATGTAGGAAAACAGGATGTGCGTACTAGACAATACAGAGTTAAAGAAGGATATCTTGTACGAAACGCATATTTCAGCCTATGCGATGCATCCCGGAGGCACGAAGATGTATCATACCATTCAACCATTTTATCATTGGTCGGGTATGAAAAGGGAGATTGTTGAGTATGTAAGCAGATGTGTCATATGTCAGCAAGTCAAAGCCGAAAGGAAGAAGCCATTTGGTTTGATGCAACTGCTTCCCATTCCACAGTGAAAATGGGAAGACATTACTATGGATTTTGTGTACAAGCTTCCTCGTACACAAAATGGTTATGATGGAATCTGAGTGATTGTTGATCGGCTCACTAAGTCAACGCATTTTATCCCTGTGAGGGAGAAGCTCTCTCTGAACCGATTAACTGAGTTGTTCATATCGAAGGTTGTAAAGTACCATGAAGTTCTAGTCAGTATTATCTTGGATCATGATCCTAGGTTCACTTCCAAGTTCTGGATAGCATTCCAGGAGGCCCTTGGTACGAAATTACATTATAATACGACGTATCATCCTCAAACATATGGGCAATCCGAGAGGACGATTCAGACGTTGGAGGATATGCTAAGATCTTCGGTTTTGCTGTTTGGTGACACGTGGCGTCATCATTTGGATTTGATGGAGTTTGCCTATAATAACAGCTTTCACTCCAGTATTAGGATGGCACCATTCGAGGCACTTTATGGGAAACCTTGTCGTACACCATTATGTTGGTCAGAAGTTGGCGAAAGAGTTTTAGAGGGCCCTAAAATAGTAGAGGAGACTACTCAGAATGTTCAGGTTATTAAGGCTAACCTGAAAGCGGCCCAGGATCGCCAGAAGAGTTTAACAGATAGACATACTACTGACCAAGTGTATAATGTTGGTGATTGGGTATTTCTAAAGTTATCGCCGTGTCGATGTGTAGTGCGGTTTAGGAAGAAAGGCAAGTTAAGTCCTAGGTACATTGGACTTTATCAGATCATCGAACGAGTCGGTGAAGTGGCTTGTAGGCTTGAGTTGTCGTCGGAACTGTCCAGAGTGCATAATGTGCTTCATGTCTCTATGCTTCGACACTATGTTTCAGATCCGTCACATGTGATTCCTCCACAACCTTTAGAGATTAATCCAGATTTGACTTACGACGAAGAACCGGTGACGATATTGGATTGGAAAGATAAGGTGCTCAGGAACAAGACAGTGCGTTTGGTAAAAATATTATGGAGAAATCACTCAGCAAAAGAAACGACTTGGGAGACCGATGACAGGATGAGAGAGATGTATCCAAGGTTGTTTTATCGATACTAGTGTTGTATTATGGTATGAAATTTCAGGGACGAAATATTTATAAAGAGGGTAGATTGTGACAGCCCGTCCCGAAATTTTATTCATGACAATGTGAATTGACGGATTTGCCCTTGAGCGTTGAGTTATGTTTGTAAATTTAACTAAGGTATTGGTCCAATTATACAATTTCCTTAGTTTTGAGGACCAATGAGAAATTAGGAAACTGTTGTTTTTTATTGGTTAGTGTGGTAGCATTTGGACCACTCATTTTTCTTCTCTCTTTTGTCTCACTCCCGTACCTTATCTCTCTTGCATAACTCACTCTCTATCATTCCCATTTAGAACGGACACACCCAAAACCCTTGCAAACTTCACAGATCGAGCTCATGTTTGGTTCCATCGTCTTTATCTCATCCATACGAACTCACTGGTACCATTTTCAGGTAAGATCTCTCTCGAAATCACGTGGAAAACCCTACCCCGAGATTTGTCATTGTTCATGCACTAATTATAGAGTGATTTTTAGGAGTTTTTAAGCTCATAGGGAGCTTCTAGACGTCTTCACGAAGCTCGGGAGTACCTCATTGAGTGATTTTGGACGTCAGAATCGGGAGAACGGAGAAGTTACAGAGGTGGCCGAATTTTCGAGGGTTCTCTGGCGAGATCCAGTGATCTTTGGAGCTTGAAATTGGTATGATCTTGTTCCTTAGGTCTTAAGCTTCATTTTGATATAAATTGCGTGAAAAATGGACGAAAATCGAGTGAGATATCACGGTTGGAATTTTTCCCAGTTTTCCGGCGCCGATGACGGTCGCTGGAGGTTTGAGGAAAAAGACGACGGAATATTCCGTCAAGTCTGACGAAATATTCCAATGTCATCAGTTAAAGTTGACGGCTTTCGTTAGAAGTTGACGGAATATTCCTAACGGTGTCATTGTGCCGTTACACGTGCCAAGCACGTGGCCTCGCGTGGGGGCTCCAAAAAAATTTCTAAAAATTCCTGGGTGTTCGTGACGTTGTGTAGGTCACGTTTGTATATTCAAATACCAAAATTGAGCTATGTATAAAAAGTTATTTCCAAAGTTCTGTTTATGTGCTATAAATAACGTTATTTCAGTTAACTCTCATATAGGCAAGACCTATCCCGAGGACGAGCGTAGCCAGGCTAGGCGTGGGGGTTACGACCCGGCTACTTACCAATGAGTGGGCTTTTGTTTTCCGTATATACCTATATATTACTAATTTTCCCAAAAAATGAACTTAAATGATTATACATTTTGAAATGCCATGCAAAGTATCTATTTAATAATGCATTAGTGATTCCATATAATTATGATGGTGCTGCAGACGCACAGGTAAGTGTCATGAAAGTTTATTTACTGATTATGATAAGAATGAAATGATGTGATGTGATCTGATGTGATGAGAGCTCATACACCTGCACCTTGATATTAGTGCTCTCGCTCAGAGTTAGGGCACAGTCTTTCACGTGATGTTCACCTCCCGCACCGCATGCTTGCCTTGGATCTAAGTTAGGTGCACAGTCTTGTCGTATAGACCACTATAAGTGGGTTCGGCTCGTAGGTGAACTGCGAATCAGTCGCACAGTCTTCACGTGATTGTAGCACTAGAACATATTTATTTTATATACAGTGATGTTATGCAGACCACTAGAGGTGGTATTGGTTTGTGTGCAGGATATATACATGATGTGATGAGATAGATTATGAGTTATATATACAGCCGAGGGCTGAAGTGATTATTGAGAATGATTATGAGATACTTTGGCATGGCATACATACATATTTTCCAGCATGATTTCGAGATTTATATATGAGCATATACTTTATTTCTGGGAAATTATACAGGTTTTACAGAGAGGGGTTATAACTTTTGAGAAAAGAATGGTTTTGAAAAGATTTGTTTTTGCCCACTCACGCTTTTGTTTTTCGCCCCTCCAGGTTCTAGGTAGCTAGTGTTCGTTGGTGGCATACGAGGATTTCATTGGACGTTCTGACAAAATTCACTTATGTAGGACACCCTTTGGTGTTATTCGAACTTATTATTTCCGGCTTGACTGCATTTGACTTAGTATGCTCTGATTTTGTATAAGCACTCTTAATTCTAGCACTAGTACACTATCTTAATTAGGATTGCTAGTGGCTTGGTTTTAATTTGTTTGTATCCTTCTTATTAATCTTGCTTTCGCATTGTGCACATGGTTACGTAACGCTCACGTGAAGGCCAGCACGCCCCACTCTCAGGTCGGGGTGTGTCAATAGGTTTACTCATCGACTTTCTTTTTCCCATTTCTTACTTTTCCAATTTTAATTTTAATTTTTATTCAATTCTTTATTTTAATTCTATTTTCTTTTTTAAATTGCCACAAACATATATAAACACACACATAGTGCTAGTACTGTACAAAATCAAGCCTTCAGACTAATGAAATTATACACTGAAAACCAAGTATTTCTTACATGGTACCGTAAGCTGAGGCTTTTCCTTCCTGGCAACCAAACCCTAGATGTCACACCTTTCACCCCCATAATCTATGACAATCAGCGACGAGCAATCCTCATATACATTCGAGGCATCCAAGCCTCAAACAAATAAGAATGATGATCCAAGTGATCATCTCTACCTTCACCACTCAAAACAAAGATACCCAGTCATCATTCAAGACAAAGATAACTGTAACAATAATTATATTTAAACAAACAAAACCGAAATGGTTGCTAATAGTTGTGCGCTCTATCATTGTATTTTTTTTTTAGAAAACTTCATTTTAGTCCTTGGCAAAGATTACTTTTTGATTAAAACCATGAGTAAGATCAAAAATCTAATTTTAGTCCATTGATACATTAATAACCTCATTTATTAATTATATTTTGATTTTTTAAATATTTATCTTTTTCTTTTCTAATTTTTAATGTATTAATTTTATTTCATTATAATTTTTATTTTCATTTCATTCATTGTAATATATTTTTGTTGAGAACATTTAGATAAACTAATTTTTGTTATACAATATATTTCGATGTACTGTAACTTTTTCATTTAGGTATATTAAATTCATTATAATACATTTCGGTGCATACATTTAGGTATACACATTTTGGTACTAACATTTCGGTGCATACATTTCGGTGCATACATTTCGGTCCACATATTTCGGTGCATACATTTAGGTACATACATTTTGGTACTAACATTTCGGTGCATACATTTCGGTACACACATTTAGGTACATTAATTTAATATTAATACATTTCAGTGCATATATTTAGGTACATACATTTCGGTGCATATATTTAGATACATACATTTCGGTGCATATATTAGGTGCATATATTTAGGTATATATATTTCGGTGCATATATTTAGGTACACACATTTCGGTGCATACATTTCGGTACTAACATTTAATATTAGTTTAATATTAATACATTTCGGTACTAACATTTAAATATATTAGTTCAATATAATATATTTCGGTACTAACATTTAACTACATTAATTGAGTCTTTCAAGTTTGAAGAATGTTAAATAAAATTAATAAATTAAAAAACTCTTTTTTGGTCAAAAAATAAATTAAAATTTGTGACACACCCGTACCCGAAAGTAGGGCATGCTGGCCGTCACGTGAGTGTGACGTAACCATGTGCGCTGTGCGGAAGCGAAGATCGATAACGAAGTACGAATAAATTCAAACCGAAGTCTAGAAATGTGTACTAGAGTCGATTCGACACTTATTACAAATTCAGAGCGTACTAAGTCGGTGCAGTCAAACACGAATAAAAGGTTTTTAAAATACACAATCGGTGACATACATATGATGAATCTGTCAGAAAAGTGCCGAAGGTTCCTCGATGCTTCAACCCAGAATTCAAGCTATCTAGAACCTGGAGGGGCGAAAAACAAAGTTGAGTGGGTCAGCTAAAACAATTCCTTTTTCCAAAATCATTTACTTTCTCAAAGTTCTAGCCCCTCTCCGTAAAACCTGTATAGTTTCCCAGAAAATAATACATACATATATCTCAATCTTTTCTCAGCATAAAACGTTTTCAAAGTATTTCAATGTATGTCGTGCAATGCATCTCATATCATATCGTTAACATATGTCGTCTCAGCCCTCGGCTGTAAATATAGCTCATAACTTCTCAATCACATAATCATACATATATCCTGTACACACATCATAACCTCATCATATCATCATTATCAACACTGTTTCAATAGTAAATGCTCTAGTGCTACAATCACGTGAGGACTATGCGAATGAACGCGGGTCACCTACATGTCGTAACACTCAAAAGTGATCTATACGACAAGACTATGCACCTAAACTTGGATCCAAGGCGAGCATGCGGTGCTGGAGGTGAACGACACGTGAAAGACTAAGCCCCTATCTCTGGGCGGGAGCACTAACAGTGTGTACAGATCTATGAGCTAATAGTTCATCACATCTCATCATATAATTCATCATATCTCATGATCGTTATCAGCATAATATCTCAATTGTATCTCAATCACATTTCAATTATATCTCAATTGTATTTCGTACGTATTTCTAATGTATTTCATACGTATATCAATCGTTATTCGTTCTCAACTATGCATGTACCTACCTGGTACTCACCTGGCGTCCTCGGCACCAATATATATGCATGAAATGTATAATTAATTATTCATGCATCAATTCAAGTAATATGCAAGTCGATAAAACGTTTATTTCCATTTAAAAGTGATTCTGGGAAAATCATATGTATATATAGGTATACGAAAAATAATACTGCCCACTCACTGATAAGTAGCTGGCTCGTAACCCCCGCGTCGGGCCTGGCTACGGTCGTCTTCGGTATACGTATCACCTATACGAGAAATTACGTAAATACGTTATTTAATACATACTCACAACTACGAGAATAACCTCTCATACATAGCTCAATTTTGGTATTTGCATATACCAACGTGACCTACTCGTCGTCACGAACATCCCCATATTTTTAAAATAATTTTTCGATGTCCCACGCGCCCCCACGCGCCTGACGTGGCACGGACCCACGCGCTCCCCACGCGCGGCCACGCGCCGAGCACAGTGACGGCGTCAGTTGACGCCGTCAGGAATATTCCTGGAATATTCCGTCAGGTTTAACGGCGTCAGAATTAACGGCGTCAGTTAACGGTAACGGAATATTCCGTCAGGTCGCCGGAATATTCCCTCCGGTCGTCTTCTCCGGCGACTTCGCCGGCCGCCGGCGACTGGTTTTGGCCGGATTTCTGGGAAATTTTCAAAACTTCATATCTTGCTCATTTTTCATCCTTTTTGACCCATTTTTCTTCCTATGTGCTCCAAATTTAGTGTAGAACATTAATATACCTTCAAAAACCTTGAAAAAGGTCCTTAAATTCCTCGGGGACAAACTCCAAAACCGGCCAACTCCGATGAGCGTGATCCCGACGTCCAAACACCTCCAACGAACTACTCCGAGCTTCCTTGAGACCTCACAAGGATCACTGTGATCTTAGATTGTCCTAAAACACCATGTATGAAAAGTTTGATGAATAGTGCCAAATAAGAACATCGAGTTTTGGACGTGAAATTGAAAGGATCCTTACCTGAAAATGGTACCGTTGTGTTCGTATGATCTTCACGAGTCCAAATATGTATTTAGTTTCGACGATCGTCGAGTTTTGGTAAGAGTTGACTTTGTGCCGTGGCTTGAGAATAGGAGAGAGAGAGAGAGTTTCTGTCGAGAGAGAGAGAGAGAATGATTGAGGGATAGTGAAAGTGTTTTCCAATAATGAGAGGGAGAGGGAGAGTGACGGGAGTGAGAGAGAGTGTTGAGTGGTGTGATCATGATGTCCTACACTAAACATATTATAACTTCAATAATTTGAGGGCACTTTCATCCTCACACCACACACATGCACACGTAAATAATCCCCGTAGGGGTAATTCCGTCATTTCATATCCAATAATTTAAAATGTCGGGACGGGTTGTCACAATTTGTGTATTAATAAATTTAAATATTTAATGGGAGATATTAAATAAAATACACATTAATTATTTTGAATTAAGGACACATTAGGGACTAAAAATTAATATTCAATCTGACACCAGGTTTTTTTTAAATTTTAATCTTCTTGAAGGATTAAAGTTCAAAAACCCCTTTTTTTTTTTAACAAACAATATTATCTATATTAAGGAGGGATGATGGCTCTACCATAATACCATTGCATGTTGAGTATAACTTGTTTGTATTCATAAGTGTGTCAATAAGTTTAATCGTCCCCCTTAAATTGATAACATTTTACGTCTAAATTGATAACATCACGCTTTGACGAGATTAAAAGTTAGTCCCACCAAAATGTCTCGCCATCTTCTCTTGACGGGCCTAATGGGCCTGAGCCTCATTACCTATCCAATCAGATCCCCGAGCTTCGCCACGTGGGAAGGGTATTTCCGGGAAACCAATAACAAAAAATATCGTATTTTTAGAAGAAACCCACTTCGTCTCGTCGTCTCAAACAGAAAGAAAGAAGGAAGAAAAGTAGACAAGCAAAATAGATAGGAAGGAACCCTAGAAATCCCAATTCTGAGAAAACGATCAAATTCCCCAAATCAAAAGATAAATTAAGGAAGAAGAATTTTTCTTGTTTTTACATACTCTCTCTCTCTCTCTCTTTCCCTCTCTCTCTCTCTCTCTCTCTCTCTCTCTCTCTCTTTCTTTTCTTTTTCGGTTTTTTGCATTGGTTGTTGGTTGTTTTCAGGAAACAACGAACACCGACCCCAGCGCCGGGTCTCTTTCTTCCAATTGGGAGAAGCTCTATTCAGATTTAGCTTTGTCATCTGTTTTCTGGGTTTGCTTCTTCATAGATGCTGATGCTTTCTCTAATGGTGGTTTTTGTGTTGTCAAACTAGGGTTTTCAATTGTCCACTCCCCTTTTTTTGTGGGCCTTTTGATCCTTTCGTGGCGGCAGCCGGTCAAACATCCAGTCCTGTGAGTCTCCTTACTTACTTTACCTTTTCGTTCCCCTGCAATGCGTTTAGGCGACTAGGGTTTTGGTTTCGTGCTTTTATAGTTTCTCTATTTTATTAGATAATATTTGTGTTATCTTCAGCAGCAAAGGTACGGCCTTTTGTTTCGTTTGATTTTAGGGTTTGCACGAAATTTTCAGTTCAGGGTTTCGTATTGTATGATTGCCGAAATTGCATTATTAATTTTTACTACGTTATCTTTTGGTCTTTGTGTATATTTTTATGGAAGCATTTCTGCACATTCTGGGACCGTTGTTATTTTTATGTTTTTGCCCAACCGTGAAGTTTATTCGACTTCGATAGTTTACTATACAGGTCAAAGTCAGTTTCATTTCCTTCGTATTATTTGATTGGAATAAGTCACTTATATTATCTTTTGTCGTTCTTTTTGATAAAATTATCAAATGTTTTATTTATGGAGAATTTTCATTTTTTTTCTTCTTAATGGCTCAATTGTAAAAGAATATGCATAGTTATTAAACAGGAAACAACATATGGTAGGCAGAGTTTTCTGAGATGTACAGGACGTGTTTTCTGGTTCTATTGAGTTTATAAAATATTTGTTTTCAGATACTGTTATTTATGTTAGCTTTGATAAATAGAAGCAGTGTTTGACTGACCTTTTAAACAGGGATTACTTCCATATTGGCATTTGGTAGCTGCATTGTTTATGTATTACCATGGTCCTTTTATTTGTTGTTGTGTGCTTCACTTTTGTTGCTGATTTTGGTAGCAGTATTGATTTTTTAAATGTATTTTTCTTAAATCAGGGTTGAAGTGTGTGTTTAGTAGGAAGATGTCATATCAATATCCGATTCTTGGCGACCGACCAATCAACCTTTTGAAGGTTACAGAATTAAAAGAGGAGCTTAAGAAGCGAAGTTTGACAACCAAGGGTTTGAAGGATGATTTGGTAAAACGGTTGGATGAAGCAATACGAATTGAAAGGGAAAATGCTTCTACCCAGGATAACGGACTTTATGGTGATAAAGTTGTAGAGCCAATTGCAGTTCTTGCTAAAACACCTAGAAGCACTGGTTCTGGTGGGCGTAAAAGGACTGGAAAAGTTGATTTGCCGGTTCAGGTTGATGTTAATGCCAGTGCTACAGACTTGGATCAAGGGGGTATTCAAGAAGGTTATGTTCTGGTTGATAAAGATGCTGGAGCCATAGCTGAAGAGGAGCTGGTTGTTCAATCGACTATTGTGGAAACCAGTGTTAGTGTCACTGAGACTCTGGGGTCTGAGGCAGCATTAGTTGGTGATAATTCACAGAACACTGAAGCTAATAAGGGAATTGGGAATTCACGGCCCCTATTTGACAGTGAGGTTCCAAAGTCCTTAGTAGAGAATGAGGATCCAAAGCCCGTAGTGGAGAATGAGGATCCAAAGCCTCAGGTGGAGCATGAGGATCCAGAGCCCTATCGTAAGAATGAGGATCCAAGGCCCGACCTGGAGAATGAGGATCCAAAGCCCGTAGTGGAGAATGAGGATCCAAAGCCTCAGGTGGAGCATGAGGATCCAGAGCCCTATTGTAAGAATGAGGATCCAAGGCCCGACCTGGAGAATGAGGATCCAGAGCCCCAACTGGAGAATGAGAATCCAAATCCCCAGCTGGAGAATGTTGATCCTAAGGCCCAGTTGGAGGATGAGGATTCAAAGCCCCAAGTGGAGAAAGAGAGTTTAGAGCCTACAGACAAGGATGTCATGGTCAACTCTTCTGCTCCAAACTATCAGGTATCTGAGGTCAGCCATTTAGGGTATGAAGTAAAATATGATTCTATTTCTACTGATTCTGTGTCAATTAATGAAAAGATTGAACTAAAGGATAATATAATTGCTGATCATGTCAAATTAGAATTAGATGTTAACCCGGAGATGGTGGACCCATCATCCAGCACTGTTGTCCCAGTCAGTGGTGATTCACATCCACTGGATGTTGAAGAGCCACACCAGGACAAAGCTTCTGTTGGAGAGAAAGTTGACAACAATGATACATATGCAGACATAAGCAAGAAAAATGATAGTGCTGATGTGGGGTACTCAGAAAAATTAAATTTAGAGAGAAGTTCTGGAGATGATTCTATGGAAGAAGATGTGCTGGACAGTAAACAAATTGATTCAAAGTATAATTCTGACGATGTGGGAGAGATGTGTCAGAAAAATGATGTACCCATTGCGAAGGAGGAAGGTCATGTTGATATTGTGGGAGATGATATTTACCCGGACAAAATGGATGAAAATGTTGAGATCAAGAATCATACTGCCCCTCCTGCTGAGAAAAGAAAGCTTAATGGTGAGCATTCTAGCTGGAGTTTCTTGATTATTTATATTTTTCCATCCAACTGTCACATCACTAAGTTACTATGAGAACTCCTGCTTGAGTTGGATTGCATGAAGTTTCTGCATTTCACTTGTGCAACATATGTAATTCCCATCAGCTTCTGATTATTTCCTTTTCTCTCTTTTATTCTACTGATCGGTGCCCTACCATATATCTGATGGAGTATGTATGTTATTACGTTGCATGCTTGCAATAATTGCATGTGTATAATTAACTGATGAATTAGTATCACTTATTTCAGAGAACAAATTAAACTTCGAGAGGAGGGATTGATGAAACCCAGTGATGACGTTTAATGAATTTGTCTAGCTATTTCTGAATTTAATAACTAGGGTATTGGATTACTTTAAAAAAAAATGTAGGATGTTGGAATATATCACCTAGAAAGACGAGGGTGTACATCAATGTTTTATAGAAACTTGAATTACTGTTTCGAAAGTGTGTTGGGGAATAAGTAAGAGGCATTCTTAATATATAAGAGGAATGTAACAGTTTGTGTATAGCAATTAATCTTGATGACTATAATCAGTTTCTAAATTTACCTTGATTTTCCTTCAGAAATCAAGGTTTGATGGTCAGTATTTTAATTATTCAGTAAGAGGACTATAGCCACTTCCTATTTACACCCAGAGTTTTTATTTTTGCTTTCTGTTTTGTGCATATTCTTGTCTTTGCTCGCTGTATCCTCATTGGCATAAATCTTGTCGTAGTTCCAAATGATATTGCTGGGTTCTGCTCTTCAGTTTTTTTTTTCTTTTTCTTTCCATTCCCTTTAAACAATCAAGTATTGTTGTGGCCTTTTCATTGGATAAATTCCCTTGCAGATCAAGCAGCAGTTGGAAGCAATGAGCCTATAAAAAGGCGCAGGTGGAACTCTGAAAGCCTTAAAGTTCCAGAGCTGCAAAGCCCTATTCAAACGCCGACGGTCACACCCAAGGAAACTTTCCAGACCACCAGTTTAAAGCGTAACTTTTCAAGATCAAACTCTACTATGAGTGAGGAAGCTCCCAAAGAACGTGTTGGTGAGTCATTGGTCTTTTGTTAATATGGAAATGTGTATCAAACATGTTTTGACTTTGTATATCATTTATTTGTTGTAGTTCCACCATCACAGAAGGCTCCAACTAATTCCCTTAGAATTGATCATTTTCTGCGACCTTTCACCCTGAAAGCTGTGCAAGAACTTCTAGGAAAAACCGGGTCTGTTGCCAGTTTCTGGATGGACCACATCAAAACTCATTGCTATGTTACTGTAAGCACCCACTGGATTTGCTCATTTGGGACTATACTTTTACCGTCTGTTTCTGCTTAATCTCTAAATTAAATGAAACTCAACTCTTACTGTGGATATTACTGTGCTGACGCAGTATTCATCAGTGGAAGAAGCCTTGGAGACACGAAATGCTGTGTATAACCTACAGTGGCCTCCCAATGGTGGGCGCCTCTTAGTGGCTGAGTTTGTTGATCCCCAGGAAGTGCAAACACGGCTTCGGGCTTCTCAGACTCCTGCTGCACCTGTCAGCGGTGGTCCTTCTGTTCCTGTTGCCCCGACTACCTCACAGCCGCAGCCTTCTCCCTGTCAACCTAGGCAGCAGCAGCAGCTTCCACCACCTCCTTCTCTCCCTCCTCCACCACCCTTGCCTACAGCTCCCCTAGCAAGAGAGCGGCTTCCTCTGCCTCCTCCACCACCTCTACCGGAGAAGCAAGATCTGCCAATTGTTACCTTGGACGATCTCTTTCGGAAAACCAAGTCTACTCCTCGAATCTATTACTTGCCTTTGTCAGAAGAACAAGTGGCTGAAAAACTTGCAGCACAACAGGCAAGAAACACCAGGCAGTAGGAGCATGCCAAAATCCAACCATGGGTGGTGCTCAGATTCTCTTTCGGGTCAGTCGGTCAGCATGTTAGCTGTAGGGAAGGGTCATTGTAATCGTATCGTAAAGGATTTTGGTTTTTTATTGAGTCTGCTTTATTATGTTGAGGGCCTGAGACTTAGTTTCTATGTTGATTAGTAGAAACTTTCCAAACTGGAGCCTTGTTTGTTGTGTTTATGGATCCATTTGTATCTTGGCGTTCCCAAACTTCACTTTAGTTAAACTAATGGAGTCTATATTTTATTGGATGAAATATTTCTCTTTCATACAGTTAATCAGGATTGTACATTTGTTTCTTGTTTTAGGTGGTTTCTACTAGGAATGTCCGTATATTTGACTTTGTTGGAAACTATGAAGCACGAGTTCTGGGTTTGGAGCTGCTGGAATCTCCTCCGTTCGCGGGTATTCGGCTTGGAAAAGGCTCTCCGACGGGCTCAATTCGGCTAAGGAAACGACTCAAAAGTGGCTCCAATTTGCCAAGAGTCGTTTCGATTTGTGCTGCCTATAGACCTGTGGCCGATTCGAGATGGATGAAGAAATTGGAATTTCACTATAAAACCGATTGGTAATGTGAGGAGGAAATCTTAACCAATTTTTTATAACCCCGTGCAAGATTTTCTCTCTCATCAATGTGAGAATCATTCTCAACAATTGATTTAGGATCCATTGCTACTTTTTGACTTTGGTGCATTGCCAAAGCTCTCTCAGGGGTCTACAATAGACATTGACCTTGTAGAAGTTATCGCCACTCCCTGTTGACCTTGGAGAAGCTATTGCTACTCCCTGTTCACGGCATATCAAGGGAGAAGATTCGGACCTTTGGGTTCAACGACAACGTAATTAATTTTTTTAATAGATTGCTTTATTAGTCAACAAAAGATTGTACAAAGGAGTAGCGCAAAGTTGGGCATCGGAGATTAAATAGTATAGAGCAAGTAAAAACACATAAAACTTAAACTAAAACAAGAATAAAAGATAACTAGAATCGCTCAAGGGGTGGGATTAGAATTTCAATCTCTGGAAAACGCAACCCTTTCTATTCATAAACTCGTCCTTATTTTTTATGTGAATAACAAGGGATGTTTGTAAAGCCTTGAACCTGATGAACGCAGGAAAGTTAACAGAAAAGTAAATCTAATCCTAATTAAACTGGAAAGAATCTTAAACCTTATAAAGGTAGGAAATCCAAACAACAGAAAGGAGGATGTCAAAATACTAAAACTCTAGAGATTAAAAGACTAACACACCCGCCACTTAATACTATGTTCTAGTGGTATTATTCTTCACTTGTAAGCGAGAGGTCTTAGGTTCGATTCTCACCAAAGACAAATTTGAATTGATAGCTTATTATGAGGCTAAGCCCACCCCCTCCTTTTAAAGTAGATAATATCATTTGTTTAAAAAAAATAAAAAGACTAAAACACCCATTAAAAAAAGAGGACTTTCCAATCTCAAATTCTCTAGTAGCACCGGTCCTAGCTTTGGGCGGGGTCGGTTGTCATGTCCTCTTTCCTCTCTTTTCCTTCTCTTTTTCTTGCCTCTACTGATGTTTCTCGCCATTTTTCACACCGGACTGTCCTGTTCTTCAACGCATGTCGATATACCTCTTCACAACTCTTCCTTGGTCCGATCTTCAGCCATATTTCCTATTGAGTTCGAGTGTTACCAACACCACTGTTGTTTGCCGTTTTCAACAATGTCGCTTGTGGGTTTCCACGAGCTTCCTACTAGTAGTTGGCTTATCCCTCTTACTTGCCGACTATCTCTTGTTTATGGGTATGCTCTGGTAGCTATTTGGGGTTGGAGGTGGTGATCAAGGAGGTGATAGTTGGCGGTGGAAGGCGATTCAATTGGCTAGCCTGGGATTTTGTCAATGGAGATTACAATGGAAGCTTCTTGACTGCTGCGATATTTTTTGCGCTTCACTGTTGTTGGGCCCTCTTTATGTTTTTTTTTATTGATTTACGCCTTTTTTTGGTTGTTTATAGGTGTAAGTTGGGCCTATGGTTTGCTTGTAAATTTGGTTTTCTATTTAATAGAAGTTTCACCTTGACCAAAAAAATAAAAATAAAGTGTGAGCAGATCATAATCATTTATGTAGTCAAAATCATTTTGAACATAATAACCCTCCGTTTTGGAAAACTCATACAGTTTAAAAGTACATACACTCTATTACAATATATAGTTAAGAAAATCACATTCAATCATCAATTTGAAATCATATTTGAGCATTTCAATAAATAATACTAGCATCTAGGGGTGGGTTCGGTTTCATTCGGTTCATTTTTTTCCAAAACCGAAATCGAACCGAAACTTCAGTTTGGTTTGGTTCGGTTCAATTTCTTTCGGTTTGGTTTTCTTTGGGTCTAATTTTCTTCGGTTCGGTTTGGTACGGTTTCAATTTTTTTATTTATTTATGAAACTTGATTTTTTTTAATATGGAATTTAGAAAAGAGGCTTGCATTGGTAACTAATAATAATAAAATGAAAAAAGTGGAAAGTGGGAAGGTAGTTGTATATATAAAAGATCATATAAACCAATCTTATTCTATAAACATCCTCAATTGCAAAGAAAAATGATCTCGTATCCATTCAAAAAGCAAACAAATAGTGAAGTTCTTCCAAGTTCCAAAGCCTTCCAAAACTTTCCTCTATAACCAATGAAATATCCTCCCTAATTGAACCAAGTATGCTCCTTGAAAAAGCCCTAGGTTAGTTTCAAACTTGGCAACAAAGTTTCACAAAAGAAACATCATGGGCATACATTCATAAAGTATAAAGGGATTTAGTTCGGTTTTCGAACCTCCAAAACTGAAACTAAACCAATAAGGTTTGGTTCGATTTTTTTTTCTTTCGGTTTTTAGTTTTTCGGTGTTCGGTCTGGCTTTTTTCGTTTTTCAAATTTTTGAACCCACCCCTATTAGCATTTACTAGTATGGCTATAACATGCAAGTGGACACAGGCGTCTACCTGTGCATCCCTAGTATCTACTATCTAAATCAATTAGTAGCATCTACTAGTACATGTAGCCTGTGAAATCCTGTTCCCGAATTTCACTATTTAAATACTGTATTTCATATTTTGTAGTCACGTTGCGTATATATTTACTTTGTAGAATTTTTATGTTAAGTAAAATGACAAAAATGCCCATGTTGGACTATGTGGAATCCTATGTATTTGGATCTTTTCGAGTTTCGTTATACCTGTTAGCAAATATGGATAGTACTTGTCGCTACGAATGCGTAAGAGCAAGTAAAATAAAATTTGGGGCTAGAAAATAAAAATATTTTACAAAACAAGAAAGTGAAGAGCATTTTAGTCCTCTTAAGAGTAAAGAGAAAGTTTAATAACAATTGATAAAATAAAAAAAAAAAAATAATTTAAAATAATAATAAAAAAATATAAGAAAAATGGAGAGAACAGGAGGAAGGATCGAGAATGAGGGGAGAGTGGACAGAAAAGAAGGGAAGAAAAAAAAAAGGTGAGGACTCTCTCTGATCTCTGTTCTCTGGGGGTGGAGGAGTGTCTTTATTGGCTCACACTTTCCCCAAGCTACACTACACCATCTCTCTCTCTCTCTCTCTCTCTCTCTCTCTCACTCTCACCTTTCGATTGATGCCGATGCAGATTCGTTGGACTCCATGTTGGTTCAGTCACTACGATGTCCTTCAGATTAGCAGATTATACACATAAATGGTGAGTAGCATAACAAATAGAAGGCTTTAAAATGTGTTTGATATTTTCTGGTTTTTTTTATTAATTTTTATAATTTTGATATCCATGATTTAATTCCACATGTCCTAAAATATTTGTAGTTCTACATTTGTGTGTGGTGTTGTTGAATTAAATTCAATGAATTAACATGAGGTTCTTTTACTTCAATTTCTTTTATGGTATAAGTTGAGGAAAATGCCTTTCAAATTTTGCATTGCTATTCTAAGTGTATAAATTGTGTGTTGCCGAGCCTTTTACCTTTCTTCCAACTTATAAACTAATAAATTGATAAACTACATTGATCTTGTATATTATATTGTTGTGTAGTTCCCCTGCCAAGTAAAAGCATGAAAAACATCACTAAAGATAAAACCCACTTGACTATAAGCAAGGATAGATTTCAAAATACTTAATTATTAGATTGTGCATTGCAGGACCTATAAGGTTTCTAGCAATTGCTATCTTTCTTAGAAATTAATGTTTTGTACATCTTGTTTGCCAGTATGCGATGACGAGTCAAGGTATCTGCAATCTGTGATAGGGGACCATACGAATTCAGGGGTGATTATCCTTGGTATATCCGTGATAGGAAACTACGCGTTAGACTATGCATATGGTTCTACTTGGTTTATCCACAATGAGGGACCATATGCATTCTAGGAGTGATCATGCTTAGTATATCCGCGATAGGTGATCACTACCTAGAGCTATAGGATACAATCTTGCTTGGTATATCTGCGATAGGGGACTGTTAGGAGTGATCATGCTATATCTGCGATGGGTGATCACTGCCTGCACGTTTAGATTATACTTATGGTTCTGCTTGGTATATCCGCAATGGGGGACCATATGCATACTAGGGGTGATGATGATTAGTTGTCCTTGGTACATTTTGATAAGTGGCCTTATTTAGTTGGATTCGATTAAGAGGTCCGGAATCCCTACTCTTGCTCATTTCCATAAGGTTAGTCAGGCCTTAGATTCGAGTGAATCGTAATTGCTCACAGTAAGCATTATGTTTATAAATTAGATTTACCATGTTATTATTTATAATCTAAATGGGGAATTGTATAGACTTCTTGGATTAAATTTTGCAAGGTTATACATGATCTTGTTGATTGATTAAAGTAATAAAATGTTAATATTGTGCCTCCTTGATTCATGGAATTGGTTAATTGAGGTGATTGTGGAATGATGTTGGATATGAATGTGTTTGGGCCCAAAATAGCACTTTGGGCCGAGGGAAGGTTTTCTCGGCCTAAAAGAGGGTTTACGTGGAACCCTAAGAACTAGGTAAGCCTAGGACGACAACTTTTCCTTAATTTGGGGTAAAAAACATGCCCTAAAACAAGGAAAAGAGAAAGCAAGAAAAGAGAAAGAAAATGGCTTCTTCACGTGACCCAACAAGAGAGGATTCAGATCCTATAAATACAGAAGCAATGGCAACATGCAGGGGACATCAAACACAACACACAAATCTGCCCTGCGCAAATCCTCTCAACACCCTTGAGAATTTTTACTTTCTTTTTCGCCTTCACATCTTCAGTTTGGATAAACAGCACTGTGAAGGCAACCGGTAAACACCTTCAGTTTGGATAAACAGCACTGTTGCCGTAGAACCAGCCGTCCGTGAAGCACCTTCAGTTTGGATAAACAGCACTGCGACAAGGTCGATTGGTTATTTATCCTAGTCTCGGCCGACAAAGGAGTCTCGAATCCCCGTCGACAGAGGTCATCTCACCAGCCGGCCCGGCGAAGTGAGGTGTTACTAATACCAAAGCTCGGTGCCTCGACGCCGAGTCGCTTTACGATTACGTACTCACAAGAGGATCTCATAACTCAACACCGAGACGGCCGAACCACGTCTGTGGCCGAGGCCTTCGTCAGTTTTGAGTACCTCTGCACTTATACTCTAGTGTCGATTCGGCGTGGTCTCACCTTCATCAATACGGTGACCGTGGCCGAATTGGACGACCACAATTTGTGAATTTTGTAATTGGCAGCCTTGTCTTCAGGCTCTAGAACCTAAAGGCCGAGACACGTTCCTTTCTCGGCCGCAATCGCAAGATACAGAAGTTGGCCGCGCGCATCCATACCACATCAAGACAATTTACTTCTCGGCCGAAGCTCGGCCGACGAGTTGGCACGCCCCGCACACATTTGAAGGACAACAGTTAGACTACTATTCACTCGGCCTGCGCGCCACGTAGGCTAAGTAATATTTGTAGCCAACATTTTGGCACGCCCAGTGGGACCCAGTGCTAAAACTACAAAGTTCATGCCCGTCGAGACTCGATCGCTCAAGAAAAGAGTAGGGATGGGAAAATCTAACACCACTCCAGTAGTCCGCAATACAGGATCCGAAAGCTCGTCACAAGCGGAAGTCCACGACGCCGCAACACCTCACTCACACCGAGAAAGAGAAGTCACTCTCGGTGAACCACCTCATCACACTGGAGTTCTCACAAAGGTTACAAAAGACAATCTGGTCGAAGGGATTGTGGAAGATTGTGATGAGGATGGGGGCAATGCTACGGACCCACCGTCCCGGTCGTTTTTCAAGAGACGATTGGACGAGCAGGCTCGGAAGTTCGAACAAACCGTCGGCCGAGATGTACAGTCGGTACTAGACGAAGTACGACAACAAAGTGCCATGCAGACCAAGTTGTACGAATACTTGGTACACATCACACCAAACTTGGGGCCGACCGAACGACCGAGACCACCTTGGCCTAAAGATAATATAGCAACTGCATCAGTGGCCGAGGTCGGCCCTACTCGGTCTAGAACACTGGATCTAGAAAAAAAGAGCGGATCGACCAGTTCAACAACTGACTGCGGCCCCAGCATGCCCGCCGTGAATGCTGCAGAAATCCAGCGAATGATCGATTCGGCTTTGAAAAAAGGGCCGAAGTTCCCCAAATTCATCCATCCATACCCGGAGTTTGTAGAGCGTTTCGAGTACCCAAAGGGTTTTAGGATTCCAGACTTCAGTCTATTCGCAGGGGAGTCATCCTTGTCCTCTCTGGAACACGTGGCGCGCTTCACCGCGCAATGTGGAGATGCCAACAGTGATTATTATAAGTTACGGTTGTTCAACTTCTCATTGACCGGTCCAGCGTTTGCGTGGTACATCAACCTTCCCTCGAATTCGATCCAAAATTGGGAGGAGTTGGTCGAAAAATTTCATGAGCAGTTCTATCGACCAGGGATGGAGATGTCGGTGTCTTCGCTGGCTAGGATGGCTCAAGCATCCGACGAGTCACCAATGGAGTACCTAACAAGGTTTAAGTCGGCTCGAAATTGGTGCCGAGTACCTCTTCCAGAAGTAGAGTTCGTCAGAATTGCTCTTAATGGCCTCGACTTGGAATATAAGAAGAAGTTCCTAGGGGCGAACTTCCGTGATATGTACGAATTGGCCCAACACGTCGAGCAATACGAGTACTTACTCCGAGAAGAAAAGGTATCAGCATCTTCAGCTAGAGGGACCATATACAAGAATCCTTCGGTCAATTACGCCGAGACCGAAGGAGACGGCACTCAATATGCTAATATAGATGCGGCTGAAATTATCATCGATAAGCCGTACATCTGTAAAGCTCTGGCTCATACTAAAGATGCCAAACCTCGCTTAGCCCCGGAAGACACAACGACCAAAGCATCCAAAGTCTACACTTTTGACATCACCAAAGCCGATGCTATTTTCGATCAGTTGTTATCGGCTAAGATCATTAAGCTTCGGCCGGGGCATAACATCCCAAAGGCCGAAGAGCTGAAAGACAAGGTCTATTGCAAGTATCACAATTCAAGTAAGCATACGACTAATAATTGTGTGGTGTTTCGAGATACTATTCAGGGATGGATCGACAAAGGCAAGTTGAAATTTCCAGAAAAACAAATGGCTGTCGATGCTAATCCGTTTCCTGCGGCAACGGTTGGCATGGTAAACGCCCATTTACCAGGGGGCAAGGGCAAAGGAAAGGCCGAGTTCGTACGGCATATTCCAAAGCAAAACCCCCAGCCACGGCTTAAAATCAACCCAGCTTGTAATAACTCCTCAACGGAAGAGACAGGGCCCACAATTGTCCAAGCCAAAGCAGAGGAGCCTGAGAACCCAAAGATATTGTGTAATCGCTGCAAAGTGCAAGTGGCCGTAACCAAGCCACAGGCCCAGCAATCTCAGGTAACGACGCCACAACAACTACGGCCGAATAGGGCAGAATCTCGATCAACGCCCGCGAGTGTCTCAACTCCGCCAAAAGCACCCGGTTTGGGTCAGCAACATAAAGTGTTCAATAGACTTGGACCCCAAACACAGGCCGGGGGGTCATCTTCGGTCAGGCGACGACTTAGCTTCGATACCCAGTTCCACAATAAGGATTACTACGCGCAAGGTTCCAGCGGTTCCGGTTCGGTAGCTAAGCCAAAAACATTCAAACCACCGGAGACACATGACCAGCGCTGGTACACGTACCACTCACCGACAGGCGTTTACACCGCCTTGTCCAAATCTCAGAAGCGTCGTCGTCAAAGGATAGATTGCATGGCTCGCCGACAGACAATTCAAGGTTCATCGATTCCCAAATGGCAACCTAAGGGTACAAACTTTGGAGATGAGCGTCCACTCCCGGCCATCATGACCGAGTTACTCGAAGGAAAGCAGGCTACGGCCCCTGACATCGAGACGGCCTTCGAAGAGTCCGGCAAGCGGATCAAGATCCTGCTCCGATCAGGAGAAATGAAGGCTCGTTTCGAGAAACTTCAACAAGAGTCGGGTATAAACCCTCATCCAACACCGACATCCGAACCACTGATCCAGATACGGCGGAATCTCCATCCTCCCTTTGTTGGCGAAGCCCTGCAGTATATGTTGGAATTCCATAAGACGCACTCCGCCAATGATTTATACGGCCTACCGAAAGAATGTCAGCAAGTCCTCGACTTAGCCTTGACTTCCCCAGATGCCGAGCAGATCATTCAAAAGACTACGGACCCGGCCATCAAGGCAAGATTCCAACATATACGGGAGGCTCAGGTGCTTGGTTTTGAGGTGGACCCATACACAGACCTACCACTCGCCGAGCTCCCCTTTTCCTTCGACGATCTGGGGATTTTAAGGTTTCATTTCGAAGTCTTCTCAGCAGTGGCGCTCTTCGGCCTCACGGCCGATGAACATGAACGGGTAAGACGCCTCGACGCGTATCTGGACACAAGGAATACTTTAATTGCGTATCATGAGCAAGGCCGTCAATCCGCAAATGCCTTTATCCCCAGTATGCTCACGGGTGACACCCAAGTCACGGCGGCCCCGAACAACGAAGCACCAGTCACCGATGAGACAACGGATGCCTTCACCGAGACTACTCCAGAACGGGTAATTTCGGCTGACGCTCATTGCGCGATGGAACGCGACTTACTAGGCCCTTCTATCCTGGACAACATGGAAATCAGCATGGTCCACGTCTTACCCGCCGAGTTTCAAACAACGGCTCCCCAACTATCATTCCTGGATGGCGATGTCGTGGCCGAAGAAGCAACACAGGTCGAATTTGTCCACACCGAGGAAGGAACGGACAGCCAAATCGACACACTAGCGGCAGCTTTCGCTGAGTTGTTTCCCCGATCCCCCACTACCAATCTACAGCATCTGAAGCCGTTGTATGTCACGGCTCAGATTGAGGGCTACCCAGTTTCTAAGGTGTTCATCGATTGTGGGGCAACGGTCAATATCATGCCCGTTTCCGTCATGCGCGCTCTGGGACGGTCACACGATGAACTTATTCCATCAGGAATCACTATGAGCAGTTTCGTGGGTGACCGGTCCCAAACCAAGGGAGTTTTGCCTCTGGACGTAACCATAGCCAGTCGCAATCACATGACTGCATTCTTCATTGTGGATTCGAAGACTGAGTATAACGCTCTCCTTGGTCGTGATTGGATCCATCAGACTGGTTGTATTCCATCTTCCCTCTACCAAGTCCTCGTCTTCTGGGATGGCAAGTCGGTCATCGTCCACCCGGCCGATACACAGCCGTTTGAGACCAATATGATTCAAGCTCGTTACTACGATGATCACGTCGGCTACATCACCCTTCACGGTTTCAATGAGGAGGGCCGGCCGACGAAGATTTCTGTACAAAAGGCTATCGAGATAGCCGCCGAGACTGTTCACCAGGACTCGGCGAGACTCGACCTAGCCACTTTCTTCCCTACTATTGATGACTGACGACGACCATAACCGACGCCAGGCCGCAATCTCTTCAACCATGGAACGACTGCTGGCCCACTGGTATACAGTTTCCAGCCAACCATACTCCGGCGTTAATTTGGTCGAGTTTCTCGCCGAGGGAGACGATGGCCCGGTAGTATCTTTAGATAAGGTTCAGCCTGCACCGGCCGAACTCGAAGACCATCGACCTCAGGTTAAGGACCCTTTGGAAGAGATCAATGTTGGGACGGCCGAGGAACCGCGGCCTTTATTTATCAACGCTTTGTTGCCCCAACCCATGAAAACCGAGCTGTGTGATTTATTGAATGAATTCAAAGATTGTTTTGCTTGGAGTTATCACGAGATGCCTGGTTTAGACCGAACGCTCGTTGAGCACGAGTTACGCATTAAGCCCGGCTGTAAACCGTTTCGTCAGCCCCCTCGACGGTTCTCGACCGAAGTACAGCTTGGCATAAAGGATGAAATTGTTCGCCTTTTGAATGCCGGGTTCATTCGGACAGCCAGATATGTCGAATGGTTAGCAAACATAGTTCTTGTCCTCAAGAAGAACGGCGCTCTCCGCATTTGCATCGATTTCCGCAATTTAAATTTGGCAACCCCCAAGGATGAATACACTATGCCAATGTCAGACCTCTTAATTGATGCGGCCGCCAGCCATGCCATTTTTTCATTTATGGATGGACATGCCGGCTATAATCAGATTTTCATCGCCGAGGCTGATGTCCACAAAACTGCTTTTCGATGCCCAGGGGCACTCGGCACGTATGAGTGGGTTGTTATGCCATTTGGCCTCAAGAATGCCGGCGCCACATACCAACGAGCCATGAATACCATCTTTCATGACCTCATCGGTACATCAGTCGAAGTATACATTGATGATGTTGTGGTCAAGTCCAAGCGTCGGGAGTCACACTTAGAGGACCTTCGCCAAACTTTCTTACGCATGCGCCAGCACAACCTCAAAATGAACCCAGCCAAGTGTGCTTTCGGCGTCTCGGCAGGAAATTTCTTGGGATTCTTAGTCCATCACCGCGGCATTGAGATTGACGAAAACAAGGCCCGCGCAATTATCAATGCGCCGGCCCCCAGGACTAAGAAACAATTACAGTCTCTGCTCGGTCAGGTCAATTTTCTCCGAAGGTTTATTGCCAATTCGGCAGGGAAAATGCGAGCTTTCTCCACTTTGCTAAAACTCAAGGACCACGACAAGTTTGCATGGGGTTCCGAGCACGACGACGCCTTCACCCAAATCAAGGTAGCCCTAACTGCCCCGCCTGTTCTTGGACCGCCCCGCCGTGGCAAACCTCTTAAGTTGTACATATCTGCGGCCGAAGAATCCATCGGCTGCCTTCTAGCACAAGACAACGATGCCGGCCGCGAGCAAGCCATTTTTTATCTCAGCCGCCACCTCAATACCCCCGAGATCAATTACACGGCTGTTGAGAAACTCTGTTTAGCATTGTTCTTTGCCGCCTCCAAGCTTCGGCATTACATGCTTCCATCCGTCACTCAAGTCATTGCCCAGACCGATGTCATCCGTTACATGCTCACTCGGCCAATCGTCAAAGGGCGAATCGGGAAATGGACCATGGCACTATCCGAGTTCAATTTACAGTATGTTCCTCAGAAGGCCGTCAAAGGCCAAGCTTTAGCTGACTTCCTGGCCCAACACCCGTCTCCATACGACTTTGGGGATAATGATCTCGAAATCGGCATGGTGGAAGCACGGGACAATTTCTGGATAATGTATTTCGATGGCTCCAGCACTTCCTTTTCGGCTGGCGTCGGCATTGTCATTCAGTCTCCCGAGCACCATCGATGGTATTTTTCTTTCAAACTGGACTTTGACTGCACCAATAATCAAGCCGAATACGAAGCTCTTGTCATTGGCCTCGGCATCCTTCATGACTTGCGAGCACCCCGCGTCCTGGTTTTCGGCGACTCTGAACTTGTCATTAACCAGCTCAATGGCATTTTTCGTTGCATGAGTTGCACTCTAGCTCCTTATCACATGGTCGCTAGCTATTTGGCCGAGTCTTTTGACCGTATCACATTCGAGCACGTCTCTCGGGTCCATAATGTCGACGCAGATGAATTGGCCCAAATCGCCTCCGGCGCGCAACTCATGGGGGGCAAACGAGGACGAGCGATACCAGTCGTGCGACGCTCATACCCGGCCTTGGTTAACCAACAAGTTATCACCCAGGATCATGTGATCCGAACACGAGTAATGTCATTACCATCGCTACTGGAACGAGAAGACCCCGTCGAGATCTGCGCAGTAGAAGCATTACCAGGTCCAGATGATTGGAGAGGCGCAATCATGCGATACCTTTATAATCCTGATGGAAAACACGAACGTAAGACGAAGGTTCATGCCACGAACTATGTGTCATACCAAAACGCTCTATATAGGAAGAGCGAGGACGGCTTACTGTTGTTGTGTCTCGGCCCTAAAGAGGCCGCACTAGCAATGACCGAAGTCCATGAAGGAATATGCGGAGCCCATCAATCCGGCCGGAAGATGCGTTGGTTGCTTCGCCGACACGGGTATTTCTGGCCGAATATCTTAAAAGACTGCATTGAGTACGCACGGGGATGTGTACAGTGTCAGATTCATGGCCCTATACAAAGGGCCCCGGCCGAATTATTGCATTCGGTCACTAAACCATGGCCGTTTAGGGGATGGGCCATGGATGTCATCGGCAAAATTACACCATCATCTGGCTCGGCAAAGCATGCCTGGATACTCGTAGCAACGGATTACTTTACCAAATGGGTTGAAGCAAAATCATACGCCGTATTGACATCCAAAGAATTGTGTGATTTTGTCGAGGAACATATCGTAACTCGATTCGGTGTGCCAGAAACAATCATAACAGATAACGGCACGATCTTCACATCTGGCCGATTCAAGGAATACACAATGAATCTCAAAATTCGTCTCGAGCAATCTTCACCGTATTACCCACAAGCCAATGGGCAGGCAGAAGCAAGTAACAAAGTTTTGATAGGGATTCTTGAAAAAATGGTGAGGGAACGACCGGGTATGTGGCATTTAAAGTTACATGAAGCGCTGTGGGCCTACCGAACGTCACCAAGAACAGCCATAGGAACGACGCCGTATGCACTGACCTATGGGCATGATGCCATGTTACCAGTCGAATTAAGTGTCAATTCACTACGAATGATAGAAAACAGCAGTCTGTTCGGTGATGAGTATGGTCAAGCCATGAGACAGGAGTTGGAAGACCTGGAAGGTGTCCGTCTTGACGCTTACAATTTATTAGTAGCGCAGAAGAAAATCGCCGAACGAGCGTACAATCAGCGTGTCAAACAAAAAACGTTCGGCGAAGGAGATTTGGTTTGGCAGACGGTTTTACCAGTTGGACTAAAAGACCCAAGGTTCGGTAAGTGGTCGCCGAATTGGGAAGGACCGTTTTTTGTTCATAAGGTTCTCGGCAAGGGGGCATATCATCTCAAAGATCGAGGTGGCTTAATGCATAAGTTGCCGATTAACGGAAAATTTTTGAAAAAATATTATCCGACCAACTGGGAAATGCGGGAGTAAACAAGTTTTTTTTATATATATAGAAAAAGGGGTTACAAAAAAGGTGAATTCACAATCATAAAAAACTAAGGAAGATAAGCCGTGAGGGCTGCCTTCAGCTCATACCACCTTCCCTCCCCCAAAGTAATCTCGGCTTCCCGCATCCTCATCTCTGACTTCATCCGCGCAACCCGCCGGGCGCCGGCCGCAAGCTCCGTCAGCCTAGCCTTGTTAGCCTCAAATGTCGCTTCAAGAGATGAAGCGACATCCGACCGTTTACGTTGAAGCTCCGCAATCTGGTTATCAAGGGCCACCAGCTCAAGTTTTTTGGCCTTGATAACTTCAAGCTCCGGCCGGGCAGCCTCTTGGGCAGCCTCGTCAGCCTTCAGAACGTCGCCAGAACGGAGGGCGTTTTCAAAAATTGGGAAGAAGTCTCGAGTCTTCTCCAAAACCGAAGACAACTGAGCAACGGTGGCGTTGTCCAGATGACCTTCGGAGGCAAGAGCATTCAAGCACTCCCCAATAGTTTCAAGGCCGTTGTTCTGAAGGACCTCCAAGGCTGACAACGACAGAACATCGTGCAGCCGAGAGAAAGCCGGATGAACAGCAGCCTCGGCGGCAGATCTGGTTGGCGAGACAGAAGAGCCGGCTCCACCAGAGGCCGTATAAAACAGAACGTCAAGTTCGGCCTGCCAGGTAGGCTGAAAACAAAAACGTCAGAATTATTCGAGGTAAATGTCAAGGAATTCTAAAGAGTAGAGAACTCACAGTGGTTGGAGGGACCTCATGGGAAGGGATGGTGAAATTTGCGACCGAAGGGGAAACCACCGGTGCTGTCGGCGTTTTAGGCTCAACCGCGGCCTTCTTTCCTTTGTCAACCACAGGAGGATCGGCTAAGGGATTCTCGGCCGTTGGAGTAGGACTTGGAAGAAGTTCATCCTCATCCTAAAAAGATACTCGGTTAGGACCAGTGTGAAAGATTAATCAGAGGAAGAAAAAGTATATACAAACCTCGTCACTTTCCAAGACGACCGTTGATGCCTTTGGATACTTCGGGGGAGATTTGGCGGCCAAAGGGACTGCTTCCAAAACAGGGGAGTCCCAAGTCCCTTGAGATATGGGGGACGTGATCCGCTGGGCAGGCTTCGGTACAGCCTTGGGGGAAGGATTAGCCGCGGATGACGACCGGGCTTGACCAATCCTGATTCCCGGCGAAGCTTGAGATGGTCGCCTCACTACCTGGCCATAAGCAACGGAAGCCTCCCGTTCTCGTTGAGTGACCATTTTCTTTTGACGTTTTGGAGAACGGGAGGATTTGTCGGCTTCCTCGGCCTCTTTGTGCGGCCGTTTCGTCGCGGGTTTTGTGGCGACAGTCGTGATTGTTTTGGGGAAAAGGACGGTCTTTTTCTTCTTCGCCACAGTTGTCGTGGCCACCACTTCGGACAACTGGGAGGCACGACCGCCTAGAATAGACAACCAACCCAGAATCAGACAACCATAGACAAAGCTGTGTGGTGAAGGGAGGGTTTGAAACATACCTTGAGACACGTTTTTGATGGCAGGGGCAGTTTTTTTGGATCTATCCCCGAAAAGCGTCTTGACTATATCTTCGACCGGCTTGCCGAAGAAGTCTCCGGTGTAGGCCTCCCACCAATCACCGAAGGTGTCAGTACAGATGGCCTCAGGTTCGACCGGCTTGAGACGGAATTTGGTGCACCGCTCTTGGAAGTCTGTCTCGGCGGATTTGAAATCCTTCTCAAGAAAGCCGGAAAGACGTCCTCGATCGAGAAAAGAGCGGGAGGAAAGAAGGGGCACCGGAGCGCCTTGAACATACCCAAGTTGCCGAGCTGTAAAGTTGGGATGATAAACTTCCCAGCTTGCTCGACGGGCCTCGCAGCCGAGAGGAAGATCTCGCGACAACACGAGCGAACCCCATTGTTGACGAAGGACGAAATCTGCTTCTGCGTCCCATGCCGTAGATGGGAGGCAGATCGACTTTGGGTAGGTTCGACGACGACAAATCAAAAATTCGTCGTCTGACAGAGTACTCAGACCGAAGAAGAAGGTGAAGATTTCCTCGGCCCGGTGTGGAGGTAATGGCAGAGAGACCAGCTGAGAGCCGAGCGTCTCGGTGGGAAGAAATGATGTCAGATCAGGCCGAAACACAGCAAAGTAGACTTGCAACCAAAGCTGGAAGAGCCAGAGAGGCCCACTTTGTTGGGGATCGATCTCGGCTGCAGTTGTCTCGGCCAAGCAACGGAAAAGGTTGGCAAGTATGGCCGGACTAAGGGCCAGGACACAACCACTCGCCAGGGCCTCGGCTACCGGCATGTTCTCGATCAAACACTTGTTCGACCTGGTACAACAAATAAATTTGTTGTACCAGTAGAAGAGGAAAGCCTCATGTTCTCCTTTCCCAGGCACGTCTTGCCCATGACCGGCAAAGTGGACGTAAAGGGTGTTGTAATTGAAGAAGTTCTTGAATCGCTTCTGAACTTCCTCCTTGGAGACTTCCTTATCCTCCGCTCTCAGAGATTCGGCGGCTCGAATTTCAAACAAGGCTTTCAGGTCTAGCCTTCTCGGATGTGCAGAAAGTGTGGCGTCGATAGGGGCACCAGAGGAGGGAGTCCCCAAAATGGCCGAGACGTCGAGGACGGTAGGGCCGGCCGGGCCTAAAGGAAGAACCATGGTGTTGGTGGCCGAACACCAGAAGTTGAGAGCTGCCATCAACAGCTCCTTGTCCATGGTGATTTCCAGAGTGGAAAGCCAGATTGCATCGTAAATGCCCAGAGCCTTCCATTCGGCACCAAAAAAGTCTGACATCCGTTGTACCCAGCTGGTCCAGGTCGCTGGGGTCGAGGGCTAGGAAACCTGGGGTTTGGCCGAGTCCCATTTGGACCAGGCAATTCCAGAGAACAAGGGGGCAAGGCAGTGATCCTTGCACAAGCCGATGACAGATGCAGGGACGGGATCCCGGAAAAGCGGCCCAAGGATGAGATGAGGCACGTCCATTTCAGTGGCAAAGCGCACAGGCTTGACATCAGATTTGTCGATTTTGCTTTTTCTGCATTCGGCACTTAGTTTAGAGATGAAGGAGGCCATTGGAGAGGGTTTCGGGTTTCCTGAGAAAATTTTCTGGGTTGTGCAGATGAAGAAAGTTGGGGTAAGCAAGGAGGCTTGAAAATTTCAGAAGTGTAAGAGGATCAGTGGAAAATTTCTGGGTACTTATAGGCGTTTGGGTAAGAAGATAGAGCGTTTGATTTTTAAATTCGGATAGAATCAATCGGGAAAAGCGCCAAGATTTTCCGAACAGTTGAAGGAATCCAGGTGAAAAGACCGAACATCCCACGCGTACATTATGATGCACGATTGCGTGTGGCGACGAGTAATAGTGGAAAACGGTTCAGTAGCTGCGCGTGCTGTCGATAGGGTTGCTGAGAGCATTAGGGTGTCACACGTGTCAAGGAACGTCAAGAGGCAGGAAAGGCAAGGGGCACCGATCGTTCTCAAGATCAACGGCTTCAGAGATAGAGGCGTTCCCGCTCCTTCAAGGCCGGGCTCGGTCATGACCAGCGACCTCAGGAGCGAGGGGGCAAATGTTTGGGCCCAAAATAGCACTTTGGGCCGAGGGAAGGTTTTCTCGGCCTAAAAGAGGGTTTACGTGGAACCCTAAGAACTAGGTAAGCCTAGGACGACAACTTTTCCTTAATTTGGGGTAAAAAACATGCCCTAAAACAAGGAAAAGAGAAAGCAAGAAAAGAGAAAGAAAATGGCTTCTTCACGTGACCCAACAAGAGAGGATTCAGATCCTATAAATACAGAAGCAATGGCAACATGCAGGGGACATCAAACACAACACACAAATCTGCCCTGCGCAAATCCTCTCAACACCCTTGAGAATTTTTACTTTCTTTTTCGCCTTCACATCTTCAGTTTGGATAAACAGCACTGTGAAGGCAACCGGTAAACACCTTCAGTTTGGATAAACAGCACTGTTGCCGTAGAACCAGCCGTCCGTGAAGCACCTTCAGTTTGGATAAACAGCACTGCGACAAGGTCGATTGGTTATTTATCCTAGTCTCGGCCGACAAAGGAGTCTCGAATCCCCGTCGACAGAGGTCATCTCACCAGCCGGCCCGGCGAAGTGAGGTGTTACTAATACCAAAGCTCGGTGCCTCGACGCCGAGTCGCTTTACGATTACGTACTCACAAGAGGATCTCATAACTCAACACCGAGACGGCCGAACCACGTCTGTGGCCGAGGCCTTCGTCAGTTTTGAGTACCTCTGCACTTATACTCTAGTGTCGATTCGGCGTGGTCTCACCTTCATCAATACGGTGACCGTGGCCGAATTGGACGACCACAATTTGTGAATTTTGTAATTGGCAGCCTTGTCTTCAGGCTCTAGAACCTAAAGGCCGAGACACGTTCCTTTCTCGGCCGCAATCGCAAGATACAGAAGTTGGCCGCGCGCATCCATACCACATCAAGACAATTTACTTCTCGGCCGAAGCTCGGCCGACGAGTTGGCACGCCCCGCACACATTTGAAGGACAACAGTTAGACTACTATTCACTCGGCCTGCGCGCCACGTAGGCTAAGTAATATTTGTAGCCAACAGAATGTTATTAATATGATTAGATTAGTTGATGAATGTGACTAGAGGATACTATTGTGCTTTGTTGACCCTTTGATAAGTTACGTGCTTTGGATTGCGATGTTGTGTTGAAAATATAGTGATTTTATGATTGATGGAGTGAAAATCTTGAATGTCATGTGGGTTCGTTATGTAGCTTGAATCGAATAATTCGTGTTTGTCATGTCCAAATAATTGATTGAGGAATGGTATGTTTTCTTATTATAATGTATTGGGATAAGTGCTAGAGTTTAGTGAAAAATGAACTACGAATGGCTTGATCCCTATTCAGGTTACATAGACAGTCTAACGTGGAGATTAGATGTAGCCATACAACATACAAGAAATTACTATGAAATTGGGACTTGAGTTGTGCTTTGTTCATAGCCAAAAGGCTTAGGTACGTTAGATATACGGGTACTTGGTGACGTCATGTGTCGATCTTGGACGTAAGTCGGGATTGGGGTGTGACATAGCCTCTACTAGAAATATATAATAACAAGCAAATATCCTACAGTCGCAGTTAGTTGTACTCGATATATAAGAGACCATGTGATGAAATAAATCACCAATATAAATAAAATCAATTAAATGATCATCTAACCATTCCCAATTTTAGTCTCATCCAAGACTAAATTAACATAGATAAGTTTATCAAAATAGTTTAAAGGGATCCATTCAAAGAAATTCTGAGTGCGTCTCCTCAACAGACACCTTGCCTTTATCTAGGCTACTTAAGCTTGCACTTGAAAACCATATCATTAGAACTCATCTAAGTCCTAACGTTCTCTAATTCAAACGTGGTAAACGACTCCAAATTCGTAAAAACGGAGTACACGCGTGATTTGGGATGTTGAATAACCTAAGGCTAAGTCTCGGGTCCCCACGCATCTCCTCAGTGACATTACGTGCCGGTGTACGCACCACCGTCGTTGGAGATTTGCCTCTATACTCGCCCCAGCCGGTCGGTGAGTATGCCGTTGCAAGTGGCCACGCACTGGCGAGTGCGTGAACCGAGAAGGTGATAGAATATACCTTCTCTGTTGGAGATTTTGTCATCTCTAATTGTAATCATCATCGTGTCCGTTAGAGTTAATGCCAATGGCCATTCGCCTGTTTCTCATGTCACCAACTTCCTTAACATTTCGACACTGGATAGGCATCAGCTCCCATACATGATCTTAAGACTTTGCAGAGACTTGTGTTTTTGGTAAACAGTTGCCCGACCTGGTCACTGTGAAGAGGGCACTCCTTATGTTGAAGTTACAGGGTTATTTTGCCGAGTTCCTTAGAAAGAGTTGTTTCGCAGCCCTAGGTATACTTTACCTACCCAAACTCACCTCCATTACATCAAGTCCCAACTCGAACTCTGATGTGGTAGAAACTAACACACAAATTAAACCGTATAAATTATGTAATCTTAGTACGAGTAACTAGGGATCGTTCTATTCTGGGAATTAGAATGGATGCTAATCAACAGAAATTAAACTTATAAAACTGAAAACTAAGTTAAACTAACAACAAAATAATGACTGGGGGGATTTTTGACGAATTTAACTAAAACAAAAGTAAAGAGCAGCAAGTAAATTAAGTTGTGAATGAAATATGGATGAAATGATAGCTAGATGATTCTTCTCCACACATTAAACATATGCATATAAATCGATTTCTAGTTATTCTTCCTATAAACCATGAATGACAATGCCCAAAATTAATTGTGACAACACTAATTAACTCTCAAATTTTCCTAAGTTCATTGAATTAGACTCAGCGACGCAGCCAAATTATTCTTCTCAAGTTCCCTAACTATGAAAAGTATGATATAGATACATCTCTAAGATCATTAAGTTCTATGAAAATCATAAGCATTGACAAAACATTCATAACTATGAAAAGCATGATACTCCTGCCATGAATTTATTTCACTCAATCATGACTAGCGACTTTTACTACTTCCAAATATAAGTTCATAACGATTAGGTGAAATTCTCTTATATTCTAGCATCAAATCCCTGCAAGCAAACTAAGTATGCATCCTTAATAAACATACAAGAATAAGTTCTCTATAAAGTAGATAAGTAAATCGCATTCATGTTTTATGAAACAATAACTGGATGTAATCAATTTATATAAAAAAATATGATCATGACTTCGAATTCACCTCTAGCTAAAAAGAAACTTAGTTACTCATGTTCATCATAACTGAAGAGCAATCTAAAATAAACATTGAAACTCAAAACAAAGAGAGAAAAAACTGAGATAGAGGGAAACGGCTGAAAACATGATTGGCAGGCGCGACACAATTCAATTGTTGCAGAAATTCCATATATATAGAGGGAAACGGCTGAATCCAAAGAGGAAAAAGATTAGGTTGTTTGAATTTTCTTAGGACTCCTAGAATCAAATATGAAGTATTTAGAATGTGATAAGGATTCCTCTTGCAGCTGGAAATAAGATGAGATAATGTTGGATAAGGTTAGATAAGATAAGGTAAGATTGGATAAGATAAGATAAGTTTGGATAAAGTTGGATAAGATTTTGTATTTCCTTGTCCTCCAAGCTTCAACTTTGATTTCTCCAAATTTTAGCACATGTTTAACACCTTAAACACCAAAAAAGGTCCAGCCCATATGCTATCCACGCATGTTATCCAATCCAAGTCCAAAAGTGCTTCAAATTGCTCCATTTGGCCATTTATTGTCATTTTTACCAATTAGACCTGCAATAATACGAAAATAACTTAAATTACCAAAATAAATGGAAATTAACTAAGTAAATGCAAAGAAATAAGATAACAAAGTGATGTGAGAATTAACTTAACACTCAAATTAAACCCTATTGATGACAATTGTAGTATATATGCAAGTAGGGATCGTTCTAGACCGGGGATTAACTAGGGATGCTAATCAATGTGAATAAGACTCAAAAACACTAAACTAGACTCTATAGACTCAAAACTGACTTTAAATACTCAAAACAGCAAGAAACAATAAAAAAAGACTCAATTCTAGACCTAACAAGTGAATTGGACGAAAATCAACTTAATTGACTCAAAAGACTCACAGAAAATAGATTTAGACTCTAAAAACACAATTTAAGAACAAGGGAGATTGTTTTGACGAATTTGAAACTAAAACAAAAACTTGTAATCAAACTTCAAAGAAAACGAATTTATGATGAAATCGAATGGTGAGAAACTAGTTAGAGGGGTCCTTATCCACACATGAACATATGCATACAACTTGATTCCCATTTATGATTTCAACAAACTATGAATAACAATGCTCCAAATTAATTGTATTGAACTAATCAATTCTCAGATTTCCCTTAATTCATTGAATTGAATGGAAAACGCATCACAACAAAATTATTCTTCATCAAACTCCCTAACTATGGAATACGCATGATAGAGACATTCAACAAAGATCATTAAGCTCAATGGAAATCATAAACATCGACTAGGCATTCATAACTATGGAATACGCATGTTAATCCAACCTAGGGTTTACTAAACACAATCGTGACTAGCGATCTTTACTACTCATGAATATAAGTTCATAACGATTAGGTGAAATTCCCTTATATCCTAGCATCGAATCTATGCATGCAAATTAAGTGTCGACCCTCAACCCACATACATAAACAAGTTTTTAATCCAAACAGAAAAGTAAACCACATTCATAATTTATGAATTCATAACTGGAGTAAATCAAATCATAATAAACATATGTCCATGGCCTCAAATTCGCCTCTAACTAAAAAGGAATTAGTTCCACATGTTTAACATAATTGAAAAGCAACTTAAATTAAACATGAAAACAGAAACAAGAGAAGAAAGAACTCTAGACACTCTCATGGTGGCAGATGGCATGCGCAAGGTTTCCTCCTTCCTTTGGACTGCACGGCACAACTCCTTCTCTCCTCCAAAGGTGGCGGCACAAGGTGGTCTTTGTGGTGGTGTGAAGGTGGTGCGGCTGAATGAATGGTGGTGGAGTGGTTGAATGAATGGATGGTTGCGGCAGAATTGAATGGTGGTTTGAATGGATGAATGAATAAAGGAGTGAAGGGGAATTGGTGCGGCTGACTTGAATTTCTGAGTGAATGAGAAGTAAAAAACTTGCGACACACTTAGAGAATGTATATATAGGCACCCCAAACCCTAGGGTAAATCAGATTAGGGCTTGGACTTAGCATAAGTAATGGATTAGGGCCACTAGGTGCGGCAGGTTTTGTTAATCCACAAGGGAAAAGGTTTATGGCCCAATTAACCCAAATCCACAAAGAAAAGGGCCAATTAAATCAGAAATCCAAAGAGGAAAGAGGGAAAGAGGTGCGGCAGCTTTATAGGCCCAAGATAAGCCTTCTAGAAGTCAGAAAACCAAGGGAAACAAGGAAATAGGTGCGGCATGTTTTGGAGGGAAGGGGGAATGTATTGCAAGGCACGGAAAAGGCCTTCTAGAAGTGTTCTAGGCGCCACCTTTGTAGGGATATGTCTTAGGCTTCTAGAAAGAACATTTCAACATGTTTTTAGGAAAGAACAAGACATGAAACACAAGGCATGTCTTTAGGAATGGATAAGGCCTTCTAGAAGAGACAAGACATGGAACATGACATAAAACATGACATGAAACATGTATCATGTTTTATGGAACATGTTTGGATAATGTTGGATAAGATAAGGATATGGATAATGTTTTGGATAATGTTCCACCTTTCTTGCACTTTCCTTATCTTCTTTGTCTCAAACTTGTTTCATCATCTTTAAAACTGATTCCTAGCATTCTTTGACCTCCAAATTCATCCATCCATGGTGCTCCATATGCATGAAGGAAAATTTGTGAAAAACAAGTTCATTTGAGCAACATCAACAACATACAATTAACAATTAAAGGCAGAATCATGTTTATATGCACTCAAAAACAAAACTTAACCCATGAAATTCAAAGCCTAGTAGATAAGTGAACCAAGACTCAACTCAAGAACAAAGTGAGTTGAGAAATCTTATACCTTTGTTGATTCCTCTTTGCATAAGCAAAGGCTAATCACCCAAGGAGAGGGCCTTCATTCCTTGCTTCTTAGCTCCATGGATTTCTTGGAGGAGGATGGTAGAATGGATTCTCCAAGTTCCCAAGAAAGGGAACCTCTAAGTCTCTACACCAAGGAGAGCATATAGAAGAGATGAGTGACCTTGGAGGATGAAGGATTGCTAGTTAATCCCCTCCAAGGGGGCCGACCTCCTAGAGAGAAATGGAGAGACATGTTCTCTCCAATTTTCTCCAAAAGAAATCCTTATGAAGAAAAGGCTATAAAGTCATATTTATACCTACCTTCATTGGAGTGGCAAACTTGTAATAAGTCCAAAAACCCACTCCAATTCATCATGGCCGGCCTTAAGGGTTTATTGGGCTGTTTGTGCCCTTATGTTTTATTAGTCATTAAGTTGTCATACAACTTAAGTCAATGGGCTTGACGTTCGAAGCCCATTGGGCCTTGAGGCTCAAAACTAACCCAAGGTCTATAACGAACTTATTCGTTTGATTAATTAACATATTAATTAATCCTAGCCATAAATAATTAAACCATTTAATTATCCTTACTCATCTCCGTTGTTTCTTCAATCTCTACCTTACTCGGTGTACCCATTAGGTTCCTTTTAGCAAGGCCGTGGGCGAGTAGAACTCTTTCAAATCGATTGTGAATTGAAACTTACTTTCAATTCTCCCTTTAGTGATTACTCACTATTAGAGCTTCCACAAACCATGAGTGACACCTAGCAGTATGTCATGACTACCCAAGCTAATCAGAAGAGGTGGAGAACCTATTCAGTTTAGGATTACAATGCAATACGGTATTTCTCTAATACAACACTCTTGACCACATTATTTGGTTTGATAGTTTATTCATGCCTACTATCCAATGTGATTCATTTACTTATATGATTACTTTGAATGTGATTCGGAACGACTTTCCAAATCTCATTCATACTCTGGCCAGAGATTCTAAATCATATCATAGAGTATTCTCCCTCAAACAGTTTGAAGGTTAGAGATCCCTTGTTGCGCATTCACTTGCCTCCATGGCTAAGTGACTTAACCCCAACTATGCCGTGGACACCTTCTAATAGAGTGACATTGACATAGTCAAAGATCAAGGACCTAACCACAAGACAACTATGATGCCTCAGGTCAAAGGACTACTTTGCATTATCCCAACCATGAGTTCTCATGTGACATGAGTATGAGAACTCCTCGTTGATCGTGTTTAGTGGACTCATTCTCTATTGAGCACCCACATGCTTGTCTCCTATGATCAGGAACGTTTAGGATATGTATACAAAAGAGAATGGTTTCATGAATCTAACTTCTTTATATTACATTATCCTAATCACATATTCCTTAGACTTATCGTTTAAGCATATAACATTTATATTAGACAGCTTAAAACAATAACCTTTGCCCTTTATATTAAACTAGATTAGTTTAACATGTGAAATGTTCGCAAAGTATCATCATATGATTGGTTTTAGGGCACATTTCCAACAATGCATGTACTCCATTTAAGCTAAATTTTGCTCTAAAATGCACCAAAACGCACTTTCTTGCTTCACTTGCCATTTGAACCTACAAACACACGAAAATATCTTAAATCACTATAATAAACGATAACTAACTATGTAAATGCAAGAAAACAAGCTAACTAAGTAGCATAAATATGCTCCTATCACAAAGTCGCATAATATATGCTCCTATCAAATTCCCCCACACTTAACTTTTGCTAGTCCCCGAGCAAAACAAAGAAAAAAAAAACCTAAACCTTCCAACAATTGCCTCAGGAATTTCCAATGAAACATGATATGTTAAAAATCACTACTCACATAGATTTTAGCCATCCTTACTCTTAAGATTATACTTAACTGCATTAATCACTCACTAGCTCTCGTTAAATCAATTAAAACAACATTTGAATGTAGTAACATGCCTTAGAGAATTCACTTAATTCCTCACCAGATATACTCTCTATTTCTCACAAAATTTCTGCCTACACTCCTTATATTAAGTATATGTGAGAAGATTGATGTAAACATGTAGACTAGCACTCATATATGTTATAACAAAAAAGGCACTTAATGGAATTACTAATACAAACATGTATATGATCTCATGAACGAAATGCCACTACTTAGAAGCGAGAACCAGGGATTTCATATGCTCATACCAATTTCAAACTCCACATATTGAATAACATAACAATCAAGATAAAAGTCTAAGGTTGTAATGGGGCTAAGGTATTGGCTAACAAAGAAGGGTTAAAGATAAAAGGTTCTTAGAGTGATAGTAAGCAAAGTAGTGAAATCAATACTTATAATTCAACTTTTGATTGCATCACCCAACTTTAAGCACAAAGGGGAGATTCATACAACTTTAGGGTCAAATTTACATTTTTTGACCATTCTTCAACAACCAACACTTATGAACTCATTCTCACTTATTTTCAACCTTTCTTTTTTCCAACGTTTTTCTTCTTCCTTTTTTTTTTGAAACATAAAATATAAGCACTACTTCACTGGATTCAAAAGAGAACATCCTTCCCCCACACTTGTTTTTCTGCAAATCGTAGATCAAAAGGAATTCCCAACAAGTCATGCTTCACTATTCTTTAATAACAAGGGTATGGATATTTCTATACTAGGCTAGGTAGGGATAATGCAAGCAAACAAAGAAAAATGGCTAAATAAGGCTCAAAGAGGTTAAACCTACAATACATATGATGTGGTAAAAACTAACACACAAATTAAACCCTATAAATAATGCAATAGTAGTATGAGCAAGTAGGGATCGTTCTATTTCGAGGATTAGAAGGGACGCTAATAAACACAAATCTAACTTATAAACCTGAAAACTACTTAAACTAACACTAAAACAATGACTGTGGAGATTTTGGACGAATTTAATGAAACAAAAGTAAAGAACAACAACTAAATTGAATTGTAAAGGGAATATGGATGAAAGGATAGCTAGAGCATTCTTCTCCACACACGAGTCATATGCATATAAATCGATTTCCAGTTATTCTTTCTATAAACCATGAATGACAATGCCCAAAATTAATTGTGAATAGCACTAATTAACATCTCGAAGATCAATAAGTTCGGTAAAAATCATAAGCATTGACAAAACATTTGTAACTATGAAAAGCATGATACTCTTGCCATGAATTTATTTAACTCAATCATGACTAGTGACTTTTACTACTTCCAAATATAAGTTCATAACGATTAGGTGAAATTCCCTTACATTCTAGCATCAAATCCCTGCATGCAAATTAAGTATGCATCCTTAATAAACATACAAGAATAAGTTTCCTATAAAGTAGATAAGAAAATCGCATTCATGTTTTATGAAACAATAACTGGATGTAATCAATTTTTATAAAACATATGCTCATGGCTTCGAATTCACCTCTAGCTAAAAAGAAACTTAGTTACTCATATTCATCATAATTGAAAAGCAACCTAAAATAAACATTGAAACTTAAAACAAAGAGAGAAAAAACTGAGAAAACTCTAGCAACTTCAATGGATGATTAGCAGGCGCGGCACACTTCAATTGTTGCAGAAATTCCATATATATATATAGAAACGGCTGAATCCAAGGAGGAAAAAGATTAGGTTGTTTGAATTATCTTAGGACTTCTAGAATCAGATAGGAAGTATTTAGAATGTGATAAGGATTCTCTTGCAGCTGGAAATAAGATGAGATAATGTTGGATAAAATGGGATAATGTTGGATAAGGTTAGATAAGATAAGGTAAGATTGGATAAGATAAGATAAGTTTGGATAAGGTTGGATAAGATTTTGTATTTCCTCGTCCTCCAAGCTTCAACTTTGATTTCTCTAGATTTTAGCAGATGTTTAACACCTTTTAAACACCAAAAACGTCCAGCCCATATGCTATCCACGCATGCTATCCAATCCAAGTCCAAAACTACTCCAAATTGCTCTATTTGGTCATTTATTGTCATCTTTACCATTTAGACCTACAATAATACGAAAATAACTTAAATTACCAAAATAAATGGAAATTAACTAAGTAAATGAAAATAAATAAGATAACAAAGTCGCATAAATATGCTCCTATCAAACTCACCGGAGATTCTCAATGACTCGACTTCTCTTACTTCCTGACTCTGATTCCCACATACAAGGCCATCATTGAGTTCCTCAGGTTATGGTGATTTAGTTTGGGGTCGAGTTTTGGTCGAAGTTGGGTGGTGGTGTTGGAAGGTTGAGAAAGTGAAAAACTCATGAGTTAGTGAAGGAGAGGTGTTGCATAATTGGGAAGAATGAATAAAGAGTGAATGGGAGTAGAGTGACAACCAACTTAAAATTTTCCCAAATGAAATTACAGTTTTGCCCTCCAACTTCCAAAAATCATAACTCAACTTTTGTAACTCTGAATGCTATTTCGCTTTCGCCCACGCACTTGGGATTATGAAAACTAATTTAATAAAATAAGAAAACACGATAAATTGAAATTAAACTCAGAGGTCCACATTTATTCAAGACATTCACACTAGGGGCATTTGATAATTGCACACTTTTCGAGAATAAAATGCATTATTTTAAGGTACAGGTTACAACAAGCTGTTTATTGGCAGTTAGCACGACCTTTCTATGGAAGAAATTGAGGGACAAGTGGCATGGGGGACATAGGGAATAATTGACACACCCCGACCCGGAATGTCTAATAAGACTCCGAATCGAGCTGTGCTGGCTGACACCTAGAAGGTTACGAAGCCATCAAGTGTGGTGATGTGGAAAAAGTGAGTAAATTTAAACCTAATAGTGTCTAAATATGAAAGTGCCCTGGTGATCGAGAGTGAACCCATCTCACACGTGACATCAGAGCATAAGTAAAGTACAGTAGAGTGGGTAAGAAATATACCCTCAGAGGTAACCACCAATTTTGAGATTTGCCAAAAATCCTCGTCGAAACGAACGTTCAATAACTAAAACCTGGAGGTAAAAATCATACTGAAGAACGTAAAAGAAACAAGGTATACCATGTCAAAGTATCTCAGTAACAACCATATATGCAAGATGATATAAATCAATATAAAATGAGTGTCAGCTAGAGTCACCTATAGTGGCCTGTACGACTCTTCCATATCTCATCAATCAAGTCTAGCACATAAGTCAGAGACACTTATAGTGACCGGTACAACTCACCGAAAGTGGTCTATACGACAGGTTAGGTGTAAATAAATACACTCAAGTGTTACGATCACGTGAAGGCTGTACGAAGTATTGCAAGTCATCTATGAGTCGGAACCACCTAAAGTGGTCTGTACGACAGGCTAGCACCTACCTTGGAATCCAAGGTGAGCGTAAGGTGCGGGAGGTGAACGATCACGTGAAGGCTAGGCCCTGGCCTCAGGCGGAGCACTAACACTGAGGTGTAGGACAATGAATTCTACTCAAATCCATCCATCACTAATTACCATTCGATCTTACCACCATAATATACTCAACTGAACTTACCTTGGCCTCCGCATTGGTGTGCAATACTATGCAAAGTTGTACTAAATCACATACTGAAATGTAAACTAATTATGGCATGGCATTTATAAGACGTAAAACCAAAATTTCTCGTGTCCTCACAAATGATTTATAACCAACATTAAATCACCAAATCATAAAGTTAAATCTCACATTTTTCACCATATTCCTTCACATTGCTCAATTTTCCAAACAAAGCTTTTGTCTCGATTATTTAATATCACTTATTTCGTGGTTGCATCTAACATCTCGTTAGACTGCCTACATACCCTAAGAAGGGATCAAGTCAATCATAGTTCACAGTAATTAATTGTAGGTAATATGCATATGGATATATCGTGATATAATCTAAACTTAACCATCTCATAGTACTTCATAACAGATAAATATATATGACATGGCATAAATTTCTTAGTTCAATTTAAAAGCATTGGTGGAATTATCAATAACATATATATATATATATATATATATATATATATATATATATATATGATAATAAGGAAAAGATCCACTCACCTGAAGTCTGCGCTATAATTCTTTAGCCCGAAAATCAAGGAGTCACGAACCATCATCGCCTAGAACAATTATCAAATAACATCTTAGAATTCTTGTCGATATAACACGTAACTTACATAAAACACATCCCAAGGACTTTCTAGAATGATTTAAGACCTATTGACCAAAAGTCAACCGTCGGTCAAAGATCGACGGTATGCTCCACAACTATACGTAACTTGATCCAGAAGATCCGCATCACAAATTTCCGATCAGTAATTTCCAAAGATCCACATTAAACTTCTAGAACAATATCTTAAAGTTTCAGAACGATCCACCGGTTAGATCTTCGCCAATTGTCAAAACCAAGTGGCGGTTAACGTTTTATTTTACGAACTTACAAACCCAATTTGGGGAAGATATGTATGTTAGATTTCTGATCTGTAAGTTCCTACATTCCTCAAATATTTCCAATAATAACCTACTAAAGTTTGATGACGATCCAACGGCTGGATCGTCGATTCGTATTATGACCTATTAACATATCGTAGATAGTTTAGGTTCTAACGATCAATCTACGTCATTCCATTCTCAAAACTGAACTCAAGGCATCTAATATAACCTAAAAATAGCATTGACGGCCCTCTGGCCACGCGCTGCAGTGAGTGGCAGTTGGCCGCCCTGACTCGCCGAAAAAATCAACTATCTCCAAAAATTCTCAAATTTTGTAAAATTGAAGGTCTCAATGAGTAGAACAACTTTCATACCTGTGACCAAGGCCAATTTGAACGGGAAGTGCTCTAATTTCTCTAAATCTCGTCGAAAACCCTAAGAAGGGTTTGTTTCAATTTGACCCCCAAACTTGCTCCGACGCCTCCACCACTGCCTGGGCTTTGTTCCTGGGTTCTAGGGGAGTCTAATTATGGTGGTAATTGAATGAAATTGTTTCAAGTTTGGTGAATTTCTACTAAGACCCATCACGGCACCCACGACTTCGGTTCTTCATAAAATCAAGGCTAATCCTAGTGAAGTTTAGGTGAAGATGGTATAGTTAGTTTTCAGGTGGTGGCAAGGTTGGGATCATCGGAAAACCGATGAAAAAGGGTCAGAAATCACACGGGTCTGACTGGAATGCAGGTTACCCAATTTTTATTTTTTTTTCCTTTTTCTTTTTCCCTCATTTCCCTCATTTCTTTCTTTCCTCATTGGGTGGCTTATTCTCTCTTCTTCCCTAATTAGCCACACCTCTCTCCCTTTTCTTCTAATCTCTACTGCCCATCTCTTCTTTCTTTTAATCTGGGCCGTCCATGTGGCACCCCAGATTTTCTGAAATTTTCCAAATAATAACTAAATTACCATTTTGTCCCCAACTTTAAACGTTAATAACTCACTCGTTATAACTCTGATTTATGTTCCGTTCGGGCCCACGCATCCGTAGCGACTGCCAAGAAAATAAATCTTATGTGACACCACACGACAGTCAACAAAGGTCAACATACTTGCCTTAAAGGGAATTTTTGTAAATTCACTTATTAAAATTATAAAAATCATAACTTTTAGGGACGGGCTATTACAATCCACTCACCTTAAAAAAATTTGTCCCCGAAATATAAAATCATTTGCCAGCCAAACGAAGTAAAAAGATAGTAGAAAAATAAATACTTAAAGGAGATCTCAAGTCAAAACGGCTACATGAAAAGAGAATGTTCTTCCGTCGTGATCAGATTGCAATTATTCCTCTTTCATGCCTCCAAGCTTAACTTTCTTTCTCCTTTAGTATTATACTAAAATCCAATACTAAAAAAAACATAGGGTCAAAAATATAGACGTATGAAAACATAATGTCCAAATATGCATATGTAACACTGCAAAAATAGTTTTACTGAAATCAAAACTGAGTATAGAGAAATCTTTACCTACGCACTCGTAGCGTATCATACTTCAAAGATATGAGTGCCGTACCTTTAGATTAAGTCCAACCCTTGAATAGGTAAATATAATAAATAAGTATACTCACATAAAAGGTCTATCTATCCACTTGCTTAACAAATCCAACAAATTTGTTATTGATATTACGATCTACAGCCTGCAATACTGACACTCACTGTTGTCACGACAAGCAAGTAGATAATTTCATGAAGGGTGCAATATTACCATATTGCCTCTCATTGGGAAATACGCATACATCGCCTAAACAAAGACTCAATCATGCTCTCGCACTACTCTCAGGCAACATAATCAATATTATAAATTTTCCTATGTCACATCTTCATAATTCAAATACTTGTTCACAATATTCTTCTATAAATCACGTATTGCGCATAAATATTTATACCATACCTTAACAATGCCATGCTCAAAATCAGGAGCGTAACCACAGTTACACACAACCCTAACAAGGGTAAGTGTCTATCAATTATGCATTGTGCATAAAATCTCTATATATTAACTCCAATTGTGTCGTAGCTAAGCCAAAATTGTAACCATAGTTACAAGCAACTAAAATAGAGATAATGGTATGTGACAACCATGCTACTTGTGGAATGAACAACATGCAACACATCCCTTAAGGTCTGAATAACTCGTTTTAGACTAATCCTTAGTCTCAAGGTGGTAACGTGACACTAAACAAAATCTAGTACTCATAACCCTTGAGAAGATTTTTCAAAACTTGGAAGTGAAACATGTAACACGATGAAATATAAATACATCCAAATAGTAATCCTGTCTGATTTTTGTTTACTGAACTAGTATAGAAGTTCAAAAGTTTTGAGAATTTGGAGCTTAATTCCGGCCAGTTACTGGCTTACTACCACACCATACTATTACTACCGTCTCCAACTGTGGAGCCTTCCTTCACCACACAGAGCCACTGCTCTCTCTCTCTCTCTCTCTCATTTCTCTCTCAAGATTCTCTTTCACACGATTCTCTCTATCAGACACTCAAAGTCTGAGAGTCTTCTTCATCCAGTGCACTGCGCACCGATTCTCCCCCAAATCAGATAAATTTTGGAATTAACTTAGGGTTTGAAATTTAGTTTAGGATTCAAATTCTAGATTAGGGTTTGTGAAATTTATGTTTTGGATTGGATGTTCATGATTCCAACCCTAATTTAATTTATATATTTATGTTTTCCATTACGTTAAGGTTTATGATTTTTTTTTCTTTCGTTTTAGGAGTTTGGCTATGATTTGTTATGTTTTGTTTTTGTTAGACAGCTTAAAGACTTTTAAAGATTTCAATTAGGTATATATGTTGTGCGGACAAACCTGCATTTGGCAATGCGCTACTCCTCTCAAATGTGTTGTGTTTCTCCATTTTTGTTTACTTCCATTCCACATAGAAGTCACAATTAAGTTGTATATTATTAGTATGATTTTAAAGTTTGTGTTGTCCTCTCTTTAGGAGCACCATGGTTGAAGTATGTTCTTTAATTTACACATATTTGAGAAATTTAATCATGTATGTTTCATTTGTTTTGTCCATTTGTAGGTTACTATTCTTTGCCAAAACTCAAAAACTTCATCACACAATGGAATGCAGCAGCAACAATATGAATTATAAAGGTGTAGATTTTAAGTCCTATTTTCTCCACAATTTTTTGCTTTTTAATATATACTTTTCAACTTTCTAATTTGTCTTAGCTTTAATACTTCATACATACCAATCAACAACAATAAGCATGGTAAACGAGCAACCACAACCATCAACAAGATCAAGGAGCCGAAGGGGCCAACAATCTTCATGAACTTTAAGATTTTCATTTTGCTTTTGGTTAGTAACTTAATTTATTTTGAAACTTTGGTTTGTAACTAATTTTTTTTCTTTTGGATTTGTTACTTTACTTAGTTTATTTTTTTTGCATGCATGTGGAATGTTGAATTTAAATAGTTTGATAGTAGAATATATTTGAAGAACAATTCATAATTTTATGTTTCAATTATGGCTATAAATCTATGATTGCACAGATTGGTATGTATGCACCAAAAGGCTCAAAATAGATTGCATTGGTGACTCAAAATAGATTGCACAAACGCACATATGACATTTGTATGTGTGACAGATTGGTATTTATAAAATTGGGCTGACAATTTCAACCTAAAAGGCTAAATTTTATTGTCCCAAAATACCAAAAATATTTTGGGATTCCCAAAATTTTGGTTTAGATTGGCCTTCAAATTCCTGTCTCGAAAATTTTTGGTTTGGGATTTGGGATACTAGTTTCGGTTCGGTATCCCATGCCGAATCAGCCCTAATCACATCAACAACTTGGATCTGAAGGAACAAACTAAAAGGGAAAAGCTCACTCTAGAAGTTGGTGGTGGTTTTATAAAAGGCAACAAAAAGAAAGAAGAAGGAGACTTAACCCAACATACAAAAACACTTCAAATATCTACAAGCCTACTTTTACAAATTTCTTTTGTATTGCTTTGCTACTATTAATTGAAGCAGCCATTGTTGACTAAAGTATTAAGAAATCAGACATGAAATCCATTGTAATTAATAGAGTAGTTGTAAGCAGCAAATTTAGATATAGGCAGTAGATTCATAGTTATTTTTTTATTGTTTTTATTTTTATGACTTATTATACTGGTTTCATACCTGTTTTTTCATTGCTTGTATTCCTATATAAATCCTTTGACTGGAAGATGAATAAATCAAGAAACTAACTTTATTTTGGCATAGTATCAGAGCAATTCTAATCCAAAAAGAGTTTCTATTCTGATTCACTTAATGGTACTACTGCCATCTACCCAATAAGACCTGTTATTCTGTAGGTCTTTTACTTTCGTACCAATCCTATCTTACTCTTTTTCAGTTGGCCATATCTGCCAACATTATTACCCATATTCAGCTTGTTAACCATACATATTCCACTACATCTTTTCCTATATTATGCCCATTTGCAATATCTCTGCAAAACCCATAAATCTTTCCACAAAAAAAAAATAATATACAACCTAATACCCCATAAGCCATATACATTAGAATCACCCAACAAATTTACCCATAACCTCTGAAGAAGTAATAATGGGCGACTATAAGACCATTGTTTCAGCTACTTTTACGCAAAGTGATATGTCTCTACATCAACCAGACAAGTTAGATAGGTCTAACTATTCCTATAGTCCCAAAGTGTCTACATCTACATCACTGGCAAAGGCAAATGGTCTTATGTCAGTGGAACAAAAAATGCACCAACAGAAGCCAATGCATTGTATGCTATATGGGAGGAAGAGAATATCGTGGTTTAATCTTGGCTACTCAACTCCACAACCAGAGATGTACGGAACATTTTTCTCCGACTCTCTACTGCAAAAGATGTTTAGGATGCTGTTACCCAAACTTACTTAATTGAAAAAGATGCATCAAAATTATACGAACTTTGCAGTCGAGCACTGGCGACTCGCTGGATAAAGAACATTTATCTGCATATTATGGTAAGTTTTCAACAAATATGGCAAGAAATTGATTTCTTGCATCTTGGAAAATTGAAGTGCACTGATGATGTTGCTGCCTAAGAGATAGAAATTTCGAAAGAAAGATTGTGTGATTTTCTAGTTGGCCTTGATCCTTATTTAGATCATGTTCGCATTCAAGTTTTGACTCAAACATCTTTACCTTCTGTTAGTGCTATTTATGCTCTTATAAATGCTGAAGCAAGTAGGCAAACCATTATGTTGGTTGGCCCACAAGTGGAATGATCAGCCATGGTAGCCACTCCATCTCGATTTCCCCATAGAGTCTCCAATTCTCGATTAGGTGGATTGAAAACCACTGATACAAGGAAGTGTACTTATTGTGACAAGGATAAGCATACTAAAGACACTTGTTTCAAGCTACATGGATATCGTGATTGGTGGGTTCAAAAGAAGGAAAATCAAAAGGAAAGCATTGGTGGATCACAAGCACACCTAACACTAATGTATTCCATACCTTGGGTAGATCAATCTACTCACTCAGTTTCTCCTACTACTGCTTCCACTTCCTTAGTCGATCTAAGCAACTTTGGTTTTGCCTTGAACACTACATTTGTTCCTCCCAATAAACCTTGGATAATTGATTTAGGGGCTTCTTACCACATGACCAATATTTTGTTTCTCACACAACTCCACCTTTAAATACCGTTAAAGTTGCTAACGGTATTTTCACTCCAGTGCTTGGAGCAGGGTCCATCTCATTGACACCATCTCTATTTCTCTTATCTGTTTTACATGGTCCTCATCTTTCCCACAATTTGCTTTCCATAGGTAAACTTACAAATCAACTAAATTGTCTTGTCATTTTTTCTCCTACTCATTGTTGGTTTCAAGATATTCAAACGAAATCATTAATTGGTCATGGTAGATCTCTATTTCTTTTATCTGTTTTACATGTTCCTCATCTTTCCCACAATTTGCTTTCCATAGGTAAACTTACAAATCAACTAAATTGTCTTGTCATTTTTTCTCCTACTCATTGTTGGTTTCAAGATATTCAAACGAAAGCATTAATTGGTCATGGTAGAGAGAAGGGAGGTCTATACTATTTGGACTTACCACCAGATTTCGAGAAGACAAGTTACAGTTTTCAAGTGGAGGCTAATCAATCTGAAGCCTTTGAAAAAAAATTGGTTATGGCACAAGGGATTGGGATATCCTTCCTTTCAGTACCTGCATTATCTATTCCCTTCTTTATTTTCTAAAGTCAAGGTTTCTAATTTCCAGTGTGAAACTTGCATCTTTTCTAAAAATCATCGTGTCTCATTTCCTTTAAGTTCCAATAAAAGTGAAGTTCCTTTCTTTCATGTATAGAGTCCATTTCATATTCCTACTTATACTAGTGCTAAATACTTTGTCTTTTTCATTGATGACTGCACTTGAGTTTCTTGGGTTTACTTACTAAAAAAACAAGAGTGAAATTATGCCTATTTTCCACATCTTTCTTCAAATGATTCAAACCCAATTTAATGCTAAAATTCGGGTTGTTCAATCTAACAATGGGAAAGCGTATTTGAATTATGGACTTGGAACCTTTTTTTCAAAAACAAGGTATCATTCATCACACATCTTGTCTATATACTCCTCAACAGAATGGTATAGCACAATGTAAAAATTGTCACCTTTTGGATGTGGCTCGATCTTTATGTTTTGCTATGCATGTTCCCAAACGTTTTTGGGGTGATGCCATTCACGTAGTTGTATTCCTCATCAATCGCATGCCATCACGAGTTCTCCAGTTTCAAACATCTATCCAGACCATTTTCCAATATCATTATCTTCCTTCACTCCTCCATGTTCCTCCAAAAGTGTTGGGTTGTGTATGCTATGTACACGTCCACTTGCAAAATCGTGATAATTTGGACTCTAGAGTCATTAAATGTATGTTTATTTGCTATTTTGTTACTTAGAAAGGCTATCAATGTTACTATCCTCCCAATGGGAATTTTTTATCTCAATGGATGTTACCTTTCAGGAACAAGAGGCTTATTTTTCAGAGGGAGATTTGGCCGCTTTTCTTTAGGGGGAGATGGGGAATAAGGAGGAAGAGCAGTTGCCGCTTTGCATTGGCGGAAAGGAAGAGCAGTTGCCGCTATGCATTTTTCGGATAAACACCCATCATCACCCATAGACAAATCCCCTCAATGACCAACTCTCTAACCAATTGGCTGTTACTCGTGCGAATTATCCTGAGGTAACCACTCATTCTCCCTCTCTTTAGCCTATTGTTTTTTATGAGTCCAATCATGATATTTCGTTAAGTGATGATCCAAATAATTCAAAATGAACCACATCATAAGTATGAAGGTTCTCGTTATCCTATTCGAGGAACTCGAGGGATACCCTCTATTCATAATGGTCATTCTTCTACTAAGGGCATTTAATATCCTATATCTAATTTTGTATCCTCTCATCGCTTGTCAAACTCTGAAATAGCCTTTGCAAACCAATTGTCATCCATCTCAATTCCTAATAAGTTACAAGATGCTCTTGAAAATCAAAATGGATAAACGCTATGGTTGAAGAGATTCTTTGAAAGAAAAAAAAAACTCTACTTGGGAAGTGTTTAACCTTCTTAAAGGCAAAAGATTTGTTGGGTGTATATGGGTGTTCACATTCAGCATAAAGCTAATGGTTCAGTGGAGAGGTACAAGGCTAGATTAGTAGCCAAAGGTTATAATTAAACCTACGACATTGATTATCAGGAAACATTTGCTCCGGTAGCGAAGATCAACATTATCAGGGTTCTTATGTCATTGGTGGCAAATCTAGGATGGCCTTTATGACAGTTTGATATGAAGAATGCATTTTTACATGGAGACTTGGATGAAGAAATGTACATGGATCTTCCTTTGGGATTTACTACCACTTGCGATATTAGCAAAGTATGCAAGTTGAGAAAGTCCTTGTATGGATTGAAGCAATCACCAAGGGCATGGTTTGGTAGGTTCACTCAATCGATGAGAAATTACGAGTTCAAGCAAACTCAGGCTAACCATACCATATTTCTTAAGCATGATAGATGTAAACTGACAGCCTTAATTGTTTATGTGGATGATATGGTGGTTACAGGTAATGATGTCAAGGAAATTCAAAACTACAAAATTATCTAGCCAAGGAATTTGAAATGAAGGACTTGGGGATTCTAAAATACTTCTTGGGTGTCAAAGTTGCAAGATCAAAGCATGGCTCAAAAGAAATATGTTATAGACTTATTAACTAGCTTGTAAACCTGCAGACACACCAATTGAGCAAAACCATAAATTGGGAGACTATCCTGATCAAGTTCCGACTAACAATGAGAGATAACAAAGATTAGTTGGGAGGTTGATTTATCTGTCTCATACACGACCTGACAAAGCTTATGATGTAAGTGTGGTGAGTCAATTTATGCATAGGCCAAGTGAAGCCCACATGGATGATGTACAACGAATTCTCAGATATTTGAAATCTACTCCCATAAAAGGCTTGATGTTTTCCAATCATGGCCATCAAGAAGCTGAGGGACACACTGATGCAGATTGGGTTAGGTCAGTAACTGGTCGTAGATCAACTTCTGGATACTTTACATTTGTTGGAGGAAACCTAGTTACTTGGCACAGTAAGAAACAACATGTGGTGGCTAGATCCGGTGTTGAAGCTGAGTTCAAAGGTATGGCACACGGCGTTCAAGAATTGTTATTGGTAAAGATTTTGCCAAGAGAATTGGGTTTCAATTCTACAAAACCATCAAATCTTTATTGTGATAACAAAGTTGCCATTAGCATTGCGCATAATCCAGTCCAACATGATCGTACCAAACATGTTGAAGTGGATAGGCATTTTATTAAGAAAAGGTTGGTTGACGAAACCATTAACTTGCTTTATTTGAAGAGTGATGAGCAGGTAGTAGATAGTTTAACGAAGGCAATTTCAAGTAGGATTTTCCATCTTTCACTTAGCAAGTTGGGCATTCGAGATATTTATGCACCAACTTGAGGGGGAGTGTTAACTTAAGCAGCCATTGTTGACTAGGTATTAGGAAATCAGACATGAAATCCATTGAAATTAGTAGAGTAGTTGTAAGCAGTAAATTTAGATATAGGCAGTAGATTCATAACAATTTTTTATGACTTCTTGTACTGGTTTCATACCTGTTTTTCATTGCTTGTATTCCTATATAAATCCTCCGACAAGGAGATGAATAAATCAAGAAATTAACTCTATTTTGGCAGCTACATTACTTGTAGTAAGATCGCTTTCACAAACACTTTCTACATATCCTGTGAAACTAAATTTGTGCCATTTTGCCAATGAAACTCAATTTTCGCATAACATTGCCATTTTTTCTGTTTTAAAGGGGTATACCAAAAACTGTTTAGCCCTATGTGCTGTTCTAATTTATTTATTTTTGAAAAAAATTGTTCGATTTTCTAAATTTTGTCCTTATTAAAAAAGGGTAGTTTGGAGATTTTCTTTTGATACAAAAATATATTTATACTAAGGGGTGATGCAATAAATTGGTATCGAACTTTACATCTATGATATTTGAATTTAAATTCTCTCACTTAAATTGAAAAAAGAATATCATTAGATTGTAGCGTGATCGGCAACTTGGAGATTAGTTTTTTATTTTTTATTTTTATTTTTATAAATAAATTAAATAGTTAATTGTTAAAAGAAAAGAAATGGGTGAGGATGAGTGGGTTGTTTGGTGATCTATTTTTAGTTGCGAGCGTTTAAGACAAAACCTCACTTCTTCCCTTAAAAAAAAAAGTCAAAATATTGCGCCAAATGTCCCTATAACCAAGGTATTAAATATTCATAATATCCCGATATTTCCATCGAAATTTTTGTGTTTTTTAAATTTCTATATTTAAAAAAACACCCAGGGGATTTGAACCCCTCTCATTTTACTCCTTCAACACATTGACCACCATATCACTTATGTTTTTGTGAAAATATGCTAAAACATTTACATATTTTATACACTCACAATGTTTGCTAGCTCGCTATATAATCAACTTAAATCAGTTAAATCTATCATGCAATCAATTTCCTTCCAATTTTTTGAAATAAACTAATAGATAATTGACTAAATAAATATCTTGCAAAGTTTCAATAAAAAATTTCAAGTTTTTCTTACAATTTTCGTGATTTTTATTCAATTTTATCGATATCGATAATACCCCGATATTTCCATCAACATTTCCGTATTTTTAGATTACTGATATTTCCAATATCATCGATATTTAATACCTTGACTGTAACTCACCCCCAACCCAACCCCACAAAAAAAAAACAAATCCTTCTTTTTTATCTTCAACTCGTCTTTGAAACGTTTCTCTTGGCTCGGGACCTGCAACTAAAAACTAGAAAACCGTTTCTAGGGTTTTGCAAATTCAGCAAGTCTTCTCTTTAAATCAATCCCGCTTTAACCTCCCATACAATTTCGGCATTCTATATTTTTGCTCAACCTAGTCGTATTCCCCAGTGCAACAACTCTCAACTCTGATTCTCTCTTCCTCTACATTTGTTTCAATCCTCTTGCTGCCTTCCACTAACTGGAGCTCTTTCGTCATCGATTTTAGGGTTAAAGTTGAAAAATTTGTGGGGCATTCTGAATTTTCTGCCAAGGGTTTTATCTTTTTCGAATGATTTTGTGGGCGTTTTGTTTTGTATAAATTGTTGGAGGGGTGGGTGGTGAAAAGTGCATTGCTGGAATAGGATATGAATAGTGTATTCAGTGACCAGATACTTGCAGACAAGCTCTCCAAGCTCAACAGCACCCAACAATGCATTGAAAGTATCCTTCTTTCTTTTATTTATTTCGTTCGAAGATTTCGCAATGCCCTTTTTAATTTTCTCTGAATGATACTTTCTTGTTATTTGACCTAACTGATGAATTAACATATCTCTGGAGTTGGTAGTTTGGCTTTTCTGGTTTTCTGTTTCGGTTATGCTTGCTTGATAGGGTTACACTTTGAGTTATCTCTCTTTTGATGTAGTTTGCTAAAGTTTGAAATGTAAACAATAGCTGACACTAAATTCTGAGTTGCTGCTATAAACGAAAAAAGGTTAATTTCCCAAATTTATTGCTACTCCACGCTCAACTTGTTCAGTGGTTCAACGAGATGGTTTGGTAGTTAGACAAAGTAGGCACGCAGCACCATTCAGTTAACCCTTTCGGTATCAATTACTTGCCTCTCAAGCTTGGTGGGATGATGCTTCAGCAGCAAGTATGAAATGAGTTGCGAGCAAATGTATATACTGTTGATTTGATTAAAGCACTTTTCTTTTTGTAATTTGTTTAAGGATGAGTTAGAACAATATCCAGGTGTATATTTCTTGTTATGTTGTATGAATTCTGAGGAAGTGATGCTTAGTTTCTGTGTTGCCTTGACTTTGTAATAAGCTTTGTCGCATTGGTGCATATTTCACCGGAGCAAAGCAGAACTGGTTGTTGCAACATGGGATAAACAATTCCATAGTGCACAGATGGTTCAGAAAGTTCCTCTCTTATATCTTGCAAATGACATCCTGCAGAACAGTAAGCGGAAAGGAAATGAATTTGTTGCTGAGTTTTGGAAGGTTCTTCCAGCAGCTCTCAAAGTTGTTCACAAGCAAGGCGATGATCATGGAAAGAAAGTTGTATCTAGATTAGTAAGACCCTCCTTTGATTTTATTTCATATAACCAACCCAGACACTAACAGCATGACCTGTAACTGTTATTGAAAATTCAATTTCTGAGGAATTTGGAGTTAGGTATTGGATTTGGTCAGTATTCTCTTTTAAATCTTCTTCCCTTCCTCTTTACCTGGCCTAAGGAATGCTATTTTAATCATGTGAATCAATCTAAGAATATTTGACCAACTGGTTATTATTCTCTTTTAAGATGTAAAGCAGAATGGCTTAGCTTTGCTGTCGCTTACAAAATTGATAGGTTGGTATCTGGGAAGAGAGACGAGTTTTTGGGTCTCGTACAAGGAGCCTCAAAGAACTAATGCTCGGGGAAGAACTGCCTCCACTATTGGAACTCAGTGGCAAAAAGCGCTCACGTTCAGTCAGAATCGTAAAAAGAGATTCACACTCTATCAGAACGGTGAGAAAAAGGGCCTGCACTTACTTTTCTCATTTTGCTTCATTTTATTTCTTTTGGACTACCATCTCTGTTTAAATAAGTCTTTGCTCAATTTGACACATTTTTTGCTCGTACATTTTTACTTGTTGAAAGATTTCTAACTTCATGTTATTTGGAAAATAGAAACTTTCTATTGGAGGCCCACCCGAGAAGATTGTGTCCGCATTTCACTTGGTGATCAGTGAACATCCCACTGAAGATACTGAGATGAGTAAATGCAAGTATGCAGCTCACTGTGTAAGGAAGTTGGAGAAAGATGTTGACATTGCCTGTACTAATGGTAAACTAACAATTCTATACAGTGAATTTATGGTATTAACTAGAGTAATTGACAGGATATATTGTCAGATGTTTCCACATTACATCTTTTAATGGAATCTTGCCTTGATTTTTAAGATTGTTGTTTCTGATGCATATTTTCTTTTATCTTCAGCAAAAGATCCAAAGCGGAAAACTTTAGCAAAAGAAGTAGAGGAGGAAGAAAATATTTTGAAGCAGTGTATCGATAAACTTAAATTAGTTGAAACAAGTAGAATAGCACTTGTATCTCAATTAAAAGAAGCTCTGCATGAACAGGTATCCAATCATACCATCATTTTCTTTAATTATTGAGTATGTTTTCAATACTGAAACATGCAAATAAGCAAGAATTTAGTGCTCCTTAAACAAGACACTTTGTTTTATGGTGTATGCTTTTGCTGACTTTGTAGAATCATTTCTCTTTTCAGGAATCTGAACTGGAGAACGTTCGAACTCATATGCAGGTATGCCTCTAATGATTATATTTTTTTAAAAGTTGTGTTTGCTGCTTAGTTTTAAGAGAAGGGAATATTAGCATATTATAAGTATCACGATTCTATAGTATTTCTTGGGGCAAGTCGTGGATTACCTTGGTGGTTAGGGGCCTTCCTCTTCAATCCACTGCGCTAGTGTAGAATATTGCTTTTGTTAGTATAGTATTTCTTGGGAGATTGATGGATCTGTGGGACATTGTATTTTCATGTTTTAGAATGCTAGAAAACCTCTTATGTCATAAGGTAGCATCCACTTGACCACGAGAACTGTTACAAGAAGCGGCAGCTAAATTTTCTAGACCCAGTTGAGGTCATGGACCTGAATCGGTTGATCATTCAAGTCCAATTAAGAGGTAATATAAATGGGTGGATGTGTAGGAATCATTTATGAGCTGTGTAGCACCCAAAATAATGAACACAACGAGTTACTGTCCTCTTCCACAGTTAGGTGCAAGTTCTGAGAAGACGGAAATAAAAACAGGATAGAGCCTCTCATCAGTTCCTTTCTTTTGGAACTGTTCATTTGGTTGGTGTGAGTTTTGATCTCCAGAATTCTCTGAGATAATCTGGACCAAGTGTTTACTGCCACACTTCCTAAAGCAAGAAAGTGACATTCTAATGGGCTTTCGTCTTTTCATTACAGTGGCTTGCCTTGATTTTTCTTTTCTAGTACATGGCTTGCCTTCAGTCTTAAACAACTTGAAGAGTTATTGTAGTTCTTGAGCGAGCAATTGAAATGATTCTGGAGCATCCTCAGGTTTAGGTATCGTTCCTCCAATGATTGTAGCAGCAAGTATTTCTTGGCGAGCTCTAATATGATCAGATTTATAAGTAAGCATCTCTTGTAAAATATGAGAAACACCAAATCCCTCTAGAGCAATCAACTACGGAGAAGAATTTTGACATTAGGACTTTTTAGTGTAACGATGGCCTGCTCTCTCGTTGCTCTTGGTACTGTTCTGAGAAAGAACTTTGTTGTCGTGTACTCCAATTCATAGCCCGTTTGGTTGTTGTGTACTCCAAGCCATAACCTGTTTAGCTGTTCATGGGCGCAACATGTAGGCTATGTTTGGGGTGAGGGAGTTTCAAGTTTCAAGGGGTTGAGGCCAAGCTAGTAAGGAATGGACTACAAAATGTAAGAGGGGATTAGAAATGCACCATGCGAATTACAAAGGCATGTATGAGGGATTTGTAAATGATTCCTTCCAAGTAGTCATTTTCAAATCCCTCTCACATGCCTTTGCAATACTCATGAAATGCATATCTAATTCCCTCTATCTAATTTTGTTGTCTTTTTCTTACTACCTGGCCGTCAATTCCATTGGACTTGGAAATCACTCAAATGTAGCCCGTTTATGGCTGGCCAAGTCCGATTGTATCATGTCAAGTTTTCAATGACCTTTGCGATAATAGATGCATTCAATTCCCATTCTTGAAAGTTCTCTAAAATATCGTGTTAGCAAGCTTTGCACTGATCTCAGGCTAGATTTCAGAACCTTTGTTGTGATTATGAGGTCATGCAAATCATCCAGTATATAAAAACAGTTGACATGCTGATGTAGTAATTCCTTAAAGCATACTATCTTGTCCCCTCAGTTTATTTGATGTTGAAATAATTTTACACATGGGTTTTGTCGTATTGTGTCAGTATACAGAACATGAGTCTTTCTCTCGGTCATTAGTGGTTGATTGCAGTCGGTACAGAGAGCTGGAACATCATTAGTTAGCTTTATTATTATGACAATAGTGCAAGGTATCCCATGACTCCGAAGGTGATATGTTATATTTTGATGACTGTAGGTAGCACAGGCACAGGCAGAAGAAGCCACCAACATGCGGAAGCGGCTCAATGATGAAGATTATGTGTTTAAACCATCAAGTGCGACCAGTCCTTCAACTGATGGAAATTCTATAGGCGGACAAACACCTAGGAAATCAGCTGCAGCCATTGCAGCTTTGGTTGCAGACAAGCTTGCTGCTTCAAGTTCGTCTCAATTGATTATGACTTCTGTTCTTTCAACATTTGCTGCTGAAGAAGCGAAGAATGCCGGTCTGACAAAGCCCTCCACGTCTATGCCGGGCACTGATTCAATATCCAAACCTGAGAGGTCAATGCCAGTTTCAGATGCCAATGTTTTTATGTCATCACAAGCGCCTTCTGTGCAGCCAAACCATTCATACCAATCAACGTTGGTTCCCCAACCACAGAATCAAGCCCCAACCTCTCAAGGTCAGTTTCACATGCTTCCAAACCCGCCCTCTCAACAATATTTACAGCCGTCAGGAGGGGTCATGAGCCCATATGGTTATGGTAGCATTCCACATTTGCCTCCAGGGCCACCACCTCCCCCACCTCGTGTGGTGAGTCCAATGGTGCCATTGGCTCAGCAGCCATTGCAAATGAATCAGCAACCTGTACAAATTAGCCAGCAGCAACCAATACCCTTAACTCAGCAGCCTCCACCAGCTCCTAGTTTCCGGCCACTTCAGCAGCCACCCGGAATGGTGTATTATGCTCATCCTCATCACTCTCAGTGAGTTTGATAACTTAGGTAGGCAGTGTAACAAATGTGAGGTTTAAATAATTTAGGTAGACAGTATAACCAAAGTGAAATTTTGTGGAAAAGCATTCTGTAGCGAGATCAAATTTGTGTTTATTCATTTTGGCGTCCGCGTTTCATCTTTCGATTTTGCTCTTCGCTGATCTAACATAAACTTATAATTGTAGGTTTTCTTACAATAATTTTGGGTAGTTATTGTAACTAAATGAAAATCTCAAATGATGTGTCTTTACAATGCGTACAAGAGATCACAGACACGAATTGTAGATATATAATCAAACTGAAACGTAACAAGTCAACATTTCATTGCTTTCCTCCATACAAAATCTTTAACGAAGAGTGGCAGATGATATAAGATGGCGAAAATGGTAGAGAGGTGACCGTAGGAGAACCAAGCCGGCGGATTCTTGTGCAGAATGGCAGCCACAGTCTTCTTTGCAAACTCGTCTGAAGGGGTTGATTTAGCACCTTGTGAGAGAGTGGCTCTAGCGCGGATTGCGTCTTCAAAAGGCTTGTATAATTTCCATTCGGGCATCTGGTTGTAGCCGGCTAAAGCAGCACGTCCGATGTTTGACCTAATTCCTCCAGGTACAACCGTGATCACACTGATCCCAAAGGGCCTGAGTTCCAATCTAGTAAACATTGATATATTGAGGATAATTAGATCCATAGACAGGCGAAATAAAACAATACAAGACGACAAAGCTGTACAAAATTGGACAAATTCATGTGGCCATCGTGTAGGTCAACTGGGAAGATTTGGAAGAGAAGTACAACTACATATGTTAACATATACCCCACAAACAGATGATATCTTCAGATGAAATCCCAGAAAAATCAAAGCGTTTCATTAACTAGGAACTATTTTGTTGCTAGTACGAGGTTTGTAAACAAAACTTCATTACCAAGCATAACACAAAACACAAAACACAAACCTTAAAGAATCACTGAGCGCATGAAGAGCAGCTTTGGATGCTGTGTAAGCACCGGCCCACGGTCCAGGCGCCACAACACTAACACTGCCAACATTTACAATCTTTCCTTTTCTTCTTGATGCCATGTGCGGGATAACAGCTTGTATCAATCTCATGGAACCTAAGCAATAGCATAACATCATGTTTACAAGCACCACATACGCTATCCTCTGCACAACTTTGATCAAGAATGGAATGACTAATGAACAATCTTTTTTTATCATTTGAGATTAGCAACGTAATCTTCCTGAGTTGTGATATATACAAGTTTAAGATTCATGTCCGTAGTATCTACAAGTTTAAGATTATTTTCACCAAACGACATTTGTACTCCCTCTTACACAATTTGAGCGAAAACCAATCTAATTATCCATCTATAAACTAGCTTCTAGGAAAGTGATTTCTATACACCCCGTTTCAACCGGTGCACAACCTGTTAAAATTTGGCATTTGAATTGAATGAATTAAAGTAGAATCGAGAAATTAAACAAGGTAGAAAATGGGTGTAATCACTTACGAAGTTTATATTAGCCCAATACGACACAAAAACTAGAATGATACGACAACACATGAAAGAAGAGGAGAGACATTAGAAAGTACAAATGCCAAAACAAGGGCACAAGTGACAAGTTGGAAGAGAGTACCCAAAACATTGGTGTTAAAAGTGTTTTGGAGAGCAGAGAGAGGGATCTCAGCGAGTGGACCAACGCACTGAACCCCAGCGTTGTTAACCACCACATCAATTCGGCCGTGCTTCTCCAACACATTCGACACCACCCTCTCCGCGCTCTCCTCCGAAACCACGTCCAACTCTTGCAAATAAAATCGCGGGTCCCCTTCAAGATCCGCCATCGATCTCACTGACCTGCTCGTCGCCACCACCACGCAACCCTCTGCGGCGAACGCGCGTGCCAGCGCGTGACCTATACCCCCTTCCGAGCACCCAGTAATCAGAATCACTTGCTGCCCGTACACCTCCATTTCACCGAGTTTTTTTCTTCTTTTTTTTTTCTTTTCCTGGTTACTCGATCTGAAATTAAGAGCTTTTTGCTTCGGTCTTGACGGCGGTATGTATTATGCTTTTCAGGTCGGTCTTGATGTGGACACTTTTTTTCTTCTTTCTTTGGACTTGCCTGCAACGCCCCATTGCTTGGGCTTGGCCCGCTTGACTTATGGTGTCTCAGTTAGGCCCGGCAAACGTGTCGTGTCTGTCGTGTTCGTGTCGTTTTCGTATAACATCTGTTATCTTAACGGGTCGTGTCGTGTCACACCCGCTATCTTAACGGGTCCTTAACAGGTCGTGTCACTTTACCCAATGGGTAAAGTGATCCGACCCGTTATGACCCGTTAAGAAAAATATATTTTTTTAAAAAAATTTGCACATACCACATATATTATTATATATTACTTCAAAACATTAAAATATTTGTCGTTTAAGTACTATATCTACACTCGAAAATAAGAACCTAATAAAAAAATAATACATACACTACTAATTTATTACAAATATTAAATGTGCAAGCATATGCAAAATGAAAGAGTTTTTGTTTTCAAGGTTCTAAGTCTTTCTCAAAAGTTTAAACCTCAATTTACAAAATCTTCAATTTACATTGATCGTCATGAAATTGTATTGGGACTTTGACTTAATATATATAATTATTATAGTTGATTCATACTTTTATTAAGTATATAACATAAGATTTTGTGATATCCACTGTCCACATCTACTAGTGTAAATATTTTAAATTGAAGATCAAATTCATTCATTATATTCATATAGGGTCAAGGAGTGTAGCTGTAAAAAATCATCAAAATCGGATTTAAAATAACCGTTAAATCGTGATTTTTAGTTTATAACCGTCGAAAAACTTTGGCTCGTTACTTGATCTCTGAATGTTTGTTTTTTGTGATTTTTTGCTGATGTGATCTCGAAGCATATACATACAAGTTTGACGGTTGCGATCGTTGAAATTAGTTTTGGAGAATTCGTATCCCATTAAAACGATAGATTCACTAACAGTTAGAGTTTATTTATACTTTCATTAAGTATAACATAAGATTTTGTGGTATCCACTTGTATAAATATTTTAACTTGAAGATCGAATTCATTCATTGTATTCATATAGGATCAAGGAGTGTATCTGTAAAAAATCATCAAAATCAGAGTTAAAATAACCGTTAAATCGTGATTTTTAGTTTATAACCGTCGAAAAACTTTGGCTCGTTACTTGATCTCTGAATGTTTGTTTTTTGTGATTTTTTGTTGATGTGATCTCGAAGCATATACATACAAGTTTGACGGTTGCGATCGTTGAAATTAGTTTTGGAGAATTCGTATCCCATTAAAACGATAGATTCACTAACAGTTAGAATTTATTTATACTTTCATTAAGTATAACATAATATTTTGTGGTATCCACTTGTATAAATATTTTAAATTAAAGATCGAATTCATTCATTGTATTCATATAGGATCAAGGAGTGTATCTGTAAAAAATCATCAAAATCAGAGTTAAAAGAACCGTTAAATCATGATTTTTAGTTTATAACCGTCGAAAAGTTTTGGCTCGTTACTTGATCTCTGAATGTTTGTTTTTTGTGATTTTTTGCTGATGTGATCTCGAAGCATATACATACAAGTTTGACGGTTGCGATCGTTGAAATTAGTTTTGGAGAATTCGTATCCCATTAAAACGATAGATTCACTAACAGTTAGAGTTTATTTATACTTTCATTAAGTATAACATAAGATTTTGTGGTATCCACTTGTATAAATATTTTAAATTGAAGATCGAATTCATTCATTGTATTCATATAGGATCAAGGAGTGTATCTGTAAAAAATCATCAAAATCAGAGTTAAAATAACCGTTAAATCGTGATTTTTAGTTTATAACCGTCGAAAAACTTTGGCTCGTTACTTGATCTCTGAATGTTTGTTTTTTGTGATTTTTTGCTGATGTGATCTCGAAGCATATACATACAAGTTTGACGGTTGCAATCGTTGAAATTAGTTTTGGAGAATTCGTATCCCATTAAAACGATAGATTCACTAACACTTAGAGTTTATTTATACTTTCATTAAGTATAACATAAGATTTTGTGGTATCCACTTGTATAAATATTTTAAATTGAAGATCGAATTCATTCATTGTATTCATATAGGATCAAGGAGTGTATCTGTAAAAAATCATCAAAATCAGAGTTAAAATAACCGTTAAATCGTGATTTTTAGTTTATAACCGTCGAAAAACTTTGGCTCGTTACTTGATCTCTGAATGTTTGTTTTTTGTGATTTTTGCTGATGTGATCTCGAAGCATATACATACAAGTTTGATGGTTGCGATCGTTGAAATTAGTTTTGGAGAATTCGTATCCCATTAAAACGATAGATTCACTAACAGTTAGAGTTTATTTATACTTTCATTAAATATAACATAAGATTTTGTGGTATCCACTTGTATAAATATTTTAAATTGAAGATCGAATTCATTCATTGTATTCATATAGGATCAAGGAGTGTATCTGTAAAAAAATCATCAAAATCAGAGTTAAAATAACCGTTAAATCGTGATTTTTAGTTTATAACTGTCGAAAAACTTTGGCTCGTTACTTGATCTCTGAATGTTTGTTTTTTGTGATTTTTTGCTGATGTGATCTCGAAGCATATACATACAAGTTTGACGGTTGCGATCGTTGAAATTAGTTTTGGAGAATTCGTATCTCATTAAAACGATAGATTCACTAACAGTTAGAGTTTATTTATACTTTCATTAAGTCTAACATAAGATTTTGTGGTATCCACTTGTATAAATATTTTAAATTGAAGATCGAATTCATTCATTGTATTCATATAGGATCAAGGAGTGTATCTGTAAAAAATCATCAAAATCAGAGTTAAAATAACCATTAAATCGTGATTTTTCGTTTATAACCGTCGAAAAGCTTTGTCCCGTTACTTGATCTTTGAATGTTTGCTTTTTGTGATTTTTTGCTGATGTGATCTCGAAGCATATACATACAAGTTTGACGGTTGCGATCGTTGAAATTAGTTTTGGAGAATTCGTATCCCATTAAAACGATAGATTCACTAACACTTAGAGTTTATTTATACTTTCATTAAGTATAACATAAGATTTTGTGGTATCCACTTGTATAAATATTTTAAATTGAAGATCAAATTCATTCATTGTATTCATATAGGATCAAGGAGTGTATCTGTAAAAAATCATCAAAATCAGAGTTAAAATAACCGTTAAATCGTGATTTTTCGTTTATAACCGTCGAAAAGCTTTGTCCCGTTACTTGATCTCTGAATGTTTGTTTTTTGTGATTTTTTGCTGATGTGATCTCGAAGCATATACATACAAGTGTGACGGTTGCGATCGTTGAAATTAGTTTTGGAGAATTCGTATCCCATCAAGTTTCAATGAATCAATAGTGTGTATTATGTGTTAGTGATGTGTGTGTGTATATATATATATATTTATTAAGTAGATTTAAATCCATTTATTTTGTACGTATAATTAAATTAACACGTGTTAATCATTATAAAAATAGTGGGATATGATATATGTGTGATAAAAAGTTAATAACTTAAAAAATAAAATTCTCACCACTTTTATTAATTTTCATTTTTCCCTCTCTTTTTTGTTTTCTTTTCAACTTTTCTTATAATTTTCACTTTTCCCTGCGGTAGCCTACCCATCTTTTCATAATTCCCTCTCCTTTTTATTTCATTTTCAACTTGTTTTATCATTTTCATTTTCCCTCCCTTTTTCTTCAAAAAGGGCGGCACTTTAAAGTTTAAATGGAATCAAAATGAATGGATTGTCTGTTCGATGGTTGGACTTGGATTGGAATATTGGATGCATCATGCATTGCTCATCGATTCATGCATATTATTAATTAATAATTATTATAGTTTTATAAAATTTAATATATATATATATATATATATAATTATTATAGATGATTAATATTTTGGGGTATAATTATTATAATTATAATTATTATAGTTAAATTTTTTTGATTTATTTATTATAGTTAATTAACTTAATTTAATATATATTTATTTATTTATTATAGTTTTTAGGGGAATAAAATTGTTAAATTAATATATATATATAATTATACTAGTATTTTTTTTAGGGTTATAAAATTATGAAATTAATATTCTGCTTATCGTGTATCGTGTTACCCACGTGTATACCCGAATTTACCCGTTATCTTAACAGGTGCTATCGGGTTACCCGATAACGACCCGATTCGTTATCGTGTTGACCCGAACACCTGTTAATTTCGTGTCGTGTCGTGTCGTGTTATCGGGTTGTGTCAGAAATTGCCAGGCCTAGTCTCAGTGCATTGTGAAGCAAACGATCACAGCCCTGTACGGTTGTGGTGCTCCCCTGCACCTCACCACACCCGATCATAGCCACACGTTAGGGCATCCGTGCCTGCAAAGCACACGATTGCTACCCCCGTTGGACTGCTATATCTTACCTAGTTCTCGGCCTGCTTCCTGACTTGATCGGACCATATTTATATATATTTTTATATCAAATTCACTCGTCTTTTCTTAGTTAGTTCGTTATATTTTGAGCTATTTACATTATTTTTGTGTTTTATAGAATTTATCTAGCTAAGAAAATAAAAATAGCACAAGTGAGATTTTAAGTGACAACTTTGTTAAAAATTACTTTGCTCACTTATTTGGTTTTTGTATCTTAAGAAAAAGAAACAGAAAAATAAAATAAGATAGTATTATAAATATATTTATATATTTATATATATATATATATATATATATATATATATATTTATATATATATTTATATATATATAAATGATGATGAATGATGACAGCTGCAATGCAGCTTACAGAAAAATAAGAAAAGAAACAGGAGAGTCGGTGCACAGAAAAGAAAAGAAAATTAAATAGAAAAGGAAGAACATGCGGACGTGGAGAGCACAAGAAAAGGGCTCGACTCATGATGGAACGCACAGGAAGCAGCGTGGGCTGCGGGGAGAAAAAGAAAAAATAATAAAAAGCCTTGGGGAGCTGCTGATAAAGAGAAACAGAACAAACGCAGAGAGAGTTCCGGGGGGGAGAGAAGCAAGAGAGCTTCGGGATTCCAGGGGAGGCCTCGGAAGAAAACCAGAAAATAAAAAGAAGGGACAAGTCAACTTTGCGAGGGGAATTTCTCTGGAGCACCGAGCTTGGAGGAGAAGGCACGGGAGCTGTACAGGGAGCTCCTCGGTGAGGAAGGCTGCCTCGAAGTCGGTGGGGAAGGAAATAAAGAAGCAGCCAATAAGCTGTGTGAAGGGCGGCTAGCAAGGCAGCAGCCAGAAAGCCAGAAAGCACGGAAGCACAGGAGCTCAGAGAGCTCTCTCTTTCCTAATTTGGGTTTATTCTTCTTATTTTTATTTACATGTTTAATTTAATTTACTTTTAAATTATGTTAAACATGTGTAACTAAATTCTGTTTAGTTAGAGGTGAATTTGAAACCATGGATATATGTTTATTATAATTTGATTTACTCCAGTTATGAATGTATAAATGTTTGGATGTGGTTTACTATTCTGTTTTGATTAATAACGTGTTTATGTATGTGGGTTAAGGGTCAACACTTAATTTGCATATTTAGACTTGATGCTAGAATATAAGGGAATTTCACCTAATCGTTATGAACTTATATTCATGAGTAGTAAAAATCGCTAGTCACGATTGTGTTTAGTAAACCCTAGGTTGGATTAACATGCGTATTCCATAGTTATGAATGCCTAGTCGATGTTTATGATTTCCATTAAACTTAATGATCTTTGATATGTCTCTCTATCATGCGTATTCCATAGTTAGGGAACTTGATAAGAATAATTTGGTTGTGATGCGTATCCCGTCCAATTCAATGAATTTAGGGAAATCTGAAGGTTAATTTAAGCGGACCTAATTAACTTGGAACATTGTCATTATTCGTTTGTTGAATTCATAACTGGAAATTAAATTATATGCATATGTTCATGTGTGGATAAGGAACCCTCTAACTAACGTCTCGTCATTCTATTTTATAAAATATCATTTCCTTCGAAGTTTGTTTTTAAGTTTCTGTTTTAAATTAACTTCTCGTCAAAAACCAAAATCCCCCAATTTATTTTAAAGTGTTAGATTTGTTGGAAATTAATTTTAGTTTGTGTTTTCTTGAGTCTAGAATTATTTTGAGTCTTTTGAATTGTTTTAGATTATTTGTTAGTTTTATTTTGAGTTATTCTAGTTAAGTGTTTTGATTTTAATTGAGTGTTTTAAATTTTGTTTGTACGTTTTTAATTTAATTTTAGAGAGATTAGCAATCCCTCCTAATCCCCGGTCCAGAACGATACCCTACTTATACCTATACTACAATTGTCAAAAAGAGGGTTTAATTTGTGTCGAGTTAATTCTCGCATCAAATTTTGGCGCCGTTGCCGGGGATTAGCAACTTTGCTAATCCCTTTATTTTTGTTTGTGTTTATTTTTATATTTGTGTTTATGTTTTTATTTGTGTTTGTGTATTTTACTGTTGATATTTGATTTAGTTTTCGTTCTTTAATTTTAGGTACTAGAGAAGTAAGACATGGATTTTGCTAGTATTCAAGCTCAATTGGCAAATCTTACTTCTCAATTGTCGCAGAATGCCGAACGGACCACAATGACAAGTGTCCCTACACTTGATGTGCCCTATGGGCAAGGATATCAGACTCATCAATATCCTCAATTTTCTGCATATGTAGAGGATTGGGGATATCAAGGCTATGATCAATCAAGGGGCAATATGTATTCCGACGCTTGCAATTCGGATTGGAGGGATTATTCAAATCAAATGTGGGATGAACCTCAACATTTTCAACAAAGTGGATATTGGCAGCAAGACGAGTTCTATTCCAGACCTATGCAGCCACCACAACATCCCCCACAACAATTCCAATCGAATTCAAGTATGCCCGTGGATTATAATCAAATTCTTAATGAATTAAACTCTTTGGTGCAGGGGTCACAAAATCAAGCTAAGGAGACTCACCAAGGAGAATATTGGCAGCCGTATGATGAGTTCTATACATCACCATCACAGCCACCACAACAATCTGCCCAATTCGATTCAGGTACATCTCTGGATAATGATACATTTAATAAGTTACTCACTTCTTTGAATCAGGGAGTGGAAAATCGAATCCAGGAGATGCAAGACCGGACCAACAAGGTGGATGAATTGGAAAGGCAAGTTGGGGAGATTATGGAGATCATGGCACAGATTCAAGATCAAAGTGAATTCTCCAACTCTACCATTGCAAATTCAAAGGCAGAAGTTGAAAATGAAGAAGCCATCACTTTGGAAGGTGATATGGAGGATGAGGCTGTTCTAGAACCATCCAGTCACAGCCCGAACTTGGATGAAGTGCCGCTGCAAGCAGAAGATGAGGAGGACGACTTGGGCAGTTTAGACGAATTCTTGTCTCAAACCCCTCAAGTCCCTATGTCGTCCAACTATGGTGAGGTTGTTCTAAGTTCAATTCATTCTGACATTTTTCTACCGAATGTCCTTTTTCCTTGCAGAATTTTAATTCCAAATTTTGATGAGAGTGAAAAAGACGTTGTGGAATTTCTTCCAAAGGTCCATAGTGAAATCCAAATTCTTGGTGCACCAAGAAAAATGGTTCAAGATATCGAAGTGGTTGGGCAACATCAAGAAAACATCACAGAGGCAGTTCAGACAATCAAGGCCCAATAAATTAAGATCGATGACACGGGACAGGCCACAACCATCATCGTCAATCTGGCCAAGTGCAAAGTCCCCGAAATATCCAAAGGCGTAGTTTTTGTATTTGAGTTTAAGTCGGAGAAAGACAGTAAGCCATTTTCTCCAATTTTAATTTTATTTTTATTTTATACTAACTTGTCTCTAATTTTAATGATTCAGGCGCCCACCCTTGAATTCAGACCGCTGCCGAATCATTTCAAATATCACCTCCCGTTAAAAGATAAATTTCATGCTTTGGAGCCAAGGGGAGGTTAATGGAAAGATTCGTCCGGCTAAAGACGTTAAAGCAAGCGCTTCTTGGGAGGCAACCCAAGCAACCAGATTTGCTTTTCTTAACCCTTCTTTTTATTGCCTTTACTTTCATTTTTGTTTTGTTTCGTTAGTTGTTTTATTTGGTTGATTTTTATTTAGTTTGTGTTTAAATAAATTTATGGCTATGTTTATTTTAAGTACGGTTAAATAAAGTCTTTTTGCATTAATTTACATATTTTGATTTACATATTTTATTTTGCTTAAAATCAACCTTAAAAAAAAAAATAAAAAATAAAAAATAAAAAAAACAAAATTTACAATAATACGAAAAACTAATAGTGTTCATTGGTTTTGGTTAGGTGGCGCCCCAGAGGTCGACGGAGCTCCGGGAAGACGAAGAGCCAGAGTTGGAATCTCCGGAGCCGGAATGCTTGGTGCAACTCCCGAGGACGAAGGCAACATAAACCTCGGGAGTAGCGCCATGAACCTTTCATGATCGCTCTGAATCCGACCGTCCGACTCCTGCAGCTGGTCCAGCTTTCTCTTCATGCTGGTCGAGTAACTAGTTGCAAGCATGTGCAACTCCTTGTTCTCGTGCCTGAGTCCTCTGACTTCTTGCCGAAGACTGGCCACCTCTGCCATCAGCGACTCCACTTGACGAGACCGGGCAAGCAGGCGCTGGCCCATGTTCGAAACTGAGCCTGCACTTTGGACGCTGAGGGCAAGAGATTCCTGAACGGCCAGCTCGTCCGACCGCCTAGATAGCATCCTATTGTCCCTTGGAGTGAGCAGATTTCTGGCAATCACCGTAGCGGTGATTTCATTCCTCATCATTGTGTCCCCGACTGTAAGAGGACCATTGGGGGATATGAAGGATGGATTCCAAATGTTGTTCGGAGAAGACGAGTCATCGTCTTCCCCAACATTCAAGTTAAGGCGACGGTCGGAAGGGCAAGACATTTTTAGAGGGGGTTGAGGAAGAAAAGAGTTCGGAAAAATTAAGATTGCTGAAGCGGAAGAAGAGAGCGGAAGGAGTAAGATTAAGAAGTGCAGAAGAGAGTGTTTACAGAGGAGAGTGTTTGAGGAAGGGAGTTCAAGTGTGATGTGAAGCAGAATTAGTGCCTCTATAAAAAGAAGAAAATGAAGAGCGCCCGCTCCTCAGAGATCAAAGAGCGCTCCTCGGAGGTTGAAGACGCGTCCTCACGCAATTCGGAAAAGCTGGACGCTCCTTTCTCAAAAGAGCCGTTTCCTTTCTCAAAAGCTGGGCTTGACTCAGCAATCACGTGGCATCACGAGGGCTCAGTTTTTCCAGTTTGTCGTGACTCATCACGTGCAGCGTGGAGCGTTGCGAAAACCATGAGCCGCACCCGGTTTTGAACCCCGGTTTTCAAAAGATCATCATTCCAATTTGTCGTCACTCGTCGCTTGCACCGTCAGCCCTGCGGAATTTACGGACGCTTTGTCAGAAAGCGCGTAACGGGCACTGTTCATCCATTCACCGGCTGCCGACAAATAGTGAAGGAATAGTTCCGGTTGTGAAGCCAAATTTCTATAAGTTCGACCTTCGCCTTCCACAGCAAAGGCACACCTTCACACCCTCTCCACCTCTCAAACCTCTCTTCCTCTCTTCATCTCCGATAATGTCTTCCCAAAGAAAGCTTTCGAGTTACTCAGTGTTCTTCATCCCTTGGATCACCCCAGAAAACAAACCTTCCAGAGCAAAAGTATTTCATATTAAAAAGGTTAAAAGCAAAAGTATCTCATATTATGCTTTCTCCTCTCCTTCATCTGAGGAACGTGGAGAAAGTGAGATCCTGATTGCTTACCTAGTCTTGCTCTCGAGTACTCATCTCAGACCCCTCCCAACCCACTTCAAAAATAAACCTGTGTTGAGGTACTTCTTCAAAAACAAAAGTACCTCACAGACGAAGCAGGAGGAGTCTGAGGTGCACCCAAGAGCAGATGAGTCTGGGTTGATCCAAGAGTTCAAGAAGATGCCACACCTGCGTGGAGACCGGACTACTTGAAGCATGTGGAGACAACGTCAACTAAGCTGAGGAGCACTTGCAAGAAGAAGGCCCATCCAGTTCAAGATGAAAGCTGTGGAAAATCAACAAGCGACCAATGATCGCCTATTAGTTCTTTTCGTTATCTTTTATTATCATTTCCAATTTTCGTTTGCATTTTCTATATTTTCTTGCGTGCTTAACTGATTTATTTCTTTTCTTTGCAGGAACGTTTGGGTATTTCCACCCTTGAAGTTGATTGCAAAATTTACGCTTGGGGGTCATCGCTTGAGTTTTCTGCAAATTAGGGAAGTTTTCAGTCCCTTTTCTTTATTTTATTTTGTTTCGTATTTTTTTATTTTTTTTATTTTTTTTTATTTTTATTTTTTATTTTTTATTTTTTTATTCATTTTTATTTTTATTTGCTTATTATTGTTTTCTGACATTGGGGACAATGTCTAGTTTAAGTGTGGGGGTATCAAGTATAAAAAATGACCAAATTGAAAATTTTTGTACCTTCGACTTTGAACTGGTTTCATTTGTTTCCATGTTATTGCTTTTTGTTTTCTTAATTAGTTCTGTTTTATTTAATTTTTTTCGAAAAAATTTTAAAAATCCAAAAATATTGTCTTGTTTTCCTTATTGTTTTGAATTAGTTTTTTATTAGTTTCCCGACCCAATGATATAACTGGATGAAATTTGAACCATGATTATCAAGAACTTAGTTAACATGTGTTTTATGAAATTCCTTATTCTCTTGTTAGTATTGTACATGTTTGATCATCTTTGAAAATCCAAATGCACATAGCCGTGTTGATGTGAAACTAAAGCATGAATTAAAGCTTCATATGTGAATTTAGTGACCATATACATCCCATGTGAGTTTTTGAGCCTATTGAAAGTGTGTGCATTTTTCATACACTCTTATTCTTTCATGTGTGATGAACTTATGTGAGATGCATCTCTAGAACTTGCGTAACGATCTTTCGAAATATTTGTCATTAATTGCATGAACTTGAAAATGATAGAGGCATTAGGTTCACCACCATGGCCCAAATATCCATATTTCCCAAAGAAAAAAATGATATCATTAGATTGCCAATTTGAGCCGTTTATGTTGAGCCTTTTATTTCTTATCACCAGATATGTATACCCTTATACCTCAAAACATGTTTCCTTACCCTTTCCAAGCGAGCAATTTGAGACTATTTTATGAGAAATGTTTGTGAAGTACTTGGAATGAGTTTGGCAAAAGAATAAGTGTGGGGGTATTTCATATTTGTTTTTTAAAAAAAAAAAAATGAGAAAAGAGAAGAAAAGAAAAAGAAAAGAAAGATTGTATTCAAAGAAAATAAAAATAAAAAGTTTAAAGTTTCAGTTTAAGGGTGTGGTTGGAGGTGTTAGAAGAATCGTTGGAGAGCTTGAGTTCTTATAAATCTCAACAAAAGAATTGCTTGCAAAGTAGCTCGGAACTTGTGTTTTCCTATTCTTTCGTTTCAAAAGCCCTATCCTTAAGCCTCATTACATCCAATAAAAGTCCTCTTGATTTAAGTTTTGCAATTATGATTGTGGAGAAGTGATCTTTATGCAAGCTTATGGTAGAACTTTCACATTTGATTCTTTGAGCGAAACACATTAAAACTAAACACATGTGTGATTGAGTGCATATCCCGTGAGAAGGTTGCTGGTTTGCATATGATGATTTTAAAAATAAAAACTTGAAATTGCATTAGCATAGCTATCTCACACACTACACTTCAAGGATGATTTAATGATTACTACTAATATTTGAATACGGAAGATGAACTTGGATTAGTTTGTTTGGTGCTAGCTATGGTTCTTGCTAATTTATGTTCTCGAATGAAATCCTATGAGGGTCAAATAGGGGGAAGCTAATATTTTTCATGTTATTACTTATTCTGTTTTCTGTGTTTTGCTCGAGGACTAGCAAAAGCTAAGTGTGGGGGTATTTGATCGGACCATATTTATATATATTTTTATATCAAATTCACTCGTCTTTTCTTAGTTAGTTCGTTATATTTTGAGCTATTTACATTATTTTTGTGTTTTATAGAATTTATCTAGCTAAGAAAATAAAAATAGCACAAGTGAGATTTTAAGTGACAACTTTGTTAAAAATTACTTTGCTCACTTATTTGGTTTTTGTATCTTAAGAAAAAGAAACAGAAAAATAAAATAAGATAGTATTATAAATATATTTATATATTTATATATATATATATATATATATTTATATATATATATATATATATATATATAAATGATGATGAATGATGACAGCTGCAATGCAGCTTACAGAAAAATAAGAAAAGAAACAGGAGAGTCGGTGCACAGAAAAGAAAAGAAAATTAAATAGAAAAGGAAGAACATGCGGACGTGGAGAGCACAAGAAAAGGGCTCGACTCATGATGGAACGCACAGGAAGCAGCGTGGGCTGCGGGGAGAAAAAGAAAAAATAATAAAAAGCCTTGGGGAGCTGCTGATAAAGAGAAACAGAACAAACGCAGAGAGAGTTCCGGGGGGGAGAGAAGCAAGAGAGCTTCGGGATTCCAGGGGAGGCCTCGGGCCTCGGAAGAAAACCAGAAAATAAAAAGAAGGGACAAGTCAACTTTGCGAGGGGAATTTCTCTGGAGCACCGAGCTTGGAGGAGAAGGCACGGGAGCTGTACAGGGAGCTCCTCGGTGAGGAAGGCTGCCTCGAAGTCGGTGGGGAAGGAAATAAAGAAGCAGCCAATAAGCTGTGTGAAGGGCGGCTAGCAAGGCAGCAGCCAGAAAGCCAGAAAGCACGGAAGCACAGGAGCTCAGAGAGCTCTCTCTTTCCTAATTTGGGTTTATTCTTCTTATTTTTATTTACATGTTTAATTTAATTTACTTTTAAATTATGTTAAACATGTGTAACTAAATTCTGTTTAGTTAGAGGTGAATTTGAAACCATGGATATATGTTTATTATAATTTGATTTACTCCAGTTATGAATGTATAAATGTTTGGATGTGGTTTACTATTCTGTTTTGATTAATAACGTGTTTATGTATGTGGGTTAAGGGTCAACACTTAATTTGCATATTTAGACTTGATGCTAGAATATAAGGGAATTTCACCTAATCGTTATGAACTTATATTCATGAGTAGTAAAAATCGCTAGTCACGATTGTGTTTAGTAAACCCTAGGTTGGATTAACATGCGTATTCCATAGTTATGAATGCCTAGTCGATGTTTATGATTTCCATTAAACTTAATGATCTTTGATATGTCTCTCTATCATGCGTATTCCATAGTTAGGGAACTTGATAAGAATAATTTGGTTGTGATGCGTATCCCGTCCAATTCAATGAATTTAGGGAAATCTGAAGGTTAATTTAAGCGGACCTAATTAACTTGGAACATTGTCATTATTCGTTTGTTGAATTCATAACTGGAAATTAAATTATATGCATATGTTCATGTGTGGATAAGGAACCCTCTAACTAACGTCTCGTCATTCTATTTTATAAAATATCATTTCCTTCGAAGTTTGTTTTTAAGTTTCTGTTTTAAATTAACTTCTCGTCAAAAACCAAAATCCCCCAATTTATTTTAAAGTGTTAGATTTGTTGGAAATTAATTTTAGTTTGTGTTTTCTTGAGTCTAGAATTATTTTGAGTCTTTTGAATTGTTTTAGATTATTTGTTAGTTTTATTTTGAGTTATTCTAGTTAAGTGTTTTGATTTTAATTGAGTGTTTTAAATTTTGTTTGTACGTTTTTAATTTAATTTTAGAGAGATTAGCAATCCCTCCTAATCCCCGGTCCAGAACGATACCCTACTTATACCTATAATGTGGAGGGAAAAATGGTGCAATTCGGCCATATTGGGAGATTTTATGCATGGCACATGCATTGGATTCAGATAGGGAAGTTTAACACACCTTGCCATGCATTTGGTTACCCTTTCACCCCCCTTTTTCACCTAGAACATTCACCCCCCATTAGTTACACCATTCAGCCACAATTACACCACAAATTCACCCATGCCGTCAGTTTTATATTCATTCAAACCTGCCCTTGCAGTCATTCCACATGCTTCTTCATTTAAAATTACCACATGCATGCCTATTACCCTTGTGCCGAGCACTCACCATTTCAGGGATCCAATTCCATCATCATTACACACACAAGCCTCTCATATTTTACAATTGTTTAGATCCAATCTTGGATCTAAAAATCTGAATTGCTACTCCATCCATTCCCTTTTTAAGAGTAGTCTTCAAGAAATCTGGGGATTACATTCCATAACCCTACACTACTACATTCTTCATTCCATATTCATTTAGACAAGAACTCTCCATTTCATAACCTACATCCGAACCAATATTCTATACTACATTCATCCTCACTCCCAAACACAAAAGACCACGCCATCTCTGTCCATTCTCTCCCATTTTCACAGAAACCATTTCATCATCACCGTGCCACATTCATCTACACCATTCTTGGAGGACTACGCCACACTTGGAGAGCTTGCACCGAAGGCCATTCCCAAGTGATCTTCAACACAGTTTTGCTTCAAGGGGTTCTTTTCTTAATTCTATGTAGACTCATGTTATATTTCTATTTCAAATCTTTGTAAACATGAAGTGTAACTAATCTCTCTATAGGGATTCGATGTAGCCTAGCAAGATTGCCATGTAGTTAACTCGGAAATGCTCAGTTTATCATTCTATTTCTTGTTTCATTCTCTGATTTTAATTGTGACTTTGTGTGTTGATTTTAATGCTTGATCACCATTTGAATTAACCATAAGTTGTTTAGCCAATCTTATAGCACACATCATGCATAACCTTGGCAGATATGGGAATGAATGAAGGGAATGTTTGGCATACATCCTGCCAAGTGTTTCATTTGGTTTTATGAAAGTTTCTTATGCTTAACACATTCTTGATTAATAACCGAAGTTGCACATCACAATTAGGTCCATGACTAGGAATACTTGATCAAAACCACACATCATATGGATGATCATAACTAAAGTGAAACAAACTCAAGAAATAGATAGATGGGTGAGCATAACTTGAATTAACAAACATGGAATCAATTAGCTATGGTGAAACCGAATCCCTAACCTTCTCTCTATTGATACAAGTCCCGAGTCTCAACTCCCTTGGTTCTACCTCCTTATCTTACTTGTTATTTCATTTACTTGCATTCATTTCATTTCTTTGTGTTTCAAGTTACAACATCAAATCTGCCTAAATTGATTAGTTTTAGTTTCTAGTAAAGTTCTTGCAAAACAAGTGGTTACATAGGTCTAATTAGTCCCTGTGGATTCGACACCCTTACTTGTGTTATTATACTCAACATGTCTTTAGCATTAGGAAGGAAAAACTCCAACAAAAATGGCGCCGTTGCCGGGGACTGATTTCAGTCCCTTGTAATTGTTTGTTTTGCTATTTAAACTTTGTTATTTTCATTCTAAGTAGAGTTTAGTTTTGCTTTCTGTTTAATCTTCTTTGTTTTGTTTTGTTTTAGGTAGTATATGTCACATAGACTTGTTGAGTTGGGCCAAAGAATTGAACGTTTGAAAGGCAACACTTTGGACAACTTTGTGCCATCTAGTTCATCCCTTGTCCGAGAAGAAGAGGAAGGAACTTCATCTAGTTCCACAAGTGCAACTTCTGAGCACAATCATTGGGAAAGAGACGAGATGGCTGCCAACCAAGATGAACTTAGAGCCTTGGAGGACTTTGCACAACCAATCATACCAAACTCTCCTTCATGCATCTTGCTCTCCACCGAAGCTAGAAACTATGATCTTAAGTCTTCACATTTTCATATGCTTCCCTCATTTTATGGCATACCTAATGAAGATCCTTTAGCTCATGTTAAAGAGTTTTACAATGTTGTGAGTGGTTTACCTTTGCAGGGAGTAAGTGAAGCAAACTTGAGGATGAGAGTGTTTCCTTACACTTTGAAAGACAAGGCCAAGAGTTGGTTAATGACCTTAGCTCCGGGTTCACTCACCACATGGGATGCCGTGGCTAAGAAGTTCTTGGAGAAGTTTTTCTCCACGCAAAAGACAGCCACATTAAGGGGACAAATCTTCAACTTCAAACAAGATGATGGAGAGCCATTCAATGAGTGTTGGGAGCGTTTTAAAGGACATTTGCTACAATGTCCACACCACGGGTTACCTCTTCATTTACAAATGCAAATTTTTTATGATGGATTAACCCAAACATGTCAATCCACAGTTGATAATGCCGCAGGTGGTGCTTTGAAGAAAAAGAATGCTCAAGAGTCTTACAACATTTATGAGATGTTGGGATCTAATGCTCAACACAAAGATGTAAGGGGTAAGAAACTTGGAGTGTATGAAACAAGTTCTAACCATGATCTTTCTTTGCAGGTAGCTAACCTAGAAAGAAAGCTTGAATCCGTGCTCAACATGGTGCCAAAACCAAATGAGGTGTGTGCCATTTGCAACATACCAAGCCACCCTACTCATCAATGTCCATCTAGGGAGGCCTATCCCGAGTTTGTTCAAGAACAAGTGAACCTCATGAATTCTTACAATCAAAGGCCAAGGAATGATGCATTTTCAAACACATATAATCCGGGGTGGAGAGATCATCCCAACTTTTCATGGAAGAACAACAACAACTACCAAAATTTCCAACCAAGACCTCCCAATGCCAACCAAAATCAAGTCCAAAACTTCCAACCAAGACCTGCCCCTACACTTGAGGATACGGTTAAGTTGTTAGCTCAAAACACCTTGCAATTCCAACAAGCCACAAATAGCACTTTCCAACAACATTCGGCTGCCCTAACCAAAATGGAGACACAATTGGGACAAATTGCAGATGCCTTGAACCAAAGAGAGGTTGGCAAGTTTCCAAGCCAACCCGTGATACTCCAAATGGTAAGGTTATTGATAATAGGGTTGGAAATGAAGTTACTAATGAATTTGATCATGTGAATGTAGGTGTAAATGAGAAACCAAATGAGGAACCAAGCCATGCTTCTTCCTCAAATGAAGCACCAAACCTTCACAAGGCCGAGAAGCCTTACACTCCACCAATACCATTCCCTGGAAGACTTGCTAAGAGCAAGCATGATAAGTCATTTAAGGAAATTTTTGATATTCTAAGTAAGGTGAATGTTAACTTACCTTTGCTTGATGTCATTAGGAATATGCCGGTTTATGGGAAATTTTTCAAGGAGTTAAACAACTACAAAAGGAAGTATGGACCACATGAGAAGGTAGTGGTGTCGGAGAATGTAAGTGCGGTGTTACAAAGGAAACTTCCACCAAAGCTCAAAGATCCGGGAAGTTTTTCTATCAACATCACCATAGGGGACAAGAAAGTGGAGAAGGCCATGCTTGATTTGGGTGCTAGCATCAACTTAATGCCATACTCCGTGTACCTTCAACTAGGTTTGGGGGAATTGAAGGCCACAACCATTTCACTACAACTTGCGGACAGATCCGTGAAGTATCCAAGAGGTATAGTAGAGGACATTCTAGTTCAAATTGATAAACTAATCTTGCCTGTGGATTTTGTAGTGTTGGACATGGAAGAAGCACCTATACATGATAGAGAGTTGCCTATTTTGCTTGGAAGACCATTCATGGCCACGGCCAAGACCATCATTGATGTGCAAAATGGACTCCTCACTATGACAGTGCTAGGAGAGACCGTCCAATTCAAAGTGTTTGAGTCTCTTGCTCATCCTTCTTCATCCCTTGATTGCTATGCCATTGATGTGCTTGATTCACTTGTTTTCTCTAAGTTCTTGCAGGCACAATCTAATGAACCATTACAAACTGTTTTGACTCAATCTCAAGATGAGTTTGATGATGAAGATGCACTCATGGAAGTGGTTGCTGCCTTGGAAGCATTAGCACCATATCCTTTAAATGTTTCACCTCTTGTAGAGTCATTAGAACCATCAAGGTCACATTTAATCCCTTCCATTGTTAAGGCACCTAAACTTGAACTTAAACCACTTCCACCACATCTAAAATATGCATATCTAGCTGAATTTGAAACTCTTCCAGTTATCATAGCCTCGGACCTAACACCTAATGAAGAAGATAAACTACTTAGGGTGTTAAAAGAGTCCAAATCGGCTATTGGTTGGTCTATTGCAGATATCAAGGGAATAAGCCCTACTAGGTGCATGCATAGGATCCTTTTGGAGGATGGAGCAAAGACAACCCGTGAGCCACAAAGAAGGCTCAATCCACACATGAAAGAAGTTGTGAGGGATGAAGTATTAAAGTTGTTAGATGTAGGGATCATATATCCTATTTCTGATAGCAAATGGGTGAGTGCCATTCAAGTGGTACCAAAGAAGGTGGGAATCTCAGTAATGAGAAATGAAAACCAAGAACTTGTGCCCACAAGACCCACGGCTAGTTGGAGAGTTTGCACCGATTACAGGAAGTTGAATTCTAACACTAGAAAAGATTACTTTCCCATGCCTTTCATAGATCAAATGCTTGAGAGATTGGCAGGTTATTCACATTATTGTTTTCTTGATGGTTACTCAGGTTACAATCAAATTGCAATTGCCCCGGAGGATCAAGAGAAAACTACATTCACATGCCCATTTGGCACATTTGCATATAGGAGAATGCCCTTTGGACTTTGCAATGCCCCGGCCACATTCCAAAGATGTATGTTGGCAATCTTTTCTGACATGGTGGAAAGGTTCATTGAGGTATTCATGGATGATTTTTCAGTGTTTGGTTCTTCTTTTGATGAATGTCTTAACCATCTCTCTTTGGTGCTTCAAAGATGCCAAGAAACAAATTTGGTTCTCAATTGGGAAAAATGCCAATTCATGGTGAAACAAGGCATTGTTTTGGGACATGTAATCTCTAGCAAAGGAATGGAGGTAGACAAAGCCAAAATTGACATTATCAACACTATGGCAGCTCCCACAACCGTGAAGGGAGTGAGAAGTTTCTTAGGGCATGCAGGCTTTTATAGACGTTTCATTAAGAATTTTTCAATGATAACTCGACCATTATGCAATTTGTTAGCTAAAGATGTTGTGTTTCACTTTGATAAAGCTTGTATGGATGCATTCAATACTTTGAAACATGAACTAACCTCGGCTCCTATCATTATGGCACCAGATTGGTCTTTACCTTTTGAATTGATGTGTGATGCCTCTGACTATGCTATTGGTGCAGTTTTAGGACAAAGGGTGAACAAGCTCCCACATGTGATCTACTATGCAAGCCGGACTCTAAATGATGCTCAACTTAACTACTCCACAACTGAAAAGGAGTTGCTTGCTATTGTCTTTGCTTTAGAGAAGTTTAGGTCATATCTTGTGGGATCTAAAGTCATTGTGTTTTCTGATCATGCAGCCCTTAGGTATTTGATGACAAAGAAGGATGCTAAACCGCGCCTAATTAGATGGATACTCTTACTACAAGAGTTTGATTTGGAAATTCGAGATAAGAAGGGAAGTGACAATGTTGTGGCTGACCATTTGTCTAGGCTTGATGAGAACCATGGAGTTGGACAACCCTTGCCTCTAAATGAATCATTTCCAGATGAACAACTCTTTGTTGTTCAAGAAAAGGAACCATGGTATGCTGATTTTGTTAATTACCTTGCTTGTGGTGTATTTAGAAATGACATTTCTTTTCAGGAAAGAAAGAAGTTCCTTGCCATGGTAAAGCATTACATTTGGGATGAACCATACTTGTTTAAGTATTGTCCTGACCAAATCATTAGGAGATGTGTCCCGGAGAGTGAGCAACAAAGCATTCTAACATTTAGCCATACATTGGCATGTGGAGGACATTTTGGTGCCAAAAAGACATCCCTAAAGGTTTTACAATCTGGTTTCTTTTGGCCTACTCTATTCAAAGATGCTTTTGATTTTTGTTCTAAATGTGATAGGTGCCAGAAAATGGGGAACATAAGCCGAAGGAATGAGATGCCATTGAACAACATTTTGGTGATAGAACTCTTTGATGTTTGGGGAATCGACTTCATGGGACCATTTCCATCCTCTTTTGGTTACTTATACATTTTAGTGGCAGTAGATTATGTGTCCAAATGGGTTGAAGCCATTGCTACAAGAACTAATGATCATAAGGTTGTTTTGAATTTTCTTAAAGATGTGATTTTTTGTAGGTTTGGAACACCAAGGGCTATTATTAGTGATGGTGGTAGCCATTTCTGCAACAAACCCTTTGAATCTTTGATGAAGAAGTACAACATCAACCACAAAGTGTCAACCCCGTACCATCCTCAAACCTCGGGACAAGTGGAGATTAGCAATAGGGAGATCAAGAACATTTTGATGAAAACCGTGAGCCCTACAAGGAAGGATTGGTCATTAAGGTTGAATGATGCACTTTGGGCATATAGGACAGCATACAAGACCCCCATTGGCATGAGTCCATATCGACTTGTGTTTGGGAAAGCTTGTCATTTGCCAATGGAGCTTGAACACCGTGCATATTGGGCCATCAAGAAGTTCAACTTTGATTACAAAGATGCGGGAATAGCAAGAAAGCTCCAACTTAATGAGTTGGAAGAGCTTAGAAATGAGGCATATGAGAATGCCAAAATCTACAAGGAAAGGACTAAGCTCTATCATGACAAGGCCATCCTAAGGAAAGAGTTTCACCAAGGTATGAAAGTACTTTTGTATGACTCACGTTTGAGACTTTTTCCAGGGAAATTGAAGTCTAGGTGGGTTGGACCATTCAAGGTGGTGCAAACATTCCCCCACGGAGCTGTGGAGATTGAGAACATGAAGAATGGCACTTCTTTTAAAGTCAATGGGCAGAGATTGAAGCCATATTTGGACAATGTGGAGGATGAGCTAATGTATCAAGTGGTGGATTACCTTGAACTTACAACACCATGAACAAGCTTCCATGTCTTGCCTAGACATTAAATAAAGCGCTTGCTAGGAGGCAACCTAGTGTGGTTTGTGTTCTTTCCTTATGTTGTGACTATGTTGTTTCCATGCCATATTCTTTGCCTATTTGCACTACATTCAAATGTAAACATTGAGGACAATGTTTAAGTTAGGTTTGGGGGTATTATTATGGATGGAATATGTTGTGTTGGATAAGTGTTTCTGTTTTAGTATTGAAAAGCATGTTTTTAGTGTTTGTTTGTGATGTTTGTTTGTGTTGTTTTGGTTAAATTTGTTTTTGCTTACTAATACGAATGTATATGAGGACTATGTTTGCAAACAAACTTTGGGGTCACTATGAAATGGTTTTGTATCTTGTTGTCATTTATAAAGTTGTAACACTTGAAGATATGATGATAGAGGTACCATACTCAAATTCACAAAGAAGAATAGTGGAGACTACCCTAGTGAGTTATTTTGAGCCTAAATTGTTTCTTTGAGAGGGTTTAAAGTGTTTCTACTCCTATCTTTTCTTTCAAATTTCACTTTAAATGATCTCATTGCTTTATTTTGTTTGAATGCTAAGAATTACTCTCCTTTGTAGATACCATGTGTTTAGTACCATTCATGAAGGAACTCAATGAGATGATGTTAGGCTATGCATGTTTTAACTACTAAATGGCTAAAATCCTATCCCTTTGTGTGTTCCATTCACCCCTTTGCAGCCAAACACTTTTGCCTAATTCTTTCATCACCCACACACCATACTCTATCCCATTTTAGCTCAATGCAAGCCGTACCTTATAGCTTGGGGAATACCAATGTGATGAAATCTAAAGGTAACTTGAGTATTAGAACAAGATTGTGGCGTGTACCGAAGGCCTATGTGAAGTAGTTTCTAAAAAAAAAAAAAAAAAAGAAGTTAACAAAGAAGGGAATCAAGTGAAAACAAGTTCCAAATCTCTTCATTATATGGCATAGAACTTGGACGCCAAGAAACAAATATGAAAGAATACAAATGCAAGTGAAGAGCATGAATCTCAAAGACACTTTGGTATGCCCCAAGTTCTAGTATTTCATATCACTTCTTTCATAACCCATAACCTAAGCCTTACATTACAATCTTGAGAAAGACCTAGTTGATCATTGAGGATGTATTCATGGGTGATGGTAAGTATGTGTGTATTCTATATTCTTAGCATTTGATTCATTTCATGAGATCTACTCAGAAATTGTGCTTTCATTTCAAGTTTCATATGTGAGAATTTTGATTTCCTTTACATAACTTCATTCACATATGTTAGTGGAGAGACTAAACCTTAGGATCTGAGTGAGAAATTGAGTGAAAGCCGTGAGGAGTAGAGTTGAGGCGAATTATTTCTTAAGCATTTGGGTATGGTGGCCTTGAAGTTGTAAAACATGGTGAAATATCTTTATACATTACCATTGATACGATTCTTTGGAATGGCAAGGCTTTTGAGTTTGATTGTATGACAAAGTTTTCATTGGTTCTTATTAGTTTGTTTAAAGCATGTTTAACCAAGTTGTTTGCAGATTTTGTTGATGTTTGAGGGTGTCATCAATGTAAACCCTCAGGAGACACAACTCCTCCAACTAGGGACACCTAGGGGTTCAAAGGCTTGTTGCATATGCTCAATGCAATCGTTTAGTTAGATATTAAATGTTTGTTAGATGTTAGTGTTTTGTGTGTTTTAATTCTAAGTTTGCTCGTGGACTAGCAAAAACCAGGTTTGGGGGTATTTGATAGTACACATTTCATATGCATTTATAGCATCCATATTTTGCGTCTTTGTGGTGTGTTTGATTTAAACTAGTTGCATTTTACATCATTTTGTGTTAGTGTGCAGCTATGTGTGTGTTAGGATCAATTGGAAGGATAATGAAGCAAAAACACCACATTTGGTAGCCGAGCATCACTCCAAGCATGGAGATGGATTTTTGAAGTCCAAATGAAGTATCTAAGCATGTTTGGTTGCTGGAATTTCAGGAAGTAATGTGGAGGGAAAAATGGTGCAATTCGGCCATATTGGGAGATTTTATGCATGGCACATGCATTGGATTCAGATAGGGAAGTTTAACACACCTTGCCATGCATTTGGTTACCCTTTCACCCCCCTTTTTCACCTAGAACATTCACCCCCCATTAGTTACACCATTCAGCCACAATTACACCACAAATTCACCCATGCCGTCAGTTTTATATTCATTCAAACCTGCCCTTGCAGTCATTCCACATGCTTCTTCATTTAAAATTACCACATGCATGCCTATTACCCTTGTGCCGAGCACTCACCATTTCAGGGATCCAATTCCATCATCATTACACACACAAGCCTCTCATATTTTACAATTGTTTAGATCCAATCTTGGATCTAAAAATCTGAATTGCTACTCCATCCATTCCCTTTTTAAGAGTAGTCTTCAAGAAATCTGGGGATTACATTCCATAACCCTACACTACTACATTCTTCATTCCATATTCATTTAGACAAGAACTCTCCATTTCATAACCTACATCCGAACCAATATTCTATACTACATTCATCCTCACTCCCAAACACAAAAGACCACGCCATCTCTGTCCATTCTCTCCCATTTTCACAGAAACCATTTCATCATCACCGTGCCACATTCATCTACACCATTCTTGGAGGACTACGCCACACTTGGAGAGCTTGCACCGAAGGCCATTCCCAAGTGATCTTCAACACAGTTTTGCTTCAAGGGGTTCTTTTCTTAATTCTATGTAGACTCATGTTATATTTCTATTTCAAATCTTTGTAAACATGAAGTGTAACTAATCTCTCTATAGGGATTCGATGTAGCCTAGCAAGATTGCCATGTAGTTAACTCGGAAATGCTCAGTTTATCATTCTATTTCTTGTTTCATTCTCTGATTTTAATTGTGACTTTGTGTGTTGATTTTAATGCTTGATCACCATTTGAATTAACCATAAGTTGTTTAGCCAATCTTATAGCACACATCATGCATAACCTTGGCAGATATGGGAATGAATGAAGGGAATGTTTGGCATACATCCTGCCAAGTGTTTCATTTGGTTTTATGAAAGTTTCTTATGCTTAACACATTCTTGATTAATAACCGAAGTTGCACATCACAATTAGGTCCATGACTAGGAATACTTGATCAAAACCACACATCATATGGATGATCATAACTAAAGTGAAACAAACTCAAGAAATAGATAGATGGGTGAGCATAACTTGAATTAACAAACATGGAATCAATTAGCTATGGTGAAACCGAATCCCTAACCTTCTCTCTATTGATACAAGTCCCGAGTCTCAACTCCCTTGGTTCTACCTCCTTATCTTACTTGTTATTTCATTTACTTGCATTCATTTCATTTCTTTGTGTTTCAAGTTACAACATCAAATCTGCCTAAATTGATTAGTTTTAGTTTCTAGTAAAGTTCTTGCAAAACAAGTGGTTACATAGGTCTAATTAGTCCCTGTGGATTCGACACCCTTACTTGTGTTATTATACTCAACATGTCTTTAGCATTAGGAAGGAAAAACTCCAACATGACTCTCGGCCTGTGACCATTCCAGCATTTTTTTTTTGGGCTTGGATCCCATTCCTTTTCACGGTTTTTAAAAGCTCATTAGGGCTTTGGTCCAATGCTTTGGACCACCAATTATACTGCCTTTTTTTATAGGCTTTATGGGTTTTAATTTTTTCGCCCAAACTTTAATTTTGGCCCCAAATCTAAATAATTATTTCAATTAAAATCATAAGTCCCGAATACCTACTTGTATATATTTGTTGCATATTTTTGTCTATATATGCGTTTGTTTGCATGTTCTATGAGCCTGAAGTTCATAAACTTTTCTCATAAAAATTAATTGAAGGAATTTAAGTTTTTGAACTTTTATGCATGTGACTAGTTCAATTAATCTTATTCTAGGTATGACTAATGGCAAAGTTAGTTGTCTAGCAAATAGTGCAACAACGAACACTATTTTGCGTGAATGCTTCTATTTGACTAACTTCGTACCTAAGAATGCACATCTGACAACTCTCTCAGATCCACCCAACCTAATTAAAGGATACGAAAAGGCTTGTATAATGTTGTTCAATGGCACTATTTTGACCATTCAATAGGCACTTTATTATCTACGTTCCGGAAGAATGTTGTTAAGCGTTAAAGATATTCAAGACAATAATTAGACAATAATTACCACGCAGAAAATTATGTAGAAAACGGAGTTGAATTTATGTGCATCACTTCCTACGAATATGGCTAAAAGCGCATTTTAGAGCAGATGAAGCATATCTCAAGTGGTCTGTATACTACAACCATACGCCCTATAAAAAGCCACTATGTGGCCGGCCTTACCTCAGGGACTGTGCATGAAATTACCGAGTTTTTTCTTCTTTTTTTTTCTTTTCCTAGTTACTCGATCTGAAATTAAGAGCTTTTTGCTTTTGTCTTAACGGTGGTATGTATTATTCTTTTCAGGTCGGTCTTCATATGGACACTTTATCTTTAAGAGATGTTTAATAAAACACCTCCGGTACTGTTTACTTTTAACGAAAAATCATTTTTTTTACCTTTAACTGTCACTATTTACTATATATTAAAAAGTGGTTTTTCGTTAAAAGAAAAGTTTTCAAGCCCTTTTCGTTAGTTTTCCTTATTTTTAAATGTCAAAAACTAAATATTTCTCTCTTTTGAAAATTTAATTAAATATTTTCCCTACAATTTTGGTGCTCAATTTCATTTCATTGTAACATTCTTATTATAAACAGTGTATTAAAGTGTGATTGTGTACAGTGTAAATTAAATTTGATACTAGTTATTCTTCTTTAGTAGGACTTGTATTCATTGCTATAAATAAAGGCACTGCGTAGGAGAATAACATATCTTTTACACAACTCTACAAGTACATCTCTCTCCCTACTCTCTCTGTCATGCCTCTTTCTTCCTTGTCAGATTAAAATAAGCCACAAGACGTTATCAACACGCTTTTGCCGTTGCGCTTAGAAATCTGACATGATAATTATTCATCTTCAATACGTTTCAATTATTCTTAATTGATTAAATTTTGATTTTATTGATTCATATACTTTTATTTATTTAATTTAAATTTTTTGTGTTGAACGTGATACAAGCTTTGGAGATGGAGAGCTGGAATTGGAGAAATTTTTTTCTGTATCAAACCAATTCATCAATATCATACGCAATCCGGTTCATCCAAAACAACGATTTTAACTCGGTATTTTTGTAGCCTTGATAGCATGAACATTCACCATAATGCATGACCCAACTTTACATTTTTCAAATTTTAGATTCTACATAATTTGTGTATGCATTATATTCATAATTGTTGAATTATGTGAATTGATATTGCCGTGATTTTTGTTGTTGTGAATATTGCCATGATTTGAATCAAATATTTGTTCATGCATTAATTGTATAGTTTGATTATGCATGAATTCATTTGAGTTGAATTGAAAAAAAAAAATTGAAAATTAGAGTTTTAGAACCCAAACTGTGCAGCAACCCTCAAGCCCCACCCCCAACCCTCGAGCCCAAGTCGGAGCCAGAAGCTCCAAGCCTTTGGAACTTAGACCCATGACGTTGTTTTGACGTCGTCCACTCACCCAAAATTTCGACGTCTTTTAAGGCATCACATGTATGGGCCACAGCCATGCCCAGCCACCACGGCTACCATCTCCGACGACCTATAGTCATCACTGACTGATTTTGGGCAAGATTCGTATGAATCTCCATTGATTTTAAAAATCGCAATTCGAATTTGAGGGTTTGTGGTTTATGGACGTTGAGATTTTCTTTCTCCACCACACCATCGAAGTTCCACGTCAAACCCGTGACTTGCTCCGAGTTATTTGACTAGAATACAACCACCTAAAGTGGCGCCATCGGCCTTCTTCCCCGGTGACCATACCCAGTGAAGCTAGGTATTCTTGGACTGAAACCCGAGCTCAGTTGAGCCTTTGTTTCTTCTTAGCCAGAAGAACAAAAAAAAAACAAAGCACAATTTTTTTCCTTCTTCCTTTGGACTTGCCTGCAACGACCCATTGCTTTGGCTTGGCCCGCGTGACTTATGGTGTCTCAGTGCATTGTGAAGCACACAATCACAGCCCCATATGGCTGTGGTGCTCCCCTGCACCTCACTACACCCGATCATAGCCACACGTTAGGGCATCCGTGCCTGCAAAGCACACGATTGCTACCCCCGTTGGACTGCTATATCTTACCCAGTTCTCGGCCTGCTTCCTGACTCTCGGCCTGTGACCATTCCAGCATTTTTTTTTTGGGCTTCGATCCCATTCCTTTTCACGGTTTTTAAAAGCTCATTAGGGCTTTGGTCCAATGCTTTGGACCACCAATTATATTGCCTTTTTTATAGGCTTTATGGGTTTTAATTTTTTCGCCCAAACTTTAATTTTGGCCCCAAATCTAAATAATTATTTCAATTAAAATCATAAGTCCCGAATACCTACTTGTATATATTTGTTGCATATTTTTGTCTATATATGCGTTTGTTTGCATGTTCTATGAGCCTGAAGTTCATAAACTTTTCTCATAAAAATTAATTGAAGGAATTTAAGTTTTTGAACTTTTATGCATGTGACTAGTTCAATTAATCTTATTCTAGGTATGACTAATGGCAAAGTTAGTTGTCTAGCAAATAGTGCAACAACGAACACTATTTTGCGTGAATGCTTCTATTTGACTAACTTCGTACCTAAGAATGCACATCTGACAACCCTCTCAGATCCACCCAACCTAATTAAAGGATACGAAAAGGCTTGTATAATGTTGTTCAGTGGCACTATTTTGACCATTCAATAGGCACTTTATTATCCACATTCCGGAAGAACGTTGTTAAGCGTTAAAGATATTCAAGACAATAATTACCACGCAGAAAATTATGGAGAAAACGGAGTTGAATTTATGTGCATCACTTCCTACGAATATGGCTAAAAGCGCATTTTAGAGCAGATGAAGCATATCTCAAGTGGTCTGTATACTACAACTATACGCCCTATAGAAAGCCACTATGTGGTCGGCCTTACCTCAGGGACTGTGCATGAAATTACACTTTGGCATGATAGTTTGAGACACCCTAGACGAATAGCAATGTGCCGTATCCTCAAATCTTCACATGGGCATCCACTTATTCGAAATTTAGGTTTGATTCAAGGAATCGCACCTCTCTACGGACCATTTAGATACTTTATGGTATTGGTTAACACTTCCACACATTGGTCACATGTGTGCTTGTTGTCCATAAAACGCCTCATTCTCCACATTGGTGGCTTAGGTTATCAAGCTTAGGGCTCACCACCCTGATTATCCGATCACATCTAAAATTTTTGATGACTATTGCATGTTGGTTGGGGTTGAAGTTGAACATCATGTACCTCATGTTCACACCCAGAATGGCCTGGCAGAGACATTTATTAACCACTTACAAATGATTGCTCAATCGTTGGTCATACATACTAAGCTCTCGATTGCTACTTGGGGTAATGCAATATTCACGTAGCCATGTTGGTCTGACTGAGGCTTATTGCGACCCAACCATATAGCACCCTTCAGTTGGTTATCGAATATGAACTTGACATATCACATCTGCGCGTTTTTGGTTTTGCAGTCTATGTGTCGATTTCGTCATCCTTAAGTAAAAAAAAGGGCCTTAGTGAATGATGGGAATCTATTTTGGATATAATTCTCCTTCAATTCTTCGTTACTTAGAACCTTTGATAGGCGATCTTTTTACCGCTCGTTTCATGGATTGTCACTTTTATGAGACAGTTTTCCTGTTGTTGGAGATAAGAACGTCACCATTCCCGAAGAACGTCGCAAATTATCGTGGATGACTCCCAATTTGTCTCATTTAGATCCTTACACTACTCAGTCTGAAACTGAAGGGCAACATATATTAGATCTTCAGAGCATAGCTCAAAGCATGCCAGATGCTTTCATAGATCTAGAGCGAGTGACAAGATCACATATTCTAGTTGCAAATGTGCCTACAAAGATGGATGTACTAAACGTACGACAGACTTCCCTGATGTTGGCCCAGGACGCCACTTTGGTCTATCCACATACATTAGTGGCTAGCCAATCTTCTTCCACTACACAAAAGCATAGCAGACCTTTTGGTTCAAATGATTCACAACCCTGGAAGAAGAAACCCATGGCACAGGCTGTTGAGCTTACCGCGAATCCAACTATCGCCAACTCATTCTATCCAACTCATGAGGAAAATCTAGATTCAGGAAGTGTCCTTGAAAAAATCAAACCACCTCATAAGAATTGAGAGATTTCAGTCCATTATGTTAGCTTGGATGATGTTTGGTGTAGAAATAAGATGATAATCGACAATGCATTAGCATATACAATAGCTACTGAGATCATGTTGAGCGATGACATTGAACCATGTTCCGTTGATGAATGTCAACGTAGAACTAATTGGTCAAACTGGAAACAAGCAATCCAAGACAAACTAGATTCACTTGCGAAACATAAGATGTTTGGACTTGTAGCTCATACTCCTCCACACATGAAGCCTTTTGGCTACAAGTGGATTTTCATTCGGAATCGTAATGAGAAGAACAAAATTGTGGGGTACAAAGCTCATCTTGTTGCGTATGACTTCTCACAACTCCCCGGGATTGACTATGACGAAACTTATTCACCTGTTATGGATGTGATTACTTTTCGCTACCTTATTATTTTGTTGTTTATGAAAAACTGAGTATGTAGCTTATGGACATAGTAATTGTGTATCTCTATAGGGATCTTGATGCAGAAATTTATATGAAAGTTTCTGAAGGACTTACTTTGACTGGATCAAATAGTTCCAGACCTCAAAACATGCTCTCAATTCGACTGAGGCATTCACTCTACAGTTTGAAGAATATGGAAGAATGTGGTATAACTGTTTGATTGAGTATTTGATTAGTCAAGGATATGTGAACAATGAACTATGCCCTTGCATGTTCATTAAGAAGCCATATTCCAGTTTTTCGATTGTTGCAATTTATGTCGGCGACATGAACCTCATCAAAATTCCAGAAAAGCTCAAGAGAACTGTCGCGCACCTAAAGTTGGAATTTGAGATGAAAGATCTAGGAAAAACTCGATACTATCTCAGCCTTGATATAAAGCACTGTTCCGATGAAATCTTAGTACATTAATCGAACTACACCCAAAAGGTGTTGCATTGCTTTAACGAGGATAAAATGAAGCCTTCAAGTACTCTTATGGCCGTTTAATCGCTAGATGTAAAACAAGTTCCCTTCCATTTGAAGGAAGATGAAGAAAAGATTTTGGAACCCAAAGTTCCTTATCTAAATGCTATAGGTGCTTTATTGTACTCAACTCAATGCACTAGACCTGACATCTCCTTTGTTGTTAATCTTTTGGCAAGATACAGTAATGCACCAACACGCAGACCGTTACCTTAAGGGTACTACGAATCTGGGCATTTTCTATCCCTACGAATCCTCAAGTGATTCTGCAACCCCTTCGGTTCTTGAGTTGATTCTTGCCTTGTTGGTTATGCCGACGCATGTTACTTATTTGACCCGCATAAGGCGCGCTCTCAAATGGGTTACATCTTTAACGTTAGAGGCACCACAATATCTTGGAGGTCAACTAAACAGACCTTAGTTGCCACTTCGTCTAAACGTGCTGATATACTCGCCTTTCATAAAGCCATTCAGGAATGCTTCTGGCTGAGAGCAGTTGTGGGCTATATTAGAAACTCCTACAATCTTTACCCTGTCGTTGACGTCCCAACAACGATCTATGAAGATAACACAGCATACATCGAACAACTCAAGAAAGGTCACATCAAAGAAGACAACACCAAGCACATTGCGCTGAAGTTCTTCTTCTCACATTAATAGCAAGAGCATCAGAAGATTGAAGTCACACAAATTTATTCACAAGACAACCTGGCGGACCTCTTCACCAAATCACTACTGAATGCGACATTTTAGAAGCTTGTTCAAGGAATAGGTATGCGTAAGCTTTCTTAGTTACAACATTGTTAGTTCTCTTTGGAATTATGTCAAACTCAAGGGGAGTATCCTAAAGTATACTGGCTTGATCTTAATGTACCCTTTTTTTTTCTTCTATGATTAGGAACATTTTTCCATTTGGGTTCTTGCTACCTAACGAGGTTTTGACGAGGCACCCATCTTGGGATGATGATATCCTTGATGACATCCCGTAGTCGTTTCATTTGACTTTGCATTTTCTCACGCACTTTTCCTTAGACTATGGGTTTTTTCCCTACTTGGGTTTTACCATAGCCATTAGGTTTTTGTGTGAGACTTAGTTCAATATGCAAGTTCCTACTTTACTTTGAGACTAGCGTGTTCCCAAAATCAATCCCGACAAGTTGACTTCCTCAAATCTGCATGATGTCGAATTTACTTGAGTATTTACAAACTTAAGGGGGAGTGTTATAAACATTGGATTAAAGTGTGATTATGTAAATCCTAGATTAGATTTGATACTAGTTATTCTTCTTTATTAGGGCTTGTGATCCTTGGAGAAGGATTCTTCCATCCCATATTACTATTAATAAAGGCAGTACGTAGGGGGAATAACACATCCTCGACACAACCCTACAAACACATCTCTCTCTCTCCCTTGCCATACTAAAATAAGCCACAACAATTCTCTTTTTTTCCTCTTATTTTTATGCATTTGTTATTATGGTGATTTCAATTTTTTTATTGTTTATTGAAATACATATTTTAATAAATTAAATAGAAGAGTAAATTGTAACAATGGTCCCTGAACTTTAATCAAATTGGAGCAATGGTCACTCAACTAAAAATCCATTAACATTGGTCCCTCAACTCATAAAAATGTGTAGCTATGGTGATTTTCGTCAACTTCGTCAGAATTTTGTCAAAATGAGTTATTTTGGAAGGACCATTGCTACAATTGGGGTCCCTCAACTCATCAAAACATGTAGCTATAGTCATTTTCATCCACTTCGTCTCAATTTTTGTCAAAATGAGTTATGTTGGAAGGACCATTACTACAATTGGGTTAAAGTTGATGGACCATTGCTCTAATTGGGTTAAAGTTGAGGGACCATTTCTCTTGTTGGATTAAAGTTGAAGGACCAATGGTAATGAATTTTTAGTTGAGGGACCATAGTTGCACGTTTTGATAAGTTGAGAGACCAATGGTAATGGATTTTAAGTTGAAGGATCATTGCTCCAATTGAGTTAAGGTTAAGAGACCATTACTACAATTTACCCTAAATAGAATGTTAAAAAATTTGTTGTCAGGTGATGCGATGAATAAGCAAACACACAAATTAAACCCTCTTGTTGACAATTGTAGTATATATGCAAGTAGGGATCGTTCTAAACCGGGGATTAGGAGGGATTGCTAATCTATATAAAATAAACATAGAAACACTAAATAAAACTTTAAAAACACAAATCTAAAATCAAAACACTTCACTAGATTCAAATGATTCCAACTAAACTAGAATAACTCAAAATAAAACTAACAAATAAACTAAAACAGATTCTAGGGTTGTTTTAGGACGTGAATTGAATTTAAAAGATTCAAATTATGAAAATTAACCAACTCTAAACTAAATTAACTCAAAGAACTCAAAAGAAATCAAATAAAGTAGATTCAAATCAAAGGACATAAATTGTAAAAGGGGGATTGGGTTTTGATGAGAATAACTTGAAAATAAACAAATTATAAACTAGACAAATTTAGACACAAAATATGGTTGTTTGAATGGATGATGGATTAGCTAGAGGGTTCTCCTCCACACATGATACACTTGTACATAAACCAATTTTTAGTTGTTCTTTCGATAACTTATGAAACTCAATACTCCGGGTAAACCGTGATAGCACTTTTTTAACCTTCAAGTTCTCCTTAAGTTAATGAATTGAATGGGAAAGTGCATATAACAATTCAAAACATTCTTCAAAAGTTCCATACGTGAAAAGCACAATAGAGATACAATCAAAGATCATTAAGATTCATGAGAACTATAAGTATTGACGAGGCATTCGTAACTATGAAAAGCATGATACTCTTGCCAAGAATTCACTTAACACGATTGTGGATAGCAACCTTTACTACTCATGAATATAAGTTCATAACGATTAGGTGAAATTTCTTTATATTCTAGCATCAAACTTATGCATGAAAACTAAGCGTGTACTCTTAATTAACATACACAAATAAGTTATCAATCAAATAGTTAAGCGAATTGAAATCACAAATTATTAAAGCACAACCAAAAGTAATTAATTCATAATGCAAATGTAATCATGGGTTTGAATCCCCCCTAACAAAAGGGGGGGGGGGGGTTTAGTTCCTCATAATTGTAAAACAAAGGTAAATAGATTTATACATTGAAAATAAAAGAAAGAAAACACCTAAACGCTCCAACGATCCTCGTTGAGTGGCAAGCACGTCCAAGCACTTTCCTTCCTTTCCTTTGCTACAGCACAAGGGGTGGTTGTGGGTTGAAGGTTTGGTTGTAAGGAGGAATGGATAGGGGGATGTATGGTGGTGTTTAGGATGGGTAGGTAGGGGTGTGGCAATGGTGTTTATGGGTAGATTTTTGTGGAGGGTTTTAGGGAATAGGTGCGGCTGTTTTTGGAGAGAATGAATGGATGTGTAGAAGGAAGTTGTTGTATGAATTGGTGAGTTTTAAGCCTTGCAAGAAGGCCTATTTATAGGTGCTCAAAAGTAAAGAACCACACAAGTTGTTTTAATAAACAATACAAAGCAAGAATTAATCATAAAAAACAGCTAGCACACATGCATCTTTGCAGAAATTTCATGATGAAACAACTTGCATTCATCCTTCTTGGTCCATGCCTTTGGTCCCTCTTGGTCTTCTCATGATGAATCAGCCAGTACACTTGCAAAATAGCTAGCACACTTGCAAAACATGATTACCCATCCATGCCGTGGGGTTTCCTTGCAAAAACAACTTGCACACTTGTGTTTTCATGATTAAAACAGCTAGCAACACACATGCTTGGTCTTTGCAAGGTATCTTCTTCATTTTGATCAGATTTTAGCATGTTTTTGAAGCCCTTTCATGCACCAAAACGTCCATCCTTTATGCTCCCCATGCATGCAATCCATTCCACCCCAAAATAGCTCCAAATTGCACCAAAATGCACTTCTTTGCTAACTTTGTTATTAAAACCTATAAACACACGAAAATAGCTTAAAACATTCTAATAAGATGAAACTAATTAAATAAATGCAAGGAAACAAACTAATAAATTCACATAAATATGTTCCTATCATCAGGTATGTTTGATATAACGGTACGTTTGGTTACCTATAATATGAATACATTTGGTTTGTGGTACATTTGAATTTTTGGTGGGTTTATTTTCGAACCATAGTTTTAATTACTTGTTTTATTGCCACTTACTAATATAGTCTAGTTGTATTGCTCTTCACTGGTAAGTGAGAGGTCTTAGGTTTGATTCTCGTCAAAGGCAAAGCTGAACTACATTATTATGCAGGTTCATTGTAATGCTTAGCCTACTCCCCACCCTTATATTGACACACCCGTACCCGAAGATAGGGCATGCTGGCCGTCACGTGAGTGTGACGTAGCCATGTGCGCTGTGCGGAAGCTAAGATCGATAACTTAGTACGAATAAATTAAAAACGAATTCTAGCAACCTAAGTAGGAATGTGCTAGCGATATTACATCACTTATACATAATCAGAGTGTACTAGGTCAATGCAGTCAAGCATGAATAAAAGAGTCTTAATTACACCCATAGTGCCCTACATAAATCAAGTCTGTCAGAGAAGCCGGAAGATCCTCGAAGTGCCAACCCGGAATATAGGCTATCTAGAACCTGGAGGGGCGAAAAATAAAAGGGAGTGGGTCAGCAAAAACAATTCTTTTCAAAATCAATCTTTTCTCAAAAGTCTAGCCCCTCTCCGTAAAACCTGTATAATTCCCAGAAAATAATACGTACATATATATCTCAATCTTTCTCAGCATAAAACATTATCAAATATCTCAATGTATGCCGTGCAATGTAATTCAATAATCATATCTCTACTGCTAGTATTCTCAGCCCTCGGCTGTAAGTATAGCTCATATCATTTCTATCATGTCAGCCCTCGGCTGTAAATATAGCTCATAGCATTTCTATCATCTCAGCCCTCGGCTGTAAATTTAACTCATATCATTTCTATCATCTCAGCCCTCGGCTGTAAATATAACTCATAACATCTCTATTATGCATGTACCTACCTGGTACTTACCTGGCGTCCTCGGCACCAACATATGCATGAAATGTATAATTAAATACTCATGTATCAAATTCAAGTAATATGCAATCGATAAAACGTATTTTCCATTTAAAAGCGATTCTGGGAAATCATTAAATATTTATAGGTATACGGAAAATAACACTGCCCACTCACTGGTAAGTCGCTGGATCGTAACCCCCGCGTCGAGCCTGGCTACGCTCGTCCTCGGTATAAGTCTCACCTATATGAGAAATCACTATAAATACGTTATTTAAGCACATATACGTAACTACGAAATTAACTTCTCATACATAGCTCAATTTTGGCATACGAATATACCAACGCGACCTACTCGACGTCACGAGCGTCGCTATATTTTTAAAATAATTTTCTGACGTGGCACGCGCCCCCACGCGCCTGACGTGGCACGGGTCCACGCGCCCCCCACGCGCGCGCGTCGTCAACCTCGAGCTCGCCGGAGCTCCGCCGGCGCCGGCCACCGGCCGCCGGAAACCTGCAACTCCATTTTTCTCGGCCATTTTTGCACCATTTTGTCCCATTTTTCTTCCTACGTACTCTATATTAAGTGTAGAACGAGTCTATACCTTCAAAAACTTCGAAAACCAACGAGAATCTCGTCGGGAAATTCTCCACAACCGGCCACCTCCGTTCTCGACGATCCCGACGTCAACGCCTAGCAAACGAACGTCCCCGAGCTTCCTTGAGACCTTCTAAGACTCATGGTGAGCTTAGATTTGCCTAAAACACAACGTATGAAAAGTTTGTGAACAGTACCAAAGTCGGGCCTCGTGAAATCAACGTGAAAACGTAAGGTATCCTACCTGAAAATGGTGTCGTTGAACTCGTATGGACCTCAGGACTCGAGTGGTGGTGATGGATGATACGATCTGTGAAGTTTTGGCCACTCTTGGCCTTGTCCGTACGGTTTTTGGCGAGGGAGAGAGAGAGATCGTGAGAAAGTGAGAGAGGAGAGAGAGAGAGAAGTGACGGGAAATGAGAGAGAGAGTGTTGCAATTATTGGCCCCTTTCATGCATACATTCATACGTACGTAACCCCGAATGGGTAAATCCGTCAATTCACATTCTAAATAATTAGTACGTCGGGACGGGTTGTCACAATCTACCCACCTTATTAAAATTTCGTCCCGAAATTTCATACAACGCATAAACATACTAATACTCATAAAATAACCTCGGGTACATCTCTCTCATCTGATCCTCGACCTCCCAAGTAGCTTCCTCCGCCGAATGATTCCTCCACAAAACTTTCACCAACCGAACCGTCTTGTTCCGGAGCACCCTATCCTTCCAATCAAGTATCGTGACTGGCTCCTCATCGTAGGTCAAATCTGGATTAATCTCTAGAGGTTGCAGAGGAATCACATGCGATGGGTCTGAAACGTAATGTCGAAGCATCGAAACATGAAATACATTATGAACTCTGGATAACTCCGACGGCAACTCAAGCCTGTAAGCTACAACACCGACTCGCTCGGTGATCCGATAAGGTCCAATGTACCTAGGACTCAGCTTACCCTTCTTCCCGAATCGAACCACACCCTTCCAAGGCGATAACTTGAGGAATACCCAATCGTCAACGTTATACACTCGGTCAGTAGCATGCCTATCCGCTAAACTCTTCTGGCGATCTTGGGCGATTTTCAGATTAGCCTTAATAACCTGAACATTCTGAGTAGTCTCCTCTACTATCTCAGGGCCCACTAAAACTCTTTCGCCAACCTCTGACCAACACAAGGGTGTACGACATGGTTTCCCATAAAGTGCCTCGAACGGTGCCATCCCGATACTAGAATGAAAACTGTTATTATAAGCGAACTCCATCAAATCCAAACGCTGATGCCATGAGTCGCCAAACTGCAAAACTGAGGATCTCAGCATATCCTCCAAAGTCTGAATAGTTCTCTCTGATTGACCGTCCGTCTGAGGATGATAAGCCGTACTGTACAACAGTCTCGTACCCAATGCCTCCTGGAAGGCAGTCCAGAACTTAGAGGTGAATCGAGGATCGCGATCAGAGACAATACTCGCTGGAACGCCATGATACTTCACAATCTTCGATATGAATAGCTCGGCCAACCGATCCAACGAAAACTTTTCCCTGACAGGAATAAAATGCGCTGACTTCGTGAGTCGGTCGACAATCACCCAAATTCCATCATATCCATTCTGAGTACGAGGAAGCTTGTACACGAAATCCATAGTGATATCATCCCATTTCCACTGCGGAATGGGTAGGGGTTGCATCAACCCAAACGGCTTCTTCCTCTCGGCTTTGACTTGCTGACATAAGATGCATCTGCCTACATACTCAGCGATTTCCCTCTTCAACAAAAGTTTATATTATGGCACAAGACACACATAGGTATACTCACACAAATTTTCGGGATTTATGAGTTGTCTGGTATTTTAATTAAATCAAACAAAAAACAAGACAAAAAGAAAAATAAAATAATGAAAACATATTTTAGTTCACACGTTAAGAAAAACGAGCTAGGGGAATTGCTATTCACCACCAAATCATCATGCAAACATGTTATGTTTCATTAAAATTTCTTTGTATCCTGATGAAGATGCTCATATTGTTTAAATGTTTGAACATAGCAAGTAGAAATCATTAAGCATTAAAAGAGTTTGAGTCATCACTAGGCTTCGGAAGTACTGGTATTGTTTACTTATCCTAGAAATTGGTTCACATGTTAATCTCAATTTACAAGTACTATTCTAGAACATATGTAGGCCCCCATTTTGTTAGGCAAGCACACACATATTCATAGCATTAGAATCCTAGATATGCTTACTAAGTATGCATTCATATAAAAACACATAAAGAATTCATCATTGACATAGGTGTGAACCAATTTTCTTCCATTCATACAAGAGATTCAAACAAAGTGTCATAACAAACTTGCAATCATATTTGGGGCTTCAAAACAGCCCCCAACTGCTAGAAATTTAGTTATACATAATTTCTAATTTAACCAAAAGAGAGACATAAGTTTGAGAAAGTAAAACTGAAAGAAAAGAGTGATGCCCCTGCTCGTCTGTTTCTTTCTCTACGGCCTTCCTTCTTTTTCTTTCATCTTTTTGGGTGTGACTCTCTTTTCTTTTCTTTGCTTGAAAAATCCTACGAAAGGAAAAGAAAAAAAAGAAAGTAAATAGCTTGAAATTAAAAGACACATGAATTTGATGTAAAATATGTATAAATATGAGCTTATCAGCCAACCAACCATCCATAAAGTAGTTAAAGTGAATGTTGTGCTGGCCTTTGTTAATTACAAACACACATTATGTACATGGGGTTAGGTTTCAGACATGATTAAACACGTTTCATACACATGTTAGCCTTCTTTTCACGTACTCGAAACAGAAGTCAGGATACTACATGTCATAATATAAGTGAACAAAATATTTTAGCATACCTTCACTTATATTATGACACAATATTCCAGTTAACTAAAATATCTCTCCTCTTTGGACCTACTCACTCGCACAAAGTTCACTGAGGCTAAGCCTATATCAACTCCGGTTTCATGTTGACAAAAGCTTAGTGCGTATGATGGTGAGGCTTATGAAAATCCAGCACATTACGGTAGTGTTGTCGGAGCATTGCAGTACATCACTATAACTCGACCTGATTTATCATACTCAGTCAATCAAGTATGCCAGTTTATGCATGCACCCAAACTTGCTCACTGGAAGGTTGTGAAACGTATTCTATGATAATCATGGACTTCTTTACAAACCGGGAAATGCTAGATTATCTATGTTTTCTGATGCTGATTATGCTGGTAATCCAGATACTAGACATTCCACGGGTGGCTATTATATTTATTTGGGTCCCAATCTTGTCTTATGGAGTTCAAAGAAACAAAAGACAGTGTCTTGGTCTAGTGCGGAGGCTGAGTACAGACAGTTGGCCTATACTGCAACTGAGTTATCATGGCTTCGTTCTCTCTTTAAAGATCTGCATTTGCATCTTTGTCAACCAACGATTTGGTGTGACAATGTTTCCTCAATGGCACTTGCATCCAATCCTGTCTTTCATTCGCGCACAAAACATCTCGAGGTTGATTATCATTACATGCGAGAAAAGGTTGTTTGTGCTGAATTATTAGTGAATTACATTTGTTCTCAAGATCAGTTAGCTAATTTGTTTACCTAAGGATTGTCCTCATCATGTTTCAAGTTGCTGGTATCCAAGCTTCCTGTTGTTCCACCCCCAGTCAGCTTGCAGGGGGCTGTTAGACGAAGTCAACCTCTGGTAGTGATCAACGGTTCCTGAAGAGGTGTGCTGTGCTTAGGAGTCTTATCTCCTTATTTATAGGACTTCTTTTTGAATTATTCTCCTAACTAAAACTGGTTGTAATCTCTGTGGATTTCAATTGTATCTTTTGAATGTTTGAATTTCCATGTAAATAGGGATAGTTCAAACTCCGATTGTAATATGTTAGTAATTATAAATACAACATCCCACGCATTGATGGGTAAGTAATTGAACTAAAACCTTTGTGTTCTTAAGTTTTACAATAATTATTATTGTGCAAAAGTATCATTATCCATCATAATAATTTGGTGTTGGATTTCACACAACTTGTAACGTTAACGTGCATACTCGTGCATACAACTCCGTGTTGTACAAACATCATCATCAAACAAGACACAAACTTTTGATTTACTACTTGTCTGATAAAAAATAATTGTACGTAAAATATTTTCGTTTCATTTAGTATAGGTTATGAAATGATTTCTCACTTTTTTTTTTCTTCTGAACACCCATATTTAATTATGTCTCTTAATTCTTAGTAAGCAAGAGAATGCACAAAAGAAAAAAGAAAAAGTAGAGAGTTCATGTCCCTTAACTAATATGAGTCATTAGTTGTACAAGTAAAAAAGGCAAAACAAAAAGAAAGCTTTAATTCTAAATACTCTGTGTTTTTTTTTCCTTGCTTAAGAACTTATTTTACAATATAAGCTTGTTCCAAATAACATTAGTTTAACCTCAGGGTTCGAATGAGGATCCTCTATGGACCCTCTTTGTAAAGATCTTGAGAATCCTCAAATCGTGTCCGTTTATCGTACATTTTTCAATCAGAAATCATTTTAAATACTTTTATTTAAAATTAATATTCCCTTTTTATCTGTATAATATAAACGCATTATTATTTTTCTTTACTGTTTTTTCCTTTTTATTTTCTTGAGAGTTATGCAACTTGTATAAATATTGTAGTTGATGTGATTAGTTAGTGGCAATCCGATGTGATTACTTAGATAAACTGCAGTTAATTAAGGGCCTAGCGGTAGAGTGTTTCCAAACCAAGACTAATTCTGCACTTTACTGTTATATTTATCCAGCAATTGTCGTAACTGGCGGAACTTCATGTGAACTGGCTCAACCAGGAATGGCCACCATCCTCACCATCCCCCACCACCACCACCACCCCCCCCCCCCCCCCCCCCACTCTCCAAAACAAAAAGGAGGATTTTCAAAGCCTTATATGCGCATTGGTAGTTACAGGCTCTTAATGCAAAGTGATTTTTATTTTTTTTCAAAAAATGACATTAGTTGTGAGACCCATTCCACATCAAACTTCAATCATGTGAACAGTTTATTTTGTAAGTCTCGATTCATAGATCATCCTTACAAAAATTCAAGATCATCCTTACAAAAATTCAATTCAATCTGCAACTATTTGTCTAATTAATTATCATGATGAAATTTTATTGTTCCTCATAGAACAAAGTGTATTGATATTGGCACGATCCTACCTTAAATTAATCACTACAATCAAAAGGAAGGTATGGGCCTAGGTAGGGATATTCGAATCGATCCAGCAGTCAGCAGACTCCATTCAATTAACTGTGAAAGCAAACCGGGGAAATCTGATCGGTATGAACCAATGAACCAACTAAGAAGGGGTTCGTTCTTCTTTCGGGTGTCCGCATATCCACTTAATTGATTGACCTCGCAACCTTTCTTCACTTTCTTCGTTCATAACCTCTCCCTACTACGTAACCCCACTTTGCATGGTTTAGTTTTTCATTTCATTATCGATCAGTGCCTTGCTTCTTTGAATTTTCAAATCAAAAGTTCATGATTTCTACTAATTTATATCCAGAAATGCGTGTACAACAAGTAAGGTCATTAAACCTATTTGCATGGGGCTTAAGCCCCGGCCTTTACGCCACTTAGGGACAACGAAGAAGCAACAACCAACCGCCAATAACAAACATGGAAGAACAACTACTTCTTTGAACTCAATTAGATTTCTTAAATATTTGTGATTTGGCTAATATTTTTTAAGGATGATCTATGAGGTCCAACTTGAAAATAGACAGTTTAGATAGTTGAAGTTCGATGTGGTGTGAGCCCCATTACTAGTTCATATTTTTAAAGAAAAATGGAGATCCCTTCTCTTAAAGGCTCCTTTGTAGTTATACTTAACACGAGAGGAGTAATAATGCTAAAAGTTAAGAGCTCAGTTGATGATTGTTTTGTTTTTGTTTTAGTTTTATTTTTTATGCTTGAGATAATATGTGTGGGACATGAGAGATGAAGAAGTTGGTAAAAGAGAATGTAAATATTAAAGAATGAATTAATGAAAAGGATACCAAGTTTGATTCCTCTCTCCCTATTCTATCGCTTATATTAAAAAAGGGTTTTTGATGGATTAGTTCTCTAAAAGATGTGAAATAGTGTTGGGTGTAACTTAATTGATTTTTGTTAAGATTTTCTAATTTATATATAGGTTACATGCATTGTTAAATTTTGGGTTTTATCACGGTTGGTCTTTGAAATTGGACTTTTCAATTAAAATGGTCTTTAAAATAGAAAATTCAACAATTTGGGCAAGCGGCCCTTTATCATAGTGGTGGAAAGATGTTGAGCTCTTGCATGATGGTGCAGGTTCAAACTCCATCGGTGACTAATCTAATAAAATTTATTGTTTGACGGGAAAAAAAATTTGGCCCCTAAAAATGGGTTTTGCGAATCAATTTAGTTATTTATTGCATTTCGGTTAAATATATTGTTAGTGTTCTAATATGGCACGCGAAGGTCCCACCAAACAACTCACACTATGCCATGTGTATAAAAGCCAACTTTTTAATAAAGTTAAAAAGTAAAATTTTTTAAATTAGAAATAAAAAAATGAAGACTAATCATTTCGTTGAGAAGCGGCAGCGGAGTTCCATCCAAGAGTCACTGTCGCTGGTCGACCTCAGGAGATCGCGCGACATCAATATCGTACAGATCAATACTGGATGCTTGTTGGTGGATCAGGGCCGTTTCACTACGTGTTGCACAACCTATACGATAATGATTAGAATCGGTAGTTGGCAGATTTCAGGGTGAAGAACGAGCTGCATACAGAAGCCTATTCGAAAACTAATAAAAATGCATGTGAGGGTTCCTCCACCACCAAAATTTGGTTATTTGGATCTGTCCAAGAAGACGAAAAGTAAGACAAGAAAGAGGCGGAATGGAAAATTGAGTAGTGCTAGTAAATTTCTCAGTGTAAAGCATTTACGTTATGAAGGTAGTCCTCTTTTCACATTGTAGGGTAAAGTTGTTTTTGGTGTAATTCTCAGTACTATCCAAATGTTTCTCGACCAGAATTCCACTTCCTTATGCAGCTATGCATTTTACACCAATAATTATCAACAGAGCAAGCGGTGATCATTTTAAACTTCAGATTGGGATTGAGGAAAACAAATTATGACTGCAAAGTTTCTTGGGGAACAAATTATGCATATACAAAAAAGAGTAATCCAAACAACACGTGGTTTAGTTCTATTCCAGAGATATGTAGGCAATCCATTCTAAACAGTGGCTGATCCAAAAAAAATTATTGGGGGGTCAGTTAGGAAATAGCTCACTCACAAATTTTTTGGATGAAAACAACACACATTTTTAGTATGGCATTTTGTTGAATAATTAGTGCATTGTAGCCTTATTCCGAGCAATATTGCGTAGTTGCCATTATATGACAACAACTTCCAATCGAGTGTCTCAACAAATATCAACTCACGCAAGAAAGTTGGTCAGTAGATATTGACAACAGCGCACACAAAGACATTATCGAATGTTGCAGAATCTCACTTAGCAATTTGTCGAACACTCTCATTCTAATATAGCAATCTTTCGAACACTCTCATTCTATTACAAGGTGAACTTCTCTTAATATCCATAATCTTGGCCTCGTGATTTTTTTTCTTGTCCCTGGACTTGATCAGTTTTATTTGATTTATTTTTCCTCAATATACTTTATTTGGTACTACAATATTTAGTTAGTATTTGTTTTTAATTTATTACCAAACCAAAGAAACTATGAAACGATCTGTTTCATTAAAGGAAAAAAACCAACGCATTATACAAAACGGTGTCATACTTGAAGTTCAACCTTACAGATTGTCTTCTTTGCAAGATCTCAACCAACCGTTCGCCGCCTTCTTCAACTTCTCAGAGACAAATTTATAAGGAGTAACAGTCCACCATGGGTTCAAGCAATTTATTTTCGATAGGGGATTTTCAACCTTCACACGTGAATTGACCCCTTTTGACCTACTGTGGATCCGCCAATGATTCCAACCTTCAAAGAGGCATCACCCAAAATAGTCGTGGAGATTCGCCGGAGTTGCGAGGGTCAGTTGATCCCTTTTTCCCCTGAGTGGATCTGCCTCTGATTCCAGACTCAATTGCAACGCCGCCGATGAAGACAAGTTTATAAGGCTTATCTCCTAATGCACCACCATAAGCTTATCGTCAAAAGTGATTCCTAATGTAATTTTTACATTTTATCATTTTTTCTTCTTCTTAGAACTACACTAGTGATTTGATTCTCATCCCCGGACATATGTAAGCAATCATTCCTGAATTTAATCACACCTCCTTATCAATCAATCCTACATTCATGATAAATAAAGAAACTTTATTTGTCTTAATCTCAATATTTGTTCTTTCTTTTCTCTTTTTGGTAATGCAGGGATACCTCACTCACTTCAAACAAAGCATAAACTGTGAAAATATAGCACAAATGCAAGTCTAAAATTTAAAGTAACACTGTCAAAAGAGTCTCTCTTAGCCCATTCCGTATAAACTAGTTAGCAGCTTGGGAGATTCGAACCTTAATAAGCACGGTTACGATTGGCGGACTATGAGCACGTGCATATGACATCTTTATTTGGAAGTAATGCATAATCCAGCCTCCCCGGCCTTCGGAAAGTTTATACAATTAACAAAGTTAGGGGTTATTCAAAACTAGGCTCTATGTCATTCAAGGAAATAGTCGAAATGGTAATCCAAAAATCATTCGAAGGTGGCTCTGAACTCCGACCCTGAGTATGACTACTTCTATTCCAAACCAACATACTAAGTCAAGTGTGTTCTGCAACATCATATGTTGGTTTGAAAGGGTATCCAAACTAGGCAATCCCCAAGAGGAATTTTATTCCAATGAAGCTCCAATACGCGAATTTTTTTTACCAAGCTAATTACGATAGTCTGATCGGAAACGCTTAGGTCTGGCACATGATGTCTGACAAAAGGATTCATAATGTGTTTCCGACCCAGGTGACAGTCCCTAAAGAACTTTCATTTAAGATTCACTAGGGACGAACACGCAATGCAAACTAAGAAAAACATCTTCCATTAACATCACGCTGCAAGGCCTCAAAACCCTCCGATAGGGGTCAAAGAGAATAAATGACTGTAGGTCATTCTAGACATCAGAGTATGATCCTCCAGCCTTAATCCATTAAATGTGACAATGTAAGTGCAGGGCAAGAGGTTCTCCATAGGTTTAATATTTGAATGTCTGGTACTGGAGTAAGGTGGTACTCCGAGCCTCTATTGGCACTAATCTTGGGAGGTGATGTTTAACATCACCAAGGGATTTTAAGCTCTGTCTTGGGCCCTCAAGCTTACTCGTGCTCTGCTCTAACACTTACCTTTTCAACGTTAGCTTACTTTGAAAGAATTGTCAGATTAAAGCACAGTCAACAAAACAAAGTCAGACCATGATCAAACAGAAAAACGAACCCTACTAAGACGATATGCATTAGTGAAAGAATTTTTTTTTTTGGAAAAACCCAAGGCTCGCAATCGAGGTAAAAAAGGTTCAATTTATTAATGGGACATACCCTTACCCTCTGGACCGAAAATAAAAACGTAATAACTACAACTCATCAACAACCATGTTTGCAACACCTTTGAAATTTCCTAGGAAATGACTAACAGGAACGACTTTAGGTGCAGCCATATCAACCTCCTTTGACGGCTCCTCAGAATTAAAAGAAGACTCGCTTCCATCCGATAGCACGAGCTCTGCCGCGTCGATCACAAGAGAATAAGGTATTGGCAAGCCAGCCTCCCGAATCTTCATCAGAAAATGAGTAGAATCCAACTCTTCACGGTGATCTTGACCAGTGTAACTAGCGAGGTCACCCTAATTATATTCTTGGGCAACTCCCTATATAATCTATGCACCTTTGCGAGATCCACTTCGTTCTGTTGAAAGGCTTATGCCTGAAACTTCTCAACTCAGGGCACTTCATGTTGAGCCACGTCCAAGTCCGATTGAAGGATCAACATCCCAAGAACTTCGCTTGATGCCAACATTCGTTCCACCTCCTTATTGGCCTATAACGCTTGGGCCTTTATTGATTCAGCATCGTCTGAATGTGCAAACAAGGTTTCCTTCTCGATGCCCTACACCATTCGGTGTCAAGAAGTGCTTCAAGTCTAGATCTTTTCTCTTGCAATCTCTCCCAAGATTGATTGTGTTGCACAATTCACCCTTGTAGGCCACTTCGAGTTTAAAGAACTTATTCGTCTGAGCGCAGATCAAGGCCTTTGTCCAAGTGTTCGCCTAAAGGGAAGTATAGATATAAAAATAAGAGAGAAAGAAAGAAACGATGTTAGACATTGAAAAAGGGTAAAAGAGCTAACTGCGTATCTACTTCGATAACTTTTTTTCAGAATATTATCCTAGGCCACCACCTCCCTAAAATCAGCAAGGGAGATGGCAGAGTGGACTAGAGTTTGGGCATGCTTGGCATCATAGAGGCCACTTGTGTCTATGTGAAGTGGTACCGAATCATGAATAAGTTTGATTGTCAGGCATAATGCTTTACTGGGTGTCTCCTTAGTGGCAACACATTAAGTAGGCAGTGATTATGGGAAATCATCGGTAGATCCGCTAGTCAAAAATGGATCATGAACGAACTTAGACATGGGATCATGGACAGAAGAAATAGAGGTTTGGACTAAAGAACTTTGATGAAAAAGGTTGATGACGTTGATTTAACAACGTATGTTTCTGCACTGGCACTAAAGAAGTTTACTCCAGGAGATCTCTTATAGAACTCCCAACTCTCTCCAGCATGGGTTCACCTCATTCCTCGCCACTAACTATCGAAGGTTGCTGGAAACCTTTTTCAGCCAAAAAAGTGAGGTCTACAGTTTTTGACGCCCTGCCATGACGGGCATCAGAACTGCCTACTAACTTAGCCCTCTTTTTGAAAGCCTTATACGAACCTTCTCTAGAACAAAGTACTATGATTTCTTCCTTTTCCTCTTCTTAGCCTCTGGGGTATCTTTGTTAGCTTTTTGGTTTGGGGGCAAACTAAAGGTTTCAACGTCAACCTACTTCGGATTCAAGATGGGGTGGTTGGAAAAAAGATCTATGATGATATCCCTTCCATGATCTTTCTCTCTTTCAAGTGCTATAAGTCATTTCCAACTTCAGTGAGCAACTAAGATAATGTGAAATACTCTATTAAGAGTGTGAGATGACACAAGCTAAGGTCCTTAATGGCAATTTTGTAGTCAAGATTTCTAATGGGTTTATTGGGGATCCTCGTCCCATAGATCTCTTTCCCAATCTTTGTCAAAGAGAAGTACGTCTTCATACCAATCTTTGTCTTGCCCAGGTAGATATGTGATGTGGGTGGGCCACTTGAGGTTAGATTGAGACTAAAAGTAGTATTGAGTATCAGTGCTCCTCCACACTGTGTAGAAAATGAAAAACTCCAGAAGGCCCAGCTCGGCCTTTTACTAATTGTTCAGATGCTCAAAGCAAGTGATGATGCTAGTGGAAGATGGAGTAAGATTGTAGAGGCCAATATGATAGAAGATTAGAATCTCCTTAAGCAAAGGTGATAGGGGAAGCCTTGGCCCCAAATCCAAGTACCAGGGATGAATCCTGATACAAGGACGGTTGAGGTTTGAAAGCATAAGGAGATCACTAGTCATGTCAGGGGTGCCTTCCAACCAAACTTTAAACCCATTCAAGGCATGGCTGCAATCTGCGAGGAAGGCTTTTTTCTCTTCCTTATTTTGAACTCTAATCATGGGGGGTCCTGAGAAAGTGTCAAGGCTGGCACGAAGAGCTGGAAGAACAAATGAAAAAGCATCCATATCTTTGATAAAACAAATTAATTTTTGGAATTCAATAAAGGTATGTGTGAATTGGAGAACAAAATAGTCGGTGTGTTTTTGGAAAAATGAAGGAATTAGGGGCTTGGTAAAGGAATAGAGACAATGACGTGATGGGTATTTAAGAGGACATTTCAAATCATCTAGCTGTTAAATACATACTGTTTCACCTTGAGATCAACGAATCAGATGATTAAGCATCACTACCAAATATCAAGGGTAATTTCTTGTTTTTGGCACACACACAACAAACACAAAATCTCATCTTCATCATAATGATTATATACCTTCTTTACTATTTTAATTTCTACATACACAATTGTCTTAGTAGATGATTGATCCCATTTGTCTCTTTTACTATTTTTGTGCTATAAATTATTTGACTTTTCCTCTATAGATTTGGCATATGACTGAAGTGAGGAAAAAGATTGGTTTGAATGCTCTCATTTTTACATTGCATCTAATAGGGCAGATAAAAATAGAGGGAAATAAAGATTTCATTTGCACCTTTAAGATCACAAATAAACTCTATCTCAGCTTTACTTATATGTCCCCCTTTTGTTTTCTTATATATCCTACTGTTTTGAACTTTTGAGTTAAATTTAATAAACTGTCCACATTAACAACTCATTCTTTCAAAATTTGTAGGAACTAGCTGAAATTATTATAGAGGAAAAGTTGGGGAAATAAAAACACCTCTACATAATGAAGATGAAGATGAACCCGGGAACAGTAAGTAGGAATATCTACATTCAATAACATGTTCATATTCTGTCTACAATATTTTGAACTTGAGCCATTTAATGCTGTCAATCTTTTGATCACTGTAATATGTTGCTAATTTAGCCTTCTCAAATAGTATACATGTAATTAGCAATATGTAAAACATGTTATATATATAAACAATATCATCTTAAACGGTGTTCTTAAAACCCACAACACAGCGCGGACATTCGTGCTTGAAAGATCTATGAACCAAAAATTCGCAAATATTTGGTTAAGCAGATGGCTTTTTCCTTGATGAAGGATCCCGATTTCAGGAATGCACTTGTAGTAGCAATATCAGGAAGAATAATTCAACCCAGTACTTACTAAAACAATCGAAATGGTAAAGGTCAAATAGGATTGGTCTTTTCCTTGTTAGACTGTTTGAATATTAGGTGTATTTGTAAATACAACACTAGAAAAAGAGGACACAAGTTTTCTAATTCAATCCAGCCGAGGGGTAAGATTTCTTTGAAACTTGGGCTGTAATTTGCTGCCTATACGAGAGAGAGGCCATAAAATGGCGTGGAAATATGTGTTGCGTGTCACGTGCACTTGTTTAGTTAAGACTAAAGATGAGGTGACAAAGTTCTAGGTTTGATTAGTTTCCAAAAAAAAAAAAAAGTTCTAGGTCTGACGTTATGAGCTGTGAAAATAGAAGGCAAAAAGAGTGAAGCCTTCATAATACTCAAATTGCCTTTCTCCATTAAGAATTTCAAAACTTCATTATTTTCAAAATATATTTTAAAAGAAATAAATGATAAAATAAAAAAAGAACCAAGCATATGCATGTGACAAGAAGTTAGTAATAATGAAATTCGTTATTTTCAAAATATATTTTAATAAAAAATAACTGATAAAATAAAAAAAAACCAAGCGTATGCATGTTGCAAGAGACTAGTAATAATGAGACGGCATACTGCGGGAAATTTGGAAAAATAACCATATTTTAGACCCTATATAGAATTATAACCACCATTTTAGTTTTATGATAATTCTAATCAAAATTTGATGTAAAAGTACTAATATACCCTTAATATTAGAGTTTCTCACAACAAAAACTCATTTAAACTCTCTCACAACTTTTTAGTTTCTCACCTTAAATTAGAAGAGCACCCTTTGCCAATTTTGCATAATTAAGTAGCAAGGATGTTTTGACGACCAAAAAAAAAAAAAAAAAAAAGCAGCAGGACATAGTAACCTTTTCAAATTGTCTAAGAAACAATAGAATGGTTGGTCAATTGTAGCTTCTAATTCCTAAATCAACTTTTTGATATTTCATATTATGGTTTTATGTTTAGTTTACTGGTTATCTTCATTTTTTATGTTCTCTGATTACATTTGAATATTTATATTGATTAAAAAAATGTAGGAAATGGAGGGGTTCGAGAGTAGGGGTACTGGGTAGTATTCAAGAGCCTATCTCTTTTATGCTTCAAGATCTCAATTAATATTTTTTTTTTATGATTAAGAGTAATGGGAATTTTTTTTTCATTAAGGGTATATTAATATTAACCGATCAAGTTTTGGTTAGAATTATTATAAAATTAAAATTGTGACTATAATTATGAATGGCGGTTGGTTTTCCAAATTTCCCAAGCCAATTATAGCCATTTGGGCGGAGCTTTCAATCACCGAATCCCCTCGTTTTCATCGAAGGCATTACTCTTGATACCCCTCAGGACCTCCCTACCTCCTCTTTTGTCTCCCACTCACTGCTTTCTTCACCGTCAACCCATCTGCCTCTGGTTCTTCATTCACTCTGCTCTTCTTCTGGTACAGTTGAAAAACGGTATTTCCCTCTCCACACCCATTTTCTCAATCTTTTTATCGTTTGAGAATGGCAGAAAAATCCCATTTTTCTGATTAATGTACTCTCTTGTTTGATTGATTCGAATACCAAATTTTGTTTTTGTTCTTGTTGTTCTGAAACGGTAGTGACACTGATGCTGGTTTTTGTTCATTTACCGTAACTGGGTTTACTTAGGTCTCCTTGTTTTCGAAAATGGATGCCACAATGCCCATTTGCAAGACTGTCACTCCAACTCTCGTAAGTACCTCTCTTACTCAACATCTGTTTATTTTTTGGAATTGTGCCTGGGGTTTGAATCTTGGGTTGTATTCTGATTAGCCGCAATTGGGTTGTCATCTGATTACTGAATCATGCAAGGTTGATGGTTTTGCTTATATATTTATTGAAACGGATCCACTTCGCAAATGCGTATTAGTTAGTCAATTGAAGGTTTGGTTTAAGTTCTTATGCTCTTAAGCCATGTAAGATAAATTCCATCTGTATCTTCGCTTTTGTAGAAAAGATCAAAACCTTAACTCATTTGGGAAAAGTAAATTATCGGAATTCCTAGATAAATAGAATTATTAAATCAATGAGGCCTGCTTGTTATATGGTCTTCAGTATCCGTACCTTTTTTCTTCTATTATGATCTCCGGACCTGTTCCGTGTTTTGGGAGAACTAGAGAGATCCGAAGTTCCCAATGTAGCTTTATGGTCGGAAATAAAGTCAGCTTTCTAAGGCAGAGAGCTCAAGGTGCTCAAGTTTGTTTTAAATCCAGGAAGCATGGGGGAGCTCTCCGTGCCACATGTCGTGCTGAAAAAATTCTGGTGGCAAACAGAGGAGAAATTGCTGTTCGCATTATTAGAACGGCCCACGAAATGGGAATACCTTGTGTGGCAGTTTACTCAACAATAGATAAGGATGCACTTCATGTGAAATTGGCTGATGAATCAGTTTGTATTGGTGAAGCTGCAAGCATTCAGTCGTAAGTAGTTGATATTGATAAATTTTTCTTATCCTTCATCTCAGTTTCTGTCACAGAGGATAATGATTATATCTGTGCATTTTGATCGGTCTTTCTACAGGTACTTAGTTGCTCCAAATGTTTTATCTGCTGCCATCAGTCGGAAATGTACAATGCTGCATCCGGGATACGGTTTCCTTGCTGAGAATGCATCTTTTGTTGAAATGTGCAGAGAACATGGAATCAACTTTATTGGGCCTAAGGTAAGTTCGTCAAATAAAAAGGAACATAAAATCTTCGAGCCAAGATAAAGGAGGAGGGGGGAGGGCGTAAGGTAGTCAACAGCCGGCACTCCTAAGTTACGTCGAATCCCTAATAGCCGACCCACTTAGTGGGAAAAGGCTTTGTTGTTGTTGTTGTATTCTCTTTATTCAAAATTTAACATGTAAGCTTCCTCAACAACAGATAAAAATTAAAACTTAAATCTAACCATGATAAGTTAATGTGAATACTAGTAATAGGGGCATAAGAAAATTGTAGATTGCATATAAATATTTGTTAAACTTTTCTAACAATTAAGGACATAGTCTAAACTTTTTCTAACAATCAAGGACTTTGCCCATGTGGATAAGTTGCAAATCTTGTATTCATAGTTGGGCTGTTTTAATGGATTTTGTCCTTGGTTGTAAGGATAAATGTGCTACAAGTTTAGGGAAGTTAAAGTTTTGGCAGGGTCTATATGTCAAACTCCCTAGTTAATTTAGGGGGTGTGCTATCCACACACCCCTTTTTGCTTCTCACCCTCTTAATTTCCGGCCATCAAGAAGATCAAAGTACATAAATTAATAAGAAATGTGTGAGAAGTAAAAAGGGGTGTGTGGATATCACACCCCTTAATTTAGTGTTCATATGCCAAAATCTCATGGAAATTCAGATTGATATATTGACCATCTTTTTTTGTGAATAGTAATGGATGGAAATTATACATTATATTCAACTTGGATTGAAAATATTTATACCGTGCCTAAATAAACTTTTGTTCTTTTTTTTGTTGAGTTGCGTTTTAATTTGTTTTTATACATTATTTTGCATTTTAACTTTTAACAGTTTCTGTTCTGTGTTTCCCATGTCTTAGAGTGATTAGTAATTATTAGTTCATAGACATATGAGCACATGACTCTTATGTTTGGTTGCTTATTCTTTAATTCATGCTCTCATGTGGAACAAATGCTTGCTATTTTGGTGACATTTTGCAGCCTGATAGCATCCGTGTTATGGGTGATAAATCGACTGCCAGGGACACAATGAAGAAAGCTGGCGTTCCAACTGTACCAGGAAGTGATGGATTACTACAGGTATCTCCTTCAATTCTAGGTATTTTACTTTTCAACACCTCCAGAACTAGGTGCTGCTATGAATTAATTTTGTATTATTTGTTTCAAGGGGTTTTTATTTTTCCTACAGAGCACAGAGGAAGGAATCAGGCTTGCAGATGAGATTGGTTTTCCTGTTATGATCAAGGTAAAGTATCATGTCTTCTTTATCTCATGCTAATTAAAACTCGTTATACTTCACTTTACTGAGAGTTTACAGTGCACACCCTTTCATGTTTAACTCTCAAAATTCAAAAGTTAACATATTAATGTACCAAATTAAATTCTTTTTTTTTTGTTTCCGTTTACATAGAATGGTTGCTCAAGAGTTTTATATGTTTGAAAAGGAAAGACAGAAGGCTACCCAATAATACACAGTGCTATACTATGAAAGATTTACCATGAAGCTGGGTACTTTTAAATTTTAGAGCATCTCCAAGGGAGTTAGCATTTGGGTAGCAAAGTCAGTTTGCTATGCCACGTAGGAAAAACGCACCCCCAACAGAGGTAGCAACCCAATTAACAAAGTAAAGAATTAGCAACTGACCTTGTATATACCCCAGAAGATGAGATAAAGTTAAGATATTAGTATTTTAAAGTGAAAGAGAGGATTTGAAGAGTTGGTAAGAGTGGGTTGGAGTGACAAATTATTAAAGTAGCATAAAAGTGTCAAATGGGTTAGCAAAGGACACTTTTAAAGAAATTTTTTTGCTAATTCCTTTAGACATAATAGGTTTTAAAACATGGAATTGCTAAGATTGACTTCAGTTGGTGGCTTCTAATTGTTACCTCTTATTTCTGGAGAGGTTGTTCTATCATTTGGCAGAAAAAATAAATGTGGCTGATTGTTTACCAATGTGTTATTTATTTACTTGAATGAATCAAACATGTAACTTGTAGGACTTCATTAAATTAATTATAAAATTTATGAAATCAGTGATTATTTTAGTATTGTGACTTTCCTTGAAACTTCCCTTTACTTTGTGTTAGCGAAAGCCAATGTACAATTGTATGTGTTATTTCTTTGTTTCTCTTAAGTGATGAGCATAATTTCCTTATGAAGGCAACAGCAGGAGGTGGAGGACGTGGCATGCGTCTTGCTAAAGAACCTGAGGAGTTTGTGAAGCTGTTACAGGTAAAGCACCCAGTGCATCATTTTCAGCCTCCATATGATGTACACATGTTTATTATGAAAATCGCAAACAATCGTTTTCGATTAATATGAATCAAATTAGATTAAAGGGGTTCGTACATCATGGTAATTTTTCATGTTGTGAGGCGCTTGCAAAATTCCAAAAAAAAAAATAAAAAAAAAAAAAAAAAATCTCACATAAGCAATAAGAAAATAGTATAATCGGGTTCGTGCTTCATGGGATGTTTGAACATATAATTACAAGTTTGGCATGAACTTAAAATCATGAAACCAAATACTTCAAAACGCAAAAATGATCCTACTTACAAAATGTAGAGAAATTGAAAGTTTGTTGTCAAGAGGTGAGAAAATCTAAACTGCAAGTTTTGATTTCGTTAAAGAGTAAAAAGTATTGATCACGTGTTGTAAAAGAAAATAATTTGAAAGAGAATAAAATAATTCTATTATAGAATTTCTTGGTATGTTACAATGAGTGGCGTATCCACCTTTCTATAATCGACAAATTCCACAAATACCCTAATTTATTAAAGAGAATCAATTGACCTAATCACTTGAGAAATCAATGACCTAACAATTACAACAATTACACCAATTAACGAACGGACATAAATGTTGTGCAACAAATAGTATATAGTTGAGAGCCATATATATTCTATGTATATAGTTGAGAACCATATATATTCTATGTATATAGTTGAGAACCATAATATTCTATGTTAGGTCGACCGATCAGTAATTTAATTGGCAGCTTAGCTTAGATAGCCCTTGATTAGATTTAATGTCCCACTAGGCGCCCTCCATTTCTTCCCCCACACTGAGCACAGCTGATGTGGCATCTTTGTGGTATCCTCGTGGCACTAATGGCTTTGCCAGAAGAGTGGTAACCATAATTTTAATGGACCGACATTTAAATATATGTAACATATATGCACCCACTTACCCTTCTGGTGGTTAGAAGAATGTGGTGTGGCCACCACTATTCCCTTTATGTATCTGTGTTCAAAACCATCTTTGAACAAACAAGATAATGCCAGTTTAATCGTTCATGGGTTCTTAAGATAATACAAGAAACAGTCAGCCTTCAAACACACAAACATATTAGAGTGAAAGTTCTCCTATAAATACTCACATTATCTTGAGTTTCTTACTACATCAATCCAACCCGCAAGAATAAAGTTGGCATAAAGTTTCAATCGAACTCTGAGGCCCCGGCATGTCTTCCATCGGCGCTAGTTATGCAGGGGTTTACGTGATGCAGAAGCGGCAGAAGGAGAAAATGGGGAAGAAGGAGAAGAAGGGAGAGGAACATGTTGAAGAGACCAGTAAAGTCTACGCAGTACATGGTCATGACAGGAATAATAACAAGAAGATCCATCCTGGAAATTTTCATGCCCCCAACACTACTACTGCAGGTCCAGTAGAGGAAGGCAATAACATCTAATTACGCATCCAACGTACATGCATGCATGAATGGCGCTTTAGTGTGTGACTGTGTAGGATAGGGATGTGTTTCTATGTTCGTACAAATCATAAAACGTGTGACTGTGTGATAGGATGTGTTTCTAAGTTTGTACAAATCACTATGCATGCTTAATCTTCAAGTGTTCATTATGCTCGTGTAAACTTGTATTTTCTAAGTTTCAAAGTTAATCAGCTTATTCCATTTCACCTCGATCGTGTTTGTATATGGAACAAAGAAATATTTTAGACTCGTGAATTTATTATTTCCTATTTGAATAACGGGAATAAATTTGAAATTTTAAAAAAGTCACAATTTATAAATTGGCATGTATATCACTTGTTTAGATTCATAAACATAGAATTTTAGAATATTTGTATGGAAAAACACTTGGAATTCGAGACATTCAATTTTCAAGTTTAAATTTCATGTAAATAATTATTTCGAAAATTCTATGAGTGGGAGTTAAAAATATAAAAAAATAAAAACACAACCATTTATTCCAACATCACCACCACCACTCTTGCACGCAAACCACCATTGCCACTACCACAACCATACCATCCCCACCCTCACCTATTGGATATGTGTCCTATAGTCAATCATGAAATGATATTTTACAGACATTTCATATATTAAATTAATTTATTTTAATGGTAATATTATTGTTTAAAGCCGTCTCATTAAATGTTATGCGCTTAAATAATAAGTCCAACGAATAAGTAATAAAATTTAATCTAAAGAAATAAGATTCATAAGACCTTTTCTTTTATACACATATCATAAACATTTTTTTTTATCATAGGTTTGCCAATTACGCATCGACTATCTGGATAGATCAGTACATATTGTGTCTTCTCCCTAGAGAATGACTATTCTTGATTCATTGATGTGAAAGACACTCAGACAAGTATGTAGGTGCTAAATAGAGAGTGAGTCCACTAGACGTGTTCAACCAAGAGTTCTCATACTCATATCGGATGAGAAATTAGTAGTTGAGATAATGAAAAGTAGCCATTTGAACTGAGACATTATAGTTGTCTTATGGTTAGGTCCTTAATCTTTGACTATGTTAAAGCATTCTATTAGAGAGTGTCCACAATATAGTTGGGGTTAAACTACTTAATCATGTAGGCATAAAAATGCACAACAAGGATTCTTTAACCTTCAAACCATTATGGGAGAATACTCTATGATATGATTAAGAATCTTTGGCCAAAGTAAGAATAAGATTTAGTAAGTACGTTCCAAATCATATTCAAGGTAATCATATGACAAGAGAATCACATTGGATAGTAGACATGAATAAACTATCACCCATACAATTTAATCGAGAGTATTGATTTACAAAAATATCGTATTGCATTGTAATCCCAAACATAATAGGTTCTCCAACCTCTTTTGTTGGAAATGTGTCATAAAGCCAATCATGAGATGATACTTTACAGACATTTGACATATAAAACTAATATAGTTTAAATGCAAGCCCAAGATTATTGTTTAAAACTGTCTCATTAAACGTTATACGCTTAAACGATAAATCCAAGAAATATGTAATTAAGAAAATGTAATCTAAAGACGTTAGATTCATGAAACCTTTCTCTCTTAGACACATATCCTAAACGTTTCGGATCTAGGATTACTAATTAAGCATTGAAAATTCGGATACATCAGTAGATACTATATCTTCTCTTCAAAGAGTGACTGGTCTCGAGTCATCAGTGTGAATGACATCAAGACAAGTATATATATACTCAGTAGAGAGTGAGTTTACTGAATACAATCAATCAGGAGTTCTCACACTCATGTCATGTGAGAACTATCTAGTTGGACTAATACAAGTATTCCATTGACCCGAGGCATCATAGTTATCTTGTGGTTAGGTCCTTAATTTTGACTATGTTAAAGAGACTCCATTAGAGAGTGCCCACGTCATAGTTGGGGTTTAAGCTACTTAAACATGTAGGCATGTGAATGCACAACAATGGATCTCTAACCTTCAAACTATTATGGGAGAATACTCTATGAAATGATTAAGAACCCCTGGCTAGAGTATGAATGAGATTTAGGAAGTATGTCTCAAATCACATTCAAGGTAATCATATAGACAAGAGAATCACATTGGATAGTAGACATGAATAAACTATATACCACTCATACAATGTGATCAAGATTATTGATTTAGAGAAAGACTGTACTACATTGTTATCCCAAGCTGAATAGATTCTCCAACCTCTTATACCTAACTAGGTAGCCATGACATATTGGTAAGTGTCAAGTTTGTGGAAGCCCTGATGGTTAACAATCACTAAGGGAGAATTGAAAGTAAGTTTCAATTCACAATCAATTAGTGAGAGTTCTAATCACCTCAGTAACTAGAACCTAATGGATCGCACAACGTGTATGGTAATGATTGAAGGATATGATGGAGTTGAGTAAAGACAATTAAATGGTTTAATTAATTTATGTTGTGTGACAATTTGAAACACATTAGGCCTCGAGGTCCAATGGGCTTTGAATAGTCAAGCCCATTAGCTTAAGTTGTATGACACAACTAAAACTCAAGAAGCCCAAAAGCCCAAAGGCTTTAGGGAGGTTAACCATAGAGAGAGGGAAAGGGTTTTACTAAGTGTGAACCCTTTATAAAGAACTTAATAATCTTTCCCTCATCAAGGGGTTGTATAAGAAGAAATATGAGAGAACACAACTCTATATTTTCACTCTAGGAGACGGGTCACATGGGGAAGATAGCTAGCAATCTCCTTCTCCCATGACACTCATCTTTTTCATCAATCATCCTTGGTGTCAAAAGGTAGAGGGCCTTTACTTTGGGGACTTTTGGAGAATCCATGCAAGCATCCGTATCCAAGGAGTAAAGTGATGAAGATGAAGGGTATAGAGTCCAACTCAAGGAGGGGAATGAAGGCCCTCGCTTTGGGTGATTATTCTTTAAAAAGCAAAGAGGCTCCTCTTTGTGTACACCACACTACAAGGCTTTGATTATGTGGTCTAAGTTTTATTTTGAGTGCATACACGCATACTTTAGTCATTTAATTGCTAAATGCATGCATATATGTTGCTCCACGAACTTAGCACATCCAAAAGCTTTTCTTCACACCCTCACCCCCAACCCGCCATATATTTGCCGCCACCAACCCTACCACCACCATGGCCATGATTAGCACTATTGCTTCCACCATTCATCCACCTTCATGTCATCGCCACTACATCCACCACGTTTGTAATACCCTTACATTTCCATGGGCATCATTGCCACTCTGAAAACTATAGTTATCACCACCAGCATTGCCGCCACTACAACCATCAATGCCACCCTCACCATTGCTGCCACCACGTCACCACCACCACTTCTACTATCACCACATTTTCATGGTCATCACTAGCACTCCACCATTGGTGCCACCACCATCACCACCTTCTCTTTGATCACTATAATTTCATGGCCATCAACGCTACTTCCACCACCATTGGTGCCACCACTACCACCCACCACTATCACCATCATCACTAACATCACCATCCCCAGCACATTTGTTAAATACTATTTCATTTAAGTATTAATGACTTGAGATGCATTAAGTTTCATTGTATTTTGAGGTAAGCCAAACAACAACAACAACAAAAAAAACAAAAACAAAAACAAAAAATTAAACTTATAGAAAATTAAATTTCATCATTTGGAAGTTCTTTAGTACTCTTAATTTTTCCGTCCAAACGCAAAGATACGGCTCTAAAAACATAAGTTGCCCATTATGCATGATCAAAGATTATTAAGGAATTCTCAAAGGTAAAATGATGAAACGAATGTTATTCGAGACTGAACAATATTCATACAATTTGGATCAGCTTGAAAATGAAATATATATATATATATATATGGATGAAATTGAGAACACGTTGTACGAGTGCACATAATTACAGTTCATAAATGGTCTGTAAAACTAAAGACTTGTTCGGTATAAAGGATTAGATTGATACAGATAATTCTCTAAATTCAAGGTAATTTGACGGTAGAGGAGAATAGTTTTTCATTTTGAGGGGATTTGACAGATGATGAAAACTCTTCTCTTTTAATCCTTCCAGTCCTTCTTTAAGCATACCTTAAAAATTGTTCTCTATTCAAATCCAATTCTTACACTAAACTAGACCAACGACATATGGAGGACACTGTAATATAAACCTTAAAAACCTTTCTCTAGAAGCATATAAGGATTAGATTGATACATATAATTCTCTAAATTTAAGGTACTTTGATGGTAGAGGAGAATAGTTTTTCATTTTGAGGGGATTTGACATATGATGAAAACTCTTCGCTTTTAATCCTTCCAGTCCTTCTTTAAGCATACCTTAAAAAATGTTCTCTATTCAAATCCAATCCTTACACCAAATGAGACTAACGACATATGGAGAGCACTGTAATATAAATCTTAAAAACCTTCTCTAGAAGCATATAGAGAAGTTTTTAGTTTGTCCTCTATCATGGTTTTTTTTTTTGTTTTTTTTTTGTAGGTAGTGAACATTTAGAGACAATAGTTTAATATAAAAATATATGATACGCAGTGCACCGCGTCTGCGTGACTCGTACTGTTCTGCCAATCACACTGAAAATTCACCGTGAGGTGGCGTGGTAATTTGCCGCTAAAGTAACCCTATTTTGATGTCCAACTAGGCAGGGGCCCTCAGTTTCTTCACTCAATAAGCAAAACTGATAGTGGAGTTAAGCTTTGTGGCCTCCTTGTGGCCTTAATTTGCCAAGAGATGTAGTGGCAGCAGTGGCATCCTAATTTTAATGAACCGTCATTTAGTTATGCGTAACATGCACGATGCATTCATCCACGCATACTTGTAGTGGGGTGGAGAAGATTGTGGTTTGCGCATGCATCACTACTCCTTTTGTTATGTGAACATGCATCTTGGAACAAAAAAGATAATACTAGTTTAATCACTCACCTCACTGGTACTTTTAACACACACACACACACATAATTATAGCAATACTCCTAGTACGTAGTCACTATCAGTATGTCACCAGATCATTAATTAATTAACCTAATATATATTATATGTAGGGTTTTTGAACTTTAATCTTTGAAGAAGATAAAAATTCAATAAAAATCTGATGTTAGATTAGAAATTAATTTTAGTTCTCTAATGCGTACTTAATTCAAATTTATATTATATTTTTGTTTATTATTTAATAGATGTCTTATTTAATGTGATTACATTAAAATTAAAATGATTTATTATTATACACATTTTAATTCATTATATTTATTTTACTTCATCTAATTAGTATACCTAAACGTCCGTATCATAATATATTTTGCTAAATTAGTATACTAAAATGTTCGTACTTAAATATATTGTAGTGAATTAGTGCCACATAAGAAAATATGCAAAAACATAAGTGTACCGAAAAATTCCGTACCTAAATATATGATACTAAACTAGTATACCGAAATGTCGGTGCCTAAATATATTATAATTGACACACCCCGACCTGAAATATCGAGGTGTGTTCGCCGTCACATGAGGGTGATGTAGCCAAGTGCGCAGTGCGGAAAAGTAATTATGAAAGATGTGCGGAAGTAAAAACCAAGCAGGATAATTCACAATAAGATATAAGTGAGAGTGAGTGATGAAACGGAAGCATAACAACACAACATCAGAGTGCAAGAAACCTAGGTACAGTCCAAATTAAACAAACATTGAAATGATAACCAGAGAAATCCTACATGGATGGCGTTTTATCAGAATTGCCTTGATGCCTCGTTCGCCACCAACGTCACCGCTACCTGAAACCTAAAGGGGCGCAAAACAGAAAACGTGAGTGGGCAAAACAAAGCTTTTCCAAAACCGATTCAATATCAAAGTAGTAACCCCTCTCTGTAAAACATGTATATTTTCCCAGAAAAATATATATACGTACTCGAATACCAAAATCAAGCTAGAAATCAATAAATCTCAAATAGGTCAAATCAGAATACGCCATGTCGAAGTACCCAATCAAATAGAATAAGTATCAAACAGGTGAGATAAATCAAATCATAATATGCTGGCAATCACAAAACGTCAGCCGGAGCCACCTAACGTGACCTGTACGGCCGAATCTATAGCTCCTCAACCAAATCCTGCACACGAGTCGGAACCACTTTTAGTGGTCTGTACGAGAGGTTGGGTGTATAATATTACGCTCAGTGCTACGATCACATGAAGGCTGTGCGACGAATCGCGAGTCACCTACGAGTCGAAACCATCGATAGTGGTTTGTACGACGGACTGGCACCTGCCTTGGATCCAAGGTAAGTGTACGGTGCGGGAAGTGAACGCTCACGTGAAGGCTAGGCCCTACTTTGGCGGAGCACAAACGCTGGGGTGCAGGAATATGAGCTATATCACAATCTCATCACCACACTATCACTAACAAGTATACTCACCTGACTTACCTGAGCGTCCACGGCGCCAAAGCATAACCAGCATAATAATAATAACAATATCAATTGTATTTGACATGGCATTTCAATCGTAAAACCATTTTGATTCTAAAACCATTTAAAACGAAGTTTCTGGGAAAAACATCAATCATATATATATACATATATATATATATACTGAAAACAAAAGCCCATTCACTGATAAGTAGAAGGGTCGTAGCTCCCGAGCCTGGCGTGGTGGTGCGATGTAAAACCACACAAATTTAACCCTCTTTTTGACAGTTGTAGTAAAGATGTAAGTAGGGTATCGTTCTAAGCCGGGGATTAGGAGGGATTGCTAATCTATTCTAAACTGATTTAAAAATATTAAACAAGACTCAAGGACACAAAACTAGGCTAAAAACACTTAACCAAACTCTAATAACTCAAAACAATTAGTTAGACTCAAACTAAATACTAGGGATTGATTTGGACGGAAATTGAATTAAAAGACTCAAAACAATGAAATCTAATTAAATAATACAACTTAACAATGGGGGCAGGGGGGGTTTGGTTTTGACGAGAATTAAAACTAAACTTAAATAAGTTACAGATTTGACAAAAACATAAAATTAAGATGAATGGATGAGTGATGGACTGGCTAGAGGGTTCTTCTCCACACATGACACATATGCAACGTAAATTAATTTTCAGTTGTTCTTTCAATAAATTGTTAATCTCAACACTCCAGATTAACCGTGAACATCACTTTTTTAATCTTCAAGTTTTCCTTAAATTATTGAATCGGACGGAAAAGCGCATACAACAATTCAAAACATTCTTCAAAAGTCCCCTACGTGAAAAGCACAATAGAGATACAATCAAAGATCATTAAGCTTTGTGAAAACTATAAGCATTGACGAGGCATTCGTAACTATGAAAAGCATGATACTCTTGCCAAGAATTTACTTAACTCGATTGTGGATAGCAACCTTCACTACTCATGAATATAAGTTCATAACGATTAGGTGAAATTCCCTTATATTCTAGCAACAAATTCATGCATGCAAACTAAGTATGCATTCTTAATCGACATACAAGAATAAGTCATCAATCAAGCAGTTAAGCAAATTAAATTCACAACTCAGAAATCACAACTGAAGGTAATCAATTCATATTACAAATATATTCATGGCTTTGAATTAACCTCTAGCCAAACTAAATTTAGTTACACATTATTTATAAATTAAACAAAAGTAAAATAAAAGTTTGAGAGATAAAACCAAATGAGGAATTTCTTCCTCTCCACCGTGAGCCCTTTGTGCACCCCGTTCTCCTGGCAGCCTTGCTGTCCTCAAAAGCCTTTGATCCGTGCGCTGATTTCCAGAAAAACGAAGGCAGCCGTTGGTCTCTGTCCGAGCCTCATGTGCTACACCTGTCCGTGTAGCTGCTTATGCCTTGCACCGTGAATCCCTGGTCTGTGCTGCTCTCTCCTTCATGCAGTGCCGAGCTCTCACATGCTGCCTCTGGCAGCTCCTCTTAATTCCCCAATGTGCCGCGCCTATCAAAACAGCCTCGCTGCTTGCGCAGTTTCACAGTTCTCCCCCAAAGCAGCATTGCTGCCTTCTTTTTCTTCCTTAGCTGCCTTGGCCGCTCCCCTTATTTATTTCTTTTTTAGCTTTCTTAAGCTGCCAAGAGGCAGCCTCTTATCTCCACCGACTGCCCACTTACAGATTATTCCCCTCTCCACGTTGCCTTTATGTTTTTTAAGCTGGTAGCTCACCTTTTATTCTTTCTTTTTCTTTCTTATATTTTCACTCCCTTTTCTCCAGCTGCCAAGCAGCTTTTCTTTTTAAATCCCACCGACTGCCTTTATAAACTTTCACCCCGGGACCAGTAAACTACTGCCCCCTCTCCTGTGAACTAGAAATGGCATAAAAAGTACTTGCTCCACTCTCAAAGGCAACCTGAAAATCAATTTCTCACAATTCAATTTAGATATCCTGACACAGGGGCGACATCCATGCAAGTCACATACATGGTCATTATTGTTATTTTGGATGACTTGGAATGCTTGAACTTGAGTTTATTTGGGATGACAAGTCACATACATATAAGTTTATTTTGGATGACTTGTTATTATTTAAAACTTCACTTATTCTATTTTTATTTTCTTTGCTTGACGAATTCTATAAAACACAAAAACAAAGTAAATAGTTCAAAAATATAAGGAACTAACTAAGAAAAGATAAGTGAATTTGATGTAAAAAAATATATAAATATGATCCGATCACGTGGCTGCGCTCATCCTCTGGATATGTCTCACCTATATGCGAAACAACTATAAAACTGTCAATTAAACGCACATAATTGATGCGAATTAAATCAAACGCACAAATAAAACCCTCTTGTTGTCAAATTGTAGTAAGGATGCAAGTAGGGACCGTTCTGGACCGGGGATTAGGAGGGATTGCTAAAACCTCTAAACTGACTCAAAAACATAAAAACAAAGTTAAAACATTCAAAAAGACTCAAAGAATTCAAAACAAATTCAAAAGACTCAAAACGAACTAAAAAGACTCAAAACTGCCTAAAAACACTAAATAGGCAGTTTCTAGCTCTAAACACAACTTTAGACGAAAATAAGGTTTTGGGTTGATTCAAAACCTTCTAAAACATAAACAAAACAGATTCTAAGCACTTTAGAACAAGAAAGTAAAAGGGGGATTTTGGTGTGACGAAAATTGAAATAACAAAGCAAGTTGTAAAATTAGGCAGATTGTAAAACGAATTTGGGAAATAAGATGAATGATGGACAAGCTAGAGGCTCTTTCTCTACACATGATATGTATGCAAACGAATTGATTTCCAGTTACTTCTTATTGAATCATGAACGACAATGCCCCAAATTAACCGTGACATCACTAGTTAATTCTCAGATTTTCCTTAAGTTATTAGATTGGATGACATCATTCGACAACCTAAAGCATTCTCCAAAAGTCCTCTACATGACATCATAATAGAGATACATTCAAAAATCGTTACGTTCAATGAAAATCATAAGCATTGACAAAACACTTATAACTATGACATCATGTTACTCATGCTAGGAATTGAACTTAACGCGATCGTGACCAACGACCTTCACTACATATGAATATAAACTTGTAACGATTATGTGAAACGCACTTATACTCTAGCATCAGATTTATGCAAGCCAATTAAGTGTCGACCCTTAATTAATAAACACAAATAAGTTATCAATCCAACGGTTAAGCCAATTGCATTCAAAACTCAGTAATCCATATCTGAAATTTATCAATTCAAATTACACACATAATCATGGCTTTGAAATCACCCCTAGCCAAGAGGGGTTTAGCCACTCATGTTCACAGCAAAGCAAAGTAAACAGAAATTAAACATAAGAGACATGAAACGAATTACACCTAAAACGCTCCAAACTTCAATATTGAAACGTCCAAGGCTCTGTCTTCTCCCCCTTGCTGCGGCACAAGTGCTAAAGGATGTGGTTTATGTGTATGGATGAAGGGGATGGTTTAGGATAGAGGGGGTGGTGCGGCAAGGGAGAAGGATGGTAAAAAAATATGGAGAATATAGAGGGAGGCTGCGGCAAAGGTAGGGAATTGTGTCTAGGGTGTGTAAAATCTCCATCGTGGCGAATGAATAAGTTTAAATATATATAGGGCACGGCTAGGGTTCAGGAAAGGTGTTTAAAACTTAGCTAAAATGGTTCCCTAATTGAATAGGGAAGAAAAGAAATCAGAAAATCAAAATAGAATAGGTAAGAAAAGGTTTGACACAAAATAGGAAGGGATTGTGGTTTAGAAATCAAAGGAGAATGGAAGGTTTTGTGCGGCATTGAAAGGGAATCAAAGGGAAATATGTATGAAGTCAGAAAATAGGGAAAGAAGGGTTGGCTTGGGCGGCAAGGATAGGGAATGACAAACTAGGAATGTTTTGGAATCAGAAATCAAAAGGAACTAGGAAAGATTTGTGTGGCAGATTTATGAGAGAAAAGGGAAGTGTTTTGGACACAAAACAAGGAAGAAACCCTCCCCCTTGCATGGCAAGGAAGAGAATTAAAAGAGGAATGTGTTTAGGTCTAGAAAATAGGAAACAAGGAGGGTGCTTGTGCGGCAAGGAGGAGGAAGGTGCAAGGAGGGTGCGGCATGGACTTCTAAGGTAAGTTTGGCCTTCTAGAACTCTTAATTGAATGTCCTCACATATTTTAGAACCCTTTTGTGGCTGAAACTTTTGTGAAGAAGGATTGGGAAACTTCCATTCCAAGAATAGAAACTCTTCAAGAATAGAAACCTTCAAAAATAGAAACTTCCAAACTTAGAAACTTCGGTTTCCAATTTTGACTCTTCATTCTTCATTCGCTTTGAATTCCATTCTTCACATCTTCATTCACTCCTTAGCTCATTTGCACTTCAATTTCATCCTTCCATTTAGCTCCAAGCATGTTCTATTCATCTTAGGCCCAAAATTGCTCCAAAACGCACCAAAATGCACTTCTTTGCTCCAATAGCCCAATAGACCTACAAACACACGAAAATGGCTTAAAGTACTAAAATAACTAGGTTCTAACAACGTAAATGCAAGGAAATAAGCTAGTTAAGTCGCATAAACATGGTCCTATCAAATTCCCCCACACTTAGCTTGTGCTAGTCCTCGAGCAAAACGTAATAAACAAAAGAAACAAAACTCAATCTAAACCTTCCAACATTACCTCAGGGATTTCCAAAGCACATAACACATTAAAGATCACTACTTACACAGATTTAGGCCATCCATATCCTTAAGCACATACTTAACCATAGTCATCATTCATTAGTTCACATTTAATCAATTAAAACAACATTTTGAATGTAGTAACATGCCTTAGAGAATTCCCTCAAATCCTTACTAGATATACACTCAATTTTCACTCAGATTTTCTAACTACACTCCCTATACTAAGTATATGTGAGAAGATTGATGTAAACATGAAAACTAATACTCACATATGTTTTAACAAAGAAAGCACTTTTCTGGAGTTATAAGTGAATGTATGAATATGATCTCATGAAAAGAATGCCACCACTTAGATGCAAGAACCATTGACACCATATGCTTATACCAATCCCAAACTCCACATATTGAACACATAACACCCAAGATAGAAGTGTAAGGGTTGTAACAGGGCTAAGGGTGTTTGGTTAACAAAGAAAGGATATGGAAAACAAAGGTTCTTAAAGAAATAGTGAGCAAAGTATTTGAATCAACTTAGAATTCACTTTTGAATGAAAACTCAACTTTTTGAACAAAAAGGGAAGATTTAGACAATTTTAGGGCCAGATTTGGTGTTTTGGACCCTTTCTTCAACACTCAACACTTAATCACTCATTCTTATATCTTTTCAAGCTCTTTTTCCTTTCTTTCTTTCTTTTCTTTTCTGTTTTTCTTTTTCATACGTTTTTCACAACTTTTTCTTTTCTTTTGAACCCCAAAACATACATATGAACTTAAAAACAAACATTCCTTCCCCCACACTCATTTTCTTGCATAATGTAACTCAAAAGGAATTTATTTAAGTCATGCTCACTATCTTTTAAGAACAAGGGTGTGGACTGTCCTAAACTAGGCTAGGTAGGGATAACGTGGGTTAACAAAGAATAAAGGCTAAACGAGGCTCAACGGGGTTAAAACCTACAAAACATACGAATTATGGGAAGTAAGGCTATTTGGCTATGGTGGCAACTACACAACTTCATCTTGATATGTGTTATGCAATTCAATGTCATGCTTTGAATGAAACGGATACAAGTTCTAGCATTTAGTTCTAACATGATACAAATGCATTCTAAGTAGCAACCAAGCAAGGAATAATGAGATCATGCAACAACTTTAGAAAACAAAGAATCACAGATTATAACTCTCCAAAGAAGGTAATGGCTCAAGTCTCACAAGGATGTAGCGTTAGTTGAGTTCTTTCCTTCAAGCATGCTACAAAAACTGATTTTAACCACCGTGTAATCAAATGTGAGTTCATAAACATCAACTATAACCAAGCATAAGCCAAGAACATATCAAACTTCAATCCATGCTTGTAACTTTCTTTAATAGTTATGCAATTAAAAACCAAATCCTCATCATTGTGTTGGAAGGTACCTAAGACACAAACACACCAAAACGACTCAAAAACAACTCTTTTTGTTATTTTCAAAACTTTTTTCAAATTTTTATGAGTTTTTCGGATTTTTATGCCACAACACACTAAAATGCTTTAAAACACACTAAAAACACTTAAAAACAGTGAGAAACAACATTGGAAGTAATAGGTGAATAAAACCCACGAAAATCATGCAAAACAGATTGTTTACCCCCCCCCCCCCACACTTGAATCAAACATTGTCCTCAATGTTTTAAACATAAACTCAAACAAAATCAAACAAACAAAACATAGTAGAATAGAAACAACAAAGAGAAGGAGTTAGGAACGCAAATCTGGAATTGGAGTGTTCCCTAAATCTTCCTTTGTTGAATGCATGGGTTGCCTCCCACGAAGCGCTTTCTTTTACATCTTGCAGCCGGACGAAGAACTCCACTTATTCCCCATTGGAAGCCACAGTTTGGAAAGGAATATCTTCCACAACCTGCCCCATGACACTCTCATAGTATGGCTTCAATCGATGTCCGTTGACTTTGAATTCTTGCTCATTCCTTAAGCTTTGGATTTGGACTGCACCATATGGAAAAACGTTAGTAACAACAAAAGGTCCAATCCACTTGGAACGTAACTTACCAGGAAATAAACGTAAACGGGAATTGAAAAGCAACACTTTTTGCCCAATGGAGAATGTTTTGCCCCTTATCATCTTGTCATGAAAAGCTTTTGTTTTCTCCTTGTAAAGTCGGGAACTCTCATATGCTTCATTCCAGATCTCCTCAAGTTCATTCAATTGGAGTTTTCTATGCATTCCAGCAGCATCTAACTCCAAATTGAATGTTTTCACGGCCCAATGTGCTTTGTCCTCAAGTTCCACCGGTAAGTGACATGGCTTGCCATAGATGAGCCGAAAATGTGACATGCTAAGGGGATTTTTGTAGGCCGTACGATAAGCCCACAATGCATCGTCTAAGCGCAAACTCCAATCCTTCCTTGTGGTGCCCACAGTTTTCTCTAGAATCTGTTTGATCTCCCTATTCAATACCTCGGCTTGCCCATTGGTTTGAGGATGATAAGGTGTTGAAACCTTATGGGTGATTATCTACTTCTTGAGCAAAGCCGCAATGGTTCGATTACAAAAATGGGAGCCACCATCACTGATTAGAACTAGAGGCATTCCAAACCTAGCAAAAATGTTAGTTCTCACAAAATCTGCAACCACCTTAGAATCGTTAGTATGGGTGGCTTTTGCTTCCACCCATTTAGAAACGTAATCAACGGCAAGCAAGATATAAGTGAAACCAAACGAAGAAGGAAAAGGACCCATGAAATAAATGCCCCAAACATCAAAGATTTCGACATTGAATATGGGAGTTTGTGGCATTTGGTCCTTAGCACCTATGGTACCTGTTCTTTGGCATTTATCACAAGTTAAGCAAAACATTCTAGCACATTGAAACAATGTTGGCCAATAAAAACCATACTTTAACACCTTGAGGGCTATTCTTTGGGTGCCAAAATGATCCCCACATGCATAAGAGTGACAAAAGGCTAGAATTGAATTAAACTCAGAATTGTGCACACATCGTCTAACAATCTGATCTGGGCAATATTTCCACAAATATGGATCATCCCACACATAAAATTGTGCATCTTTTCTAAGCTTATCACGTTTGAATTTATCTAGAGTGCTAGGAACTTGTTTTGTGACCAAATAATTCACCAAATCAGCGAACCAAGGTACACTTACCTCTAAAGACATCAATTGCTCATCAGGGAATGTTTCTTGAATGGGTAAGGAGTCCTCAATGTGCACCAAACGGCTAAGGTGGCCAGCCACCATGTTTTCACTCCCCTTTTTGTCTCTAATTTCAACATCAAATTCTTGAAGTAGGAGCATCCAACGAATTAGCCTTGGTTTGGCTTCCTTCTTGGTGAAAAGGTACCTCAAAGCTGCATGGTCAGAAAATATAATCACTTTAGTACCAAGTAAGTATGAATGAAATTTATCTAAAGCGAAAACAACGGCAAGAAGTTCTTTCTCAGTGGTAGAGTAATTTAATTGAGCATCATTTAAGGTACGAGAAGCATAATAAATAACATGGGGCTGTTTGTTCCTCCTTTGGCCTAAAACAGCGCCAATGGCATAGTCGGATTGATGTGAAAATTAACTTAACACACAAATAAAACCCTCTTGTTATCAAATTGTAGTAAAGGTGCAAGAAGGGATCGTTAGGGACCGGGGATTAGGAGGGCTTGCTAAAACCTCTAAACTGACTCAAAAACATACAAACAAAGTTTAAAACACTAAACTAGACTCAAAGAATACAAAACTAGAATTTAAAACACCAAAACAAACCAAAAACTCAAAACAGCAACCAAAAGACTCAAAACTGCCTTAAAAACACTTTCTGGGCAGTTTTGAACACAAAGCACCAAATTGGACGAATTTGGGTTTTACTTGACTCCAAAACCTTCTAAAACACAAACTAAACAGATTTTGACACTTTTAAAACAAGAAAGTAAAAGGGGGTTTTGGTTTTGACGAAAACTGAAATAACAAAACAAAGTATAAAACTAGGCAGATTGTAAAACCAATTTGGGAAATAAGATGAATGATGGACAAGCTAGAGGCTCTTTCTCCACACATGATATGTATGCAAACGAATTGATTTCCAGTTACTTCTTATCGAATCATGAACGACAATGCCCCAAATTAACCGTGACATCACTAGTTAATTCTCAGATTTTCCTTAAGTTATTAGATTGGATGACATCATTCGACAACCTAAAGCATTCTCCAAAAGTCCTCTACATGACATCATAATAGAGATACATTCAGAAATCATTACGTTCAATAAAAATCATAAGCATTGACAAAGCACTTATAACTATGACATCATGTTATTCATGCTAGGAATTGAACTTAACGCGATCGTGACCAACGACCTTGACTACATATGAATATAAGCTTGTAACGATTATGTGAAACTCACTTATACTCTAGCATCATATTTATGCAAGACAATTAAGTGTCGACCCTCAATCAACAAGCACAAATAAGTTATCAATCCAACGGTTAAGCCAATTGCATTCAAAACTCAATAATCCATAACTGAAATTTATCAATTCAAATTACACACATAATCATGGCTTTGAAATCACCCCTAGCCAAGAGGGGTTTAGCCACTCATGTTCACAACAAAGCAAAGTAAACAGAAATTAAACATAAGAGACATGAAACGAATTACACCTAAAACGCTCCAATCTTCAAACGTCCAATCCTTCTTCTCCTTGCTGCGGCACAAGTGCTCAGGGTATGGTGGATGTATATGGATGAAAGAGATATGTTTAGGGTAGAGGGGTGGTGCGGCAAGAGTGAAAGATGGACATAAATTGTGAAGGACTTAGGGAGAGGTTGCGGCAAAGACTTAGAATGGTGTCTAGGGTGTGTAAAAACTGTCTTGTGGTGAATGAATGGACTTATATATATATAGGGCACGGCTAGGGTTCAGGAAAGGTGTATAAAACTTAGCTAATTTGGTTCCCTAATTGAATAGGGAAGAAAAGAAATCAGAAAATAAAATAGAATAGGATAGAAAATATGTGAAACAAAATAGGAAGGAACTTTGGTCAGAAATCAAGAGAGGGAAAGGGTAAATGGTGCGGCAATGATGAAAAGAATAGAATAGGAATGTATTTAGGACAGAAAATAGGCAAGGGTTTAAAACCTTGGACGGCAAGGAGAAGGAAAAAAAAATAGGAATGTGAGATGTGTCCAGAAACTAGGAAAGAACCTCCCTCCCTTGTGTGACAGATTTGTGAAGGAAATAGGAATGTTTTTGGGACACAAAACAAGTAGGAAATCACCCTCCTTGCACGGCAAGGACTAGCACAAAATAGGTATGTGCTTATGTTCAGAAATTAGGCAAGAAAGGGTGTCCATGTGCGGCAAGGAAAAGGAATGTGCAAGGGGTGTGCGGCAAGGATTGTTTAGGAATGCTTAGGCTTCTAGAACCCTCAATTGACTATCCTCACACATTTAGGAACTCCTTTGTGGCTGAAACTTTGGTGAAGAAGGATTGGGAAACTTCCATTCCAAGAATAGAAACTCTTCAAGAATGGAAACCTTCGAAAATAGAAACTTCCAAACTTAGAAACTTCGGTTTCCAAATTTGACTCTTCATTCTTCATTTGCCTTGAATTCCATTCTTCACATCCTCATTCGCTCCTTAGCTCATTTGCACTTCAATTTCATCACTCCAATTGGGTCCAAGCATGTCCTTTCCATCATAGGCCCAAAATCGCTCCAATACGCACCAAAATGCACTTCTTTGCTCCAATTGCCCAATGAACCTAAAAACATACGAAAATGGCTTAAAGTACTAAAATAACTAAGATCTAACAACGTAAATGCAAGGAAATAAGCTAGTTAAGTCGCATAAATATGCTCCTATCAAATTCCCCCACACTTAGCTTTTGCTAGTCCTCGAGCAAAACGAAATAAACAAAAGAAACAAAACTCAACCTAAACCTTCCAACATTACCTCAGGGATTTCCAAAACACATAACACATTAAAGATCATCATTTACATAGATTTTGGTCGCCCATACACTTAAGCGCATACTTAACCATAGTTACCATTCATTAGTTCACATTTAATCAATGAAAACAACATTTTGAATATAGTAACATGCCTTAGAGAATTTCCTCAAATCCTCACTAGATATGCACTCAATTTTTACTCAGATTTTCTAACTACACTCCTTATACTAGGTATATGTGAGAAGATTGATGTAAACATGAAAACTAATACTCACATATATTTGAACAAAGAAAACACTTTTCTGGAGTTATAAGTGAATGTATGAATATGATCTCATGAAAGGAATGCCACCACTTAGATGCAAGAACCATTGACACCATATGCTCATATCAATCCCAAACTCCACATATTGAACACATAACACGATCAAGATAGAAGTGTAAGGGTCGTAATGGGGCTAAGGGTGTTTGGTTAACAAAGAAAGGATATGGAAAACAAAAGTTCTTAAACAAATAGTGAGCAAAGCATTTGAATCAACTTAGAATTCACTTTTGAACAAAAAGGGAAGATTTAGACAATTTAGGGCCAGATTTGGTGTTTTGGACCCTTTCTTCAATATTCAACACTTAATCACTCATTCATACATCTTTTCAAGCTCTTTTTTTTTCTTTCTTTCTTACTTTTCTTTTCTGTTTTTCTTTTCCATACGTTTTTCACAAGTTTTTCTTTTCTTTTGAACCCCAAAACATACATATGAACTTAAGAACAAACATTCCTTCCCCCACACTCATTTTCTTGCATAACGCAACTCAAAGGGAATTCATTTAAGTCATGCTCACTATATTTTAAGAACAAGGGTGTGGACTGTCCTAAACTAGGCTAGGTAGGGATAATGTGGATTAACAAAGAATAAAGGCTAAACAAGGCTCAATGGGGCTAAAACCTACAAAACATACGAAATATGGGAAGTAAGGCTATTTGGCTATGGTGGCAACTACGCAACTTCATCTTGATATGTGTTATGCAATTCAATGTCATGCTTTGAATGAAATGGATACAAGTTCTAGCATTTAGTTCTATCATGATACGAATGCATTCTAAATGGCAACCAAGCAAGGAATAATGAGATCATGCAACGACTTAAGAAGACAAAGAATCACAGATTATAACTCTCCAAAAGAAAGCAAAGGCTCAAGTCTCACAAGGATGTAGCGTTAGTTGAGTTCTTTCCTTCAAGCATGTTACAAAAACTGATTTTAACCACTTTGTAATCAAATGTGAGTTCGTAAACATCAACTATAACCAAGCATAAGCCAAGAACATGTCAAACTTCAATCCATGCTTGTAAATTTCTTTAATAGTTATGCAATTAGAAACCGAATCTCATCATTGTGTTGGAAGGTATCCTAAGACACAAACACACCAAAACAACTCTTTTTGGGTTTTTCAAAACATTTTTTTTAAATTTTTATGTGATTTTCGGATTTTTAAGTCAAAACACACTAAAATGCTTCAAAACAGCTTAAAAACACTTAAAAACACCTTAAAACAGCAAGGAACAAGTTTATAAGTAAAGGGTGATAAAATCCCACGAATTGGCATCAAAACATTTAGTTACCCCCCCACACTTAAATCAAACATTGTCCTCAATGTTTCAAGCATAACATCACACCAAAGATAAAGAAACACACAAATAGCAACTATAAAGCAAAACTAGGCAGATTAGAAAGAATCAACAAAGAGAAGGGTTGAGGAACGCAAATCTGGAATTGGAGTGATTCCTAGGGCTTCCTTTGTTGAATTGCATGGGTTGCCTCCCACGAAGCGCTTTCTTTAACGTCGTGCAGCCGGACGAAGAACTTCAATCACTCCCCATTGGAAACCACGGTTTGGAAAGGGATGTCTTCCACAACCTGCCCCACGGCATGCTCATGATAAGGCTTCAATCTATGGCCGTTGACCTTGAATTCTTGCCCATTCCTTAAGCTTTGGACTTGGACTGCACCATAGGGAAAAATATTAGTGACAACAAAGGGTCCAATCCATTTAGATCTTAACTTACCAGGAAATAACCGTAAGCGGGAATTGAAAAGCAACACTTTATGCCCAATGGAGAAGGTTTTTCCCCTTATCATCTTGTCATGGAAAGCTTTTGTTTTCTCCTTGTAGATTCGGGCACTCTCATATGCTTCATTCCGGATCTCCTCAAGTTCATTCAATTGGAGTTACCTATGCATTCCAGCCGCATCTAACTCCAAATTGAATGTTTTCACGGCCCAGTGTGCTTTATGCTCAAGTTCCACCGGTAAGTGACATGGCTTGCCATAGATAAGCCGAAAAGGTGACATGCCAAGGGGAGTCTTGTAGGCCGTTCGATAAGCCCACAATGCATCGTCTAAGCGCAAACTCCAATCCTTCCTTGTGGTGCCCACGGTTTTCTCTAGAATCTGTTTGATTTCTCTATTCGACACCTCGGCTTGCCCATTGGTTTGAGGATGATAAGGTGTGGAAACCTTATGGGTGATGTTGTACTTCTTGAGCAAAGCCGCAATGGTTCGATTACAAAAATGAGAGCCACCATCACTGATTAGAACTCGAGGCATTCCAAACCTAGCAAAAATGTTAGTTCTCACAAAATCTGCAACCACCTTAGAATCGTTAGTGCGGGTGGCTTTTGCTTCCACCCATTTAGAAACATAATCAACGGCAAGCAAGATATAAGTGAAACCAAACGAAGAAGGAAAAGGACCCATGAAATCAATGCCCCAAACATCAAAGATTTCGACATTGAATATGGGAGTTTGTGGCATTTGGTCCTTAGCACCTATGGTACCTGTTCTTTGACATTTATCACAAGTTAAGCAAAACATTCTAGCATCCTTAAACAATGTTGGCCAATAAAATCCACACTCTAGCACCTTAAGGGCAGTTCTTTGGGTGCCAAAATGACCCCCACATGCATAAGAGTGACAAAAGGCTAGAATGGAATTAAACTCAGAATTGTGCACACATCGTCTAATAATCTGATCTGGGCAATATTTCCACAAATATGGATCATCCCACACATAAAATCGTGCATCTTTCCTAAGCTTATCACGTTTGAATTTATCAAGAGTGCTAGGAACTTGTTTTGTGACCAAATAATTCACCAAATCAGCAAACCAAGGGATACTTACCTCTAAAGACATCAATTGCTCATCAGGGAATGTTTCTTGAATGGGTAAGGAGTCCTCAATGTGCACCAAACGGCTAAGGTGGTCAGCCACCACGTTTTCACTCCCCTTTTTGTCTTTAATTTCCACATCAAACTCTTGAAGTAGGAGCATCCAACGAATTAGCCTGGGTTTAGCTTCCTTTTTGGTGAAAAGGTACCGAAGAGCTGCATGGTCAGAAAATATAATCACTTTAGTACCAAGTAAGTATGAACGGAATTTATCTAAGGCGAAAACAACTGCAAGAAGTTCTTTCTCAGTGGTAGAGTAATTCAATTGAGCATCATTTAGAGTACGAGAAGCATAATAAATAACTTGGGGCTGTTTGTTCCTCCTTTGGCCTAAAACAGCGCCAATGGCATAGTCGGATGCATCACACATTAACTCAAATGGAAGGCTCCAATCGGGAGGAACAATGATAGGGGCCGAAGTGAGCATTTCTTTTAGTTGCTTGAATGCCAATTCACACTCCTCATCAAACTTGAAAGGTACATCTTTTTGGAGCAATCGGCAAAGTGGGTTGGAAATCTTGGAAAAATCCTTTATGAATCGCCTATAGAACCCTGCATGACCGAGAAAAGATCGAACCTCTCTAACCGAAGTTGGAGAGGGTAAGTGACGCACAAGGTCTATTTTGGACTTATCTACTTCAATTCCTTTTTCTGAAACAATATGACCTAAAACTATACCTTGTTTTACCATAAAATGACATTTTTCCCAATTTAAAACAAGATTAGTTGCAACACATCGTTTCAAGATCAAGGTCAAATTATCCAAGCATTTATCAAAAGAATCCCCAAACACACTAAAATCATCCATAAATACCTCAATGATCTTCTCAACATAATCGGAAAATATACTTACCATACACCTTTGGAAAGTGGCCGGGGCATTGCATAACCCAAATGGCATGCGTCTATAAGCAAAGGTACCAAAGGGGCACGTGAAAGTAGTCTTCTCTTGGTCATCGGGAGCGATCACAATCTGATTATAACCTGAATAGCCATCAAGAAAGCAATAGAAAGCATGACCGGCTAACCTTTCAAGCATTTGGTCGATGAATGGCAAAGGAAAATGATCTTTCCTTGTTGTGGCATTTAGCTTCCTATAGTCAATACAAACCCGCCATCCAGTTTGAATTCGAGTTGGCACAAGCTCATTCTCATCATTTCTTACAACGGTGACTCCGGACTTCTTTGGCACAACTTGAACCGGAGATACCCAACGGCTATCAGAAATTGGGTAAATTACCCCACAATCAAGTAACTTGATTATTTCCTTCTTCACAACGTCTAGCATGGGTGGATTGAGGCGGCGTTGTGCTTCCCTAGGTGGTTTGGCCCCCTCCTCCAAGAGTATGCGATGCATGCAAGTGGTAGGGCTAATTCCCTTAATATCGGCCAATGTCCACCCAATGGCAGTTTTGTAGTCTCGAAGCACCCTCACCAACTTGTCCTCCTCTTGTGCCGTGAGTGAAGAAGAGATTATGACGGGCAACGTCTCTTCTTCCCCCAAAAACACATATTTCAAATTGCTAGGCAACGGTTTAAGTTCTAAAGATGGGGGCTGCACTATAGATGGAAGTAACTTGTTAGTTGAAACGGGAACTTGAACTAGGTTAGGAGACTTACCCATATGTTCTGGAATTGCCTCTAGGGCAGCAACCATCTCAATCACATCCTCATGATTAGGCACAGCAAGGAGTTCCTTGTTGTGGCCGTGTGCACCCTTAGGCCCCAATCCTTTGTTTTTAAGTCCAATGCCTTGTGTTAGGGTCTTTTCGAGTGCATCTTTCAAATCATCAAGGAATTCCTGTGCCAAAGAGTCAATTACATCAATAGAAAAACAAGAGTGATCATCATGAGGATATCTCATAGCATCAGAAACTTTAAAATCAATCACTTCCCCATCGAACTCCATGGTCAATGTTCCTTTGAAGACATCAATCTTGGTACGAGCAGTCTTCATAAATGGGCGGCCAAGTAAGATGGGTAATGCGGGGGCATGGTCCGAGTCTTCCATTTCAAGCACATAAAAATCCGCCGGAAAAATTAGGTGATTTACCTGCACTAAGACATCTTCCAACACACCTCGCGGATATGCGTTAGATCTATCGGCTAATTGAATAATGACGCCATCATTTTTCAATTCACCCAAATTCATAGATGCATAAATTGAGTAAGGCATGACATTTATTGATGCACCTAGATCTAACATGGCAGATTCAAAGCGAGTATTACCTATTACACAAGGAATTGTAAAACTTCCGGGATCCTTACACTTAGGAGGCAATTTTCTTTGTAACATGGCTGAGACATTCTCACTTACCCGTACTACTTCTTTGTTCGCAGCCCTCTTTCTTGTAGTACATAACTCCTTCAAGAACTTGGCATACTTAGGAACTTGTTTAATTGCGTCCAAAAGGGGAATGTTGACTTGCACCTTCCGGAATGTGTCAAGTATGTCCTTGTCATTCTCTTCCTTCTTGGATTGAACAAATCTGCTAGGAAAGGGTGCATCAAGTGGAATGTGGTTAGAAATAACGGAATTTGAACCTATCTTACCTTTGGTGGCCGAATTGGAAGATGTGGATTGCTTTGGCAAGGATTGTTCAATCCTTGCCGTGGGCTCCTCTTGCTCCTTCTCCTCAGATTGCACACTTTCATCCTTGAATTTAGATGGTTTATGGTCAGATCTTACCTCTCTTCCACTTCGTAAAAGGATGGCTTTGGCAGATTCGAAGCCTCCCTTTGGATTCACATGCGTTGAGCTTGGTAACGTACCTTGTTCTCTACCAAATTTCCCCATGAATTCAGCCATTTGTCCCACTTGTCTTTTCAATTCACTCACCTCTCGAGCTTGATTTTGCACTTCGTTGGCGTAATTGTGCATGTCTTTGGTTTGTTTTTCTTGCCCCTGCGCCAACGTAGTTAGTAATTGAATAACTTGAGAATTATCGAAAGACGAACCTGAGTTGTTTTGAGAAGTTGGTGGCTGATTTGGTTGGTATGGCCGTGGGAACCCAGGGGGGTTTTGTTGGAATCCCCTTTGTGGTGCAGATTGTTGGGGCTCTCTCCACTTGAAATTAGGGTGTTCTCTCCATCCGGGGTTGTAGGTGTTTGAGTACGGATCGTATTTGGGTTGGTTTTGGCCTTGGAAACCAATAGCATTGGCAGATTCCCACCCTCCATTCTCAATCAACTGAGGGCATGTATCGGATGGATGTCCTTGCATTGAACATACGCCACATACTTGATTTTCTTGTGGTTTTGAACCTATGACAACCTGAGACACAAGAGTAGTAAGATTAGCCAATTGGGATTGAATATCAGAAATTGCACTTACCTCATTCACACTTTGTTGCCGTGGCCCCTCTCTTTGTCCAACACCCTCATATTGTTGTGCATTGTGTGCACGGTTGGCAATGAGAGTTTTGGCAGCCACCGGGGTCTTGTCCACCAATGCACCACCCGCCGAGGCATCTAGCATTTGGCGTTCAATGGGAAGGAGTCCCTCGTAGAAGTATTGAATAAGTAGCTCCTCCTTCATTTGGTGCTGTGGACATGAAGCAACCAGTGATTTAAAACGTTCATAATATGATGGAAACGACTCACCTTGGTTTTGTTGGATGCCACTAATTCGTTTCCTCAATAGAATGATCTTTGCAGTGGGAAAGAACTTCTCTAAGAATGCACGCTTCATACTTTCCCAAGAATTTACGGTTCCAGGTGCCAATTCAAACAACCAATCTTTGGCCTTGTCTACTAGGGAGAATGGAAAGGATTTCATCTTTAAAATACTCCCATCCACATTGATGGGTGTCATACTTGAGCAAACAACTTCAAATTCCTTAAGATGTTTGTTAGGATCTTCCATGGAAAGCCCATGGAATTTAGGAATATAATGTAACAAACTAGACTTAAGTTCAAATTCATCTGTCTTACCTTGAGCCGCCGCGGGGTATTGGATACATAAAGGAACGGCATTATCCATACCTGAGGCAGAGAGCTCTTTGATGGTTAGATTGTCCATCGCCATGGTTTGTACTTCTTCCTCAAACTGTGCCGTGGACTCTCCTTGCTCCCCAACTTCTTCAAACTCGGATGTAGAGCTAGAAGACGGTGGGTTAGGGTCTTGTTGATTCTTTTGCTTCCTCAAGGTCCGCTCGAAATCGTCGTCAAAGTCAAGGATGTGCGCACGAACAGGTTTTGAACTTCTAGTCATAAACTAGTACCTAGAAACAAAAACACAAATAAGGTCAGAAACTAAAAACGAAAATAAATGAAAAATAAACAAAAAGAACAACGAGGGATTAGCAAAGTTGCTAATCCCCGGCAACGGCGCCAAAATTTGATGTGAAAATTAACTTAACACACAAATAAAACCCTCTTGTTATCAAATTGTAGTAAAGGTGCAAGAAGGGATCGTTAGGGACCGGGGATTAGGAGGGCTTGCTAAAACCTCTAAACTGACTCAAAAACATACAAACAAAGTTTAAAACACTAAACTAGACTCAAAGAATACAAAACTAGAATTTAAAACACCAAAACAAACCAAAAACTCAAAACAGCAACCAAAAGACTCAAAACTGCCTTAAAAACACTTTCTGGGCAGTTTTGAACACAAAGCACCAAATTGGACGAATTTGGGTTTTACATGACTCCAAAACCTTCTAAAACACAAACTAAACAGATTTTGACACTTTTAAAACAAGAAAGTAAAAGGGGGTTTTGGTTTTGACGAAAATTGAAATAACAAAACAAAGTATAAAACTAGGCAGATTGTAAAACCAATTTGGGAAATAAGATGAATGATGGACAAGCTAGAGGCTCTTTCTCCACACATGATATGTATGCAAACGAATTGATTTCCAGTTACTTCTTATCGAATCATGAACGACAATGCCCCAAATTAACCGTGACATCACTAGTTAATTCTCAGATTTTCCTTAAGTTATTAGATTGGATGACATCATTCGACAACCTAAAGCATTCTCCAAAAGTCCTCTACATGACATCATAATAGAGATACATTCAGAAATCATTACGTTCAATAAAAATCATAAGCATTGACAAAGCACTTATAACTATGACATCATGTTATTCATGCTAGGAATTGAACTTAACGCGATCGTGACCAACGACCTTCACTACATATGAATATAAGCTTGTAACGATTATGTGAAACTCACTTATACTCTAGCATCATATTTATGCAAGACAATTAAGTGTCGACCCTCAATCAACAAGCACAAATAAGTTATCAATCCAACGGTTAAGCCAATTGCATTCAAAACTCAATAATCCATAACTGAAATTTATCAATTCAAATTACACACATAATCATGGCTTTGAAATCACCCCTAGCCAAGAGGGGTTTAGCCACTCATGTTCACAACAAAGCAAAGTAAACAGAAATTAAACATAAGAGACATGAAACGAATTACACCTAAAACGCTCCAATCTTCAAACGTCCAATCCTTCTTCTCCTTGCTGCGGCACAAGTGCTCAGGGTATGGTGGATGTATATGGATGAAAGGGATATGTTTAGGGTAGAGGGGTGGTGCGGCAAGAGTGAAGGATGGACAGAAATTGTGAAGGACTTAGGGAGAGGTTGTGGCAAAGACTTAGAATGGTGTCTAGGGTGTGTAAAAACTGTCTTGTGGTGAATGAATGGACTTATATATATAGGGCACGGCTAGGGTTTAGGGAAGGTGTATAAAACTTAGCTAATTTGGTTCCCTAATTGAATAGGGAAGAAAAGAAATCAGAAAATAAAATAGAATAGGATAGAAAATATGTGAAACAAAATAGGAAGGAACTTTGGTCAGAAATCAAGAGAGGGAAAGGGTAAATGGTGCGGCAATGATGAAAAGAATAGAATAGGAATGTAATTAGGACAGAAAATAGGCAAGGGTTTAAAACCTTGGACGGCAAGGAGAAGGAAAACAAAATAGGAATGTGAGATGTGTCCAGAAACTAGGAAAGAACCTCCCTCCCTTGTGTGACAGATTTGTGAAGGAAATAGGAATGTTTTTGGGACACAAAACAAGTAGGAAATCACCCTCCTTGCATGGCAAGGACTAGCACAAAATAGGTATGTGCTTATGTTCAGAAATTAGGCAAGAAAGGGTGTCCATGTGCGGCAAGGAAAAGGAATGTGCAAGGGGTGTGCGGCAAGGATTGTTTAGGAATGCTTAGGCTTCTAGAACCCTCAATTGACTATCCTCACACATTTAGGAACTCCTTTGTGGCTGAAACTTTGGTGAAGAAGGATTGGGAAACTTCCATTCCACGAATAGAAACTCTTCAAGAATGGAAACCTTCGAAAATAGAAACTTCCAAACTTAGAAACTTCCAAACTTAGAAACTTCGGTTTCCAAATTTGACTCTTCATTCTTCATTTGCCTTGAATTCCATTCTTCACATCCTCATTCGCTCCTTAGCTCATTTGCACTTCAATTCCATCACTCCAATTGGGTCCAAGCATGTCCTTTCCATCATAGGCCCAAAATCGCTCCAATACGCACCAAAATGCACTTCTTTGCTCCAATTGCCCAATGAACCTAAAAACATACGAAAATGGCTTAAAGTACTAAAATAACTAAGATCTAACAACGTAAATGCAAGGAAATAAGCTAGTTAAGTCGCATAAATATGCTCCTATCACGGATGCATCACACATTAACTCAAACGGAAGGCTCCAATCGGGAGGAACAATGATTGGGGCCGAAGTGAGCTTTTCTTTGAGTTGCTTAAATGCTAATTCACACTCCTCGTCAAACTTGAAGGGCACATCTTTTTGAAGCAATCGGCAAAGGGGGTTGGAAATCTTGGAAAAATCCTTTATGAAACGCCTATAGAACCCTGCATGGCCAAGAAAAGAGCGAACCTCTCTAATCGAAGTCGGAGAGGGTAAGTGACGTACACGGTCTATTTTAGACTTATCTACTTCAATTCCTTTTTCTGAAACAATATGACCTAAAACTATACCTTGTTTTACCATAAAATGACATTTTTCCCAATTTAAAACAAGATTAGTTTCAACACACCGTTTCAAAATCAAGGTCAGATTATCCAAGCATTTATCAAAAGAATTCCCAAACACACTAAAATCATCCATAAACACCTCAATGATCTTCTCAACATAGTCGGAAAATTTACTTACCATACACCTTTGGAAAGTGGCAGGTGCGTTGCATAAACCGAATGGCATGCGACAATAAGCAAAAGTTCCAAAGGGACACATGAATGTGGTCTTCTCTTGGTCATCCGGAGTTATCACAATTTGGTTATATCCAGAATATCCATCAAGGAAACAATAAAAAGCATGACCGGCTAACCTTTCAAGCATTTGGTCGATGAATGGCAAAGGAAAGTGATATTTTCTTGTTGTGGCGTTGAGCTTCCTATAATCAATAAAAACACGCCATCCGGTTTGAATTCGTGTGGGCACAAGCTCATTCTCATCATTTCTTACCACGGTGACTCCGGACTTCTTTGGAACAACTTGAACCGGAGATACCCAACGGCTATCAGAAATTGGGTAAATCATCCCACAATCAAGTAACTTCATGATTTCCTTCTTCACAACATCTAGCATGGGTGGATTGAGGCGGCGTTGTGCTTCCCTAGATGGTTTGGCTCCCTCCTCCAAGAGGTATGGCTAATTCCCTTAATATCGGCCAATGTCCATCCAATGGTAGTTTTGTAGTCTCGAAGCACCCTCACCAACTTGTCCTCCTCTTGTGCAGTGAGTGAAGAAGAGATGATGACGGGCAACGTCTCTTCTTCTCCCAAAAACGCATATTTCAAATTGCTAGGCAACGGTTTAAGTTCTAGAGATGGTGGCTGCATTATAGATGGAAGTAACTTGTTAGTCGAAACGGGAATTGGAACTAGGTTAGGAGACTTACCCATATGTTCTGGAATTGACTCTAGGGCAGCAACCATCTCCACCAACTCCTCTTGAATAGGCATGGCAAGGAATTCCTTGTTGTGGCCGTGGGCTCTCCTAAGGACCAACCCTTCGTTTTTGAGTCTAATGCCTTGTATTAGGGTCTTTTCAAGTGCATCCTCATTCAAATCATCAAGGAATTCCTGCGCCAAAGAGTCAATGACACTAATAGAAAAACAAGAGTGATCATCATGAGGATATCTCATAGCATCAGAAACTTTAAAATCAATCACTTCCCCATCAAACCCCATGGTCAATGTTCCTTTGAAGACATCAATCTTGGTACGAGCAGTCTTCATGAATGGGCGGCCAAGTAAGATGGGTAATGGAGGGGCATGGTCCGAGTCTTCCATTTCAAGCACATAAAAATCTGCTGGAAAAATTAGGTGATTTACCTGCACTAAGACATCCTCCAAAACACCTCTCGGATATGCGTTAGATCTATTGGCCAATTGAATAATCACTCCATCATTTTTCAATTCACCCAAGTTCATAGATGCATAAATTGAATAAGGCATGACATTTTTTGATGCACCTAGATCTAACATGGCAGATTCAAAGCGAGTATTGCCTATTACACAAGGAATTGTAAAACTTCCGGGATCCTTACACTTAGGAGGCAATTTTCTTTGTAACATGGCCGAGACATTCTCACTTACCCGTACTACTTCGTTGTTCGAATCCCTCTTTCTTGTAGTACATAGCTCCTTCAAGAACTTGGCATACTTAGGAACTTGTTTAATTGCATCTAAAAGGGGAATATTTACCTGTACCTTTCGGAATGTATCAAGGATGTCTTTGTCACTCTCATCCTTCTTTGATTAAACAAATCTGCTAGGAAATGGTGCATTGGGTGAAATGGAGTTAGAAATAACGGAATTTGAACCCAACTTACCTTTGGTGGCCGAGTTTGATGGTTTTGGCAAGGATTGCTCAATCCTTGCCGTGGCATTGTTTTGGGCCTTCTCTTCAGATTGCACACTTTCGTTCTCCTCTTGGTTGGATTTGGATGGGTTAGGGTCAGATCTTACCTCTTTTCCACTTCACAAAAGGATGGCTTTGGTAGATTCGAATCCCCCCTTGGGATTCACATTCGTAGAGCTTGGTAACTTACCTTGTTCTCTACCAAATTGCCCCATGAATTCAGCCATTTGTCCCACTTGTCTCTTCAATTCAGTCACCTCTCTAGCTTGATTTTGCACTTCGTTGGCGTAATTGTGCATGTCATTGGCTTGTTTTTCTTGCACATGCGCCAATGTAGTTAGCAATTGAATAACTTGAGAATTATCAAAAGACGAACCTGAGTTGTTTTGGGATGATTGTGGCTGGTTGGATTGGTATGGCCGTGGGAACCCATGGGGGTTTTTGTTGAAATCCCCTTTGTTGTGCAGATTGTTGGGGCTCTCTCCACTTGAAATTAGGGTGATCTCTCCATCCGGGGTTGTAGGTGTTGGAGTACGGATCGTATTTGGTTTGGTTTTGGCCTTGGAAATCAATAGCATTGGCAGATTCCCATCCTCCATTCTCTATCAACTGAGGGCATGTCTCGGATGGATGCCCTTGCATTGAACACACGCCACACACTTGGTTTTCTTGTGGTTTTGATCCCTTGACAACCTGAGACACAAGAGTAGTAAGATTAGCCAATTGTGATTGAATATCAGAAATTGCACTTACCTCATTCACACTTTGTTGTCGTGGCCCCTCTCTTTGTCCAACACCTTCATATTGTTGAGCATTGTGTGCTCGGTTTGCAATTAGAGTTTTGGCAGCCACCAGAGTTTTGTCCACCAATGCACCACCCGCCGAGGCATCTAGCATTTGACGTTCTATGAGAAGGAGTCCCTCGTAGAAATATTGAATGAGCAGCTCCTCCCTCATTTGATGTTGTGGACATGAAGCAACAAGTGATTTAAAACATTCATAATATGATGGAAACGACTCACCTTGATTTTGTTGGATGCCACTAATTCGTTTCCTCAAGAGAATGATCTTTGCAGTGGGAAAGAACTTCTCTAAGAATGCACGCTTCATACTTTCCCAAGAATTGACGGTTCCGCGAGCCAATTCATACAACCAATCTTTGGCCTTGTCTATTAGGGAGAATGGAAAAGCCTTCATCTTCAAAATACTCCCATCCACGTTGATGGGTGTCATACTTGAGCAAACAACTTCAAATTCCTTAAGATGTTTGTTAGGATCTTCCATGGACAGCCCATGGCATTTAGGAATATGATGTAATAAACTAGACTTAAGTTCAAATTCTTCCGTCTTACCTTGAGCCGCTGCGGGTATTGGATGCATAAAGGCACAACATTGTCCATACCTGGGTAGAGAGCTCTTTGATGGTTCGATTGTCAACTGCCATGGTTTGTACTTCTTCCACAAACTGTGTCGTGGGCTCTCCTTCCTCACCAACTTCTTTAAACTCGGATGTAGAGCTAGAAGACGGTGGGTTAGGGTCTTGTTAATTCTTTTGCTTCCTCAAAGTCCGCTCAAAATCGTCGTCAAAGTCAAGGATGTGCTCACGAACAGGTTTTGAACTTCTAGTCATAAACTAGTACTAAGAAACAAGAACAAAAAATAAGGTCAGTAACTAAAACGAAAATAGATGAAAAATAAACAAAAAGAACAACGAGGGATTAGCAAAGTTGCTAATCCCCAGCAATGGCGCCAAAATTTGTTGCGAATTAAATCAAACGCACAAATAAAACCCTATTGTTCTCAAATTGTAGTAAGGATGCAAGTAGGGATCATTCTGGACCGGGGATTAGGAGGGATTGCTAAAACCTCTAAACTGACTCAAAAACATAAAAACAAAGTTAAAAACATTCAAAAAGACTCAAAGACTTCAAAACAAGTTCAAAAGACTCAAAACGAACTAAAAAGACTCAAAACTGCCTAAAAACACTAAATAGGCAGTTTCTAGCTCTAAACACAACTTTGGACAAAAATAAGGTTTTGGGTTGATTCAAAACCTTCTAAAACATAAACAAAACAGATTCTAAACACTTTAGAACAAGAAAGTAAACGGGGGATTTTGGTTTGATGAAAATTGAAATAACAAAGCAAGTTGTAAAACTAGGCATATTGTAAAACGAATTTGGGAAATAAGATGAATGATGGACAAGCTAGAGGCTCTTTCTCTACACATGATATGTATGCAAACGAATTGATTTCCAGTTACTTACTGAATCATGAACGACAATGCCCCAAATTAACCGTGACATCACTAGTTAATTCTCAGATTTTCCTTAAGTTATTAGATTGGATGACATCATTCGACAACCTAAAGCATTCTCCAAAAGTCCTCTACATGACATCATAATAGAGATACATTCAAAGATCATTACGTTCAATGAAAATCATAAGCATTGACAAAGCACTTATAACTATGACATCATGTTACTCATGCTAGGAATTGAACTTAACGCGATCGTGACCAACGACCTTCACTACATATGAATATAAGCTTGTAACGATTATGTGAAACGCACTTATACTCTAGCATCAGATTTATGCAAGCCAATTAAGTGTCGACCCTCAATCAACAAACACAAATAAGTTATTAATCCAACGGTTAAGCCAATTGCATTCAAAACTCAATAATCCATAACTGAAATTTATCAATTCAAATTACACACATAATCATGGCTTTGAAATCACCCCTAGCCAAGAGGGGTTTAGCCACTCATGTTCACAGCAAAGCAAAGTAAACAGAAATTAAACATAAGAGACATGAAACGAATTACACCTAAAACGCTCCATACTTCAATATTGAAATGTCCAAGGCTCTGTCTTCTCCCCCTTGCTGCGGCACAAGTGCTAAAGGATGTGGTTTATGTGTATGGATGAAGGGGATGGTTTAGGATAGAGGGGGTGGTGCGGCAAGGGAGAAGGATGGTCAGAAAATATGGAGAATATAGAGGGAGGCTGCGGCAAAGGTAGGGAATTGTGTCTAGGGTGTGTAAAATCTCTATCGTGGTGAATGAATGAGTTTAAATATATATAGGGCACGGCTAGGGTTCAGGAAAGGTGTTTAAAACTTAGCTAAAATGGTTCCCTAATTGAATAGGGAAGAAAAGAAATCAGGAAATCAAAATAGAATAGGTAAGAAAAGGTTTGACATAAAATAGGAAGGGATTGTGGTTTAGAAATCAAAGGAGAATGGAAGGTTTTGCGCGGCATTGAAAGGGAATCAAAGGGAAATATGTATGAAGTCAGAAAATAGGGAAAGAAGGGTTGGCTTGGGTGGCAAGGATAGGGAATGACAAACTAGGAATGTTTTGGAATCAGAAATCAAAAGGAACTAGGAAAGATTTGTGTGGCAGATTTATGAGAGAAAAGGGAAGTGATTTGGACACAAAACAAGGAAGAAACCCTCCCCCTTGCATGGCAAGGAAGAGAATTAAAAGACGAATGTGCTTAGGTCCAGAAAATAGGAAACAAGGAGGGTGCTTGTGCGGCAAGGAGGAGGAAGGTGCAAGGAGGGTGCGGCATGGACTTCTAAGGTAAGTTTGGCCTTCTAGAACTCTCAATTGAATGTCCTCACATATTTTAGAACCCTTTTGTGGCTGAAACTTTGGTGAAGAAGGATTGGGAAACTTCCATTTCAAGAATAAAAACTCTTCAAGAATAGAAACCTTCAAAAATAGAAACTTCCAAACTTAGAAACTTCGGTTTCCAATTTTGACTCTTCATTCTTCATTCGCTTTGAATTCCATTCTTCACATCTTCATTCACTCCTTAGCTCATTTGCACTTCAATTTCATCCTTCCATTTAGCTCCAAGCATGTCCTATTCATCTTAGGCCCAAAATTGCTCCAAAACGCACCAAAATGCACTTCTTTGCTCCAATAGCCCAATAGACCTACAAACACACGAAAATGGCTTAAAGTACTAAAATAACTAGGTTCTAACAACGTAAATGCAAGGAAATAAGCTAGTTAAGTCGCATAAACATGCTCCTATGAAATTCCCCCACACTTAGCTTTTGCTAGTCCTCGAGCAAAACGTAATAAACAAAAGAAACAAAACTCAATCTAAACCTTCCAACATTACCTCAGGGATTCCAAAGCACATAACACATTAAAGATCACTACTTACACAGATTTAGGCCATCCCTATCCTTAAGCACATACTTAACCATAGTCATCATTCAGTAGTTCACATTTAATCAATTAAAACAACATTTTGAATGTAGTAACATGCCTTAGAGAATTCCCTCAAATCCTTACTAGATGTACACTCAATTTTCACTCAGATTTTCTAACTACACTCCCTATACTAAGTATATGTGAGAAGATTGATGTAAACATGAAAACTAATACTCACATATGTTTTAACAAAGAAAGCACTTTTCTGGAGTTATAAGTGAATGTATGAATATGATCTCATGAAAAGAATGCCACCACTTAGATGCACTTTTCTGGAGTTATAATTGAGTTTCAAGTCAACCAAATGGTACCAGAACACTTACCAGGTCACAAGGAGTCCAAAGATGCTATCCAAAACCTCGATCTGTGCCAAGATCGCGAGATGGAGGGTTGTCCGTACAAAAATGGTGAAAAGGAGAAGAGAGTTCGAGAGAAAGATATAGAGTTGACAGAAACAGGGAAAAGGAAGTGTGCATGTATGCATGTGAGTGTGTGTGTGTATAATCTTTCAACCAACCAAAACAAAACCAAACCCAAGTTCTTATTGGTTCCAATAATATTGGACAACTAATGGGTCTAAAACATGGCCCAATCACACACACACGTTCACGCACGAACAAGGGTAAAAATGTCAATTCATGCCATCGATTAAATTAATTCGGGATGGGCTGTCACAACCTACCTCCCTTAAGAAAATTTCGTCCTCGAAATTTATACAATACAAATGAACCACTAATATCCATAAAATAGGCGTGGATACATTTCTCTCATCCACTCCTAAGTATCCCAGGTGGCTTCCTCCACCGAGTAGTTTCTCCACAAAACCTTTACCAATTGCACAGTCTTGTTCCGCAGAACCTTATCTTTCCAGTCTAAAATAGTCACAGGCTCCTCCTCGTACGTTAAGTCAGGATTGACCTCTAACGGCTGTAGAAGTAGAACGTGAGATGGATCTGAAACATAGTGGCGAAGCATCGAAACGTGAAACACATCTTGCACTCTAGACAACTCCGGAGGCAACTCAAGTCTATACGCTACTTCGCCGATCCGTTCAGTAATTTGGTACAGTCCAATGTACCTGGGACTCAGCTTCCCCTTTTTTCCTAACTGTACAACGCCCTTCCACGGTGATAACTTCAGAAATACCCAATCACCTACTTTATAAACCCAATTCGTGGCATGTCGGTCTGCTAAGCTTTTCTGGCGATCCTAGGCCACTTTCAGGTTAGACTTAAGCACCTGAATATTTCGTATTGTCTTGTCTACTATCTTCAGGCCCTCCAAAATTCTTTCGCCGACCTCTGACCAACACAACGGCGTACGACAAGATTTACTGTACAATGCCTCAAACGGTGACATACTAATACTTGAGTGATAACTATTGTTATAGGTTAATTCCAATCGATCCAAGCGCCTATGCCATGCATCGCCAAACTGTAGTACAGAAGATCTCAAGATATCTTCAAGCGTCTGAATAGTCATCTCGAACTGCTTGTCAGTCTGCGGATGATATGCCATACTATAAAATAGTCTCGTACCAAGGGCTTCCTGAAATGTCGTCTAAAACTTAAAAGTGAACCTCGGGTCTCAATCAGAGATGATGCTGATTGGTACACCATGGTATTTAACGATCTTTGACACGAAAAGCTCAACTAATCGATTCAAGGAGAACTTCTCTCGGACTAGAATAAAATGCGTGGATTTAGTGAGCCGATCTACTATTACCTAAATGCCGTCATAACCGTTTTGCGTCAAGGTAGCTTATAAACAAAATCCATGGTGATATTTTCCCATTTCCACTGTGGAACGGGAAGTGGTTGCATCTGTCCAAACGGTTTTTTCCTCTCGGCTTTAACCTGCTAGCACACAATACATCTACTCACATACTCAACAATCTCTCTTTTCATACCCGGCCAATAGTAGAATGGTCAAATGGTATGGTACATTTTAGTACTACCCAGATGCATAGTGTATGCTGAAACGTGTGCTTCGTCCATAATAGTCTTCTTTAGCTCTGCATGGTCCGGTACATACATTCTACCCTCTTGCATGAGCATGCCGTTTGTTTCTCGAATTCGAAGATCTTTCTTTTTCCCTTCATTTCTTAGTTGAATCAACTCCTGGGTCTCGTCGTCATCCATGTGAGCCTCGAGAATATGGTCAATCAGGATTGGCCTGACTTGAAAATGAGCAAACAAGGCTTCCTCTCGATTCTCAACCTCTGAGTTTTCTATCTTTAATTCCACTCCAGTTGATCTCAACACAGCAAGAAGAGGAACATGGCTCGCGTGAATAGCATCAATTCTACCCTGAGACTTTCTGCTAGGTGCATCAGCCACCACATTTGCACGATTCAGGTGATACTCGATCGTGCAGTTGTAATCACTTAGCAGCTCAATCCACCTCCGCTGATGAAGGTTCAAATCTCTTTGGGTAAATAGGTACTGGAGACTCTTGTGATTTATGAAGATCCTACACCTCTCACCATAGAGGTAATGTCTCCAGATCTTCAACGCAAATACGATCGCCGCTAACTCAAGATCATACGTAGGATAATTCATCTCATGCTGCTTCAACTACCTCAACGCCTAAGCGATCACTCTGCCGTGTTGAATCAACACGCAACCTAAACCATTCAATAAAGCATTACTATAGATCTTAAAGTTACCACTGCCGTCCAGAAGAGCTAATACCGGTGCATGAGTGAGACAATACTTTAATTACTAGAAGCTCTGCTCGCAATTATCGTCCCACTCGAATCTAACGTTCTTTCTGGTTAATCTCGTAAGCGGTAACGCTATCACCAAGAAATCTTGAACAAACCGTCTGTAGTAGCCTGCTAAGCCAAGAAAACTTCTTACCTCAGAAACGGTTCGTGATTGCTCCTAATTTTCTACTACAGCTACATTATGGGGATCCACCTGAATGCCCTGAGCTGAGATGACATGTCCCAAAAATGCCACCTGGTCTAACCAGAATTAACATTTGCTGAACTTTGCATATAACCGATGCTCCCTCAGCTTCTTCGGCACTAACAAAAGATGTCGCACATGTTCTGCTTTCGACTTGGAGTAGACTAAAATGTCATCGATTAAGACAATGACAAACTGGTCCAAGTACTGCTGAAATACCCGGTTCATCAAATCCATAAAGGCAGCTAGTGCTTTAGTCAACCCGAATGGCATCACTAAGAACTCATAATGACCGTATCGAGTTTTAAATGTCGTCTTAGGGACATCTTCACTCTTAATCTTCAACTGATAGTAGGCAGACCGTAAGTCGATCTTCGAGAACACACAAGCTCCTCGCAGCTGATCACACAAATCGTCAATACGTGGCAACGGATAAAGGTTCTTAATTATTACCCGATTCAACTGCCGATAGTCTATACACAGCCTTAAAGTACCATCTATCTTTCGCACGAACAAGACTGGAGCTCCCTAAGGCGAAGTACTAGGCTGTATAAAACCTTTATCCAATAACTCCTGTAACTGAATTTTCAACTCTCGCAACTCAGCAGGAGCCATCTGATAGGGAGTTCAAGATATAGGGTCCGTACCTGGCAATAAATCGAAAGAGAACTCTACATCTCAATCCGATGGCAATCCCGATAAATCGTCAGGGAAAACGTCAGGAAAACGCCTGACTACCCTAACATTCTCTACACTGCTAGAAGCACTATCATTTAATACAACATGTGCCAGATACCCCTAACAACCCTTTTGTAACAACTTCTTAGCCCACAGAACCGAAATGATGTCGTGTCTCACGTCGCTACGCTCGCCAACAAATGTAACCATAGGTAATCCCGGCAACGAAACGTAACTTTCTTTTCATAGCAGTCAATATTAGCTCGATTGTAATGTAGCCAATTAGTGCCCAAGATGACATCAAACTCAACAATATCTAACGGAATGAGGTTAGCTGGCATAATCACATCCTCTACTAACACGAGGCACCCTGGGTACATCTAACTAACCTGACACGTGTCTCTTCTAGGCATCAAAACCTCTAACTCGAACCCGAGATGCGCAAAATTAGGTTGTGTCAATTTAGCAAATGTATGAGAAACAACCGAATGAGTAGCACCACAATCAATCAACACTCTAGCAAAGTGACCAAGAACGTTTAACGTAGGCATTATCAAATCGGGATTGTTCTGAGCATCTTGCATTGAGAGGTTATGAATACGACCTTGAGGCTGTTGCCATCCACCTCGACCTCTGCTAGACTAACCACTATGTCCAGGTGTACTACGGCTCTGCCCTATATGATTAAGCTGCCTGGATGACCCTGCGCTGCTAGAGGCAACCTCTCCATGCTGTGCTTGCACTCCGGAATACCACTGCGATCCGGCGGCAGGATAAGGAGAATACGGGGTATACCTTCCAGGGTATTGAGGATACCAACTCTAATAACCACCAGTACAATACGGATCCTGACGATACGGGTATGGCACTACTAAATAAGGAGCGACATCTCTCTGATAATGGTAAGTACCCCCGCGACTCGATTGACCATAGCCACTCGGGGTTGGAGTCTGTTGGCTCGGAACTGGTGGTGGTGGTAAGGAATGTATCTGGGGTCTTTGCTGACTCTGTGGATAATTGAGTGCTCGATGTCCAATCTGTCCATAAGTGAAGCATCCTCAACTGCCCTGTCTACACTCGCCAACATGCCGACTGTTACACCTTCGACAATACGTTGCTGCTGAACTACCAGAACTGCCAACATCTCGTTGCCTCTGAAAACGTGGACCTCCGGTGAACCTTCCCTCTATCTTTTGACCTGGGGAACTCACTCCATCACTGGATGAACTTGAACTAACCCCACTTTTTTTGAAACTCTGAGTCTTCCGGGGTCCCTACGATGACTGACCTTTGCCCTTATCGTATTTCTTCGAATCCTCTTTCTCTTCTTCTTCCTCGCTCTCACTAAGCATATTCTCAGAATCCTCAATTTGTAATAGAATCTCATAGAACTCGTGGTAAGTGCTGCAGGGGGTTGTGGTTGCAATCGAGCGCCACTTCTTACGAGTACCAAGCTTGAATCGACGAAGCATCTCCGCTGGGTTCGCCGCAACTTCTGGATGATAACGGGATAAATCTGTGAACTTCTTATAATACTCATTCGCCATCATCTTCTTTTGCCCAGACTTGTGAATTCCTGTTTCTTGCTGTCGATATACGCAGGAAGAATAAATCTCTTATAGAACAACTATTTAAATACTTCCCAATCTACAGCTTCCTCCCCTGGCATCTCCTTAGCCTGCTGTTCCCAGCAGGATGCGGGTTCCTTACCCATGATATGAACATATTTATGTGATTTTATTAGTTTGTTTCCTTGCATTTACTTAATTAGTTTCATCTTATTAGAATGTTTTATGCTATTTTCGTGTGTTTGTAGGTTCTAATAACAAAGTTAGCAAAGAACTGCATTTTGGTGCAATTTGGAGCTGTTTTGGGGTGGAATGGATTGCATGCATAAGGATGAACATTTTGGTGCATGAAAAGGGCTTCAAACATATGCTAAAATATGGACACACTTCACCTACAACATCCACCCACTTCACCTACAACATCCACCCCATTCACCTACAACATCCACCTACAACATCCACCCACTTCACCAAGAAATTTTGTGGTGGTGATTCATTTTCAAAGTCTATAAATAGGCTTGTCCATCACAAGACAAAGGGGGAATACACACAACACACTCACAACACAATTTCTGCCATAAGTCTTCTCTCTTCCTCCATCCATTCCATCCACCTCTCTTCCTATACATCCCCTATCACCCTTCCATATTCTTTAAACCTATTCAACCTCTTTGCCGCACCAGCCATCAACCATCATCACCATCCCTTGTGCCGCAGCTTTACAAAGGAAGAATGAGAGGATTACCTTGGAGCCGTGCCTAGCCATTCAAGACGTTGGATTGTTGGAGTGTTTCTAGGTGTAATCTATCTTTGTTTTAAATGTTTAAATTTGATTATCTTTGTTTAATTGCGACTATGAGGAAATAAATTCGCCTTGGCTAGAGGTTGATTCAATACCATGAATATGTTTGCAATATGAATTGATTACCTTCAGTTGTAATTTCATAAATTGTGAATGCAATTTGCTTAACTGTTTGATTGATAACTTATTCTTGTATGTTGATTAAGGATGCATACTTAGTTTGCATGCATGAATTTGATGCTAGAATATAAGGGAATTTCACCTAATCGTTATGAACTTATATTCACAAGTAGTCGAGGTTGCTAGTCACAATCGCGTTAAGTGAATTCTTGGCAGGAGTATCATGTTGTTCATAGTTACGAATGCCTCATCAATGCTTATAGTTTTCACAAAGCTTAATGATCTTTGATTGTATCTCTATTGTGCTGTTCACGTAGGGGACTTTTAAAGAATGTTTTGAATTGTTGTATGCGCTTTCCCATCCAATTCAATAACTTTAGGAAAACTTGAAGGTTAAAAAAGTGCTATCACAGTTAACCTGGGGTGTTGAGTTTCATAGTTTATTGAAAGAACAACTGAAAAAATTGGTTTGTATGCAAGTGTGTCATGTGTGGAGAAGAACCCTCTAGCTAGTCCATCATCCATTAATTCACTTAGTTTTATGTCTTTGTTTAGAATCTGCAAGTTATTTACTTTGTCTTTTAATTTTCGTCAAAAACCAATCCTCTATCTTTAAGTTATATTAATTTAGCTAGAATCTGTTTAGATTTGTGTTTAGTTAGTCTTTTGAGTTTATTTTCGTCCAAATCAGTCCCTAGTGTCTAATTTGGGTCAATTTGATTGTTTTGTGTTGTTTTGACTATTTTGGTGTGTTTTAAGTTATTATAGTTTAGCTTTCTGTTTTAGAGCTTTGTTTTGTGCTTTTTTAGTCTTGTTTAATATTTTTAAGTCAGTTAGGTGCATTAGCAATCCCTCCTAATCCCCGATCTAGAACGATACCCTACTTACATCTTTACTACAATTGTCAAAAAGACGGTTTAATTTGTGTGTTGTTTACAACGCATCAACCCAAAAACCAAGCAGTCGTCTCTACCCACTTGTCTGCAGGTAGGCTCCCCTGACTCTAGATCAATCTAAAGTCTTCTTAATGTGAAGCAACCATTTATCGGCACCCTCATGCCCCTCCTTTCCCACAAAGGTATTTATCTTTAAATTATAAAAACTCTCCAAAGGGGTTTTCTAGGGAAGACGAAACGTCGACTGGATAGCATTCGCGATAGCTTCCCCTAACTGAGCTATATTAGGGAAACTAGGGTCAAAAGGTGGATGTGGCTCTCGACGAGGGGGCATTGTTCTAACAGAAGACACCAAAATAATTAGAATATTCACAAGATATCCAAGACTGCCAAACCTAGGCTCTGATACCAAATTGACACAACTCGACCTGAAATATTGAGGAGTGTCGGCCGTCACGTGAAGGTGACGTAGCCAAGTGTGCAGTGCGGAAGAGCAATTATGAAAGATGTATGGAAATAAAAACCAAGCAGGATAATTCACAATAAGATATAAGTGAGAGTGAGTGATGAAACGGAAGCATAACAACACAGCATCAGAGTGCAAGAACCCTAGGTGCAGTCCAAATTAAACAAACACTAAAATGATAACTAGAGAAATCCTACATGGATGTCGTTCTATCAGAATTGCCTTGATGCCTCGTTCGCCACCACCGTCACCGCTACCTAAAACGTCGAGGGGCGTAAAACAGAAAACGTGAGTGGGCAAAACAAAGCTTTTATAAAACCGATTCAATATCAAAGTGGTAACCCATCTCTGTAAAACATGTATATTTTCCCAGAAAAATATATATACGTACTCGAATACCAAAATCAAGCTAGAAATCAATAAATCTCAAATAGGTCAAATCAGAATACGCCATGTCGAAGTACCCAATCAAATAGAATAAGTATCAAACAGGTGAGATAAATCAACTCATAATATGCTGGCAATCACAAAACGTCAGCTAGAGTCACCTAACGTGACCTGTACGGCCGAATCTATAACTCCTCAACCAAATCCTGCACATGAGTCGAAACCACCTTTAGTGGTCTGTACGACAGGCTGGGTGTATAACAATACGCTCAGTGCTACGATCACGTGAAGGTTGTGTGACGAATCGCGAGTCACCTACGATCAGAACCACCAATAGTGGTCTGTACGATAGACTGGCACCTGCCTTAGATCCAAGGTAAGCGTACGGTGCGGGAAGTGAACGATCAAATGAAGGCTAGCCCCTACTCTGGCGGAGCACAAACACCGGGGTGCAGGAATATAAGCTATATCACAATCTCATCACCACACTATGACTAACAAGTATACTCACTTGACTTACCTGAGCGTCCACGGCCCCAAAGCATAACCAACACAATAATAATAACAATATCAATGGTATTTGACATGACATTTCAATCGTAAAACCATTTCGTTTCGAAAACCATTTAAAACGAAGTTTATGGGAAAAATATCAATTATATACATACATATATATACTTAAAACGAAAGCCCACTCATTGATAAGTAGAAGGGTCGTAGCCCCCGAGCCTGGCGTGGCTGCGCTCGTCCTCTGGATATGTCTAACCTATATGCAAAACAACTATAAAACCGTCAATTAAATGAACATAACCAAACTTAGGTAATAACTTCTCATACATTGCTCAATTTGGGTGTTTGAATATACCAACATGTTCTACTATATCTCCCGAACCCCCATATTTTTAGAAATGTTTTTCGATGGCCCACGGGCCAGCAATGGCACTGTCAAACTTGACGAAATATTCATCGTTCCCTACCTCTAGTCACTGGAGACCGACGACGGCGACCGCTGCTATCGTCGGAAACTGGGAAATATTCAAACTCGGTTTTCTCACTCAATTTTCAACCAAAATTCAAGAAATTACCAGCAAAATGAAGCTTATGACATAAAGAATAGAATTATACCCTTTTGAAGCCTCAAACACGAAGGAATCTCGCCGGAGAAATTCCTTGAATTCCGGCCAAGTCTGGAACTTACGATTTCGACGTCCAAAATATGTCAACGACATTCCCCGAGCTTCGTGAGGATGCCTAGAAACTCCCTATGATCTCCAAATCCATTAAAAACCTCACGATAAAAAGTTTGTGAACAGTGCCACTAAGAGTGCTCTCGGGTTCAAACGTTTTCATGAGTTTCAAGCCAACCAAATGGTACCAAAGCACTCACCTGGTCACGAGGAGTCCAAAGATGCTATCCAAAACCTCGATCTATGACATGATCGCGAGATGGAGGGTTGTCCATACAAAAATGGTGAAAAGGAGAAGAGAGTTTGAGAGAAAGAGAGAGAGTTAACAGAAACGGGGAAAAGGAAGTGTGCATGTGTGTGTGTGTGTGTGTGTATAATCTTTCAACCAACCAAAACAAAACCAAACCCAAGTTCTTATTGGGTCCAACAATATGGGACAACTAATGGGTCTAAAACATGGCCCAATCACACACACACGTTCACACACGAACAAGGGTAAAAACGTCAATTCACGCCGTCGATTAAATTAATTCGGGACGGGCTGTCACAATAATAAACTAGTGTACCGAAATGTCCGTACCTAAACATATTATACTAATTTAGTGTATTGAAATGTTCGTACCTAAATATATTGTAATGAATTAGTGGCACATAAAAAAATATGCAAAAACATGTGTACCAAAAGAATTTTATGAAAATATTTTCTTATATAAGATACTTAGCGTAATGAGATTTAAAATTTATAATATTTTCATAAAATTTAATTTATGAACACCATAAAATTATAAATAAAAAAAAGAGACATTTAATATGCTGACATTAAATACAGTCTAAGGACTAAAATCAATTTTTAATCTTGTATAAAACATTTTTCTAAACTTCATCTTATTTCAGGATTAAAATCTAGTTTTCTATTATATGTATTATATATATTAATTACTTTTTATGTTGTATTGTGTTTTCCAGCCATGCCTTCCGTTGGCGCTAGCTAGCTTTGGTGCTGGGGTTTATATGATGCAGAAAAGACGCGTAAGCTATTTAAGTACCCTCGAGAAGGGTAGGCTCCCAGCTTCCATCAGCGAAAGGATCTTATTATTATATTTGTAAAGCGTTCTAGTACTGCTCAAGAGACCGAAGTCATGGTAGGAATAAGAAAATCCATCCAGGAAATTTTCAGGCCCCGTTCGAATATCACTGGTTCGGTATGTAGAGCAGAGGCAGCTGACAATATTTAATTAAGCTTTATATGGTTATGACTTGTAAATGATCATGTTTGTGCTGTCTTAATTTTACACAGCAGCAAGTTTCAGCTGGTAGCAGTTTTCCACTTAGCATGGGCTCGCTTGTACGTAGTTATATATATTATCTATAATTACATTTGCAAGCGACTACACTAATATACTCGTGTAACTTGTGATTTTTCAAATTTTAGGCAAATTTTATATAAACCAATGATCAACTCAATCGAACAAACCCTAGCTGTCTAAGGAGAAAAGCAAAGAAAATTCTCTACTGCTGTCGGACCCTGCATATGGCCTTGGTGTTCGGCGGCAACCATTCTGAATAACTTTCTTGGTGTCTTTGTCTCTCTTTCCCTCCTCTTAATTTGTTTTCTTTTAAGTAGATTTAATTGTCGTCGTGCAACACTATAGTCATTGGGATAAATAGTTTCTATCTTTTGGCCCACGTACATAGCCAAAACAATATTAAGAAAACTTCAGTTTAATCTTTGGCAAACATGACTTTTAAATTAAAACCATTAGTAAGATCAAAATCTAATTTTAGTCACTTGATACATTAATAACCTCATTTATTAATTATATTTTGATTTTTTAATTAATTTTTTTTTTCTTTCTAATTTTTAATGTATTAATTTTATTTCATTATAATTTTTATTTTCATTTCATTCATCGTAATATATTTTGTTGTGAACATTTAGATAAACTAATTTTTGTTATACAGTATATTTCGATGTACTTTATCTTCTTCATTTAGGTATATTAAATTCATTATAATACATTTCGGTGCATACATTTAGGTACACACATTTCAGTACATACATTTCGATACAAACATTTAGGTACATTAATTCAATATAATACATTTCGGTGCATACATTTCTGACACACCCCGACTCGAAAGTGGGGCATGCTGGCCGTCACGTGAGCGTGACATAACCATGTGCACGGTGCGGAAGCAAGATTTAATATCAGAATACGAAAACCAATCCATTAGCAACCTAAATGAGATAGTATGCTAGAGTGAGATTATAGTACTTATACAGAACTAGAGTGTACTAACTCCAAATGCAGTCAAGCATGAATAATTAAATACGAATAACCCCAAAGGGTGCCCTACATAAGAAGGAGTCTGTCAGAACTGCCGAATGATCCTCGCTAGCCACCAAAGATACTCTAGCTACTTAAAACCTGGAGGGGCGAAAAACAAAATTGAGTGGGTCAGCAAAACAAATCTTTTCAAAATCATTCTTTTCTCAAAAGTATAACCCCTCTCCGTAAAACCTGTATAAATTCCCAGAATCAAAGTAGATACTCGTATATATATTTCTCAAAATCATACTGGAAAGGAGTATGTATGCCATGCCAAAGTATCATAACTGAATCTCAATCATAAATTTGTGGATGTGATCAAATGTCAGGTAATCATCTTGGCCCTCGGCCGTATATAAAACTCATAATCAATATCAATAATAAACTTAGCCCTTGGCTGCATATATAGCTCATAATCAACTCATCACATCATGTATATCAATCCTGCACACATATCAATATCACCACTAGTGGTCTACTCATCATCACTGAATATATATATAAGTATGCTCTAGTGCTACAATCACGTGAAGACTGTGCGAAGGATTCGCGGGTCACCTATGAGTCGAACCCACTTATAGTGGTCTATACGACAGGACTGTGCACCTAACTTGGATCCAAGGCGAGCATGCGATGCGGGAGGTGAACAACACATAAAAGACTATGCCCCTATCTCTCGGCGGGAGCACTAATATCAATGTGCAGGTATATGAGCTCTAATCACATCACATCACATCATTTCATTCTCAACATAACAGTAATTAAACTTACCTGACACTTACCTGTGCGTCCGCAGCACTATCATACATATATGCAATCACTAATGCATTAATATAATATATGAATACTTTGCATGACATTTTAAATCACATAAACGTTCATTTTCATTTTTTGGGAAAAATAGTAATATATAGGTATATACGGAAAATAGCTGCCCACTCACTGATAGGTCGTCGAGTCATAGCCCCCACGTCTAGCCTGGCTACGCTCGTCCTCGGAATAAGTCTCACATATATGAGAAATTACTAAAAATATGTTATTTAAGCACATAAACGTAACTATGGAAATAACTTCCCATACATAGCTCAATTTTGGTATACGAATATACCAACGCGACCTACACGACGTCACGGACGTCAACATATTTTTAAAATAATTTTTCTCGGGCCCACGCGCCCCCACACACCTGCCAGGGCACGGTGCAACTCGCCCCCACGCGCGGCATGTGCCTAGCATGTGTCGTCTTCAACCTTAGCTCGCCGAAGCTCCCGCCGGCACCATAAAAACTTGCAACTCGGGTTTTGTCTCTCGATTCTACACCATTGTAACCCATTTTTCTTCCTACATGCTCTAAATTACGAGGGGAAAAGGATTATACCTTCAAAACACTTCAAAAACGTCTGAAATCACGACATGAAATATCTCCAAAATTGGCCAAGTTCGAACTGGGCTATCCCGACGTCCAACTCAAGCAAACGATGGTCTCCGAGGTTCGTGGGGACCTTTTAAGGCTCGTGGTGATCTTATTTTCCCCTAAAACACAACCAATAAAAACTTCATGAACAGTGACAAAAACTGTGCTCGAGTTTTTGACGTGAAAACGATAAAGTAAGTACCTGAAATCGATGTCACTGTGCTCGCAAGGACCTCAAGAGTCGAATGGTGTTCTTGGTTGCGTCGATCTATGGAGTTTTAGGGGTTAAATGGTTGTGTCCGTACCAAAGAGAAAAGAGAGATAGTGAGAGAATCTGCGAGGGGGAGAGAGAGAGAGAGAGAGAGAGAGACATAAGTTAGGTGTGTGTGTGTGGTCCATCTCCCATCAGAAATAAGGGATCCTAAAGGATCTGATTGGCCCCAATAATTGAGGCCAGTTCACTATTGGCCATCCTCACATACACATCTACACGTACAAAATTCCCGTGAGGGTAGAATTGTCATTTCACAACGTCAAATTAAAAATCCCGAGACGGGTTGTCACAATCTACCCACCTTATAAAAATTTCGTCCCAAAATTTCATACAACAAGTACATACTAGTATTCATAAAACAACCTCGGATACATCTCTCTCATCCTGTCCTCGGATACATTTCACAATGTCGAATTAAAAATCTCGGGATAGCTTCTTCTGCTGAATGATTTCTCCATAAAACTTTCACCAGACGCACTGTCTTATTCTTGAGCACCTTATCTTTCCAATCTAGTATCATCACCGGCTCCTCATCGTAAGTCAAATATGGATTAATCTCTAAAGGTTGCAGAGGAATCACATGTGATGGATATGAAACATAATGTCGAAGCATCGAAACATGAAATACATTATGTACTCTGGACAACTCTGGCGGCAACTCAAGCTTGTAAGCCACTTCACCGACTTACTCGGTGATCTGATAAGGTCCAATGTACCTAGGACTCAATTTACCTTTCTTTCCAAATCGAACTACACCTTTCCATGGCGATAACTTAAGAAAGACCCAATCACCAACATTATACACTCGGTCAGTGGCATGTCTATCTGCTAAACTCTTTTGGCGATCTTGGGTTGTTTTCAGGTTAGCCTTAATAACCTAACCATTCTAAGTAGTCTCCTCTACTATCTCAGGGCCCACTAAAACTCTTTCGCCAACCTCTGACCAACACAAGGGTGTAGACAAGGTTTCCCATATAGTGCCTCGAATGCTGCCATCCCAATACTAGAGTGAAAGCTGTTATTATAGGTGAACTCCATCAAATCCAAACGATGATGCCATGAGTCGCCAAACTGCAAAGCCGAAGATCTAAGCATATCCTCCAATGTCTGAATAGTCCTTTCTGACTGACCGTCTGTCTGGGGATGATATGCCGTGCTATACAATAGTCTCGTACCCAAGGCCTCCTGGAAAGCAATCCAGAACTTAGAAGTGAATCGAGGATCACGATCTGATACAATATTAACTGGAACGCCATGATACTTCACAATCTTCGCTATGAATAACCCAGCCAATCGATTCAATGAAAAATTTTCCCTTACAGGAATGAAATGTGCCGAGTTAGTGAGTCGATCAACAATCACCCAAATTCCATCATATCCATTCTGAGTACGAGGAAGCTTGTACACAAAATCCATAGTAATATCTTCCCATTTCCACTGCGGAACGGGAAGTGGCTGCATCAACCCAAATGGCTTCTTCTTTTCGGCTTTGACTTGCTGACATATGACACATCTACTTACATATTCAGCGATTTCTCTCTTCATACCCGGCCAATAGTAGACTGGTTGAATGGTATGATACATTTTCGTGCCTCCGGGATGCAACGCATAAGCTGAAATATGCGATTCGTCTAAGATATGCTTCTTTAACTCTGCATTATTTGGCATGTACATCGTGTTTCCCTGCATAAGCATGCCATCTGCTTCTCTGATTCGAAGGTCTTTCTTCTTATCACCATTCCTCAGCTGAATAAGTTCCTGAATCTCATCATCATTCATCTGGATCTCAAGTATTTTGTCGATTAAGATTGGCCTAACTTGGAAACTAGCAAGTAAGGCTTCCTCTTGATTGTCTACCATTGAATTCTCTACTTCTAACTGCACTTCATTCGATCTCAACTCTGCAAGAAGAGGAACACGGCTCGCATGAAAAGCGTTAATTCTACCCTTGGACTTTCTGCTAAGAGCGTCAGCTACCACGTTTGCACGACCAGGGTGATACTCAATCGTGCAATCATAGTCGCTCGATAACTCAATCCATCGATGCTGACGAAGATTCAGTTCCTTCTGGGTAAATAGGTACTAGAGACTCTTATGATCTGAAAAAAAATCCTGCATTTCTCACCATAGAGGTAATGTCTCCAAATCTTCAAAGCAAAGATAATGGCAGCCAATTCCAGATCATGTATAGGGTAATTCTTCTCATGAGGTTTTAACTGGTGCGAAGAGTAAGCAATCACCCTACCATGCTGCATCAAAACGAAACCCAGGCCATTCAACGACGCATCACTATAAATCTCAAAGTTACCATCATCGTCAGGAAGTGTCAAGACATGAGCATGAGTGAGACAATACTTCAACTGCTAGAAACTTCGCTCATAATCATCATCCCACTCGAACTTAATGTCCTTCCTGGTCAACTTTGTCAATGGTAACGCCATGACCGAAAAGTCTTTAACGAACCGCCGATAATAACCTATCAAACCAAGGAAACTCCGAACCTCAGTGACGGTTTGTGGCTGCTCCCAATTATCCACAGCCGCAATCTTCTGAGGGTCAACCTGAATACCCTGAGCTGAAACAACATGACCCAAAAAGGCTACTTCGTTCAACCAAAACTGGCACTTACTGAACTTGGCATACAATCGATGCTCTCTAAGTTTCTTCAACACCAAAGGATCCTAAATAAGAGATCCTAAATGATCTGATTGGCCTCAATAATTGAGGGTGGTTCACTATTGGCCATCCTCACATACACATCTACACGTACAAAATTCCCGTGAGGGCAGAATTGTCATTTCACAACGTCGAATTAAAAATCCCGGAACGGGTTGTCACATTTCAGTACACGCATTTAGATACATTAATTTAATATTAATACATTATGGTGCCTATATTTAGGTACATTAATTTAATATTAATACATTCTGGTGCCTATATTTAGGTACATATATTTTGGTACTAACATTTAAATATATTAGTTCAATATAATATATTTCGGTACACATATTTCGGTGCTAGCATTTAGGTACATTAATTGAGTCTTTCAAGTTTGAAGATTGTTAAATAAAATTAATAAATTAGAAAACTCTTTTTTGGTCAAAAAATAAATTAAAATTTGTGTATTAATAAATTTAAATATTTAATGGGAGACATTAAATAAAATACACATTAATTATTTTGAATTAAGGACACATTAGGGACTAAAATCAATATTCAATCTAACACCAAGTTTTTTTTTTAATTTTAATCTTCTCGAAGGATCAAAATTCAAAAACCCCAACAATGTTTTAGCCGCTGTTGACACAACTGATATGGATTTGGAGTTGCATGTCGTGGAAACTATTGGATTGATTCAGGTTAGGGTTGTGGCTAGTATGACACTATAAGTTTAGTCAATATGACGCTATGACTCTCTTCAAGATTGTTGTGTTACTTCCAACTGCAAACACCAGATTAGTAACTTAGTACAATGTCACAAGTGAGGGTGTCGAACTACATAGACTGATTGGACCTCTAGAAATTTGTAGCTTTGAGGAAACCCCAACTAAACCATGAAAGTAACAAAATGAATGTTTGTTTTTGTATTGTAAACAAAAATAACTTAAAAGGCAAGGAAGATGTAACAATGTATGATATATTGATCTAGAAATAATGGAGATCGGACTATGGATTTTGAATTCACCATTACAAAGTCAATTCATTGTTTATTAAGTTAATCCATATTCAACTACTAAACTGTTTTTAGAGTCGTTTTACATATATATGATCAACCTTAGGATGTGTGGTTTTGATCACATTCTTTTAATCTACAACCTAATTGGGATGTACAACTTCGATTTCAAATTAAGAGTCAATAACATGCAAGCAAACTTCAATAACCAAAGAAAATACACATCAGGATGTTTGCACAGCATTATTTTCATTCATTCACATGTCCACCAAGATTGAGAATGATGTGTATGGTAGCAAAAAAATCCACCATCTACAGGCTAGATGAATTTGTACCTACAAAAAAATTAAGCACCTTTGATAAAAAAAAATGTAAAAAAAAAAAACCAAAGTCATTCGCCAAGGAGTGGGGTAGGAGTGGGATTGGCCAATGGATCTCTGATGCCTAAGTAAGTTTCTCTTAAAAGAGATAGAGTTTAAGACTTAGCTGCGTAACAAATGCTTACCAAAATTAACTGCAGAATAGGGTACTTATAGAGAGATAGTCAGCCACATGTGTACGAATTTTCATGTCATGTTTCGACGTCCAATTGGCCAATGTGTGTCATCTGTTGGATTGTGAAGAGAATTATCCTGAAGATATTATTAATTAAATCAATAATATCTTGGGATTATGTCTTGGTATCATTGATCAGATTTGATTGTGATTCCTTGCTTGATTAAGTTGTCTTCAATAAGAAAAGATTAAAATAGGGATTAGTTATTAATTATATCTTTAATTCATTCGACTTTTCTCCTTGCCTTGAGCTAAAGAGCTTGGAAAAGTTGTACTCAGCACTTTTCAAGGGTTGAGTTGCTCGTGGAACAAATGTGAGCCTCGCCAATTTTATGACGGTATTCTCGTCATTTGTGAATAAAAGTCCATGTATTAGTTCCAAAACTTTGTGTATTATTTTTGGCTCCACAAATTCCTTACACATGATGTGTTACAGGTAAGAGGTGGAAGAAGTGAAGAAGTCCAAGTTGAGTAGGCCTACCAAACATTGGATCTTCGACTGCATTGGATTCTGAGCCCAAACTTGTAGTAAAAGTTTTTTGGGAGATGGAGTCCAATTGGCTACAAAATTTAAAGTTTTATAGGAGATGGAATCCAATTGGCTACAAAATTTATTTAACTCTACCTTAAGTAGAAGATTAAATAAACCTAGAGAACAATTATTTTCTACACAACAAAGACAAAAAATCAAAGGAATTATGAACCTTCCCCTAGTTTTATTCTTTGCTTGCCTTGTGAAGAGTTGATCGTCATCGTTGATGTTGTGCCTACAAGTTAAGAAATAGAAAAACTTTATCTTCTTCATATTGCTGTGACAGAGTAGCCTGGATGAGTGGGTTGGCGCCCACGTGAATTACACAGTAACAAAGATTGCATGTTGATGGAGATTAGTATGGCTGATTGGAGTCGAGGAAAAAAGATGCTAGGATGGCTAGAGTTGTGAATTGAGGACTGGAGTAAGCCAGATGTCGCAAGAGAGAGAAAGAGTAACGAGTCACATGGTCTATTGGGTTCTAGTGGTTCTAGGCTTGTGAACCTGGTGCACTTGGCTGCTAATGATAGTGGATTGGGCCCAACACCAATTGTAGTTGGGAGTCGTGAAGCAAGAGTAGGCGTGGCTGGGAGCTGGTGAGCAGTAGTCAGCATGGCTAGGAGCCGCTAGAGAAGCTTGAGATGGAGACACGAAAGAGGAATGGGTTTAATCTATGAGAGAGGTACGGGGCCTTACTGGTAAGTTAACTTGCTTGCTAGACCTTCAGTAGAGAAGAAATCAAGGATTCTCTCTGCTATTTCCAAAAAGCTTGTTATTGAGCTATCTTCTTCAAAGGATAAAAATGAAGTATATGAGCCGGTGAAACAAATTGATTTGAAAGAAGCTAAAGTCTGAGAAGATCATTATCCCCAACATTTGGGTATAGAGATAGAATGAAGTGTCCATGTGGCTAAATCTGGATTGACTTTTGGAAGTCTCACCATTATGAGAAATGGGAAGGAAAGTTTTCCACTTGGGAAAGTGGATTCAAATGCTCAATAGGAGTTAAAGCAGGCTTATTTTATTGCTGCTACGTCTGTGCTACTTGCCAAGAAATAGGAAACTGCTCGAGTTTAATTCGTCAACTACTGTAGGTGTAGCTGTTGAGGGTGAATTTGTCAAGATTGGAGCTGCTAAAGATGAAGTGGTGGAAGTGTAAGTTGTCGAGTGAGAAGTAGCTGTTGGACAAGAGGTGGTTACTGGAGGCAAGGTGGCTAATGAAGAGCCCAACATCTTCCAAGTTGTTAATTAGTAGTATGCGTTATTCAATTGACTTACATGTTCTGAAAGTTATTAAAATGTTTTCTTCACTTTACTCCATCTTCGTGAAAGTTTATTGATTTTCTAAAAGTTATTAAAAATGTTTTCTTCAGTTTACTTCATGTTTGTTATTCAATTAACTTGCATATTTTGGAAACTTTGCTTACTTGAAGCCTCTTGCAAAAAATTTAACCATAGAATTACAAACTATTCTCGTGGCTTTTAGGCGTTCCTTGCAGGCATGTCTAGGCTATGAGCTTTTGCTTGCTAGGCCATTGAGCTATTGAGTTCATTGTGCAGTGTTGCCCCATAACTATGTGATTTTGGCGCTGCCAAGATGGTCGTTGACTTGATTGCAAGAACCAAATTTCACTTGACCTTAAAACACAAGTAACTTCTTCATTACACATTCGATTTACGTTTCGCTTGCACTCACGCGTTCGGAGTGCTGAGTACTACAAGAATATGGCAATAAAGGGGTTAAAATATTAAAATGAGTTAAAATATTAAATTGAGCTCAAATGTCCATGTAGGATTTCCACTTAGCCCAAGGATATTTTTGTAACTTCACAACTTTCAGGAAAATAAACTACAATAAAATTAGGGATAAGTCGTAACATTAGTTGCTACGGTCTTCGTACCATTCCAAGATACTTGCCCTTTAAAAAGTCGCTTACGAGTGTACATGGTTGAGGTTCATCAATCATATTCGATGCACTTGTGGATCGTCATATGTCGTTAATGTTCCTATAACAATGTTTGAGGAAAATTTTGCATGTGTACCATATTCAAAAAGAATATATCAAGGGAGACCATACCAAGCACATTGCACCTAAGTTTTTCTCTTCAGTTTTCTAAAGCTTGTCTGAGGTATTGGAATGTGTAAACTGTCTAAATTACTCCACTTGTAATATAATTAAGGAGTTTTGTCGAACTTAGGGAGAATATGTGGTAGATACCTATTTGACCTTAATGTACTCTTTTTCCCTTAGTTTAGGAGCATTTGTTCCACGAGGTTTTGCTAACCTGACAAGGCTTTAACTAGGCACCTATCCTTGATTGATTATACCATGAGGTGAGCGTTCTTCATTGTTGTTTCTTCAAGTATTGACTTTGCACTTCTCACCTTTTTCTCTGAGATTTTGGATTTTGTCCTGCTTTGGGTTTTACAATTGTCAAGGTTTTGTGAGTTTTTGTTTCCTTAATGTCCTTAATTTAGATTTGTGTCTATAATTGCCTATATTGTTTGAAGACTTCTACAATCATCTAAGAAGACATGATGTGACTACTGTTTGAGTTTTACACATTCAAGGGAGATTATTGTAGCTAATATCATTTAGGAGTGTGGTTGTGTAAATCTAGAAGTAGGATTTTGATAGGTTTTGGGAATCAAATCCCTTTATGACTTGTATTAGGCCACAAGAAAACAAAAACAATTACAAACTAGTTGAGCTCGCTTTCTCTCTTTCTTTCTCTCTTTCTCTCTTTCTTGAAATCCGAGTTGAAATAAAAATTCAGAAAAGCGTTGAAACCAAGCCCTGGGAGCTTGTTTTAAACCATAAATGGACCGCTGCAATTTACAAACATGATGGGGATACTGCTTGTCAACAAAACCCGCAGGCTATCTCATATATACTTCTTCACATAAATAGCCGTACAGAAATGCATTATGCACATCAAGCTGTCGAACATGCCAATTTTTCGAAACTGCAATACTGAGAACCAGTCTTATGGTACTATGCTTGACAACAGGACTGAATGTCTCTTTGTAATCCACACCAACTTGTTGATGAAACCCATTTGCAACCAAACGTGCTTTATGTCTTTCAATTGTACCATCTGCATTTCTCTTTATTTTGAACACCTACTTGTTGGGCAAAACATTCATGTTGGAACGATATGGAACCAAGTTCCACGTCCCACAACACTGCAAAGCATTAAATTCTTGGACCATGGCATTTCTCCATTCTGGATATTTGACTGTCTGAGTAAAACATGTAGGCTCAGCATGAACATCATTAATATCAACATGTACATGTATAGCATATTTAGGGTTTGGTTTATGTATGCCCGACTTGGAACGTGTGGTTATGGAATGTGGTGGTTCAATAGGAGCCTCGTGAGGCACTGGCATAGGTTCATGACTTACTGTGGATTGCTCATTTAACACGGGAGAGAACCCTAGGAGACTAGGCTGTGAAGTCACATCGAGGTTGTCAGTTTGTATATGTGAAGAAGTAGGAGCATGGTGAGTGACGGTGTGGCATGGGTTGGTAGATGAGGTTTATGGTGGAGATGAATTGAGTGTTTGAATGGAAGTAGATGGCACGGTCAAAGTAAGTGGAATAGTATGGGTGACACGTGGGTATGGGTTGTCAGAATTAATTTGTGTATGAGTATTCAGCCGTACAGGTCACTAGAGGTGACTCCGGCTGACATGATAATATTGATGCATATTGATTTATCTCACCTGCCTGATATTGTTTGCTTTTGAGTTGGTATATCGACATGGCTTATTTCTGAGATTTGATGATGAGTTTGATTTCCGGATGATGTTTTAGTATATGAGTATATATACGTATTATTTTCTGGGAAATTATACTGGATTTACAGTGAGGGGTTATATACGGATTTTTGAAATGGTTTTGAAAAGCTTTGTTTTTGCCCACTCACGTTTTCTGTTTTGCGCCCCTCCAGGTTAGCTGTTAAGGTTCGTATCGACGAAGACTATTGGCGAATCTCTGGTCTGGTGGCTACAGTTGAGGGTATAATTCTTGCCCGTTCTTCTGTATTTCCTTATGCTTTGAAGTCACGTGTGAGATGGGTTCGCTCCCGCTCACGAACACACTCTGATGTTTAGGCACTTTTAGGTTTAAAATTTATTCACATTTATTCCACATCACTACACTTTATGGCTTCGTCACCTTCCAGGTGTCCGCCAGCACAACTCGACTTCAGGGTTCTAGTTGACTTTCTGGGTCGGGGTGTGTCAGGGAGCGTGTCCCCATTTTTTTTGAAAAAATGGAGATCCCTTCCCAGTGGCGAAGTTAGAATTTTCGGTGAGTATTTACAAAGCTAATATTGTGACATCCCACATCGCCCAGGGGAGTGATCCTTAAATGTATATTCCTATCCCTACCTAGCACGAGGCCTTTTGGGAGCTCACTGGCTTCGGGTTCCGTAGGAACTCCGAAGTTAAGCGAGAAGGGGGCTAGAGCAATCCCAGGATGGGTGACCTCCTGGGAAGTTGCTCATGAGTTCCCAAAAACAAAACCATGAGGGCGTGGTCGGGGCCCAAAGTAGACAATATCGTGCTACGGTAATGGAGCGGGCCCGGGAAGTGGTCCCGCCCGGGCCGGGATGTGACAATTGGTATCAGAGCCTAACCCTGGCCGCGTGTGTTGATCAGATCATTTTTATATATATTTTACATCAAATTTACTCGTCTTTTCTTAGTTAGTTCCTTATATTTTTGAGCTATTTACGTTATTTTTATGTTTTATAAGATTTATCAAGCAAAGAAAATAAAAATAGAATAAGTGAAGTTTTAAATAATAAATTTGTCAAAGCTGCCTTACTCACTTATTTTCTTTGTTTATGTTTTCGATTCGGTTTGAGTGATTGAAATTGGTTTGGTTTGTTTTGTGTGAAAAACTAAAGAAAATGGGCTGCCTTAATTCGGTGGAAAGTTAAAAAAAACAAAAGAAAGAAAAAATAAAGGAGAAGCATCTTATGAGTGCATGAAATGATGGAAGCCAAAAAGAAAGGCAGCATAATGGAGGGGTTTTTAACGGAGGGGCCTTGACAGCGTGCAAGAGGCAGCTAAAAAGAAAAGGCAAGCGGAAAGGCTGGCAGACGGAAAAAAAATAAGAAAGAAAAGAATAAAGGGAGCTGCCATTTTGGCAGCGAGAGAGATCCTGAGGAGTGAGTGAAATCAGAGGGAAAATAAAAGAAAAACTGAGGCAGTGCCTTGCAGCTGGCAGCCAATAAAAAAGATGGAAGAAGCCTCGGGAGAGGCTGCTCAAGAGGCTGTTTAAGAGGCGACTGAAAACAGAAGGCAAGGGGGCGCCCATTGGAGATAAGCTGCTCGGGCAGCTGGCCACAGAAAAGAAGAAAATAAAAAATAAAAAAAACGGAATCAGAGGACGCTGCCTCTTGGCAGCGAGAAGGACAGAGGACAGAAATAAGCTGCCATTTGGCAGCTCGGAAGAAAGGCAGCGGACTGTGAGGCGCGGACAGAAGCAGCAAGCTGCCATTTGGCAGCGTGAGGGAGAGGCCGAGAGAAGGCATAGCGTGCCAGCAATGCAGTCAGACGGAGAAAGCAGAGGCTGCCTCTTGGCAGTGTTGGAGAGGCAGTCACGGTGAAAGGGAGGAAAACAGAAGCACAGTGCACAGAGAGCTCACGGCACTGCACAGAATCCTTGCACACTCTCCTATTTCGGTTTTCTCTTCTTGTTTATGCATTCATGTTTAATTTAATTTTCTTTTCAATTATGTTAAACATGTGGAATTAATTTCTGTTTAGTTAGAGGTGAATTTGAAACCATGGATATATGTTTATTATAATTTGATTTACTCCAGTTATGAATTTATGAATGTTGGATGTGGTTTACTTTTCTGTTTTGATTAAGAACTTGTTTATGTATGTGGGTTGAGGGTCGACACTTAATTTGCATGCTTAGACTTGATGCTAGGATATAAGGGAATTTCACCTAATCGTTGTGAACTTATATTCATGAGTAGTAAAGATCGCTAGTCACGATTGTGTTTAGTAAACCCTATGTTGGATTAACATGCGTATTCCATAGTCATGAATGCCTAGTCGATGTTTATGATTTCCATTGAACTTAATGATCTTTGATATGTCTCTCTATCATGCGTATTCCATAGTTAGGGAACTTGATAAGAATAATTTGGTTGTGATGCGTATTCCGTCCAATTCAATGAATCTAGGGAAATCTGAAAGTTAATTTAAGCGGACCTAATTAACTTGGAGCATTGTCATTCATTCGTTTGTTGAAATCATAACTGGGAATCAAATTGTATGCATATGTTCATGTGTGGATAAGGACCCCTCTAACTAGTGTCTCATCATTCTATTTCATAAAAATATATTTTCTTTGAAGTTTGTTTTTAAGTTTCTGTTTTAAATTCAATTTCGTCAAAATCAAACCCCCCCCCCCATTATTAAATTATATTATTTAGTTAGTTTTCATTGTTTTTAATCTTTTAATTTGATTTCCGTCCAAATTATGTCCCTAGTGTCTAGATTGAGTTAATTTGATTGTTTTCATTATTTTGAGTCATTCTAAGTGTGTTTCGAGTTATTAGAGTTTTTAGCCTATTTTTGTGTCCTTGAGTCTTGTTTAATATTTTTAAATTAATTTAGAGTAGATTAGAAATCCCTCCTAATCCCCGGCCTAGAACGATACCCTACTTACATCTATACTACATCTGTCAAAAAGAGGGTTAAATTTGTGCGGTTTTACAACCCATCATGTGTGCCAACGAGGACGTCGGAACCCTAAGGGGGGTGGATTGTGACATCCCACATCGCCCAGGGGAGTGATCCTTAAATGTATATTCTCATCCCTACCTAGCACGAGGCCTTTTGGGAGCTCACTGGCTTCGGGTTCCGTAGGAACTCCGAAGTTAAGCGAGAAGGGGGCTAGAGCAATCCCAGGATGGGTGACCTCCTGGGAAGTTGCTCGTGAGTTCCCAGAAACAAAACCGTGAGGGTGTGGTCGGGGCCCAAAGCGGACAATATCGTGCTATGGTAGTGGAGCGGGCCCGGGAAGTGGTCCCGCCCCGGCCGGGATGTGACAAATATTATATATATATATATATATATATATCAGTATATAATATTATATGTGCATGGTTTGAAAAAATGAGTATATAATATTATATGTGCATATGTTGTTTTAAAATTTAAGCGGATGGTATTTACAAAGCTAATATTTTATATATATATATATATATATATATATATATATTAAAATCAAATGTTCAAAACAACATATGCACATATAATATTATATACTCACAAAAATTATAATTGTCCTTGACGAGTTTTTATATTTTAAAATCGTTTTATTATAACCCCGTTGCCTATACTATTAAACTCAATGAGATAAATAAAAACTTTACAAACCATAACTCTCATGTAATGTGTAGAATAGAGCAGAAACAATAGAGAAACAAAGAAATTTAAAACTTATTTGTTAAATAGATTTCAAATTTAGGATTATAAAAGGGTAAATTACACCATAGCCCCTCAGGTTTGAGGTTTATTACAACCCCATACAACATCTTTAAAACATTTCACTTTCATACCTCAAGTACTATTTTATTTCAATTTCATACAGCCGTTACATTTTCCATCCATTGAACCGTTAAGTGCTGACGTGGCCGCCACATATATGCCACGTGGCTGCCAAATGTCTGCCACGTGGCAAATAAAAATAATTTTTTATTTTTTTTAAATTTAAAAAACCTAAATTTTCTCAACAAAAAAAGGGTAAATTACACCATAACCCCTCAAGTTTGAGGTCTATTACAACTCCATACAACATCTTTAAAACATTTCACTTTCATACATCCAGTACCATTTTGTAGTAGATCCATCTAATTTCGGGTGGAATTTTTGGGGGTGGGTGATGGGGGATGGGAGAAAAGGGTGGCTCGAGTGGGATTTTGGGGGGGGGGGGGTGATGATGGATGGAAGAAGAGGGTGAGTCGGGGAAGATGATTTCAGGGTTTTTTTTTTTTTTTTTTTGAGAAGATTCAGGTTTTTTTAAAATATTAATTAAAAAAAATTGCCACGTGGCAGCCACATCAGCACAAATGTGGCAGCCACGTCAACATTTAACAGACCAATGGATGGAAAATCTAACGGAGATGTTATTTTGAAATAAAATGGTACTGGATGTATGAAAGTGAAATGTTTTAAAGATGTTGTATGAAGTTGTAATAGACTTCAAACCTAAGGGAGTATGGTGTAATTTACCCAATTTTTTTTTTTGGTTGGAAATTTTAGGTTTTTTAAATAAAAAATTATTTTTATTTGCCACGTGGCAGACATTTGGCAGCCACCTGGCATATATGTGGCAGCCACGTCAGCACTTAACGGTTCAATGGATGGAAAATGTAACGGCTGTATGAAATTGAAATAAAATAGTACTTGAGGTATGAAAATGAAATGTTTTAAAGATGTTGTATGGGGTTGTAATAAACCTCAAACCTGAGGGGCTATGGTGTAATTTACCCATTATAAAATGTATGAGATAACAAAAACAAAAGGAGAATTTTTTTAATTTTCATGATTAAAATTGAATGTTTTATATTTAAAGAAAAGTGAAATATTGCTTTGATTTTAAATGCTATTAATGTAACAACCCGTCCCGACATATTAAAATATTGATATTGAAATGACGAAATTACCCCTTCGGGGTTATGTACGTGTGAATGTGTGTGCGAAATGGGCCAATAATTGTATGCCCTCAATTATTGGGGCCAATTAGATCCCTAGGATCCTTTATTTCTGATTGGGGTTAATGATCACACATGCATACCTATCCTCTCTCTCTCACTTCCGTCACTCCCTCTCTCTCTCTCTCTCCTCTCTCACGATCTCACTCTCTCTCTATCCTCAACGTACGGACGCACCCACAAACCACCCAAATCTTCACAGATCGAAGGAACAAATTGCATATTCACACTCCTGAGGTCCCTACGAGTACTTTGGCATCCATTTCAGGTAGGAACTATGCCATTTTCACGTTGAATACGCGAGCTTTAAAATTGTCACTGTTCATGCAAAAATTATTGGTTGATTTTTAGGAGAAACTAAGCTAACCACGAGTCTTAGAAGGTCCCAAGGAGGCTCGGGGACGTTCGTTTGCTAAACGTTGACGTCGGGATCGTCGAGATCAAAGCTAGCCGGTTTTGGAGTTCGTCCCCGAGGAAATCTAAGACCTTTTTCAAGGTTTTTGAAGGTATATTCATGTTCTACACTTAATTTGGAGCACATAGGAAGAAAAATGGGTCAAAATGTTGGAAATGTGCCCTAAAACCAATCATATGATGATACTTTAGGGACATTTCACATGATTAAACTAATCTAGTTTAATATCAAGGGCAAAGATTATTGTTTGAGCGGTCTCATATAAATGTTATATGCTTAAACGATAAAGTCCAAGGAATATGTGATTGGGAGAATGCGATCTAAATAGTTAGATTCATGAGACCATTCTTTCGTAGACACATCCTAAACGTTCCTGATCATAGGATTGCCAATTGGGCATTGACAGTCCGTTAAGATCAGTACGTGCTATGTCTTCTCTCGGGGAGAGTGACTAGTCTCGAGTCATTGATGTGAGTGACACCAAGACAAGTACGTAGGTGCTCAATAGAGAATGAGTTCACTGAACACGATCAACGATGAGTTCTCATATTCATGTCACGTGAGAACTCATGGTTAGGATAATGCAAATTAGTCCTTTGACCTGAGGCATCATAGTTGTCTTGTGGTTAGGTCCTTGATCTTTGATCGTGTCAAATGGCATTCCTTTGGAGTGTCCACGGCATGGTTGGGGTCAAGCTATCTAGCCATGGAGACAAGTGAATGCGCAACAAGGGATCTCTGACCTTCAAACCGTTGAGGGAGAATACTCTATGATATGATTTAGAATCTCTGGCCAGAGTATGAATGAGATGTTGGAATGCGTTCCAGATCACATTCAAGGTAATCATATAAGTGCGAGATTCACATTGGATAGTAGACATGAATAAACTATCAAGCCAAACAATGTGGTCAAGAGTATTGTATTAGAGAAGGACCGTATTGCATTTGTAATCCTAAACTGAATAGGTTCTCCACCTCTTCTGATTAGCTTGGGTAACCATGATATGCTGCTAGGTGTCACTCATGGTTTGTGGAAGCCCTAAACGTGTGTAAACACTAAAGGGAGAATTGAAAGTAAGTTTCAAATTCACAATCGATTTGAAAGAGTTTGAATCGCCCACTGCCTCGCTAAAAGGAACCTAATGGATCGTACACCGTGTAAGGTAGAGATTGAAGATTCAAAGGAGATGAGTAAGAATAATTAAATGGTTTAATTATTTATGGCAAGGATTAATTAATATGATTATTAATCAAACGAATAAGTTCGTTAAAGACCTCGGGATGGTTTTGGACCTTAAGGCCCAATGGGCTTCGAACGTCAAGTCCATTAACTTAAGTTGTATGACAACTTAATGAATAATGATTCACAAAGGCCCAAAGAGCCCAATTAATCCCTAAGGCCGGCCAACTAATGAAGGGTAGCAAACTTGGACTTATTTACAAGTTTGCCACTCAAATGAATTAAGGTATAAATTTGACTTTGTAGCCAAAATTCATTTAGGGTTTGTTTTTGGGAAATTGGAGAGAAGAAAAGCTCTCCCTTCTCTCTAGAAATGGCCGGCCACCCTTGGAGGGTTTAGCTAGCACTCTAGCTCCTCCAAGGTCACTCATTTTCTTCTTAATCAAAACCTTGGTGTAGAAACTTAGAGTTCTCAATTTTGAGAACTTAGAGAACCTATCCTTTCTATATAAATCCATAGTTTTAAGATGCAAGGAATGAAGGCCCTCTCTTTGGGTGATTAGCCTTTGCTTATGCAAAGAGGAATCTACAAAGGTATTAATTTCAACTCACTTGTTTTGAGTTGTTTAAAGGTTCACCAATCTACTAGGCTTTGAACATTCATGGGTAATGTTTTGTTTTTAAGTATATGCAAGCATGATTCCGCCTTTAATTTGTTAATTGCATGCTAATGATATTGCTTAAATGAACATGTTTCTCTAAAATAATCCTTCAAGTGGTATCAGAGCCTAGGTCTAGTAGTTGGTGAATCCTTTTGGGTTTTGTATTTCATAATATGTGATTTAAAAGTTGTAAAATGTTACAAGCTTTATTCTTGTTTTATGAATGTAAATTTTGTTGGAAAATTTGGCATCTCAAATGTTGTAGATGTAGTTCATATGAGCATGAATATTGAAGCTAAAATTTGGTGCCAAGAATTTTGGGATTTTCGGCCAAATTAAAAGGGTGATTTTTGGGTTCTTGTTTGTCTTGTTAAAATGTTTTTCAAGTGACTTTTGGAACCCCTAAGTACCCTAGTTTGGTTATATGAAATTTCCCTTAAGATTAAATGGTTTTGGGATGTTTTTGGGTGAAAAATGATCATGGAAAAATTTTGAGTTTTTCATGAGTGTTCTTCATTGTTCTTGACATTTTAGCCAAGAACAAAAAGGTTTGGTGTTTTGATTCAAAGTTTTGAATTATTTCATAAAGTTTTGTTATTAGATATTTTCATATATTTATTAATGATTAACATTTTTAATGTTAGTCAAAACTTTGAAAAATATGTTAGATATTTGTTTGAAAGGTGTAAGAAACATTAATGGGTGTGTAAGGTATAAATCCCATTCACACACACCTTGCATGCTTTATGTCAAAAACTACAAATCAACACACACATCACACCAAGTTGTCTCCCAAGGCCGGCCACTCCCTAGTGGGAGTACTTTTGGGGCTTTCATGCAATTACATAAAGTTTTGATACTTTTGTGTATTTGCACTTTGGCCCAAAAGTTTACGTTTTTACGTTTAGGTCCAAAAACGCTAAAGGACAAATTGTTTTGCTCCTTTAATGAAGTTTTTACATTTGTGGAAAATTTTGGGTTCTAGTTGTGATTACATGAAGTAGTGTACTTTTGTGTTTTTACAAAGTGACCCCAAAAGTTTAAGTTTTTGCAAAATAGCCCAAAAGTTGTGGCTAATTGCAAAATAGCCCAAAAGTTGAGGTTAATTGCACAATGGCCCAAATAAGTTGAGGTCATTACATTTAGGCCCAAATTAAATAGAGAACAAAAATTGTTTTGTCTCTTTAAATGAGAATTGGATTTTCATTTAGTTAGCTCCATTTAAAATCAAATTTTATGGATACAAAAACCAAATGAAAAATGTTGCATTCAATTTAATTAGTTAAAGTGTTAATTAATTAAAGGGTGATTATGAACCTAAGCCTACGATAATTGAGCTATGTGAAAGGCCGTTTCAAATTTGTTTGAACCATGGGAATGTGTAGATTAGATTTTGGTTGTAATTTGATTAGATCAAATGTTGTAAAAGAGCATAAGCTCTTCTTTAATTTAAAGTAATTTGATTTGATCAATTGTTGTAAAAGAGCATAAGCTCTTCTTTACTTTGAAGTACTTCTTTCTTGCTTTATATGATATGCATGAAAATGAAGTAGTTGAGTCCAACGCCCCTAAGACAACACGCCTTAATATGATTAAACGCGTAACTAAAATCAATCACCATCCCTAGTCCGAGATTCAACACAAGGCTCGTGTTGGATCTATTAAAAGGTTCATAGTCATCCTAAGGCCCTAAGGCAACTATATAGTCCATCAATGAATGCAAACCTTATGTTAGTAGTATCATGTACTCTTGCTTTAAAAACCGTTTTAAAAGCTTAGTGGGAGTATTATATACAACTAAATAAATCATATGGACCAATAGTTGTGATAGGACCAAAAATGTTTTAATTGGATTAAAATGTATATTAATATGTGATGAGACCTAAAAACCCTCAACCTAACCAATATTAAGTTGATAAGCGTGAGAGTGCTTTTGAACACTCTTTCGTGGCCTTCCACCGTGGTAGGTCCGAACGTTTGTGACGTGTACATCGGCTTCACCCTATCATGGGGGAGTACAAAGTGCATGCTTACACTCGGGGAGGATTCTATACACATACATGATGTTGTGAAAGGTAGGCAACAAGAATAGCCAACATCGTATCATCGTGAGGTTGTTCTTGAACCCCTAACTTGAACTCGCATGGTGGGAATGACTTAACTAAGTGCAATGGAGCCAACATCATATCATTGTGAGGTGACATTCTCTAGAGGCCAAATTAGATGGGTTCTTACATAAAGATGTAAATGAGTAAGCGTACTCTCTCATTGTTATTAATGCTAGCCAACATCGTATCATCGTGAGGTGGGCTTGGTAATAGTGAGTCTCCCATAACCTACTAAGAGTTTCCTCCAAAACTCTCGAATTCCGATGAGGGATATGGAATTTGCCAAAAATAGTGGGTGGTGCTATTTTGATTTAAAGACCCAAATCAAATAGCTTAAAATCAATCAATTTATATTCGTTATGTATTTGTTTACCAATATATTTGCAAACGCTATCCAAAACTTGACAAAGAAAAACCGAACACTTTAGTTTCCGAACTTGGTGCCACAATCCCATAGATTGTCTTGAATGGATTGTAAAAGTACCTAAGTAGTCTCATCCTCACAATCTTCCTATTGATAATGTATCATTGGAAGAACATGTTAGATAAGTCTATCATAAAGAGGACAACAATCTTAATGTCATAATTCTTCAAATACAAATTGTTGTATGAAGAAATAAGAGTTGTTTTGAACAACCCTTAATCAACGCAAACATTAAGTGCTTGTCTCTTTGTTGCATGAACAAGGAACTTGAGAAGAAAGCACAAGGGCATGGACACTTTATGTGCCATGATTCTTCACTTACAAATCGTTGTATGAAGAAATGAGAGTTGCCTTGAACAACTCTTGAATGTTTGTAATTATGTTTAGAACATAATGGTTGGTTGACAAAAATAGTCCATCAACATGGACTTATGATGATTTTGAATCATTGTATGTTGAAGTGTTAAAACACTTAACGAGGCGGAAACTAGGCAAGGACTTCACTTTTGTGTCCCTATCCTAATCCCTCACTAAGTTTATTGTAAACTAATTGGTGAACAATAACCACACGCTCTCCAAATTGTTTGATGTGTATAACACAATTGAAACAAGTTTCAAGAGAGATAGTGGGAGTTTAGGGACCATGACTATTGTAGTCAAAGGAGAAGTCAAATGAAGAAGATAAAATTTAACTCCAAGGGAACAAACTTTCTTTATGAAAGGATGGACATTGGAAGGGGTATTTGCAAGAAATGTCTTGCAAGTGTCAAGAACACACCTTTCGAAGGTGTTGTAAATTGTTCTTGAAATAAATTCAAAACAGTTGGTTCTTCTACTTGAAATACATGATTCTGTATTAGCAACTATGTTTTACAAATTGTTGTAAAAGTGTGCTAATAAGAAGTAGAAGATTAATGAGTAAAGAGAAAGTACTTCACATTCGAAACGTGAATAAAATATAGATCTCTGCGAAAGCGGATTGTACTTACTTCCTCATATGAACTACCAAATGAAGAATGATTAGATTATTGTAATCTAATTAATTGTCTCTATAGTAGAGATGATGTGGTAGTGTTGACTGTTTAGAATATAACGATGCTTAAAACCCAAAAGGTTGCAAGGTAGTGACTAATCCCAACTAAGTTGTGATACCTCTAAAACATAAATTACGAGTTGGTTATGGATGGATGCTTTGGATCGTTAGATCCGGATCCAATGCCTTCTTGTTAAAATTTTATAGAGGCGAAATGTTCGAATCTTTATTCTTTTGGAAAGAAGAAAGAATCACAAAGTTGTTGAGGTTAATTCACTTAGATGTTAGTGGCACTTATCCACAACATAATGCTACTCATGTTGTATGACATTCACCGAAGATCACTCTCGGTTGGACTATAGTTTATTTTGAATAAACACAAGTCCGAATACTTTGCAAAATGTTTCAAAGAATTCAAGAAATGTAAGTTGATGAGTAAGACGTCTAAAGTATTTACCTCCTTAGATTTGATCCAAGGGAAGATAACACTTTAGATGAGTTTCCTTGAAAGATATCAAGGAAATTGGCATCATAAGATAATAAATTTCTGCATTAGAAGAAGAACGTACTCAAATATGATTTAGTTCGTTGGATATTATCTATTACCCATATATAGGATATATATATATACTTCTAAAAACAATGTGATTGTGAATTAGAAGATCTTCCAAAATTTTCTTAACTCCATAAGATGTAGTTGGAAAGAAAGACAAATCTTAAGCATGTTAAGATTTAGGGTTGTGTGCTAATAAGCAATATTTGTTTGAGAACAATCTTGTGAGATATCCTTAAATTAACCTTTGGATATCACTTCTATAAACCAACTAACAAATGTTGTTTTGTTGGGTAGTTCATTGTAATCCTACAATATGATTTGCATAAGCGCAAATGAACGAGAGATAGAACTCAAAGAATGGGTTCTTTGAGAGACAAGATAGTGATCAACAAATATAACAACCTAGTTCCTATACCAGAAGCTCCAAGGTAGTCGAGAAGGATTTATAAACCGTCTTAGTTGAATGGTTTGGACTTTATGACTATGTCATAGAGTTGCACCTCTTAATTCGAAAGAAATAAGAATGAAAAATCCTTATGACTACATTAAGTGTGTGTGTATATACGATATATACTCAAGGAAATGGTAAAGTACCATTTGACTCGAAATAATGAAACCTTAATGGCTAATTGGTAGCTTAAGGTGACTACACTCAAAGAGTATGGTTGACTTTGAAGAAACCATCTTTGATATAGTCTAAGTTTCAATTAATTCGAGGATTGCTAGCTACAACTAAATGGTGATTAAATGTTTGGACATAATATGGGTTTCCATAACCATTATTAAGATAGTCTTGATAATGTATGTCTAAAACTATAAATCACAAGACATGTAAGTTGTAGAGATCCATCCATCATGGATCTTAGCAAGCTAGTGGGAGCTATAACCGTCTTATGAAAGATCAAATCGTTTGATTTCTCATAAAGATGTAAATAAATCTTTTGTTTACTAGGTTTACAAAAGATTAGTGGGAGTTAATCATATTCCTAAATTTAAATATATATATGATATATTAATTTTTGGAAATGAAATGAATACTTCTTCGTTAAAGTTATGACTTTAAACATTCTATAAACGATAGAATATATATATGGGAGATATAGTCTATAATAGACAAGAGATGCTAGGAAGTTTCTCAAATGTTGATAAACTTCAATTTGAATGACAATTCTAGTAAGACTAGGAAGTTGTTCTTCTCAAAGGGAATGTACCCTTTGACTCCCAAAGTAAGAATGCGTAAATAGAATCCTTTATGCATACGCAGAAAGGTGATTTATGTATTTCATATTGTATGAAAAACATTGATATGAGTTGTACCTAGAACGGTACATGACGATATCAGTGCAAGTCCAGGATCAGAACCATGGCAACTGTCAAGTGAGTCCTTCAGTATTTAAGAAATATTAAAGGATAAATTCCTCAATAATTGAGGAAGGATTAGAGTAACGTAATGGAAGCGTAAATGTATTAGATTATGAATCTAATCCATCATTGGATGTTTCTTCATTATGAATGAAGAGATAAACAGATATCTCTTTATTATGACTAAAGAGATATTTGGATGGAAACATTAAAGTAATGACTTTAGTGTGTTCCATTATGAATGCAAAATATATTGCCATATAGAAGCTTACAACAATGTTGTTTGGATGGGAAAGTTCATTTATGAACTCTCTATTCGGTTCCAACCAGAAAGTGTATGACACTAATGAGGCGATAGCTCAAGCCAGGGAATCAAGGTCTCATCAAGATCCGAACTCATATGAGAGACTGAACCACATGATTGAGAATCATGTATAATGGTGACGTTGTTAATCTCAAGATTGCTTCTATGGATAACATATAGATATCCATTGTCTAGGCCTACTATTCAGCCATTTTTGAAATGACTACAGAAGATGTATCATAACTGATGACAAAGCTGATTGGCTCTAGTGCAAGTGGGAGATTGTTGGAAATGTGCCCTAAAACCAATCATATGATGATACTTTACGGACATTTCACATGATTAAACTAATCTAGTTTAATATCAAGGGCAAAGATTATTGTTTGAGCGGTCTCATATAAATGTTATATGCTTAAACGATAAAGTCCAAGGAATATGTGATTGGGAGAATGCGATCTAAAGAAGTTAGATACATGAGACCATTCTTTCGTAGACACATCCTAAACGTTCCTGATCATAGGATTGCCAATTGGGCATTGACCGTCCGTTAAGATCAGTACGTGATATGTCTTCTCTCAGGGAGAGTGACTAGTCTCCAGTCATTGGTGTGAGTGACACCAAGACAAGTACGTAGGTGCTCAATAGAGAATGAGTTCACTGAACACGATCAACAACGAGTTCTCATATTCATGTCACGTGAGAACTCATGGTTAGGATAATGCAAATTAGTCCTTTGACCTGAGGCATCATAATTGTCTTGTGGTTAGGTCCTTGATCTTTGATCGTGTCAAATGGCATTCCTTTGGAGTGTCCACGGCATGGTTGGGGTCAAGCTATCTAGTCATGGAGACAAGTGAATGCGCAACAAGGGATCTCTAACCTTCAAACCGTTGAGGGAGAATACTCTATGATATGATTTAGAATCTCTGGCCAGAGTATGAATGAGATGTTGGAATGTGTTCCAGATCACATTCAATAGAATCATATAAGCACGAGGTTCATATTGGATAGTAGACATGAATAAACTATCAAGCCAAACAATGTGGTCAAGAGTATTGTATTAGAGAAGGACCGTATTGCATTTGTAATCCTAAACTGAATAGGTTCTCTACCTCTTCTGATTAGCTTGGGTAACCATGATATGCTGCTAGGTGTCACTCATGGTTTGTGGAAGCCCTAAACGTGTATAAACACTAAAGGGAGAATTGAAAGTTAGTTTCAAATTCACAATCGATTTAAAAGAGTTTGAATCGCCCACTGCCTCGCTAAAAGGAACCTAATGGATCGTACACCGTGTAAGGTAAAGATTGAAGATTCAACGGAGATGAGTAAGAATAATTAAATGGTTTAATTATTTATGGCAAGGATTAATTAATATGTTAATTAATCAAACGAATGAGTTCGTTAAAGACCTCGGGATAGTTTTGGACCTTAAGGCCCAATGGGCTTCGAACGTCAAGTCCATTAACTTAAGTTGTATGACAACTTAATGAATAATGATTCACAAAGGCCCAAAGAGCCCAATTAATCCCTAAGGCCGGCCAACTAATGAAGGGTAGCAAACTTGGACTTATTTACAAGTTTGCCACTCAAATGAATTAAGGTATAAATTTGACTTTATAGCCAAAATTCATTTAGGGTTTGTTTTTGGGAAATTGGAGAGAAGAAAAGCTCTCCCTCATCTCTAGAAATGGCCGGCCACCCTTGGAGGGTTTAGCTAGCACTCTAGCTCCTCCAAGGTCACTCATTTTCTTCTTAATCAAAACCTTGGTGTAGAAACTTAGAGGTTCTCAATTTTGAGAACTTAGAGAACCTATCCTTTCTATATAAATCCATAGTTTTAAGATGCAAGGAATGAAGGCCCTCTCTTTGGGTGATTAGCCTTTGCTTATGCAAAGAGGAATCTACAAAGGTATTAATTTCAACTCACTTGTTTTGAGTTGTTTAAAGGTTCACCAATCTACTAGGCTTTGAACATTCATGGGTAATGTTTTGTTTTTAAGTATATGCAAGCATGATTCCGCCTTTAATTTGTTAATTGCATGCTAATGATATTGCTTAAATGAACATGTTTCTCTAAAATAATCCTTCACAAAAAGGATGAAAAATGAGCAAGATAGGACGATTTGAAAATTACCCAGGAATTCCGGCAAAACCAGTCGCCGGAGAAGACGACCGAAGTTGGAATATTCCGACGCCGTTAACTGACCCCGTTACTGACGCCGTTAAAGTTGACGGAATATTCCAGGAATATTCCTGACGGCGTTAACTGACGCCGTCAGTGTGCACTGCGCGTGGCCGCGCGTGGGGGCGCGTGGGTCCGTGCCACGCCAGGCGCGTGGGGGCGCGTGGAACAGTGAAAAATTATTTTAAAAATATGGGGATGTTCGTGACGACGAGTAGGTCACGTTGGTATATTCAAATACCAAAATTGAGCTATGTATGAGAAGTTATTCCCGTATTTGCGTGTATGTGCTTAAATGACGTATTTTTAGTAATTTCTCATATAGGTGAGACGTATACCGAGGACGAGCGTAGCCAGGCTAGACGCGGGGGCTACGACCCAGCGACTTATCAGTGAGTGGGCAGCTATTTACCGTATTTACCTATATGTTATTATTATTTTCCCAGAAAACGATAAATGAACGTTTATGTGATTTTAATGCCATGCAAAGTATTCATATATTATTATTGATGCATTAATGATTGCATATTCATATGTTGGTGCTGCGGACGCACAGGTAAGTGTCAGGTAAGATCATATGCTGGTTATGATGAGAATGATGTGATATGATGTGATTAGAGCTCATATACTTGCACATTGATATTAGTGCTTCCGCCCAGAGTTAGGGGCACAGTCTTTCACGTGTCGTTCACCTCTCGCACCGCATGCTCGCCTTGGATCCAAGTTAGGTGCACAGTCTTGTCGTATAGACCACCTTTGAGTGGATTCGACTCGTAGGTGACCCGCGAATCATTCGCACAATCTTCACGTGATTGTAGCACTAGAGCATATTTACTTGATATACATGATATTGAGTAGACCACCAGATGTGGTAGTGATGATTGTGCAGTATTGATATATACATGATGTTATGAGCTATATGAGATTTAATGGCCGAGGGCCAAGATGATTACCTGGCATTTGATCACATCAACAGTTTATGATTGAGTTTCTGTTTTGGATACTTTGGCATGGCATACATATACTTTTCAGCATGATTTTGAGAACCTATACATATATATGAATGTATATTTTGATTATGGGAAATTATACAGGTTTTACGGTGAAGGGCTATATATTTGAGAAAAGATTGGTTTTAAAAAGGAATTGTTTTGCTGACCCACTCAGTTTTGTTTTTCGCCCATCTAGGTACTAGGTAGCTAGAGGTTCTTTTGGTGGACGCGAGGGCTTATCGGCAGTTCTGACACATTCATTTATGTATGACACCGGTCGTGTTATCTAAACTTATTTCATGCTTGACTGCATTCGAACTTAGAACGCTCTGATTATGTATAAGTACCTTATTATGCCTCTAGTACACTATCTTACCTAGGTTGCTAGTGGTTTTGATTTTAATCAGTTCGTACTCAGTTATCGATCTTAGCTTCCGCACAGCGCACATGGCTACGTCACACTCACGTGACGGCCAGCACGCCCCACTTTTGGGTCGGGGTGTGTCAATTAATTTGTGTTAAGGAGATTGAAACTTGGAAAGCAGAACTTGAAGCAATAGAAAGATGCATAATTCTCATATGTATATTTGTTTAAGAAAGTCAGGATAGGCCCAGGCAATCCCTGGTCCTTTACTCCCTCCACCAGTCTTAAGCTCGCTGTATATATATATATATTGCATATCAAATATATATTATTGTATTATTATGTAATACAAATTTAAAAAAATTATAAAACATATTAAAAATAAAAATATCAAGTAATTTAAAAAGGAAAGTTTTCATGAAAAGAGTTTAGGCTAAGTTTATTTTAACAAAAAATCATGCTATAACTTTATTTAATTAAAAAAACTTAAATTTTAATGAAATACCCTTAAATTTTAATAAAGATGACAAAAGAACTTAAATTTTAATGAAAATGACACAATTTTAATATAAAAAAAATATAAAAAAACCTCGACACGCGGACACTATTTATGAAATTTAATGATACTAACTATTTATATAACTAAATGCTACTATACTATTTATGAAACTAATAGGTACTACACTATTTATAAAACTAAACGGTACTATACTATTTATGAAACTGAACGATACTACATTATTTACTGGTCTAGATTCATAAATAGAACCTAACCCTTAGTTTACTTTCATTAATAATGTCTAGTTATTGAGTCATGTTTTATAAATAGTGTTTCGTAATTGGTACAGTTTCATAAATATTGTCTCATTCTTCGTCTAGTTTCATAAATACTATAGTAAGAAGCAATAGAGAAGCCAATAATTGTGGGAAAACTAAAAATTTGAAGTAAAATAGGGTATAGTCGTGGGAAAACTAAAAATTTGAAGTTAAATAGGGTTTTAGTGATTAAATTTAAACTACGTCTCTCCACAAACACATTAATCTCCAAGACATCAAACAATATGAATTACAAAAAGCAGGAATAAAATGTTCTATCACATTAAGGAGCAACAGATAAGCCAATAATCGTGCAAATGGTTCTCTTCAAGTGCAGCTCCATGAGATTTAGTTGTGTAGGTTCACAGTTTAATGCCAATGGTTCTTCCCTGCTTGAAGAAATAGACAGATTACTTCCAAATATGAATGCACACATATATGTATATTTATATGTATAGAGATTTGGGATTAGAGCATATAAATTTGCTTATATGTTCACTACTTATTAGTTAGTGTATGGGATGGGTACTTTGACTCTCTCTGCATCATTTCCTCCATTGAAGCCTCCAGAATGTGTGGATTCGGTATGTCCTTGTGCTTCTCCAGCACAGTACGGAGTGTTCTTCTTTGGACTCTATCTGATTACCACGGGGACTGGTGGCATCAAGGCATGTGTTTCGTCCTTTTGGGCGGACCAATTTGATGATACAGATAAAACGGAAAGAGTAAAGAAGGGATCATTCTTCAACTGGTTTTACTTTTCTATCAATATCGAGTTCTCTGCTAGTCTGGGCTTAAGACAGTGATGGGTGGGGGATAGGATTTGGTATCCACACTTGTTTTTCACGCGCTTTTGATTGGATTTTTCTTTTGTGTTTTTTTCCTCATATGGTTTAACATTAAATAAAGTTATTAAATGACTTTTGGTTAAAATGTAAAGTTTTGAAGTTATTTTTATTAGTTTTTTTTTAAATACCAAACACATTAAAATTTTATAATAATTAATTTAAAAGTGTAAAAAATGTGAAAAAATAGGCAAACGTTCGTGATCGCATCCTCTATACTTTGAGGATTGGTATATTGTTGTTTGAATTTTTAGAACCATAAAAAACCTCGTGAATTTTATTTTCAAAGGAGTTCAAAATAAATAAAATTCATAATTATTAATGTACAAGTCTGATTGGATCCTCAACCTTGAAACACAACTCCCTTTATTTTGCACATTGTTGAACATTTGGTATTTTGTACTAATGTACTAATGTTTTTTCATTAGGCTCTTATTTTGAATATGTAATACTTGAAAGACAATGTTTTTTTACTTATTTTTTTAATGTTTTAAATTAATATTTATGTGACAATGTGAAAAAAAAACTATAATACTAAATTAGTATTATGTTTTCCATTTTTTTTGGGTCAACTTATGTTTTTCATTTTCATTATTTATTGTTTTAAAATATATTTTCTTTAACGAGTAACATGTCGGATCATATTACCTGATAATATTAACGGGTCGATTTCGAATCGGGTCATATTACCCATTTACTTTAATTGGTGTTACACGACAAGACCCGTTAAGATATCAGATATGTCACGAAAACGACACGAATACCAAGTCTGGCTACTGCTACTCTTTTTTTTTTTCTCTTACCTCTCTAAGGGGGAAAATTTTTGACTAGACAACACACTATGTCAGTCATTAGTTAGGTAGTGAAGTTAACACAAATATAATACTTAATTTTTATCAAGAGGAAATATCACTTGGATCGTAATACTAATTAATCTCTCTTAAACATTCGAGCATGAATGAATTGAATTTAAAGAAAACTAATGAAAAGAGCTTCACAACTTTGAATTTTAACCAAAAAACACTTACTAACTTTATTTAATAGTTAGGACAAACCCAACATTAAATCAGCCCAATCAAAACTTGCCCAAACAATGAGTTTCCGATTTTACCCCTAATGCAACACCTTCTCTCGTTTATTTTATCCGTTTTCACTTCAGATGAAATAAAAAATTTGTATGGTTTCTACAAGTTTCTACAGATCTCATGTCATCTTCCCTCTGCTATTTTCTCAATTTATAATTTTGATTTGATCGTCTGCGATGGAGATGACGCTACCCTTGTGATCCATGAGGGAGTCAAGGCCAAGAAGAGTTTGAGAAGTTCGGGACGCTCCCGACCACTCTTCCATTGATAACTAGGAGTTTGAGTGAGTTCTGACAATCATCAAAGATAGCTTAAATATGGACTCCAAGAGGTACTTGTAAATTTGGTTTCGAATTTGTGAAAAAGTGTGGATTTGTTTTTCTCTATTTATTTTCTGCATATTTGGGGCCTTCTAGTTGTGATTATGTTGACTATTTATGGGCTTTTGCAATATTTTACTCATATCTTTTTCAAGTGATTTTTTAAGAAGATGAAATGATTAAAGTGTTTGGAGTTTTCTGGTTGCTTTTGATTTGTAGAGCTTTTATTGTTTAAATTAATAAATGAATTATTTTTAAAATGTAAAGATTGGTTGGTTTGCAGTAGAATAGAACATTTGAATCTGTTTTCACAGCTTGCTGCAAGAGAAGATAAATATGCAAGTCAAATTTGCAATCAAGAACGATGTCACCGAACTACTATTTTTCTTCATGAAACTTAAGCATTCAATTTTTATTTTGTTTTATATTTTGATTTGGCCTATGATGCACTTTCATTGTCCTCTTGATTCCTGCAGCTAATTGGAAATACCCCGTTGGTATCACTGTTTCGTAAACTAAACATTGACTATTTATCAGAACAATAGTACTATCACTGTTTCGTAAACTAAAAGTACTGACTATTTATCAAACGAATAATAGTACTATCACTGTTTCGTAAACTTATCAAATGAATAATAGTACTATCACTGTTTCGTAAACTAAACACTGACTATTTGTTAAACGGAACACTAGTACTATCACTGTTTCGTAAACTAAACATTGACTATTTATTAAACGGACACTAGTACTATCAATGTTTCGTAAACTAAACACTGACTATTTGTAGAAGTTTGGATTATACAAGTGAATGTGCAATGTGATACACTCGGTGAAATTATGTCATTTTCCAATCTAAAGTTCATTATTTTGTAGTGATTTGTGGAATTTAATTTTTTTTAATTTATTTGATGGGAGGCGAGGAGAGGAATTGGAGATAATTAATTATGTTGGGGGTTAATTGGTATCGACTGAAAAAAGTTTTTTTATTTTTGACAAATCCTCTAGAAAATGGCATATTTGTAAATAAATGAGGTAATGACATATTTGTAAATAAATAAAAGTTTAATTCTAACAAAAGTAAGCTAATGGAAGGCAGGGGCATGGATGAAAAATGAATTTCTTAATTTGCACGTGAGACTTCCTTGTTTTGGTTGCTCTTTCTAGTTTTTGTCATTTTTCATTAAAATTTAAGTCCTTTTTATTAAATAAAGTTAGTAAATGATTTTTGGTTAATAAAAAGTTTGAAAAAGCCTTTTTCATTAAAACTCCCTTGAATTTATGCCCTAAATTAGGGGAAGATGAAGAAGTTTAAACAAATTAGCACTAAGTTATGGAAAATCATCCCTCTAATCTCGTATAAGCAATATTGCCAACTACAGGATTTGGTTCCGCGTTTTCAAATGCTACGGGACATTTTTGTGAAGTGTCAAACAATAGCTAAACTGATTCTCTAGAGGGCCCAGTTTCAGAATACTGTTATGCAAAGGGCACTTCAAACTTGTAATTTTTATTGCCTGCAAAGGGAAGGAAAAAGGAAAAACATAAAACCACAAGATAACATAAGCAGTTAAAATGTCTAGCACAAGATAGCATTCAGTCATTCCCCCAAACAAAGAAATGCGAGGAAGTTACCGCGTACTTTCCTTACGGCTTGAAAGCATCAATCCTATACATGGTAGTTACTTTGAGATTATCCTAATCATGATTTCTTACAGTGAAAAAAGAAAGGCAGTACCATTTCACATATTCTCGTCGAAAATTTACAAATTTAACTGAACAGGAAGAAATGGCTACGGGACCATCAACCCTTTTCGGATCGAAGTGAATGAGACTCAGAAGTCTATAGGAAAAAGACTTGACTCACCAAATGCAGAGGCAGGCAGTCTTTGTCAATATCATGTTATTTTGTAAACAGTAAGCAAGCCCTCTTCATATCTATAATAGGCCGAGCGCTTTCAGCTGCTGAATATGCTCAGATGGGAGAGGAGGGGCAGACCAATCAGATCCTGTCATCTCACCATCAACATCCTCAACAACATATTCCTACACGAGTGAACAAACTTTTCCCAATAAAGATCCGGAAGACAATATCCAGTATCATTACCGCATACAGAAATGATAAATTGTTTATTTAGTTTATAGTACAGTACACAAAAATCTGTTAAAGCCATTACGGATTTAAGTAGACCCCCTAATTCATCATCAAAACAACTCATAGATCAAGCTAAGCAGATGACATAAAAGCTTCCAGAGCTAAGCATGCCTTGTTCCATAAAATGGGCCACAAGGACATGATCGACACCTCATAAACTAATGGAACTTGGAAGCGCATCTTAAAACTTATAAGCAAAATAAGTGCTTGACTAAACAATAAAACTTTTGACAGGTCTGATAATACAATTATGTCCCAAACCATAGTGCTTTAGCAAAATTTGACTTAAACTGAGGTTCAATTGCAACATGTGCAAGTAGGTGCCCCTCTACTGAACTCGACTACAATTTGGTGGCCTTAGTAGATCAGGAAAACAATTCAAGAATGACGTTCAGTCATTGATCTTTACTTCTTGGTTTAGTGCATGATGAAATGGTAATCTGTAATCAGTGTCTACACGGTATATCAACATGACCTGAAAAACCAAATATAAAAGGTCCCTAACTCACTTTTGTCAGCATCCTTTTTGCAAGTATATGATAATGCCGCTGCCAAATCCGTTGTCCAACCATTGTAGCTACCAGGACACTGTAGAATATCCCAATCACGGTAAAAAGTCCCAGTACAATCAGAGCCATTATAAATAATATTGGTAGCCCTGCTTCACCAGCGCCTCCCAAGCAACCACATTCACCTGCCATACTTGCACAACTTCCCCAGCATGTAGTACAGTCAGTCCACATACAAAGTGTTCCAGGTAAATGACAGTCTGCACACACACTGCAATGATTGTTCAAAATTAAGTTTCCTCATCCAAAAATTGATTTCAAAGAACAAACACTAGATTGTCATGTGAACTAATGCATCATAAGGATAACATATCATATTAGGCAGATAAAAGGAGTGGACAGATGTAACACAATAAGGCCTCATTTGTTAGAGAGGATTGGCTTGGATAGGACTATTTACTAAATTGAAGGCATTTTAAAGGAAGAAATGGATGACAACTTTCATATTTTGTCCAAGTTGAAAGTTACTCATGAAGGAAAGATATCCCTACTAATCCCACCAAGATGGTAGAATTAAAAGGACAACTTTTCTTCATAAGTAATCTTCATCTTGGACAAAATAAGAAAGTTTTCATCCATTTTTTCATTCAAAATGCCTTTACAAAAATGCCTTTGATATGGTAAAGGCATTTTGATTAGTCCTACCCAAGCCAATCCTCTCTAACAAACGAGGTCTAAGTGTCTAGGTTGTGATATATTATAGAGTATCCAACTATTGATGCAGTAAACCAAAAGGAGCAAACAAAAGAAAATTGAGTTGATGCCATCAGGTATTGAGTCAAATTTTCAAACATTGTTGGAATTCTAGAAAATGCATACAGATGATAGATAATTACAAGTACAAAGTTTGATAATATGAATGAAACCTATCTACAGTAAATAGAAAGTCAACAAAAAGTCCTGGTACAAGATATTAAGTGAAAAAAAATATTTAAAAATAAATAAAAAAACATATTAGTAAAGTGTAATTTATTCATGGAAAATACATTTCCTCATTTGCCAATGAAGCAATTGAAATGAAAAGGGACAAAGGAACAGCAAGTCGACAATCCAGTATATGCATGCAAGGAATCAAATGTCAAAATTTTCAAATCTATATACCATTATTAAGGGAATCCTCCATATCAACCAATGAGGGTGAAAAAAAATGCCCATAAATTATTTTAATTTGAATAAAATAAATTTAACATGTTCAAGGGAGAAGGATGATTGTCACGAACAATACAGAGCACACCTGTAAAATCTAAGAGTTGCTTTGGTTTTAACTTTTAACTTGGTTTTATTATCCATGCATCGATATCTTACAAACACAAATACTTCAGGGTAAATACAAAAGGGAATTGTTATTGGCACTCCAAAAATCCAATTGTGTACTCCAAACTTATTATATTAGAAAGGAAAATACTGTTATGAGGAGTGCACAATTAGATTTTTGGAGTGCTAATAATAGTTTCCATACAAAATCTTAATACATTTAAGAGGTGTAATATGACCATGTAAACAGCCTGTAGAATTAAATCATGTGTACCAAGTGGGTTAAAGATTTCCAAGTGTAGACTTATACCCAGGCTGACAGCAACAAAGGCATAATTCACGACATGGCTGAGCCAAATCATTGCGCACTCTACGGTCATAACAAGTAATGAAGCAGCCAGACAACCCAAGCAAAGCGAAAAACAACAGAGCTCCTGTAGTCAACAATAGAAGTATCTAAATTACCAAAACCAAAAAAGAGAAGATTAACCCAGAGAACAAAGGAGCAAACATGTACTCTACCATTATGCTAAATCTACATTTCAATATTTGAATCAGACGATTACTAATTCCCTACACAAACTTCCATGGGACACAATTTATGAACCCTAAACCCTCAAACCCAAAAATCAGAGAACCAGAGTAAAATGTAGAAATGCTATGTATAAAACAATGGTAGTGTTGTGAGAGATAACTATGTTTCATTGGAGAAAAAAGATTTATCCGAGAACAGAATTTAACTATCTTGAAAATTTTGTTATTCTGTGCAATAAAGATCGAGATACCATAACAAAATGCTAATGTCATTATTTAACAGCACAGTGTTCAGCCGGTCATTTATCATAAATCTGTAACCCAATAACACACCACTAAATCTATTACCCCTTCAGTTTGTGTCTTCCTCCCGTGAAGGTCTTGAAGTCCCCCTCACTATCTGTATTTCTTTTAGCCCTTTTATTAATGGGATAAAACTTCTCTGGTTTAAACATGGCTACAGAAAATATCACTAGACACGTTTGCGGATCTTCATTATATATTTCCTGAACTTTAAAACATCAAATTGATCTGTAAATTTCAGAATGGCTACAAACACAATATTAATTTGTACAACCAGATTCCCAATAAGTTCATGAGTTTTCGGAAACCATTTTATCAGCAAACATGAAAGTGAAGTGAAACGAATCCATGTGCTTTCACCTGGGAACAAAACTATTCACTGTTGTCACACCTATATGTGAATCTTTCAGTCAGCAACTGTCAAACAGATGGAGACAAAAATAAAGTTGATCATGCGTTTAATGAAGTCATCATATCTAATCTCCATTCTATCACCTCTATTCTAGTATTTAAAAGGGAAAAGAAAACGTTTCTGTATTGACACAATAACAAATGAGACATTTTAATATGAATGATCCTTGATTAGTGTTTGAGCACCAAAACTAGACCCACTAATCGTATGGCCCTTGACCAGTTACTTTTCAAGGACCATAATATCCTCTAAGCTGCTTTGATCAAAACATAAGAAAGCTTGCTTGGTAAATAATGATTTAAATTCGAAGCAAGACTCTATCAGTGCAATTAATTCAAATCTAAAGTACTCTTAGAAGATCTACCTCTTCTTTTTTTCTGAACAATCTGATAAACATATCATCTAAAAAATCTTGATCACAAAGACATAGATATAAGTTGGATAACAAACAGAGAGAATTCAGGCCAAGGTGCCATAATAATTTTGTATGACCCAAAATCAGAATCGCATACACTATAACAACATTTATCACTAAATTAATTCTCTAGCATAAGCATTTACATTATAACTTGAGACTTTACCACATATATAGTAGAAACTAAGCTCGCTGTCAAAACCCCATGCAAGACGAAGCCAGAATTGCTGGGAACCATCTATTAAATAAGCCAAATAGGCCAATGACGTAATCAGCTGTACAATGAACAAAAATATTCAATGTTTATATATGAAAATCATATGCAAACTATCAAAGCAAAACAAAGCAACTAAAAGAAAAAACCAATGACCTACAAGCTGAACGGCCAGAAATATAAATATAATGTCCCTCGTCACAAAGAATCGGAATTTCAAGGTTCGCCATTTTCTGTCAGCAACAACATGAACTCTCAAGTGATAAGGAGCCTTGCAGGTTGTACAATGAGCAAATGCAAACCCTTCCTGAAAAAGTTAGATACGATAATCAGATATCATTTGGAGAAACCTAACAAAAAGCCCAGCACCAACATGTGGACAGACATTGCTAATTCGTCTTAGATAAGTCATACACATTATGCAAAGGCCAATTAAAGCCCATTTCCGAGGTCTTCAAATGTGGTCTTACTGCAACAGTCTAAAACTGACTGAAGTAGCCACCAACAAGGAAAACGAAATTAATTTTCTACACATGCAAACCACACTGCGATCAGTATCTTCTTAACAAACAGCTGGCAAGTGGCAACAAATCATGACAATGCAAGCCTAACAAGATCTCGAATCCATTTCAGCATGCCAGACAGCCAGAGACATTAGGGTTGACGGGAACTTCACTTCAATAGAATTCGTTTCATACCTGACTACAACAAGCACATTTTGATGCCCATAAACGACTCAACAATCTAGATTCTAATTTTTGACCTTTGCTTGTCATTGGATTGCATTCTATTATTTTTTAAACATCTGAAAGTAAATCATAAAACAGAACTAATACAGTTTGATAAGAATGATCGACAACAAGTAATTAATTACGATAGAGTAGACGGATGGGAATCATGGGATCATTAAGCTTGCATTTGCATGGAAAACCACAACATGGTGTTATATGCACTGAATTTGAAAAGAGAAAACCAAAAGCAGAAAAAATAGAGATGGCAACAAAACCTTTACAGCTCTCCAATGATCCAAACACTCCCGGTGGACATACTTGGAAGTCCCTTTGCACTTGCACGGAGCAATGAAGTCCCTGCCTGAGTGGAAAAAATCCCACTATAAGCTTCTAATACCAAACTCTAAGCATAGGAACCCACAAAAAGAATCATAATTTTACACAAAAATTCGAAATACATTTGAACTTATTAAAAAAAATAGAATTGTGCACCATTTCCAATTGCAAGACACGCTGATTAGGTTGGTTGACTTGAAAAAAAAATTAGAACTTGGCAAAAACCAATCCTATAGAAAATCAAATCAATTGGGTGAGCGAATAAGAGAAGTGGAAGAGAAATACCATCACTTTCAAGGCAAATTCGGCACTGGATTTGTTCGCCAGGGCCCGCCTCGAGGTCGATCTCGCTAGGCTCGGTGATCTGCTTCGGAGGGATGAGAGGCGAAGCGTCTGAGTGATCGGCCATGGAATTAATTTAGAGAAATGGGTCTCTTCAGTTTCGAAAATGTGAGTATTGCATCGAGCCAAGCCCTAATTGATTTCCCCAATTTCTCTTTCTGTTGCTCCTCTCTCCATCGGTTGGTTGTTGTTGAATGGTCTTATTGCGACAAGAGATTTTTTAATGTTCTCGTGGGATACGTCGTATGTTGGGGAAGTTATTTGTTCAAACCAAGGTCTAAAATATTCATAATATTCCGATATTTTCATCGAAATTTTCATGTTTTTAGACTATCGATATTTTCGATGTCATCGATATTTTCATCAAACTTTCCGTGTTTTTTAAATTTCTATATTTGAAAAAACACCAAGGGGATTTGAATCCCTCCCATTTTACTCCTTCAACACCTTGACCACTATATCACTTATATTTTTGTGAAAATATGCTAAAATATTTAGATATTTTCTACACTCACAATGTTTGCCAGCTCGCTATATAATCAACTTAAATCAGTTAAATCCATCATGCAATGCATTTCCTTCTAATTTTTTGTGATAAACTAATAGATAATTGACTAAATAAACATCCTGCAAAGTTTCAATAAAAATTTCTAAGTTTTTCTTACAATTTCCGTGGTTTTTATTCAATTTTTATTGATATCGATAATATCTCGATATTTCCATCGAAATTTTCGTGTTTTTAGACTACCGATATTTCCGATATCATCGATATTTAATACCTTGGTTCAAAGCAGCTTTTATTCGTGCTTTAGTCACACTAGTTTTTTGGTACGTGTTAACTCGCATGCGAGAGATCACAAACGCTGCACTTCCCTAAAAATTGTATGTTTGGTGAGAGGGCTGTCAAAAGTTCCAAAAGATTGAGGTCATGTTACTAAGAAATTAAGAGGGTGTATTCAATTGAGATTTTGAGAGATTTTAATTCTTTTAATGAATCTAGGGGTATTCAATCAGGAATTTGAGTGATTATTTGAAATTCATTGTGTATTCAATCAAGATTTTAAGATAGTTTATTAAAATCCTCAGAAATTCAGGTGTATTCAATTAGGATTTTAAAGAAGTTTATAACATTTCAGGTGTATTCAATTAGAATTTAATTTTAAAGAATTTGAATAAGTTGAGGAATTAGAGAGAATTAGAGAGATTTTGTAGTGTATTTTAAGTATCTACAAATCTCTTCTCTTCCCAAGAGATTTTGAAAGAATTGAATCAAAATTTTATATAGAATCTCTACAAATCAATTAGACTATAAAAATCCATGAATTTATAAATCCATCAAAATCTCTCAAATTCTCAATTGAATACACCCCCTTAAATGAGGGCCACCAAGAGCATTCATATGTATACTCCCCTCCAAAAAGATCGCTAATTCGCTTCTTCCCAAACAAACAAAAAAAAGGCTCTCTAATTCGCAATGTTAAAAGGAACATGGCATTTTTGCCATTCATTCTTACTGCACGCATACTTTCATGGAGTGTTTACCAAACCGGAACGGAATGGCAAGAAACAGATTTGCATTCTTTTCCAGGCATTCAAGCCGTTTACTAACATTTCCGAAATGAAAAACAAGATAGGGTCCACTTAAAATTAGGAATTGGATCCCTAAATCTCCCAGAATTGGATCCCTTAGATGGAGGTGGTATTTGGATTCCGGGGAGAAGGCTCTTCCAGGAATCCAACTTTTATACCCAAACTACCCCCTAGATGGATGGACTTCGAAGACTGAGTTGGTGGAATGGGTTGTCATTGGCAAAGAACTGATTTGAAACTCGTTCGGTGCCGCATCTGCCAATTGAACAACACTCACCTGGAATTGAAGCTGCAGTGGTGGTGGATCCACTGCTATGGTGGTTGTGGGGTATATTCTAGTGGCTGTGTGGTTGGAGAGAGATGGAGGGAGATGAGAAGTAGATGGAAACATAGGAGGGGGAAGCTGAAGATAGTTGGGGTATGTGAGGTGTAGACCATGAAAGGAGATAGTTGGGGTATGAGATGGCAACGAGACCGCAGTGCAACTGGACAAGGAAAGGCAGGGGGTGAAGGGCAGTGCAAGGAAAGGCAAGGTGGGCTAGGGAGGCGTAAGGGGATGGATTTGGTAATTGGAATGTTTAGAAAGGCAGAGGTGGGTGGAGAAAGGAATTTGATTAAGAAATTTAATTTAATTAAGATATAGATGAATTTTATTATATGAGTTTAATTTAATTAAGTAGTATGAAAATAATTTATTTATGTAAGGGCAATTTAGTAAGTAAACTAGTTTCAATTCTGATTGAAGTGAATTAGTAAACAACTTATATGGACTCAACATCATTCTTACTCCGATTCTAGACAGTTTTAGTAAACAACTCCATCAGGAATATGATTCTGATTCCACCTTATTTCAATTCCTCCTCAATTCAATTCTTCTTCAATCCAATTCATTTCAATCTGATTACGGATTAGTAAACACGCCTTCAATGTTGTGTGTATCTATTGTATAATTATGCTTTATTTTTTGCTATAGTATAAGGCATAGGTTCAGTCATTGAACATTGTATATCATCAACATCATCACGTGCAGCAAAATAGCATTTTTTTTTATTTATCAACCCCCCTATCTATCTAATCCAACAAAATAGAAAGAAAAGAAAAAAACAATATAAAAGAATACAGAAAAGTAAAAAACTGCTTGACAAAAGGCAGTCATCTTTACTACTCATCGACTTATCACAAACTTGTGCAGTATTTGATACTTCAAGTATTTTTCGACCCTCCCCTCTATATAACTTTCTCCATTTCCATGTAGTTTGTACTTAATTTAATTCCTAACTACATTTGATATATAGTTTAGCAGTAATACAAATTGGAATTTATTTACTTGCAATGCCTAGTTTCTCGACATATATATTTGGCCCTCTCTGATTCTAACCGCAGTCGCGTTCTGAAGTCCTATAATTTAAAAGTATGTTAAGTTCTAGTGTTTAAATTCAAATACAAAGCAAGATGTGAAAAGCAAAATCTCTACAAACTCATTAATCTCTAAAGTATCAAAACGTCCCAAAGCAAAATAACAGCCAATCATGTTCCCATACCCATGTCATCTCTGTCCGACTTTTTTTTCTATGAACAGAGATTGTCCTTAGGCCACTCAATTTGAAAGCAAACTCTGCACATTTTTATGAACCTACAGACAAAAATCAACATAATAGAAGTTAAAAGGTGACTTGATGACTGACATGAAATACTTTATATCTCAAACCAAGGGCAAGTGAATTATCAAATGAAAAGAGTTAAACTAAATCAGACATTTCGACAAAAAAAAGAGGAAAAAAAACCTAAATCAGACATTGTTCTCAATTTATTAGCAAAGCTATGACTTGTAGGAGGGCAAAGAATTCAATTTAGTACTAAAAGCAATAACACATACAATTAATCTATTCTATAATGAATCTGTTCTATACAAATTCGGAGTTTAGGCGTTTCTTCCTAACAACACACCCAAAATATGAGTTTTTAATAGATCCAATTTATTCCATACATAATCGTGGTAGGGTTATTGTGTTCCTCACTTCCTGTATTTCTTCTCCCAATAAATACGGAACCAAACCTAAGAGCTCAAATGTGCACATTCAATCACTCAAACATAATTATAAGAGAAGGTTTTTCATAGGAAATTAATAAGATTTGTCACGCAAAGTAAGATTTCGTCGCTCAAAATCTCGCGCGATGAAATTTTTGTCGCGCATGGTTCATCGCGCAAAACTCGTGAAAATAGGGTTTGCGTGACGAAAATTAATCTTCATTGCGCAAAGGTACTTTGTGCGACGAAATTTTTTTTAGTTTTTTTTATTTTTTTATTTAATTAAATTAATTTAATATTTTGCGCGACAAAATATTTGGTAGCGCAAGGTTTTGCGTAACTAAAGGTTTTGGTTTTTTTTATTTAATTAAATTGACTTTTTGTTTTCTTATTTCTATTATTTAATTATAGTAATTCTTTGCACGACGAAATATTTGATAGCGCAAGATTTTTTGAATTTTTACTTTTTTTAATTGTATAGCTTTGTTTTTTTAATTACTTAAATTTAAATTGACATATTCAAAATAAAATTACATATAAAAATAGTGATAAAATTATCCATAATATACATTATATTAAAAATGTACATATAAATTAACAAATTACAATAATAAAATCCTAATACAAGGCTATTGTGGTGGTGGTAGTGGGGGATATGGTCCGATAGTGTCATAATCGTCAACTCCTCAATTTTCAACGTCAAAATCCCGACGATTCCTTACCCAAAAAAAAAAAAAAAAAAAAACAAACAAACAAACAAACATGGTCAAATAACAAAAAAAAAACATAAAATAATACCAAAAAAATGGGCATAACCTCCCCTAAAATTGGAATACCCCAAATCCAACCCCAAACTCCACCCCTCACCTTATATCCAACCCCAAACCCAAAATTAACTCCAAAAACACATATTAATAAAAAATAAATTAAAATTTATGGAGAAAATACCTTTTGGCAAGATTGAAAGTGAGTGAGATAGGGAGACAGGAGTAAGTGAGAGATAGGGTGAGAGATATGGAGATAGGAGTAAGTGAGAGATAGGGAGAGATGAGAGAGTGTGTGTATGATAGGAGACTATTTATGCGACTTAATTAGCTTGTTTCTTTGCATTTATTTAGTTAGTTGATACTTATTAGAGTGTTTTAAGCCATTTTCGTGTGTTTGTAGGTTCAAATGACAAAGTTGGCAAGAAAGTGCAGTTTGGAGGATTTTAGAGTAGTTTTGGGCTTGGAATGGATAGCACATGCATGAAGCAAGGTGAATGGACGTTTTTGAATTCAAGAGAGGCTAGGAATGTGCTTAGCATCTGGAGAAATTAATTCAAGACTTCGAAGATAAGGAATCAACTCAAAATAAGGAAATCTTATCCAAACTGCCTTATCTTATCCTTATCTTATCCAATCTTATCTTATCCAACCTAATCTTATCTTATCCTAATCCTATTTCACCTAAATTCCAGCTGCAAGGGGGAGTTATTTTCAGATTAAGACACATAAAAACTTGGTTCTAGAAGCTCTATCCCTTCTCCTAAAAAGGTGCCGCACCACCCCTTTTTAGAAGCCTAGAAACTGGCCGCACCCCCTCTCTTTATTCTCCCTGTTTTCTGACTTTTAGTTAACCTTTTCCTTGTGGGATTGAAGTGTTAAATCGTTATCCAAAACTACCTTGTGCCATGCCTTAGCCCTATAAATACAATCACTTTGTACCGCATAATGCACCACCACACACAAGAGAACTAGAAATTAGAAAAACCTATGTGCTGCAGCTTTGCAAGGAAGGAGAAGAGAAGCTGGAGCCATGCTTGCCATTCAAGACGTTTGGGTTCGTTTGTTTGGCATCACTAGCCCTTACTGGACTAGACTGGACTAAGTTTTAGTCTAGTCTTGTGTTTGTTCCCTACCCGGTCTAAGTTTAGTGGGAGAAGACTGCTAAGCCGCCCTCTAATCCTGTCATCTTCCTTCTCCTTCGCACATTCGCACATCAACCACTGCAACTGCAGCTTATGGATGTTTTCAATTTTTGTGGTTCTTCGAGTGGAATGTGTGAGAAATTCACCCTTATATGGAGATCTTAGTAGTGGATTAGGGATGTATCATATCCAAGTAATTCAAGCATGTTTTTGCTCCCATTAGTATTAGTTATTGACTCATTGGACTCCATACAAAGTTTCTGTGATGTTTTCTTCCACAATTTTAAATAATCTTCCTGGTGTCCACTACAGAAGATGCGGTAGAACTCATGGAGTATGCTCTTGAAGAGAACTATCTTGTCCTTGCTGCGTCATGCTTACAAGTTTTCTTAAATAATCTTCCTGATTGTTTGAATGACAACCAAGTGGTGGATATATTCAAGCATGCTGATAGACAACAGAGATCAATCATGGTTGGGCAAGCCTCGTTTTCACTATATTGTTTATTAAGTGAAGTTTGTATGAACCTTGATCCACAGTCAAATAAAACAACTTGTTTCTTGGAACGGTTGGTAGAGTTTTCTGAAAATGATAGACAAAGAATGATGGCATTCCATCAGTTGGGATGCCTGAGGCTCTTAAGAAAAGAGTATGACGAAGCTAAGAGCCTTTTTGAAGAAGCTCTGAATGCAGGCCATATATATTCAATTGCAGGATTAGCTAAACTGAGTTACATTAAGGGCCATAAACTTTGGTCATATGAAAAGCTGAGCTCTGTAATCTGCGCTGTTACGCCACTTGGATGGATGTATCAGGATAGGTCCTTATACTGTGAAGGTGATAAGAGATGGGAAGACCTTAAGAAAGTATCTGAGCTGGATCCAACTCTTGCTTACCCTTACATGTATCGTGCAGCTACATTAATGAGGAAACAGAATGTTCAAGCTGCGCTTGTAGAAATTAATCGTGTTCTGGGGTTTAAACTTGCGTTAGAATGCTTGGAACTCCGGTTCGGTTTTTATCTTGCTCTTGAGGACTATAAATCAGCCATTTGTGATGTTTAAGCAACTCTTACTTTCTCCCTGAATTATAGGATGTTTGAGGGATGGGTGGCAGCATCCCAACTTCGGACACTTGTGCGTGAGCATGTAGAAAATTAGACAATAACAGATTATTGGCTGCAATTGTACGATCGTTGGTATTTAGTTGATGATATTGGGTCTCTCTCGGTTATTTACCAGATGCTTGAAGTTGACTTGTCACAAGTATCTTTTTATGTACTTGCATTTGTTGAAGTTGCATGTATTGGGCAATCTTCTTTTTCTTCTTTTGGGTGATAGAGTTTAAACCAAGCTACATTTGCAAATTAAAAGAGCTTAGAGAACAGATGTAGATTAAAAGAGCTTAGGATTTGTGTACACGGATCCCATAAGCCAGTGAGAGCTTAGCTACAAAAGCCTTTATATAGAATAAAATTGAGAAATTCCATAGTTCAAGTTCCCGAACACTCACTTTGATGCCTAGATGTGCCTTAAGGGGTGGGGAGTCTCATCCACTTGAAATGTAATGTTGTTCATTATATGATAAGCTGAAGAATTTTGAAAATTTATAAATATCTGATCACCAATTTGCCATCTTAAACTCAACTATAATATGTCACAATTGTCCTCCTTTTTTAAGATTTATAACATACATGGCAAAAATATGCTTTAATTAACCAATATCGTGAGATTTGTAGCATTACTCTATTACACAATGGCAAAAATTTTAGGGCGTTGGGCACAGGTAATTGGAGCTATTAAAATAGAACAATAATGTAGTCTTAGTCTAAAGCAAACACAAATCTGGTGAACAGTACTGTTTTCATTATCATGCTTCTTAGTCCGACACTGCACAAAACACTTCACTAAGTTAGTCCAGCTTAGTCGAGTCTAAGCCAATCCAGCTTAGTTCCTGTAACTAGTCCAGTCCGAGACAGTCCGGTGCAACAAACGCACCCTTGGATTGTTGGAGCGTTTCTAGGCGTATTCTATCTTTGTTTTCAATGTTTAAATTTAATTGTCTTTGTTTAATTGCGAACATGCGGAACTAAACTCGTTTTAGCTAGATGTGAATTCAAAGCCATGAACATATATGTGATATGAATTGATTACATCCAGTTATTATTTCATAAATCGTGAATGCAATTTACTTAACTGTTTGATTGAGAACTTATTCTGGTGTGTTGATTAAGGGGGCCCACTTAGTTTGCATGAATGAATTGGATGGTAAAATATAAGGGAGTTTCACCTAATAGTTACGAACTTATATTTACAAGTAGTGGAGGTTGCTAGTCACGATCGCGTTAAGTAAATTCCTAGCAAGAGTATCATGTTGTTCATAGTTACTAATGTCATGTCAATGCTTATGATTTTCATAGAACTTAAAGATCTTTGATATGTATCTCTATCACGCTGTTCATATAAGGAACTTTATAAGAATAATTTGGTTGCGTCACTGAGTCCAATTAAATAAATTTAGGAAAATCTGATGGTTAATTAGTGCTGTTCACAGTTAACTTGGGGCATTGTCATTCATGGTTTATAGGAATAATAACTGGAAATCAATTTCTGTTGCATATGTGTCATGTGTGGAGAAGGACCCTCTAGCTAGCCTTTCACCCTTTAAGTCACCCCCATTTCGTACCGTTTAAGTTTGTTTCTGCAAGTTCGTTTGTTTAAGTTTTAAATTTGTCAAAACAACCCCCCATTTAGTATTTCGAGTTTTCTTAGTTTAATTTTCGTCCAATCACCTCTTAGTGCTAGTTTTGAGTCATAGGAACTTAGTTTGTGTGTTTTGAGTCAGTTTAGCTTATTTTGAGTAGTATAAGTCTAGTTTTCTATTTTTGAAGTCTAGTTTAGTGATTTAGAGTTAAATTTGCATAGATTAGCATCCCTTCTAATCCCCGGCCTAGAATGATCCCTACTTACATATACTACAATTATCAAAAAGAGGGTTTAAGTTTGTGTTCTATTTTATATCACATCAAAGAGAGAGAGAGAGAGAGAGAGAGGGGTCGAATTTGGGGAGAGGGAAAGAGAGGAAGAGGTAAGAGAACTAGATAGAGACATTGAGAAAATTGTGGAGGAGTTATTTTGGTTTTAAAAACCGTATCACTTTGAGTGACAAAAGATTGGGCGTGCAAAGTGTAAATTTTTTTTCTTGTGCCCCATTTTTGGTGACACACCCCAACCTAAATCGAGGCACGCTGCTCGTCACGTGAGGGTGACGTAGCCACGTGCGCAGTGTGGAAGTGATAGTGATAAGAAAATGTGAGTAAATAAAAACCAAATTAACTAATTTATACTAGGAACAAATATATAAGTGTGTGAAGGTGTTTAAGGTGATAATACACATATCAGAGCATATATGTCCTAGGAGCAGTCCAGCATCAAATATTAATTATACAAAATATGAAAGGAAGTTCCTACCTATTTGTAGAACTATCAGAACCGTCGTGAAGTCTTCGTGAGCCACCAATCTGAACGTCTACCTAGAACCTGGAGGGGCGCAAAAAAAAAAAACGTGAGTGAGCAAAAACAAAGGTTTTGAAAAACACATTTCACCTTTCAAATACCGTAAAACCCGTATAATTTCCCAATAAATATATATATATATATATATATATATATATATATATATATATATATATACGTATTTAGAATGATGCTCGATAATGAAGAAAACCAAATATATGCCATGTCAAATACCTCATAAACAAATGTGTAAGCCAAGTGATGTGATGTAATGTAAAAGTAATGTGTCAGCCGGAGTCACCGAATGTGACTTGGACAACTGAATCTATAGCTTATAAATATGTATTCTTGCACATAAGTCGGAACCACCTAACGTGGTCTATACAAAAGGCTAGTGTAAATAAATACGCTCAAGTGCTACGATCACGTGAAGGCTGTGCAAAGTATTGCAAGTCACCTACAAGTCAGAACCACCTAGTGTGGTTTGTACAACAAGCTGGCACCTGCCTTGGATCCAAGGTGAGTGTGTGGTGTGAGAGGTGAACAATCATGTGAAGGCTAGGCCCTAGCCACAGGCGGAGCACTAGCACCATGGTGCAGGATATTGAGCACTAATTGTATCAAAACATAAGTATACTCACCTTAATCACTATCATCATGATTCATGATGTACTCACTTAGGGCTTACCTGGCCTCAATGAATAATATGCACATCTATACTAATGTATGTATTAACATGTAAGGCGATTGACATGGCATATAAAACATAAATCCATTAAAAAATATTTATAGGAAAAGCATAAAGCATATATATACGCATATCTATAAAACCAAAAGCCCACTCACTGGTATGTAGCTAGGTCGTAACCCCCGAGTCTTGTCTGGTCGTACTCGTCCTCGGGATACATCTTATCTATATGAGAAATCATTGATTTAATGTTAATTATAACGCACATATATGAAACCTAGGATTAATTTCTCATACATTTCTCAATTGGAGTGTTTGAATATACCAATGTGATCTACACAACACCACGAACACCCCTATATTTTTAAAATAATTTTCTGAGTCCCCACACGCGGGCACGTGCCTGGCATGGTGGACGGAAAACCTAACGCCGTTAGGGAATATTTTGTTAAATAGAATCATATTTTGTTATCTTTACTTAACACCATTAGTATATTCCGTCAAAGTTGATGGAATATTCTCTATCTTCTCCGGTGGGCTTCGCCGGAGCTGCCATCTGTGTTGCCAGTTTTTGGAAAATTTTAAAATCTTAATAACTTCTTCATTTCATCATCAAATTCCATGAACTTTACACCAAATTAAAGCTCTCAACAAGGAGGGCACGATCTTACCTATTTGGAGCCTTAAATCTAACGAAAACTTGTCAGAATATGCTTCAATACTCTGGCTATCACTGCAACTCGCTAAACCTAAGTGCCTCAACATCTAAACTTCCCAAATTTAGTCTAGGGTTCCTATTGAGTTCATTAGGAAACTTTTTAAGCCTTGAAACTTCGTAAAATTGCGACGATCACGTCGGAACAAATACGACTCCTCACCGGAGTTTATAGAATCTCAGATTTCGAAGCCGACTTACCTAACTAATGGTATCACTAGATTTAGGAATAAGTATATGGGAATCTCAAGCTCAATCCGAGGTGTTTTGATAAAGATATGGGTGTATAAGGGTTTGGTTGTACGGACGAGAGAGATGGCTTAATAATTTAGTCCAATAGGAAAACAAAACAACCTACACACTTTGATTGACCCAAAATTATAGGAAGGAAGGTAATTGGTGAATGGTTTAATTCCTTATTTTTAACCCAATTATATTCTAACATTCATAACATTTCCATTACGAACCCAATTCGGCCCTAATTCGTGTCAACACACTCGTGGCATCGTGCACGATTTAATGACGTCGGTGAGGAAATTTTTTTAATTCTAAATATATACATCCACGTCACTAAACCTCAAGGGCATTAATTTCACTATACATGCTCGGGGATGGAATATATATATATATATATATATTAATTCGAAACGGGTTGTAACAATCTACCCCCTTACAAAAATTTCGTCCCCGAAATTTCTATACACAACTATAACATATCAATACCCATAAAATAGACGTGGATATAAATCTCACATTTGATCCTCGGTTTCCCAAGTTACTTCCTCTACTGAATGGTTCTTCCACAAGACTTTTACCATTCACACAGTCTTGTTCCTAAGAACCTTATCCTTTCAATCTAAAATCGTCACTGGCTCCTCATCATAAGTGAAATCCGGATTAATCTCTAGTGGCTGAGGAGGAGTCACGTGTGATGAATCAGTGACATAATGGCGAAGCATGGATACGTGAAAAACATCATGTACCTTTGACAGCTCCAGAGGCAACTCTAGTCTACAGGCGACTTCACCGACTCTCTCGGTGATCTGGTATGGTCCTATATAGCTAGGACTTAACTTACCCTTTTTACCAAACTGTACTACACCTTTTGAAGGAAAAATTTTGTCCTAGCAAAGAACATGCAAGAATATTTGAACACATATGCAAACTATTAACACATTAAAGTAGGCATGCATTCAAAAACAATTCATAAAACCCATGACTTTCAAAGCCTAGTGAATGGTGAACCAATAAACTCTTTAACTACATTAAAGAGAAGAAAGGATTTAGAGATTCATTACCCTTGAAGCTCATCCTTGACTACACAAGGGATTCACCCAAGTGGAGGGCCTTCAAGTCACCTCCTTGCTCCTTGGATATTCCTTGTGATTTTCTTACTTTTAGTGCTCCTTTGCTTCTTTGAGGATTTGAGGATGTGTTCTCCAAAACACCAAAAACTTGACATCTCTAAGTCTCCACACCAAGGATGTAGTGTGAAGATGAAATGGATGACTTAGAGAAGAAAAGATTGCTAGCTAAATCCTCTCTAAATGGCCGGCCTCTTTTGAGAAAAAGAGAGATAAATATTTCACCTCTTTTGCTTAAGAAAACCCTAAATGAAAATAAAGCTATAAAGTTGCTTTTATACTTCATTTCATGTGAGTGGCAAACTTGTAATTAATCCAAGTTTGCAACCATCACCCTTATGGCCGGCCTTACCTTTGTTATTGGGCTAATTGCCCATTTTGTTTTAGTTGTCATACAACTTAAACATAATGGGCCTTGTGGACCAAAACACTTTTGGGCCCCGAAGCCCAAAACCAACTAAAAAGCCCAACACGAACATTTCGTATAATTAATTAACTAATTAATTAACTTTGACCATTCTTCAATTAAACCATTTAATTGCATATCCATTTCATTTAATTACTTCACTTTCATCCTTACTCGGTGTACGATCCATTAGGTTCCAATTAGCGAGGTAGTGGGCGATCGTTACTTTTAACGATCGATTGTGAATTGAAACCACATTTCAATTCTCCCTTAAAATTAGTGTTTGCTAATCTTTAGGGCTTCCACAAACCATGAGTGACACCTATCCAGTTACAACTACAATGCAATACGGTCCTTCTCTAATACAATACTCTTAATCACATTGTTTAAGCGATAGTTTGTTTCATGTCTACTATCCAATGTGACACTTCCCTATATGATTCAATTGAATAAGATTTGGAACAAACTTCCTAAGTCATATTCATATGCTTTGGCCAAAGACTCTCGAATCATATGTTAGAGTATTCTCCTTCCACCATGGAAGGTTAGAGATCCCTTGTTGTGCATTCATATGCCTACATGACTAGATAGCTTGACCCCAACAATGCCGTGGATATTCCAATGGAATGCCATTTGACATGATCAAAGATCAAGGACCTAACCATTAGACATCTATGATGCCTCAGGTCAAAGGACTACTTTGCATATTGTAACCATCGAGTTCTTACATGACATGTATGTTCGAACTCTCTTTTGATCGTAGTTCAGTGTACTCGATTACTCTTTCGAGCACCTATGTGTTTGTCTTAGTGTCCAACACTAAATGACTTGAGACTTGTCATACTCGCTCTTGAGTCGACATAACACATACTAACCTTAGCGGATTGTCAATGCCCAATTGGCAATCCTATGGCTAGGAACGTTTTAGGAATGAACATAAGAGAAAGGTCTCGTTAATCTAACTTACTTAAATCACTTATCTCTTAGATCAAATACATTCCTTGGATTCCCTTATTGCTTAAACACAAGATACAATAAATAGTGATTAACAATAAGCTTTGCCCTTCATTAAACAAATAAAAGTTTAATACAATAAGTATTCCAAAAGCTATTACATCAAATGAGTGGCTTTGTGGGCATACTTCCAACACCTTTCCATGGAGAAAGCTTCATAAATACCCAATCTCCGACTTTATAAACTCTATCGGTAGCACGTTTATCGGCGAGGCTCTTCTGACGATCTTGGGTCGCTTTTAGGTTAGCTTTAATTACCTGAATATTTTGTGTAGACTCATCTACGATCTCAGGGCCCACTAATACCCTATCGTCGACCGCAGACCAACATAGTGGAGTGCAACAGGGCTTACCATAAAACGCCTCAAAGGGTGACATACCAATGCTGAAATTGTAGCTATTATTGTAAGCAAACTCAATTAGAGCCAAATGCTTATGCCAAGCATCGCCAAACTGCAACACTGAAGATCTCATCATATCCTCTAGTGTCTGTATAGTTCTTTGGGACTGCCCATTTGTTTGTGGATGATACGACATACTGTAAAGCAATCTTGATCCCATAGCTTCCTGGAAAGCCACCCAAAACTTATAAGTGAACCTAGGATCCCAATAAGAGATAATACTAACCAGAACCCCGTGGTATCTAAAACAAATAGATCAGCTAATCGGCTTACAGAATAATTCTCTCGAATGGGCAAAAAGTGTGCTGACTTATTAAGCCGATCCACTATCACCCAAATGTCGTCATAACCATTTCGTATACAAGAGAGCTTATACACGAAATACATGGTGATGTCCTCCCATTTCCAATGAGGAACGGGAAGTGGCTACCCAAAAGGCTTCTTTCTCTTAGCTTTGGCTTACTGGCATATTATGTAATGACTCACATATTCTGTAATTTTCATCTTCATGGCAGGCCAGTAGCAAAAAGGTCAAATAGTGTGATACATCTTGGTACTCCTAAGATGCATCGTGTACGCTAAAATATGTGCCTCATCCAGTATCTCTTTCATAAATTCTGCTATGTCTGGCACGTACATTTAGTCTCCCTGCATAAGCATACCATCTGGTCTCCTAATCCTAAGATCTTTCTTTTTCCCTCAGAACACAGCACCAATTAATTCCTGAGATTCTGGATCTTTTGCTTGAGCCTCGAGCACATGATCTATCAAGATTGGTCTGACCTGGAAACTGGCAAGTAAAGCTTCTTCCCACTTTTGAACTTCTAATTTCACTCATGTGGACCTCAATTATATGGGAAGAGGGACACGGCTAGCATGCAAAGCATTAAGTCTGGCATGTGATTTTCTGCTGAGCGTGTCTGCCACTGAATTTGCATGACCTGGGTGATACTAAATCATGTAATCCGCTGCCGAAGGTTAATATCTTTATGGGTGAAAATATACCTGAGGCTTTTATAATATGTGAAAGTCGGGATTTCTCTCCATACAAATAATGCCTCCAAATCTTCAAGGCAAAAATAATGGCTACTAACTCGAGATCATGAGTAGGGTAATTCATCTCATATGGCTTCAACTGCCACGAAGCATATGCAATCATCTTACCATGTTGCATCAATACACAACCTAAGCCATTCAGAGAAGCATCGCTGTAGATCTCGAAATTACCACTGTCGTTTGGAAGTGCCAAAATAGGTGCTTGAGTGAGATAATACTTTAGCTGCTGGAAGCTCTGTTCACAATTGTCGTCCCATTCAAATTTAACATCTTTTCTAGTTAAGTTCGTTGTGGTAATGCTATGGCTGAAAAATCTTTAGTCTGTAATAACCTGCTAGGCCAAGGAAACTCTGTACCTCGATGACGGTCCGTGGTTGCTCCCAATTTTCAACTGTAGCTACTTTTTGTGGGTCCACCAACATACCTTGAGCTGATATGACGTGCCCTAAGAAAGACACCTAATCTAGCCAAAACTAACATTTGCTAAACTTAGCATATAACCGATGTTTCCTCAGTTTCTTCAATACCAGAGTGAGATGTCACGTGTGTTCTGCTTTAGACTTAGAATACACCAAAATGTCATCAATGAAGTCAATAACGAACCTGTCGAGGTATGGCTGAAATACTCAATTCATCAGGTCCATAAATGCTGCTGGTGCATTCGTTAACCCAAATGGCATCACGAGAAACTCATTATGACCATAGTGAGTTCTAAATGCTGTCTTAGGGACATCTTCACTTCTGATTTTCAACTAGTAGTACCCAGACCTCAAATCAATCTTGGAAATACCCAGGCACCTTGAAGCTGGTCAAATAAATCATCTATAAGTGGCAACGGATTGCGGTTTTTAATCGTTACCCGGTTCAACTGCTGATAATCAATGCATAGCCTCAAAGTCCCGTCTTTCTTTCGTACAAATAGAACTGGTGCTCCCCAAGGAGAAGTACTAGGCTGGATAAAACCCTTATCCACTAATTCTTACAGCTGAGTTTTTAATTCCCTTAACTCTGCATGAGTCATTCGATAAGGAGTTAAGGAAATAAGGTCTGTATTTGGAATCAAGTCGATGGTGAACTCTACCTTTCGGTCTGGTGGTAGTTCAGGTAGATCATCAGGAAAGAAATCAAAGAAATGCCTAACTACCCGTACATCCTCCACACAGGTAGGCGTCTCCTCGTTCAGAACCACATGAGTTAACAACCTTTTCTCAATAACCGTTTAGCTATTACGACAGAGATAACGCCATGTCTTAACCTCCTATGCTAACCCACGAACGTAACCATAGGTAAACCTAGATGGTAGAAAGTAACAGTTTTCTCGTAGCAATTCAGCTGGGCACGATTATAGTGCAACCAATCCATACCCAGAATGATGTCAAAATCAACAATGTTTAGTGAAACAGGGTTAGTTAGCATGACTATATCCTCCACCAGAACAGGGCATCCTTGATATGCGTAGCTAACATAGCAGGTCTCGCCCCTAGGCATAGAAAACTCTAACTCATACCCGAGAGGTGTAGGGTGCAGTTGCATCTTCTGAGCAAATGTATGAGAAATAACAGAGTGTGTAGCACCAAAATCAATTAACACCCTAGCAAAATATCTGAGAATATTCAATGTACCCATAATAAGATCAGGATTGTTCTGAGCATCTTGTAGTGTGATGTGGTGAACACGGCCCTGCTACTGCTGGCGTCATCCACGACCTCTATTTGCTTAATTTCCTCACCCTTGAAGGCCTCTTCCTTGAGTAGGCTGGTTAGGCTACCTCAATGATCATGCGTTGTTAGAAGTAACCTCAACACTCTAAAGTGCCCTTTTGGATACCACTGTGATACACCACCCTGATATGGTGGATATGGCGCATAACCTCCTAAATACTGAGGGTAACTACCTTGATGATACGGATCGTGTGGGTGCTGATACAATACTCCATAATACGGGGCTACGTCCCTTGATAATGATAGGCTCCACCATAACCTGTCAGGGTATAACCATTAGGCCGTAGAACCTACTGAATAAGCACTAATGGTGGTAATGCAGGTGGCCGAGGCTTCTGTTGGTTCTGTAGGCATTGATTAGCTCGATGTCCCGTCTGACCGCAAACAAAACATCATTTGCCACCTTGTCTACACTCCTCAGTATGTCAACTGTTACATCTATGGCAGAATGGACCACTGGAACTGCCAAAATATCTCTGTCTCTAGAAGCGGGAACCTTCTGAACTGCTACCTTCCGTGGCACAGTAGAGCTGAAACCTCTACTAGAAGAACTAGAACTGGTACCACTCCATTTAAAGCTCTGCGTCTAATGAGGTCGACTGTCCCTTATCTTTATTATTTTTCTTCTACTTATTATCTTTTTCTTCTTCTTCATCACTATCAATAGGCATATTTTCTAAATCCTCTACTCGAAGCAACACCTTAAAAAATTCCTGATATGTAGTACAAGGGGTCGAGGTCGCCATCGAACGTAATTTCTTACGTGTACCCTTCTTGAAATGTTTGAGCATCTCTGCTAGATTACGAGCAATCTCTAAACAATAGTGAGACAAATCTATGAATCTGCAATGGTAGTCAGTAGCTGACATCTTTCCCTGCTGTGAATTCTAAAATTCTTCTCGTCTGTGATCCAAATACTCCGGTGAAAGGAATCGGGTCCGAAATCCTGTGATCCAAATACGCAGCCTTATAACGTAGAAACCAGGATGCTGTCTCCACTCATCTATTATATGTAAGCGTACCATGACGTTGCATAACTCTAAAAGTCTTCTTTAAGTGATAGAGCCACAGCTCCGCTTTCTCAGCCCTTTCATTACCTAGAAAATTGTTTATCTGGAGGTGAGTTACGGTCTCTAACGTAGTCTTATGAGGAGGACGAAGTGAGGACCGTATGGCTTAGGCAATGACATCACCCAACTGACTAATATCAGGAAAATCAAACTCAGTGGAAAGACGAGGCTCTTTACGAGGCGGCATGGTTCTGACATAAGACATCAAAATGATTAGAACACCAACAAAATATGCAGGACTGCTAAACCTTTGGCTCTGATACCAAACTAACACAACTCGACCTAAATCGAGGCATGTCGGCCGTCACGTGAGGGTGACGTAGCTATGTGCGCAGTGTGGAAGTGATAGTGATAAGAAAATGTGAGTAAATAGAAACCAAATTAAACTAATTTATACAAGGAACAAATATATAAGTGTGTGAAGGTGTTTAAGTTGATAATACACATATCACAGCATATATGTCCTAGAAGCAGTCTAGCATCAAATATTAATTATACAAAATATGAAAGGAAGTTCCTACATATTTGTAGAACTGTTGGAACCGCCATGAAGTCCTCGTGAGCCAGCAATCCGAACATCTACCTAGAACCTGAAGGGCTCAAAAACAGAAAATGTGAGTGGGCAAAAACAAAGGTCTTGAAAACACATTTCACCTTTCGAATATAATAACCCCTCACTGTATAACCCGTATAATTTCCCAGAAAATAAATATATATACATATTTAGAATCATGCTCGATAATGAAGAAAACCTTATATGCCATGTCAAATATCTCATAAAAAAATATGTAAGCCATGTGATGTGATGTAATGTAAAAGTAATGTGTTAGCCAGAGTCACCTAACGTGACCTGTATGGTTGAATTTATAGCTCATAAATATCTATTCTTGCACACAAGTCGGAACCACCTAACGTGGTCTGTACAAGAGGCTAGTGTAAATAAATATGCTCAAGTGCTATGATCACGTGAAGGCTATGCAAAGTATTGCAAGTCACTTATGAGTCTGAACCACCTAGTGTGGTCTGAACAACAGGCTGACACTTGTCTTGGATCCAAGGTGAGCCTGTGATGTGGGAGGTGAACAATCATGTGAAGGCGGAACACTAGCACCTAGGTGCAGGATATTGAGCACTAATTGTATCAAAACATAATCATACTCACCATAATCATTATCATCATGATGTACTCACCTGGGGCTTACTTGGCCTCCGCAGCATCAATGAATAATATGCACATATATACTAATGCATGTAAAATGCGATTAACATAGCATATAAAACATAAATCCATTTAAAAACATTTCTGGGAAAAGCGTAAAGCTATATATACGCATATATAGAAAACCAAAAGCCCACTCACTAGTATATAGCTGGGTCGTAACCCCCGAGTCTCACTTGGCTGTGCTCGTCTTTGGGATACGTCTCACCTATATGAGAAACGATTGATTTAACGTTAATTATAATGCACATATATGAAACCTAGGATTAATTTCTCATACATTGCTCAATTGGGGTGTTTGAATATACCAATGTGATCTACACAACACCATGAACACCCCCATATTTTTAAAATAATTTTTTGAGTCCCCACGCGCCGTCACACATTGGCCAAGCGCCGGCCACGTGCCTGGCTTGGTGGACGGAAAACCTAACACCTTTAGGGAATATTCCGTTAAATAGAAGCATATTCTATTATCTTTACCTGACACTGCTAGTATATTCTGTCAAAGTTGACGGAATATTCTTTGTCTTCTCTGGTGGGCTTCGCTGGAGTCGCCACTAGCCGCCGTCTGTGTCGCCGGTTTCTGGAAAATTTTAAAATCTTAATAATTTCTTCATTTCATCACGAAATTCCATGAACTTTATACCAATTTAAAGCTCTCGACAAGGAGAACACGATCTTACCTCTTTGGAGCCTTAAATCTAACGAAAACTTGTCGGAATAAGCTTCGATACTCCGGCTATCACTACAACTCGCTAAACTCGAGTGCCTCGAAGTCCAAACTTCCCCAAATTTAGTCTAGGGTTCCTATTGAGTTGATTAGGAACTTTTTTAAGCCTTGAAACTTCGTAAAATTGCGACGATCACGTCGTAACAAATTCGACTCCTCGTCGGGGTTTATAGAATCTTTGGTTTCGAAGCCGACTTACCTAACTAATAGTATCACCAGATTCAAGAGCTCAAAAGGAATAAGTGTTTGGTTATACGGACGAGATAGAGGGTTCGAGAAACTGGTGAGGATAAGGATGATACGTGTGTGTGTGTGTGCGCGGGGCCACGGGTTGGCCAGAGATAAAAGGAACAAGGCCTAGAAGATTTAGGGCTTAATAATTTAGTCCAATAGGATAACAAAACAACCTACACACTTTGATTGACCCCAAAATTATAGGAAGGAAGGTGATTGGTGAATGGTTAATTCCTTATTTTTAACCCAGTTATATTCTAACATTCATAACATTTCCATTACAAACTCGATTTAGCCCTAATTTGTGTCAACACACTCGTGGCATCGTGCATGATTTAACGATGTCGGTGAGGAAAATAATTTAATTCTAAATATATATATCCATGTCACTAAACCTCAAGGGCAATAATGTCACTTTACATGCTCAAGGATCGAATAAATATATATATATATATACATACATATATATATATATATGTATATATATATATGTGTATATATATGTATATGTATATATATATATATATATATATTAATTTGGGATGGGTTGTAACATTTGGTGCCCGCCCAAATTTTTAGAGTTTAGCGCGACGAAATATTGGTTGTACAAAACTTTGTGCGACAAAGAATTTGTTGAGCAAAATTAAAAAAATAAATTTCCCACGTCCCATTTTTTGCACCCACCCAAACTTAACAATTTTGCATGACAAAATATTGGTTCGTCATACAAAATTTATAAAAATAAATTTTCTAGACAATTTAAAATATAAAATGAAATAAAAAAATAAACAGAATTTATGATATGAAATATAAGAATTCGTCGCGCATAGTTTTTAAAAAATAATAAAATTGAAAATAATTTTATCTTACAATTTAAAATATAAATAAAATAAAACAAATAGGGCTTAGGCGACGAAATGTTGTTTTGTCACGCAAAGAAAAAAATAAAAATTAAAGAATATATTTTAAGTTAACAATATAAAAATAAATAAATAGGGTTTAGGCGATGAAATATTAATATTCGTCGTGCAAAGTTTTAAAAAAATAATAAGAACAATGAACATAATTCATTTTACATTTTAAAATATAAATTAAATATAAAATAAAATAAATTGGGTTTAGGTGATGAAATATTTAGATTTCGTCATGTAAAGTTTAAAAAAAATTTATTTTTTTTATTTTTTTTGAACATGTTGCTCGACAAAGTCTAAAATTTCATCGCGCAAGGTGATTTTGCACGACGATGTTTGTTTTTTCGTGTAAAGTTTCGTTGCGCAAGGGTTTTTTTATTTACTAGTGAATCGCAAATAGTTCTCGCCATTTACCTAGAACGCTACAAAAGATAAAAAGATAGAGAAGTTAAAACTCAAGGCAAAGATGAAAACTATAGTAAAACTAAATAAACACATAAAACAAAGAGAAAATAATACGTTTGGTTATACGTTTTTTACCAGTTTGTCCTCATTTTTTGAATTTTTTTGGATCTGATTGTAAAGAAAATAGAGTGGCATTTTTGGCATTTTGAAATGCTTCTTGTTCTAGCTTTATATATGTAGATTTTAAAAAAAAATTGTTACAACAATTGGAGGAGACAAAAGAGCATAAGCAAAATTTGACTCTCGTTCGGATGCATTTCCAATTTGCTTTATTTTTTATTTTTTTAGGTTCCATTTCCGTGCTGCGTAGATTATTATGGTGCTTTAATCAGGGATAATGCACTGAAATTATTTAGGGATGGGACGAAAAGTTTGATTCTTTCTTTACTACTATGCTCACCTACACAAACACAATTCTTTCTTTACAATAATGCTCACCCACAGACCTAAAAATGAGGTTAAATTAGAACCATTTTAATAAAGACCGTTGATTAATCTAAATATAGATAGTGTTATAAGCTTAAGTCTTCGATTCATAAAATTTTGAGAAACTAACCAAAAACCCTCAAATACTTCCATTTAACCATCAAGACATATAATTTTATAAAAGGAAAACTAATGAAAGAGGCTTGAAAACTTTGAGTTTTAACGATAAGGACAAAATAAAGGTAGAGTGAATAGTACCAATATTGACTTTTTAGTGGAAAAATGTGGTTTTTCATTAAAGTGAACAATACTGTGAGTTTTTTTGTTAAAGTTTCCTTTTATAAATCTTAAAATACAAATCATATTAGACATAAGCATTCCTTACATTCCCTACACTGTTGGAAATGGTCCAAGAAAATAAAGCAAAATGCAGAACATGCAGCAAGTACACGTGGCCATTATTAGAGCAAAAGAAAAAAGAAGACAAATAATTCAACCCACGTTTCAGAAACAGTACTGACAATTTCAGTAAATTTAGAAACAGTTGAAGCAAAGTGACAAATCATCAAGAAAAAGTTGACAAGTACTCAAGGAGATGTCCACACTAGTCATTTTGTAAAGATTTTTTTTTGTACGGTAGTATTCTCATTCATGTGTATAAGTAAGGCTTTCTTTCATCGTAATGACCCACGACTACCACACCTACATATGAAGCCTTTAGAGCTCTTAGCCTTCTTGCTCCCTTTGCTTTCTTCCTTGTAAACACTTATCTTTGTGAACATTTTATATATCAATAAAAGTTCAAGTGTTCATATTCAAAGAAGTATCCAGTCTTAAGTAAGTTTTCTTTCTTTCTTTAGTGTGTTTGTTTAATAAGCTTCCAGTTTAAAACAGGAAAATACTATTATAATTATATTATTAACCTGCTCAACTGACAATCATACTTTGTTCGAGCACTCTATTATAGTTGAATGTTTGCCATACAAATAACTAGACATTAACCAGGGTACATTTGAGTTATTCGTACCTCTAAGTTTAGCCTTTAAGGCCTTATACCTACATTGTGAGTGGTCGTCATGCCGAAACATTTCGAGTTCCATGTGCAAAGTTTTATGTCTAGTTGTTATAATGGTCATCCAAATATTGAGCTTGGGTTTGCAGTCCGAATTTGGTATCGGAACCAAGTTTAGCATTTTAATAGTATAATTACAATAGTAAAGTACCTTGAGGACGGAAGTATCAACACAACTAATATCACACACTTGTTAATTTTGTATGAGCACTGCATTTTATTGTCCTTGTGGACCTTGTCAACCACAACCACCAGAAATTTATAGTCCTAGACATCCAACCATAACTAGTATAAAGAGAAGTCTAGCATATATTTCTAAAAGAATTAGCAAGACTTTGAAGAAGTAGAAGTTTTATCTTGGTTATCTTGGTTATCTTGGTTATCTTGAACATTCTTCATTTATTAGTAAATATAAGAACACAAAAGTGCAACATAATGTATTAGAAGCAAAAAGAGCAACATATCACACTTTAGAGAATTTGAGAGAAGAAAAAGAGTTTTGAAGAATCAATTAGCTATAACTTTAGAGAAAGATAGTTTGTAGTTAATGATATATTACCTTAATTTAGAAATTAGTGAACCACAAAAAGAAAAATCACTTTAGACCAAAATATTTTAGTTTGTTATTTTCCATTAAGAAAACATAATCATATTTGGTATAGAGAGGAAAATCCTAGGGGTGGTTCGGTATGGGATCCTATACCGAAACCCTTGTCCCGATTCCCAAACCAAAATTTTCGGGAATTTCAATTTCAATACCAATCCCAAACCAAATTTTTGGGAATCCCAATTTTCGGGAATCCCGAAATAGTTTCGGGATTTTGGGACAAATCGGGAATCCCGAAATTGTTTTGGGCTTTTGGACTAAAATTTGACATATTATGCTTTTGGGCTAAAATTCAACCTTTTATATTGAAAAATTGACATATAGCTAGGCCCAATCTGCCAAATCAACAGTACATGTACATTACATCTCAGATTTAATCCATATAGGATGTTTATACAGTCATTCATAACGATAAATATGGAGAAGCTGTAGAAGGCTAGAAAGGAGATGAATCCTACTCGGTTGAGGCAAACAGAATTACCTTGTCCTTGATGTCCTTGTGGCATTGGTTTGTACACCTTCTCTGTTAACAATAACACACCAACAAAACAACATTTGAAATATCATCAGTAATGTTGTCTGCCTAATACCCCAAGTAATTCTCATAAAAAGACAAAAAAATTTATCTTGCTTAAACTTTGATCAACATTGGTAAATATGGGTCGCTAATGTGACATCCATTTTATTAATAATGGCTTCCTACTAGAAGAGAATAACCTCCACATATGCTAAGAACCGTCTAGTTCACAACAAAAAAAGGTAAGGAAGAATGGACTCTTTCACTCAATCCTTGAACTGGTTAGACATGCATGAATAGATGGACGGCATAGATTAATTTGAAACAATCCAACGATTCAAATTAACCCTAACTATAATTTAAAAAAAAAAAAATTATTATCTATGTAAATATATATATATATATATATGTATATATAATAATAATTAAATATATATATTTTCGGTTCGGTATGGGAATATCGAAATATTGGAAAGACAATCCCGATTCCCATACCGAAATTTTGGGAAAATCGGTTTGGGACATTTTTTGACACACCTCGTCCCGAAGGAGGGCATGCTGGCCGTCACGTGGGAGTGACGTAACCATTTACACAGTACGGAAGCTTTAAATATATCACTTCTAAAATGAAACACCCGTAGGTGAGACCTAATTTTGTCCATTCTGTCAGAACCCCGTTGAATTTCCTCGTAGTCACCACACCTCTGCTATCTTGAACCTGGAGGGGCGCAAAACCAAGTTGAGTGGGTCAGTAAAACCAATCTTTTCCAAATCCAAACATTTATCAAAACGTTGTAACCCCTCTCCGTAAAACCTGTATACTTTTCCAGAAATGTAAAATATCAACATATATATACATATATATTCTCAAAACTTAAATCACTATCTCAACATTATTTTCAATACAATATGCCATGCCATGACTAAATTCAACAGTATAGTATGAATGTATTGATGTGAGAATTACTTGACACACAAATTAAACCCTATTGATGACAATTGTAGTAATGATGCAAGTAGGGATCGTTCTAGACCGGGGATTAACTAGGGATGCTAATAAATAAATATAAGACTCAAAAATATAAAAACAAAGTTAAAAATGTAAACAAAAGATTTTAAAACAAGAAAGTAAAAGGGGGATTTGGGATTGATGAAATTGAACAATTAAAACTTAAACTTTGAAAACAAACTTAAAGCAAAATAGATTGTGATGAAATAGAATGATGAGAAACTAGTTAGAGGGTTCCTTATCCACACATGAACATATGCATATAATTTGATTCCCAGTTATGACTTCAACAAACGATAAATGACAATGTTCCAAGTTAATTAGGTTTGCTTAAATTAACTCTTAGATTTCCCTAGATTCATTGAATTGGACGGAATACGCATCACAACCAAATTATTCCTTATCAAAGTCCCTCACTATGGAATACGCATGATAGAGACATTTAACAAAGATCATTAAGTTCAACGGAAATCATAAACATTGACTAGGCATTCATAACTATGGAATACGCATGTTACTCTTGCCAAGGATTTACTTAACACAATCGTGACTAGCGATCTTTACTACTTATGAATATAAGTTCATAACGATTAGGTGAAATTCCCTTATATCCTAGCATCAAGTTTAGGCATGCAAATTAAGTGTCGACCCTTAACCCACATACATAAACAAGTCTTTTATCAAAACAGAAAAGTAAACCACATCTAAAGTTTATGAATTCATAACTGGAGTAAATCAAATCATAACCAACATATGTCCATGGTTTCAAATTTGCCTCTAACTAAAAAGAAATTAGTTCCACATGTTTAATATAATTGAACAACAATTTAAATTAAACATTGGAAGAAAAACAAAAGAAAGAAAACACCTAAACGTTCCAACGATCCAAGCGCATCCAAGGACTTTCCTTTTCTTCTCTTTGTTGCGGCACAAGGCTTTGAATGATGTTGAAGGATTGGTTTTATGGAGGAATGGATGGAGGAAGTTTAGATATGTAGGGAGAGGCAAGGAAAGGCTTGTAGAATGGTTTATTCTTGGATGATTTGAATGAGGTTGCTAACATGGGTATTTATAGGAGAAGGATGGACTTGTTTAAGCCAAATTTCTGGTGGGAATTCATCAAGGATGTATGGCATTGAGTGGATTTTTAATGGGTTAGGTCTTGAATCAACCACACACTTTCCTAATGGGTTAGGTATTGAACAACCACTCACATGTCATGGTGACTTAGGCATTGCATCATCATTCAAATGTCATGGTGAGTTAGACATTGCATCATCACTCAAATGGGCTTGTTTAAGCCAAAAATCTGGTGGGAAACAACAAGGAAAGCCCACGACATTGAGTTGTTTTGGTGGGTTAGGCATGGTTTTGAGTGGAGTTTTGGTCAATCCTTCTAGAAACCTATCCCTTCTTGCAACTTGTATTTGTTTCACCATATTTTTAGCATGTTCCTAGCTTCTTTTGACTTCAAATTCGTCCATCCATCTTGCATGGATCATAAGCAATCCATCTTGGGCCCAAAAACACTCCAAACTACTCCAAATTGGCCCAAAATGCACCCTTAGCCCATATAACCTACAAACACACGAAATTAGCTTTAAACACTATTATAAATACTAAATAATTACTAAAATGCAAGAAAACAAGCAAGCTAAGTCGCATAAATATGCTCCTATCAAATTCCCCCACACTTAGCTTTTGCTAGTCCTCGAGCAAAACAAAACGAAACAAAGTAATCAAACGAATCAAAACAAGTAAAACACAACCTAAACCTTCCAACGTTTGCCTCAGGGATTTCCAATGCACATGACATGTTAAAGATTATCATTCCCACAGATTTGAGTCAATTTAATACTTAAGCACATATTTAATCATAGTCACTACTTATTAGTTCACAATGAACCAATTAAAACAATGTTTTGAATGTAGTAACATGCCTTAGAGAATTCCCTCAATCCTTATAAGATATGCACTCTATTTTCACTCAGATTTTCTAACAACACACCCTATACTAGTTATATGTGAGAGAATTGATGTAGATATAAAAAACGAATGCTCACATATATGTATCATAAAGAACGTAATTTCCGGAGTTAATAAGCATGTTTAGATATGATCTCATGAATGGAACACTACTACTTAGATGCGAGAACCAATGCTATGCTCATACCAAATTCAAACTCCACAAATTGAAACACATATCACTCAAGAAGAAGTCAAGGGTTGCAACGAGGCTTGTGGTATTGGTTAACAAAGAAAGGAAAGGGAAAACAAACGTTCTTCAAGCATTAGTAAGCAAAGTAATGAGATTAAGACTTAGAATTCACTTAGATTGCGGAATTTAACTTAAAAACACAAGGGGAAGACTTAGACAACTCTTTAGGGCCGAATTCATTGTTTTGGACCCTTACTTCAACAAACAATACTTTGGATTTTTTTTTTCCGTGCCTATGGCACACAATTCACAAAAGAAAAACTTCCCCCACACTTGATTTCTGCTACAAAGGAATTCAATTTGAATCATGCTTACTTATACTTTAAGAACGAGGGTGGCTCTTTGGCTAAAGTGGTGGTCACTACACAACTTCTTCTTGAATATGTGATATGCAAATCAATAGCATGCTTTGAATGAATTGGGCATGAATTCTAGCATTTGGAACTAAACGATGAAACGCCTTCTAAGTAGCAATCAAGCAAAGAATAATGAGATCATGCAACGACTTTAGAAAAGCAACAAGTTCACAGATTATTAACTCTCCAAATAAACGTTTAGGCTCAAATCTCACAAGGTTGTAGCGTTAGTTTGAGTTACTTCCTTCAAGCATGTTACAAAAACTAATTTTTCCTTTATGATTACATGTGAATTCATAAGTTACAACCACAACCGAGCATAAACCAAAGAGTAAATCAAACTTTTATCCATGTTTATAACTTTCTTTAACCGTCATGCAATTACAAACCGAATCCTCATCATTGTGTTGGAAGGTACCCTAAGACACAAACAAACACACAAAAACAACTCTTTTTGGGTTTTTAAAACAATTTTTCAAATTTTTATGGGATTTTCGGATTTTTGACACAAAACACACTAAAATACACCAAACAGCTTAAAAAGGCTTAAAAACAGTGAAAAACAACATTAGAAATTATGAGTGAGAAAACCCTACGAATTTGCATCAAAACACTTTGGTTTCCCCCCCACACTTAAATCAAACATTGTCCTCAATGTTTCAAGCATAGACTAACACAAATAATCAACAAACAAACAAAACAGCAACTAAGTAATTTAACATGGCATAATTGAAAACAACAACAAATAGAAGGGTTTAGGAACGCAAATCTGGAATTTGGAGTGCTTTCTAGGTCTTCCTTTGTTGTATGCATGGGTTGCCTCCCAAGTAGCGCTTTCTTTAACGTCTTGCAGCCGGACGAAGAACATAATCATGCCCCATGAGTGCCCACGGCATGGAGTGGGTTTTCATCCTCTAACTCTATGAATGGAAGCGGATAGTAATTCTCCTTGATTGGGCCATTGAGCATCCTACAATCCATGTGAATTCGCTCACCATCCGGGATATGTTCGGGTACCTGCACCCAAGTAGGGAACCACCTCTTAATTTTAATGGGAATTGGATTTGGATTAGGTGCCTTACCTTGGTGTTGTGATGAAGTGGCAGCAACATGAACTTTCTTCCCCTTGGTGCTCTCAGCCAAATTGGACATTTTTAGGGCAGTGGCCGTGTGGTCCTTATGCTCCACTCCAATTCCCTCATCTCGCATGGTTCTTGAAGCAACCTTTGTGTTAGGGGCTGAATGATCCGTCCCTATCTTTTCTATTGTATCAATAACACAACAAGAACGAACAACGTTATGAGTCTCAATGGATTCAGAAATTTTAAAACAAATCATATCACCACCAAATGCCATAGTTACTTCTCCTTTGGCTACATCAATCTTGGTTTGAGCCGTTTTCATGAAAGGCCGTCCAAGGAGAATGGGCAATGAATGAGCATGATCCGATTCATCCATCTCAAGAACATAGAAATCCGCCGGAAAGATCAAATGATTAACCTGTACCAAAACATCTTCCACAACTCCCTTTGGATAGGCATTAGATCTATCGGCCAATTGTATAATTACACCATCATTTTTCAACACTCCTAGATTCATAGATGCATAAACGGAATATGGCATAACATTTATAGATGCACCTAAGTCTAACATGGCAGATTTGAACCGTGTATTACCAATTACACAAGGGATAGTGAAACTACCTGGATCCTTGCATTTAGGTGGCAGCTTCCTTTGCAACATCGCAGAGACATTTTCACTTACATGCACCACCTCTTTCTCCCGAAAACGTTTCCTTGTTGTACAAAGCTTCTTCAAACACTTGGCGTACTTCGGGATTTGCTTGATTGCATCCAAGAGAGGTATGTTAACTTGAACCTTCCTAAATGTCTCTAGAACATCTTTTTCCTCCTCTTCATTCTTGGATTGCAAAAACCTGCTAGGAAAGGGCACATTGGGTGGAATAAAATTAGAATTAACCAAACTTGGACTCATCTTACCTAGGGGGGATGAATTGGAAGGCTTAGGAGCCATGGATGCTTGCGGCAAAGGTTGCCCCACCTTTGCCGTAACTTGGTGTCTCCTCTTCAGATTTCAACTTTTCCTCCTCTTTAGGTCCGAATGTTGGTGGTGTAGGACCTGCCCCTACTTCTTTTCCACTCCTTAGCATGATTGCATTTGCGGTTTCGAAACCACCCTTTGGATTCACTACGGTATTGCTTGGTAACTTGCCTTGCTCACGAAACTGCCCCATAAACTCGGCAATTTGCCCAATTTGTTTCTCCAAATGATCCACTCTTTTGTCTCGGTTTTGCATAGCCTTAGCTTGATCTTCCTGCCCAAGAGACAATTTAGTTAGTAACTTAAGGAGTGTATCATTGTCAAGAGACGTACCTGAAGAGTTTGAGGCAGATTGGGGTTGGTTTTGAGGTTGGCCGTATGGCTTGGTAAAGAACCCCGGGGGTTGTTGCCTAAAGCCTCATTGGTTTTGAGGTTGTTGGGGCTCCCTCCACTTGAAATTTGGGTGGTCTCTCCAACCGGGATTATATGTGTTTGAATATGGATCATTTCTCGGTTGGTTTTGATTTTGGAATCCAATGGAATTAACAGATTCCCACCCGCCGTTCTCAATCAATTGAGGGCATTGATCGTTGGTATGTCCTTGCATAGAGCACACGCCACAAACACTTGGTCCATGAATCTTCATTCCCTCGGCCAACTGAGAAACAATAGAAGTGAGGTTAGTTAATTGGGATTGAATGTCGGACGAAGAACTTACCTCATTCACTTGTGGCCGTGGGGGGTCTCTTTGCCCAACACCTTCGTATTGTTGCGCATTATGAGCTCGGTTGGCAATTAGAACTTTTGCAGCCCCCGGAGTTTTATCCACCAACGCACCTCCCGCCGCGGCATCAAGCATTTGGCGTTCCATGGGAAGGAGTCCTTCGTAGAAATATTGAATGAGCAGCTCCTCCTTCATTTGATGCTGTGGACATGAAGCAACAAGTGATTTAAAACGTTCATAATAAGAAGGAAACGATTCACCTTGATTTTGTTGGATGCCACTAATCCGTTTCCTCAAGAGAATGACTCTTGAAGTTGGGAAAAACTTCTCCAAGAAAGCTCTTTTCATACTATCCCAAGATGTAACTGTTCCGGGTGCTAACTCATAAAGCCAATCCTTCGCCTTTTCCAAAAGTGAGAATGCAAATGACTTCATCATCAGAATGTTCCCATCGACATTGACGGGTGTCATGCTCGAACAAACCACCTCGAACTCCTTGAGATGCTTGTTGGGATCTTCCATGGACAGCCCATGGTATTTTGGAATGTGGTGCAACAAGCTTGATTTCAACTCGAACTCAGCAGTCTTGCCTAGGGCAGCCGCGGGGTATTGAATGCATAATGGTGCGGCATTGGTCAACCCCGAGGCCGAGAGCTCTTTAATGGTCCGATTGTCCGCTGCCATAACTTCTTCTTTTACTTCTTCAAATTCAGATTCGTCCTCTGAACTTGAACTAGGTTCACTAGGTTCGCTAGGTTCGGGATGCCTCCTCTTTCTTCTCAAATCACGTTCAAAATCGGCGTTAAAGTCCAAGATATGCACAGTTTGAGAACTCCGCGTCATGCATTAGTACCTAAACCAAGAAAACAAAACCAAATAAGAAAACTAGGTAAATTACACTAAAAACACACGGCAAAAACACAAGGGATTAGCAATTTCGCTAATCCACGGCAACGGCGCCAAAATTTGATGTGAGAATTACTTGACACACAAATTAAACCCTATTGATGACAATTGTAGTAATGATGCAAGTAGGGATCGTTCTAGACCGGGGATTAACTAGGGATGCTAATAAATAAATATAAGACTCAAAAATATAAAAACAAAGTTAAAAATGTAAACAAAAGATTTTAAAACAAGAAAGTAAAAGGGGGATTTGGGATTGATGAAATTGAACAATTAAAACTTAAACTTTGAAAACAAACTTAAAGCAAAATAGATTGTGATGAAATAGAATGATGAGAAACTAGTTAGAGGGTTCCTTATCCACACATGAACATATGCATATAATTTGATTCCCAGTTATGACTTCAACAAACGATAAATGACAATGTTCCAAGTTAATTAGGTTTGCTTAAATTAACTCTTAGATTTCCCTAGATTCATTGAATTGGACGGAATACGCATCACAACCAAATTATTCCTTATCAAAGTCCCTCACTATGGAATACGCATGATAGAGACATTTAACAAAGATCATTAAGTTCAACGGAAATCATAAACATTGACTAGGCATTCATAACTATGGAATACGCATGTTACTCTTGCCAAGGATTTACTTAACACAATCGTGACTAGCGATCTTTACTACTTATGAATATAAGTTCATAACGATTAGGTGAAATTCCCTTATATCCTAGCATCAAGTTTAGGCATGCAAATTAAGTGTCGACCCTTAACCCACATACATAAACAAGTCTTTTATCAAAACAGAAAAGTAAACCACATCTAAAGTTTATGAATTCATAACTGGAGTAAATCAAATCATAACCAACATATGTCCATGGTTTCAAATTTGCCTCTAACTAAAAAGAAATTAGTTCCACATGTTTAATATAATTGAACAACAATTTAAATTAAACATTGGAAGAAAAACAAAAGAAAGAAAACACCTAAACGTTCCAACGATCCAAGCGCATCCAAGGACTTTCCTTTTCTTCTCTTTGTTGCGGCACAAGGCTTTGAATGATGTTGAAGGATTGGTTTTATGGAGGAATGGATGGAGGAAGTTTAGATATGTAGGGAGAGGCAAGGAAAGGCTTGTAGAATGGTTTATTCTTGGATGATTTGAATGAGGTTGCTAACATGGGTATTTATAGGAGAAGGATGGACTTGTTTAAGCCAAATTTCTGGTGGGAATTCATCAAGGATGTATGGCATTGAGTGGATTTTTAATGGGTTAGGTCTTGAATCAACCACACACTTTCCTAATGGGTTAGGTATTGAACAACCACTCACATGTCATGGTGACTTAGGCATTGCATCATCATTCAAATGTCATGGTGAGTTAGACATTGCATCATCACTCAAATGGGCTTGTTTAAGCCAAAAATCTGGTGGGAAACAACAAGGAAAGCCCACGACATTGAGTTGTTTTGGTGGGTTAGGCATGGTTTTGAGTGGAGTTTTGGTCAATCCTTCTAGAAACCTATCCCTTCTTGCAACTTGTATTTGTTTCACCATATTTTTAGCATGTTCCTAGCTTCTTTTGACTTCAAATTCGTCCATCCATCTTGCATGGATCATAAGCAATCCATCTTGGGCCCAAAAACACTCCAAACTACTCCAAATTGGCCCAAAATGCACCCTTAGCCCATATAACCTACAAACACACGAAATTAGCTTTAAACACTATTATAAATACTAAATAATTACTAAAATGCAAGAAAACAAGCAAGCTAAGTCGCATAAATATGCTCCTATCATGTATTAATATAAATCAGGTGGAAGAAACTAATCAACCGGAGACCCTCTAATGGCCCTGTACGGCTGAATCTATAGCTCAAAATCTCATCTTTCCGGAGTCACCAACTGTGACCTGTACGGCCTTCTGCACATAAGTCGGAACCACCTAATGTAGTCTATACGACTTAATGGTTAATATTACGCTCTAGTGCTTTTCTCATCAATCATCTGTGCACATAATCTAAGGTCACCCACCAGTCGGAACCTCTCTAAAGGTCTGTACGACTGGTCCGTCGGAACCACCCCTTGTGGTCTGTACGACTAGCATCTACTTGGATCCAAGGCGAGCGTACGATGCGGTGAATAATATAAGCACTAATACCATGGTGCAGGTTATGAGCTCAACATATCTCAACATCATCATAACAGTAATATATACTCACTTGATACTCACCTGTGCGTCCACCGCACCAATTCATATATATGCATCATATATCAATTCCTATTTTCATATCATTTCATGCATGGCAATTCGATTCACATTTCTATATACTTTTCACATACTTCTATGCATGGCATTTCGAATTATATTTTCATATGAATCTACGCATGGCATTTGAAAACATATTTTTCATATACTTTTATACATTGCATTTAAAGCATATTTTCATTCAATTTCAATTTCTAGGAAAACGTCAAGTATATATATATATATACGGAAAATAAAACTGCCCACTCACCGTACTTAGTCATCCCACGCGGCGCTGCTAGCGAATCTTGTAAAGCTACAATATATGCACCTAGCACATAAAAGGTTCAATATAGTCAAACTCTATTCAAACGAATTTATTTGGGAAAACGGACTTCAAAAACGGGTCCAGGACGTCGAAATTAGCCTAGGAGGGGTCCCGGACAAAATCCGAAAAAGTCAACCGAAAAGTCAACGTTGACCGTTGACCGGTCAAAGTCAAAGTCAACGTTGACCGTTGACCAAGTCAACGGGTCAGTCCACCGGGTCGGGTCAAGGTCAAACGGGTTGGGTCCACGGGTCAACTGGGTTGGGTTTAGGATTTTGGGTTATTAATATGGGTTTGGGTTTTGGACTTTTAACCCAATAAGGTTTTGGGCTTAGTCTACACGGGCCCAAGGCCCCAATTAATTAACAGAAATTAAAATATAAATAACTAAATAAAATAATTGGGCTGGGGTTTTGGGCCTGCGGGCCTAAGGCCCAAGGAGTTTCAGAAACGGCCCAAAGACTTGGGTTGAACGGAGAAGAAGGCCGGAATTTCGGCCGGAATACCACACCATCTTTAAACGTCCATAACTTTACCAATACTCGACGAAATCAAGTGAAACAAAAACGAAAGTTGTAGTTCTCAAAGAGACGAAGAGAATGGTACCTCGCACGATGTCTAACTCGCCGTGGTTTGGCCGGAAATCGCCTCGAAAGCTGTCGGACTCGCCGGAAACTGGGTAAGATTCAAATGAGTATAACTTCTTCAATACTCAACGAAATTGGGTGAAATAAAAAGGAAAATCGTAGTACTTGACAAGACGAAGAGATTGATACCTTGCAAGCCGGCCAACTCGCCGTGGTTTGGCCGGAAATTGGCTCGAAAGTCGCCGGAGTCGTCGGAGTCTGGGTTTTGGGTGTTCTTTCTTCGTTTTTTAGAACACAAGGGTGATGGTGATGATGCTGGTGGTGCGCTGGCGTGCGATCGTGAGTGCAGACGAGAGGGTTTTGGTTACGGGAGAGAGAAGTGAGAGAGTGCAGAGAGAGACAGAGAGTTTGAGAGATTCGGGGAAGGAAACAAACACAGGGGTAGGCCCTGTTGGAAATGTGCCCTAAAACCAATCATATGATGATACTTTACGGACATTTCACATGATTAAACTAATCTAGTTTAATATCAAGGGCAAAGATTATTGTTTGAGCGGTCTCATATAAATGTTATATGCTTAAACGATAAAGTCCAAGGAATATGTGATTGGGAGAATGCAATCTAAAAGAAGTTAGATTCATGAGACCATTCTTTCGTAGACACATCCTAAACGTTCCTGATCATAGGATTGCCAATTGGGCATTGACAGTCCGTTAAGATCAGTACGTGCTATGTCTTCTCTCAGGGAGAGTGACTAGTCTCGAGTCATTGGTGTGAGTGACACCAAGACAAGTACGTAGGTGCTCAATAGAGAATGAGTTCACTGAACACGATCAACGACGAGTTCTCACATTCATGTCACGTGAGAACTCATGGTTAGGATAATGCAAATTAGTCCTTTGACCTGAGGCATCATAGTTGTCTTGTGGTTAGGTCCTTGATCTTTGATCGTGTCAAATGGCATTCCTTTGGAGTGTCCACGGCATGGTTGGGGTCAAGCTATCTAGTCATGGAGACAAGTGAATGCGCAACAAGGGATCTCTAACCTTCAAACTGTTGAGGGAGAATACTCTATGATATGATTTAGAATCTCTGGCCAGAGTATGAATGAGATGTTGGAATGCGTTCCAGATCACATTCAAGGTAATCATATAAGTGCGAGATTCACATTGGATAGTAGACATGAATAAACTATCAAGCCAAACAATTGTTGGAAGTATGCCCACAAAGCCACTCATTTGATGTAATAGCTTTTTTTGGAATACTTATTGTATTAAACTTATATATGTTTAATAGAGGGCAAAGCTTATTGTTAATCACTGTTTATTGTATCTTGTGTTTAATCAATAAGGGAATCCAAGGAATGTATTTGATCTAAGAGATAAGTGATCTAAGCAAGTTAGATTTTCGAGACCTTTCTCTTATGCTCATTCCTAAAACGTTCCTAGCCATAGGGTTGCCAATTGGGCATTGACAATCCGCTAAGGTTAGTATGTGTTATGTCGACTCAAGCGTGGATATGACAAGTCTCAAGTCATTTAGTGTTGGACACTAAGACAAACACATAGGTGCTTGAAAGAGTAATCGAGTACACTGAACAACGATAAAAAAGGAGTTCAAACATACATGTCATGTAAGAACTCAAGGTTACAATATGCAAAGTAGTCCTTTGACCTGAGGCATCATTGATGTCTAATGGTTAGGTCCTTGATCTTTGATCGTGTCAAATGGCGTTCCTTTGGAGTGTCCACGACATGGTTGGGGTCAAGCTATCTAGTCATGTAGACATATGAATGCACAACAAGGGATCTCTAACCTTATGGAAGGAGAATACTCTAAGATATGATTCAAGAGTCTTTGGCCAAAGCATATGAATATGACTAAGGGAATTTGTTCCAAATCTTATTCAAGCGAATCATATAGAGAAGTATCACATTGGATAGTAGACATGAAACAAACTATCACTTAAACGATGTGATTAAGAGTATTGTATTAGAGAAGGACCGTATTGCATTGTAATTGTAACTGGATAGGTTCTCCAACCACTTCTACTTAGCTTGGGTAACCATGACATGCTGCTAGGTGTCACTCATGGTTTGTGGTAGCCCTAAAGATTGGCAAACACTAATCTTAAGGGAGAATTGAAATGTGGTTTCAATTCACAAACGATAGTTAAGAGTAACATCGCCCACTGCCTCGCTAATTGGAACCTAATGGATCGTACACCGAGTAAAGATGAAAGTGAAGTAATTAAATGAAATGGATAAGCAATTAAATAGTTAATTGAAGAATGGTCAAAATTAATTAATTAGTTAATTAATTATACGAAACGTTCGTATTGGGCTTCTAAGTTAGTTTCGGGTTTCGGGGCCCAAAAGCGTTTTGGTCCACAAGGCCCATTATGTTTAAGTTGTATGACAACTAAAACAAAATGGGCAATTAGCCCAATAACAAAGACAAGGCCGGCCATAAGGGTGAGGGTAGGCAAACTTGTGTTATTTACAAGTTTGCCACTCACTAGAAATGAAGTATAAATATAACATTATAGCTTTATTTCATTTAGGGTTTTCTAATAGAAATTTGGGGAAAACATCTTCTCTCTATTTTCTATAGGAGGCCGGCCACTTAGGGGGAAGACATCTAGCAATCTCTTCTTCCCTAAGTCATCCATCTTATCTTCACTAATTTATCTTTGGTGTAGAGACTTGGAGACACCACATCTTTGGTGTTTTGGAGAACAAATCCTCAAAGAAGCAAGGAGGTGACTTGAAGGCCCTCCACTTGGGTGAATCCCTTGTGTAATCAAGGATGAGCTTCAAGGGTAATATTCTCTAAATCCTTATTCTCTTTAATGTTGTTAAAGAGTCTTGGTTCACCATCTACTAGGCTTTGAAAGTCATGGGTTTTATGAATTGATTTTGGATGCATGTTTAATTTAATTTGTTAATATTATTCGTATGTATTCAAATGTTCTTTAATGTTCTTCACTAGGACATAAATTTTCCTTCAAGTGGTATCAGAGCCTAGGCCTAGTTTATGGTGAATCCTTTTGGGTTTTGTGATTGTTCATAACTTGTGATTTATGTGTTGTAAATGTTACAAGCTTTGTTCTTGCTTTGAATATAAATTTTGCTTGAAAATTTAGCATCTCAAATGTTGTAGATGTAGTTCATAAAAGCATGAATATTGGAACTAAAATTGGTGCCAAAAATATTTTTGGTATTTTCGGCCAAATTAAAAGGGTGACTTTTTGGGTTCAAATTAGTCTTGTTAAAATGGTTTTAATGTGTTCTTTGGAACCCCTAAGTACCCTAGAATATTAACCCTCTTTTGAGTTGTGAAAAATTAAGTTTTGGTAAGTGAAAACATTCATGGGGCTATTATGAGTTTTTATGAATGTTCTTCAATGTTCTTGAAGTTCTTGCCAAGAACAAAAAGTTTTGAAGTTTTGATTCAAAAGTTTTATGTTTTTAATAAAGTTTTGGTTTATTAAAAATAAGAGAAGACTTCAAGGTGAAGGAAGCTAAATATCTTTGTTTTTGACAAAACAAATTTAATGAAAGTCTTTTTCTCTTACACCAAATTTCCATCACCTTTAATTTTCTCACCCACCAAAATCAAGTCACAAAAACTTTTTGGAAAATTTTTCAATTTGTTGACTAAAGAGGCCGGCCACCCCCCAAGTGGGGTATTTTTGGGTCTTTTGTGTAATTACATAAAGTTTTGATACTTTTGTGTAATTTTCATTTTGGCCCAAAAGTTTGCGTTTTTGCGTAAAGGTCCAAAATCAATAAAGAACAAATTGTTTTGCTTCTTTAATGATGATTTTGTTATTGTCAAAAATTTTGGGTTCTAGTTGTAATTACATGAAGTTGAGGACTTTTGTGTTTTTACAAAGTGACCCCAAAAGTTATTTGCATAATGACCCAAAATGTTGAGGTCATTGGTTTTGGCCCAAAACAAAAGGAGAACAAAAATTGTTTTGTCTCTATTAAATGAGAATTGGATTTTCATTTTATTTAGTTCCATTTAAATCAATTTTATGGATCCAAGAACCAATTGTTTAAAGTTGCTTTCTTAGTTAATTGTGATTAATTAAGAAAAGGGTGATTATGAACCAAAGCCACGATAATTGAGCTATGTGATTGGCCGATAACATTATGAATGTATGGGTTTATTAGAGTAGATATGAATGTAATTTGATTAATTCAATTTGTTGTAAAGGACATAAGTCCTCCAATGTGTTGTAAAAGGGCATAAGCCCTTCTCTTTATTTCATGTATTCCTACTTGTTTATTTGTATGCAAATTGGAATAGTTGGGTCCAACGCCCAATAGGAAATGACGGTTTAATTAGATTAAACGCGTAAATAAAATCAACAAACTATCTACCTAAAACCCAAGGTCCAACACAAGGCTCGTGTTGGATCAAACCCGTCGGTTCATAATCATCCTAAAACCTAAAACAACTATATAGTCCATATGAGGATGCAATGCATTCGTTAGTAGTTCCATATAGTCTCGCTTGTTTCAACGAAACAGTGGGAGTATTATATGCTACTAATTCATATAAACTTGGACCAATAGTTGTGATAGGCCCTTGTTCTTTTAATATGATTAAAATGTTTTGATGTAGCCCAAAACTACTCCCTCAAAATAAATATTAAGTTGATAAACGAGAGATGCTTTGAATGTCTCTTCGTAGGCCTTCCACCGTGGTGGACTCCATCGTTTGTGACTCCTACACCGGCTTCACCCTATCATGGGGAAGTTCAAAGTATGTGTTTACATTCAGGAAGAGTCCATATATACATACATGATGTGGTGAGGTAGGCAACAAGGATGGCCAACATCGTATCATCGTGAGGTTATTCTTGAAACCCTACACGAACTAAGCATGGTGGGAATAACTTAACTAAGTGCAATGTGCCAACATCGTATCATCGTGAGGCAACATTCTCTAGAGGCCAAACTAGATGGGTAATTACAAAACGTTGTAAATGAATAATGCGTTATTCTCTCATCATTATTTTTGCTAACCAACATCGTATCATCGTGAGGTGGGCTTGGTAATGGTGAGTCTCCCATAACCCACTAAGAGTTCAATATAACTCTCGGATTCTATGAGGGATGTGGAATTTGCCAAAAATAGTGGGTGGTACTATTTGATTCAAGACCCAATCAAGTAGTTAATCAACAATCTAATGCGATTTATGTTATGTTATGTAGTGAACGACATGCCTAAAATTATACCCACCATTGTACTTGACAAAAAGGGCCTTAGGGGCCAACGATTCCTTGCTTGGTATCGCCACATTGAGAATGTTGAAGGAAATTATGAGTTTCATTAGGGATTTCATGTGACTAGCATGCATATACAAATCATTATATATATACAAAATAGCGGAAGCATGTTAACAATTAAATTTATTACTCTAGTCATTTTTAAATCCCCTTCAAGAGCATAGGTTTATGTAAGATGCATCACAAATTATTTTATTGAAGAACAAAGGTTAGGAGTAGATTTATACCTCTTGATCTACTTGTGAGACCAAGGATGGACCACCTCCAAGATCTTTGCTCCTCAAAGTCCTTGAGCCTTGCTTCCCTCCTTGCCTCCTCCACTTTGTTAGTATGAGTGCTCCAAGGTTCTCTTAGAGTTTTCAAGGAGAAAACCTCTAAAGATCCTCACCCACTAGTGTAGTGAGAAAGGATGAAGGAATGACCTAAGGGGAGATAAAATGTTTAGCTAAAATTCCCCAAAGGTGGCCGGCCTCCTTATGTGTTCTAGAGAGATGTTTTTCTTTTTCTCTAAGTCTTTTGAACACAAATGAAACCCTAGGAGATATTTCTCTATAAAGTTGTATTTATAGGCAAAAGGAAGCAAGTCAACATTTGACTTCTCCCACCTCCTCAAAGTGGCCGGCCTTGGTGTGATATTTTGGGCTTTGGGCTTTTATTGTTTTAAGTCATCCAATGCTTAAATAAAAGCCCAATGGGTTTAGGCCCAATAGGCCCAATTAAACCCGAACGTTTCTTTAAGTCCAAAACGATCTTTTATCGCTTTTATGATTTCTTTAGACTTTCTAAATTAATCGCCACACCCAATTAATCCAATTAATTATTTCCATCATCCATTGATTACTCACTACAAGAGTGTATTGGTGAACAATCTTTTAGGTTCTAATTAGCAAGGCAGTGAGATGATTGGCATCGATCCAATTGAGTTAATCCAATCACTTGTTGAATTAAAACTTGCTTTTAATTCACGTTCTTCTTTGACGATTACATTTAGTCATCTAGAAGAACTCACAAGCCATGAGTGACATCTAAACATATGTCATGGCTACCCAAGCTAATGTAGAAGTTATTCAGAGAACCCATTCAGTTGGAATTACAATGCAATTCGATCCTTCTCCAATACAATACTCTTAATCACATCACTAGGGTATGGATTTAATATGTCAAACCCCTAATGTGATTATGCGTTCTTATATGATTCACATGAGTCGTATAGGAACACTTTCCTTAACCACGCTCAATACTTCGGCCGAAGATTTCCGAATCATATCTTAGAGTATCTTCCTCTAACGAGGATTAGAGATCCCTTGTTGACCATTCACATGCCTACATGTTTAGATAGCTTGATCCCAAGAATGCCGTGGACTCTCCAAATGGAATGTCATTTGACATGGTCAAAGATCAAGGACCTAACCATTAGACATCAATGATGTCTCAGGTCAAAGGATTAGTTACATTATTCCAACTTTCAGAGTTACTTGCTTGACATGTGAGTAGACCTCCATGCAAGTACTCTCGTTCGATTGTGTTCAGTGAACTCATTCCCTCAATGAGCACCTACATACTTGTCCTAGTGTCTCAACACGAATGGGAAGAGACTTTCCATCCTTCCATTTGAAGGGGACATAGTATGTACTGATCTATGCATTGTCAGTATCCCTCCGACAATCCTATGACCAGGAACCTTTTGGACATGATGGTTATGTGAAGAAGGTCTCTATAGTCTAACATCATTAGATTACTTCTTCAATCGATCCATTGTCCATGGATTCACTATTTAGGACATATCTCGTTTATTGAGATAGTCCTAGTTAGTATCTTTGCCTTCCGATGTATAAGCGTCATATGTATACATCAATTCAATGTCCTGAAAGGTTTCTTCCAAAGATTGACTTTCAGGGCATATTTCCAACAATCTCCCACTTGCACTAAAGTCAATCACTAGTGTATCTAATACATGCTAGTTGAGTGAGCTTATGCTCGTAGGTTTACTTGGTTATGTATAAAATTCCCTTTTAACTCTAAAAGGGATTTACTTATCAAATGTCTCCAAAACATTTGATGATGTCTCTTTCTTGTGTTCGAATACTTTGATGAGACCTTGATTCCATGGCTTGAGCTATCGCCCCATTACGTCGTAGTGTTCAACTAACGACCTTATGGTTTGGATTCAATCATTGGTTCTATAAGAACCCTTTCCATTCAAAACATCTTTTTGAAGCAGTTTCTAAAACTATATATCGTCATATATTTCGTTTGTATACTTTATACAAACTTTGCTCCAATCTTTGAGACCATTGTAGTACAATACTATCAATTCATTTATATGATTAGTACTTCATCTATTATGAAGTTCCATTTACAAAAATGGATTATTTTTCACTTTGGTCCATAACCTAAGTGAATACACGCTTCCAGAGTCCCACTCTGATGTTCCTTTCTTAAAGGCAATAATACTCATTCAGTTGCTATGGTTCTGATTCTGGGATACAGTAATATCTTAGAGTGACAACCCTATGTGGTTCTACACCTTTGGATATCATTTCACAAGTCCATACATGTGTCCCTTTTGTGATTTTATGACACATTCAATTTTTCAAGTCAATACTTCAAAATTGAGCGTATCATAAATTTGTCATTTTTGAGTAACCTTTATGTTTTATCAAGTCTATCAAATAGACTTCATTCATATCTAGTTATTCAAATTATGACATCACTCCCACTAGCCTTGTTGTAACTAAGTATTCAATCAAAACTAAATACTTATATTTTCTTTGATTGAATGTTTATTGCTCCCACTAACTTGTTCTGGATCTTTTGACAATCATTTAGATCCATTAGCTTGTTCAATGATGTCTCAACAATTTTAAGACTATCAACAACTTTAGCTAACACAAGTTTATTTAAACGAATCATTCATAAAAGAATTCCTTCTTTAAGTAATTCCTTTAAAATGTGTGACTTGTTCTTTCAAGTTCATTCATTTAAATTATATGGTGTCATACACCATTATTTAAGTTTTAGTCATACTAAGACTTTAAAGTAGTCATTTGAGAATTATCTAAGTCCTTAGTGAAAGCATGGCTTCTACTAAGGATATAGAAACTCAACCATTCCTTCTAGGTGGTTGATATAATTCTTTATCAAAACTACATAGAGCGTTATAGTTACATAAGGTGACGAATTTGGATTGTCTTGTTGTTTAAACTATATGTTGTGACTCATTTTAAAACTATTCCCTTTTGTTTCATCAAAATTTGTCCATAGGCTTCGTTATTTAGCTAGTTCTCATAAAAGAGAATAATGGACAACTCCCAACATACAACCATTTCATGCTAGGTTGACGAAACCAACATTTAAAGACTATTCTTTAAATGTCACACACAACATAGAATTTTTAAACGTTTGTAGAGCTTGAGTTTTTAACAATTAAAATTTCAAACTCTCAACAATAGTCACGCACTATCATTGTTTAGACAACGATAAAACAATCATATTCAAGTTTATATCCAATTTCTCACCTCCCACTGTTTTTCATGACTTTAATGAAAAATTACTTCATACATTCAAAAATGTATAAACGTGGAGTATATTGGTAGAGGACATTGTGTAGTAGCTTTAAAACCTTTCAAGCTTAATTCTTTCAATCTTCATTAAGATGAAGTCTTGTTATTTAAGTGACTAAAGTCATTTAAACATTTTATTTGATTTAGACACTTCATTCTTGGTTTAATCACTAACATACTTGACATTCTAAAACAACTTTAAGAATGCCCAATCAATTGTTCAAAACTATTAATTGAATCAAGAGTGATCTTGATTTGTTTGTAGTTTAAGTGATAACCTTACAAGATACGTTTTTCTTGTTTCTTATATCACCATAATGTGATCTTCCTTTTCATTAAGAAAGGAATCTCTAGACTTTTGTCAATTCATATAGAACTCATAGGTAGACATTTGGAACCAAATCTATAGATTCATTGTATCCTTCTATGTCCAACATATGAGGTCTATCCATAATTGATAAATCTAAAGTTTTGTTTATCATATTACAATAAGTGATACAAGTCTTGTATCTCAACAAGGATACAACAAGACAACATTCAATTCATAACACTACTTTAAAGGAAATATCATATATATATTTAGAAGGCATACATCACATTACATTGATGTGATGATGTAAACATTCAAAAATGTTTTAATACAAAAAGAATTAGCTCTATACATTTAGAGACTAATTAAATGCCTTCATTTAGGCATTAATAGTGGTCTTACATCACATGAAGCCACATTATAAGTTCTTTAAAAAAATAAGAAAGTTTCAAAAGACTTTCTTTAAATGCCTAAATTAAAACTTCCTAAGTAGTAAGCAAAAACAATGGTGGCCGAACCCTTCTCCACCTTCCTTGCTTGTTCTTCTTCTACTTGCCTCCTTCACCTATATACAATTATACGAGTGATTAGCACGTTATATCAAAATATAAACATTTAGAAGATCTAACAATTAGAATTGAAGATAAGAACATTGAACCATACCTTTTGGTTTGTTCTTTAGAGTTGCAAGGTAGAACCTGCAATTCCTCCTCCAATGCCCTTCCTTTCCACAGTGGTGGCAAGTCCCCTTGGGCTCCATCGCCTTCTTTTTCTTCACTCCACCTTTCGGTTTAGGAGTGGTAGACTTCTTCTCTTTCCCTTTTCCTTTGCCTTGCGGCTTAGGAGTGGAAGAGGATGGCTTGTTGTAGACTACCGCAGAAGTACCTACAACGTTCTCTTTCTTCATAGTCTTCTCAGCAGTCACTAACATGTTTAGCAACTCAGAGAGAGTACTATCCATCTTATTCATGTTGTAGTTCATGACGAACTGCGAGAATGAATCAGAAAGAGAAGCCAAAATGAAGTCCTGGGCCAATTCCCCGTCAAGTGGAGTTCCAAGGCTCTCCAATTGTTCTATGAATCCTATCATCTTCAGTACATGTTGATGCACTGGAGCCCCTTTGACCATCTTGGTCTTGACAAGTTCACAGACAGTGCTGAAGCGACGATTGCGCGTCCCTTCACCATATAACTCCGTAAGATGGAGTATGATGGAGGATGCACTGTCCATGCCCTCATGCTGTCTCTGTAGCTCCTCATTCATGGAAGCCAACAGATAGCACTTGGCTTGCGTGTCGTCCTCAACGTGCTTGTCATACTTAGCACGTTCACCCTCAGAGGCATCAGGCTCAAGAGGTATGTGAGGTGGGGCCTTGTCTAGGACGTAAACAATCTTCTCCAACGTTAGGAGAATCTTGACATTACGAAACCAGGATGGGAAATTGTGCCCCTCGAGGCAATGTTTGTCGAGTATTTTCGCGAGTGTGCTTCCAACCATATCTATATACATAAACAATAAATAAATTAGTTTGATTGTTGATTAAGTCATACGATTCGGGTCTTTAAACCGAATGACATCACCCACCATTTTTGGCAAATTCCATATCCCCCATGATGGAATCCGGGAGATTTCAAAGAAAGCTCCTAGCGGGTTATGGGAGGCTCACTATTACTATGCGCACCTCACGATGATACGATGTTGGATAGCAAAATAATAATGAGAGGGTACATTTACCCATTCACAACAACGTTTTGTGATTACCCATCAATTTGGCCTCTAGAGAATAATGCCTCACGATGATACGATGTTGGCATCATTTCTTCTTAGTTAAGTTCATTCCCACCATGCCGGTTTAGATAGGGGTCCAAGTATAACCTCACGATGATACGATGTTGGCTACACTCGTTGCCTATTTTTCACCACATCAAAATGTTTTTCAAATAGACTCCTCCCGACTTATAAGCATGTACTTTGCACTCCCCCATGATAGGGTGAAGGCGGTGCACAAGTCATAAACGATTGGAGGCTACCATGGTGGAAGGCCACGAAGAAGTGTTCAAAAGCACCTCTACGCTTTCAACTTAATATTGCATGTTGGTTGAGGGATTTTAAGGTCTCATCAATTTTATTTATTTAAACATATTCAAATAAATTGTGTCCTATTATAACTACTTAGTCCAAGGTTTTAATGAAATTAGTAGCATATGTGATCTCCACTATTCGTTTTTACAAAACAAATCAATATCAAAACATTTTTCAAAATATTGGAGATACGTATAACTACTAATTGTGTTCATTATAGTTTAGTAGCGTATGATACACCCATTATTTGTTTTGAGAAAACAAATCAATATCAAAAACGTATTTTTCAAATATTGGAAGTAACTACTACTACTAAGATTTTGCAATCCTTTGAATTTGGACTTTATAGTTATCTTAGGCTCTTGGATGACCATGGACTTAAATGGTTATTGCAACAACGAGCCAACATTGTTGAATAAGATCTCGGGGATATTGTGTCAATTTAATTACGTGCTTATCAATCCAATTAAAACATTTTCATTGAGCCATTAGAAATGAAAGACAATCAATCATTGCTAATTAGGGCATTGGACCCATTTAATCTTTTGTCTCATGTCAAAACCCTCTTTTAAATATGTCTCCTTACCAATAGTTAAAGAAACTCTAGTCTAGTACTAGAGGGAATCCACTAACTAAAAGAGATTAAGAAGTAATAAGAATTACAAACCGATTTGTACAAATTCCTACAAATTACATATACTAAGAGGGAGAGCTAGATTAATGTCAAACATTATAAGGTCCAATTAAAACAGTAATTAAAACACATTCCCATGGTTCAAACAATTTGAATTTAGCGCCTTATCATATAGCTCAATTATCGTTTAAGGCTTAAGTCCATAGTCACCCTTTTTCTAACTACTTAATCACATTAAATAATCAAATAGGAATGCAACATAAACAATTAGATTTAGTGCATATGGGCATAATTAAATGATGAGTTTAAACTATAAACAAAATTAAAATCAAATATTTTAACTTTTCCAAATAGTAGGGGCCTAAATGCAAATATGCAAAAGTTAGGGGCCAAAGTGTAAATACTCAAAAGTAAAACAACTTTTTATCAAAAACACAAAACCCACCCATGTGGGTTTTGTCATAGGGTGGCCGGCCATCATGGTGGGGAGAAGCAAAGTCTCACCCACCATGCTTTAATTCAATGCATGTAAGAAAAATCAAATTTTGCTTGTCACTTGGTTTTGCTTTAAGGATATTTTGCAAGGTTTTTGATGAAAATATCCTAGAGAAATCTAGGATTAAAATTATATTAAGAAAACATAAAGATGATTAATATATCACCCAAATCCATAAAACAATTTTATAAGCTTAAACAAAGTCATTTTCACCAAAATCAAAACATGAACACCAAGAACAAAACCATGAACTTTATTTCAAGATTTTCATATTCTTGGTGATTTCTTCACAAAACCAAAAAACAAAAGTGACAAGAACATTTTTCCCTAGCACCAAAGAGTGTGTGTGTGATTCAAAATAAAAAACACAAACACATGCAAAATGGCAATTCTTGCCGTGCCCCCTAAGACCCAAAAAACCCCAAAATTTTGTTTTAAACTCATTCTTCATTCATGCATATAAAACACCTTTTTACATGCAAATCTTTCTCAACTTATTGACTAACATTTTTCAATACTTGAAAAACAAAAGATAAACATACTTTAAATGAAGAACATATTTTTCAAAACATAAAATTAAAACCCATATGCATAAAATCCAAAAGGACACATAATACATAAACCTTTGGCTCTGATACCACTTGAAGGAAATTATGAGTTTCATTAGGGATTTCATGTGACTAGCATGCATATACAAATCATTATATATATACAAAATAGCGGAAGCATGTTAACAATTAAATTTATTACTCTAGTCATTTTTAAATCCCCTTCAAGAGCATAGGTTTATGTAAGATGCATCACAAATTATTTTATTGAAGAACAAAGGTTAGGAGTAGATTTATACCTCTTGATCTACTTGTGAGACCAAGGATGGACCACCTCCAAGATCTTTGCTCCTCAAAGTCCTTGAGCCTTGCTTCCCTCCTTGCCTCCTCCACTTTGTTAGTATGAGTGCTCCAAGGTTCTCTTAGAGTTTTCAAGGAGAAAACCTCTAAAGATCCTCACCCACTAGTGTAGTGAGAAAGGATGAAGGAATGACCTAAGGGGAGATAAAATGTTTAGCTAAAATTCCCCAAAGGTGGCCGGCCTCCTTATGTGTTCTAGAGAGATGTTTTTCTTTTTCTCTAAGTCTTTTGAACACAAATGAAACCCTAGGAGATATTTCTCTATAAAGTTGTATTTATAGGCAAAAGGAAGCAAGTCAACATTTGACTTCTCCCACCTCCTCAAAGTGGCCGGCCTTGGTGTGATATTTTGGGCTTTGGGCTTTTATTGTTTTAAGTCATCCAATGCTTAAATAAAAGCCCAATGGGTTTAGGCCCAATAGGCCCAATTAAACCCGAACGTTTCTTTAAGTCCAAAACGATCTTTTATCGCTTTTATGATTTCTTTAGACTTTCTAAATTAATCGCCACACCCAATTAATCCAATTAATTATTTCCATCATCCATTGATTACTCACTACAAGAGTGTATTGGTGAACAATCTTTTAGGTTCTAATTAGCAAGGCAGTGAGATGATTGGCATCGATCCAATTGAGTTAATCCAATCACTTGTTGAATTAAAACTTGCTTTTAATTCACGTTCTTCTTTGACGATTACATTTAGTCATCTAGAAGAACTCACAAGCCATGAGTGACATCTAAACATATGTCATGGCTACCCAAGCTAATGTAGAAGTTATTCAGAGAACCCATTCAGTTGGAATTACAATGCAATTCGATCCTTCTCCAATACAATACTCTTAATCACATCACTAGGGTATGGATTTAATATGTCAAACCCCTAATGTGATTATGCGTTCTTATATGATTCACATGAGTCGTATAGGAACACTTTCCTTAACCACGCTCAATACTTCGGCCGAAGATTTCCGAATCATATCTTAGAGTATCTTCCTCTAACGAGGATTAGAGATCCCTTGTTGACCATTCACATGCCTACATGTTTAGATAGCTTGATCCCAAGAATGCCGTGGACTCTCCAAATGGAATGTCATTTGACATGGTCAAAGATCAAGGACCTAACCATTAGACATCAATGATGTCTCAGGTCAAAGGATTAGTTACATTATTCCAACTTTCAGAGTTACTTGCTTGACATGTGAGTAGACCTCCATGCAAGTACTCTCGTTCGATTGTGTTCAGTGAACTCATTCCCTCAATGAGCACCTACATACTTGTCCTAGTGTCTCAACACGAATGGGAAGAGACTTTCCATCCTTCCATTTGAAGGGGACATAGTATGTACTGATCTATGCATTGTCAGTATCCCTCCGACAATCCTATGACCAGGAACCTTTTGGACATGATGGTTATGTGAAGAAGGTCTCTATAGTCTAACATCATTAGATTACTTCTTCAATCGATCCATTGTCCATGGATTCACTATTTAGGACATATCTCGTTTATTGAGATAGTCCTAGTTAGTATCTTTGCCTTCCGATGTATAAGCGTCATATGTATACATCAATTCAATGTCCTGAAAGGTTTCTTCCAAAGATTGACTTTCAGGGCATATTTCCAACAAATGTCTCAAAGGTGAGAGACATATTGTATGTACTTAAGCAATCCCCACCTCATGTACCTCCTAAGAAACTAGCTTCAAAGGAGGAGTGTCATGATTATGCTAGACACTATGAGGATGACTTACAAGCCAAATGCTTAATCCTCACTTCACTTAGTGAGGAACTTATGAAGTTACATAAGCACATGGACACTTCACGTGCCATGGTTGAAAGTTTGCATAAAATGCAAGACATAGAGACTAGTAATGTACGATTCTCAAATGTTTGTAGTCTATTAGATGCCAAAATGGCAAAGGGGGCATCGGTCCATAAACATGGACAAAAGATGGAAAAGATCTTTCAAGATCTTGAAAGTTTAGGAACTTCCATCGATGGGAAAATGGCCCAAGATTTTTTCCTTGCATCTCTCTCGGATGATTTCACTAAGTTTATTGTAAACTACAAAGTGAATAGATTCAATCATACTTTTGAAGAGATGATTGACATGTGCTGTGAATTTGAAAAAGGTTTCAAAAGAGACAGTGGGAGTGAGAACGCAAATAGGAAAAGATTGCAAAAGAAGAAGGCAATTAAATCCAAAGGAACATGCTTTCACTGTGGAAAGGATGAACGTTGGAAGAAGAAATACAGGGTGCGCATTGCGAGCCTTATGACACGAACTTTTGAAGAGACTATTTCTGTCATAGAAAGTGCTTTTACAGTAAGCTCCAGTTCCTGGATATTTGATTCAGGTGCTAGTCAACATATCTGTAATACGATGCAGGGACTAGTAGGGAGCAAGAAACTGCGCAATGGGGAGATGGTTGTGCGTGTTGGGAACGGCGCTAAAATCTCTGCAAAAGCAATAGGCACCTACATGCTTAACCTACCCTCTGGGGAAGTCCTGGAACTTAAAAATTGTTTATATTTTCCTTCATGTATAAAGAATTTGATTTCCATCTCTAAGCTTTTACGAGATGGGCACTCAGTATTGTTTGACAAAATGAGTTGCACTTTATACTTGAACGGTCGTATTATCTCTTATGGTAATATGATAGAGGGACTTTTTCACCTAGGGACGAATAGTGGGGTGCACTGTATTGAAAGCGGGAATACCTCAAAACCCAAAAGGGCTAGAGAAGAAGTTAACCAAGAAAAGATGTGGCATCTTAAACTTGGACATGTGAACCTTGAAAAGATTCGCAAGATGTCAAAGGACGGATACGTCCGCCCATTAGGTAATGACCAGATGGGTACTTGTGAATGCTGTTTGAAAGGGAAAATGACCAAATCTCCATTCACTGGGAAAGGAGAGCGTGCCACTGAAATTCTAGGGTTAATCCACACTGACGTATGTGGACCTATGTCTACCACGTCGAGAGGAGGTTTCTCCTACTATATCACATTCACCGACGATCACTCTCGGTTTGGCTATGTGTATCTTATGAAGTACAAGTCAGAATCCTTTGAAAGGTTCAAAGAATTCAAGAATGAAGTTGAGAAGCAAACTGGGAAACAGATAAAGATCCTAAGATCAGATCGAGGGGGTGAGTATCTGAGTAATGAATTCCTAGATTATCTCAAAGAGTGTGGAATAATATCACAGTGGACTCCACCGGGAACTCCACAACTCAATGGAGTTTCTGAAAGGAGAAATCGAACCTTGATGAACATGGTTCGTTCTATGATGAGTTCCGCTGATCTGCCAGTAACATTCTGGGGATACGCTCTATATACAGCAGCTTACTTGCTTAATAGAGTACCTTCCAAATCAGTTTCACAAACGCCCTATGAGATATGGCATGGAAGAAAGCCAAGTCTTAATCACATTAAGATTTGGGGTTGTGAAGCATATGTCAAGAAGCTTGAAGCTACTAAGCTTGAAGCGAGATCAGTAAGGTGCTATTTTGTGGGATATCCTCGAGAAACTATGGGATATGAGTTCTACCATCCTGACGACCAGAAAGTCTTTGTCGCCAGAACTGCTAAGTTTCTAGAGGACGAATTCGTTCTCAAAAGAACTATAAGTAAACAGATGGAAATTAATGAGATTAATGATGAACCACAAACAAGCACACGACATATTGACAACCCTGTTCCTGAACCCCTAGCTCCACGTAGATCTGAAAGGGTTAGTAAGCCACCCAGGAGGTATGGCTTAGACAATGACTTTGCGGAATTGTACCTTTTAGGTGACAATGACACAAAGGAGGACCCTAGGGACTACAAAGAAGCAATGTCTGACATTGATTCAAAGAAATGGCAAGAGGCCATGAAATCCGAAATGGATTCCATGTATCAAAATCAGGTCTGGACTCTTGTAGACCCTCCAGAAGGTATCGTACCTGTTGGAAACAAATGGGTCTTCAAGAGGAAGATAAGCGTTGATGGGAACGTGGAGACTTATAAGGCTAGACTTGTAGCCAAGGGTTACAGGCAACGAGAAGGGATTGACTATGAAGAAACTTTCTCTCCTGTAGCCATGATTAAGTCCATTCGAATTTTGCTTGCTATAGCTGCGTACCATGATTATGAAATCTGGCAAATGGACGTGAAGACGGCCTTTCTGAATGGCTACCTAGAGGAAGAGCTTTATATGGCTCAACCCGAAGGTTTCGTGTCCAAGTCTGAAAAGACTAAGGTATGCAAGCTTCTGAGGTCCATTTATGGACTTAAGCAAGCCTCCAGGAGCTGGAACATCCGTTTTGATACAGAAATCAAAACGTTTGATTTTACTCAAAACGAAGACGACAATTGTGTTTATCAAAAGGTCGTAGGGGATGCAGTTGTATTCCTGGTGTTATATGTAGATGACATATTAATGTTCGGGAATGACACCGCAGTACTTTCTTCTGTGAAAGTGTGGTTGTCCAAAACCTTCCACATGAAAGATTTAGGAGATGCATCTTATGTACTTGGGATAAAGCTCTATCGTGATAGAACCAGAAGACTGATTGCATTATCCCAATCAATGTACATTGATAAGGTGCTAAGTAGGTTCCAAATGGAACAATCTAAGAAAGGTTTTCTTCCTGTGAGACATGGAATTCACCTTTCTAAATCCATGGGACCTAAGACTCCTGAAGAGATACGGCAAATGAATACTATTCCTTATGCTTCCGCCATAGGAAGTCTCATGTATGCCATGACATGTACAAGGCCTGATATCGCATATGCTGTGAGCATTACTAGTCGATATCAATCTAACCCAGGATCAGAACACTGGGCAGCTGTCAAGACAGTCCTTAAGTACTTAAGAAGAACTAAGGACATGTTCCTCGTTTATGGAGGAGCGACAGAGTTGCGAGTGGAAGGCTATACAGACGCAGATTTCCAATCTGACGTCGATGATAGAAGTTCCAACTCCGGATATGTATTCACTCTGAATGGTGGGGCTGTCAGCTGGAAAAGCAAGAAGCAAAGTGTAATTGCTGATTCCACGACAGAGGCTGAATATGTCGCTGCAGCTGAAGCCGGCAAAGAAGCGTTCTGGATGAAGAAGTTCATCACTGAACTTGGAGTGGTTCCAACCATTACATCACCAGTAACTTTGTACTGTGATAATAGTGGGGCGATAGCTCAAGCCAAGGAGCCAAGGGTACATCAAAAGAACAAGCATTTTGACAGGCGCTTTAATATCATTAGAAGATATGCTGCCGAAGGGAAAGTCAACATTCTCAAAGTTGCTTCAGCCGATAACGTAGCAGATCCACTTACGAAGCCAATGTCTCAAGTCCAACTTGACCGTCATATGGAAAAGATGGGTATTAGATACATGGGAGGATGGCTTTGAGTGCAAGTGGGAGATTGTTGGAAGTATGCCCACAAAGCCACTCATTTGATGTAATAGCTTTTTTGGAATACTTATTGTATTAAACTTATATATGTTTAATAGAGGGCAAAGCTTATTGTTAATCACTGTTTATTGTATCTTGTGTTTAATCAATAAGGGAATCCAAGGAATGTAGTTGATCTAAGAGATAAGTGATCTAAGTAAGTTAGATTTTCGAGACCTTTCTCTTATGCTCATTCCTAAAACGTTCCTAGCCATAGGGTTGCCAATTGGGCATTGACAATCCGCTAAGGTTAGTATGTGTTATGTCGACTCAAGCGTGGATATGACAAGTCTCAAGTCATTTAGTGTTGGACACTAAGACAAACACATAGGTGCTTGAAAGAGTAATCGAGTACACTGAACAACGATAAAAAAGGAGTTCAAACATACATGTCATGTAAGAACTCAAGGTTACAATATGCAAAGTAGTCCTTTGACCTGAGGCATCATTGATGTCTAATGGTTAGGTCCTTGATCTTTGATCGTGTCAAATGGCGTTCCTTTGGAGTGTCCACGACATGGTTGGGGTCAAGCTATCTAGTCATGTAGACATATGAATGCACAACAAGGGATCTCTAACCTTATGGAAGGAGAATACTCTAAGATATGATTCAAGAGTCTTTGGCCAAAGCATATGAATATGACTAAGGGAATTTGTTCCAAATCTTATTCAAGCGAATCATATAGAGAAGTATCACATTGGATAGTAGACATGAAACAAACTATCACTTAAACGATGTGATTAAGAGTATTGTATTAGAGAAGGACCGTATTGCATTGTAATTGTAACTGGATAGGTTCTCCAACCACTTCTACTTAGCTTGGGTAACCATGACATGCTGCTAGGTGTCACTCATGGTTTGTGGTAGCCCTAAAGATTGGCAAACACTAATCTTAAGGGAGAATTGAAATGTGGTTTCAATTCACAAACGATAGTTAAGAGTAACATCGCCCACTGCCTCGCTAATTGGAACCTAATGGATCGTACACCGAGTAAAGATGAAAGTGAAGTAATTAAATGAAATGGATAAGCAATTAAATAGTTAATTGAAGAATGGTCAAAATTAATTAATTAGTTAATTAATTATACGAAACGTTCGTATTGGGCTTCTAAGTTAGTTTCGGGTTTCGGGGCCCAAAAGCGTTTTGGTCCACAAGGCCCATTATGTTTAAGTTGTATGACAACTAAAACAAAATGGGCAATTAGCCCAATAACAAAGACAAGGCCGGCCATAAGGGTGAGGGTAGGCAAACTTGTGTTATTTACAAGTTTGCCACTCACTAGAAATGAAGTATAAATATAACATTATAGCTTTATTTCATTTAGGGTTTTCTAATAGAAATTTGGGGAAAACATCTTCTCTCTATTTTCTATAGGAGGCCGGCCACTTAGGGGGAAGACATCTAGCAATCTCTTCTTCCCTAAGTCATCCATCTTATCTTCACTAATTTATCTTTGGTGTAGAGACTTGGAGACACCACATCTTTGGTGTTTTGGAGAACAAATCCTCAAAGAAGCAAGGAGGTGACTTGAAGGCCCTCCACTTGGGTGAATCCCTTGTGTAATCAAGGATGAGCTTCAAGGGTAATATTCTCTAAATCCTTATTCTCTTTAATGTTGTTAAAGAGTCTTGGTTCACCATCTACTAGGCTTTGAAAGTCATGGGTTTTATGAATTGATTTTGGATGCATGTTTAATTTAATTTGTTAATATTATTCATATGTATTCAAATGTTCTTTAATGTTCTTCACTAGGACATAAATTTTCCTTCAACAATGTGGTCAAGAGTATTGTATTAGAGAAGGACCGTATTGCATTTGTAATCCTAAACTGAATAGGTTCTCCACCTCTTCTGATTAGCTTGGGTAACCATGATATGCTGCTAGGTGTCACTCATGGTTTGTGGAAGCCCTAAACGTGTGTAAACACTAAAGGGAGAATTGAAAGTTAGTTTCAAATTCACAATCGATTTGAAAGAGTTTGAATCGCCCACTGCCTCGCTAAAAGGAACCTAATGGATCGTACACCGTGTAAGGTAAAGATTGAAGATTCAACGGAAATGAGTAAGAATAATTAAATGGTTTAATTATTTATGGCAAGGATTAATTAATATGATTATTAATCAAACGAATAAGTTCGTTAAAGACCTCGGGATAGTTTTGGACCTTAAGGCCCAATGGGCTTCGAACGTCGAGTCCATTAACTTAAGTTGTATGACAACTTAATGAATAATGATTCACAAAGACCAAATTGCCCAAATTAATCCCTAAGGCCGGCCATATTGTGAAGGGTAGTGAACTTGGACTTATTTACAAGTTTGCCACTCAAATGAATTAAGGTATAAATTTGACTTTATAGCCAAAATTCATTTAGGGTTTGTTTTTGGGAAATTGGAGAGAAGAAATGCTCTCCCTTCTCTCTAGAAATGGCCGGCCCCCTTGGAGGGTTTTAGCTAGCACTCTAGCTCCTCCAAGGTCACTCATTTCTTCTTAATCAAAACCTTGGTGTAGAAACTTAGAGGTTCTCAATTTTGAGAACTTAGAGAACCTATCCTTTCTATATAAATCCATAGTTTTAAGATGCAAGGAATGAAGGCCCTCTCTTTGGGTGATTAGCCTTTGCTTAAGCAAAGAGGAATCTACAAAGGTATAAATCTCAACTCACTTTGTTTTGAGTTGTTTAAAGGTTCACCAATCTACTAGGCTTTGAACATTCATGGTTAATGTTTTGTTTTTAAGTATATGCAAGCATGATTCCGCCTTTAATTTGTTAATTGCATGCTAATGATATTGCTTAAATGAACATGTTTCTCCAAAATAATCCTTCAAGTGGTATCAGAGCCTAGGTCTAGTAGTTGGTGAATCCTTTTGGGTTTTGTAGTTCATAATATGTGATTTAAAAGTTGTAAAATGTTACAAGCTTTATTCTTGTTTTATGAATGTAAATTTTGTTGGAAAATTTGGCATCTCAAATGTTGTAGATGTAGTTCATATGAGCATGAATATTGAAGCTAAAATTTGGTGCCAAGAATTTTGGGATTTTCGGCCAAATTAAAAGGGTGATTTTTTGGGTTCTTGTTTGTCTTGTTAAAGTGTTTTTCAAGTGACTTTTGGAACCCCTAAGTACCCTAGTTTGGTTATATGTTATTTCCCTTAAGTTTAAGTGATTTTGAAATGTTTATGGATGAAAAATGTTCATGGAACTTTTATGGGTTTCTCATGAATGTTCTTCATGTTCTTGATGTTCTTGCCAAGAACATTAAAGCATGTGGTTTTGATTCAAAGTTTTGAATTATTTCATAAAGTTTTGTTATAAGATATTTTCATATATTTATTAATGATTAATATTTTTAATGTTAGTCAAAAACTTTGAAAATATCTTAGATATTTGATTACTTAAGGTGAAAGAAATCTTGGTGGTGTGTAAGGGATAACTTCCATTCACACTTGCATGACAAAATGTCAATTTCACACCCTCACAAAAACTTTGAATTTTTTTTCCAAAAACTTGTCAAAACCGGCCACCCTATTAGTAGGGGTATTTTAGGGCCTTTTGTGCAATTACATAAAGTTTTGATACTTTTGTGTATTTGCATTTTGGCCCAAAAGTTTACGTTTTTACGTAAAGATCCAAAATCAATAAAAGGACAAATTGTTTTGATTCTTTAATGAAGTTTTAACTTTTGATGAAATTTTTGGGTTCTAGTTGTAATTACATAAAGTAGTGAACTTTTGTGTTTTTACAAAGTGACCCCAAAAGTTTAAGTATTTGCAAAATAGCCCAAAAGTTGAGGTTAATTGCACTATGGCCCAAATAAGTTGAGGTCTTTGCATTTTGGCCCAAATGTTGAGGCTAATTGCATTATAGCCCAAATAAGTTGAGGTTATTAATATTGGCCCAAATTAAGTAGAGAACAAAAATTGTTTTGTCTCTTTAAATGAGAATTGGATTTTCATTTTTGTTAGCTCCATTTAAAATCAAATTTTATGGATACAAAAACCAAATGAAAAATGTTGCATTCAATTTAATTAGTTAAAGTGTTAATTAATTAAAGGGTGATTATGAACCTAAGCCTACGATAATTGAGCTATGTGAAAGGCCGTTTCAAATTTGTTTGAACCATGGGAATGTGTAGATTAGATTTTGGTTGTAATTTGATTAGATCAAATGTTGTAAAAGAGCATAAGCTCTTCTTTAATTTAAAGTAATTTGATTTGATCAATTGTTGTAAAAGAGCATAAGCTCTTCTTTACTTTGAAGTACTTCTTTCTTGCTTTATATGATATGCATGAAAATGAAGTAGTTGGGTCCAACGCCCCTAAGACAACACGCCTTAATGTGATTAAATGCGTAACTAAAATCAATCACCATCCCTAGTCCGAGATTCAACACAAGGCTCGTGTTGGATCTAATAAAAGGTTCATAGTCATCCTAAGGCCCTAAGGCAACTATATAGTCCATCAATGAATGCAAACCTTATGTTAGTAGTATCATGTACTCTTGCTTTAAAACCGTTTTAAAAGCTTAGTGGGAGTATTATATACAACTAAATAAATCATATGGACCAATAGTTGTGATAGGACCAAAAATGTTTTAATTGGATTAAAATGTATGTTTATATGTGATGAGACCTAAAAACCCTCAACCAAACCAATATTAAGTTGATAAGCGTGAGAGTGCTTTGAACACTCTTTCGTGGCCTTC